>CM055118.1:778798449-780283334 GCA_029206835.1 Rana muscosa | reverse complement strand
ATTCATGTACTCGAGACAAAGCATCCACATTCCCCATTTGAACGCCAGGGCGATGCTTTACTGTGAAGTTGAATTCCTGGAGGGCCAGGAACCACCTATTCACTCTTCTATTTGTTTCCTTGTTTTGAGCCATCCACTTTAACGGAGCGTGATCCGTAATCATGTCAAAGTGACTACCTAGCAGGTAGTACCGAAGGGAATCTAGAGCCCACTTCACCGCTAAACACTCCTTTTCAACGGTGGCGTAATTTACCTCATGGGACTTCAACTTCCTGCTGAGGTAAATGACTGGGTGCTCTTCCCCGTTCCAGACCTGGGACAATACTGCTCCTAACCCCACATCTGACGCATCACTTTGTACGACAAAGTCTCTAGAGAAGTCGGGTGAGTACAACACTGGCTGGCTACATAAGGCTTGTTTCAAGAACTGGAATGCTGCCTCAGCCTTGGGGGTCCATTTAATCATGACCGACCCTTTCCCCTTCGTCAGGTTGGTTAGGGGCACAGCCTTAGAAGCAAAGTGGGGAATGAATCGCCGATAATACCCAGCGATTCCCAGAAAGGCTCGTACCTGCTTCTTGCTGTTGGGACGTGGCCAACTCTGGATGGCCTCGACTTTGTTGAGTTGGGGTTTTATTACTCCCCTCCCAATGGTGTACCCAAGATATTTGGCCTCCTCCTGCCCAATGGTACACTTCTTGGGGTTAGCCGTAAACCCTGCTTCCCGAACAGAGTCCAGGACTGCTTGCACTTTTGGCAGATGTGAGGCCCAATCTGTGCTATGGACAATTATGTCATCCAGGTAAGCCGCAGCATACTTCCGATGGGGCCTCAGCATCTGGTCCATTTTCCGCTGGAATGTGGCCGGCGCATTCTGTAACCCGAACGGCATTCTTTTATATTGGAACGCCCCGTCTGGGGTTACAAATGCGGTTTTCTCTTTGGCCGACTTGGCCAGGGGGATTTGCCAATACCCTTTTGTGAGGTCAAGAGTCGTCATGTATCGGGCTGTTCCCAGCCGGTCGATCAACTCATCTATACGTGGCATGGGGTAGGTGTCGAATTTTGTAACTTTGTTCAACTGACGAAAATCGTTACAAAATCGCCAGCTCCCATCCGGTTTAGGCACCAACACAATGGGACTAGACCAATCACTTTGGGACTCCTCTATCACCCCTAAGTTCAGCATTTTCTGTACTTCCTCCCGTATTGCCTCCCGTCGGGCCTCTGGGATCCGATAGGGTTTTAACTTCACCCTTTCACCGGGCGGGGTAATAATGTCATGCTCTACCCCAGATGTTTGTCCCGGCAGCTCAGAGAATACCTCCTTGTTGCGAAGCACAAACTCCTTAACCTCCTGTTGTTGGGGTTGTGACAAGGTGGCTGCGATTCCAACCTCAGGAATCACGCAACCAGTTTGAGCTGGTGACCAAGTGTCTGCGACTAGGGACTCTCTATCCCTCCAGGCTTTCAACAGATTAACGTGATAGATCTGTTCGGGCTTTCGCCTTCCTGGTTGTCTGACCTTGTAATTCACTTCGCTCACTTTTTCCATTATCTCGTAGGGGCCTTGCCATTTGGCAAGGAATTTACTTTCAACCGTAGGGACAAGTACCAATATCCTATCCCCCGGGGAAAAGGTACGGGTCTTGGCTCCACGGTTGTACACTCTCTGCTGTGCCAACTGCGCTTGGGCCAAATGTTCCTTCACGATGGGCATTACCTGTGCAATTCGATCTTGCATCAGGGCGACATGCTCAATCACACTCCTGTGGGGAGAACTCTCACTTTCCCAAGTTTCCTTGGCAATATCCAACAGCCCTCTTGGGTGTCTCCCATACAGTAACTCAAAGGGGGAGAATCCCGTAGAGGATTGGGGCACCTCCCTAATAGCAAACATCAAATAAGGAAGTAAACAGTCCCAATCCCTTCCATCTCTATCCACCACTTTCTTCAACATTTGTTTTAGGGTTTTGTTGAATCTTTCAACCAGCCCATCGGTTTGGGGGTGATACACAGATGTACGCAATTGCGTCACTTTGAACAATTTACACAGCTCTTTCATAACCCGGGACATAAAGGGTGTACCTTGGTCCGTAAGCAGTTCTTTACAAATACCCACCCGGCTAAAAACAAGAGATAGCTCTTTGGCTATGGTTTTGGCCGAGGTATTTCTGAGAGGGATCGCTTCTGGATAACGGGTGGCATAGTCCATTATAACCAATATGTACTGGTGCCCCCTAGCGGACTTGATTATAGGACCTACCAAATCCATTGCGATTCTCTCAAACGGGACCTCAATGATGGGTAGAGGGACCAGCGGGCTATGGAAATGTGGCATCGGGGCCGACCTCTGACACACAGGGCAGGAGGAACAATAATTTTCTATGTCCTTCATCACCCCAGGCCAATAGAATCTCTGTAATACCCTCTCTCGGGTTTTCTCTGTCCCCAGATGACCTCCAAGAATGTGCCCATGGGCCAACTCCAACACCAACTTCCTGTAAGGTTTGGGCACCACAAGCTGCTCAACGGTTTCTTCTGCCCTTTTTGCCACCCGATACAGTAGGTCCTTCTCTACGCTGAAGTATGGGTAAGTGCCGGTATTATCTGGGTTCACTAACTCGCCATCTATTTTCACTACGTTTTCCCGTGCCTTTATTAGGGCGGGGTCTTTCAACTGTTCTGTGGCAAAGTTTTCCCTGTGAACCTCAAGATCAGAAAACTCCACAGACGGTAGGTTTTCGTCTGAGGAGGTGGGCTCCTCTCCAGTTTCTTGAGTCTCCCCTGCCAATACTGACAAGGGAAATTCCGGAGAGTCCTCACCACTCTCAGGGGAGTTCTGGCTATCACATTCCTGGTACATAGGGGCACCAGTGGGGGGCTCAGGATCATCCCACAGTTCCCAGAACTTCGGAAAATCCCTTCCCACAATGGCGTCATGCGGTAACTGAGATACTAAGCCCACTGGATGAGAGAGGGTACCTTTGGGGGTCTCGAAACACACTGTAGTCACTGGATACTCTCGGGTGTCCCCATGCACACAAATAACGGCTACCTTGCTATTCCCAGAGACCTCTGTTTTAACTAACTCAGCCTTTATCAGGGTCACAAGGCTACCTGAATCCAGCAATACCACAACATTTCTACCATTAATACACATTTTGCATAAATGTTTCTCAGTTCCCCGAATGGCAGTGCATGCGACTGTCGCACACAGCGACTGACGTCTGCCCGTCAGAAAGTCACACTGCATGGGTTCCTCCAAAACCGGGCAATTTGCTGCAATATGTCCCGCTTGCCGGCAGCGGTAGCAAACGATCCTTCTTGCCGCCTCTTGAGCCGCTGATTTCCCAGGCTGTTCTCGCCAAACTTGGGGTAGAGCTCCCACCCTCTCACTCTCTCCACCCTTACCCCTTGGAATCATCTTATCCGCCCCTGGGGATGGTCTGGTCTTAGGGTGGAAAGTCCGAGTGTCTCTGGAAGAGGCCGTCAGGTTCTCTGTAGCCAAGTATTTCTCCACACGATCCACAAGACCATCGGCCGTCTCTGGGTCTCCATGGCTTACCCACTTTTGGATGGCAGTAGGAAGAGCTCTCAAAAACCGATCCATTACAACACGTTCCACAATCTTTGGTGCGGACAAAGTCTCTGGCTGTAGCCACTTTCTGCTCAGGTGAATGAGATCATACATTTGAGACCTGGGGGGTTTTCCAAGCTGGAAAGTCCAGTTATGCACACGCTGAGCCCGGACAGCCAGGGTGACACCCAGCCTTGCCAATATTTCAGCTTTTAGCATCACATAGTCTTTTGCTTGGTTAGGCTCTAGGTCATAGTAAGCTTTCTGCGATTCACCAGTTAACAGAGGAGCCACTAGTCCAGCCCACTGCTCCTCAGGCCACTTTTCTCTTTCAGCGGTCCTTTCAAATGTGGTCAAAAATACCTCTGGATCATCCTCTCCAGTCATTTTTGTCAATAAACGACTCACCCCAAAGGACGCGGTATTAGTGGGACGGCTTTCCTCACTGGTCTGCGGACGTTGCTGCATTACTGCTTCCATCTGTTGTTGTAGTCTCTGCTCTTGCTTCTGCAACAGGTCTATGAAGCGGGCCTCAGATTGCTGTTGGGCTTGTTGCTGAGCCTCCAGACTCTGTTGTAAAGTTGCAAGGCTCTGTTGATGAGCTTGCTGCTGGGCTGCAAGGCTCCTTTGCAAACCTGCATTTGTCTGCTGTTGATTGGCATTTGCTAGAGCCAGCTGTTTCAGTATCTCCTCCATGCTGGCTTAAAAAAAAACTGCCACTGGTTCTCCACCAACTGTGAGGGGGTTAGCTCGGCAGCGGGTATGTGTGACCCCCGGGATGGGCTCCCCACCCAAAAACAGGCCCAGCAGACGGAGGTTGTGGTTTTCAAAATCAAAAAGGTGCGGTTTATTTTCTATTTACAGTGACAAAAACACAGCAAGGCAAAAAAAACATAAACAAAATAAATCCTGGTCAACTTGACCTCTGACTAAACTTACAGGTTTCCTAACTAACGACTGGGATCAGCCTAGTGCTGTCCTAGTCCCTGGTTTTAAATGTCCAAGCAAAATATAGCCACACAGGCTTTCTCTCACCGCACAGGGGTTCACTCTCCCTAGACAGTCCACACAGGTCTGCTTCCAGGCATGAGCTAACATCTAATGAATCTGGGAGTTTTTTATAGAGGCCTAAATGAGCTGACAAGCTTCAGCTGGCCTCATCAACTCCCTGTCTGCACGACGCCCAGCCCTCTCCCTAGAGGTATGAGTCATCAATGAGCCCACTAGCCTTATACAACTCTCCACCTAGTTGTATAAATCGGCGTAAAGCCTGAATCTGGGCGAAATATATCTACCCCCCTGGATGCAACCAGGTGACTTTACCTTCCTGCTGTCACAATATATATATATATATAGATTGTGACAGCAGGAAGATAAAGTCACCTGGTTGCATCCAGGGGGGTAGATATATTTCGCCCAGATTCAGGCTTTACGCCGACTTATACAACTAGGTGGAGAGTTGTATAAGCCCAGCTAAGGCTAGTGGGCTCATGGATGACTCATACCTCTAGGGAGAGGGCTGGGCGTCGTGCAGGCAGGGAGTTGATGAGGCCAGCTGAAGCCTGTCAGTTCGTTTAAGGCCTCTATAAAAACTCCCAGATTCATTAGGTGTTAGCTCATGCCTGGAAGCAGACCTGTGTGGACTTCCTGGAGAGAGTGAACCCTTGTCCGGTGAGACAAAGCCTGTGTGGCTATTTGCTTGGACATTTAAAACCAGGGACTTAGGGACTAGGACAGCACTAGGCTGATCCCAGTTGTTAGTTAGGAAACCTGTATGTTTAGTCAGAGGTCAAGTTGACCAGGATTTATTTTGTTTATATGTTTCTTTTGGCTTTGCTGTGTTTTGTCACTGTAAATAGAAAATAAACCGCACCTTTTTTTTTGATTTTGAAAACCACAACCTCCGTTTGCTGGGCCTGTTTTTGTGTGGGGAGCCCATCCCGGGGGTCACACACACCCGCTGCCGAGCTAACCCCCTCACAAGATATATAGATATATAATGTTTGGAGGTTCTAAGTAATTTTCGAGCAAAAAATACCGATTTTAACTTGTATGCAACAAGTGTCAGAAAAAGGCAACTTTCACACTGCTGCAACTTAAAAGGCGATTTTGCGGCCGCGAATGCCTGTGTAAACTTAAGGTCTATGGACCTCAACTCGCATGAAAGTCAGACCAAAGTAGTAGAGAAACTACTTTGAAGTCGGCATGACTTGAAGTCGCACAAAAATGAATGGTTATCATTGGAAATCATGGGGAATGACTTGTCATACGACTTTGCAGTACCAAGTCGCAGGACAAGTTTCACAAGTGTGAAAGGGGCCTAAACTGACCTCATTTACAGACTGAAGTTCATCCCTTTGATCTACCGAATGATACATTGTTTATAGTTATCTCTTAGGGCTGAGCAGGGTTGATAAACATTTGCCAGCTTTTTTTTTTTGACAGCTCTGAGTGAGCAGAGAACGGCTCTGCACTTACATGAATGAATCATGGAAATGCTGTTTTAAGATCGTGAGGGGGGTTGAATCAAGATCGCAATTTTTTAACGATTGATTGTGCAGCTCTACTACAGTCCACCTAACATGGTTTCCTATGGGAAACGTTCACATCTATGTGTTTTTCAGCCGCTGCGTTTTTGGAAAAGGTCAGGGACTTTTTTTCCTGCAACAGATTGCATTTTGTGTGTAACAGGCTTCAACGGACCCACATCAAAAACACAAGTGTTGTGTTTTTGCATGCGTTTTGCTTTTTTTTTGCTAATAGGAAAGGCTCCATAACAACAAACTGTGAATAGTCGGCTGTCAAGGAGCGGGCGGATTCCCTGCCAACAGCTGAATGTAAACCAAAGATTGCTGGCATTAAAAAACTTACAATAAAAACTGCACCCCCCCACCAATTCATGCCAGGCCCCTAAGGTCTGGTACAGATTTTAAGGGGAACCCCATGCCAAATAAAAAAAATGGTGTGCCCCCCTCCCCCAAAATCCATACCAAATCCTTATCCAAGCATTTAGCCTGGCAGCACAGGAAAGAGGAGCTGACAAGTGAGCACCCCCCTCCTAAACCATACCAGGCCACATCTCCCCACATGGGGGTGTACTTTGGGACAGAGGGGCTCTGTTCCCCCCGCATGCACCTTGTCCCCATGGGGACAAGGGCCTCTTCCCCACAACTTTGGCTGGTGGTTGTGGGGGTCTGCAGACAGGGGGCTTATCGGAATTTGGAAGCCCCCTTTAGCAAGGCCCCTCCCCCATGTGAATGAGTAGGGGTACATTGTACCCCTACCCATTGACCCAAAAAAGTGTCAAAAATAAATAAAAACACAGTAAAACACAGACAGTTTTTGACAATTCCTTTATTAACAAAAACAATGGCCCCTCAAAGTAAATCCTGCACCAATCACAATATACACTGCTGCTGAACCGAAAGGAAAAAAAAGGGGTCCGATGACGTAACCCACACAGTATTTACAGGAGCAAGATTCTCTAGTGTCTATACAGACCCTACTACAGGCTCTCCCTACAACAGCCGACATGGACATTTGGGCCACAGAGATCAAGGAGGAGATCTACAAAAGAGATGGAGGATTTGCAGCAGCATGTGTTTTATACTGAATCCAAGGTGACAACATGAGACTTACTTATGGTAACAATGATGGAATAATCCCAGACAATTTTCCAGTCTAGGCATGCTTATTTCTGCTTAAAAAAAAGAATTGAGGGGTATATCTGAGGCAACCACTGAACAGGATCTTTAGGTCCACAGCTGTAAGACATTAGGAAATCAGGACTGAGTACATCGGTTTGGGCTAACAAGGGAAGAAACCTGAGGGCATCCTCTTGATGTTATGCTGGGTGCACTTTTTTTTTAAACGATGAATGAAGAAATATAGAGATGTACATGGTGCACTGGCCCAATGGTACATCTATTCAGCTTCACCCGGATCTCTCTGGATGACTCTATTAATGTGCAGAATGGTAAAGGTAAAGGTGAAACAATGAGAGGGAGGTTTCTACAAATTGGGACTCCAATTCCAATTTCAGAGTCCTATACAAGGGTGATTCTTTTTGCTGCCCTCTCCAGGCCAACTGCCATACTTGTTCCCGTTTTTTGAAGTGGAGCCAATCGAACTACCAAACTGTCTGGACCCACCAGCGGACCTTGTTAGGACCTTCTCAGCTGGTCCCCCTAAATTCCAGCGTCACTGCAGATTGCACTTTTAGTAGCCTTGGCGAGAAAGGAGGGAGAATGCTCCTGGGGGGCAATAAATCTTCAGTGTATGGCAGATCACCCGTGACCTTGCTTTCCTCAGTGGGGTTCCCCACATGCTTTTTGTTTAAGGCCAATAAACACACCAGGTATCTTCCTAAGTTCCAAACTTTCCCTACTGACTGGTATGCTGTTCTTCCCCCTCCCTTTGGATATCCTGAGAACTCCTTGGCAACTTGGCCATATTTTCAGGGGGCCTGGAACATAACAAATCTCCACTGTAGCAAGTATCAAGCCACATTAGCCTAATGGCAGCCTTCTCATCCTACAGGACCTAAGCTCTGTTGGACACACAGCCCCTTAGCAGACATTTATAATCTGGAAATGTATTCCATTCAGTCAAAGTAATACTGTGAGACACAAAGGATATGGACTCCCTGGCAAAATAACTGAGTCAGTCTCCACAATGGATGCAAGATACTGGAGCTTGTTTACATCTTTCTTCCTGTACGGGGCTTGCTCTCAAGTTGTTAAAGTGGAACTAAACCCTCCTATGGAATGCTAGTCAGAACTCATTACTTAAACTTTCAATATAAAATAATTTTAACCACTTAAGCCCCGGACCATTTGGTAGCTAAAGGACCAGAGGTGAATTCAGAATTTTGCACTGCGCTGCTTTAACTGTAAATTGTGCGGACATACAATGTTGTACCCAAACAAAATTTGCGTCCTTTTCTTCACACAAATAGAGCTTTCTTTTAATGGTATTTGATTGCCTCTGCGATTTTTATTTTTTGCGATATAAACGGAAAAAGACCGAAAATTTTGAAAAAAAATGATATTTTCTACTTTTTGTTATAAGAAAAATCGAATAAACTCAATTTTAGTCATACATTTAGGCCAAAATGTATTCAGCCACATGTTTTTAGTAAAAAAAAATGTCAATAAGCGTATATTTATTGGTTTGCGCAAAAGTTATAGAGTTTACAAACTAGGGTACATTTTCTGAAATTTACACAGCTTTAAATTTATGACTGCCTATCTCATTTCTTGAGGTGCTAAAATGACAGGGCAGCACAAAACCCCCCCAAATGACCCCATTTTGGAAAGTAGACACCCCAAGGAAATTGCTGAGAGGCATGTTGAGCCCATTCAATTTTTTTTTTTTTTTTGGTCCCAAGTGATTGAATAATGACTAAAAAAAAAAAAAAAAAATTACAAAAAGTTGTCACTAAATGATATATTGCTCACACATGCCATGGTTATATGTGGAATTTCACCCCAAAATACATTTTGCTGCTTCTCCTGAGTACGGGGATACCACATGTGTGGGACTTTTTGGGAGCCTAGCCGCGTACGGGACCCCGGAAACCAAGCACCGCCTTCAGGATTTCTAAGGGCGCAAATTTTTGATTTCACTCCTCACTACCTATCACAGTTTCGAAGGCCATAAAATGCCAAAATAGCACAAAACCCCCCCAAATGACCCCATTTTAGAAAGTAGACACCCCAAGGAAATTGCTGAGAGGCCTGTTGAGCCCATTGAATATATTTTTTTTTGTCAAAACTTTGTGACAAAAAGCGAGATCTGCAAAATACTCACAATACCTCTCAGCAAATAGCTTGGGGTGTCTACTTTCCAAAATGGGGTCATTTGGGGGGGTTTTGTGCTATCTGGGCATTCCATGGCCTCCGAAACTGTGATAGGCAGTGAGAAGTGAAATCAAAAATTTACACCCTTAGAAAGCCTGAAGGCGGTGCTTGGTTTTTGGGGTCCCGTACGTGGCTAGGCTCCCAAAAAGTCTCACACATGTGGTATCCCCGTACTCAGGAGAAGCAACAGAATGTATTTTGGGGTGTAATTCCACATATGCCCATGACATGTTTGAGCAATATATCATTTAGTGACAACTTTGTGCAAAAAAAAAAAAAAAAATTGTCGTTTTTCCGCAACTTGTGTCAACATATAAAATATTCCATGGACTCGACATGCCTCTCAGTATATAGCTTGGGGTGTCTACTTTCCAAAATGGGGTCATTTGGGGGGGTTTTGAACTGTTCTGGCATTTTATACACAACATTAGGAAGCTTACATCCACTCTTCTAACCACTTGAAGACAAAGCCCTTTTTGACACTTTTTGTTTACATGAAAACATTTTTTTTTTGCAAGAAAATTATGTTGAACCCCCAAACATTATATATATTTTTAAAGCAAAGGCCCTACAGATTAAAATGGTGGGTGTTGCATTTTTTTTCTACACAGTATTTGCGCAGCGATTTTTCAAACGCATTTTTTTGGTTAAAAAATACACTTTTTTTAATTTTAATGCACTAAAACACACTATATTGCCCAAATGTTTGATGAAATAAAAAAGATGATCTTAGGCCGAGTACATAGATACCAAACACGACATGCTTTAAAATTTCACACAAACGCGCATTGGCGACAAACTACATACATTTTTAAAAGCCTTTAAAAGCCTTTACAGGTTACCCCAGTAGATTTACAGAGGAGGTCTACTGCTAAAATGATTGCCCTCGATCTGACCTTCGCGGTGATACCTCACATGCATGGTGCAATTGCTGTTTACATATGACGCCAGACCGACGCTTGCGTTCGCCATTGGGCAAGAGCAGGGCAGGACAGGGGTGCTTTTTTTTTTTTTTGCTTTTTTTTTTATTATTAATTTTGCTTTTTTATTTTATTTTTAAATTGTTCCTTCCAAGTATTTTTTTTTTTTAATCATTTTTATTGTTATCTCAGGGAATGTAAATATCCCCTATGATAGCAATAGGTAGTGACAGGTACTCTTTTTTTGAAAAAACTGGGGTCTTCTAGACCCTAGATTTTTCCTCTGCCCTCAAAGCATCTGACCACACCAAGATCGGTGTGATAAAATGCTTTCCCAATTTCCCAATGGTGCTTTTTATATCCGGGGGGGGGCATTCCCTCCCACTGCTTGTAAAAGCAGTCCAGAGGCTAATTAGCCGCTAGGATTGCTTTTACATGAAAGCCGGCCGCAGGCTGAAAAGAATGATACCAAGATGGTACCTAAACCCGCAGGCATCATTCTGGTATAAACATTCAAAGTCCAGCAACATACCAGTACGTTGCTGGTCCTTGTTGGACATGTATTGTAATCTTTTTTTTTTCATGCAGCCAGTTGGCTGAACGAAAAAAGAGATTGATCGGTGGGTATGCCCACCATTAGAATACCGCCCTTCATCCACCCACTTCCAATGATGGGCATACACGCACCATTTATATATGCCGAAGCATGGGGGCATCCTCCCGCAAAAAAGTTATGCCGCACACACATGGTCGGACTTTTCCACGGGCAAGCCTCCGTCGGAATTTCGACCGTATGTACGCGGCATTAGGAGCAAAATCGCTCCTCCGCCCCTGCTGACCCAATGCTTCGGCATATTTGCTTTTTTTTTAACTGTGGTGGTGAAATCACCTCCTACAGCACTGGAGTCGCAGGGATCAGGCCTGTCTCTGCGAACGCTGCAGTTATGTGTGTTTTTGTTTTGTAAGTGACAGTGATCGATCGATACTGCACTTGGGTGGCCTGGGCTGGACGGAGGGGCAAAACGCAGGTGCCAGCAGGTATCTGGGCTGATCCCGCTAACACTGCGTTTTTGGGAACCCTAAACTGCTGGGGACGCTAGTATAGATCTGATCAGATCAGATATTGATCTGTTCAGATACTATACCACTAAGGGGGGTGTATGCTTCACGCGTGAGTGTTAGCGTTACTGGCACTAACCTGACGCTGCCTGGGGTGTGACGCAGACCCTCTCTGACGCTAAAACCTAATTGATATCACCCGCCGGGCGATCAGGGGGTTAAACCTTTATTGGGTTATATACACGGCGGGTGCCCTGACACTATAAAAAGCAAACTAACTAACCAGCATCACCCGTAACACTTATATGGTGATCACTGGTGAAAGGGTTAACTAGGGGCAATCAGGGGGTTAAAACCTTTATTAGATAATATATGGGGGTACCTGACGCTATAAAAACCTGCGGCGAACCTAAAAAAAATTACCAGCTACCGATCTGCATCACCGACACTAAGACAGCGTTTAGAAAAACGATCGCTTAGTGACAGTGGTGATGGGGGTGAAAGGGTTACCTGGGGGGCGATCAAGGGGGTTAAACCTTTATTAGATAATATATTGGGGTACCTGACGCTATAAAAACATGCGGCGAACCTAAAAAAAATTACTGGCTACCGATCTGCATCACCGACACTAAGACAGCGTTTAGAAAAACAATTGCTTAGCGACAAGGGTGATAGGGGGTGAAAGGGTTACCTGGGGGGCGATCAAGGGGGTTAAACCTTTATTAGATAATATATTGGGGTACCTGACGCTATAAAAACCTGCGGCGAACCTAAAAAAAATTACCGGCTACCGATCTGCATCACAGACACTAAGACAGCGTTTAGAAAAACGATCGCTTAGTGACAGTGGTGATAGGGGGTGAAAGGGTTACCTGGGGGGCGATCAAGGGGGTTAAACTTTTATTAGATAATATATTGGGGTACCTGACGCGATAAAAACATGCGGCGAACCTAAAAAAAATTACTGGCTGCCGATCAGCATCACTGACGCTAAGACAGCGATCAGAAAAATGATCGCTTAGCGACAGTGGTGATAGGGGGTGAAAGGGTTATCTGGGGGGTGATCAGGGGGTTAAACCTTTATTAGGGGGGGTTAGGGGGCTACACTGGACCTAAGACTAAACTTTGGTGACACTTTTACAGTCACAAATGTCACTGATTGCAGTGATCACTAAATAAATGGTCACTGCAATCAGTGACACTGTGACTGGGGGCTGGGGGGGTGATCTGGGGTGTCTGGGGGGGCCTGGGGGGGCGATTTATGTTCCTATGTGTCCTGGTGTCAGTGTAGTGTTGTGTGCACTGACCTGATGTCTTCTCTTGTACGGCGCTCGGTATATGTGAGCGCCGCACCAGAGATGACATCACTTCCTCCTGCTCCCTCTGTCTGACACAGACAGAGGGGGCATTTCCATTTGCCGGGAGCGATCGCGAGGGGGTGGCCAGAAACGAATGGCTGCCCCTCATCCCGGAACGCTCCCGGACACTTAGCCACTGCTCACTGTATAGGAGGGGGGTCCGATTGGACCCCCCAACTGTACAAAGGCAATCACGTACACTCTACGTGATTGTGCCTGTCGGTGCCATTCTGCCGACGTATATATACAGTGAGTGGTCGTTAAGTGGTTAAAATAAAAATAATAATACGTGTGGATGTTAATGGCTGCGGCCTTTATTATAGGTATATATAAAATATATATTATCAACCGTATATATATATATATATATATATATATATATATATATATATATATAAAAATTCTGGTATTTAATAAATACAAATAACAATACAATATAAATATATATATATATATATATATATATATATATATATATATATATATATATATAGCTTAGCTATTAAAGCTCAAGCTAAACTTACATAACAATAAAGTCCCATACGCCGAGCTTATGGACAATATGCACGGCACCCCAACCGGCCCACGGCCAATTCCACACTAGATTGCAAGTCTAAATTAAGGATGTCAAGTGCAACGTCAGACAAATGAATCCCGTCAGGGCGGTAAAAACCTTGTATACCACCCTCCAAATCCACGTGTCTGTAAGACAAACCATTCAACAGAGGCATAAATTTAGCAATAGCTCTATTCACATTTTTTCTAATTTTCTCAAAATGTTTCCATTCGGGGGAACACCAAATCAAAAGAGGAATGATCTCCGAAAATACCAAGACACAATTTGGAAGAACACTACGAATGCACAAAAAATCATTTTTTATATTAGATATAACATCTAATGTCTTGCGGAGACCAAGGTCATTCCCAGCCAAATGGAAAATAATAACATTAGGCACAGGCCATTTTAAATATAGCAATGACAACACTCTACGTAAATTATTCCAAGTCAAGCCCCAATGTCCATACCAATACAATTTAAAACGAGTAGCAGATAGACCAAGATTACTACCATAACATCTTCGTTCAGCTCTTCTTTGGGCCCAGTAAATGAAAGAATGACCGACGATCCAGGTAACGACTGGAGAATCTGAAAAATAAACTAAAATTATGAGGACGAACATAATGCCGCGTACACACGGCCGTTTTTCTCGTCGAGAAAAACGAAATTTTTCCCATTCGACGAGAAAAAGGATAGTCTGTGGGCTTTCAGTCGTTTTTTTTCGACGAGAAAAACTGCATTAAAAACGACGAGAAAATTAGAACATGTTCTAATTTTTCTCGACGTTTTTTTCGACATGTTTTCCGCGGCAGTGTTTCCCATAGGGAAACACTGCCGCGGAGCCCACAGACGGTCGTTTTTCTCGACAAGAGAAAAAACAACGTGAAAAACTACCGTGTGTGGGGAACAAGCCGTTCCCTCGTTTTTAATGACATTATTCACGGCGGTTTTTTAACCGCAGGGGAATAATGATCGTGTGTACGCGGCATTAGAGCTGTAGCAATTGGAGGACCATCTACCGATTTTCTTAATAGCAGATTCATCAAAATCCAAATTCGCTGCAGCAGTGGCTGCACCAATACGGAAGGAACGAGAAGATACCGGAAGATGTCCTAATCCTAAATAAATCAAACATTTTTTCAAAACAGAATTAAATTGAAAAATTGTCAATGGATTATTATCACAATGAAGAAGGAATTGTTTATCAACAGCAGGACGCAAAGGCAAATAACGTTGGACTAGAACCACAGCACAAATAGAAGAATCCATATGTTTGTGAATGGTAATCCAACGACCGTGGCCAAATTGATCGGTTTTACTCTTGCGTAAAAATAAGCGAAGAACGCCAGAATGAACAAACACAGCAGAAAATGGAAGACCCAAACAAGCAAACCGATTAGGAGGAAGCAATTCAGATATTTTAAAAGCACCGTAAAAGCACAAACAAAAAGTAAGTTTAAACAATAAAGCCTTAAAAGCAGAAAAACACACAACATCAGTAGCAGAACACAATCTACCCAACAATTCAATAGTAATTGGTAACCGTTTGTCAGGCAAGACGTGTTTTTTTACGAAACCCTTTCATCGCTTGTTTAACCACTTAAGGACCGGACCATTACGCAGCTTAATGACCAGAGGTGTTTTCACAATTTGGCACTGCGCTGCTTTAACTGTAAATTGTGCGGACATGCAATGTTGTACCCAAACGAAATTTGCGTCCTTTTCTTCCCACAAATAGAGCTTTCTTTTAATGGTATTTGATTGCCTCTGCGATTTTAATTTTTTGCGATATAAATGGAAAAAGACCAAAAATTTTGAAAAAAAAACATACTGTATTTATTGGCGTATAACACTCACTTTTTTACCCTGAAAATAGAGGGTAAACTGTACCTGCGTGTTATACGCAGGGGACTGTGCAAAGTTTTTTTTCCTGAAACTTCCCTCTTAAAGTTAGGGTGCGTGTTATATGCCTGTGCGTGTTATACGCCGATAAATACGGTATTTTCTACTTTTTGTTATAAGAAAAATCGAATAAACTAAATTTTAGTCATACATTTAGGCCAAAATGTATTCAGCCACATGTCTTTAGTAAAAAAAATGTCAATAAGCGTATATTTATTGGTTTACGCAAAAGTTATAGCGTCTACAAACTAGGGTACATTTTCTGGAATTTACACAGCTTTTAATTTATGACTGCCTATCTCATTTCTTGAGGTGCTAAAATGGCAGGGCAGTACAAACCCCCCACAAATGACCCCATTTTGGAAAGTAGACACCCCAAGGAAATTGCTGAGAGGCATGTTGAGCCCATTGAATATTTTTTTTTTTTGTCCCAAGTGATTGAATAATGACAAAAAAAAAAAATAAATTACAAAAATTTGTCACTAAATGATATATTGCTCACACATGCCATGGTTATATGTGAAATTGCACCCCAGAATACATTTTTCTGCTTCTCCCGAGTACGGGGATACCACATGTGTGGGACTTTTTGGGAGCCTAGCCGCGTACGGGACCCCGAAAACCAAGCACCGCCTTCAGGATTTCTAAGGGTGTAAATTTTTGATTTCACTCCTCACTACCTATCACAGTTTCGGAGGCCATAAAATGCCAAAATAGCACAAAACCCCCCTAAATTACCCCATTTTGGAAAGTAGACAGCCCAAGCTATTGGCTGAGAGGCATGTTGAGTCCATGGAATATTTTATATTTTGCCACAAGTTGCGGGAATATGACAAACTTTTTTTTTTTGCACAAAATTGTTACTAAATTATATATTGCTCACACATGCCATGGGCATATGTGAAATTACACCCCAAAATACATTCTGCCGCTTCTCCTGAGTACGGGGTTACCACATGTGTGAGACTTTTTGATTTCACTCCTCACTGCCTATCACAGTTTCGGAGGCCATGGAATGCCCAGATGGCACAAAACCCCCCCAAATGACCCCATTTTGGAAAGTAGACACCCGAAGCTATTTGCTGAGAGGTATGGTGAGTATTTTGCAGATCTCCCTTTTTGTCACAAAGTTTTGAAAATTGAAAAAATAAAAAATACATTTAAAAATTATTTTCTTTCTTCATTTTCAAAAACAAATGAGAGCTGTAAATTTTGTACATTTTTTTTTTTTTTTTTTTTTTGCCATTATTCAATCACTTGGGACAAAAAAAAAATATTCAATGGGCTCAAGGTGCCTCTCAGCAAATAGCTTGGGGTGTCTACTTTCCAAAATGGGGTCATTTGGGGGGGTTTTGAACTGTCCTGGCATTTTATGCACAACATTAGGAAGCTTATGTCACACATCATCCACTCTTCTAACCACTTGAAGACAAAGCCCTTTCTAATGCCACGTACACACGACCGTTTTTAATGTCATTTTAAAAAACGACATTTTTCTTGTTTCCTCTCAAGCCTGTCTTGCATACACACGTTCATTAAAAAAAAACGCTCGAGCAAAGCGCAGTGACGTACAACACGTACGACGGCACTATAAAGGGGAAGTTCCCTTCGGATGGCGCCACCCTTCATGTTAGTAAAGTTTGTTGAGCGACGATTCGCGCTTTTCAGCCTCGTGCTTTTCAGTCCGTTACAGCGTGACGAATGTGCTATCTCCATTACGAACGCTAGTTTTACCAGAATGAGCGCTCCCATCTCATACTTGATTCTGAGCATGCGTTTTTTTTTTCCCCTCGTAAAAGCATACACACTACCGTTTTTCACGACGTTAGAAAAAACGACATGAAAAACGACGTGAAAAAATAGAGCATGTTCGAAATTTTTAATGCCCGTTTTTTACGTCGTTAAAAATGCTCTGGAGCATACACACGATCGTTTTTAATGCCCAATTTAAAAAATGGCATTTTTAACCGCGTGAAAAACGATCGTGTGTACGCGGCATGACACTTCTTGTTTACATGAAAACATTTTTTTTGCAAAAAAATTACGTTGAACCCCCAAACATTATATTTTTTTAAAGCAAAGGCCCTACAGATTAAAATAGTGGGTGTTGCATTTTTTTTCCACATAGTATTTGCGCAGCGATTTTTTAAACGCATTTTTTGGGGAAAAAATACCCTTTTTTTTATTTTAATGCACTAAAACACACTATATTGCCCAAATGTTTGATGAAATAAAAAAGAGGATCTTAGGCTGAGTACATGGATACCAAACACGACATGCTTTAAAATTGCGCACAAACGCTCAGCGGCGACAAACTACATACATTTTTAAAAGCCTTTAAAAGCCTTTACAGGTTACCACATTAGATTTACAGAGGAGGTCTACTGCTAAAATGACTGCCCTCGATCTGACCTTTGCGGTGATACCTCACATGCATGGTGCAATTGCTGTTTACATATGACACTAGACCGACGCTTGCGCAAGAGCAGGGGGGACAGGGGTGCTATTTTTTATTTTTTTATTATTTATTTTGCTTATTTTATTTTTAAACTGTTCCTTCCATTTTTTATTTATTTTTACCATTTTTATTGTTATCTCAGGGAATGTAAATATCCCCTATGATAGCAATAGGTAGTGACAGGTACTCTTTTTTTGAAAAAAATTGGGGGGTTAGACCCTAGATCTTTCCTCTGCCCTCAAAGCATCTGACCACACCAAGATCGGTGTGATAAAATGCTTTCCCAATTTCCCAATGGCGCTGTTTATATCCGGGGGGGGGGGACATTCCCTCCCACTGCTTGTAAAAGCAGTCTAGAGGCTAATTAGCCGCTATAATTGCTTTTACATGAAAGCCGACCGCTGGCTGAAAAGAATGATACCAAGATGATACCTAAACCCACAGGCATCATTCTGGTATAACCATTAAAAGTCCAGCAACATACCAGTATGTTGCTGGTCCTTGTTGAACATGTAGAGATTGATCGGTGGGTATGCCCACCATTAGAATACCTCCCTTCATCCACCCACTTCTAATGATGGGCATACATGCATTATTTATATATGCCAATGCATGGGGGCATCCTCCCACAAAAATGTTATGCCGCGTACACACGGTCGGACTTTTCCACGGGCAAGCCTCCGTCGGAATTTCGACCGTATGTATGCGGCATAAAAGGTTATGCCGCGTACATATGGTCAGAATTTTCCACGGGCAAGCCTCCGTCTGAATTTTGACCGTATGTACGCGGCATTAGGAGCAAAATCGCTCCTCCGCCCCTGCTGCCCCATGCTTCGGCATATATGCTCTTTTTTTTTTTTACTGTGGTGGTGAAATCACCTCCTACAGCGGTGGAGTCACGGCTTTATGTATCGTGGGAGCAAACGCTGTTGCTGTCAAGATTAATAAATCCGCGCTGCAACTGAATGGCGTACCTGCTAAGCAAATGATGGTTAACATTAAAACAAAGTAACATTACAGTATAACAGTAAGACCTTACCATACCATACCTACAAAGCAAATACAAAAGAAAACCTAGTAAAAAATAAAACATTTTTTTAACGCAACCTGTGCCTAAAATATATATATGCCGAAGCATGGGGGCATCCTCCCGCAAAAAAGTTATGCCGCGTACACACGGTCGGACTTTTCCACGTGCAAGCCTCCGTCGGAATTTCGACCGTATGTACGTGGCATTAGGAGCAAAATCGCTCCTCCGCCCCTGCTGCCCCCATGCTTCGGCATATATGCTCTTTTTTTTTACTGTGGTGGTGAAATCACCTCCTACAGCGTTGGAGTCACGGCTTTATGTATCGTGGGAGCCAACGCTGTTGCTGTCAAGATAAATAAATCCGCGCTGCAACTGAATGGTGTACCTGAAAACAAAAAGTGACATAGCTGAAAAGCAAGCATGATAAAACAAAAAGAGCAGAACAATAGAGAGAAAATAGAGAGAGAGAGAGAAAACAATAAAACGACGACAATTTTTTTTTTTTTTGTGTGTTTTTGTTTTTTCCTTTAATTAAATTTTTTTCTTTTTTTTACACTTTTTTTTTTACTCAACTGTAACGGTTCGGGTCTCTCAAAATGTGATGGCATCTTGGGAGACCCTGTGTAAGTGTGTCCTTGTCTGTGAAATGCTGTACCCTACGCTAAAACTTCACTTTTGAGTGGTAGCGTTCAAAACATTTACCAATGCACAGACCAGGATTGTCAGGACAGAGTGGACAAAAATAACGGGTGTCACGCCTAAATCCGCGCTTGCTACAGACACGACATCTTTTTTGGGGGGCTCGTTGGGTAGGGGTACTCTCGAGGACATACGGATAATGCCTCTCATGCAGCCGGCTTACTGCATTTGGTAGGGGATGGTGAGGTGCAGAACTGCCTGGATACAGGAGTTCTGTGACTATCTCATCCTGGAATTTTAGGAGAGATAAAGTCCTGCCTGAAGCTCTGTATAGCACATGAGCGTTCAGCAAAGCCAATTGGAATAAGGATAGAGACACTTTTTTGTACCAGCGTCTCGCCTTACGGGCAATGTGATACGGCGCCAACTTCTGGTCGTTGAGGTCCACCCCTCCCATATTTTGGTTATATTCGTGGACACAGAGGGGTTTCTCCACAACACCAGTCGCCGTACGAATTTGGACTGTCGTGTCTGCATGAAGGGAGGTAAGAAGGAAAACATTCTTATTATCCCTCCACTTCACAGCGAGCAAATTATTACACTTCAAGCAGGCTCTCTCCCCCAGCCTAAGACGGGAATCTACAAGCCCCTGGGGAAAGACCCAGCGATTAGGTCGCACAGTGCCACATGCTCCAATCTGATGATCAAACAAGTGACTAAACAGTGGCACGCTCGTGTAATAATTGTCCACATACAAGTGGTACCCCTTTCCGAATAAGGGTGACACCAAGTTTTACACTATCTTGCCAGCGCTCCCTATGTAATCCGGGCAGTTGACCGACTCAACCTGACTATCTTTTCCCTCATAAACCGTAAAGCTCCATACATAGCCTGTTGCCCTGTCACAGAACTTATAGAGCTTGACCCCATATCTGGCACGCTTGCTGGGAAGGTACTGTTTGAAAGACAAGCGGCCAGAAAATGTAATCAGGGACTCATCAACGCAGACAACTTGATCGGGAATAAACAAGGCTGCAAAACGTTAGTTGAAGTGGTTTATGAGGGGCCGAATTTTGTAGAGCCGGTCGTATTCAGGGTCTCCACGTGAACGACAAAGTTCATTGTCGTTGAAGTGCATGAACCGCAAAATCTGCTCATATCGTGTCCTGGGCATGGAGGCAGAGAACACGGGCCTGTGGTCAATTAGGTGCGTGGACCAATAAGCACGTATTGACGAAAATTTATGAGTGCCCATGTTGAGGGAAAGGCCCAGAAAGGTCTTAAATTCGGAAACCGTAATTGGTCTCCAATTTCTGGCAAGGGAAGGCAACTGGGGATTAGTGGCGATGAATTGACCAGCATATAAATTACTCTGGTCCACAATAGATCTATAGAGATCTTCCGTGAAAAACAGCGAATAAAAATCAAGTGGCATAAAATCAGCTGTTTCCACCTGAATACCGGGTTGGGCAGTGAATGGGGGAAGTACGGGTGCTGCAGAAGTGGTGGGGACCCAATCAGGATAGGCAAATTCTGCAGGAAGGGTACTATGGGCACGACGGGCCTGCCTTTGTCTTCTTCTTGGTGGCAGCGGGACACTACTTGTGCTTGCCACCTCGCCAGCTTGAACTGCACTTATGGGACTCGCCACGTCACCACGTGATACTGCAGTGCTGGATGTACGCCCAGGCTGTACTAGGCCGCTGGTGCTTGCCAGTTCACCAGAAGGAATAGCGGCGCTAATACTACTCTGCTCCATGATACGAGAGACCTGCGGTTCTTCCTCCTCAACAACCTCAGAAGATCGGGATCGGGTGCGCCTGACCTTAGCAGGGACCTCATCATCTTCGTCGCCCGGGATATCTGACATGGAGCCGCTGTCTTCTACGGGAAGGTATTCTGAGCCTGAATCTGACAGATCCGTGACCTCCTCTTCACTATCTGTCATGCTCAGAATCTCGTAGGCCTCTTTACTAGTGTACCTTCGATTTGCCATTTTGGGCTCTAAATTTAGGGGTACACTAGTAAGATTCACAGGAAAAAAAACACCTGACTGTCGTCAGCAAATATCTCAAACGCTACAAAAAAAACTGTTAGCGATCGCAGGGATCAGGCCTGACTCTGCGAACGCTGCAGTTATGTGTGTTGTGTTTGGTAAGTTACAGTGATCGATCGATACTGCACTTGGGTGGGCTGGGCTGGGCTGGGCGGAGAGGCTAAACGCAGGTGCTAGCAGGTATCTGGGCTGATCCCGCTAACACTGCGTTTTTGGGAACCCTAAACCGCTGGGGACGCTAGTATAGATCTGATCAGATCAGATATTGATCTGTTCAGATACTATACCACTAAGGGAAGTGTATGCTTTGCGCGTGGGTGTTAGCGTTACTGGCACTAACCTAACGCTGCCTGGGGCGACGCAGACCCTCTCTGGCGCTAAAACCTAATTTATATCCCCCACCGGGCGATCAGGGGGTTAAACCTTTATTGGGTTATATATGGCGGGTGCCCTGATGCTATAAAAAGCAAACTAACCAACCAGTATCACCCGTAACACTTATACGGTGATCACTGGTGAAAGGGTTAACTAGGGGCAATCAGGGGGTTAAAACCGTTATTAGGTAATATATGGGGGTACCTGGCGCTATATAAAAACCTGACGGGTAACCTAAATAACTAACTGGCTAACCAGTGTCACCAGTGAAACTTATACAGTGATCACTGGTGAAAGTGTTAACTCTAGGGGCGATAAAGGGGTTAAACCTTTATTATATAATATATGGGGGTACCTGATGCAATAAAAACCTGCGGCGAACCTAAAAAAAATAACTTGCTACCTAGGGGCACCACCGACACTAATACAGTGATCGGAAAAACGATTGCTTAGTGACGCTGGCGATAGGGGATGAAAGGGTTACCTGGGGGGCAATCAAGGGGTTAAACCTTTATTAGGGGGGTTAGGGGGCTACCCTGGACCTAAAGGGGCCTAAACCTAACTGCCCTGCAACTTTTTACTGTCACAGATGACACTAAATGCAGTGATCAGTAAATCAGTGACACTGTGACTGGGGGCTGGGTGGTGACCTGGGGGGTGATCTGGGGGTGACTGGGGGGTGAAATGTGTGCCTATGTGTGCCTACGTGTCAGTGGGCTGTTGGTGCACTAACCTGCGTCTTCTCTCCTCGGCGCTGCGGATGAAAAGACCGCCACGAGGAGAGATGACATCACTTCCTCTGCCTGTGTTTACATTTACACAGCAGAGGAAGCATATCATTTGCTGGGAGCGATCGCGAGAGGGTGGCCAGAAACGAATGGCCGTCCCCTCATCACGGATCGCTCCCGCAACGATAACCACCGCTGACTGTACCGGAGGGGGGTCCGATTGGACCCCCCACCTATACGAAGGCAGGCACGTACAGGTACGTGAGTTTGCCTGTCCGTGCCATTCTGCCGACGTATATGTACAGTGAGCGGTCGTTAAGGGGTTAACAGAAAAGAAACTAGAGCAAGGGGCTTCACCATGCAAGTTTCTAAAAAACGAAACACCCGTCAATGTCTTAACAATCCGAGAATAAGAGTAACCTCTATCCATCAATAAATTCAAGAAAGACAAAACCAACAATTCATGTGCTTTTGACAAATCATAGCGTTGTAAAAAAGAATGCCACAAATCCCACGCAGCTTCATAACATGCTCGCGTGGATGGAGCCAAAGAATCTTTTATTGCAGTCATTACAGGACTCAAATTATCGACCAAAGATGTGGCGGACATGACAGTCCAATTTCGTCCGCATCTGGAACCAATTCTCAAAACCTTTGCATCTGTTGACGAGATAATGAGTCAGCAATAGTATTTAGTAATTCCTTGAATATATTTAGCTTTTAACCAGATATTTAATTCCAAGCATTGAAATACTAAAAAGAATAGAAATAACAGGAAGAGATTTAGAAACCAAACAATTAACCGCAAAAACAACACCTTTATTATCAGAATGTAAAAGTATCCTCTTATTCCTAAACTGATCACCCCATAAATCAAGACCCACAACTACAGGAAACAATTCTAAAAGCACAATATTAGAAACAAATCCTTTTTCAACTCATGAAGAATGCCACAGATCAGCTGACCAATGACCTTGCCAAAAGGCACCATAACCTAAAGGGCCTGAAGCATCTGTAAACAAATTAAGAGCAGAAGCCGAACAAAAAGGAGCCTGCCAAAGAGAATAACCATTGAAAGAACACAAAAACTTATGCCAAACCAATAAATCATCTCGAATATCAGCTGTAATTCGAACAAAATGTCTATGAGACTTCATACCAGAAATCGCTCTGTAAAGGCGCTTCAAGAAAATTCTCCCCATGGGAATAACTCTGGACGCAAAAGCCAATAAACCCAACAATGACTGAATTGTCTGCAACTGAACTTTCTGTTTCGATAAAATAAAAACCAAAAACATTCTGATCTTAATAATCTTTTCCATAGGAAGCTTAAATACCATTGAAACAGTATCAATCTGAATACCTAAAAATCCAAACAAGTGGTCGGTGAAACAGATTTCTCAGGAGCCAAAGGGACACCAAATAAACTACAAATCATTTTAAATTCCGTATAAATATATAAACATTCCAAAGTGTTAGCCTTGCCTATAAATAAAAAATCATCTAAATAATGAATACAAAGATCAGAACCCGAACGACAACAAACAACCCATTCAAGAAAACTAGAAAAAATTTCAAAATAATGACATGACAAGGCACAACCCATCGGTAAACATTTGTCAAAGAAGAATTTATCGTCTAAAACAAAACCCAAAGAATTGAAAGCAGACGGGTGTATAGGTAATAAACGGAATGCAGCTTTAATGTCAGCCATGGCCAACAATGCAAAATCACCAGCAGAACGAATCTTAGTCAAAGCATCCTCAAAGGATGAATAAGATACGGAACATAAAATAGGATCAATGTCATCATTTAAAGAAAAACCAAAAGGGAAAGACAAATGATGGATAATACGGAAAGAACCAGGTTCTTTTTTGGGGATAACACCTAGAGGAGAGACTCTAAAATTATAAAATGGTGGGCGATCAAAAGGGCCAGCAATCCTACCTTCTTCTTTTTTCTTTACCAATTTTACTGCGGACAACATCCATATTAAAATTAACCGAAGCCAAATTTTTAACTACCACACAACCAGAACCAGAAAAAGAAGGTAAAATAAATCCATAACAAAAACCATTAATTAACATGTCTGCCTTCATGCGATCCGGATACAGAAGGAGCCAAGGCAACATGCTTTCCAGTTTTACTGGTGAAATTGCTTTTAAGAAATGTATCCCTAGAAGTAGAAGAAGCATGGTGACCTAATCTTTTAAAACAACGAACAGCAGGATGCGTACCAGCGCAATGAGCACATTCATGCTTATACCTACAGTTCGTAAGCCATTTGCATTGACCTTCATTAAAAGTAAAACAAACCCCTTTACGATAAGGTCCAACAGTAGGCATATTAGATTTAACAACATCTTTCATACCCCATCTCAAATTTTTATGCACAGCAAGTTTCTGCCTAAAGGATTCATCATAGAAGAACCAAGAAAGGCCTGGAAAATGTTTGTAAGCTTCTAATATAATCTCCACATGTTGGAAAAGGCCACCACACAATTCAGGGTGTCGCTTACCTAAAACGCTTGCATAAATACTAAATGCTTGCAGCCAATTGTTAAAATTGCGTGAAACAACTTGACGCTTGTCGTCATCAAATTTCTCACCAACTTCTTTCTTGAACCTATTATCTTTCATAGAAGGTAGCAATGAAAGCAAATCAACATAGTCTTCTTTCCATATTTTGTCTTTAATCGCAAGACTCAAATGGAAACCTAAAGGCGAAAGTTCACAAGAAAGAACTTCTTTCATATAAGATTCAGGTATAGCAGAGGAAGATGAATCAGTAGGTTTTGTTTCTACAACAGGAGCAGAGACTGCAACATTTTGAACGACAGGAGAAACATTAGCATGCAAATTATCTCTCCAAACAGAAGCAAGACCAGTTTGTTTATCATGTACAACAGGTAATACAGGTGATGCAGGCAATAATTTTGATAAAAAATTAGTCATTGACAAAGCTACATTTTGCAAGACTGAGGCCTCGTACACACAACCGATTTTCTCGTCCAAAACAGTCAAGAAAAGTGCCGCGAGAGTTTTTTTGTCTAGAAAAACGTTCGTGTGTATGCTTTTACGACTCTTCAAAAAGTGCGCATGCTCAGAATCAAGTATGAGACGGGAGCGCATCTTCTGGTAAAACAAGCCTTCGTAATGGAAATAGCACATTCGTCACGCTAAAACAAACTGAAAGCACGAAGACTTAAAAGCGCGAATCGTCTCTTCCCAAACTTTTACTTCACACGCGGTAACACGAGATCAGCAAAAGCAGCCCAAGGGGTGGCGCCAAGAAAAAAGATCTTCCCCTTTATAGTGCCGTCGTACGTGCTGGACGTGAGCGCAGAGAATCACGAGGAAATTGGAAAATGACAGTGTGTACGCATAGAAAGCTTGACGAGAAAATCGACAAGCTTAACAAGAATCTCGTCGAAAAAAACGACGTGTTTTTTACGACGAGAAAATCGGTCGTGTGTACGAGGCCTGAGGCATCAATATGCTCACCTCTAGGAAGTAGCAAATCAGACTGAGAAGAAGCTGCAGGAATGTGAAAGCCAAGATCAGCAATCATGTTAACAGCAGCAGATGATTTTCTCTGTCTATTGTCAGTTGCAGTATTATTAACATTAACAACTGGCAGATCAACTGAATTGAACTGAGGGACAGCATCAGTAACCACGGCAACGGTAGCTGCAGCATCCTTATGTACCTCTTCCGGTGCCATAGCAACTACATTACAAGCCGGTATACAAACAAAACTGTCATTGGAAAGGGATGGGTTAACAATACAGCTATCATTAGCTGAGTAGTGAATAGTGTCACTATGTAGATTGTCAATTAAAGGCTGTTTTTTACCCATTGACTTCAGATTTTTTTTAATTTTTTCCTTTCCCAGGATCCATACGCGGCGGCGGAGATTCAAATTTGCTGGGCCTCTTGCATTTTCTCTTTGTAGAAGCTTCCGGACGAACTGCGCATGTGCCGTCTTCCGAGATAGGAGAATAGCCGCCGTCATTACGGGAATCACCGAATGACGTGGATTGAACTGCGGGGTTAAGAGGCGGATACCAATGAGAGGAAGAGGAAGTTGCAGTAAAAGGAAGATCCGGAGTAAATGACGAGCGGACATCAACATTGCGGAGGTGACACGGAGAAGGAACCGGAGGTGCTGAAGCAGAAGTAGATGGGATAACCGGAAAGCAGCTCACGGATGGAGGTGGAGGTAAAGACAGACACAATTGTAGCCAATGTTCTCCGTCATCGGTACCGACCCGCTCCATAAGACTCCATGACTAGCGCAGATGTGCTTCTTCTTGTAGATCCCCGCCGGCAGTGACTAATATGACGCATCTTTTTTCTTTTTATAGGTCTTGACTCGTGCCACTGGACCGTTAACCCTTTACACCAATCACAGGTAAGTGCATAAAAACTGTCAAAAACTGTCTTTTAAAATACTGTTAAGTCTGACAGCATTCCATGTGTGGTGGGCGGGGACATTTAATGCCCCTCCCCTCCCCTTTATTCTTTACATTACAACCAAGCAAGCTGCCATATTAGCCTCTGTTTGATCTGCAGTTGCCATGGTGTTGCACATGTGATTAGTTCTAACACCAGCCATTTGATGGTTTGACAGTTGGGTGAGAGCACAAGCAAACGTGACAGTTAGCATTCATAGCCTGCCTTGAATGTAACTGTTTTTTTAGAAAACAATTGAATTAATGGGTTTAGTTCTGCTACTTCAGCCCCGGAAGATTTTACCCCCTTAATGACCAGAGCACTTTTTACAATTTGGCACTGCGACGCTTTACCTGACATTTGCGCGGTCATACAATGCTGTACCCAAACAAAATTTGCATCCTTCTTTTCCCACAAATAGAGCTTTCTTTTGGTGGTATTTGATAACCTCTGCAGTTTAAACAAAAAAATACGACAATTTTGAAAAAATAAATATATATTTTTTTACTTTTTGCTATAATAAATATCCCCAATTTTTTTTTTAAACACATTTCTTCCTCAGTTTAGGCCATTATATATTCTTCTACATACTATTGGTAAAAAAATCGCAATAAGCCTATATTGATTGGTTTTGCGCAAAAAATGTTAGCGTCTACAAACTATGGTAAAGATTTATGGCATTTTTATGGCCTTTTTTTTTTTTTACTAGTAATGGCGGTGATCTGTGATTTTTAGCGGTACATTGCGACGGACAGTTCGGATACTTTTGACACATTTTTTGGACCATTGACATTTATACAGCGATCAGTGCTATAAAAATGCAATGAATTCTGTGTAAATGTCACTGGTTGGGAAGGGGTTAACACTAGGGGGCGATCAAGGGGGTTAAATGTGTGTTCTCTCAGTGTGTTCTAACTGTATGGGGATAGGACTGACTGGGGGAGGAGACATATTGTTGTTCCTACTTAGTAGGCAGACTCCGAGACTTCTATAGGTAGACAGCTATACAGTGGAAGGCATCCAGCCGGATAACACTTCTGTATAGGTAGGACCGCTGTCTCCTATGGCAACAAATCTTGTAAGAGTCACGATCGGTAGTTGTACTTAACTATTGGCAACACAGAATAGTTCTTCTCTTTCACTACAGTCTCTCACTGTAGGTTTTTACTCACTGAGCTCCCAGTCTCTCACCTAGACCTCCAAATCCAATCGCCACTGAATCTCCTGAGCTCTTCCACAGCTAGCACGCTGTATACTCCTCAAGCGTCATTTCCGCTATCCTGCTGGGTCCCTAGCTTGATACTCAATGCTCCTCAAGCGTCACCCCTGCTGTCCTGCTGGGTCCCTGGCTTGGCACCTGCTGATGCTTTCCCCCTTCTTTACCGTCCCCAGCTGGTGAGAAGACTGCTCTGGTACTGGCTCCAGCTTACTCACTGTAGTCTCCGGTAACAAGGTGGGTGGTGCCTTAGTGGCGACAGGCTTCCCCTCTACCTCCAACTACAACTGGTTCCCCGTCCGGCTGAACCTTCACAACTCAGTTTGACTCCAATCCTGCAGTCCCAACCCTACGCTGCTTCTCTTGCTCCTGGATAGGCCTCAGACAGCCTAGCAGCCAGGTTTCCCCAAGATAGGCCTCAGGCTTCCGGCCTAGCAGCCCGGGGCAACATAACACACACACACCAAGACAGGTGGCACAGAACGCCAATCGCCTGACTCCACCCAAATAAATAGGCTCTCCCAGCAGGCCAAGGGACCAAGGAAACCCCTGCCAATTGGCTGAGACACCCCATTCATCCATAGTCTGACCTAGCTACACACCCTTGTCAATCTAATGCCACCAGCAAGCGCCACCTAGTGACAAGAGAAAAGGTACAGCAGTCCAGAGTTAGAGAGGAATAAGTGGATCTTCTAACAATCAGCCAGGATGATTAATACCTGACAAACTAAATTTATTAACAACCCTGCCTAAACACCAGGGTGCTACATTCCTATTTCACATCTGAGATTTACAACCACATTAAAGTCTTTCTAAACCTCTGTGTGCAGCAGCTCCCCCAAGCCCACTTAATCCTTACCTGGGCCTCCTTCGATACAGCAATTTTCACAATAGCCTCAGCTGTATGGGGACTCTCCCTTCTCATTGGCTGAGACAGCAGCGGGAGCTCTCTTGGCTCCCACTGCTGTCAATCACAGCCAGTAAACCAAAGAGGAGAGAGCAGGGGGGGGCCGCGACTCTGTGTGTCTTATGGACGCATAGAGCAGCGAGTCGGGAGCAAGCACACAGCAGGGCTAGTGGCTTTATCTCGGGACACTACTCAAGGGGGAGGAGCACCGACGGGGGAACCCAAAAGAAGAGGACCAGAGCTGTTTTGTGCAAAACCAATTCACAGAGCAGGTAAGTATAACATGTTTGTTATTTGAAAAACAAACAAACGATGCTTCAATATCACTTTACATTTCATGTGAGAACTGTATGTCAGTTCCTTGCCAAGCCTGTACAGCCTTCGTAATATCTGCTTCAAGGGGACTTGATAGGCACAGGGAGAGAGAAATAGAACTTTTGGTATTGTGGAGGACCGGAGAACTGTCTCCACATCCTTCCCCCTACCTGGGACACAGGATTAGCACAAGTACATTTGGATATCCTAGTGTGGGACTAAGTCTGAATCGATTTTGTACCACATGTACAAACGTCAGATATAAGGTCTTAAAAAAGAAGGGTCGACACTGCAAATATTGACTCTTTGCATAAACTTAATGTAAGTGTCAATAAAAGCCTTTGACACTTATGAAATGCCTGTAATTATACTTCAGTATACCATAGTAACATCTGACAAAAAGATCTAAAAACACTGAAGCAGCAGAGTTTGTGAAAATGTATAATTGTGTCATTCTCAAAACTTTTGGCCAGGGCTCACAAAAGTCACCTGTGTGGCCTGGGAATGTGTCCTGTCCATCAACCATGTAGATTACCGCTTGAAGACTGGACTGTGCACTTCCAGTCCTGGCCATTTTCACATTTTGATGACAATTACTCAGTCATACAACATTATACCTAAACTTAATTTATATATTTATTTTTTTAAGACAGATTGAGCTTACTTTTGGTGGTACTTAAAGCGGAGTTCCAACTACAATCCACAATTTTTTTTCTTTAAACCATTCATAAGCCTTTTACATGACATAATAACACTCACGTGTCCGGTTAAATTTGTCCCCCGATGTCCGGGATTCATCTGTAGAAAAAAGTTTGATGAATGTGTCCTTTCCGTTTTCATTTTGCTTGTGGGCATGTGAAGCCCACAAGCATCCAGTTCCGGGGACACGCTGCTGCTGTCGGACCAGCGTGCACCGCCTGTTCTCTCTCCATTCTCGCGCATGCGCAGTAATGCACCGTAGCGGCGCTGTAAAGTATACAGGTTGCCATAACAATGGGCTGCGTAGTCGGAAATGCCCGCCCCGTTGTTATGGCAAGGTGAGTAAAAAATAAATAAATATCCAAATGTGTTTTTTTTTTTATTTATTATATTCACATTAATGGCAGATTTTTTTTTTGATGGGAACTCAACTTTAACCACTTGACCACCACTGCACGCCAATATACGTTGACAAAATGGCAGCGGTGGGCAAATGGACGTACCTGTACGTCCCCCCGAAGCCACGGAGCCCCCCCCCCCAGTCCACAAATAAAGGGTTTATATGGGCCTCCTAGACTGGGGATATAATATAATAAATGTAAATGAAAGAGAAGGAGATAGAGGTACTAGGGTGTATAGAGGATGGTATCGCCTGCCTGGAAAATTGCCACAGATTGTGTATTTTTTATATGGTATATGTTAAGCTTGGTATTTCATTAAAACTGATGGAGCCTACCTGGAAGCTCGGCCTAGAGCAACCATGTATAACTACCCCCCCAAATAGGCCAGCACTCATAGAACTGTAGGATCAGAAGCTGAGTGCTCAAAGCAGCGTTGCTTTAGGGACTCTCAGGTCAGCCGCATTTAGGCGACTGATCTGATAGTCCATAGGTAAATAGGGGTGGGGTGTTTTTTTTTTCCCTTCTTTCTCCCCCCCCTCCCACTAAGACGGTCCTCCTCCCTCTAGGAGTGGGGTGTCCACCCCCTAGTATACATCCCTGATTTAGGGGTAGGGTACAGGAGGATGGATACCCTCTCTATAATGTCCCTTAATGTAAAGGGATTAAATATTCCTGAAAAGCGACGTATATTGCTTCAAGTCTTAAAGAGATTACGGATAGATATTGCATTTATTTAAGAGACACATTTTAGAGAAAATAATCTCCCTCTGCTTAGAAATATAAATTATCCATTGATGTACCATGAGTCTAATCCCGGCACTAAAACTAGAGGAGTATCGATTATGATTTCAAATAAAGTACCGTGGAATAGGGATGAGCCGAACACCCCCCGGTTCGGTTTGCACCAGAAACTGCGAACGGACCGAAAGTTTGCGCAAGTTTTAGAACCCTATTAAAGTCTATGGAACTCGAACGTTCGAAATCAAAAGTGCTAATTATGAAGGCTAATATGTAAGTTATTTTCCTAAAAAGGGTTTGGGGACCCGGATCCTGCCCCAGGGTACATGTATCAATGCAAAAAAAAGTTTTAAAAACTGATGTTTTTTCGGGAGCAGTGATTTTAATGATGCATAAAGTGGGGAAAAAAAGTGAAATATTCCCTTAAATATTGTACCTGGGGGGTGTCTATAGTATGCCTGTGAAGTGGCACATGTTTCCCTTGTTTAGAACTGTCCCTGCACAAAATGACATTTCTAAAGGAAAAAAAGTAATTTAAAACTGCTTGCGGCTTTAATGTAATGCCTGGTCCCGGCAATATGGATGAAAATCATTGAGAAAAATGGCATGGTTATCCCCAGCCCATTGCCAGCCCCTTTGGGTCTTGTACGGATATTAAGGGGAATCCTGCACCCAAATTAAAAAAAGGAAAGGCGTAGGGCCCCCAGGCCCAAGACAGGGACTGTAGGTTTGTTGTTACGTATAATCTGTTTGTAATTTTGAACTCCCTGCCTGTGATATTAGTATGAGAACGCCAGCAATTGTATTGAGGTAAGCTTTAGGTGCACACTGTGCAAAGGACACTAAAGCTAAATACTGCAGCTCCCTGCCTGTATTTGTATCAGAACACCAGCAATTGTATTGAGGTAAGCTTTAGGTGCACACTGTGCAAAGGACACTAAAGCAAAATACTGCAGCTCCCTGCCTGTATTTGTATCAGAACACCAGCAATTGTATTCAGGAAAGCTTTTGGTGCACACTGTGCAAAGAACACTAAAGCAAAATACTGCAGCTCCTTGCCTGTATTTATATCAGAACACCAGCAATTGTATTCAGGTAAGCTTTTGGTGCACACTGTGCAAAGGACACAGTACACTAAGTGAAACACTGCAGCTAGCACAATCACCTGCCTGCCTGTCAGTATAGAGAATAACAGAAACGGATCTAGCTAAACTCAATACAGTGTGTAAATATATATATATATATATATATACAACACCTAGGATGCATATATATCCTCTAAACACTGTAACTGCAGCCAACTGACTCGCCTTCCTGCTCTATCTAACTCAAATCAAATTACACTGTCTCTCTCTCTGTCTCTTTCCTTTAACCAACGCCAACACACTACACAAGGCCGCCAAGCCGGCGGCCTTATATAGTGTTGAGCGTGTACCTACTCCTCTGAGCCATGATTGGCCAAAGCCACCCTGGCTTTGGCCAAATACGGCTCTCTGTACCTACGGCGCTGTGATTGGCCAAGCATGCGGGTCATAGTGCATGCTTGGCCAATCATCAGCCAGCAACGCACTGCGATGCCGCAGTGAATTATGGGCCGTGACGCTCAAATTTGGCGCGAACGGCCCATAATGTTCAAAATTCAACGAACGGTCGAACAGCCGATGTTCGAGACGAACATGGGTTTGACTCGAACTCGAAGCTCATCCCTACCATGGAACTGCACAGACTCCTGGATAGATACAAAATTAACGTATTTATTTCTTAAGGGAACAATTGGAAGGACTAGAGTGACTTTTGCCTCCTATTATGCACCTAATATTCAGCAGGACCTCTTTTTAAAAATTCACTAGATAAACTCATGGAGTTTACAGTAGGACAGTTGATTATGGGAGGGGATCTTAACATCCCCTTCATACCCAAGGAAGATACCTCATCAGGTGTATCGTCAGTTACACCAAGTACAAGGAAAAGGATCTCCCAGACTATTGCAGGAGCGAGAATAGTGGATATATGGCGCCTTTTCCACCCAGGGGAAAAGGACTATACCTTCTTTTCCAACCCACATAAAGTATACTCACATATTGACTTTTATTTTATTCCGCATAAACAATTACACTCAGTCGTGGAGGTCTCTATTGGGTCGATCACTTGGTCGGACCATGTGCCAATCTTTCTAAAATATAATCTTATAGACAGTTGTCGCTTAGGTTCTATGATGTGGAAACTCAATGAAAGCCTCCTACAGGACCCCTCGGTTATAGAGGATGTCCAGAAGAGGGAGGCAAATTTTTTTTTCAGACTAATGATAGCCCAGAATGTGCTCCCGGAGTAATCTGGGAAACCCACAAAGCAGTAATACGAGGGGTACTGATTAAGCACGGGGCAAGAATTAAGAAGGAATGGGAAGTAAAACTATCAATGATGTTGTCAAATATCCATCGACTGGAGGCACGACACAAACATGCCCCTACTATAGAAATAGAACAAGAACTCTTAAGTACCCGTAGACAAGTGATTGATTTATTCCAGTACAGAGCTAAAATGGCACTTCAAGTAGGACGTAAATGTAGTTATGAATCCGATAACAAATGCGGTAGACAATTTGCTAGAGCCTTGCGCGAGCTACATTCAACAACGTACGTTCCTTCAATTTTAAATACCAAGGGAGAAGACATTAAATTACCTAAACAAATCGCTTAGGTGTTTGGTGATTTCTACTCCTCACTTTATAATCTGTATTTGGATGCACCAGACCAATCGGTGATGGAGGATTATTTGGCATCATGTGGAATGCCGAGTCTGACAACTATCACACAGGAGGAGTTGGAATCACCAATTACACTAGAAGAACTACAAACTGTAATAAGAACAGCAAAGATGGGAAAGGTACCAGGACCAGATGGTTTCACAGTTCAGTACTATAAGCTCTTATTACCCATTTTGGGGCCGTATCTAGTTAAGATGCTGAATGGACTGGGAGATACAACTACCTTCCATTTAGAATCCTTGAAAGCCATGATTTCGGTGATACCAAAAGAAGGCAAAGATCCTAAGCAATGTGGAAGTTACAGGCCGATATCTTTATTAAATGTTGACCTGAAATTTTTCAGTAAGATCATAGCTTTTAGGGTACAACTGCCAACCTTGATCCATCAGGACCAAGTGGGATCCGTCCCGACAAGAGAAGCCCGAGACAATACCATCAAAGCCTTGAATTTGGTGTATATAGCCAACTCGACCAAGATCCCATGTGTGTTCCTTGGAACTGACACAGAGAAGGCTTTTGATCAGGTTGGCTGGGGGTTCATGTTTGCTGTTCTACGACATATAGGATTAGGAGAAAAAATGCTCAAATGGATCGCCAGTATTTATAATGGTTCTACAGCCCAAGTCAAGGTAAACTGAGCTTTATCTCCTTCCTTCGCGATCACAAATGGGACAAGGCAGGGATGCCCACTGTCTCCTTTATTGTTTGCCCTGTCTCTCAAGCCATTTCTGTGTAGAGTCCGGCTGAATGTGGATATTCAGGGGATAAAGGTGGAAGGAACACAATACAAAGTGTCAACATATGCAGATGATATGCTTTTCTCAATGACCAATCCAATGATTTCTCTCCCAAATCTCTTGAGGGAAATAGAGCTACTTTATACAGTGCTTTATCTTTCTTTAAGATACATTTTTCTAAATCTGAAGCTTTGGTGGTAGCTGTTCCGAGTGAAACGGTAAAATTAATGAAGTTAAACCACAAATTTAAATGGACGGACCAGTCCCTGAGGTATTTGGGGACTTTCATTCCTGCAGACCCATTGCGTATATATGAGCTTAATTTTTTGCCATTGTTATGTAGGGTGCAAGATCTGCTGGAGGGATGGCATAAGGGACTTCATTCTTGGTTTGAAAGGAGCAATATAATAAATATGAACATCTTACCAAAGTTCCTATATCTTTTTCAAGCTATACCCATTGCTATCCCCAGGATATTTTTTAGAAATATCCACACACACACTATTCACAAAATTTATTTGGGCACATAGACACCCAAGGATTAGAAGGACACTCTTGACGTTGCCAAAACAATACGGGGGGCTAGTGATCCCCGATATGTACAAATATTATCAGGCAGCCCTAGTAAGTCAATGAAAAAAACAGTGTAATAAGGAACAAACCGCCCTCTTTCCCCAATACACTCCACTGCGCCTTGAAGTGACGTCCGAAAAAATTCCGGACAAAGTAACCCTACCAGCTGCTACTTTAAATAAAATAGAATGAAAAGTAATTTTGAATAACCAAAATAGTAGCGCTCAGTGTATAACAACACACCTCTAAATATAAATTATATACACTCTATAACCAAATGCATACATATAAATTCATAAATATACACCCTGTGAAAGAATGTGCATATAATAAACTCAGCAAGTGTCCATAACGTTCAGAACAGTGTTTTTAAATAATTGCTACAAAGTGCTTATGAAGAAATAATAAGTCCATAAATAAAATTGCATTCAAATGGTGGCTTCAAATCAAAATTGTGTAGACTGTATTTTCCTGTGTTTGCTTGAAAATCTTCACCACACCAATGTGCTCAGTGATTCCACTCCCTAAGGACTTGCACTCACCAATATGATATGCCTCGCACTCTCATGCTTGGCTAATCAGCTTAATTACCCCCCAGGGTATCAAAAACGGATCCAGATGAAATTAGGTCAGTCAAGTCTCCCACATGAAAAAAACAACAAGTATCTCCGATAGTGAAGTATGTCACAACTTTAATAAAAATAGCACAGCACAAGTGACCCTCAATGGTTAAACTCACATTAGGCAGATCAAAATCAAGCACTTCAATAAAACTTCTCCAAACGCCAGGCAAGTATACAGCAGGCAGCCGCGATGTATTGCGGTCTCGGCGGACCAAACAACTATGTGTGTCTCACCCTCCTTCATGTAAGCTTGCCTCTCCACTGCAATGAAGGAGGGTGAGACACACATAGTTATTTGGTCCACCGAGACCGCAATACATCGCGGCTGCCTGCTGTATACTTGCCTGGCGTTTGGAGAAGTTTTATTGAAGTGCTTGATTTTGATCTGCCTAATGTGAGTTTAACCATTGAGGGTCACTTGTGCTGTGCTATTTTTATTAAAGTTGTGACATACTTCACTATCGGAGATACTTGTTGTTTTTTTCATGTGGGAGACTTGACTGACCTAATTTCATCTGGATCCGTTTTTGATACCCTGGGGGGTAATTAAGCTGATTAGCCAAGCATGAGAGTGTGAGGCATATCATATTGGTGAGTGCAAGTCCTTAGGGAGTGGAATCACTGAGCACATTGGTGTGGTGAAGATTTTCAAGCAAACACAGGAAAATACAGTCTACACAATTTTGATTTGAAGCCACCATTTGAATGCAATTTTATTTATGGACTTATTATTTCTTCATAAGCACTTTGTAGCAATTATTTAAAAACACTGTTCTGAACGTTATGGACACTTGCTGAGTTTATTATATGCACATTCTTTCACAGGGTGTATATTTATGAATTTATATGTATGCATTTGGTTATAGAGTGTATATAATTTATATTTAGAGGTGTGTTGTTATACACTGAGCGCTAATATTTTGGTTATTCAAAATTACTTTTCAGCCCTAGTAAGTCGAATGATCGACTGGTGTCGACATGGGGATTTAAAAATCTGGCCAAGATTAGAAGAAGTACAGAGTAGGGAGTTACTGCATAGGGCACCATGGTGCTTCACTGATCTCCCATCCATGACCAAGTCACACCCAACCATAGGACCAACATTACACATATGCAATAATCTTTTTGCCAAGGGTAAGCTATCCTTAAGGGATTCACCCCTGGTCCCTGTCCTGGGGAACCCACAATTTTAGGTCTACAGAAAAGATCCTTTGACATATTGATAAAGCGAGGATTATATCAGGCCTCACATTTTTTAAGAGCAGGATGTTGGCCTACGGTTCAGGAACTGACAGACAGAAATAGCCTTTTTCAATTAGACTTTTGGTGGGTGGTACAATTAAGACATTTCTTACATACTATGGGTCCTCCTGAACCCTTGGATCGCAGCCTGCTGCCATTTGAGAAGTATTGTACGGAAAAAGGACCACTTTTGCATACGCTCTCTAAGATGTATGCGTTATTGGTCAAACCAACAGAGAATTACCAGTTGCCTTTTTTACGAAAATGGGAACTGGATTTGGGTAGAACCTTCTCGGCAGGTCAAAGTACCAATATAATACATTCCATATTTAAAACAGCGACCTGTACGAAAATGCAGGAAACAAATTATAAGATCATCTCCCATTGGTACAGAACCCCAGCTATACTTCACAAATGCTTTCCGAACATACCGGATGGTTGCTGGTGCTGTCAGAGAAAACAGGGGACTCTATTACATATTTTTTGGTCCTGCCCTAGAATTAGGAAATTTTGGAAAGAGGTCCGGGAGATCATGCAAAAATTCAGCAATATTGAAATCCTGGAAGACCCGGCCTTCTTCCTATTGCATTTATCCGAAATCCCAGCTAAAATATACAGGAAGTCCATCTTGTGCCACTTATTGAATGCAGCCAAAGCCTGTATCCCCCTTCCTTGGAAACAGACACAGCCCCCCACAGTGGAAATGTGGCTTAGGAGGGTAGAGGAAGTAAACCGAATGGAAGATCTAGTCTGGACGTCTCGACAAAAACGAGAAATATATATGCAAACATGGTCGCCATGGAATCTTTTTGTTTCTTCAGAGGAAGGAAGAAAACTTATTGATGTGACCCCCAGGAGATGAGGGAGGAGGACATGGGTCCCTTCGTATAACTTAAATCGAGAGAAGGGGAGAATTTTTTTGGGGGAGGGTGGTGGAATTAGGGGGGGATTCTCCTTGTAGGTTTTGGTGTTTTTTCTTTATTTTTTTTTGTTTTTTTCCTTTTAAGTTGGGGGGAGAGGGGGCAGAAAAAGGAAAGGAGGGGAATAGTCGGATATTAGCTGCAATGTCTGGAACATTAAGGGGGGGTAGTTGCTGTGTCGGGTCCTGAATCAGGGGTTGCGTTCCCCCCTGACCAGGTTTGGTTAGCAATTTGGAAAGTGGAAGATAGATGGAGATGGAGATAATTCCTGTCTTTGATATTCCCCCAGATTCAACGTCAAGGTTAAACGATATTGAATTTGATGATATGTTGTTGGTTGCTTATATACAGGTGATGTATGTTAATTATGGAAGAGGCTGTTCATTTTAACCACTTCCCTACTGTGCACGAAAACCCCCTTCCTGCCCAAGCCATTTTTCAGCTTTCAGCGCTGTCACACTTTGAATGACAATTGCGCGGTCGTGCGACATGGCTGCCAAACGAAATTTGCGTCCTTTTTCCCCCACAAATAGAGCTTTCTTTTGGTGGTATTTGATCACCTCTGCGGTTTTTATTTTTTGCGCTATAAACAAAAGAGGAGCGTCCAGTTTGGAAAAAAAACACTATTTTTTACTTTTTGCTATAATAAATACCCATTTTTTTTTTTTTAAATAAAAATTTCCTCAGTTTAGGCTGATACGTATTCTTCTACATATTTTTGGTAAAAAAAAAAATCGCAATAAGCGTGTATTGATTGGTTTGCGCAAAAGTTATAGTGTCTACAAAATAGGGGATAGATTTATAGCATTTTTTTTTTTTATTAGTAATGGCGGCGATCTGCGATTTTTATTGTGACTGCAATATTGCGGCGGACACATCGGACACTTTTGACACATTTTTGGGACCATTCACATTTATACAGCGATCCCTGCTATAAAAATGCATTGATTACTGTATAAATGTGATTGTCAGGGAAGGGGTTAACCACTAGGGGGGCGGGAAGGGGTTAAATATGTTCCCTCAATGTGTTCTTACTGTGGGGGGAGGGGACTGACTGGGGGAGGTGACCGATGGTTGTCCCTATGTACAAGGGACACACCATCGGTCCCCTCTCCCTCACAGGACGTGGATCTCTGTGTTTACACACAGAGATCCACTTTCCTGCTCGTTTCCCGGGCAATCGCGGCCGCCGGGCACGCGCATCGGGGCCTTGTGAACGCAGCGGGCGCGCGCCTCCTAGCTTGTTTTAAAGGGAGGACGTCATATGACGTCCTCCCAGAACGAGAGTGTCCTCTGCCTGCCGTCAATTGATAGTGGGCGGGGGACAAGTGGTTAAGAAATGATTAAAAAAAATGCCATAAATCTATCCCCTATTTTGTAGACGCTATAACTTTTGCACGAACCAATCAATATACGCTGCAACATTTTTTTTACCAAAAATATGTATAAGAATACATATCGGCCTGAACTGAGAAAAAATTTGCTTTTTTTTAAAAAAAAAATGGGGATATTTATTGTAGCAAAAAGCACAAAATATTGTGTTTTTTTCAAAATTGTTGCTGTTTTTTTGTTTATAGCGCAAAAAATAAAAATTGCAGAGATGATCAAATACCACCAAAAGAAAGCTCTATTTGTGGGGAAAAAAAGACGTCAATTTTTTTTGGGTACAGCGTGGCATGACCGCGCAATTGTCAGTTAAAGCGACGCAGTGCCAAATCGTAAAAAATGGCCTGGTCATTCAGCAGCCAATTCTTCTGGGGCTGAAGTAGTAAATCACCACTTTTTTTTTTTTTTATATATATATATATATACTAAATAAAGAAAAAAGGCCATACATTAAAAAAAAAAAGCTGTTTTTGTCTTTTGAGAGGCATGGGGCACAATTTACTAAGAGATATGTTACCGAATTTGAGTATGTGGTAAAATATTGCACAACCATGTTTAAAAAAACAAAAAACAATGTAATTTACAAAGAAACTCTCGTTATAAACTCTCATGCGTTATCTATTCGAAAATACTGCATAAGAATGTGCGGTAAGTTATTGCAAGCATCTAGTTGTTTAAATGGGAAAGAACACAAGCTTAAAAAAAAAGGATAAAACATGTAGGTGTCTTAGGCCCCATGCACACGAGACGCCGGTGCAAACTCTGCTGAACGCATGTTTTTAAAGGCTAAAACCGGCGTTTAGAAACGCCCGTTTGCCGCGATTTTTAAAATATTTTTTAATGGATTTTGATCATTTGCCATAATTTTTGAGATTTCTAATGTAAAAAAATAGGTCACCTTTAACCACTTAAGCCCCGGACCATTTGGTAGCTAAAGGACCAGAGGTGAATTCAGAATTTTGCACTGCGCTGCTTTAACTGTAAATTGTGTGGACATGCAATGTTGTACCCAAACGAAATTTGCTTCCTTTTCTTCCCACAAATAGAGCTTTCTTTTAATGGTATTTGATTGCCTCTGCGATTTTTATTTTTTGCGATATAAACGGAAAAAGACCGAAAATTTTGAAAAAAAATGATATTTTCTACTTTTTGTTATAAGAAAAATCGAATAAACTCAATTTTAGTCATACATTTAGGTCAAAATGTATTCAGCCACATGTCTTTAGTAAAAAAAATGTCAATAAGCGTATATTTATCGGTTTGCGCAAAAGTTATAGCGTTTACAAACTAGGGTACATTTTCTGGAATTTACACAGCTTTAAATTTATGACTGCCTATCTCATTTCTTGAGGTGCTAAAATGGCAGGGCAGTACAAAACCCCCCCAAATGACCCCATTTTAGAAAGTAGACACCCCAAGGAAATTGCTGAGAGGCATGTTGAGCCCATTGAATATTTTTTTTTTTGTCCCAAGTGATTGAATAATGACAAAAAATAAATAAAAAATTACAAAAAGTTGTCACTAAATGATATATTGCTCACACATGCCATGGTTATATGTGGAATTGCACCCCAAAATACGTTCTGCTGCTTCTCCTGAGTACGGGGATACCACATGTGTGGGACTTTTTAGGAGCCTAGCCACGTACGGGACCCCGGAAACCAAGCACCGCCTTCAGGATTTCTAAGGGTGTAAATTTTTGATTTCACTCCTCACTACCTATCACAGTTTTGAAGGCCATAAAATGCCAAAATAGCACAAAACCCCCCCAAATGACCCCATTTTAGAAAGTAGACACCCCAAGGAAATTGCTGAGAGGCCTGTTGAGCCCATTGAATATTTTTTTTTTGTCCCAAGTGATTGAATAATGACAAAAAAAATTAAAAATTACAAAAAGTTGTCACTAAATGATATATTGCTCACACATGCCATGGTTATATGTGGAATTGCACCCCAAAATAAATTTTGCTGCTTCTCCTGAGTACGGGGATACCACATGTGTGGGACTTTTTAGGAGCCTAGCCGCGTACGGGACCCCGAAAACCAATCACCGCCTTCAGGATTTCTAGGCACAAATTTTTGATTTGACTCCTCACTACCTATCACAGTTTCGAAGGCCATAAAATGCCAAAATAGCACAAAACCCCCCCAAATGACCCCATTTTGGAAAGTAGACACCCCAAGCTGTTTGCTGAGAGGCATGGCGAGTATTTTACAGCTCTCATTTGTTTTTGAAAATGAAGAAAGAACATTTTTTTTTTCTTTTTTTTTTTCAATTTTCAAAACTTTGTGACAAAAAGCGAGATCTGCAAAATACTCACAATACCTCTCAGCAAATAGCTTGGGGTGTCTACTTTCCAAAATGGGGTCATTTGGGGGGGTTTTGTGCCATCTGGGCATTCCATGGCCTCCGAAACTGTGATAGGCAGTGAGAAGTGAAATCAAAAATTTACACCCTTTAGAAAGCCTGAAGGCGGTGATTGGTTTTTGGGGTCCCGTACGTGGCTAGGTTCCCAAAAAGTCTCACACATGTGGTATCCCCGTACTCAGGAGAAGCAACAGAATGTATTTTGGGGTGTAATTCCACATATGCCCATGGCATGTTTGAGCAATATATCATTTAGTGACAACTTTGTGCAAAAAAAAAAAAATTGTCTTTTTTCCGCAACTTGTGTCAACATATAAAATATTCCATGGACTCGACATGCCTCTCAGTATATAGCTTGGGGTGTCTACTTTCCAAAATGGGGTCATTTGGGGGGGTTTTGAACTGTTCTGGCATTTTATACACAACATTAGGAAGCTTACATCCACTCTTCTAACCACTTGAAGACAAAGCCCTTTTTGACACTTTTTGTTTACATGAAAACATATTTTTTTTTGCAAGAAAATTATGTTGAACCCCCAAACATTATATATATTTTTAAAGCAAAGGCCCTACAGAATAAAATGGTGGGTGTTGCATTTTTTTTTCTACACAGTATTTGCGCAGCGATTTTTCAAACGCATTTTTTGGGGAAACAATACACTTTTTTTAATTTTAATGCACTAAAACACACTATATTGCCCAAATGTTTGATGAAATAAAAAAGATGATCTTAGGCCGAGTACATAGATACCAAACACGACATGCTTTAAAATTTCGCACAAACGCGCATTGGCGACAAACTACATACATTTTTAAAAGCCTTTACAGGTTACCCCGTTAGATTTACAGAGGAGGTCTACTGCTAAAATTACTGCCCTCGATCTGACCTTCGCGGTGATACCTCACATGCATGGTGCAATTGCTGTTTACATATGACGCCAGACCGACGATTGCGTTCGCCATTGGGCAAGAGCAGGGCAGGACAGGGGTGCTTTTTTTTTTTTTTATTATTAATTTTGCTTTTTTATTTTTTTTTTAAACTGTTGCTTCCATGTTTTTTTTTTTTTTTTTTATCATTTTTATTGTTATCTCAGGGAATGTAAATATCCCCTATGATAGCTATAGGTAATGACAGGTACTCTTTTTTGAAAAAACTGGGGTCTATTGGACCCTAGATCTTTCCTCTGCCCTCAAAGCATCTGACCACACCAAGATCGGTGTGATAAAATGCTTTCCCAATTTCCCAATGGCGCTTTTTATATCCGGGGGGGGGTCATTCCCTCCCACTGCTTGTAAAAGCAGTCCAGAGGCTAATTAGCCACTAGGATTGCTTTTACATGAAAGCCGGCCGCTGGCTGAAAAGAATGATACCAAGATGATACCTAAACCCGCAGGCATCATTCTGGTATAAACATTCAAAGTCCAGCAACATACCAGTACGTTGCTGGTCCTTGTTGGACATGTATTGTAATCTTTTTTTTCATGCAGCCTATTGGCTGAACGAAAAAAAAAGATTGATCGGTGGGTATGCCCACCATTAGAATACCGCCCTTCATCCACCCACTTCTAATGATGGGCATACATGCACCATTTATATATGCCGAAGCATGGGGGCATCTTCCCGCAAAAGTTATGCCGCGTACACATGGTCAGACTTTTCCACGGGCAAGCCTCCGTCGGAATTTCGACTGTATGTACGCGGCATTAGGAGCAAAATCGCTCCTCCGCCCCTGCTGCCCCAATGCTTTGGCATATATGCTTTTTTTTTTTTTAACTGTGGTGGCGAAATCACCTCCTACAGCACTGGAGTCGCAGGGATCAGGCCTGTCTCTGCGAACGCTGCAGTTATGTGTGTTGTGTTTTGCAAGTGACAGTGATCGATCGATACTGCACTTGGGTGGCCTGGGCTGGACGGAGGGGCAAAACGCAGGTGCTAGCAGGTATCTGGGCTGATTCCGCTAACACTGCGTTTTTGGGAACCCTAAACTGCTGGGGACGCTAGTATGGATCTGATCAGATCAGATATTGATCTGTTCAGATACTATACCACTAAGGGGGGTGTATGCTTCACGCGTGGGTGTTAGCGTTACTGGCACTAACCTGACGCTGCCTGGGGTGTGACGCAGACCCTCTCTGACGCTAAAACCTAATTGATATCACCCGCCGGGCGATCAGGGGGTTAAACCTTTATTGGGTTATATACGGCGGGTGCCCTGACACTATAAAAAGCAAACTAACTAACCAGCGTCACCCGTAACACTTATATGGTGATTACTGGTGAAAGGGTTAACTAGGGGCAATTAGGGGGTTAAAACCTTTATTAGGTAATATATGGGGGTACCTGACGCTATATAAAAACCTGACGGCGAACCTAAAAAAAAATTACTGGCTACCGATCTGCATCACCGACACTAAGACAACGATCATAAAAACGATCGCTTAGCGACAGCGGTGATAGGGGGTGAAAGGGTTACCTGGGGGCGATCAGGGGGTTAAACCTTTATTAGATAATATATGGGGGTACCTGACGCTATAAAAACCTGCGGCGAACCTAAAAAAAATTACTGGCTACCGATCTGCATCACCGACGCTAAGACAGCGATCAGAAAAATGATTGCTTAGCGACAGTGGTGATAGGGGGTGAAAGGGTTACCTGGGGGGCGATCAAGGGGGTTAAACCTTTATTAGGTAATATATTGGGGTACCTGACGCTATAAAAACCTGCGGCGAACCTAAAAAAAATTACTGGCTACCGATCTGCATCACCGACGCTAAGACAGCGATCAGAAAAATTATCGGTTAGTGACAGTGGTGATAGGGGGTGAAAGGGTTACCTGGGGGGCGATCAAGGGGGTTAAACCTTTATTAGGTAATATATGGGGGTACCCGACGCTATAAAAACCTGCGGCAAACCTAAAAAAAATTACTGGCTACGATCAGCATCACCGACGCTAAGACATCGATCAGAAAAATGATCGCTTAGTGACGGCGGTGCTAGGGGGTGAAAGGGTTACCTGGGGGGTGATCAAGGGGGTTAAACCTTTATTAGGTAATATATGGGGGTACCCGACGCTATAAAAACCTGCGGCGAACCTAAAAAAAATTACTGGCTACCGATCAGCATCACCGACGCTAAGACATCGATCAGAAAAATGATCGCTTAGCGACGGCGGTACTAGGGGGTGAAAGGGTTATCTGGGGGGTGATCAGGGGGTTAAACCTTTATTAGGGGGGGTTAGGGGGCTACACTGGACCTAAAACTAAATGTACTGACACTTTTACAGTCACAAATGTCACTGATTGCAGTGATCACTAAATAAATGGTCACTGCAATCAGTGACACTGTGACTGGGGGCTGGGGGGTGATCTGGGGGGTGATCTGGGGGGGCCTGGGGGGGCGATTTATGTACCTATGTGTCCTGGTGTCAGTGTAGTGTTGTGTGCACTAACCTGCATCTTCTCCTGTACGGCGCTCGGTATATGTGAGCGCCGCAGGAGAGATGACATCACTTCCTCCAGCCTGTGTAAACAAGCACACAGGCAGGGGAAGCTCTCATTCGCCGGGAGCGATCGAGAGGGGGTGGCCGGAATCGAACGGCCGTCCCCTCATGCCGGATCGCTCCCGAAGGTAAAACGACCGCTCACTGTAAAGAAGGGGGGTCCGATCGGACCCCCCAACTATACAAAGGCAATCACGTACATATACGTGATTCTGCCTGTCGGTGCCATTCTGCCGACGTATATTTACAGTGGGCGGTCGTTAAGTGGTTAAAAACGCTTATAAACGAAATCGCGGCAAAACGCTGGTACTGCGTTTAGCCGCGTTTTGCATCTAAAACGTGGAAATTTTTGCGTCTGAACCCATTTTTTTGCTTTCAGAAAAATGAGGTTAAACGCAACTGCATATAAACGGCAATAAACGAGACAATGTACATGGTCACATGGGATAACATTGAATGGGTTCAGGAGCAGTTGAAAAAAGTGTCCAACTGCCTCTGAACGCGAGTTTAACAGCGTCCCGTGTGCATGGGGCCTTACTTATCAGCCAACATGCGGATATATTTTGAGCTTCAAAATTCTCATAGATTAGGGGTTGGCATAATATGTCTACATCACAACCACCTGGATGTTTAAGGAGTGGTAACCTTTCCTGTACCTGTATATGTGCTCCTTAAATGATGGTGCAAAAAAGGCAACATGGGTACAGTCAATTGCACCGAGCACATTGGGTATTCTGGCAATACTGTAGAAATCTTTTTTTATTTCATCCCACTCCTGGCGAGATTCAGGGAAAAATATGTATTTTGGTGCTATTGCACAGAATCCAATTAGAACTTGGGTGAGGAGATGGGAAAAGAGGACTGTGAAATTCCCACAATCTCACCTGTGACCATCTGGTATGATGCCTTTCCAAAAAAATGTAAGGCTGCCAGCATCTTGGTCATGGCTGGTAAGGCATGACTTCTCTGTGTAGAGGGCTCAAGGTACCCGATCAGTTGGATATACAGCTCTATTATCAGTTGCTTGGATAACCTGAACTTCTGCAGAGTCTCAGGTTCAGAGAATTGGCCCAGAAGTTTGTGCTCCTTGAAGGTTCTTTCCTTCAAAAGGACCACTTGACATCTTCTTCTCCTCCTCCTCCTCCACTTCTGTATTGCCTTAAATTCCAGGAGACTGGATGCAAAGGGCTCCATTTCGATAAGATATCATCTGACAGCCTCTAGATAACACTCCTCATTCCTCTTAGGCCTCGTACACACGACCGATTTTCTCGGCAAGAACCAGCAAGAAACTTGCTGGCAGAGAGGTCTTGCCGAGAAAATCGGTCGTGTGTACGCTGCTAGCGGGTTTCTCGTCGAGAAAACCGACAAGAAACCTCGACGAGAAAATAGAGAACCTGCTCTCTATTTTCTCGTCGAGATTCTCGTCGGCATGTTTCTCGACGAGAAAAGTGAGTGTGTGTACACTTACCTGTCCGCCTGGAAGCCCGCGCATGTTCGAAATGAATTCGACGCATGCGCGGTAGCTTCCTAGGCATACGTAGGGTATACCAAGATGGCGGCGACGGCATCGAATGTGACGAGCGCATGCTCGACGTAGTCGATGACGTCACCGCGTACACTCCTTTCAAAGAACCGCGGGTTCTTTGAAACGAGCGTGTGTACACTCGGCCGGGACAAGTTTCTTGTCCAAGAATCTCGTCGAAAAAAACGACATGTTTTTTTCAACGAGAATCTCGGCCGTGTGTACGAGGCCTTACACTCCAAACACTTCCAGCTTGCACTTTCCCGCCTATGTTTCAACCAATCACTGGAGGAGGTCTGACATTTCCATATAGTTATCACAAGCTCCGAGCAGTACTTAATTACCGCATGCATTTATTTATTTATTTCCTTTAGTGAATTGACTTTACCGCCTTTTATGCGTTATTTACCGAATGTTTTTGGTGTTTCCATTAACTCTTTCAGATCCGTGCTATAGCCGAATGACGGCTAAGCGCGGACCTACTTTGCCGGGAGGCCGTCAATAGACGTCCTCCCCTTTGCATGCTCCCCTCTGTGATCACCGAGTGACAGACACTCGGGTGATCACAGATCGGAGTAAGGGGCCGATTCCGGCCCCTTACCACGTGATCAGCTGTCAGCTAATGACAGCTGATCAGGTGATGTAAACAGAAGCTCAGTAATTGTTTCTCCTCACCGCCCACCAGTGCTGCCTATCAGTGCCCACCAGTGCCGCCTTATTGGGGCCCATTAATGCAGCCTATCTGTGCCCATCAGTTCAGCATATCAGTGCCCATCACTGCAGCCTCATCAGCGTACATCAATGAAGGAGAAAAATAACTTTTTTGAAAAATTGTATAACAAAATATAAAACGTTTTTTTTTTTTTTTTTTCCATTCAGTCTTCTTTTCATTTTTTAAGCAAAAAAGGCGATCAAATACCACCAAAAGAAATCTCTATTTGTGGGAAAAAAATTATAAAAATTAATTTGGGTACAGTGTTGTATGACCATGCAATTGTCGTTCAAGGAGTGGGAGCACTGAAAGCTGAAAATTGGTCTGGGCAGGGCGGTGGGTTTAAGTGCCCAGTAAGCAAGTGGTTAAATACCGCATACAAGCGATAGGGAATTTACTAGACATGTGCGATTAGTTTCGTACGAATTTCCGAAAATTCGTACAGTCAGAAGCATCCGAAATACGAATTGCTATGCTTCCGAATTTTATACGAAATTTCGTTGACGAATTTCGTTTTGGGAGTGGGAGACTGCTCAGACTGGTACTGGTAGTCGATGGGAGATTCAGAATTGGACAAAATAAGAATGTTCGTTAATATCATTTTATTATTGTCATAATAATTACAATTATTCATTATGATGAAATTAAAAACCCAGGAAGTCAGCACAGCACAGGGATGGTGGGAGCCCCTCATAATGAGCACAGCAGGGGTATAGCCCCAGGAGGAAATCGGCACAGTACAGGGATGGTGGGAGCCCCTCATAACGAATGTTCGTAATTGTTACGAAAAGTTAACGAACTTTCATATTTCGTACAAATCCAAATTGAATTTCGGACACGAATTACGAAATACGAATTAACGGGCTACTACAAACCCAGGAAGTCAGCACAGCACAGGGAAGATGGGAGCCCCTCATAATGAGCACAGCAGGGGTACTGCCCCAGGAGGAAGTCAGCACAGCACAGGGATGGTGGGAGCCCCTCATAATGAGCACAGCACAGGGATGGTGGGTGCCCCTCATAATGAGCACAGCACAGGGATAGTGGGAGCCCCTCATAGAGTATATTGAGTCGACGACTGCCATATTGAGAAAGGTATTTTTTGTCGAATGTTCGTAATTGTTACAAAAAGTTAACGAACCTAACGAAAATTCGGACACGAATTACGAATTAACGGCTAATACGGAACAGAACGAAACTAAACAAATTTATTGACAGCGCACATGTCTAGAATTTACATTTTCGTTATGCATGCGTTAAGTGATCACATGACTGACAAACCGCATGCGATAAGCTTTAGTGAATTGTGCCCATGGTCTTTTGAAGACTTTATTTTTTGAAAATGCAGAATGAATATGAAATTTTTTTTTTTTTTACACAAAGCTGTCAATTACTAAGATATTTTTAACACGCATCATAGGCATACTTGGAACTACACCCCAAAACACATTCTGCTACTCCTCCTGAGCCTAGCCTCATAGAGAGATCCAAAATCCAAGGAGCATCTTCAGGCTTTCTGGGGGCATAAATTATGCATCTATTTTCTTCACTTCTTACCATATTTTAGGACACTGTGACTGGTGTGCTGCTGATTGAAGACACTATGACTGGCTGCACAACTAGGGCTCGCTCACACGTGAGTTTGGGGGGGGGGGGGGTGATAAAATCTCTCAGTTGAGCTGCCACCAACCACTACCTGGAAAAAGGGGATATACCACGCTACCTAACCAAACAATAAAATAATGTGCTGCAGCTCAAAATGTAAGACTAGACATTCATTAATCAGAAAAAGGGAAGGAGCTGCGCAAAACCTTGAAAAAATTGTGACCCAAAATGAATCAACCAATATAAATGAATCAATGGGTGACAATCATAAATTAAAATGTAAATAGATAAAACTATGAAAAATCTAATGTGAAAAAACTAGTACTGAAAAGACATAAATGTACAGAAAAATGTCCAATCAATGTGCATGGGATAAATAGCCAGTCCAATCTTGATTGCAAATGAATGAATGAAAATCTAGTATAGAGAGGAAGAAAGGGTGAAGCTCAGACTTGGCACCAATACCACACGTGCACCACCACCTATAATGTAATGCGCTTACCAGAGGCAAGCTGCAAACAAGCCCAAATACAGTGGTCAGACTCCTGGTCCGTGGCAATCTCCAATCCCGGAAGATAACACAGTCAGACAGGTAGGCCGCGTACACATGACCGGTTTTCTCAGCAAAATACGACAACAAAACTGCCGGGAGAGCTTTCTTGCTGAGAAAACCGGCTTTGTGTACGCGGGTTTCAGTTTTCTCATCAAGAAAACTGCCCAGATTCCCCGACGAGAAAAAAGACGACCTGCGGTCTTTTTTCTCGTCGAGAATCTCGTCAGCCTGTTTCTCGACGAGAAACCCGAGCGTGTGTACACTTACCTGTCGCCGTGGAAACCCGCGCATGCTCGAAATGACTTCGACGCATGCGCGGTAGCTTCCTAGGCATAGGGTGTAGCAAGATGGCGGCGATGGCATTGAATGTGACGAGCGCACGCACCGCGTTCGTGCCATTCAAAAGAACGGCGGTTCTTTTGAATCGTACGTGTGTACACTCGGCCGGGACAAGTTTCTTGTCAAGATTCTCGTCAGGAAAAACAATGGTTTTTACTTGACGAGAATCTCAGCCGTGTGTACGAGGCCGTAGACTCGGTAACCCAGCGGCCACGAAGATCAACACCGTAGACTTTATCCTCTGAAGTAGACAGCTTTCTTCTCTGCTTCACGGGGCTGAAGACATCAGATTGGAATGTATCCTGATCTGTTAAGTGCTGCTGGAGCTGCGTGTTTCTCTCCTCACAGAACGAGCTGCCTGCATGTCTGTGTGTGTAAAGCCCTGTACACACGGTCGGACTTTTGCCCAACAAACTTAGTTTTAAGCAAGTTGGACCAACAATCCGACCGTGTGTATGCTCCATCGGACAAACTTTTTTTCGTTTGGTTTTGTTTTCATCGGACAAAAGTTGGGTCTGCAAACGGACAAACTTTTGCCCAACAAAAGTCAGATGGAGCAAAGTCCTACAGTGTGTACAGAAAACCATAGGACTTTTGTCCGATGGACAAAACAACTAATGTTAAAATCAACCAACAATAGCAGAAGTTGACCAAAGGGTGGCGGTAAAGAGCAGAAAAGAGCAGAAAAACCACGTGATGTTGCAAAAAGTTTTGGGAAAGTTTGCAGAAAAGTCCTGTGGTGTGTATGCTATGGGTGTGCCTGGCCAACTCCGTTCGGACAAAAATCCACGGAAAAGTCAGATGGAAGTCCGACTGTGTGTACGAGGCTTATGGCTTAGGTGGTGGTGCATGTGTGGTATTGGTGCCAAGTCTGAGGTTCACCCTTTCTTCCTCTCTATACAAGTGTAGCGGGGTCCTCAATTTAGGGGTAATGTTTGAGTGGTAGTTATGCTCAAACACCTACATTTTTAGGACATTATCAACCATTTTTTGTCTGCAGGAGGAGTATCGGTGTACCGTTCCCTGTGGCCTGCAGGTGGCGCTGCCATAGTGGGCCAGGGTTGAACCGCTGATACAGTGCTGTGCCTTGTGTGTCCCCTCTCGGCAACCATACAGTGGGAGTGCTCGGCCTGCTGTGTATGCTGGGAGAGGATATAAAAGGGGCAGACGCCGCCTGTAGGGGGTTCGTCGTCGGGAGTCCTACTCCCAGGGAGTGTGTGTTCCTGTCCGCCCTGGGCACCTTTGGCCCAGGGGCAGTGGTCGATGAATCAGTCCCAGGCACCTTTAGTCCTAGGACTGCAGCAAAGGCCTTGGGCCCAGCACCTTTGGCTGGGGCCCATCAAGGATCGAGGAATCTCAGGGTGCCGCCTTGCGATGGGACCCGCATCTTAAACGAGGAGGCCGGGGAAAGACCGTTCCGAGGGACTGGTGAGAAGTCACAGTGAAGGAAGGGGCTCGGTAACTCTCTGGAGGGATGTCTTCTCCTTACAAAGAGGCCAGGCTTTGAAAACCAAGTTCACCAGGTCTGTGGCAGAGACCAAGTTCACCAGGTCTGTGGCAGAGACCAAGTTCACCAGGTCTGTGGCAGAGACCAAGTTCACCAGGTCTGTGGCAGAGACCAAGTTCACCAGGTCTGTGGCAGAGACCAAGTTCACCAGGTCTGTGGCAGAGACCAAGTTCACCAGGTCTGTGGCAGAGACCAAGTTCACCAGCTCTGTAGCAGAGACCAAGTTCACCAGCTCTGTGGCAGAGACCAAGTGCACCAGTTTGTGTAGTGATTGTGCGGTTAGTTAAAGTACCATTTTGGCTGCTAGTCCCTATCTAGGGAGACTATCCAAATGGGCTAAGTCTGCTTGAGAAGCCAAGCAGTGAAGTGTATTATGTTTGTGCCTGGACCTCTCCCACACCTTATGCTGTCCTGTTCTCTCTCCAACCTTTCCTATCAGAGACTGTCTTTTAAGGCCCCATGCACACGAGACGCCGGTGCAAACTCCGCTGAACACACGTTTTTAAAGGCTGAAACCGGCGTTTAGAAATGCCCGTTTTGCGTTTTTGTATTAGCGTTTAGTTAAGAAACATCATAACATCATATTATTTAACCATTTCAGCCATTTTGTGAGACCAGAGTGAGTAGCAGCAGCTGAGAGAGCAGCAGTGTACTTGTATTTAGCGTATCACTTGCCACATCATCTGCCACAAGCTGTGGATTGTCCACATGCCACGTCACCTGATATGTCACCTGGCCACGTCACCTGCCACAAGTTGTGAATTGTCCACTTGCCACGTCACCTGCCACGTCACCTGGCCACAAGTTGTGGATTGTCCACTTGCCACGTCACCTGGCCATGTCACCTGGCCATGTCACCTGCCACGTCACCTGCCACAAGTTGTGGATTGTTCACTTGCCACGTCACCTGCCACGTTACCTGGCCACGTCACCTGGCCACGTCACCTGCCACAAGTTGTGCATTGTCCACTTGCCACGTCACCTGGCCACGTCACCTGCCACAAGTTGTGGATTGTTCACTTTTTTTTGTATATTCACTCTTTATTTATACGTTTTGAAAAAATTACAGCATATCAAATTCGGTGTCTCCACCTCACGCTTCTGTTTTATATCAATCAAGACATATACCTTCCCTCCCACCTACCCCATCCCTAGCAAAACAAACAAAAAGCAAAAAACAAAACAAAAACGAAACCAGAACATCCTACCCCGCCTCTCTCTCTCTCCCCCCTCCCCCCCGTCCCCCCCGGTTGCCTCCAGAAACAATCAGTTCCTTTCATACCACGTCCCCCTTTTTCTCTCCTCAGGGCCCTACCTTCGCTCATTCCCCTTACTTCTCTTAGCACTCCAACAGCGTCATATGTTCTCCCACCTTTTTAAACTCTATCCACTTCCCCCATACTTTGTTATATGTTTCTACAGAATCTTCCCTTCTATGTATTGTTTCCTCTATTGATCTCAGCCAATCTATTTTAGCTACCCATTCTTTCATTGAGGGGGCTTCATGGTTTTTCCACCATCTTGGAATCAGACTTTTAGCTGCATTCAGAAGGTGCGGTACCAGGGAATTTTTATATTGTGCTGCCTTTTTATCTGTATCATGAAATAGACATTTCCACGGGTCTTTCTGAATCTGTTCCCCTGCTATTTGATATATGTTCTCTATTACTCTCTCCCAGTAAGACCGGATCTTCCCGCACTCCCACCATAGATGTGCAAAGGTCCCAAGAGCTCCACAGCCCCTCCAACACGTTGGCGAGATCTCTGTACTCAGCCTATTTGCTCTCTGCGGAGTCATGTACCACCTCGCCATTAGTTTGTAGCACATCTCTACCGTCTTGACATCACTAGAAGTAAAGCAGGCAGTCTTCAGGATCTTATTCCTATGTTTTTCCCCCTGTAAGGTGCCAATTTCCTCCTCCCATTTTCCCAGATAGGGGGGATATTTAGGTCCTATTTCTTCCATCAATATTTTATAGATTTTAGATACACTCTGTCTCAAGCACCAGGGGGAGGAGAGGAGTCTCTCAATTGAGTTCATCTCCCCCTTTCCCCGCAGTGGCCGGGGGAGTGTTTGTGCAAAGTGCTGTATTTGTGCATATCTCCACCTATCCAATATTCTACTTCCCCATTTTTGTGTTAATTCTGTGAAGGTGCATAACCTATTTCCCATCATCACGTCCTGTAATAATATTTCATCTTTCTTTGCCCATCTGGTAAAATATATGTGCTCATCTTTCCCCGGTTTGAAATTACTTGTGTCTAATAAAGAAATTAAAGGTGAATTGTATTGCCAATGATATAGTCTACTCAATTCGTCACATGTCCTAAGAGTGTGTTTAGTTAGTGGATTTGTGTTTTTTGCCAGTTCCTGATACTGTCGTGGGATCCACACCCTCTTCCCTAAATCTACTTTACTTTGTGCTTCTTCGATTTCCACCCAACCCTTTCCCTCCTTGTTATGTATCCAACCTGTTATCCGTGAAATGATGATTGCCTGATAATACTTCTAAAGCCCTGTACACACGATCGGTTTAACCGATGAAAACCGTCCGATGGATTGTTTTCATCAGACAAACCGATCGTGTATGGCACCCATCGGTCTTTTTTCCATCGGTTTTAAAAAATAGAACATGTTTTAAATTTTTCCGATGGATAAAAAACCGATCGAAAACTCCGATCGTCTGTGGGCAAGTCCATCGGATAAAAAACCCACGCATGCTTAGACTGAATTAGGAGACGGGAGCGCTCGTTCTGGTAAAACTAGCGTTCCTAATGGAGAGAGCACATTCGTCATTCTGCAAGTTATTGCCTCGTTTAATGCAGCGCATTGTTTTTTGCTTTAGAATGGTGTGTAAAATCTCGTTTTTGTTGCACTTCTTTATCACGAATTCTGACTAACTTATGTCTTTCTTGTTTCTTGTGATCTTCTTAATAATTTGATTTATTATTAAAGGCCGACCTTACAAATTAAATAAACATTTTTTTTTTTTGTTAGCATTTTTTTGTGTGTTAATTTCTCACAACAACATTTGATTATTTTATTTTTCCCTCATGGAGGTTGGTGTCCCTTGTTATTAATTACACATTGTATTTAGGAAATGTTATTGCTACTCCCAATAAAAACACATCAGGCAAGTATTTTGGCTGAAATCAAATCTCCATTTATTCTGGGAAAATATCAAACAAAAAACGAAGGGCAACAATTCAGAAATTAGCGGAAAATATGAAGTCATTGGACCCCAAAGGCAGACATGACTATGATGAACAATAAGATAAACAACAGCATGAAATCAGGAGCAGCAGCCGAAGACATACATCATCCCAAGCTGTGGTACTCCATGAAACTGCAACTTCTGGAAGTGCAGCTCGAAGCCAGGGAATCACCTCCTGCTCTTCCCTGTAGCCTTCCCTCCACGCTTCCCTGCAGTGTTCCCTCCACGCCTCTCTGCAGCGTTCCCTCCACGGCCCCGTCCACGCACCCTTGCAGGCCGGGCCACTGTGGGTGGTAATGTGGCTGGAGGAGGAGGAGAAGGAGGAGAAGGATTGGCCTGATGAGAGATATGGGTGGCCTCAGTCAGCTGCCCCCTCACCCCCATGTTTACGGCCATGTAGATAATGTGCTCGCAGAGGGCACGTTGTCCCACCTCCATTTGGAATAATTTGTCTGCGAGATACGAACTAAACCCCTCCACAGGGTTGAGGGGGGCCCTCATGATGGCAGCAGCCTCACGGATCATCTTGAGTGACTCCTCCTCCACCTGTGTCATCCGCCGATGTTTTTTCGGTCTGACGTGGAGGGGAGCCACTTGTGAGACTGTGCTGCCACTAGGCCTGGGGATCTGCTGAGTCCCACTTGGCCCTGCCTCCTCCTGGCTGACACTCACCCCTGCCTCCTCCTGCCTGCCACATTCCTGCGCCTCTTCCTCCTGGCTGGCCTCATCCTGTGTAGAAAAAAGGCACATAGTTAGATATTTTGTGGAAACTATCACACACAATTTTCATCTCATGACTGTTTCAATATTTTGGTTTTAGAAATAGAAAAGAGTTTTATTCTGTCCCTGTTTTTTTTTAGATATTTAAACAATCATTTTTGTCCCCCTTTTCTTTTCTTTTTTGGGGGGGGGATGTTATCATTTTGGGAGAATAAATCAAGTTCATCACAATAGTACTTTGAGGCCAATATTTATGTTCGAAAATACTATACCTGGCTGAAGATGCGAAGATCAGGCTCTTCAAGCTCAGGTGGCTCCTCCTCCACCTCTGCAGGGGTGGAGGGAAGGGTGGAAGGAACGCTGGAGGGAAGGGTGGAAGGAACACTGGAGGGAAGGGTGGAAGGAAGGGTTGAGGGAAGGCTGGACATTGATTCCCTGGCCTCAATCTGGTCATACAGAAATTGCAGGTGCTTGAAGTACCACAGCTTGGGCTGTAGTACATCGTCTGCTGCTGCTCCTGATCTCTTTGAATCACGGACTTCTTTGTAGATTTTTTTATATGCATTACGCATGTTGTTTATCTTATTGTTCATCATAGTGTAGTCTGCGTCTGGGACCCAGGGCTTCATATAATCCGCTAATTTTTCAGTTGTTGCCCGACGTAAAGCACTCTTGTGGTAAGAGGGATGTTTAAGTTCTGTGAGGGGGTTAGCTCGGCAGCGGGTGTGTGTGACCCCCGAGATGGGCTCCCCACACAAAAACAGGCCCAGCAAACGGAGGTTGTGGTTTTCAAAATCAAAAAGGTGCGGTTTATTTTCTATTTACAGTGACAAAACACAGCAAAGCAAAAGAAACATAAACAAAATAAATCCTGGTCAACTTGACCTCTGACTAAACATACAGGTTTCCTAACTAACAACTGGGATCAGCCTAGTGCTGTCCTAGTCCCTAAGTCCCTGGTTTTAAATGTCCAAGCAAATAGCCACACAGGCTTTGTCTCACCGCACAGGGGTTCACTCTCCCTAGACAGTCCACACAGGTCTGGTTCCAGGCATGAGCTAACATCTAATGAAGCTGGGAGTTCTTATAGAGGCCTAAATGAGCTGACAAGCTTCAGCTGGTCTCCTCATCTCTGTCTGCACGACGCCCCACACTCTCCCTAGAGGTATGAGTCATCCATGAGCCCACTAGCCTTATACAACTCTCCACCTAGTTGTATAAGTCGGCGTAAAGCCTGAATCTGGGCGAAATATATCTACCCCCCTGGATGCAACCAGGTGACTTTACCTTCCTGCTGTCACATACCCCCCCCTCTTGTTTTAACCTCGGGGTTGGAACACCAGCAATCAGGCATTCATGTACTCGAGACAAAGCATCCACATTCCCCATTTGAACGCCAGGGCGATGCTTTACTGTGAAGTTGAATTCCTGGAGGGCCAGGAACCACCTATTCACTCTTCTATTTGTTTCCTTGTTTTGAGCCATCCACTTTAACGGAGCGTGATCCGTAACCATGTCAAAGTGCCTACCTAGCAGGTAGTACCGAAGGGAATCTAGAGCCCACTTCACCGCTAAACACTCCTTTTCAACGGTGGCGTAATTTACCTCATGGGACTTCAACTTCCTGCTGAGGTAAATGACTGGGTGCTCTTCCCCGTTCCAGACCTGGGACAATACTGCTCCTAACCCCACATCTGACGCATCACTTTGTACGACAAAGTTTTTAGAGAAGTCGGGTGAGTACAACACTGGCTGGCTACATAAGGCTTGTTTCAAGAATTGGAATGCTGCCTCAGCCTCGGGGGTCCATTTAATCATGACCGACCCTTTCCCCTTCGTCAGGTTGGTTAGGGGCACAGCCTTAGAAGCAAAGTGGGGAATGAATCGCCGATAATACCCAGCGATTCCCAGAAAGGCTCGTACCTGCTTCTTGCTGTTGGGACGTGGCCAACTCTGGATGGCCTCGACTTTGTTGAGTTGGGGTTTTATTACTCCCCTCCCAATGGTGTACCCAAGATATTTGGCCTCCTCCTGCCCAATGGTACACTTCTTGGGGTTAGCCGTAAACCCCGCTTCCCGAACAGAGTCCAGGACTGCTTGCACTTTTGGCAGATGTGAGGCCCAATCTGTGCTATGGACAATTATGTCATCCAGGTAAGCCGCAGCATACTTCCGATGGGGCCTCAGCATCTGGTCCATTTTCCGCTGGAATGTGGCCGGCGCATTCTGTAACCCGAACGGCATTCTTTTATATTGGAACGCCCCGTCTGGGGTTACAAATGCGGTTTTCTCTTTGGCCGACTTGGCCAGGGGGATTTGCCAATACCCTTTTGTGAGGTCAAGAGTCGTCATGTATCGGGCTGTTCCCAGCCGGTCGATCAACTCATCTATACGTGGCATGGGGTAGGTGTCAAATTTTGTAACTTTGTTCAACTGACGAAAATCGTTACAAAATCGCCAGCTCCCATCCGGTTTAGGCACCAACACAATGGGACTAGACCAATCACTTTGGGACTCCTCTATCACCCCTAAGTTCAGCATTTTCTGTACTTCCTCCCGTATTGCCTCCCGTCGGGCCTCTGGGATCCGATAGGGTTTTAACTTCACCCTTTCACCGGGCGGGGTAATGATGTCATGCTCTACCCCAGATGTTTGTCCCGGCAGCTCAGAGAATACCTCCTTGTTGCGAAGCACAAACTCCTTAACCTCCTGTTGTTGGGGTTGTGACAAGGTGGCTGCTATTCCAACCTCAGGAATCACGCAACCAGTTTGAGCTGGTGACCAAGTGTCTGCGACTAGGGACTCTCTATCCCTCCAGGCTTTCAACAGATTAACGTGATAGATCTGTTCGGGCTTTCGCCTTCCTGGTTGTCTGACCTTGTAATTCACTTCGCTCACTTTTTCCATTATCTCGTAGGGGCCTTGCCATTTGGCAAGGAATTTACTTTCAACCGTAGGGACAAGTACCAGTATCCTATCCCCCGGGGAAAAGGTACGGGTCTTGGCTCCACGGTTGTACACTCTCTGCTGTGCTAACTGCGCTTGGGCCAAATGTTCCTTCACGATGGGCATTACCTGTGCAATTCGGTCTTGCATCAGGGCGACATGCTCAATCACACTCCTGTGGGGAGAACTCTCACTTTCCCAAGTTTCCTTGGCAATATCCAACAGCCCTCTTGGGTGTCTCCCATACAGTAACTCAAAGGGGGAGAATCCCGTAGAGGATTGGGGCACCTCCCTAATAGCAAACATCAGATAAGGAAGTAGACAGTCCCAATCCTTTCCATCTCTATCCACCACTTTCTTCAACATTTGTTTTAGGGTTTTGTTGAACCTTTCAACCAGCCCATCGGTTTGGGGGTGATACACAGATGTACGTAATTGCGTCACTTTGAACAATTTACACAGCTCCTTCATAACCCGGGACATAAAGGGTGTACCTTGGTCCGTAAGCAGTTCTTTACAAATACCCACCCGGCTAAACACAAGAGATAGCTCTTTGGCTATGGTTTTGGCCGAGGTATTTCGGAGAGGGATCGCTTCTGGATAACGGGTGGCATAGTCCATTATAACTAATATGTACTGGTGCCCCCTAGCGGACTTGATTATAGGACCTACCAAATCCATGGCGATCCTCTCAAACGGGACCTCAATGATGGGTAGAGGGACCAGCGGGCTACGGAAATGTGGCATCGGGGCCGACCTCTGACACGCAGGGCAGGAGGAACAATAATTTTCTATGTCCTTCATCACCCCCGGCCAATAGAATCTCTGTAATACCCTCTCTCGGGTTTTCTCTGTCCCCAGATGACCTCCAAGAATGTGCCCATGGGCCAACTCCAACACCAACTTCCTGTAAGGTTTGGGCACCACAAGCTGCTCAACGGTTTCTTCTGCCCTTTTTGCCACCCGATACAGTAGGTCCTTCTCTACGCTGAAGTATGGGTAAGTGCAGGTATTATCTGGGTTCACTAACTCGCCATCTATTTTCACTACGTTTTCCCGTGCCTTTATTAGGGCGGGGTCTTTCAACTGTTCTGTGGCAAAGTTTTCCCTGTGAACCTCAAGATCAGAAAACTCCTCAGACGGTAGGTTTTCGTCTGAGGAGGTGGGCTCCTCTCCAGTTTCTTGAGTCTCCCCTGCCAATACTGATAAGGGAAATTCCGGAGAGTCCTCACCACTCTCAGGGGAGTTCTGGCTATCACATTCCTGGTACATAGGGGCACCAGTGGGGGGCTCAGGATCATCCCACAGTTCCCAGAACTTCGGAAAATCCCTTCCCACAATGGCGTCATGCGGTAACTGAGATACTAAGCCCACTGGATGAGAGAGGGTACCTTTGGGGGTCTCGAAACACACTGTAGTCACTGGATACTCTCGGGTGTCCCCATGCACACAAATAACAGCTACCTTGCTATTCCCAGAGACCTCTGTTTTAACTAACTCAGCCTTTATCAGGGTCACAAGGCTACCTGAATCCAACAATACCACAACATTTCTACCATTAACACACATTTTGCATAAATGTTTCTCAGTTCCTCGAATGGCAGTGCATGCGACTGTCGCACACAGCGACTGACGTCTGCCCGTCAGAAAGTCACACTGCATGGGTTCCTCCACAACCGGGCAATTGGCTGCAATATGTCCCGCTTGCCGGCAGCGGTAGCAAACGATCCTTCTTGCGGCCTCTTGAGCCGCTGATTTCCCAGGCTGTTCTCGCCAAACTTGGGGTAGAGCTCCCACCCTCTCACTCTCTCCACCCTCACCCCTTGGAATCCTCTTATCCGCCCCTGGGGATGGTCTGGTCTTAGGGTGGAAAGTCCGAGTGTCTCTGGAAGAGGCTGTCAGGTTCTCTGTAGCCAAGTATTTCTCCACACGATCCACAAGACCATCGGCCGTCTCTGGGTCTCCATGGCTTACCCACTTTTGGATGGCAGTAGGAAGAGCTCTCAAAAACCGATCCATTACAACACGTTCCACAATCTTTGGTGCGGACAAAGTCTCTGGCTGTAGCCACTTTCTGCTCAGGTGAATGAGATCATACATTTGAGACCTGGGGGGTTTTCCAAGCTGGAAAGTCCAGTTATGCACACGCTGAGCCCGGACAGCCTGGGTGACACCCAGCCTTGCCAATATTTCAGCTTTTAGCATCACATAGTCTTTTGCTTGGTTAGGCTCTAGGTCATAGTAAGCTTTCTGCGATTCACCAGTTAACAGAGGAGCCACCAGTCCAGCCCACTGCTCCTCAGGCCACTTTTCTCTTTCAGCGGTCCTTTCAAATGTGGTCAAAAATACCTCTGGATCATCCTCTCCAGTCATTTTTGTCAATAAACGACACACCCCAAAGGACGCGGTATTAGTGGGACGGCTTTCCTCACTGGTCTGCGGACGTTGCTGCATTACTGCTTCCATCTGTTGTTGTAGTCTCTGCTCTTGCTTCTGCAACAGGTCTATAAAGCGGGCCTCAGATTGCTGCTGGGCTTGTTGCTGAGCCTCCAGACTCTGTTGCAAAGTTGCGTTTGTCTGCTGCTGAGCTGCAAGGCTCTGTTGATGAGCTTGCTGCTGGGCTGCGAAGTTCTTTTGCAAACCTGCATTTGTCTGCTGTTGATTGGCATTTGCTAGAGCCAGCTGCTTCAGTATCTCCTCCATGCTGGCTTAAAAAAAAAAAAAACTGCCCGCATTCTCCACCAACTGTGAGGGGGTTAGCTCGGCAGCGGGTGTGTGTGACCCCCGAGATGGGCTCCCCACACAAAAACAGGCCCAGCAAACGGAGGTTGTGGTTTTCAAAATCAAAAAGGTGCGGTTTATTTTCTATTTACAGTGACAAAACACAGCAAAGCAAAAGAAACATAAACAAAATAAATCCTGGTCAACTTGACCTCTGACTAAACATACAGGTTTCCTAACTAACAACTGGGATCAGCCTAGTGCTGTCCTAGTCCCTAAGTCCCTGGTTTTAAATGTCCAAGCAAATAGCCACACAGGCTTTGTCTCACCGCACAGGGGTTCACTCTCCCTAGACAGTCCACACAGGTCTGGTTCCAGGCATGAGCTAACATCTAATGAAGCTGGGAGTTCTTATAGAGGCCTAAATGAGCTGACAAGCTTCAGCTGGTCTCCTCATCTCTGTCTGCACGACGCCCCACACTCTCCCTAGAGGTATGAGTCATCCATGAGCCCACTAGCCTTATACAACTCTCCACCTAGTTGTATAAGTCGGCGTAAAGCCTGAATCTGGGCGAAATATATCTACCCCCCTGGATGCAACCAGGTGACTTTACCTTCCTGCTGTCACAGTTCCCAGAGGTTTCGCATTTCTTTATATTTCTCAATAAAAATCAGCATGACATCCGGCTCACGTAGTTTATGCATATTTGACTGTCTGCAAGTAAAAAACCCTGGGAAAAAAATGACAGATCAGATTAGATTCTCCTCAACTTATCACAATATTGACCTTTACAATCATGAACAGGCCCGGACTGGGACAAAAAATAGGCCCGGGCATTTTAGACTGAGCAGCCCCGGGGGGAGGGGGCGCGGCGGCGGTTAATAATGGGATGTGGGGTTCCAGCACCTTGTACCTCTGGACCCCTTAACATTACACAGCACCTTGCACCTCTGGACCCTTTTACATTACACAGCACCTTGCACCTCTGGACCCTTTTACATTACACAGCACCCTGCACCTCTGGACCCCTTTACATTACACAGCACCCTGCACCTCTGGACCCTTTTACATTACACAGCCCCCCACAGTTTGTTACACAGACACCCCCTAACAGTTCTGGACCCCCTGCATGTTACACAGACCTCCCTACAGTACAGGCCCCCTCCCTACAGTGCAGACCCCCTCCCTACAGTACAGACCCCCTCCCTACAGTACAGACCCTCCTACATTACAGCCCCCCTCTACATTACAGACCCCCCTACATTACAGACCCCCTCCCTACAGTACAGACCCCCCCTAAATTACAGACCCCCCTACAATACAGACCCCCCTCTACAATACAGACTCCCCTACATTACAGACCCCCTACAATACAGATCCCCCCTACATTTCAGACCCCCCTACAATACAGATCCCCCCTACATTTCAGACCCCCCTAAAATACAGAACCCCCCTACATTTCAGACCCCCCTACAATACAGAACCCTCCTACATTACAGAACCCCCTACAATACAGAACCCCCCTACATTTCAGACCCCCCTATATTTCAGACCCCCCCACATTTCAGACCCCCCTACAATACAGAACCCCCCTACATTTCAGACCCCCCTTCAATACAGAACCCCCCTACATTACAGACCCCCTACAATACAGACCCCCCCTACATTACAGACCCCCCCTACATTACAGACCCCCCTACAATACAGACCCCCCTACATTACAGACCCCCTTACAATACAGAACCCACCTACATTTCAAACCCTCCTACAATACAGAACCCCCCCTACATTTCAGACCCCCCTGAAATACAGAACCCCCCTACATTACAGACCCCCCTACAATACAGAACCCCCCTACATTTCAGACCCCCCTACAATACAGAACCCCCCTACATTACAGACCCCCCTACATTTCAGACCCCCCTACAATACAGAACCCCCCTACAATACAGAACCCCCCTACATTACAGACCCCCCTACAATACAGAACACCCTCTACAATACAGAACCCCCCTACATTACAGACCCCCCTACAATACAGAACCCCCCTACATTTCAGACCACCCCTACAATACAGAACCCCCCTACAATACAGACCCCCCCTTCAGACCCATATTGTACCCCAGATCAGCGTGGGACTGCATGTTGGGCCCCCTCCCCCTGTTTGGACATAAAGGAGGAGGGGGAGGCGGCTTCACTCTGCTCGGCTGTGTGAGACAGCCGACCCGAGACTGATCAGATCATCAGTGCCTTGGCCACCTTGCCAGAGAGAAGGGGATCGTTGCGGGTCCCGGCCCCCTGATGTGCTGACGGGAGTCACTGTCACACGAGTGTGGCTCCGACTCGCAGCTGAGAGTGCACTGGGGCAGTGGCGTCACTAGAGTTGGTGTCACCTGGTGCTGCAAAACATGGTGTCACCCCCCTCCTGTCTAGCCTGCCCAGCGCCCTGCAGGCAGCACACGGTCACGAGGCGCACCCCCAAATGACCCCTGTAAATAAAGTGTAGGGTGGTATTGGGCCGGCTGGGGCGATATAGTGCAGGTTGGGGTGATAAAGGGCAGGCTGGGGTGGCATAGGACAGGTTGGGGTTGTATAGGGCAGGCTGGGGTGCTATAGAGCAGGTTTGGGTGGTATAGGGCAGTTTGCGGTGGTATATTGCAGGCTGGGTGGCATAGGGCAGGTTGGGGTGATATAGGGCAGGGTGTGGTGGCATAGAGCAGGTTGCGGTGGCATAGGGCAGGTTGGGGTGGTATAGAGCAGTTTGCGGTGGCATAGGGCAGGTTGCGATGGCATAGGGCAGGTTGGGGTGGTATAGAGCAGTTTGCGGTGGCATAGGGCAGTTTGCGGTGGCATAGGGCAGGTTGCGGTGGCATAGGGCAGGTTGCAGTGGCATAGGGCAGGCTGGGGTGGTATAGGGCAGGTTGCGGTGGCATAAGGCAGGTTGCGGTGGCATAGGGCAGGGTGCGGTGGCATAGGGCAGGTTGCGTGGCATAGGGCAGTTTGCGGTGGCATTAGGTAGGGTGCGGTGGCATTAGGCAGGGTGCGGTGGCATAAGGGGAGTCTGTGGGAGGAGTGGAGGGGGCAGCCACATTCCCAGCTCCGCCCACCAACTCCGGCTGCCTCCAGAGACATTGGAGATGATGGGAAGACGTGACATAACGTCCGGCGGCCCTCGGGCCGCTGCGGGCCGTTTCGGGGCGTTGCGGGCCACGTGGCAGGTGGACAATCCACAAATTGTGGCAGGTGACGTGGCCAGGTGACGTGGCAGGTGATTTGGCAGGTGACGTGGCAAGTGGACAATCCACAACTTGTGGCAGGTGACATGGCAGGTGACGTGGCCAGGTGATGTGGCAGGTGGACAATCCACAAATTGTGGCAGGTGACATGGCCAGGTGATGTGGCAGGTGGACAATCCACAACTTGTGGCAGGTGACATGGCCAGTTGACGTGGCCAGGTGATGTGGCAGGTGACGTGGCAGGTGGACAATCCACAAATTGTGTCAGGTGACGTGGCCAGGTGACGTGGCAGGTGACGTGGCAGGTGACGTGGCCAGGTGACGTGGCAGGTGACGTGGCAAGTGGACAATCCACAACTTGTGGCAGGTGACGTGGCCAGGTGACATGGCAGGTAACGTGGCAGGTGGACAATCCACAAATTAAGGCAGGTGACGTGGCCATGTGACGTGGCCAGGTGATGTGGTAGGTGACGTGGCCAGGTGACATGGCAAGTGGACAATGCACAACTTGTGGCATGTGACGTGGCCAGGTGACGTGGCAGGTGAACAATCCACAACTTGTGGCAGGTGACGTGGCCAGGTGACATGGCAAGTGGACAATGCACAACTTGTGGCAGGTGACGTGGCCAGGTGACATGGCCAGGTGACGTGGCAGGTGACGTGGCAAGTGAACAATCCACAACTTGTGGCAGGTGACGTGGCCAGTGAACAATCTACAACTTGTGGCAGGTGACGTGGCCAAGTGATGTGGCAAGTGGAAAATGCACAACTTGTGGCAGGTGACGTGGCAGGTGACATGTCAAGTGAACAATCCACGGAGGGAATGAGGGGGAGGTGCTCTCATACGTAGCTCACTGAGCCAGATGCCGGTCCTCTGCCACTGCCCATCCACCTGAAACCACCGCTGACCTGACGCTGATGTATGGCTGAACCCGGGGGAGAGCTGCGGGGGAATCGTGTGAAAGCCGCGCTGATGGGAGACAGGAAGACAGTGTGATCACCCGCGCTCCCCCCCCCAGACTGTATGGTAACTCTAGCCTGCACGAGGTTGGCTATGAGTAAGCACTGATTTTCAGTGTGAAACATGTAAGCAGTTACCCCGGCTATGCTGTGATGATTTTTGGTGTAATCTTCCATCCTTTACAATAAAGGCGACCGTCAAAGGTTTTTGGAGTGCGGCTGTCCATATTTTTTTTTTCTTCTTTATCTGCACGAGGTTGGCGTTTGGAAAGAGGTTCTAGCTGACTGCCTCCCCCCCCCCCCCCCCGAGGCTATCTATCTTCTCCCGCAAGAGATATGTACTCCCAGACGCCGACCGAAAGCAACGTGGGAGGACTGCACTGATAGGAGCTGTTGGCTGCTGGCTGCGCTGGGCTGGCGTGCCCCCCACTCCTCTGGTTTCCCCATGTGTGTTGGAGCCTTTGGTGAAGGAAGGGAGGAGAATGTAAGCTGACACTTCCACCTTTCCTACCCCCCTTCTCTGGCTGAGAGAGAGGAAGAGATCCACGAGGAGATGGTAATGTAAAAATAAATACACAAAGTTGTAAATGTCATTTATATAGACTCATTCAAACCCATTCAGAAACCTGCCTGATTAGAACTGATCAAAAGAACTGTTGACGCATGCTATCTGCCTGCTATCTGCTATTTGCTTAAACTGGAATATCAGTGTTCTCTGGTTCCTTTTTTTTTTTTTTTTTTTTAGAAAACTGCAAAAAAATTTACCTCTCACCCTGCTATTGCCTGCTGTTAAAGACAGTGCTGTTAAAGAACTGATAAAGAACTGTTTTTATCCTGAGGGAGTCTCTGGCGCTGCCAGGGGATGGAATCCATGCTGGAAGGATTAATAGGTTCTTGGTCCCCGGAGGGTTTGCCTGTTCACTAGAGCAGATAACTCTTGTTGGAAGCTGGCTGGAAGTATGCTAGGGGCTGACACTTGCTGATACTCGCCTCTATTTAACAAATTTTCCTGGCATAAAACTGGCTGGTGCTTCTAAGAGACTGCTAAGGACCAGGGCTACTTGACAAAGTGAGGGAGGGCCCCTGATATTTAACCCACTTCTACCGGCGGGCTGAGGTCTCCTAACAGAAATTGTGGCTGATAAAGACTGCCATTTTTTCTACCGCTATACCTAAAACAGGTTAGCGGGAGGCGGGTAAACTGGGAATACTAAACCTCCATTACCTGCTGCATCAGTGCTTGTCTAGTGCTGCGCTCTGGCTGTTTACCTGTGCCCCCTTTCTTTTCTTTTTCCTCTCGCCTAGCCTGGGAAATTCCAGGAGGAGCCAAGGACTAAGGTCACTGGGATAAAGTTTAACAGGACTTGGGTGATTAATTCTTTTTCTCTCCTTTTGGTAAAATACTGATAAAGGACTGTCATCCGCCAGTGGGAACTATAGCCAGAGGTGAGAGAAAAGGGAGAGAAAGATGAATCAAATAAAGGGAAAATCAGGCAAAGCAGGAAAGGGGGTAGTCCCTGCTGTAAGTCCAGGAGGTATTCAACGCTATATGTCAGCAGAAACATCTATGACGGAGACTGGACATAGCAGCCCCAGGCAGGCAACTACAACACGGGCGGGTGCCGCTAAACCCAAATTGACAGAGTAAGAAACTAAAGCGGGGAAGGGCAATGATACACCCATAGCACAGTCAAGAAATGGGGGGAGGAACCCCCAAGGAAGTGGCAAGACACAAAATGGGGATCAGAAAAAGAAAGGATGGGGGACCTCAGAGCCTGAAGAGGACCTAAGAGCAGGGGCAGCTCAAGCGAGTTTAGCCCAAATCAAAGAGATGCTTACAGAAGCGCTGACCAAAATGGAAACATCTTTGAAAGCGGACATAGCGGCAGTAAGAACAGACATTGGACAGGTATTGGGACGTGTAGAGGAAATAGAGGAGAGAATGGAGAAATATGATCAAAGATTTGAGGAAATAAACGTACAAATGGAATCTCTGCAAAATACAAACAGATGGCTCCTATACAAAATGGAAGACCAGGAAAACAGAAGCCGAAGGAAAAACTTAGAGATAAGAGGCATATCAGAGAAACACAAAAACGATGACCTACCTAAGGTGATGCAGGAACTGTTAACCCCATGTTGGGGAGAGAGATAGCAGAAGAGCTAGAAGTGGATAGAGTTCATAGGATCATAAGATACCAAGCTCAAGTAGATGAAAATCCTAGAGACGTTATAGTAAGGTTCCATTATTATGAGGAGAAAGCTAAAATTATGGAAAGTATCCGGAAACTGACAGGAATCGCACATGAGGGAACAGAATTGCAAGTCTTTTCAGACTTATCGGCAGAGACGTTGGCAAGAAGAAGACTCCTCAAACCCTTAACAGAACAGATGCGGACTAAGAACGTGTCTTATCAGTGGGGATTCCCAGCATGTCTGAAGGGGAAAAAAGACGGTCGCAGTGCAGTGTTAAGATTCCCTGAAGATCTTCAAGACTTTTGCAACAAGCTGGACCTCCAGCTCCCGGCTTTGCCGGAGTGGGAGGAGAAAAATGGAATAACATTACCTCAAAACAATATGCAGTGGACTTATAGTCGAGGGGGTAGAGGTGGAGGGAGGGGGGGGCAGAGTAGGCATAATGTAGTTCCTTGGAGAAATACGCCAAGTTAGCGTAATAATGATAGCACTCAGTGTGAAATAAGAAGAGCAGGAGAAATAAAAAGGGAAACTGTAAATTAGAGCAGAAAGGGGGGGACGGGGGGTGGATTGGTGGGGGGGTGGGCAGTTTGGGAGGCAATACCCTTAATACGGCTTGAGATTTGAAACAACATCTGGATAGATGCCGTCAGACTCAAGCAAGGAACAAATATGGAATTTGTTCACCCTCCAGTAAGGAGGGTGGGGAGGGGGTAATGGAAGGGGATAAGGGTGGGGAGGGTTGTTTGTTTGGGGTTTTTTTTTGTTGTTTTGTTTTGTTTTGTGTGGGGTTTCAGGTTGGTCTCTCTCTCTCCTGGCCCCTCCCTTTCTCCTCTTTTGTCCCTCCTCCGGCGGGCCCGTGGTGTCCCCGGGTGGGAGGAGGGAAGGAGAATGGGGGCAGCCACTCGCAATGTGATCCATGACTACATTGAACTTAGTATCATACAATGTTAAAGGGTTAAATTCCTCAGGGAAGAGGTTTGCGGTTAATAAGGAACTACAATCCTATGGGGTAAATGTAGCTTGCCTCCAGGAAACATATTACGCATTCCTCGGGGAGCAGGTTGTCCTCTCGGCTTTTCCCCACATGGTACTATGGGGACTCAACCTCAAATTTGTCTCGGGGGGTGGCTATAGGATTTGATAGAAATATGGTGTTTGAGATTAAGAAGCAGTTGGCTGATCCAGAAGGAAGATTCCTTTTTATCAAAGGGAAATTGTTTAATGTAGATTGTACTATAGCAAATATCTACTCACCAAATAGGGACCCAGATTGTTTTTTGAGGAAAACTTTGAAAAAACTGGCAGAATTTAAGGAGGGGAAACTGTTAGTCGCAGGAGATTTTAATATGTGTTTGGATCCACAGGTGGACACTACGCGAGGTCACTCTAACTTATCAGCTCAGAGACAAAATAAAATAAAGAAGTTACTATTAAGCCCCGTACACACGTTCGGTTTGACTGATGAAAACCGTCCGATGGATGGTTTTCATCAGACCAACCGATCGTGTATGGTACCCATCGGTCTTTTTTCCATCGGTTGTAAAAAATAGAACTTGTTTTAAAATTTTCCGATGGATAAAAAACCGATGGGAATTTCCGATCGTCTATGGGCAAGTCCATCGGTTAAAAAACCCACGCATGCTCAGAATCAAGTCTACGCATGCTCAGAAGCATTAAACTTCATTTTTCTCAGCTCATCGGAGTGTTTTACGTCACCGCGTTTGGAACGGTCGGTTTTTTGACTGATGGTGTGTGGCCAAGACTGATGAAAAACAGTTTCATCGGATTTCCGATGGACAAATCCATCGGACGAAAATCCATAGGTTATCCGATCGTGTGTACGGGGCTTAAGAGTATCAACTAGTGGACGCCTGGAGGATTGGTCACCCAGGAGCCCGAGATTATACATTTTTTTCCTCAGTACATGGGTCATTCTCAAGGATAGATTATGTATTAATAGAACATCAGTGGTTACCTTCCCTCAAAGATACAGTGATAAAATCAATCTCCCTTTCTGATCACGCTCCAGTGGTAGTGCAATTAGGAATAACGTTAGGGCCCCCCAGGGGGGGATGTGGGAAACTGAATGATTCCCTGATTCAAGATCTGGAGGTGATTAAGAGGATAGAACAGGGGCTGGAGGAATTCTTTCTCATTAATGACACACCTGAAATTTCAAGAGGTACTCTGTGGGAAGCTCATAAAGGATATATAAGGGGGGTGTTAATAAGTATAGGAGCATGGAAAAAAAAGGAAAAAGGAAAAAAGATCAACAATCTATATAGAGAGATAAATGAGCTGGAGCAACAGACGAGACCGAAGGGTATTCCAGAAAAACTAGAGTTGATAAACAAAAAAGAAGAACTAGGGACATTGTTAGAGCAGGAGAAAAAACAAGCTTTCCATATAGTTGATAAAGAGACTTATCAGTGGGGCAATAAATCAGGGAAATGGTTAGCAAGGGTAGTGAGGGAAAAAAAAAACTGCATCTTTTAAAAATAACAAAAGGAGAAATAATGCACTCATCCTCCGAAATAGCAAAGGTCTTCCATGGGTACTATAGCCAGCTGTACAATGTTAGACAAAAAGAAGACAAGAGGGGGGGAAAGGAATAGTAGGATTTTTAAAACAGCTTACCTGTAAAATCCTTTTCTTGGAGTACATCACGGGACACAGAGCAGCATAGTCATTACTATGTGGGTTATATAGAATTACCTTCAGGTGCTGGCACTGGCAACTTCCAAAACAGGAAGTACCCTCCCCTATATAAGCCCCTCCCATCCGGGAGTACCTCAGTTTTGTAGCAAAGCAATACGTGTCCCCAAAAGAGGGGTGGGAGCTCTGTGTCCCGTGATGTACTCCAAGAAAAGGATTTTACAGGTAAGCTGTTTTAAAAATCCTACTTTCTTGTTCATACATCACGGGACACAGAGCAGCATAGTCATTACTATGTGGGACGTCCCAAAGCAATGCCACATGAGGGGGGGGGGATACACCATACATAAGCTGGGCGCCATCAGGCATGAGGATCTTTTGCGGCCTGCAACACACTGCGCCCAAAGGCGACATCCTCCTGACTTCTCACGTCCACCTGGTAGAACCTAGTAAACGTGTGTACTGAAGACCATGTTGCGGCCTTACAAATTTGCGCCAGGGAGGCCTGGTGATGCACTGCCCATGAAGTTCCAACTGCTCTCGTGGAGTGCGCCCTAACTTTGAACGGAGGCGGTCTACTTTTCAAGCCATAGGCTTGTATTATGACCTGTCGAATCCACTTGGCTAAAGTAGATTTTGATGCTGCCTGACCCTTTCTGGGGCCTTCCGGCAGAACAAACAGAGAATCCGTTCTACGAATCTGAGCAGTGGCTTTTAGATAAGCTTTAACTGCTCTTACTACATCCAAAGAATGCAATAACTTTTCCTCTACCGAGCTTGGTTTGGGGAAAAAAGAAGGAAGAACCACATCCTGGTTCAAGTGAAACCTCGATACCACCTTAGGAAGAAAGGCTGGGTGAGGACGTAATACTACTCTGTCCTTATGGATAACCAGATATGGCTCTTTACAGGACATGGCGGCTAATTCCGACACTCTTCTAGCCGAGCATATGGCTACTAAAAATATCAATTTCCTGGTGAGTAGAACCAAGGAAATGTGCCGCAAAGGTTCAAATGGCTGCTTCTGCAGAACCGACAGAACCAAATTTAGATCCCATGGGCATATGGGAGCCTTAATCGGTGGAATAATACGAGTCACACCTTGCATAAAGGATTTGACAAGTGAATGCATAGCCAGGGGCCTTTGAAATAGTATTGACAAGGCCGAAACCTGGCCCTTGATAGTACTTAAGGCAAACTTCCTGTCTACAGCCCACTGCAGGAAGTCCAGAATTCTGCCTATAACGTACTTACGTGGATGCCATTTTCTGGCCTCGCACCAAGTGATGTACGCCTTCCAAACTCTATAGTAGATCTGCCTGGATACAGGCTTCCTGGCATTGATTATAGTTGATACCACAGAGTTAGAGAGACCTCTCTTCTTTAGGATGTGGGACTCAATAGCCAGGCCGTTAAACTTAGAGTTAGTAAGGAAGGGTGGTATATCGGTCCTTGCGAAAGCAGGTCTGGACGACGTGGAAGGGTCCAAGGACTCCCCACAGACATTTTGATGATCTCCGCGTACCAGGCCCTTCGGGGCCACGCTGGAGCCACCAGGATCACCGGCTTCTTCTCCAACCTGACTCTGCGAAGGAGTCGAGGCAACAATTGTAGCGGAGGGAATGCATATATCAGTCTGAACTGATCCCAAGGGAACACCAGAGCATCCGAGCCGCAAGCGAGGGGATCCCTTGTCCGGGAGACAAATCTGTCCACCTTTGCGTTGAATCTGGATGCTAGCAGATCTACATCCGGTGTTCCCCACCGCTGACATATTGCTCGGAAGACCTTGGGATGAAGGGACCATTCCCCTGGGCATAACTGTTGGCGACTCAGAAAGTCCGCCTTCCAATTCTCAACCCCTGGAATGAAGACAGCTGATATACATGGGACATGCTTTTCTGCCCATTCCAGGATGTGACTTACTTCCCTCTGGGCTGCACGACTCCTGGTGCCTCCCTGATGATTGATATATGCCACTGCTGTGGCCTTGTCTGATTGAATTCTGACAGGGGACCCTTGGAGTCTGGATGTCCAGGCTACTAGGGCGTACCGGGCTGCTCGTATCTCTAAGAGATTGATGGGCAGGGTTTTTACTACATTTGACCATCTGCCCTGGAGAGACCATTGCTCCAGTACTGCCCCCCAGCCTGTAAGGCTGGCATCTGTAGTGACCACCTTCCAAGATATCGGGCTGAAGGGTTTTCCCTTCTGGAGATTCTGGGGGATCAACCACCAGCAGAGACTCTTCCGAACGGAAGGGGACAAAGCCATCGGGAAGTCTAGAGCCTGAACTTTTCCATTCCAGGCTGACAATATGGCCCTTTGTAAATTCCTTGAGTGGAATTGGGCGTATGGCACAGCTTCGAATGATGCTACCATCTTTCCTAGCAGCCTCATGTACAGGCGTATGGACGGCTGTCTTTTTGCACAAAGCAGACGGACCAAGCCCCTCAAAGAGGATACCTTGTCTAGAGGTAAGAAAATCTTCCTCTGGTCTGAATCCAGCCGTAGCCCTAGATATACCAGGTTTTTCACTGGCTGTAGGGCTGACTTGTCCAGGTTGATGACCCAACCGTGAGATTCTAGATACTTGATTGTATCGACAATTACCACTTCTAGCTTGGCAACTGAGTGGTCCATCAACAACAGGTCGTCTAGGTATGCCATTATCGTTACACCCCGTGTTCTTAGATCGGCCAACAGTGGGGCCAGAATTTTTGTGAACACTCGTAGTGCTGTGGCCAGACCGAATGGTAAGGCTCTGAACTGAAAATGGCGCCCTTCTACTGCAAAGCGTAGGAATTTTTGATGACCTGGAAAGATGGGAACATGCAAGTAAGCATCTTTGATGTCGATCGAGGCTAACCATTCCTCCCCTTGTAGGGCAGCGGTGACCGATCGGATCGACTCCATCCGGAAAGACCGGACGTTTAGAAATTTGTTTAGACTCTTTAGGTCCAATATGGGTCTTATGTCCCCGTTTGGCTTCGGGACTGTGAAAAGGTTTGAGTAGAAACCCAACCCCCACTCTTCCATAGGAACCTCCATAATTACTCCTTGGAGCAATAGTTGTTCTAACGCCAATAGGAGAGACCGTCTTTTCAGAGGGTCTCTTGGCATGCCTGACCACATAAAATGGGACGGAGGAGACTCTTTTAACTCCAACTTGTATCCCAGAGTTACTGCGGAGAGCACCCATCTGTCTTTGATCGTCTCCCACCAGGTCTCTGCGAACAACTGAAGTCTTCCCCCCACCCGTTTGAGTGGGGGCAGCCCTTCATAGGCTTGACTTGGAGGCTGGTTTAGTACCTCTTCGGATCCAGGGCTTTTTATTACCCTGTGGCTGTCCCTGATTTTTACCTCCTGAGTTTGACCGAGGAGGCCGTCGGAACTGCTTAGTAGCAGACGTCGCAGGGATAGGAGAGGTAGTCCTCTTAAAAGATGGACCCCTAGACCTCTTCTTACTCGGTAAGAGAGTACTTTTACCAATGGAAATCTTCTGGATATACTTATCCAGGTCTTCGCCAAAAAGGCGTTCCCCATGAAATGGGAAGCTAACTAAGAGCTTCTTACAGGGAGCTTCAGCAGACCAGTTTTTGAGCCACAGAAGCCTACGCATATGTACCAAAGACAGCGTGAGGCGGGAGGCCTGATGGATAGAATCCTTGATGGCGTCAACCGCAAAGCATAATGCTCTAGGCAGATCAGCCAGAGCCTGGGCCTGTTGGTCTGGCAAATCCCTCAGGACCATTTTCATTTGATCCTTTAAAGCTTGGCAGACTCCAATAGCTGCCACTGCTGGCTGTGTAACAGCCCCTGCTGTGGAAAAAGCAGATTTTAATAAAGATTCCAATTTTTTATCCACTGGATCTTTGAACATTTGAACATTATCTACTGGACATGCCAGTGATTTGTTCACAGAAGAAATGGCTGCGTCCACCGTAGGAACATTCCATCTCTGGGTGAACTTTTCCTCCATGGGATAGATCACCGGAAACCTTTTAGGCGGAACAAATAGTTTATCAGGATGTTCCCAGTCCTGGTATATAAGTCCTTCCAATAATGGATGTATTGGAAAGGAGCAATTAACCTGGGGAGCTTTTAGCGACCCCAATGAGGAGACAGCAGTAGTTGATGGTTCAACAAGAGGCATTTTAAATGCAGATCGAACCATGTCAGTTAGGGTCTGGACCCACAATCTTTCAGTCTGTGATGCTGAAAATGGTTCATCTACTGTCGATTCCTCAAAAACAGAGCTAACCTCCTCCTGATCCCCTTCAGGTAGGTTGGTCCCTTCCTGGGACTGTTGCTCTGCCAACAGGCACTCTAATGGAGGTGATGGAGATCTGGCGCGCTTTCTTTCCTGTAGAGAAGAAGCGATCAATGCAGCCAATCTCTGCTCCAATCCCTCCAGAGTTGAGGAAAAAACCTCCTCTGTTATATATGCAGGAGCAGGTGGACTGAGGACAGCCGCAGTACCTGGCACTCCCGGGGGTTCCTTATGGGTATTAACCTCTGATTTCTCAGGGGAGGAGGGTGCAGATGACTGCTCCAGATCCTCAGAGCCCGATGGAGACCCCCTACACTTCCTGAGAGGTATATCTCGGAGTTTTTTAGGCGGCATATTACTTAGTTCAAAGCTGAGGTATTCCAGCCGCAATACACCCCTTACTGAAATAGTCTAATGCAATTTGCTGCTATGTACATCAGTGGGTGTCTACTAATGCGTCTTTCTGGGGATGCCTGTATCAAGTATCAACCGCCCGCTGTAAGCCCCTATACCATGCTACCAGCTCCTTTTCATGCTCTGTGTCCATAGCAAGCAGCGTGGACTGAGTCCTTTTATCTTGCTGGGACGCCCGCACATGCGCAGAAGCGCTGGGCGCACAGAGCGCGTCATCCGCCAGGCTCCGCCCCCTTTTTTGAAGCTAAACCTTATAAAAAGAAAGCATGTGTGCGCGCGCGCGTGCACGTGTGCGCTCTTGGCGCCATGTAGGGAGAGGGGCCAGGGTCCCTGTTTCACCAGGACTCGGGGATGGAAGGAAACTACTTGGCAGCATGACAGAGGAATGCAGCTTCCCTGATAGAGAGCTCACTCATCTGCCTGGACTTTCACCATGGAAGGAATAGTCCCAAGAAAAAAGACGTTCCACAGCGGCCTCTAGTGGACAAACACAGGTACCGCACTTTTGTCTTTTTTTTTTTTTTTTTTTTAAAACCTCCTTTATGAAAAACATTTCCAGGTTTACAGTTTTTTTAAAACTTCCCTTATGTAAAAACATTTCTAGGATTTCTTAGGCATATACAGCTATTAGCGGGAATACCCTTTAGGTAACAGGCAGAAAGACATATTAGGCTTGGGGGTCCCCTCAATAGAACCAAGTTCCTGAGGGGCCCCCACTTACCTTTTCCCCGCCGCAGGACTTTGTTTGGTCCACAGAAGCCCAAACTTCACCTCTCACGGCAGGCATTGTACTAGACCTTCAGGGACCGGGTTCCCAAGGATTCCACTCCCCTGGACCTGTATAGCACCCTGCACAGATAGCCTCTTGGTTTTGGGTATGACCAGAGCTCTGGATCCCAGGGTCCAGCCCTCCTAAGAGAGGCATTACAGGCAAAACCCTGCTCTTCTCTGCAAGGCCCGGGTACCGACCGTTTAGCTATGAAGCTTTTTTTGGTCGGATCCGGAATAGCTTGCTAAGGCCCAGAGAACCTGTACACAAGCCCAGATGAATACATGTTAACCTTGGCCAACACCTTAGACACTGGCAAAAAACTGAGGTACTCCCGGATGGGAGGGGCTTATATAGGGGAGGGTACTTCCTGTTTTGGAAGTTGCCAGTGCCAGCACCTGAAGGTAATTCTATATAACCCACATAGTAATGACTATGCTGCTCTGTGTCCCGTGATGTATGAACAAGAAAAGTTCAAGAGTACCTGCAGGGTCTGGATCTTCCAAAGATGCCTAAAGAATATTTGGAGCTCCTGGAAATTCCTATGACACAGGAAGAAGTATCTAAAGCAATTAAAGATATGGCCATAGGGAAGAGTCCTGGCCCTGACGGGTACTCAATCATGTATTACAAAAAGTTTCAAAAATTATTGGTCCCTAAATTATGTGAATACTTTAATGCACTAGCGGAAGGTGAGAATCCATGAGAAGAGGCTTTGATGGCTTATATAACCCTAATTTTAAAGGAGGGCAAAGATCCAATGGCATCGGAAAGTTATAGACCAATATCACTATTAAATACCGATATAAAGATTTTCTCAAAAATAATCGCAGGAAGACTAAAGCCACTATTACCTGAATGGATTCATAAGTGACCAGGTCGGGTTTGTATCAGGGAGGGAGGGGAAAGACAACTCCCTCAAGTCTCTGTTCCTAATACATGAGGCGCGAGAGAGAGTGGGGCCCCAGTCGTACTTCTGTCGGTCGATGCCGAAAAGGCCTTCGACAGAGTGGACTGGGGCTTCATGTTGGGAACACTGAGATTTCTGGGAATTGGAGAAAAGATGATGCGATGGATATCTGCGTTTTATTTTCATCCACCAGCTAAAATTAGGATAAACGGAACTCTATCCCCTTCCCTGGAATTATTTAACGGCACAAGGCAGGGCTGTCCCCTGTCACCGATGTTGTTTGTATTGGCATTGGAACCATTATTGGCTGCAATCCGGGAAAATAAGGACATAAAAGGAGTGAGAGCTGGGGACAGGGAGCATAAGGTTGCCGCATACGCTGACGACGTGTTATTCTTTATCTCCAATCCTAGGACAACTATACCTATCATATTGATGGAACTAAGTAGATATGGGAAAATTTCAAACTTTAAGATCAATATATCAAAATCCGAGATCTTAAACATAACCTTGACAAAAAAGGAGCAGCTGGCAATCCAGCCTGCTTTCCCATTTGCCTGGTGTAAGGAGGAACTAGGATATTTGGGGGTAAAGCTAACAGCATCATGGGAGTCATTGTATGTGGCAAACTACATTCCCATATTAAATAAGGTAAAAGACCAACTTAACTATTTAAGATACAAACCCCTGTCCTAGTTAGGGAGGATAAATGCCTTAAAAATGATTATTCTGCCTAAATTAACATACATATTTCAAATGATCCCAATAAGAGTCCCTCAGGATTTTTTTGCGAAATTAATTACCTTAGCTTTGAGATACATTTGGAAACACAAGCACCCTAGAATTTCTTACGCAACATTAGTAAAAGGGAAAAGGCTAGGGGGGTTAGCAGCTCTAGACTTTAAAGCCCTGTACACACGATCGGATTTCCTATGGATTTTCGTCCGATGGATTTCTCCATCGGAAATCCGATGAAACTGTTTTTCATCAGTCTTGGCCACACACCATCAGTCCAAAAACCGACGGCAACAAAACGACGGCACGTACAATACGTACGACGGCGCTATAAAAGGGAAGTTCAAATCTAATGGCGCCACCCCTTGGGCTGCTTTTGCTGATTTCGTGTTACCGCGTGTTAGTAAAAGTTTGGTGAGAGACGATTCGCGCTTTTCAGTCTCCGTGCTTTTCAGATCGTTTCCTGGTGTTCAGTTTGTGCTTGTGGGTTCGCATTTGTTCTTAAGTGCGTGCAGTCAGGTCGTTACTGCTTGGCAGTGCCTTCTTGGCCATTTGTTTACTGTTTTTCAGGTCGTTCTTCTCAGGCCTTGCTGTTCCACGGTGCGTTCTGTTTGAGTTCGTTTCTGACCAGGCGACCGGTTTAAAACCATGTTTGAAGTGCGTTCTCATTCTCGTGCTGGCTATGGACTTGGTGTTGCGGTTAACACTGTAACCCGAGTTCAGTCTGTGAACAGGGTGAGGAGGAGTTCATGGACCAAGAATTGGTTGCTCCAGTGGGACCAATTCTCTCATATGTCTCTGCTGCGGGAAATCCATGAGAATAATCCTGATGATTTCAGGAATTATCTCAGGATGACGGACCCCGTATTTCACCGTCTGTTGGATTTGCTGTCCCCCTATATCATGAGGCAGGACACTGTGATGCGCCAGGCGATCACTGCCGAGCAGAGGCTTATTGCCACGTTGAGATACCTGGCGACTGGGAGAAGCTTGCAGGACCTCAAGTTCACAACAGGCATCTCCCCCCAGGCTCTCGGGATCATTATCCCTGAAACGTGTTCTGCCATTATTCAGGTTCTGCAGAAGGACTATATGAAGGTAAGTTTGCTCCTTTAACATCACATTATATGTTTTGATTGTTTGCTAATGTTATTTTTTTTTCCTCCTTCCCAAATTTGCCTGTTTGTAATACCCTGGGGAATTTTCCCCATGCATGTTTTTACCTCTATTGCCCTTTTTTTGGGGCCTACATGCCTATTTCCCTTCACTAACCTCTCCAGCATGCTATCCAGGGCCCAAACACAGCTAGCCTAGTTTTTTGGGTCATTGCCATCGTAGTTTAGCAACCCTCCCTCCCCCCCCTAAAATGTGTACAAATGTTTAATTACTCATTCAAGTTCAGAGTGGTAGAGCCTTTATTTGGGGCCCCCAAAATCACCTCAAACACCCCCCCCCTTAGAATATTTTCTAATGTCCCCTCAGCGGGGGTGATTCATGTGCTAAGTGGGCCTTCTTTTTTGGCCATGAAATACTCCCTTAAATAATAATGTTAGCCTGATGTTGGTCAACAATGTCTTTGTGTTATCTGTTTTCACTGTAAACTTAAAACGTACTAATGTCTTCTTTTTGTTTGACTCCACAGTTTCCTTGCACACCACAGGAATGGCAGACTGTGGCTGATCAATTTGCCCAGCGGTGGGACTTCCCCAACTGTGATGATGGCAAGCACGTCCACATAGTGCCGCCACCCCGTTCGGGGTCATTCTATTTCAACTATAAAGGTTTTAATAGCATTGTGTTAATGGCGGTGGTGTCGGCACGGTACGAGTTCCTGTATGTGGACGTGGGGAAGAACGGCCGGATGTCCGATGGCGGAGTATTCGCGCAGACGGAGTTCGCTCACCGCCTGCAGGCTGGGGGTCTTGCACTGCCTCCAGATGCAGAGAACGTGGAAGGACTACCATTTGTTTTCTCGCGGATGAAGCCTTTGGACTCGGACCACACCTCATGCGGCCGTTTCCCCAACACATCCTCACCCCGGAGAGGAGGGTTTTTAATTACCGGCTGGCCAGAGCCCGTAGAGTTGAGAAGAATGCCTTCGGGATTTCAGACAGCTATTCATTTGGCGGAATACAAGCTGAACACCATAGTTTACTGCTGCTGCATATTGCACAACTTTCTGAGACATTTTTCCCCAACATATGTGTCAACAGTTGGGCCTGAGGCCGGTCCATCCGAGATGACCATTCTGACCGGCCTCGACACTGCCCGTCCTGGCTTGGCCCCCCAAAGTGCCCGTGAAGTACGTGATAAATACGTTGAGTACTTCACGGGTAGGGGGGCCATCGCAATGCCAGACCACATCTGACCTTTTTGTTTTATCAATAAATTATTATTATATTTTCTAAAAACGTGTTTTGTGATTCTTGATTTTTGGGTTTATGTGTTTCCCAGGTTCTTGTAGTGCCAAGTGTATTTCTCCTTAGTAAATAGCCACAATTGTCCCTTTAAAAAACATTGATTTTGCATTTTCTAAACTGCTATTGAGCATCGAAAGAACAAGCCACACCTTTTTGAGTGTTCCAGAAACGTTTTACTCTGTGCAACACATTTTTTGTGGCTTTTATACAAATACAATGAAGAAAGTTTGAGCTCCCCAAAATTTTTTTTTTTTTGGAGGAGGATTGTTTGGCAGAAATATGCAAGGGTCAGAATCGTCAAATTTGTTTTAAAAATTTTAACAAAAGAACAAAGGGAAAAGGAGAAACTTGAGATGGGGTGATGTCACCCCTGATCCATCCCAAATGTGAAGAACCCCACTTTCTTTTTGTGGCTCAAATGTGTCTTTTCAACATGATCCCATGGCTAAGGTAAACATGTGCTATCTGCCATCATGGGGGATCAATGGACGTGCTTTGGGGGTGCAAAGCCTTCCTCTAACCTACTTGAGTAGGGAGGAAGAGGTTGCACCCCCAAAACAGGGACATAGATATCCTGTGACGGCAGATAGCACATGTTGAGTCACTGTGTGCATCTTCACATTTGGGCTGGTGGAAATACCATTGCAAATTTGTTACGCCAAACAAAACACAAAAACAGGGGGGGGTCACACTATTCGCCCCAAAATATCTATAATGTTTTCATATATTTGCTCAATCACATTCATTCTCTTTCTCATAATGTCCATTTCGCTACTGCATTCCATTATTTCTTGAATAATTATTTTGGCACTAGCACTCGAGAATGGAGGATTTTGAGTTCCTGACACACCACCACGTTCATCCCCTAAAAAAAAAGAGAAATTTAGAAATATGCACGCCTACATCTGTATTTACCTTGAAGTTGTGTTGACAGACACTGACCTGTTGTGGGGATAAGCTCCACCTCTCCCTCCTCCACAGGCCTGGACTGGGACAAAAAATAGGCCTGGGCATTTTAGACTGAGCAGCCCCGGGGGGGAGGGGGCGCGGCGGCGGTTAATAATGGGATGTGGGTTTCCAGCACCTTGTACCTCTGGACCCCTTAACATTACACAGCACCTTGCACCTCTGGACCCTTTTACATTACACAGCACCTTGCACCTCTGGACCCTTTTACATTACACAGCATGGGAGAAAAAGAAACCCTGGACTGCCGCACTCTGTATAGACAGTTATTTATTCCAAAATTTCAAGTAAAAAATCAAAATTCAAAATAAATCCATAGATCCAAAACAACAAATGCAGATAGTGTGCATGCAGGGAAATTTGGGGGGGTTTTGTGCCATCTGGGCATTCCATGGCCCCCGAAACTGTGATAGGCAGTGAGAAGTGAAATCAAAAATTTACACCCTTAGAAAGCCTGAAGGCGGTGATTGGTTTTTGGGGTCCCGTACGCGGCTAGGCTCCCAAAAAGTCTCACACATGTGGTATCCCCGTACTCAGGAGAAGCAACAGAATGTATTTTGGGGTGTAATTCCACATATGCCCATGGCATGTTTGAGCAATATATCATTTAGAGACAACTTTGTGCAAAAATAAATAAATAAATTGTCTTTTTTCCGCAACTTGTGTCAACATATAAAATATTCCATGGACTCGACATGCCTCTCAGTATATAGCTTGGGGTGTCTACTTTCCAAAATGGGGTCATTTGGGGGGGGGGGGGTTTGAACTGTTCTGGCATTTTATACACAACATTAGGAAGCTTACATCCACTCTTCTAACCACTTGAAGACAAAGCCCTTTTTGACACTTTTTGTTTACATGAAAATTTTTTTTTTTTGCAAGAAAATTATGTTGAACCTCCAAACATTATATATATTTTTAAAGCAAAGGCCCTACAGATTAAAATGGTGGGTGTTGCATTTTTTTTTCTACACAGTATTTGCGCAGCGATTTTTCAAACGCATTTTTTGGGGAAAAAATACACTTTTTTTATTTTAATGCACTAAAACACACTATATTGCCCAAATGTTTGATGAAATAAAAAAGATGATCTTAGGCCGAGTACATAGATACCAAACACGACATGCTTTAAAATTTCACACAAACGCGCATTGGCGACAAACTACATACATTTTTAAAAGCCTTTAAAAGCCTTTACAGGTTACGCCGTTAGATTTACAGAGGAGGTCTACTGCTAAAATTACTGCCCTCGATCTGACCTTCGCGGTGATACCTCACATGCATGGTGCAATTGCTGTTTACATAAGACGCCAGACCAACGCTTGGGTTCGCCATTGGGCAAGAGCAGGGCAGGACAGGGGTGCTTTTTTATTTTTTTTTTGATTACTAATTTTGCTTTTTATTTTTTTTTTTTTAAACTGTTGCTTCCATATTTTTTATTTTTTTTATCATTTTTATTGTTATCTCAGGGAATGTAAATATCCCCTATGATAGCAATAGGTAGTGACAGGTACTCTTTTTTTGAAAAAACTGGGGTCTTCTAGACCCTAGATCTTTCCTCTGCCCTCAAAGCATCTGACCACACCAAGATCGGTGTGATAAAATGCTTTCCCAATTTCCCAATGGCGCTTTTTATACCTGGGGGGGGGGACATTCCCTCCCACTGCTTGTAAAAGCAGTCCAGAGGCTAATTAGCCACTTGGATTGCTTTTACATGAAAGCAGGCCGCTGGCTGAAAAGAATGATACCAAGATGATACCTAAACCCGCAGGCATCATTCTGGTATAAACATTCAAAGTCCAGCAACATACCAGTACGTTGCTGGTCCTTGTTGGACATGTATTGTAATCTTTTTTTTTCATGCAGCCTGTTGGCTGAACCAAAAAAGAGATTGATCGGTGGGTATGCCCACCATTAGAATACCTCCCTTCATCCACCCACTTCTAATGATGGGCATACATGCACCATTTATATATGCCGAAGCATGGGGGCATCCTCCCGCAAAAAAGTTATGCCGCACACACATGGTTGGACTTTACCACGGGCAAGCCTCCGTCGGAATTTCGACCGTATGTACGCGGCATTAGGAGCAAAATCGCTCCTCCGCCCCTGTTGCCCCCATGCTTCGGCATATATGCTTTTTTTTTTTAACTGTGGTGGTGAAATCACCTCCTACAGCACTGGAGTCGCAGGGATCAGGCCTGTCTCTGCGAACGCTGCAGTTATGTGTGTTGTGTTTTGTAAGTGACAGTGATCGATCGATACTGCATTTGGGTGGCCTGGGCTGGACGGAGGGGCAAAACGCAGGTGCTAGCAGGTATCTGGGCTGATCCCGCTAACACTGCGTTTTTGGGAACCCTAAACTGCTGGGGACGCTAGTATAGATCTGATCAGATGAGATATTGATCTGTTCAGATACTATACCACTAAGGGAGGTGTATGCTTCACGCGTGGGTGTTAGCGCTACTGGCACTAACCTGACGCTGCCTGGGGTGTGACACAGACCCTCTCTGATGCTAAAACCTATTTGATATCACATGCCGGGCGATCAGGGGGTTAAACCTTTATTGGGTTATATACGGCGGGTGCCCTGACACTATAAAAAGCAAACTAACTAACCAGCGTCACCCGTAACACTTATATGGGTTAAAACCTTTATTAGGTAATATATGGGGGTACCTGACGCTATATAAAAACCTGACGGGGAACCTAAAAAAAATTACTGGCTACCGATCGGCATCACCGACACTAAAGCCCCGTACACACGATCGGTTTGACTGATGAAAACCGTCCGATGGATGGTTTTCATCAGACCAACCGATCGTGTATGGTACCCATCGGTATTTTTTCCATCGGTTGTAAAAAATAGAACATGTTTTAAATTTTTCCGATGGATAAAAAACCGATCGAAAACTCTGATCGTCTATGGGCAAGTCCATCGGATCAAAAACCCACGCATGCTCAGAATCAAGTCGACGCATGCTCAGAAGCATTAAACTTCATTTTTCTCGGCTCATCGGAGTGTTTTACGTCACCGCGTTTGGAACGGTCGGTTTTTTGACTGATGGTGTGTGGGCAAGACTGATGGAAAACAGTTTCATCGGATATCCGATGGACAAATCCATCGGACGAAAATCCATAGGTTATCCGATCGTGTGTACGGGGCTTTAGACAGCGATCAGAAAAACGATCGCTTAGCGACAGTGGTGATAGGGGGTGAAAGGGTTTCCTGGGGGGCAATCAAGGGGGTTAAACCTTTATTAGATAATATATGGGGGTACCTGACGCTATAAAAACCTGCGGCGAACCTAAAAAAAATTACTGGCTACCGATCGGCATCACCAACACTAAGACAGCGATCAGAAAAAAGATCGCTTAGCGACAGTGGTGATAGGGGGTGAAAGGGTTACCTGGGGGGTGATCAAGGGGGTTAAACCTTTATTAGATAATATATGGGGGTACCTGATGCTATAGAAACCTGCGGCGAACCTAAAAAAAATTACTGGCTACCGATCGGCATCACCGACACTAAGACAGCGTTCAGAAAAAAGATCGCTTAGCGACAGTGGTGATAGGGGGTGAAATGGTTACCTGGGGGGCGATCAAGGGGGTTAAACCTTTATTAGATAATATATGGGGGTACCTGACGCTATAAAAACCTGCGGCAAACCTAAAAAAAATTACTGGCTACCGATCGGCATCACCGACACTAAGACAGCGTTCAGAAAAAAGATCGCTTAGCGACAGTGGTGATAGGGGGTGAAATGGTTACCTGGGGGGCGATCAAGGGGGTTAAACCTTTATTAGATAATATATGGGGGTACCTGATGCTATAGAAACCTGCGGCGAACCTAAAAAAAATTACTGGCTACCGATTGACATCACCGACGCTAAGACAGCGATCAGAAAAACGATCGCTTAGCAACAGTGGTGATAGGGGGTGAAAGGGTTACCTGGGGGGCGATCAAGGGGGTTAAACCTTTATTAGGTAATATATGGGGGTACCTGATGCTATGAAAACCTGCGGCGAACGTAAAAAAAATAACTGGCTACCGATCGGCATCACCGACGCTAAGACAGCGATCAGAAAAATGATCGCTTAGCGACAGTGGTGATGGGGGTGAAAGGGTTATCTGGGGGGTGATCAGGGGGTTAAATCTTTTTTAGGGGGGGTTAGGGGGCTACACTGGACCTAAAACTAACTTTAGTGACACTTTTACAGTCACAAATGTCACTGATTGCAGTGATCAGTAAATAAATGGTCACTGCAATCAGTGACACTGTGACTGGGGGCTGGGGGGTGATCTGGGGTGTCTGGGGGGGGCCTGGGGGGCGATTTATGTTCCTATGTGTCCTGGTGTCAGTGTAGTGTTTTGTGCACTAACCTGGCATCTTCTCTTGTGTGGCGCTCGGTATATGTGAGCGCCGCAGGAGAGATGACATCACTTCCTCTGCCTGTGTAAACATTACACAGGCAGGGAAGCTTTCTCATTCGCCGGGAGCGATCGCGAGGGGGTGGCCGGAATCGAACGGCCGTCCCCTCATCCCGGATCGCTCCCGAACACTTAACCACCGCTCACTGTAAAGAAGGGGGGTCCGATCGGACCCCCCAACTATACAAAGGCGATCACATAGATATACGTGATTCTGCCTGTCGGTGTTATTCTGCCGACGTATATTTACAGTGGGCGGTCGTTAAGTGGTTAAGGACCAAAGTGTGCAAGCCATCTGGTCCCCGTGACTTATTATCCTCCCTGGTGGTATGATTCTGTCAGATTTTAGGTGCTGAAAGCGGTACCATTATTCTGCATGGAAATTTGGCGTTTTATATTGTAGGTCTGTAATTCTTAGGAATAACTCACTTAAATCTGTCCAAACCAGAGTCTAGTAGACATCCCGGGTATGATAAAGTTCAAAAAACAAAATCATAAATTATAATATAATAAACAACTATAAAATAATTATAACCAATAATTATATTATAATAATAAAAGTGTTTTTCAGTGTTTGATGACGAATTTCCCCACAAATCTGTATCGCTCAATTCTGCAAGTGATTATAATTTATTATCGCTGTTTTCTAGCTGGTCTAAAACCACTTTTGCTGTAAAGGGACACTTTTTGGTTGCTATGGACAATTTCCAGTTTCCAGGCAGAAAGAACAGTTTTTATTATATAAAAGTGCATGCAGGACACTGGGCAGACCACTAGGGACAATGGAGTGTGTAATTATTTTATACAGTACTGTAATCTGTAAGATTACAGTATACTGTATGTGTATTGTGTGTTTCACTTTTTCAATTTGGTGCCGAATTCCGCTCCCGTGCGCCGCAACGTCGCAGGGAACGGAGCTCGGTGGCACTCGGCAGTGTGGATCGAGCGAGATGACGGCTCGCTCACACAGCGGGGACACATCGCAGGATCCAGGGACAAGGTAAGTAACTTCCCCTGTATCCTTCCCTGTATCCTGCGATACGATCCCGAGTCTGGCTCGGGGTTACCACCTTAGGTACTGAAATCTTACCCCGAGCCAGACTCGGAAATACTGCTAGGCGGGTTAATGTTAAGTTTTTCAAGTCTATTTCTAATTCTGCCCTCTGTTAGCCATGAGGGTGCTTCCTGTGATGTGTCATGAGGATAAACATTGCAGTTTTGGTTACTGAAGCCCCCCAATTTCCTTGTGAAGACTGAGGAGAAGAATACATTTAATACCTTCGCCATCTCTCCATCCTTAGTAACCAAATTCCTTTCATCCTTCTTTATGGGACCAAAATGATCTGACCTCCCTTTCTTACTATTTATGTACTTAAAGAATTTCTTGGGATTTTTTTTACTCTCCTCCACTATGTGCCTTTCGTGTTCTATCTTAGCCGCCCTGATTTCACCCTTACATTTCTGGTTGCATTCTTTGTAAAGTTGGAATTCTGATGATGATCCCTCAGCCTTTTATTTTTTGATGGCCTTCTCCTTTCCTTATATATACATTCTTACGTTGGAGTTAAGCCACCCAGGACTTTTATTAGCTCTTTTAAATTTATTTCCCATTGGGATGTACTGGCTAATACCCCATTTTTCCTCCGTGTTCTTTGTTCCTAAGATTTTATCCCATTTAGTATCTTCTAGCCAGGATCGTAGTTTAGGGAAGTTGGCTCTTTTGAAAATCAGTGTCTTTGAATTTCCCTTATGTTTCCTATTTGTGTGATTTATACTGAAACAAATTGACCTGTGATCGATGTTTCCTATTTTTCCACATCCGTGATCAGGTCTGTATTGTTGGTATGTGTTCATAACTTTAAAAAAGTACCTTTTAAAGCTCTCTGCCTCCTCCAATACAATACAAGGCAATTAAGTAGTGGATGTGTATGGATTATTTTTTAAAACTAAGATTATCGTTTAGTGTCACTTTAACAGACACCAATTTATGTGGTTGATAACCTCTGCCCTGGAAGTTCCCATTACTTCTGATGTCTTTCTCATGGCCATGAGCCAACCCACACAGTAAAGAAACCAGGACCTGACAGATCCATACTCTTCTCTATAAATATCTCACCAGCCTGCTTACCTCACACATTGTGAAGGGTTTCAAGGCAGTAGAGAAAGGCTCATTTTGTCCTTATTCTCAAAAAAGCAAAAGTTCAGGTACACACACCTAATTATTAACAAATCTCCCTATTAAACATTGATTTGAAGTTGTTTACCAAGATACTTGCTACCAAACTCATGATGCTTGTCCAGAAAATTATCTACCCATACCAGTGGCGGCTGGTGCTAAAAAAATTTGGGGGGGCGCAAACAAACTAAAAATTTAATTTTTGAAGGTGTCAATGCCACCTAAAATAAGTCTCCAATGGGAACTGATATAGAGAGAAGTGCTTCTTGGGTGCCCCTAGAGAGTGATACTCCCGATCTACCTCCCTACAGGTATTAGTACCAGGACTTCTAGGCACTGCTGAGAAGATTGATCTTCTGCCCAGTATAGTTTAGGCAAATACGTAATTTAGCAGAACTGATGTGGGATAAGGAAAGTAACCAATGATACAAATGCTGGTACATTCATACTCCCAACAATACCAATTTAAGGGGAAGACTTCCTCTCAGTGACACTAGCACAAGGGGAGATTCTTCCTTCCACTGATCACCAGTGTAAGGTGTAATCTTCCTCCCACTAACACCACTGATGCAGCATACTTTCTCCTACTGACCACCAATTTATGGGGGCAGTCCATGAGTAGAAGGACAGTATGTTACATGCTTCTGTTAGCTGCTATCTGTACGCAGTGCTGTAAGCCTCATACGTCTAACCTCTGCACTTTGTATGCTATGTTGCATATTAGATTAGTCCTGATCACTGCATTCTAGATGCTGCATTGTACATTACATACTTTTTACTGCTGCACTCTATACATGTATTATGTTACAAAGTACTGACTGCTGCAATCTGTGCACTTTGCTGTACATTATGTTCTCCTGACCAAAGTATTAATTGTCTCAGTAGTTGCTGGCTGACAAATAGTCCTCAACCTTTTCATAAAGTTTGTATTTAAGGTAGGCTGATAGTGTTATCTATATGTCTATATTCTGTGAACAGAAAAGCATATGTAATGGAGAAGTAAACATTTTATTAATGATTATTTATTCTGAGCTTTATATGTGTCTGTGCGACTCTCTCTTGTGTTTACAAGGACTATGGTATACTCGTGTAGTGCTTACAGCAAGGCAAGAGGTAAAGCATTTTGATACTTAGTCACCGCATATAAAAAATCCTGCATTATCTAAAACTGTGTTTAAAACGATTTCCCACATCTGACATGTTTGTTTTTCGTACATATTTTATTATTACGGTACTTTTTCAATTTTGTTTTGTCCTTGTCTACTAGTCCTGTCTGGCAGTAGTAGGTGCATTATCAATTTTATGTACATACCAGGTTTAATTGTGCCCAAGTAGCATCAAGTATATTTGCAACATTACATGCTCTGCTTAAAGTAAGATCAACACCTTGACTTTTTAATGTTTTTCTTTTGTACTTGAGACCTGGTTCACACAGGGGCGGCACGACTTTGGGGGCGACTCGGCAAGGCAATCTCAAGACGACTTCAGAGGCGACTTGCAAAATGACTTCTGTATTGAAGTCAATGCAAGTCGCCCCGAGTCACCCCCAAAGTCGTACAAGAACCTTTTTCTAAGTCGGAGCGACTTGAGTCGATCCTATTAGAACGGGTTCCATTGAACAGAGCGGAGCGCGACTTGTCAGGCTGCTGAGTCGCCTGACGAGTCGCCCCTGTGTGAACCGGCTCTAAAGGAAATTCACTTCAAACATAAATTTTGTCACAAAACCTTAAAAAAAATTTGTATAGTCTCTGGGTGACTGTTTTATGTCTATTCCATTGCTTTACTGTGTTTTTATTTTAATGTTGTTTTTGAATCCTTTAAAAATGGGTTTGGTTTTGATGTCAAATCATTACAATTTTTTTTTTGTAATAAGTATTATTCTCCTCAGTAGTAGTCTTTTCAAAGGTTGTAGATGTTCCTGGTCTTCTTTACAATCCATAATTGGTAATAACAGAATTTTTTTTTTTCTTTTTATAGGAGGGAATTTAGGGATGAGAGCTGCAAGTTGTTTGAAAGTTTCATGGTATCCAAGAATGTTCTGAATTGTTGTTAGCAAACTCAATTTTCTTTAGGACAGCAGGATTTGCTTTGTATTTAGAGTTCATTGCACTTTGAAAAATCTAGCTTATGGCACCTTCTACTTTTATAGTATTTTATGTGGTTGGCATCTGGAAGAAAGTCATTGCAAACATGATTGGTAAATCAGAGCTATATTTTCAATACCCGGGAGCCAGCAAGTTTTCACCATTGTACATTACAATAATCCCCTTTTGTATCAAAAGTTATGCCCCATACACACAATCGTTTTTCATGCCGTTAAAAATGCCATTTTAAAAAATGGGCATTAAAAATTATCGTGTGTATGCTCCAGAGCAGTTTTAACGACGTGAAAAACGGCCATTAAAAATTTCGAACATGCTCTCTTTTTTCACGTCGTTTTTCATGTCGTTTTTTTTAACGACGTGAAAAACGATAGTGTGTATGCTTTAACGACGTGAAAAAAACGCACATGCTCAGAATCAAGTATGAGACGGGAGCGCTCGTTTTGGTAAAGCTAGCGTTGGAAATAGATATGGCACATTCGTCACGGTTGAATTAATAGCATCGTTTTAATGCTGCGCATTCCGTTCTTCTTTTGAGAATGCTTCAACAATTACCTTCTTTTGATAATGACATTGAGAGTTATGCCAAACTTGTTTCTAAAGTAATTCCTAATTGTTTTAATGATAGAAAAATATTATTTTCAAGCCACATCTCCCTCATAAATTCATAAATAAATGTAAAGATCATTTTTTATTTTTTTTTGCAGTTTATTTTAGTAATTAAGTTAGCTTCTTAATTTTTTGGGCCTTTTTTTTTGTCCTTAAATAATTTTTGTGTAAAGTTCCCACACCAACCTTCAAAATTTGTCTAATTTTGCCTCAAGGAGGTTTGTGTCCCTTGTTAATAACAATAATATTATTTGAAATGTCCCTGCCTGCTCCCTAGCAAACTCTCTTTTGAACTACAAATCACATAGTCAAGTATTTTAAGCCAAAAAAAAGTATCCTTTATTTAGGAACATAACAAATTAAAGGGGATGGCAGCACTGGAGAGCCTGCTTGCATTTGTGCATCCCTTGGACCCCACAACAACCATCCAAGATGTGAAAACCAAACTAGTGATGGAAAGAAATCAAAAAGGAGCCCAATCTTGGCTTGAACTCCCAGAGGTCAGGAACCGCAGCAGATAAGTCATATATGTCCCCAGTCTGTGGTACTACAGCAGGCATAATTTTTTCCTCTTCCTTGTAGCCTTCTCTCCAGCCTTCTCTGCAGCCTTGGTTGGTTTCTTCCTCGGAGGCTGGGGATCAGGAGGAGAGGTTGTGGCAGGAGGAGTAGTAGGAGGAGGAGGAGGAGGTGGAGGAGTAGGGACAACCTCTGTGATGTCGGTGAACTTGGTGAGTTCACCGAGCAATCCCTTGTTAATTACCTTCAGGAGAAGGGTCTCACTATAGAGCTTTTGCCGCAGGTCCATTTGGCCTAGCTTTTGGGCCAGGACTGCGGCAAAGCCCTCCTCAGCAGAGGGTGCCTCTCTGAGGGCCGCAGTAGCCTCTTTTAGGAAGACTCTTGTTTCCTCCTCCACCTGCCTACCTCTCCTTGGCCCTCGTGGTTTCATTATCAGGGGAGGCATCTGGGCTCTTGTGCTGGGCCCAGCCTCCTCCTGGGTGCCACTTGGCCCTGCCTCCTCCTGGTCCCCAACATCACCCTCTTCCTGGCTCTGCTCTGGCTGTAAAAAAAGAAAGGGACTTTATTATTTTTTTGCCACCATGAATCACACACATTGTTCACCTCCAGACATTTTTGAATTGAATCTGAAAATTTCGAAAAGTCTCACAGATTCCGCCTCCTGATATTGTTGCCTTGTCCACATCAAAATTGACCACTACTGTATCTTGGTCTTTAAATCCTTTTTTTTTCGAACATTAAATACCTAACAATACTAACATCAATTTAAATTCATCACTTTTGTAACATATAAATGGAGATATCAATACTTTACCTGGCTCCATATATCCAAATCTGCCTCCTCAAGGGCCTGATCTTGATCCTCAGAGGAAGCCAGAGCAGGGTTGCCAGGAAGGCTGGAGGGCTGGCTGCAAGGAAGGCTGGAGGTTTGGCTACAAGGAAGGCTGGATTGACCTCTGGGAGGAAGGGTGGAGAGAGATTCCCGCACTTCCAGCTGGTCATCCAGAAAAGATAGCTTGCTGTAGTACCACAGACTGGGTTTATAAACCTTATCTGCTGCACCACCTGATCTCTGGGACTTCAGGACCATATTCCTCTGGGTCCTGTATGTCCCCCTGATGGTAGCGATTTTGTTTTTCACAACTTGGAGAGTTGTTGTGGGTAGCTGGGTTTGGACAAATGCAAGCAGGCTCTCCAGTGCTGCTGTCCTGGCCGTTTTGTTTTTATTGGACCCACTTTTGGTCTGCCACAGGATAGGGAGTTCTTTCCATTTGTCAATGAACTCCCCCATGAACTCAGGGTTTTTGAATGTATTCATTCTCTCTGTAAAATCAAGAACCCAGAAAAGACATATGTTTCAGGCAACATTCATCAAATCAGCATTTTGGACAGATCTAAAAGCCCCAAATCTCCTCCTCTGCGGAAACCCAAATCCTTAAAATGTTAAGTACCTTGGTCAACACGTTCGTTGCGAACTCCCTCTCACGCCAAATGAACGTATTTTCGACACATGGATCTGCACTTGATATACACTGCGCATGCGTGAAACTCCGCACGCTTTCCCCGCCCCTGACGTTCGATATTGTACTTTCCCCGCCCCTTCTCGCTCGTCGTAGTGCTTAGCAACATGGCGGAGACACAGGTGGCTGAGATTACCTCTACAGAGGATGAAATTCCTGAGGAGCCCAAATCCTGATCCAGGAGATATAAGGCATCCAACATGTCATTCGAGGAAATGGTGGAGATGGACGCCATTTTGAAGAGGGAGGATTATGATGCCAAGCATGGGCCGTATAAAAGGCCTAATCTGGTCAAGACAAAAATTATGAGCAAAGTGGTCAAAAGTCTTCACCAAAAATTCGGGGTGTGCAGAACGAAGGAACAGCTCAGAAAACGATGGTCTGATCTGAAGTTGCGGGAGCCCGACCAATACAAACGAATCCAGAAAGTTATACGAAAAAGTAAGTATTTTTTTGGTATTTTCCCTGCTAGAGATTATTACTTGTATTATGTCGTGTATTTTTGTCTTTGATATAGTACAGTGAAAGATACCATCTTTCAGGTTCGTCCGCAAAGTAAACGGACGTATTAAACCTCTTTCTCCGTACAGTTCATCAAACGATGTTTTTGGATCATCCAGTGTGAACACCCATTTATTTAATTTTATTTGGGGTAGCAAATTTGGTAAACAATTATTTTTGGGGATCAAATCCAAAGGACAATTTTTATTAAAAAAAAGGATATGCATGGTAATGTTAAGGGAGAGAATGCTCAGCAGCTGATGAAACATCTGAACGCAGTAGTACAAGTGTGGGCCAAAAGCCCCAAAGTTTGAGGGTGTCACACACAGGTGATCCTGTGTATATACTTTGGGGTGTTACAATGTGTCAAACTTTGGTTAAAAAAGTATATCCTATGTTTTTGGCTATGTATCCAATCATGTGTTCCGCTTGTCACTGGGGGTACATTGAAAAATGGACCACACTTCAAAATAATGTTTCCAAAATATTTGTTCATGGTTTAGTTTTCTCCAAAAAATCTTCGTTAATAATGAAACTATACCTTTTCTTGCAATCTCCATAGGGCTTCAAAAAGCTACGTCAGATGAGCCTCTAAATCCAACACCTTCAACAATACCCCCAGACCCACATGATGGAGAGGAACGTGAGGTTGTGGAAGTGGAAAGTGGCACCTCAACAGGTCAGTGTCAAACCAGACAGATGCAGGTTAATAGATGTAGGCCTACATATTCTATACTACATGTTTTTTTTTTAATGTAGGTGCAGTTCTGGCCGAAGACCCCACAAATTTTACACATCACAGTGCCCAGATCCTGATCCAATACCTGATGGTCTGCTGTCGTGACCTTCAAAAATTAAAGGGAGACTTGATAGAGATCAGGGAAAATACCAAGCGGGTGGAGGAAAGGCTACAAAAGATCATGGCTGTGTTTGGGCGTGTCTAATGTTTTTTAGAAAAATAACGTTGAACTTGCTGTGTTTTGGCAGGTATGTTTTTCATTGAACCTTTTAGGACTAGTACATGTTTATTTTTTCACTATATTTTTAAAGATCTTTTTTGTATGCATGGCTGTTCATGCGTTTTAACAAGCAAAAAATGTTTGGGACATCTACATTTAAAAGGAATTGTCCAAAACAAAAATAAAAAATGGTATTTTGTTATCAAGAAGTTGTGGCTTCATTATGTAAATGTTGTGCAAAGTGAACTAATCTATGTTTTGTGTTTACACTGACAATGAAGGCTAATTAAGAATGCACAATACACATGGCAATACAAGTGCACTAGGTAAACCTACGAGAAACATAAACCATTATTAAAATAAAACACCAAACCAATCTTTGAGAAAAATAAAGTTTTATTTTTCTAAATTAAAAGGTTAAAAGTCATCAGGCATTTCAATGGCCCCCCTACCCACAAAATAATCCACATATTTGTCACGGACCTCACGTCCGGTTTGGGGGGCCAAGCCTGGACGGCCAGCTTCCAGGGCCACAAGATGTTCTGCTTCCATTAATGAGGCCTCAGGCCCAGTCAAAGTCAGATAATTTGTGGAATGCACCCGGAGATAATTATGTAGCACACAGCAAGCCATTACAACATGGTTCCATTTGTAAGGGGCAAGGTCGATGGAGGTGAGGAACAGGCGGAAGCGGCTGGCCATGATGCCAAAGGCATTTTAAACCACCCTTCTTGCTCTGGCCAGCCGATAGTTGTACACCCTCCTCTCAGGGGTGAGGGTGCGTTGCGGGAATGGCCTCATCAAATGGGGACCCAGGCCAAACGCCTCATCCGCCACAAACACAAATGGGAGTCCCTCCACATTCTGCTCCGCTGGTGGCAAGGCCAGCTGATCCAAAAGGAGCCATTCCCCAAACTCCGTCTGTGCAAAAACTCCTCCATCAGACATCCTGCCATTCTTGCCAACGTCCACATAGAGGAATTCGTAGGTGGCCGACACCACTGCCATCATCACGATGCTGTGGAACCCCTTATAATTGTAATAAAAGGATCCCGAATGGGGTGGTGGGACGACCCGAACATGTTTGCCGTCGATGGCCCCTCCACAGTTTGGAAAGTTCCATCGTTGGGCAAACTCCGATGCCACATTCTGCCATTCATGTGGCGTAGAAGGGAACTGTGGAATGAAATAAAAAATAAATTAATACTTTGAGACAGAAACATTGAAAGCAGATTTAAGAAAAGCATTCATGGCCAACATTGGGAGAAACCGAAAAATTAAAACATTATTAGTAAGCAACAACAAACCAAAAAAAAAACCCACAAAATAAAATGGGGGGGGGTTGAAGATGAGTTGGGGAGATCACAAATGAAGGCAAATTTTAATGTAGGCCTAATGAAAAATTTCCCAAAAATAAATTTGCATGTGGAGAAAGGGGACATTCCCTGCAGCTATAAATCATGGGAATTAGGGACTGCTAATAACCCCCCCCCAAAAAATGAATACAAATAAATACATACAATGTGATGTTTGAAATAAGAACACTTACCTTAATATAGTCCTTCTGCAAAACTTGGAGGATGGCAGAACACGTCTCTGGTATAATGATACCCAGAGCCTGGGGGAATATGCCTGTGGAGAACTTTAAGTCCTGCAGGCTTCTCCCAGTCGCCAGGTATCGCAACGTGGCAATGAGCCTCTGCTCAGCACTGATGGCTTCACGCATAACGGTGTCCTGCCTGGTAATGTAGGGGGACACCAAAGCCAACAGATGCTGAAATACAGGGTCAGACATCCTGAGAAAATTCCTGTAGTCATCAGGATTATTCTCCCTGATCTCCCGCAACAAAGGCATATGACAGAACTGGTGCTGCTGGAGCAACCAATTCTTGGTCCATGAACTCCTCCTGACCCTGCTCATGGCATGGAGTCGGGATACAGCATGAACCCCTGCACCAACTACAGCACGAACTCTACGACGAGTACGTAGCCGCAACATGGCTAATGGTCGGCAGCTCAGAACGAACTAGAAGAACGAACGGAAGAACAGCAAGGCCTATGAAGAACAAGCTGAAAAACAGGAACGAGCAGACAAGAACGCACTGAATAAACAGATACGAACTGACTACAAGCACTGCAAAACAGATACGAACCCACAGGCACAAACTGAACTCCACAAAACGATCTTCAAAGCACGAAGACTGAAAAGCGCGAATCGTCTCTCACCAAACTTTTAATAACACGCGGTAACACGGAATTAGCAAAAGCGTCCCAAAGGGTGGCGTCATTAGAACGGAACTTCCCCTTTATAGTGCCGTCGTACGTGGTGTATGTCACTGCGTTTTGCTTTGAATGTTTTTTAAAATGATCGTGTGTACGCAGGACAGGCTTGAGAGGAAACATGAAAAAAAACGACGTGAAAAAACGTTGGGAAAAATAATGGCATGAAAAACGATCGTATGTACGCCGCATTATGCATGCTTTTGAAATCTAGAGCTATGTATATCAAATATAGGCTGTTTAACTCCTTCAAAGGGATTTTAGTCAGGCTTACTTGAACAGTTTTTTCAGTTTATCTCTCACTCTGCCCCTTTGACTGTGAAACTCAAAGTCTGATTGTAAAATCCTTTTAAACCCTGATGTATAACATTCCTGCCCATGGCGAGGGGCCAATGTGTGATTTCAAAATACGGATACTGTACACCTCTCTTTAAATGTCTTTTACAAGGTCACCTTTCACTTTTCTTTGACTGGGGTTCGGTGACCTTAAAAAATGATATTTCAATTTTTGACAAATGCCAGATAATTAAACCACCTAGCACGTCTCTATGTCTCTCAGGGATTTTTTTGGTTAGCTTTCTGCATGTCAGATCCCAAGCCTGCACACCTGCTTTGGCCATCATGAGAGGCCTCCTCTTAGCTTATTGGACAAAATTTATTTTATATTAGGTTGAATGCAGCAGAAGATGCTGAAGCACTCAAAAGTTGAAGTTTTCATCCAAAATGCTCAGGTTGGGTAACTATGCTAGGGAGATCTTTCTGTAGGGGTAAACCAAGGAATTTGGAAAGCCAGGGCCTGAATTAGCAAATGAGAACTAAAATATAAATATCTGCTCTGCCATATCATTTAAAGTGACATTGTTATTAAAATGAATACTCTTATAAAAGAGTATCCTGAAAGGAAGAAACTAAATAATCGCCTCTTTAGCCTCCTGCACCATCAAACACTGCTCAAGTGAACAGGAACCCTTGCCTGAAGTTTCTTCAGAAACCAACAGTTCTAGGAGTGCCAATCTCCTGTGTCACCTGCTGCACTCAGTGGGTTCTTCCAGTGACCCCTACATTGCTACTGTGAGAGGAGTGATGCCAGTACTACTGTGAGAGAAAAAAAGAGGAACTACCACATCTTGGTTGTGCTATTTCAGTCTTATTTTCAAAAACGTTGATTTGCAGTTTTGTTTAAATGGCAAAGGGTGGAGAAAAAATGCATCACAGCAGGAACTTAGAAGGGCTTGCTATCTCTTCTGTTTTACAGGCTGTCTCTGTTTTGCTAAAGACTGCCTGCAAACCTGTCAGGAAAGGCTTCACCCACTGGTGGTGCTGTTGGTCCTATGGACTGCAGTACTAGTGTCCGCCAGCAGGTGTCCTCTTGCAACCAATATCTTTTTTGGAGGATCTCACCTGCTGGTGGTAATGCATGATCCATGGACTGTAGTACCGGCATCCACCAGCGGGTGTATTCCGGCAGTGTGGGACAGGCAGCACTTCCTGCGCTCAGCTGTGACCTGAAGCCTGATTACAAGACTTCCTATAAATACCCGGCAAATACAAACACTCCTTGCCCTGGTATCTCTCTCCCTGATCTAGGACCTGTGACCTGGACTTGAACCTGCATTCTGCATCCTGCTTGAACAGTCACGGGTAAACCGGCGTGATGAGTCAGCGGGATGGCTATCGCCCACAGCTGAGCTCACAGTACCATGTACAACAATAATAACAACAATGACCGTAAATCAATAAAAGAGGTAGAGTTGGCTATTATAGCCTCGTCATTCATGGCAAGATTGTAACCACCAGATACCTTATAAGGAGGGGATGGCAAAAACAAAAGGACAGGGTAGGGAAATAAAATAAAAATAAATTTGGAAATGGTGGATCAGGCGACGGGAGTGGGGTAGGGCAGAAAAGAACGGAAAGGGGAGGAAAAGATGGAAAAAGAGGAAGAGAAGAGACAGACAGTAGGAAAGTGAGAGATCAAAGAAAAGTGTAAGAGCTGCTAAGGAGACAGTCACGGAAGGGTAATGGTGTTGTGTGGTGGGGGGAGACTCTAAAGTGGAAACCCAGCCCATCTCAGTGACATGGAACGTGCAGGAATGATCACGTCGAAGCAGACAACATATGTGTGAGAGTATCGGAGGAGGAGAAGCGAAGCCAGATGAGCCACAATAATTTATATTTGTCAAAGGTGTCGTTGTCAAGGGCTAGCATTTCCTCCATTCTCATAGTGTCGTTCATGATCGAAACCCAATGTGACAAGAGAGGAATGGTGGTTGTTTTCCAATAGGATGGGATGAGCTGTCTGGCCGATGACATAAAGAAACGGAGCAGATTCCGCTTCTGTGAGGCAATCGATCCCGGGAGTATAGAGAGAAGGGCAATCTTAGGAGAGGGAGTCAAAGATTCATCGTACAGTGCGTTATAGCAATCAAGTACCTGAGTCCAGAAGGGGCGGATCCTCTCGCATTCCCACCAGACATGTAAGTAGGTCCCTGTAGAGGCAGAGCATCGCCAACAAGATGCTGAGGTGGGTGGGAAAATCTTATGCAGTCTGAAGGGGTCTCTGTACCACCTTGACAGTATCTTGTAGTTTTTTTCCTGTGAGTAACAGGAAATCGTAGACTTATGTGTAAAATGGAACGAGGTCTGCCAATCAGGTCGCGGAATGTCCTCCCCTAAGTCTGCAGACCACAGCCTGGTGTAAGAAGGTAGATCATTGTGCGTAAGGGCTTGTAAGAGGTAATATATGGTCGAGAGGAGGTGTCTGGGTGTCTCCGAGAGGGAACACAGTCGTTCAAACTCAGTGCTAGGTCGATGTATTTGGGATGAAGAATGTAAATGTTTTGTGAAAGTAGACAAGTGCAGGGTAGTGAGCCAATCGCAAGGTCCCGTCAATGTCACAGGTGTTCCTTGTGTCGGGTGTATAAAGGAGTGCGCTTGGGGCCAGTCAGTCTTCTTGAAGGGGCCTATCGTCGTTGTCCCTACACCCTGGGGGAAGGCAGGGTTATCAAATAGGGGGCACAATGGTGAAGGTTCAGAGGATAGAGTGGAACTCAGTCCCCTATTATACCACAATCTAAAAGAGGCCAACGTCAGTGGGGAGCAAGAGGGAATACGAGTGAGTTCATTTTTGTATCCCCATAGTAATGCCCGGAGATCCACGGGAGCTAAATCCTGTTCTGTGGCGACAGAGGCCTTTAAGAAGGGACGCTACATGGATGGCCTTATAATAGGACTCGAAGTCAGGGAGACCCGCTCCACCCTGCAGTTTTGGGCGGGTAAGCAAATTACATCTCACTCTAGGTAACCCCCGATTCCACATAAATCTAACAGCGAGTGAGCGTAGAGAGGTAAAGAAAGATTTGGGGACCAGGATAGGGACAGTTTGCAGGAGATACAAAAGTTTGGGCAGGGTGTCCATTTTCAGGGTATTAATTCATCCAAACCACGGTAAAGAAGACCCCCCCATTCCTCTAGATCTTTCCATAGACGGGAGAGTAAGGGAACATAGTTTAAAGAAAAGAGATTGGAGAGGTTAGAGGGTATGATGACCCCTAGGTACGAAACCCCCTTCGCCTGCCACTGGAAAGAGAAGTTTGCCCTGAGTACAGACATTGTGGTGGAGGGAAGGGAGATATTGAGAGCTTCAGTCTTAGAAATGTTAAGTTTGAAATTTCTGAACGAGCCAAAGCGATGGAATTCTGAGAAAAGGGAGGGCAAGGAAATATGTGGGTGTTGTATGTAGACCAGGAGATCATCGGCATAGAGGGACAATTTGTAATGAGAGGAAGGTGTTTGGATACCGTGTATAGAGGTATTTTGTCTAACGGCGCAGGCTAGGTGTTCTATGACAATGACAAATAGGGAAAGGGGGCAGCCCTGTCGGGTACCATTGAAGATATCAAACGGTTCAGAGGCGGTGCCATTGACTAGGACGGAGGCTGAAGGATGGGAGTAAAGAGCAGTGGCGTCACTAGGGTTGGTGTCACCTGGTGCGGTATAACATGGTGTCACCCCCCCCCCCCCCCCCAGTAATTTTTTTCACCCTAATAACACTGCATATATTGGCAACAGTAGTGCCGTTAATAACTATCAATCAACTAGCAAATTTGAATAACAAAATCATATGAAAATAATAGAAATCAAAGCTTAAACTGTTAAAGAACTGTATTTATTTTAACTTTAAACTTTACTGAATTAATAAATAAATAACACAAAAACAGGAACAAATATGAAAGCATTTAGTTAACATCTAAATCAAAACTTTGCTTTTCTAGCCTTGACAGCTGCAAAATTGTGAACAACATCATCAAAATCAATACATTTCGCTAGTTCACTTTCAACTGATAATATTGCAAGATCAGAAAGCCTTGCCTGTCCCATCGTTGAACGCAAATAGTTTTTTATCAGCTTCAACTTTGAAAAGCTCCTCTCACATGAAGCCACAGACACACAGATTGTCAGAAATATTTTTAGACATAGTGAAAGGGTTGGAAGAGATTCAATGAAGTCCCATTCTGCTATGAAGGTCAAAACTTGTAAAGCCGACCAATCTTTGACTTCTTCTAGGTTGATCTTGGCTGCTTTGAGATGTCTCCTCAGTCTGGGTATTTCCATTAACAGCTCACTCTCAGATATTTCGTCATAAAAAGTGGTCAGTTTTGGAATGGACACCTTTAATGTTTCTTCAGTTTCATATATGAGACTCTTTGCTTGAACAGCCTCAAACATGGCTGCAACTTCCATGATGGCTCTTAATCTGATCTGGAGTTCAGAATGGAAGCGATCAATGCACTCAAGCATTGCCCTCTTGTTCTCGTCTTGTAGACTTATGCCTCCAGCATCACGTGCCTGTTCCCCTGCCATCCTCTTCTTAAACCTGGCTCTTCTCTCTACGGCAATTCCATATTCTTTAGATTGTAAATGTGCCTGCTTAATTGCATGTTCCACTAGGTGACTGCGGTCTTCAAACAGAAAAAGTCTTAGTGACTCTAGCTTTGTCACCACCTTGTCCAGACTTAAGCCTTTGGTCTGCAGGTACTGTTGTGTAACATCAACTTCTTGAAGTACATCACCCCAGAAGTATAGGTAGCACAAAAACGTAAAATCACAGACAGCAGGCAGTAGACATTCTGCTGCTCCTCTTGTGTCCATATTTTCAGAAGGATCACAAAGCGCTTCGATTGCAGACACAAACATATTCAATTTTTCTTTTACTGGCTTAACTGCAGCATGATGAGCACTCCAGCGTGTTGTTGATAATCTTTTCACTGACACTCCAGTGTGACACTACAGTGCAGTGTGATGATGTGACAGGCTGAGTCGCTCGCTGGCTCTGTAGGGTAGGGAGGAGGATTGGAATTTAGGAATAGGAAGAATAAGGAGCCGGAGGACACACACCAGGCGCGGCCGCGGCGCTGGAGGTGTTGTTCCAGGCTTCCAGCCCAGCGGGGTGAAATTAATCAATGAATGGGTCAGCTGTAAAAAAAAAAAAAAAAAAAATAAAAAAAAAAAAAAAAAAAGGAGGGTGTCACCCCTCTAGCGGGTGTCACCCGGGGGCGGACCGCACCCCCCGCACCCCCCTAGCAATGCCTCTGGTAAAGAGACAATACCCTAGAGATAAAGGTCGTGCCCAAGCCTAACTGTTCTAATGAGAGCCGAAGAAATCTCCAGTTGACCCGATCGAACGTTTTAACAGCGTCGAAGGAGAGGAGGCAGGCTTTTAGGCGTTTGCGCTGGATAAGGGAGATTAGGTGAATAGTCTTGCTTGTGTTGTCCCGTGTCTCACGACCCGGGACAAATCCCACCTGGTCATTATGGATCACTCCCGGGAGTAGAGGGGATAAGCGATTGGCCAATACCTTTGCGAACAATTTCAGGTCAACGTTGAGCAGAGATATTGGCCGATAACTGCTACAGTGAGATGGGTCCTTGCCCGTTTAGGGCATTATGGAGATATTGGCGGACAGTAAGCTTTTAGGCGGCGGGTGGGAGTCATCTATGGCATTGAACGTCTTCGCCAAAAGTGGGGACAATAGGGGGGGAAAAGTTTTATAAAAACGGGGGGTGTACCCATCCGGGCCAGGGCATTTACAAATTTTCAAGTCTTTGATGGCGCCCAGAAATTCGGGCGCGACCAGAGGCCTGTCCAGTTCCTCGACTTCTGATGTGGCAATGGGGGGGTAATGCCATCTCCACAATATAATCCCGCATGTCATCAGTCGTGGGGGTGGTGCGTGCGGGTGGGGTAGTGGACTGCAGGTTGTAGAGTCTGGAGTAGTAGTCCCGGAAGGCAGAGGATATGCCACCCGTGTTAAATGTTTTAGTTTGATTAGAATGTGTAATAAAGGGAATGGAGTATCGGGGAGGTCTAGGATGGAGGACCCGGGCCAGGTGTTTGCCGCATTTATTTGCTAATGAATAAAGGTAATTGCGTGCCCTATCCCGGGCTATTAAGGAATGTGTGTCTAGAAGTTGAAGTAGGTCTCTGCGGGCATTCGACAGCCTGACAAAAATGGCAGGGTCCAAGTTTTGTTTGTGTATAGGTTCAAGTTCCGCTATAGTAGAGAGGAGACGGTGGATGTCATCCGCTCGTATCCTTTTGAGACGTGAGCCGTGCTGTATAAATACACCACGGACCACGCATTTCAGGGCCTCCCACTGAGTGGGAGGGGGAGGTAGTATCTGATGAGTGGTCTGAAATAAAGTTTCCAATGGCCTTGGAGATTTCCGCCACACAGACGAAGTCCCGCAGCAGATTGTCATTAAGCCTCCATTGTGTACCTCTACGGGAAGTTGGGGGACGTGCAAGGGTCAAGTAGATCGGTGCGTGGTCAGACCAGAGCAGGTGACCCAGCGTCGCCTGAATGGGGGAATCTAGTAGCGATTGGGATATGAGGAAGTGGTTGAGTCTGCTATAGGAATTGTGTGCAGCTGAGTAATGGCTGTAATCTCTGTCTGTGGGATGTTGGTGGACACGCCAAACATCCACCAGGTGGAAGGAATGCAGCAGGGCCTTGATGCGTGTGAGAGTAGAGTGTGGAACAGAGGACTTACCTGAGGAAGAGTCTGCAGACGGGGACATGATGATATTGAGATCCCCACCAATGATGAAACATGGGCCCCCGAATGAGGATAGTCTGGTGAGAACCAACGAGAGGAACCGAGCCTGACCCACGTTCGGTACATAAATGTTGTCCACTGTGAAGAGAAAATTGTTTAGTTTCAATTTGAGAAAGATGAACCGACCATTGACATCAACAAGGGAGTCTAGAACCTCAGGTTTAAATGATTTATGAAAGGCAATGGATACTCCCTTAGATTTGGCTTGGGGATTAGTACTATGGTACCATTGTGGGTAGTACCTGTTGCGTAGTGTAGGTATGGAATCCGTACGGAAATGCGTTTCCTGTAGCAATAAAATATTAGAGCGCTTTTTGTGAAAGTGGTAGAGAATCTGGCTTCGCTTCTCTGGTGTGTTAAACCCTCTACAGTTAAAAGATGCCAAAGCTATCGGGCAAACAGAAGCCATGACACATTCAGGTGTGGGGGGTGGGGATAGGGGGAGAAGTTAGACAAGCTAGGCGTTTCACAGGACAGCAGCTCATGGGGAGGCGAACAGTGCCGCAGAGGGCCCAAAGAAAGAAAGAGAAAGAAGAGAGGTGAGAGGGTAAAAGAGAAAAATGAGGGGAGTAGACAGGAGGGAAGAAGGGGGGGGTGGCATAGGTCAGCAGGATCAGGGGAACACATAAGTACGTGGTATCATCATGGTCATCGTCCCCACCTCTCGTGATGAGTAACAGAAATGTCAAAAAACATTCAAGGAGGGCCAGTGAGGCAGATGACCAGCATATCAATTTCAGTAGAAAAAATAGAACAACAACAAAAAAGGCCACAAGGTGGCTCCAAAGGACTGCGGGTGAAAGAAAAAAATCTTTCACAGCATGGCATACAGCCGTATGCCAGTCAGTGTCCATAGTGACACTGAAAAAAAGAAAAACGCCTTTGCGGGGGGTGCAGTGGGAATTTGCCGGGCAGGGTAGCTCCCTGGGCCCCAGCTCCATGGAAAATCAAACAATAAACAGGACCAATATACAGAAACCATGACGTGAAAACAGCGCTGCATGAAATTGGTCAAAAACATGTGTAAGGAAACTCGAAATATAAGCAGGCACATAATATGGCGTAGTGTTAATACAGTATAAAACACACAGGTGGGAGGTGATTGCAAAGGAGAAACATGCACATTCAGGCTGCAGAGGGAAATTATTAGTCAATACGTAACTGAAGGTCCATATCCTGGGCTAAGTAGTATGAGCAAATTGTGGAAAACACAATGGGGTTAACGGGAAGAAAACCATTAGAACAGTTCAAGGCTTAGGGTGAGTAAACCACAGGAAAGAAACAGAAACTGGATGAGGGCATCAGAATAGGCCACAGAAAACTATGGCAGTAACCCAGGTACAGGGGAGGCAGACTGCAGTAGTAATTCGTCCGCTTCCGCCCTGTATCATCTCAGGGGGGGACCCTGAAGAAGCATAACAAGGGAAGTATCAAATTCAATCAGGGCAATTTCAATCGTCCGGGTCTCGTTGAGGCGGGGGCCTGGAGTGGCGTTTGCGTCCCTGTGTCTGCCATGACGGGGCAAAGGGCAGGCCAGGAGTAGTCAGCGTGAATGGCACCTGTGGGAGTGCCAGTGTGCTGAGGAAGGACGGCAGGTCTCCAAACGTGCGAAAGATGGCGGTTTTCCCCTCATGATGGACTCGTAGGTGGAACGGGAACCGCCATTGGTATTTCATCTGCTTCGATTGTAGGAGCTGTGTAAGCGGCTTCAGGGCTTTTCTCATAGCCAGGGACAGGTCTGGAAGAAGCATCACAGGGGTGTCGTTAAAGAGTGTGGTGTGCTACGAGCCAGCAGCTCTCATAATGTCCTCCTTGATCTTGTAGAAATGCACGCGGCATAGGGTGTCTCGGATAAAGGAGGGGTCCAGGGGCCGCGGACCAGAGGTTCCGTGAACCCGGTCCAGCTCAATGGGGTCATCTTTAGGGCGCTGCAACAATTGATTAAAGATGGCGGTCACTGCCGCAGGTACATTTTTGGCGTCCACAGACTCGGGGATCCCGCGGATGCGGCTATTATTGCGACAATTACGATTTTCGATGTCGTCCTGTTGGTACGCAAGCTGCTGCAGCATGGCGGTATGGGTGTTAAGAATCTTGTCATGCGACTGCACTGTGGCACTAAGACTGTCAGTGGCAGCATCTAAGTCCTCAAAGCGTGCACCCACATCTTTCTTGAGGTCAGAGATCTCTTTCTTGTAGGTTTTCTTTATCCTGTTAACATAGTGTTCAAAGTCTGCTTTAGTGGGCAGGGACCTGACATAGCTGTGCAGGGAACGGATCTGTGCCTCCATATCCCAGCCCTCACCAGAGCCCAGGGAGGCATTAGCGCGGCTTCTGGTGAGCATAAAGTCAGTTTCCTCAGGGAGGGGGTAGCGATTGTTTGAGCTCACCTGAGAGTGCAGGGATGGCTCCGAGCGGGCTGGGGATGGAGGCGCCGGCACCATCTTGGATTCTGAACGGCGCTGAGCAGCGGTCCGAGATCGGGCAAAAAACTCCTCCAGATCGCCTCCTTTTCGGCTCCCACCAGTTCCCTTCTGTGCCCGGCTCCTGTCTTTCCCCATGTGCTGAGGGTAGGGCGATTTTTTGGCGAGTTTCCAGCCGTTATACGGTCCGTGGAGCTGAAGGATCAGGGAGCCGAGAGAGAACACGTCTCACTGCTCCGTGAGTCAAGCCACGCCCCCTTGTGCAGAATTTTAAAGGGTGCCTTGACTGAAAAAAGGCTGAGAAACACGGCCATATGCAAGTAAAATGGTGGTAAGAAAAAATACTGTGTACATAAATTAAAATATATCTAAACCCAAGAATACATTTTTTTATAGTGCATATAAACCCTTTCAATGATCTTCTCTTATTTTCTCCCTTTTTGTTCTGTAAGTTGAACCAATGAAAGTCGTTTGTTACATCTGTTCGATTACATATGTGTTCATTCTATTAAAAAATCTTGTGAGGTGATGTGCCTGCTGAGGAGATCAAAAGAAGGATTAATTTGAGGTAATGATAAAATAAATTAATAAATTAATAAAACACTCATGAGATAAATTATAGATTAATAGAGAATCGAGGCTGTCGATAGTTAACCACGTTAGCCCCTGTACCCGTATACCCCTTATGGACTAGAGTAATTTTAACATTTCTGCTTTGGGCCTGTTTATTCAGAGATAAGCTTTTTTTGGCTCACCCAGCAGCTCCACTCTCCTACCAAGACAAGCTGTAGATGCTCATCAATCAGGTACTGTCGAAGGGGTTTTGGAAGTGGGAGGAGAATGCTGAGAGAGAGTGGTAATTTGGGGGGAAAGAGGGAGTCATTTTTGGTTTAAAGTGGCCAGTGAGATGTGCGTTCCTGAACTCTGTATTCTGTATATAACACACACCTGAACTCTGCACTCTGTATGTAGTGCACTTGTGAACTCTGCCCTCTGTACAGAGCGTCCTCCTGAACCTGGCACTCTGTACATAATGCAGTCCTGGTACATAATGCAGTCCTGAACACTAAACTCTGTACACGGTGTACTCCTGAACCCTGCATTCTATATATAACGCACTTCTGAACTCTGTACATAGTCTACTCCTGAATTCTGCACTCTGTATATAGAACATACCTGAACCCTGAACTCTGTATGTAGTGCACTCCTAAACACTGCACTCTGTACAAAGCGCACACTTGAACCCTGCACTCTGTATATAGCGCACTCCTGAATACTACACTCTGTATGCAGCACACTCCTGAACATGGCACCCGTATGTAAGGCATCCCTGAACTCTGAATTCTGTACATAGAGCACTCCTGAACTAAACCCTCTGTACGTAGCGCACTCCCGAACTCTGCGCCTGTGCATAGTGCACTCCAGAACTCTGCACATTATTTACATAGCGCACTCCTGAACTCTGCAGCCTGTATGCATCACACTCCTGAACTCTGCACCCAGTATATAGTGCACTACTGAACTCTGCATTCTATATATAGCTAACTCCTAAACTCTGCACCCTGTACATAGTGCACTTCTGAAATCCTGAACCCTGCACTCTGTTTGTAACACATTCCTGAACTCTGCACTCTTTACATGGTGCATGCCTGAATTCTGCAGTCTGTGCATAGCACACTCCTAAACTCTGCACTCTGTATGTAGCACACTCCTGAACACTGAACTCTTTACGCAGTGTACTCCTGATCCCAGTACTCTGTATGTAATGCACTCCTGAATTCTGCAATCTGTACATGGCCCACTCCTAAACTCTGCACTCGGTACATAGCACACCCCTAAACGTGGCACTCTGTATGTAGTGCACTCCTGAACACTGAAATCTTTATGCACTCTGTAGTGCACTCCTGAACTTGGCATCCAGCATGCGCTGCACTCTAGAGCTATGCACCTTGCACATAGTGCACTCCTGAACTTTTCACTCTGCGCATTGCTGAACAGTGCACTCTGTCCACAGCACACTCCTGAACCCTGCACTCTGTACACAGCACACTTCTGAACTCTGTGTTCTGTATGTAATGCACTCCTGAACCCTGCATTCTGTATACAGTATAATGCACCCCGAACTCTGCACTCTGTATGTAGTTCACCCCTGAACCCTACATTCGGTATGCAGCACCACACTGCAGAACCCTGCATTCTAGATTTAATGCATTCCTGAACCCTACACGCTGTATATAGTGCGCTCCTAAACACTGCAGTCTAGACATAGTGCACTCTTGAACTCTACGTAGTGCACTCCTGGTTTTTAAAGTGCATGTAAAGGCAGAAGTGTTTTTTTACCTTACTGCATAGAATATGGATTGAGGTTTCAGGTATGTATTTAGGGGGACTGTGGTGGAAGCTGCATGCAGAAGGTTTTTTACCTTACTGCCTTTACACCTTAACCACAGAAACTGGCTTTTGAGAACTGCCCTCAGCCAAGAGGCATGATGGCAGCAATCAACAGAAATAAAGCCATTCTGATCTGCCTCTTTTAAGTGTGTTGTGATAAGGATGGTTGGTGCCACCCTCCACCACAATATTCAGATCTAAAAATGTAATTTGCTATTTGCTAGCTGTAAACCTTCATTTAATACCTCTATTGTTGTCATTCAGACCCTGAATAAAAGAATTAAGGGAATTCAGATACTCATCCAATAGGAGGAGGATGTCATCAATGTACCTTCACCAAAGAACAAGCTCAGGCCGACAATCTCTCATGATGACATCCTCCTCTTATTTGGCCATAAAAAGATTGTCCAAAAATAATTGTCACGCATGGCAAATTTTAATATGGGCGTCATCCCTTTTTTCCGCAAGATGGTGTATTTGTGTATTTTTTGAATAATGACTTTCTGCTGGCCACATGTGTAGAGGGAATTCCTCTTAAGCCTTTGATGTATTCATATCCTTGGTGTGGTGTGCGTCATTTAGCCACGTCTCTGACGATGTCAAACGTATGACAAAATGCAGTGCCTAACATGCATAGTGGCCGCCGGCCAGAAGTAATGTTTACTGGATGATTTTACTGCTGAAGCTTATTGATTCTTGATGCCGATTCATTTTATATTAAATGTGAGTGCATTCTTTTATTCAAATGCATTTTATTTAAGGACATACCACAGTGCTTGCATTTTACATGTCCCTATTGGTTGAGAGTGGAGTTGGAGTCGGACCGGAGATCACAGTGCTATCACATCATTCACCATGGGTTTGTTTGGGGATCATCCCTAAAGTGCTGCTGGGCTGGCTTTTCATTTGTTTGAAAGCCATCCGAGTCCGGTAAGCACACAATCTCACTGTTATCTCTCCTGGATTTTTGAGGTGCCCTTTTCTGGAGTTGGTGCCACTAGATTTCTAGTTGTCCTTCTTTGGAGTTTGGAAACACTTCCTGCACTTTTGAGAATTTTAATTTGAGCGCTTGAACACTGATTGCTTTTGACAGACTTTTTTTGTATTTTCATTTTGTATACATCGCATGAATTATTGTTTCACCTTTTTATAATAGCGCTGTACATTGTGTATTGATGAACATTCTATTTGTGTCATATAATTTTACAATCCATTGTTTACTCTGTAAGCGATTACTAGTCTCATTGAAGATTTTGAAACAAACAACTTCTCCTTACCTCCACTCCTCCATGCTGATGGACTGGTCCCCATAGCATCTTCTCCCCATGCTCCGGCGGAAGACCAGTGTAGGGTCCATAAAAAAAAAAAATATATATACTGTGTGTGTGTGTGTGTGTGTATTGTGACAGCAGGCAGGTAAAGTCACCAGGTTGCATGCAGGATGGAAGGTATATATGTCCTAGATTCAGGCTTTATGCCGATTTATACCACTAGGGGGAGTGCTGGGAGTCTTGTAGGGGAAGAGTTAATGAGCCCAGCTGAATCAAGTGGCTCATTGAGGCCTCTACAAGAACTCCCAGCATGCTAAGGGAGATGCTCCAACCTGGAACCAGATCTGTGTGGATAGTCTGGGGAGTGTAATCTCTGTGTGGTGAGCCAAAGCCTGTGTGGTTATTGTAAGAACTTCAAAAAAACAGGGAGCTAGGGACTGGGACAGCACAAGGCTGTACCCAGTTGTTAGTTAGGGACACCAACGTGTGTAGTGAGCGGTCAAGTTGACCAGGATTTATTTTCATGTTTCTTTTTGTTTTGCTGTTTTTCCCTTGTAAATAGTGTGAATAAACCGCACCTTTCATTTTTGCAACTACAAACTCTGTCTGCTGTACCTGTTTTGTGTGGTGAACCCATCCAGGGGGTCACACACACCCGCTGCCGAGTTAACCCCCTCACAGTTGGTGGAGAACCAGTGGCAGTTTTTTTAAGGCCAGCATGGAGGAGATACTGAAACAGCTGGTTCTAGCAAATGCCAATCAGCAGCAGACAAATGCAGATTTGCAAAAGAGCCTTGCAGCTCAACAACAGAGCTTTGCAGCCTACCAGCAAGCTTATCAACAGAGCCTTGCAGCCCAGCAGCAAGCTCATCAACAGAGCCTTGCAGCCCAGCAGCAAGCTCACCACCAGAGTCTGGAAGCTCAGCAACAAGCCCTGCAGCAATCGGAGGCCCGTTTCATAGACCTGTTGCAGAAGCAAGAGCAGAGACTACAACAAATGGAAACAGTAATGCAGCAACGTCCGCAGACCAGTGAGGAAAGTCGTTCCACTAATACCGCGTCCTTTGAGGTGAGTCGTTTATTGACAAAAATGACTGGAGAGGATGATCCAGAGGTGTTTTTGACCACATTTGAAAGGACTGCTGAAAGAGAAAAGTGGCCTAAGGATCAGTGGGCTGGACTGGTGGCTCCTCTGTTAACTGGTGAATCGCAGAAAGCTTACTATGACCTAGAGCCTGACCAAGCAAAAGACTATGTGATGCTAAAAACTGAAATATTGGCACGGCTGGGTGTCACCCTGGCTGTCCGGGCTCAGCGTGTGCATAACTGGACTTTCCGGCTTGGAAAACCCCCCAGGTCTCAAATGTATGATCTCATTCACCTGAGTAGGAAGTGGCTACAGCCAGACTTTGTCCGCACCAAAGATTGTGGAACGTGTTGTGATGGATCGTTTCTTGAGAGCTCTTCCTACTGCCATCCAAAAGTGGGTAAGCCATGGAGACTCAGAAACGGCCGATAATCTTGTGGATCGAGTAGAGAAGTACTTGGCTACAGAGAACCTGACTGCCTCTTCCAGAGACTCACTGACTTTCTACCCTAAGACCAGACCATCCCCAGTGGCGGGTAAGATGATTCCAAGGGGTGAGGGTGGAGAGAGTGAGAGGGTGGGAGTTCTACCCAAGGTTTGGCGAGAACAGCCTGGGAAGTCAGGGGCTCAAGAGGCAACAAGAAGGATTGTTTGTTACCGCTGCCGACAAGAGGGACATATTGCAGCAAATTGCCCGGTTGTGGATGAACCCATGCAATGTGACTTTCTAAGGGACAGACGTCAGTCACTGTTTGCAACAGTCGCATGCACTGCCATTCGGGGAACTGAGAAACATTTATGCAAAATGTGTATTAATGGTAGAAATGTTGTTGTGTTGCTGGATTCAGGTAGCCTGGTGACACTGATAAAGGCTGAATTAGTTACTACAGAGGTCTCTGGGAATAACAAGGTAGCTGTTATTTGTGTGCATGGGGACACCCGAGAGTATCCGGTGACTACAGTGTGTTTTGAGACCCCCAAAGGTACCCTCTCTCATCGGGTGGGACTAGTGTCTCACTTGCCTCATGATGCCATTGTGGGAAGGGATTTTCCAAAGTTCTGGGAACTATGGGATTGTCCTGAGCCCCCCACTGGTGCCCCTATATACCAGGAATGTGATAGCCAGAATTCCTCTGAGAGTGGTGAGGACTCTCCAGAATTTCCCTTGTCGGTATTGGCAGGGGAGACTCGAGAAACTGGGGAGGAGCCAACATCCTCAGACGAAAACATGCCGTCTGTGGAGTTTTCTGTTCTCGAGGTTCACAAGGAAAATTTTGCCACAGAACAGTTAAAAGACCCCACCCTAATAAAGGTACGGGAAAACGTAGTGGAAATAGATGGCGAGTTAGTGAACCCAGATGAGACCTGCACTTACCCATACTTCATCGTGGAAAAGGACCTACTGTATCGGGTGGCTAAAAGGGCAGAAGAAACCATTGAGCAGCTTGTGGTGCCCAAACCTTACAGGAAGTTGGTGTTAGAGTTGGCCCATGGGCACATTCTTGGAGGTCATCTGGGGACAGAGAAAAACCGAGAGAGAGTATTGCAGAGGTTCTATTGGCCTTGGGTCATGAAGGAAACAGAAAATTATTGTTCCTCCTGCCCTGTGTGTCAGAGGTCGGCACAGATGCCACATTTCCGTAACCCGCTGGTACCTCTTCCCATCATTGAGGTCCCCTTTGAGAGGATCGCAATGGATTTGGTAGGTCCGATAATGAAGTCCGCTAGGGGGCACCAGTACATCTTGGTTATAATGGACTATGCCACCCGTTTTCTGGAAGCGATTCCTCTCCGAAATACCTCGGCCAAAACCATAGCCAAAGAGCTATCTCTTGTTTTTAGCCGTGTGGGTATTTGTAAAGAACTGCTTACGGACCAAGGTACACCCTTTATGTCCCGGGTTATGAAAGAGCTGTGTAAGTTGTTCAAAGTGACACAATTGCGTACATTTGTGTATCACCCCTAAACAGATGGGTTGGTTGAAAGATTCAACAAAACCCTAAAACAAATGTTAAAGAAAGTGGTGGATAGAGATGGAAAGGATTGGGACTGTCTAATTCCCTATTTAATGTTTGCTATTAGGGAGGTACCCCAATCCTCTACGGGTTTCTCACCTTTTGAGTTACTTTATGGGAGACACCCCAGAGGGCTGTTGGATATCGCCAAGGAAACCTGGGAAAGTGAGAGTTCTCCCCACAGGAGTGTGATTGAGCATGTCGCCCTGATGCAAGATAGAATTGCACAGGTAATGCCAATCGTAAAGGAACATTTGGCCCAAGTGCAGTTGGCACAGCAGAGAGTGTACAACGGTGGAGCCAGGACCCGTACCTTTTCCCCGGGGGATAGGGTATTGGTACTTGTCCCTACGGTTGAAAGCAAATTCCTCGCCAAATGGCAAGGCCCCTATGAGATAATGGAAAAAGTGAGGGAAGTGAATTACAAGGTCAGACAACCAGGAAGGCGAAAGCCCGAACAGATCTATCACGTTAATCTGTTGAAAGCCTGGAGGGATAGGGAATCCCTAGTCGCGGAAACTTTGTCACCAGCTCACTCTGATTGCGGGATTCTTGAGGTTGGAATAGCAGTCACCTTGTCAAACCCCCAACAACAGGAGGTTAAGGAGTTTGTGCTTCGCAACAAGGAGGTTTTCTCTGAGCTGCCGGGACATACGTCTGGTGTAGAGCATGATATTATTACCCCGCCCGGTGAAAGGGTGAAACTAAAACCCTATCGGATCCCAGAGGACCGACGGGAGGCAATACATGAGGAAGTACAGAAAATGCTTAAGTTAGGGGTGATAGAGGAGTCCCAAAGTGATTGGTCAAGTCCCATTGTGTTAGTGACTAAACCGGATGGGAGCTGGCGATTTTGTAACGATTTTCGACAACTGAACAAAGTTACAAAATTTGACACCTACCCCATGCCACGTATAGATGAGTTGATCGACCGGCTGGGAACAGCCCGATACATGACAACACTTGATCTCACAAAAGGGTATTGGCAAATTCCCCTGGCCAAGTCGGCCAAGGAGAAAACCGCATTTGTAACCCCAGATGGGGCGTTCCAATATAAAAGAATGCCGTTTGGGTTACAGAATGCGCCGGCCACATTCCAGCGGAAAATGGACCAGATACTGAGGCCCCATCAGAAGTATGCCGCGGCTTACCTGGATGATGTAATTATCTACAGCACAGATTGGGCCTCACATCTGCCAAAAGTGCAAGCAGTCCTAGACTCTATCCGGGAAGCTGGGTTTACGGCCAACCCCAAGAAATGTACCATTGGGCAGGAGGAGGCCAAATATCTTAGGTACACCATTGGGAGGGGAGTAATAAAACCCCAAGTCAACAAAGTTGAGGCCATACAGAATTAGCCACGTCCCAACAGCAAGAAGCAGGTACGAGCCTTTCTGGGAATCACTGGTTATTATCGTTGATTCATTCCCCACTTTGCTTCGCAGACTGTGCCCCTAACCAACTTAACAAAAGGGAAAGAGTCGGTCATGGTTAAATGGACCCCAGAGGCTGAGGCAGCATTCCAATTCTTAAAAAAAGCCTTATGTAGCCAGCCAGTGTTGTACTCACCAGACTTCTCTAGGGACTTTGTCGTAAAAAAAGATGCATCAGACGTTGGGTTAGGAGCAGTATTGTCCCAGGTCTGGAACGGGGAAGAGCACCCAGTCATTTACCTCAGCAGGAAATTTAAGTCCCATGAGGTAAATTACGCCACGATTGAGAAGGAGTGTTTAGCGGTGAAGTGGGCTTTAGATTCCCTTTGGTACTATCTGCTAGGTAGGCACTTTGACATGATTACTGATCATTCTCCTTTAAAGTGGATGGCTCAAAACAAAGAGACAAATAGAAGAGTGAATAGGTGGTTCCTGGCCCTACAGGAATTCAACTTTACAGTAAAGCATCGCCCTGGCATTCAAATGGGGAATGTGGATGCTTTGTCTCGAGTACATGCATGCCTGCTTGCTTGTGTTCCAACCCCAAGGTTAAAACAAGAGGGGGGGGGGTATGTGACAGCAGGCAGGTAAAGTCACCAGGTTGCATCCAGGATGGAAGGTATATATGTCCTAGATTCAGGCTTTATGCCGATTTATAGCACTAGGGGGAGTGCTGGGAGTCTTGTAGGGGAAGAGTTAATGAGCCCAGCTGAATCAAGTGGCTCATTGAGGCCTCTACAAGAACTCCCAGCATGCTAAGGGAGATGCTCCAACCTGGAACCAGATCTGCGTGGATAGTCTGGGGAGTGTAATCTCTGTGCGGTGAGCCAAAGCCTGTGTGGTTATTGTAAGAACTTCAAAAAAACAGGGAGCTAGGGACTGGGACAGCACAAGGCTGTACCCAGTTGTTAGTTAGGGAAACCAACGTGTGTAGTGAGTAGGGATGAGCTTCGTGTTCGAGTCGAACATACGTTCGACTCGAACATCGGCTGTTCGATCGTTCGACGAAGATCGAACGATTTGGGCCGTTCGCGCCAAATTCGAGTGACGCGAACGGCCCACAATGCACTACGCCATCGCAGTGTCATCCAGGCGCTGTGATTGGCCAAGCATGCACTGTGACCCCGCATGCTTGGCCAATCACAGCGCCGGCAGCGAGGAGAGCAATGATTGGCCACAGGCAGGATGCCTGTGGCCAATTATTGCTGAGGGTGTTTAGTACACGCCCCACACTATAAAAGGCCGCCAGCACGGCGGCCTAGTGTAGTGTGTTCCGGAGCAGGGATAGAGCAGCATAGGCAGGGACAGTGACTTTTATTTCTTTCTTGCTTAACCTGGATTCCTTTAGTTTAGGGAAAGAGAAGGATAGGTAGGGAGAGTGTCAGTGTGTTTTGTGCTTGTGCTATAGTGTGCTTAAAAAAAACATTTTTTCTAGGGACAGAAAACTGTAGGTAGGGAGAGTGTCAGTTTCTTTCACTGTGTAAGTCCTTGTTTCTAGGGACCTGGAAGGACAGTGAGTGAATTCTCCTTGTGCTATATTGTGCTTAAAAAAAACATTTTTTCTAGGGACAGAAAACTGTAGGTAGGGAGAGTGTCAGTTTCTTTCACTGTGCAAGTCCTTGTTTCTAGGGACCTGGAAGGACAGTGAGTGAATTCTCCTTGTGCTATATTGTGCTTAAAAAAAACATTTTTTCTAGGGACAGAAAACTGTAGGTAGGGAGAGTGTCAGTTTCTTTCACTGTGCAAGTCCTTGTTTCCAGGGACCTGGAAGGACAGTGAGTGAATTCTCCTTGTGCTATATTGTGCTTAAAAAAAACATTTTTTCTAGGGACAGAAAACTGTAGGTAGGGAGAGTGTCAGTTTCTTTCACTGTGCAAGTCCTTGTTTCTAGGGACTGGGAAGGACAGTGAGTGAATTCTCCTTGTGCTATAGTGTGCTTAAAAAAAACATTTTTTCTAGGGACAGAAAACTGTAGGTAGGGAGAGTGTCAGTTTCTTTCACTGTGCAAGTCCTTGTTTCTAGGGACTGGGAAGGACAGTGAGTGAATTCTCCTTGTGCTATAGTGTGCTTAAAAAAAACATTTTTTCTAGGGACAGAAAACTGTAGGTAGGGAGAGTGTCAGTTTCTTTCACTGTGCAAGTCCTTGTTTCTAGGGACCTGGAAGGACAGTGAGTGAATTCTCCTTGTGCTATATTGTGCTTAAAAAAAACATTTTTTCTAGGGACAGAAAACTGTAGGTAGGGAGAGTGTCAGTTTCTTTCACTGTGCAAGTCCTTGTTTCTAGGGACCTGGAAGGACAGTGAGTGAATTCTCCTTGTGCTATATTGTGCTTAAAAAAAACATTTTTTCTAGGGACAGAAAACTGTAGGTAGGGAGAGTGTCAGTTTCTTTCACTGTGCAAGTCCTTGTTTCTAGGGACCTGGAAGGACAGTGAGTGAATTCTCCTTGTGCTATATTGTGCTTAAAAAAAACATTTTTTCTAGGGACAGAAAACTGTAGGTAGGGAGAGTGTCCGTTTCTTTCACTGTGCAAGTCCTTGTTTCCAGGGACCTGGAAGGACAGTGAGTGAATTCTCCTTGTGCTATATTGTGCTTAAAAAAAACATTTTTTCTAGGGACAGAAAACTGTAGGTAGGGAGAGTGTCAGTTTCTTTCACTGTGCAAGTCCTTGTTTCTAGGGACCTGGAAGGACAGTGAGTGAATTCTCCTTGTGCTATATTGTGCTTAAAAAAAACATTTTTTCTAGGGACAGAAAACTGTAGGTAGGGAGAGTGTCAGTTTCTTTCACTGTGCAAGTCCTTGTTTCCAGGGACCTGGAAGGACAGTGAGTGAATTCTCCTTGTGCTATAGTGTGCTTAAAAAAAACATTTTTTCTAGGGACAGAAAACTGTAGGTAGGGAGAGTGTCAGTTTCTTTCACTGTGCAAGTCCTTGTTTCCAGGGACCTGGAAGGACAGTGAGTGAATTCTCCTTGTGCTATATTGTGCTTAAAAAAAACATTTTTTCTAGGGACAGAAAACTGTAGGTAGGGAGAGTGTCAGTTTCTTTCACTGTGCAAGTCCTTGTTTCTAGGGACCTGGAAGGACAGTGAGTGAATTCTCCTTGTGCTATATTGTGCTTAAAAAAAACATTTTTTCTAGGGACAGAAAACTGTAGGTAGGGAGAGTGTCAGTTTCTTTCACTGTGCAAGTCCTTGTTTCTAGGGACCTGGAAGGACAGTGAGTGAATTCTCCTTGTGCTATATTGTGCTTAAAAAAAACATTTTTTCTAGGGACAGAAAACTGTAGGTAGGGAGAGTGTCAGTTTCTTTCACTGTGCAAGTCCTTGTTTCTAGGGACCTGGAAGGACAGTGAGTGAATTCTCCTTGTGCTATATTGTGCTTAAAAAAAACATTTTTTCTAGGGACAGAAAACTGTAGGTAGGGAGAGTGTCAGTTTCTTTCACTGTGCAAGTCCTTGTTTCAAGGGACAGAGAAGGACACCTGAAGGTAGCCCTTATTGCTTTTTTCCCATCTCCCTGCAGGCCATCTATTAGAATGTCTGGAAGGCAAACAAGGAGAGGCAGACAGTCAGGAGGCAATAAAAGAGGGCAAGCAGGCTCTGTGTCTGGGGGCAACAGTGCTGGTCGTGGACGCGGTGCATTGTCATCAGCACATGGCCATGGGACACGCTTGTCCTTCTTTTCCGCAGCTGGACATGTTGAGCCACATCATGCCGAAGACTTGGTAGAGTGGATGACCAAGCCCTCCTCCTCCTCATCATCCTCTCTCACCCAGGCTCAGGGTACTGGCAAAGCAGCTGCCAAAGCGTCCTCTTCCCTGGTATCAATGTCAGACTCATCATCAGTCACTCCTTCCCTAGACCCACCATGTCCTCCTCCTGAGGAGTCCCCCGAACTGTTTGAGCACAGTGTTGGGTACATGCTCCAGGAGGATGCCCAGCGTTTCGAAGGGTCTGATGATGAAACCCAGCTACAGGAAGGCAGTAGGGTGAGAGCAGACAGAGGGGATGCTCAAGAAGGACACCAATCTGGCAGTCATGTTCCAGCAGCTGCAGCATACTGCCAGATTGGCTCCAGTGATGAGGAGGGAGGGGATGATGAGGTCACTGACTCCACGTGGGTGCCTAATAGGAGAGAGGAGGAGGAGGATGAGGAGGAGGCACATCTCCAACGAGACAGGATGCCCTTTGGTGGCCAGCGTAAGGGCAGTACACCGACGGAATCACACCGCAGAGCTCCGCCTGTGCAGGGCGCTGCCTCTGCCCGTCATTCAAAAAGTTCCTTGGTGTGGGCCTTTTTTGAGGCTAGTGCATCAGATCGCACAGCTGCTGTTTGCAACATATGTCTCAAGCGTATATCGCGTGGCCAAAACATCAGCCGCTTGGGTACCACATGCCTGACCAGACATATGTTGACCTGCCATGCAGCTCGTTGGCAAGCCTACCTCAAAGACCCACACCAAAGAACAAAGCGGACCTCTCCTTGCACCGCATCAGCTGGGATTTCCAACCCCACTATAACTTCAGTCCTCTCTGAAACATGCACTGAGAGGAATGAAGGTGTAGAATTAGGTGTGTCACAGCCAAGTACTTGCGGCCACTCTGCTAGCAGTACACCGACGTCCGATTCTAGCAGGCAAATTTCCCTGCCCCAGCTGCTGGACCGTCGAAAGAAGTTCACTCCCAGCCATCCACATGCCCAGCGGTTGAATGCTAGCTTGGCTAAATTGCTAGCGCTTCAACTGCTGCCTTTTCAGTTGGTAGACTCGGCCCCCTTCCGTGAGTTTGTGCAATGTGCGGTTCCTCAGTGGCAGGTTCCCAAACGCCACTTTTTCTCACGGAAGGCTATTCCGGCTCTCTACCGGCATGTGGAAGGCAATGTCTTGGCCTCGCTGGACAGGGCGGTCAGCGGTAAGGTGCATATTACCGCTGACTCATGGTCCAGCAGGCATGGACAGGGACGTTACCTTTCTTTCACGGCCCATTGGGTCACTCTTTTGGCAGCTGGGAAGGATGCAGGACAAGGTGCAGTAGTGTTGGAGGTTGTCCCACCGCCACGCCTCCAAAATGCTACTACTGGTTGTGACACACCTCTCTCCTCCACCCCCTCCTCTTCTTCTTCCTCCATGGTCTCTTCCTGTGGTTTGTCCTATGAACCAGCGGTGCTCCGTAGCCGTTCACGGGGCTACGCAAGTACGCAGGCAAAAAGATGCCATGCCGTGCTTGCGCTGGTGTGTTTGGGGGACAGAAGCCACACTGGGGCAGAGGTCCTGTCTGCTCTGCAGGGCCAGGCCGAGAGGTGGTTGACGCCACGCCAGCTTAAGCCAGGAATGGTGGTTTGCGACAATGGCACCAACCTCCTCTCCGCCCTCCGACAGGGACAACTGACCCATGTGCCCTGTGTGGCTCACGTCCTTAACCTGGTGGTGCAGCGGTTCTTGGGCAGGTACCCGGGCTTACAGGATGTCCTGAGGCAGGCCAGGAAAGTCTGTGTGCATTTCCGCAGATCTTATAATGCCAGTGCTTGCCTGGCTGAGCTGCAAAAGGAGTTGAACCTGCCCAAGAACCGCCTTATATGTGACATGCCCACCAGGTGGAACTCAACGTTGGCCATGCTGCAGCGGCTGCACACGCAGCAGAGGGCCATCAATGAGTACCTGTGCGACTACGGCACCAGGACAGGGTTAGGGGAGCTTGGTTTTTTTTCTCCACGCCAGTGGGGCATGATCAGGGATGCATGCACTGTCCTGGCACCATTTGAGGAGGCCACGAGGATGGTGAGCAGTGACAGTGCATGCATCAGTGACACTGTACCTCTTGTCCACCTGTTGGAGCACACGCTGCGTGGAATAATGGACAGGGCACTTGAGGCAGAACAGAGGCAGGAAGAGGAGGACTTCCTTGCCTCTCAAGGCCCCCTTTACCCAGACAGTGTTCCTTCTGTCCCACCCATCGCACAGGAAGAGGAAGAGGAGGAGGAGGAGGAGGAGGAGGAGGATTGTGTCAGCATGGAGGTGGAGGCTGGCACTCAGCATCATCAGCAGCAGTCTTTTAGGGATGATTTACAGTCCCAAGAAACCAGTGGACTTGTACGTGGCTGGGAGGAGGTGACTGCGGATCATGTCGTCCTTAGTGACCCAGAGGACTCCGGAGCGAATGCCTCAGCAAACCTACGCTGCATGGCCTCCCTGATCCTGCAAAGTCTGCGGAAGGATCCTCGTATTCTTCGGATCAAGGAGAGGGACCATTACTGGCTGGCCACTCTCCTTGATCCACGGTACAAGGGTAAGGTTGCGGACCTTATGTTACCGTCGCAGAGGGAGCAGAGGATGAGACAACTCCGGGAGGCCTTGCAGAAAGGTCTGTGCAACGCGTTCCCAGAGACTGGGAGGTTACAAACTCCTGGTCCAGGACAACGAGTTGCTGAGGCTTCGGCCAGTCAAAGAAGGAGCGGTGGGGAAGGTGGCCGTCTGACCGATGCGTTCAGACAATTCTTTAGTCCGCAGCCCCAAAGTATGATTGGTTCCAGCAACCATCGCCAGCGTCTGATAAACATGGTGCAGGAATATCTAGGGGCAAGGTCAGACTTGGACACCTTCCCCACCGAAAATCCTCTGGCTTACTGGGTCTTGAGGATGGATCACTGGCCAGAGCTTGCACAGTATGCAATTGAGCTACTGGCCTGTCCTGCATCCAGCGTTCTTTCGGAACGCACATTCAGTGCTGCTGGAGGATTTGTCACGGATCACAGGGTGCGCCTGTCCACCGACTCGGTTGATCGACTGACTTTCATCAAGATGAACCAGTCTTGGATCACCACCAGCTACCACACACCTGATGCTGATATAACAGACTAATTGATTTTAACATGTCACGTCCCTTCAAGACTGATGCTGATGCTGAGTGCCTGTGCTGTTATGTTGACTGGCTATCCTCCTCCTCCGAGTCCTCAATGATACGATTGATGATGATAGCTTGGAAGATCATTTTTGTTTATGGGTGCCGCCACCAGTGGCTAAGGCCCAATTTTTCAGCCCCTGTTTTACAGGGGCGTGTACTTACAATTTTTTTAGCAATAATTTGCCATAGGGCTCATTGCTGTGCTCCAAGTACAGTATCTGTGAGGGGTTGTAGTGTTGTGCCACCAGTGCCTAAGGCCCAATTTTTCAGCCCCTGTTTAACAGGGGCGTGTCATTACAATTTTTGAAGCAATACTTTGCAACAGGGCTCATTGCTGTGCTCCAAGTACAGTATCTGTGAGGGGTTGTAGTGTTGTGCCACCAGTGCCTAAGGCCCAATTTTTCAGCCCCTGTTCAACAGGGGCATGCAATTACAATTCTTGATGTAATAATTCACAGCAGGGCCCATTCCTGCACCCACCAAGAGTAAGTCTGAGGGCTTACAGTGTTGTGGCAACGCCACCACCACCACCACCACGAAAGGCCCAATTTTTCAGCCACTGTTCAAAAGGGGCATGTAATTACAATTCTTGATGTAATAATTCACAGCAGGGCCCATTCCTGCACCCACCAAGAGTAACTCTGAGGGCTTACAGTGTTGTGGCAACACCACCACCACCACCACCACCACGAAAAGCCCAATTTTTCAGCCCCTGTTCAACAGGGGCATGCAATTACAATTCTTGATCTAATAATTCACAGCAGGGCCCATTGCTGCACCCACCAAGAGTAACTGTCAGGGCTTACAGTGTTGTGGCACCAGCACCACCATCAAAGCCCCAATGTTTACTACCACTGTTCAACAATTATATGTAATTAAAATTCCTGATATAATAGTTGACAGCAGGGCGTTCCAGCACCAACCAAGAGTAACTGTGAGTGCTTACAGTGTTGTGCCAACACCAACAACTAAGGGGCCTATTTCTGCAGAGTATATACGGCAGGTCCCTACTTTCAAACATCCAACTTACAAACGACTCCTACTTGCAAACGAAAGAAGACAACAGGAAGTGAGAGGAAATCTACCCCTAGGAAGGAAAATTCTCTCCTGTAAGAATAAATATGGGAGAAAGGTGTCTCCTCTGTACTGATGCTTTATCAGCAATCCTTGTTTCAAGAAAAACACCACATTTCAAAAACAGTTGTCATTGGGACGGAAAGTGAGGTGAAATGTTCTGAACAGGGGCACAGACAGCAAAACAAATGTTACAGGGGTGATAACCCTTACCTATGTTTCCCAAAAAGTTTAAAAATAGATTTTTGGGCTGGAGCTACAGTTCAACAATGTACCTGTTCAAAATTACAAACCCATTCTACATAAGAACAAACCTACAGTCCCTGTCTTGTATGCACCGCCTGTATACGGCTGTTCAGAGTATATAGGGCCTTTTTTATTTTATGTGCGGGGTTCCCCTTAATATCCATACAAGACCCAAAGGGGCTGGTAATGGGCTGGGGTAGGGGGGGGGGGGTCATGGGGTAGCTATGCCATTTTTCTTAAAGATTTTCATCCATATTACCGGGACCAGACATTACATTAAAGCCGCAAGAAGTTTTAAATGGCTTTTTTTTCCTTTAGAAGTGTCATTTTGTGCAGGGACAGTTCTAAACACGGGAAACACGTGGCACTTCACAGGCATACTTTAGACACCCCCCAGGTACGATATTTAAAGGAATATTTGACTTTTTTTTTCACTTTATGCATCATTAAAATGACTGCTCCCGAAAAACGACCGTTTTTAAAACTTCTTTTTGCATTGATACATGTCCCCTGGTGCAGAACCCGGGTTCCCAAACCCTTTTTAGGACAATAACATGCATAATAGTTGTTATAATTAGCACTTTAGAATTCGAACGTTCGCATCCATTGTATTTAATAGGGTTCTAATGTTCGTACGAACTTTCGGTCCGTTCGCGGGTTCTGGTGCGAACCGAACCCGGGGGTGTTCGGCTCATCACTAGTAGTGAGCGGTCAAGTTGACCAGGATTTCTTTTCATGTTTCTTTTTGTTTTGCTGTTTTTCCCTTGTAAATAGTTTGAATAAACCGCACCTTTCGTTTTTTCAACTACAAACTCTGTCTGCTGTGCCTGTTTTGTGTGGTGAACCCACACCCGCTGCCGAGTTAACCCCCTCACAGTATATATATATATATATATATATATATATATATATATATTGTGGCAGAGCGAGGCTCTGTCCCAGTGAAAAAAGGGTTAAAGTGGACACAGAGTCTGCATATCGGCTGAGTGCAGAGCTACAGAGCGTAAATTTAAAAAAACAGAGAAAACTGCTCTGGCAGTTTTCTCAGATTTTGCTATTTCTACATGGGGCTTCTATGGCTTGGAGATCCTTCAGAGTCTTGGGTGGGATGGGATCTCCAACCCTGTGTCCGGGTCTTGTGGACAGCCAGCATGGTGTGTGCTCAGGTGCACACAACCAATATAATGAGGGGCTGGTGAGAGCAGAGCAGAGTGAAGGAGAGTGAGCAGCTTGCTTACTGCAGTAGCTGCTAGTGAGTGTCTCTGTGTGAGGACAAACGCTGTGTGCGTTGAAGGGCTTTAAGCTGTGTGCGTCCAAGGAGCCAGAAGCTGTGTGCATTAAGGGACTTCAAGCTGTGTGCGTTTAGGAAGCCCAAAGCTGTGTGCATCCAAGACTGTGAGATTGGAAGATATAGTGGTTTAAGGTATCAGTACCTAAAGCAAGCAGAGGAACTGCTAACGAGAGCCAGGTGGCTTGGTATGTTTTCCTTATTTTTTGAACTGCTAAATTAAGTTAAACCCCTGCGTGGGAATCCTGAAGGGACAGTTTGCTTTTGTTTTTCTGTTTAAATAAACGTGGGCTACCAGGCCCTTAACTAGAATGCCTGTCTGATATGGACTCACTGCATAAAAATGCATCTATCCACTTGAGCTAAAACACCCAAATATCACAGTGGTGGATTCAGCGGGCAACACTACGGTGGAATCCGGGTCCTTGCTCCACAGTGAGTTCAGGTCAGGAACTGTTGGCTGAGTGTGGAAGTGCAGCCAGGCGAAAGGCATTGTGTGTTGCAGGTGGTGTACCTGTGAATGAAAAGTCAATTTTTTTCTCTGCGATGAACTGCTGCTAGCTGTGTGTGGCAGCCAGGCGAACATCATTGCACAGAAGTTTGATGGACTGTGTTGCATGCAGGTTGTGTACCTGTGAAAGGAGAATCACATTTTCTTCCCTCTGCTGTGAACTGTGTTACTGGTTGCTGTGTGCAACACCGCAAGGATGGGGCGGTCAAAGCAGAAAAAGGAGGCGATACTTGCTGAAGCAAGAGAGAGGCTACTGTGGCTAGAGGGTATTTCACCACATGCCCCAGCCAAACCAGAGAATTTGACTGAGCGTGAAATCTCTGTGATCTGGGGTAAGTTACTCATGTCACCCCCAGTTAAAAGTGAAGTGAAAGAGGTTGTCCCTGGCAACAGGAAGCCGAGTGGACAACAGCGTGTGGAAAAGAGGAGAATGGTCGTCCGTGGAAGCAACGTCCAGGCCAGCAGGGATGTTGGGGATCCAGGGAGTCTGTCTGCTGATGGTCATGACCAGTGGAGTCCTCAAGAGTGGTATCCCATGGCAACAGAGAGCCAGGCATTGAGGAGATGCCAAGAAATTTAATTTCAGCGTCCAGTACCGTGCTTGGAATGTGGTCAAGTGGGGCATGGGATCTTTACTTGCCCAAGGTTCTGGAACACCGCTGAAGAGTCTGGAAAGGCTGCAGTGTCGCCATATGGCCCCAAAGAGACAGTAGTTGGTATGGATGCAGCTGAGAGACAGCGCACTCAAGTGAAGGCTATGATGCCAGCCACTGAAAATGGTAAGACTGTTCCAGTTTATGGTACTGAACCCAGTGAAGTGGGAGTATATCCAGTGGGGAGATCCGCAGTGCCAATGGACATAGACTTGCGGCAGTGTGCTACCCAGAGCAGTGGGGAGGCACAGAATAAAGCCCAATTAGCCGCAGGGCTAAAGACTGGAAAAGACATGGGGACTCTGCATGTGCCTGCTATAGTCCAGCAGGTGGCTGGGAAAATAGAGTTAGGGGTGACCAAAACAGTGCTTGTGCCATGTTCTCTAGTGACAAGTACTGCAGGGTTGCCCAGGGAGACTTCCAAGAAGCCCGCAGTGACGGAGCCGAGCGTTTCCCAGGTCAACTTTGGAGCTGCCCATGTAGGAAAGGGTGCCCCTTTAAAAATGGAGGGCGCTGTGAGGAGTCACTCAGAGGCTTTGGTGGGTAATAGACAATCCACAAAAGTAGCAGTTATGTCTACACGTAGTGAAAATTCTGATGGTTATGCTGACAAAAGTGTTACTGTTGGCAAATGTGATGGTATTGGTGATCATGACATTGAAAAATGTGTTTCCTTTAGTGTCATGTCTGAAAATGTTGGAAATGTGTTTACTACCAATGATGGGAGTAGGATATCTCCCATGACAACCAGAAGCGCAGGATTGTCCATGGAACTCTCATGGGGCCTCCATGTGTTGGAGCCAGAGGTTTTCCAGGATTGCTGTGGTGCTACTCTGGTGAAACCAGGGAAGACTGTATTACATAGTGAGTGTGTGTGGGCGCAGCCCCACAACCCTAAGTGTAACCCAGTTGTCAAGGGGTTAGATCAGCCTGCAAAAGCTGAAAGTGAAGAGCTGTATGTGTCTGTAGCGCCACCAAAGCAAGGTGTTCAAAATAAGGTATTGCACCTTGCCTTGGTTGAGGATGCAATCTCCCAGTGTGATGTGAGAAAAAAAATATTGTCACAATGTGAGGTAGATAGAAGTGACAAGTGTGTTGTTTTGGCTAGTGAATCCCAGGTTCCTGTTGGGCCTTCTAGAGCAGGTGATGCAGTGCTGTGGAGCACCAGTGATGGAACCACAGGAGACTGGGATGATTGGTGCAAGGAAGCAGTTGCGGCACTAGGCCAAGTGACAAGGAATTACGAAGCAATGATGTGTGACAGAGTTGTGGACAGAACACCTGCTGTGCCCAGTGGAGGGATCGCAGAATGGCCAGTGCTAAAGGGCATGCCAGCCCCTGCAAAGGCTGATGCCCTCCAGTCTGAAGGAACGGTTTTGGGCGCAGGCATGGCAGATGGGTTGTCCACGGCCCAGCAACTAAATAATGACAAGTGTCAAGTTGACAATGTGACTAATGTTGACTCGCAGAGGCTCATTGGTGTAGCGTTAGAGGTGAAGAGGAGACATGTGTCTGACAGCGCTCCAGGGGAGCAACAGGCTGGGATGAGGGGTACCTTCAAGGAGATGGTGGTCTCTTCAAATGTCTCAACCTCACAAGCTGCAATGGATGAGCCCCTCCATGTCTCGGACAGGGGAAAGGTTCCAAAAAGGTCACGCATTTAGACATTGGTTGCATAGAGTTGACAAAAACTTTATTAGAAATGCTGGAGTTGGTAAAAGTGCCCTCACTGTACACTTGGGTGTCTCCACCGCAGTCGGACCAGGAGGTGCTGCGTGGTACCAATAGGTGGAGCCAGGTGGTACAGGCTGTGCTGGGAAGCTTGTTAACAGTGTGGCAAATAGTTCTGAGGTTCTCTAAGGGGGTGCTCCCAGTTACTGAGTTGTCTGGAAGGCGCTCAGAACTGTTGGAGTCATCAAAGGTCTCTCCGGCTGGTGTAGTGACTGGAAACATCTCTGCTGGTGTGCTCCAAGGTGCAGCTGAGCAGTGGTCAGTAGAGGGCGCAGATACTGTCTCAGCCGCTAAATCTCATGAGAAGGAAGGACCCAGAATAGAAGCAGCACTAGCAGAGATGCTTTCTATCACTCAGAAAGAGGTACAACTTAAAGTACCCGGAGACACTGTGAGAAAAAGTGCTATAGGTGGATGCTGCAACAATGTAATGTGTACATCAGAAAGAAGTAGTTTGTGCCTAGATCAGTGTCATCTGTTAGATCAGTTACCCATGGAGTGTTGGACAACAGGTGAGGTAGAACTTGGCTTTAGTCCTGTGGGATTTAATCTCTCGCCTATGTGTGGTCCCTCCTCAGGTCTGGTACTAACAAGCACTGAGATGGACAGCACTGATTGCGTTGGAAAGTGTGACATTAAAATATATGATTTAATGATTGGCGCTGTTAAAAGCAATGTGGTTGCCCTGGGTAACAAGAGAGAGGTTTTTGAACCTGAAAGACCTGTGGTGAAAGATAAAACTTATTTACGTAAGCTGAAAGGTAGGATCAGGGTAGGCAGAGTTCCCCCAAGAGAGGAGAGTATGCTCAGGGACCCAAAGAGAAGAGAGGGAAGGCAGAGTTTACGGAATTATAGGACCCTGTTAAGATCCAAGCCGGGACGTACCTGGAAGCACACCCGAAAAAAGGGTTGGGCCTACGTGGCTGATGGCCAGCACAGAGGTGTCCCAACTACTATGATGGGTGCAGGTGTTTCTCCCTCTGGATTAAAACAAGAGTGGGGGGTATGTGGCAGAGCGAGGCTCTGTCCCAGTGAAAAAAGGGTTAAAGTGGACACAGAGTCTGCATATCGGCTGAGTGCAGAGCTACAGAGCGTAAATTTAAAAAACAGAGAAAACTGCTCTGGCAGTTTTCTGAGATTTTGCTATTTCTACATGGGGCTTCTATGGCTTGGAGATCCTTCAGAGTCTTGGGTGGGATGGGATCTCCAACCCTGTGTCCGGGTCTTGTGGACAGCCAGCATGGTGTGTGCTCAGGTGCACACAACCAATATAATGAGGGGCTGGTGAGAGCAGAGCAGAGTGAAGGAGAGTGAGCAGCTTGCTTACTGCAGTAGCTGCTAGTGAGTGTCTCTGTGTGAGGACAAACGCTGTGTGCGTTGTAGGGCTTTAAGCTGTGTGCGTCCAAGGAGCCAGAAGCTGTGTGCATTAAGGGACTTCAAGCTGTGTGCGTTTAGGAAGCCCAAAGCTGTGTGCATCCAAGACTGTGAGATTGGAAGATATAGTGGTTTAAGGTATCAGTACCTAAAGCAAGCAGAGGAACTGCTAACGAGAGCCAGGTGGCTTGGTATGTTTTCCTTATTTTTTGAACTGCTAAATGAAGTTAAACCCCTGCGTGGGAATCCTGAAGGGACAGTTTGCTTTTGTTTTTCTGTTTAAATAAACGTGGGCTACCAGGCCCTTAACTAGAATGCCTGTCTGATATGGACTCACTGCATAAAAATGCATCTATCCACTTGAGCTAAAACACCCCAATATCACTATATATATATATATATATATATATATATATATATATATATATATATATGTGACATGGGGGTGTTTAGCTCAGTGGTAAATGCATTTTTCCAGCGAGTCCACAGCAGTCAGTTATCAGGTTCGAGGGCATTTCAGCCCATTTATATTAAAAGGAACAAAATAAAAGTTTATACACAGGATTTCCCACACAGGGGAGTTCTTCTCCCGTAAACTCACACAACAGAAAATGCCAAGCCTCCTGGCTCCTAGGCTTACTTTGCCTTGCAGTTCCCTGCTAAACCAGCCTACTCCTGGTCTCAACAGGATTCTCCAGCCCCTGGGTTAGCTCACTGTCTCCCAGACTTCAGGACTTCCTTCAGCCCCCTTGGTCTTTCTAGTTGCCTCGGCTCTCCCAGCCTCCCAGACCCTTCTCTGGTCTCACAGGCCCTTGTAGCTGTCCCAACCTTCCCAGTCCATGAGACACAAAATCCCCCCTCACCAGGGATGTAGTCTCACACAGGGAAGACAGCTTTCCAGACACAGGTCTGTCTTCATACAGCAGCAGCTAGGGATGAACCCATGTTCGAATCGAACATCGAACATCGGCCGTTCGTCCATTCGACGAAGCCAGAACTTTGTGGGCCGTTCACATCAAATTCGTGTAATACGAACGGCCCACAATGCACTGCGCCAGTCGCAGTGCATTGCTGGCTGATGATTGGCCAAGCATGCACTGTGACCCCACATGCTTGGCCAATCACAGCGCCGGCAGCGAGGAGAGCCATAATTGGCCACAGGCAGGATGCCTGTGGCCAATTATAGCTCAGGGGGTTTAGTACACGCCCCACACTGTATAAGGCCGCCAGTGCGCCGGCCTTGTGTAGTGTGTTCCGGCGTGCAGGGAAAGAGCTAGATAGGCAGGGACAGTGTGTTCTTTTCTCAGGCATCTGCAGGAGTTAGTGGGTGTTGTGTGCCTCCAGCGCAGTATATACCTGTATCTACCCTTTATTGCTGTTGTTCTCTCTAATACAGGCATCTGCAGGAGTTAGTGGGTGTTGTGTGCCTCCAGCACAGCACAGTATACACCTGTATCTACCCTTTTTTGCTGGTGTTCTCTAATAAAGGCATCTGCAGGAGTTAGTGGGTGTTGTGTGCCTCCAGCACAATATACACCTGTATCTACCCTTTATTGCTGGTGTTCTCTAATACAGGCATAAGCAGGAGTTAGTGGGTGTTGTGTGTGTCATGGATATGCATTAATGTCTGTCTGCCATCTTAAATTTCCTCCTCAAGTGTTCATCTTAGAGGCCATAACCCTTTCACCTGGCTTCCTTTATAATCTCCTCCCAGCCTGACTCCACCCCAGGCCCTATCACAGAACACTATATTAACCTGTGCACTGCAAGCCTGCTTTGCTGATCAACGTGTTTGTTAAGCATTGTGTGTTTGGGTTCCTGCTTGCCGTGTGCTACGTCTGTCTCTCTGTTACGTTATTGGCTTGTCCCTTACTATCCCTGTCTGCTTGTGACACTTGACCTTTGGCTTGTCCTTCTTTATCCTTGTCTGCTTGTGACCCTTGACCTTCGGCTTGTTCTTCGTTATTCTTGTATCTTGCTGCTGCTTCCCCTCTTTTCCCCTTACCCCACGGGGCGTGAGCTAGGAGACTATAGGGGCCGCGACCTGGAGCTAGCCTGCAGCGTAACATCCTTACCACTAGAGGCTCTGGAGAAGACCTGCTGGGTCTTAGACTCCGCGCCCTGGGGAATCTCGGCTCTAGCTTCCTGTAGGATCCCGGTTGTGCTCCTCTGGTCCTGCTTTCCACAACCACCCAGTTTCCTATCCGCAGCAGTCAGCCATAGGGTTCACCATCTTGTGGTGCACTCCTGTCCCCCTACGGTGTGCACCTGTCATCTGGCCACAGGTGACCTGACAGTTTGATCAGCCATGGACCCGGCTGATATGCCGCTCCCCGCGGATGATCCATTACGGGGCATAGTCCGCAGACTTGAAACCCAGGAATCGAATCAGACTCAGGTGATGCGATTCCTCCAGGATCTGGCTTCTCGATTCGAGCAGCTTCAGGCCCCCTTGGGAACCCCGAATCCACAACCTCAAGTACAACCGGCGGCTGTACCTATCGCACCAGTCGCAGCCACACACTCACTAAAACTGCCAGCTCCGTTCCGTTTCTCTGGGGACTCCAAGGCCTGCAGGGGGTTTCTCAGCCAATGTACGATTCATTTTGAGCTTCAGCCTCAAAACTTCCTGTCTGACCGGGCTAAGGTAGCCTATATCATTTCCCTCCTCTCCGGTGAAGCTTTAGCCTGGGCTGCCCCCCTGTGGGAGAGGAATGATCCGGTGGTTTCCAGCCTGTCCGACTTCTTGAAGCTCTTTCGTAATATCTTCGAGGAGCCGGCTCTGGCTTCTTCAGCGGCTAGTGCCCTCTTACGTCTTTGCCAAGAATCGAGTTCAGTGGGACAATATGCTCTTCAGTTCCGTATCCACACAGCTGAATTGAGCTGGAATAATGAGGCCCTGGTCGCTACCTTTTTACATGGCCTCTCTGACCGAGTGAAGGACGAATTAGCGGGAAGAGCCATTCCCGTCGGTCTGGACGATGTAATTTCGTTATGCAATCAGATCGACATTCGTTTTCAAGAGAGGTCCCTAGAAAAAAGACGCCAGCACCCTCTGGGTCCTAGCCAGTCTGAGCTCCCCTCCCTTCGTCCCGTGGAGCATCCTCTACCTGCTGAGGAACCTATGGAGCTGGGCCGGACCAGACTAACCCCCGAAGAACGTGCTAGGCGCAGAACTCTGGGTTTGTGCCTCTATTGTGCGGGCAAGGGTCATTTTCGTGACTCCTGCTCGCTTCTGTCCGGGAAATGTCCTCATACATTTGGAAGGTGGAGTATTGGACCCAGAAAAATCACCTTCTCGCCTTCTCCTGCCGGTGTTCCTTCATGTAGGCACTTCTCCTCAGTCAACCCTTGCATATCTGGATTCCAGGGCTGCCGGCAATTTTATGGATTGGAGAACTGCTTCTTCTATGAAGCTTACCCTTTCACCTCTCACTACTCCATTGGTAGTCTCGGCAATTGATGGCACTGTTCTCCCAGGAGGCCCTATTCGCTTCCAGACGCTACCCATTAGGATGTCGGTAGGGATTCTCCACCAGGAGTGGATATCCTTTCTCATTCTACCCAAGGCCTCTACCCCCATTGTATTGGGCCTCCCTTGGCTACAGCTCCACTCTCCACATGTGGACTGGGTCTCTGGGCAGATCCTGGCCTGGGGTTCCTCATGTTTCTCATCGTGTCTTCTCAAGGTGGCCCCCAGGGAGAGTCTTCCGGTTGCTGCCACTTCTGTTTCTTCTGAACTTCCCGCTGCATACAGCGATTACCGGGATGTGTTCTGTAAGAAATCAGCTGAGGTGCTTCCTCCCCACAGGTCTTTTGACTGTGCTATTGACCTTGTCCCTGGAGCAACCCTACCCAGGGGTCGTACCTACCCTCTGTCCATCCCAGAGACCCAGGCCATGTCTGAGTATGTCGCAGAGAATCTGGAGAGAGGTTTCATCCGGAAATCCGCATCGCCTGCAGGGGCAGGGTTCTTTTTTGTTGCCAAAAAGGATGGTACCTTAAGACCCTGCATCGACTATCGAGGTTTAAATGCGGTTATTATTAAAAATCGATACCCCTTACCCTTAATATCTGAGCTATTCGATAGGTTGAAGGGTGCCTCCATTTTCACCAAGTTGGATCTCAGAGGCGCGTACAATCTCATTCGAATACGGGAGGGTGACGAATGGAAGACTGCATTCAACACTAGAGACGGGCATTGACGAATACCTGGTGATGCCTTTTGGTTTGTGTAATACCCCAGCCGTGTTTCAAAACTTCGTCAATGAATTCTTCAGAGATCTGTACCAATTTGTTGTCATCTATCTGGATGACATCCTGATCTTTTCTGAAAATCTGCTCGTCCACAGAAACCATGTCCGCACTGTACTTCAGCGTCTTAGAGAGAACAATCTCTATGCCAAGCTGGAGAAATGTTCCTTTGAATGTTCTGAGGTCCTGTTTCTGGGGTGCTTTGTCTTATGTTCGGGTCTTCGTATGGATCCTGGGAAGGTCTTGGCTATTATCATCTGGCCTCTTCCTGCTAGCCTCAAGGCCACACAGCGCTTTCTTGGCTTCACAAATTATTATAGGCAGTTCATAAGGAATTACTCTTCCATTGCCGCGCCTATTATCGATTTGACCAAGAAGGGTGCGAATGCCAAAGACTGGCCTCCCGAAGCTGTCTCTGCATTTCACGACCTGAAACAGACCTTTGTTTCTGGACCTCTCTTGAGGAGACCAAATCCTGGGGATGCATTTTTTATTGAAGTGGACGCTTCCTCAATGGGGGTGGGAGCTGTGCTTCTTCAATTCTTTGAGAAGAAACGTCAACCATGTGCGTTCTTCTCCAAAAAAAATTCTCAGGCAGAGAGGAATTATGCCATCGGTGATAGGGAACTTCTCGCAATTAAATTGGCGTTAGAGGAGTGGCGTCATCTCTTGGAGGGTTCCCCTCACTCCATAACGATCTTTACGGATCACAAGAATTTACAGTATCTACAGAATGCTAAACGTCTGAATCCTAGACAGGCCAGGTGGAGTTTCTTCTTTGCCCGTTTTAATTTCACGATTACCTACAAACCTGGTTCCTGCAACGGTCGGGCTGATGCGCTCTCTAGGTCATTTGACACTTTGGACGAGGAGTCCGCCCCTGAACCTGAGCCGATTATTCCAACCTCGTGCATCGTTGCCCACTCTACCACTCTGAAGTCAAAAATTCCGCCTGGTAAGACCTTTGTCCCCACTGAGCTAAGAGCTAAGATCCTTCGTTGGGGACATGATTCCAAGGTGACAGGTCATTCTGGATTCCTCCGATCCTTCTTACTCATCAGTCGTCACTACTGGTGGCCTAATCTCCGCTCAGATGTCAAAGACTACGTTAAGGCTTGTCATGTCTGTGCTCAGTCTAAATCCTCCACACAAGCTCCTGCTGGTCTCCTCATGCCCTTGCCCATTCCTAAGGAGCCCTGGGCTCATATTGCCATGGATTTTATCACCGACCTCCCACTGTCTGAGAATAATACAGTCATTTGGGTGGTAATCGATCGGTTCTCCAAGATGGCTCACTTTGTTCCTCTTCCTGGTCTTCCTTCTGCTCCTGCCTTGGTTCCCATTTTTATTTGAGAAATTCTCCGCCTCCATGGGGTTCCTTCTCATATTGTTTCCGACAGGGGAGTCCAATTCACGTCTCGTTTTTGGAGAGCCTTTTGCAAATCCCTCAATATTGTCTTGGATTTTTCCTCTTCTTACCATCCCCAATCCAATGGACAGACTGAGAGGGTTAATCAGGAGTTAGAGGTCTTTCTTCGCACCTTTGTGTCTTCTCACCATGACGATTGGTCCTCTCTACTCCCGTGGGCAGAATTCTCCCATAACAATCATGTGAATACCAGTTCGCAGAAGACGCCCTTTTTCACAGTTTATGGAAAACACCCTCAACTTCCTCTTCCCATGATCTGTTCTCCAGATATTCCAGCTTTGGCTTTGGTTCAGGAGTCTCTCAATTCCGTTTGGGGTGACGTTCATGATTCCCTCCGGGCAGCTGCTGAAAAATTCAAAGGCTTTGCCGACCGCCGCAGGCGTAAACCGCCTTCTCTTCAGCCAGGGGACAAAGTCTGGCTCTCTACCAGGAACATCAAGCTCCGAGTTCCTTCTCTGAAGTTTGCTCCACGATTCATTGGTCCATACACTGTAACTGCTAAACTGAATCCGGTTTGTTTCAAACTCCAGATTCCTAAGAGCCTTAAAATCACTAACTCCTTCCATGTTGCTCTTCTAAAGCCTTTAGTCCTCAATAAATTCTCTTGTCCTCTCCCTACCGTGGCACCTGTCTCTGAGGATAATCAGGAGTACGAGGTCAGTCAAATTCTGGACTCCCGACTCTGTAAAGGCGTTCTTCGGTACCTCGTTCATTGGAAGGGGTTTGGTCCTGAGGAGAGGTGTTGGATCACTGCATCTGAGGTCTTTGCACCTCGTCTGTTAAAGGAGTTTCATCTGAAGTTTCCCTCTAAACCTGGGCCCAGGCGGGGAAGGGGGAGGCCTCGTATGAGGGAGGGTGCTGTCATGGATATGCATTAATGTCTGTCTGCCATCTTACCTTTCCTCCTCATGTGTTCATCTTAGAGGCCAGAACCCTTTCACCTGGCTTCCTTTATAATCTCCTCCCAGCCTGACTCCACCCCAGGCCCTATCACAGAACACTATATTAACCTGTGCACTGCAAGCCTGCTTTGCTGATCAGCGTGTTTGTTAAGCATTGTGTGTTTGGGTTCCTGCCTGCCGTGTGCTACGTCTGTCTCTCTGTTACATTATTGGCTTGTCCCTGACTATCCCTGTCTGCTTGTGACCATTGACCTTCGGCTTGTCCTTCGTTATCCTTGTCTGCTTGTGACCCTTGACCTTCGGCTTGTTCTTCGTTATTCTTGTATCTTGCTGCTGCTTCCCCTCTTTTCCCCTTACCCCACGGGGCGTGAGCTAGGAGACTCTAGGGCCCGCCACCTGGACCTAGCCTGCAGCGTAACATCCTCACCACTAGAGGCTCTGGAGAAGACCTGCTGGGTCTTAGACTCCGTGCCCTGGGGAATCTCGGCTCTAGCTTCCTGTAGGATCCCGGTTGTGCTCCTCTGGTCCTGCTTTCCACAACCACCCAGTTTCCTATCCGCAGCAGTCAGCCATAGGGTTCACTATCTTGTGGTGCACTCCTGTCCCCCTACGGTGTGTCATCTGGCCACAGGTGACCTGACAGTGTGCCTCCAGCACAGTATACACCTGTATCTACCCTTTTTTGCTGGTGTTCTCTAATAAAGGCATCTGCAGGAGTTAGTGGGTGCTGTGTGCCTCCAGCACAATATACACCTGTATCTACCCTTTATTGCTGGTGTTCTTTAATACAGGCATCTGCTGGAGTTAGTGGGTGTTGTGTGCCTCCAGCACAGCACAGTATACACCTGTATCTACCCTTTTTTGCTGGTGTTCTCTAATAAAGGCATCTGCTGGAGTTAGTGGGTGTTGTGTGCCTCCAGCACAATATACACCTGTATCTACCCTTTATTGCTGGTGTTCTCTAATACTGGCATCTGCAGGAGTTAGTGGGTGTTGTGTGCCTCCAGCACAGCACAGTATACACCTGTATCTACCCTTTTTTGCTGGTGTTCTCTAATAAAGGCATCTGCAGGAGTTGGTGGGTGTTGTGTGCCTCCAGCACAATATACAGTTGCAATAAAAAGTATGTGAACCCCTTGGAATGATATGGATTTCTGCACAAATTGGTCATGAAATGTGATCTGATCTTCATCTAAGTCACAACAATATACAATCACAGTCTGCTTATAATTACTAATAACACACAAATAATTAAATGTTACCATGTTTTTATTGAACACACCATGTAAACATTCACCGTGCAGGTTGAAAATGTATGTGAACCCTTGGATTTAATAACTGGTTGAACCTCCTTTGGCAGCAATAACTTCAACCAAACGGTTCCTGTAGTTTTAGATCAGACGTGCACAACGGTCAGGAGTAATACTTGACCATTCCTCTTTACAGAACTGTTTCAGTTCAGCAATATTCTTGGGATGTCTGGTGTGAATCGCTTTCTTGAGGCCATGCCAAAGCATCTCAATCAGGTTGAGGTCAGGACTCTGACTGGGCCACTCCAGAAGGCGTATTTTCTTCTGTTTAAACCATTCTGTTGTTGATTTACTTTTATGCTTTGGGTCGTTGTCCTGTTGCAACACCCATCTTCTGTTGAGCTTCAGCTAGTGGACAGATGGCCTTAAGTTCTCCTGCAAAATGTCTTGATAAACTTGGGAATTCATTATTCCTTTGATGATAGCAATCCGTCCAGGCCCTGACGCAGCAAAGCAGCCCCAAACCATGATGCCCCCACCACCATATTTCACAGTTGGGATGAGGTTTTGATGTTGGTGTGCTGTGCCCATTTTTCTCCACACATAGTGTTGTGTGTTTCTTCCAAACAACTCAACTTTGGTTTCATCTGTCCACATAATATTTTGCCAGTACTGCTGTGGAACATCCAGGTGCTCTTGTGCAAACTGTAAACATGCAGCAATGTTTTTTTTGGACAGCAGTGGCTTCCTCTTTGGTATCCTCCCATGAAATCCATTCTTGTTTAGTGTGTTACGTATCGTAGATTCGCTAACAGGGATGTTAGCATATGCCAGAGACTTTTGTAAGTCTTTAGCTGACACTCTAGGATTCTTCTTCACCTCATTGAGCAGTCTGCGCTGTGCTCTTGCAGTCATCTTTACAGGACGCCTACTCCTAGGGAGAGTAGCAGCAGTGCTGAACTTTCTCCATTTATAGACAATTTGTCTTACCGTGGACTGATGAACAGCAAGGCTTTTGGAGATACTTTTATAACCCTTTCCGGCTTTATGCAAGTCAACAATTCTTAATCGTAGGTCTTCTGAGAGCTCTTTTGTGCAAGGCATCATTCACATCAGGAAATGCTTCTTGTGAAAAGCAAACCCTGAACTGGTGTGTGTTTTTTAGAGGGCAGGGCAGCTGTAACCAACACCTCCAATCTCATCTCATTGATTAGACTCCAGTTGGCTGACACCTCACTCCAATTAGCTCTTGGAGATCTCATTAGTCTAGGGGTTCACATACTTGTTCCACCTGCACTGTGAATGTTTACATGGTGTGTTCAATAAAAACATGGTAACATTTAATTATTTGTGTGTTATTAGTTTAAGCAGACTGTGATTATCTATTGTTGTGACTTAGATAAAGATCAGATCACATTTTATGACCAATTTGTGCAGAAATCCATATCATTCCAAGGGGGTCACGTACTTTTTATGTGTGCCTCCAGCACAGCACAGTATACACCTGTATCTACCCTTTTTTGTGGGTGTTCTCTAATACAGGCATCTGCAGCCTTTACAGTGGGTGTTGTGTGCCTCCAGCACAATATACACTACGCAATTGCTGGTTTTCCCATCTCCCTGCAGGCCATTACTATGTCTGGAAGGCCAACAAGGAGAGGCAGACAGTCACGAGCCAATAAAAGAGGGCAAGCAGGCTCTGTGTCTAGAGACAACAGTGCTGGTCGTGGACGCGGTGCATCGTCATCAGCACGTGGCCATGGGACACGCTTGTCCTTATTTTCGGCAGCTGGACGTGTTGAGCCGCATCATGCCGAAGACTTGGTAGAGTGGATGACCAAGCCCTCCTCATCCTCCTCATCCTCTCTCACCCAGGCTCAGGGTACTGGCAAAGATGCTGCTAACGCGTCCTCTTCCCTCGTCTCAATGTCATCAGTCACTCCTTCCCTAGACCCACCATGTCCTCCTGAGGAGTCCCCCGAACTGTTTGAGCACAGTGTTGGGTACATTTTACAGGAGGATGGCCAGTGTTTTGAAGGGTACAGGATGATACACAGCTAGAGGAAGGCAGTAGCGTGAGCGCAGAGAGAGGGGATGCTCAAGAAGGACAGCAATCTGGCAGTCATGTTCCAGCAGCTGCAGCATACTGCCAGGTTTGCTCCAGTGATCAAGAGGGAGGGGATGATGAGGTCACTGACTCCATGTGGGTGCCTGATAGGAGGAGGAGGAGGAGGTTGAGGAGGAGGCACATCTCCAACGAGGCAGGATGCCCTCCGGGGGCCAGCGTAAGGGCAGCACACCGACTGAATCACACCGCAGAGCTCCGCCTGTGCAGGGCGCTGCCTCTGCCCATTATTCCAAAAGTTCTTTGGTGTGGGCCTTTTTTGATTTGAGTGCATTAGATCACACCGCTGCTATTTGCAACATATGTCTCAAGCGTATCTCGCGTGGCCAAAACATCAGCCGCTTGGGCACCACATGCTTGACCAGACATATGTTGACCTGCCATGCAGCTCGTTGGCAAGCGTACCTTAAAGACCCACACCAAAGAACAAAGCGGACCTCTCCTTGCTCCTCATCAGCTGGGATCTCTAACCCCACTATACCTTCAGTCCTCTCTGAAACCTGCACTGAGAGGAATGAAGGTGTAGAATTAGGTGTGTCACAGCCAAGTACTTGCGGGCACTCTGCTAGCAGCACACCGACGTCCGATTGCAGCAGGCAAATTTCCCTGCCCCAGCTGCTGGACCGTCGAAAGAAGTTCACTCCCAGCCATCCACATGCCCAGCGGTTGAATGCTAGCTTGGCTAAATTGCTAGCACTTCAACTGCTGCCTTTTCAGTTGGTAGACTCGGCCCCCTTCCGGCGATTCCGGCTCTCTACCGGCATGTGGAAGGCAATTACCATGCCTCGCTGGACAGGGCGGTCAGCGGTAAGGTGCATATTACCACTGGCTCATGGTCCAGCAGACATGGACAGGGACGTTACCTTTTCTTTTGCGGCCCATTGGGTCACTCTTTTGGCAGCTGGGAAGGATGCAGGACAAGGTGCAGTACTGTTGGAGGTTGTTCCGCTGCCACGCCTCCAAAATGCTACTACTGGTTGTGACACACCTCTCTCCTCCACCCCCTCCTCTTATTCTTCCTCCATGGCCTCTTCCTGTGCTTTGTCCTCGGAACCAGCGGTGCTCCGTAGGCGTTCAAGGGGCTACGCAAGTACACAGGCAAAAAGATGCCATGCTGTGCTTGCGCTGGTGTGTTTGGGGGACAGGAGCCACACTGGGGCAGAGGTTCTGTCAGCTCTGCAGGGGCAGGCCGAGAGGTGGTTGACGCCACGCCAGCTTAAGCCAGGAATGGTGGTTTGCGAGAATGGCACCAACCTCCTCTCCGCCCTCCGACAGGGACAACTGGCCCATGTGCCCTGTGTGGCTCACGTCCTTAACCTGGTGGTGCAGCGGTTCTTGGGCAGGTACCCGGGCTTACAGGATGTCCTGAAGCAGGCCAGGAAAGTCTGTGTGCATTTCCGCAGATCATATAATGCCAGTGCTCGGCTGGCTGAGCTGCAAAAGGAGTTGAACCTGCCCAAGAACCGCCTTATATGTGACATGCCCACCAGGTGGAACTCAACGTTGGCCATGCTGCAGCGGCTGCACATGCAGCAGAGGGCCATCAATGAGTACCTGTGCGACTACGGCACCAGGACAGGGTCAGGGGAGCTCGGGTTTTTTTCACCACGCCAGTGGGGCATGATCAGGGATGCATGCACTGTCCTGGCACCATTTGAGGAGGCCACAGGATGGTGAGCAGTGACAGTGCATGCATCAGTGACACTGTACCTCTTGTCCACCTGTTGGAGGATACGCTGTGTGGAATAATGGACAGGGCACTTGAGGCAGAACAGAGGCAGGAAGAGGAGGACTTCCTTGCCTCTCAAGGCCCCCTTTACCCAGACAGTGTTCCTTCTGTCCCACCCATCACACAGGAAGAGGAGGAGGAGGAGGAGGATTGTGTCAGCATGGAGGTGGAGCCTGGCACTCAGCATCAACAGCAGCAGTCTTTTAGGTATGATTTACAGTCCCAAGAAACCCGTGGACTTGTACGTGGCTGGGAGGAGGTGGCTGCGGATCATGTCGTCCTTAGTGACCCAGAGGACTCCGGACCGAATGCCTCAGCTAACCTACGCTGCATGGCCTCCCTGATCCTGCAAAGTCTGCGGAAGGATCCTCGTATTCTTCGGATCAAGGAGAGGGACCATTACTGGCTGACCACTCTCCTTGATCCATGGTACAAGGGTAAGGTTGCGGACCTTATCTTGCAGTCGCAGAGGATGAGACATCTCCGGGAGGCCTTGCAGAAAGGTCTGTGCAACGTTGTCAGGGAACGCTTTACCCACTGGTGGCGCTGTCGGTCCTATGGATCGCAGTACTAGTGTCCACCAGCAGGTGTCCTCTCACAGCCTGTACCTTTGACAGAGGATCTCACCTGCTGGTGGGAATGCCTGATCTATGGGCCGTAGTACCGGCGTCCACCAGCGGGGGTATTCTGGTAGTGTGGGACAGGCAGCACTTCCTGTGGTCAGCTGTGACCTGAAGCCTGATTACAAGACTTCTTTATATACCCGGCAAGTGCAACACTCCTTGCCCTGGTATCTCTCTTCCTGACCCCCTGGACCTGTGACCCGGACTTAGCCCGTATCTTATCCCAACCTGCACCCTGCCTGATCTGATCCGACCCAATCCCTATCTTGAACCTGCACCCTGTTTAACCTGATCCCTACCTTGAGCTTATCCTGTGTTTTGTCTCCCTGGTCACCCAGATTCCTGCTCTGCAGCCTACCCATCCGTCCCCTCCTTGTTCCTGCTTCTTCCCATCCTTACCCAGCTGTTGGATCCCCTTGTGTATGACCTTGGCCTGGCTCTGTACTACGATTCCAGTATCTCCCATATTTGTATATATTGTTTATAGTCACTGCTTGTTGATTTATTCATTGCACTGTGTTCTGTTTGAGGTGGTTGTTTGTTGGTCACTTACCGTAATAAATTGTTATATTTTTACTACACTCGTTTGGGTCTCCTCTGTGCAGTCACACAGTCTGGTCTACTATCAATCTCTGACAGTATACCAGGGCCATCCCTGATCAGACGTGACTTCATTGGGGAACCATCCTGTTGTGTGTTTTGCTGATATGGATCACGATGAGATCCTTTACTATTCTCTGCTGGCGACAGAGGAGGGTGAATATTGTCGCCAGATTTTAAAGGGATGGACGAGTGACCAGCTGAGGGAAACTATCCGATCGGCTAATTTCTGGGTGGATCAGGGCTACATGCAGCCTGAGGATGTTCTGCCGTTGACCCGGTTATGTGTAGAACCAGCCCTGTCATTTGTTCCCGAAGGAAGTGATGACTTCTCTCCCCCCTTCAGTGGTGATCAAGTTGAATCCCTAGTTTGGTTATTAGAGGATGACCCAGCTTCTTTTGATGAGCATTATTCCCTCTGTTCCCAGCAGGTGTTATCTGAATGTGTTAGTTCTGTGCAGTCTCTGATTAAACAGGGTGCGTGCGAATCAGTTTTTGTTCAACCTGTGCTGCAGGCATGGTCAGATCTCCTCCTGAACTCAGCCAAGCCACAACATTTCAGCCCTGCCATTAATCACCTGCCTTCCCAAGAATATATCCGCCCATCGCCTATGGCAACGCCAGCTACCGCCCAGTTTGCTCAGCCCCCCAAATATTACTACCCAGTCTCTATCTGTTGCACCTACCCTGCCTTCAATCCACCTGCTTCTTCCCTCCTATCGGTAGCCAATCCACAAGCACCCCCTCCAGCCACTGTCCCTGCACCTCTGCCATTTTCTTCCATTTGCTCAATTCCAACTTTTTCATATATTCCCCCCGTTATTTACAAACCTGCAGTGACCAAATCTAAGAAAAAGCGGAAGTACTTCCCAACCCACACAATCCAATCCGTAACCCAACCTACCTCCACACCCACCAACCTGCTCCAGCCTGCAGCTTCAGAGCCAGCCTTCCAACCTGCAGTTCCCGTGCCAGTCTGCCACCTGGAGGTTCCTATGCCAGCCTGCCAACCGGAGGTTCCTGTGCCAGCCTGCCAACCGGAGGTTCCTGTGCCAGTCCGCCAACCGGAGGTTCCTGTGCCAGTCCGCCAACCGGAGGTTCCTGTGCCAGTCCGCCAACCGGAGGTTCCTGTGCCAGTCCGCCAACCGGAGGTTCCTGTGCCAGCCTGCCAACCGGAGGTTCCTGTGCCAGTCCGCCAACCGGAGGTTCCTGTGCCAGCCTGAAGTTCTTGTGCCAGCCTGCCAGCCTGAAGTTCCCGTGCCAGCCTGCCAGCCTGAAGTTCCCGTGCCAGCCTGAGGTTCCCGTGCCAGCCTGCCAGCCTGAAGACCCTGTACCAGCCTGCCAGCCTGAAGACCCTGTACCAGCCTGCCAGCCTGAAGACCCTGTGCCAGCCTGCCTGCTTGAAGTTCCCGTGCCAGCCTGCCAGCTTGAAGTTCATGTGCCTGCCTTCCAAACAGAAGTCCTGATGACGGTGTCCCAGTCGGAAGATCCGGTGTCCCAGTCGGAAGATCCGGTGTCCCAGTCGGAAGATCCGGTGACCCCACCTGAAGATTCGGTGACTGAGACCCCGCCTGAAGATCCGGTGCCCTTTTCCCGGCCTGTGGTTGTGGTGCCCGTTTCCCGGCCTGTGGTTGTGGTGCCCGTTTCCCAGCCTGAGGTTGTGGTACCCGCTGCGGTGCCCGTTTCCCGGCTTGAGGTTGTGGTGCCCGTTTCCCAGCTTGAGGTTGTGGTGCCCGTTTCCCAGCTTGAGGGTATGATGCCCGTTTCCCAGTCTGTGGAGCCTACTACCCAGTCTGACATGTTCCTGTCTGCTGCCCAACCTGAGATGTTCCTGTCGGCTGCCCAGCCTGATGTGCCACAGCCTGCTGCCCAGCTCGATGACCCGGAGCCTGCTGCCCAGCTCGATGTGTTCCTGTCTGCTGCCCAGCTCAATGTGTTCCTGTCTGCTGCCCAGCCTGAGGTGTTCCTGTCTGCTGCCCAGCCTGAGGTGTTCCTGTCTGCTGCCCAGCCTGAGGTGTTCCTGTCTGCTGCCCAGCCTGAGGTGTCCCTGTCTGCTGCCCAGCCTGAGGTGTCCCTGTCTGCTGCCCAGCCTGAGGTGTCCCTGTCTGCTGCCCAGCCTGAGGTGTCCCTGTCTGCTGCCCAGCCTGAGGTGTCCCTGTCTGCTGCCCAGCCTGAGGTGTCCCTGTCTGCTGCCCAGCCTGAGGTGTCCCTGTCTGCTGCCCAGCCTGAGGTGTCCCTGTCTGCTGCCCAGCCTGAGGTGTCCCTGTCTGCTGCCCAGCCTGAGGTGTCCCTGTCTGCTGCCCAGCCTGAGGTGTTCCTGTCTGCTGCCCAGCCAGAGATGTTCCTGTCTGCTGTCCAGCCAGAGATGTTCCTGTCTGCTGCCCAGCTTGTCTGCCCGGATGTGCCTGCTTTCCGCTTGGACGTGCCCCTGGTCCAGCCTAAAGTGCCTGATGACCAGGCTGAAGTACCCTCATCCTAGGTGCTACCCAATGCCCTAGACTTTGGACAATCAGGACTGGTTGGAGCGTCCGGAGGCCGCTCCTTTTGGGGGGGGGGGGTACTGTCAGGGAAGGCTTTACCCACTGGTGGCACTGTCGGTCCTATGGATCGCAGTACTAGTGTCCACCAGCAGGTGTCCTCTCGCAGCCTGTACCTTTAACAGAGGATCTCACCTGCTGGTGGTAATGCCTGATCTATGGGCCGTAGTACCGGCGTCCACCAGCAGGGGTATTCTGGCAGTGTGGGACAGGCAGCACTTCCTGTGGTCAGCTGTGACCTGAAGCCTGATTACAAGACTTCTTTATATACCCGGCAAGTGCAACACTCCTTGCCCTGGTATCTCTCTTCCTGACCCCCTGGACCTGTGACCCGGACTTAGCCTGTATCTTATCCCAACCTGCACCCTGCCTGATCTGATCCGACCCAATCCCTACCTTGAACCTGCACCCTGTTTAACCTGATCCCTACCTTGAGCTTATCCTGTGTTTTGTCTCCCTTGTCAACCAGATCCCTGCTCTGCAGCCTACCCATCCGCACCCTTCTTGTTCCTGCTTCTTCCCATCCATACCCAGCTGCTGGATCCCCTTGTGTATGACCTTGGCCTGGCTCTGTACTACGATTCCGGTATCTCCCATATTTGTATATATTGTTTATAGTCACTGCTTGTTGATTTATTCATTGCACTGTGTTCTGTTTGAGGTGGTTGTTTGTTGGTCACTTACCGTAATAAATTGTTATATTTTTACTACACTCGTTTGGATCTCCTCTGTGCAGTCACACAGTCTGGTCTACTAACAATCTCTGACAAATGCGTTCCCAGAGACTGGGAGGTTACAAACTCCTGGTCCTGGACAACGAGTTGCTGAGGCTTCGGTCAGTAGCAGAAAGAGGGGTGGAGAAGGTGGCCGTCTGACCTATGCGTTCAGACAATTTTTTAGTCCGCAGCCCCAAGGTATAATCGGTTCCAGCAACCATCGCCAGCGTCTGATATACATGGTGCAGGAATTCCTAGGGGCAAGGTCAGACTTGGACACCTTTCCCACCAAAAATCCTCTGGCTTACTTGGTCTTGAGGATGGATCACTGGCCAGAGCTTGCACAGTATGCAATTGAGCTACTGGCCTGTCCTGCATCCAGCGTTCTTTCGGAACGCACATTCAGTGCTGCTGGAGGCTTTGTCACCGATCACAGGGTGCGCCTGTCCACTGACTCGGTTGATCGACTGACCTTCATAAAGATGAATCAGTCTTGGATCACCACTAGCTACCAGGCACCTGAAGCTGATGTAACAGAATAATTTATTTTGAAATGTCACATCCCTTCAAGACTGCCTATGCTGATGCTGAGTGACTGTCCTGTTATGTTGACTGACTATCCTCTTCCTCCTCAATGATCCTGATGATAGCTTGGAAGAACATTTTTGTTTCTGGGTGCCGCCACCAGTTGCTAAGGCCCAATTTTTCAGCCCCTGTTTAACAGGGGCATGTAATTACAATTTTTTATGCAATGATTTGCAGCAGGGCTCATTCCTGCACTCCAACTAGAGTATCTGGGAGAGGTTGCAGTGTCGTGGCACCAGCACCAGTGCCTAAGGCCCAATTTTTCAGCCCCTGTTTAACAGGGGCGTGTAATTACAATTTTTGATGCAATATTTGCAACAGGGCTCATTGCTGTGCTACAAGTACAGTATCTGTGAGGGGTTGCAGTGTTGTGGCACCAGCACCAGTGCCTAAGGCCCAATTTTTCAGCCCCTGTTTAACAGGGGCGTGTAATTAAAAAATGTTATGCAATTCTTTGCAACAGGGCTCATTGCTGTGCTCCAAGTACAGTATCTGTGAGGGGTTGCAGTGTTGTGGCACCAGCACCAGTGCCTAAGGCCCAATTTTTGAGCCCCTGTTTAACAGGGGCGTGTAATTACAATATTTGATCTAATAATTCACAGAAGGGCCCATTCCTGCGCCCACCAAGAGTAACTGTGAGGGCTTACAGTGTTGTGGCAACACCGTCCACCACCACCACCACAACCACCACCACCAAAGGCCCAATTTTTCTGCCCCTGTTCAACAGGGGCATGCAATTACAATTCTTGATCTAATAATTCACAGCAGGGCCCATTCCTACACCCACCAAGAGTAACTGTGAGGGCTTACAGTGTTGTGGCAACACCACCACCACCAAAGGCCCAATTTTTCTGCCCCTCTTCAACAGGGGCATGCAATTACAATTCTTGATCTAATAATTCACAGCAGGGCCCATTTATGCGCCCACCAAGAGTAACTGTGAGGGCTTACAGTGTTGTAGCACCAGCACCACCACCAAAGGCCCAATTTTTCCTACCACTGTTCAACAATGGCCTGTAATTACAATTCCTGATATAATAGTTCACAGCAGGGCGTTCCAGCGCCCACCAAGAGTAACTGTGAGGGCTTACAGTGTTGTGGCAACACCAACATCTAAGGGGCAAATTTCTGCAGAGTATATACGGCAGGCCCCTACTTTCAAACATCCAACTTACAAACGACTCCTACTTGCAAACGGAAGGAGACAACAGGAAGTGAGAGGAAATCTACCCCTAGGAAGGGAAATTTTCTCCTGTAAAGCCCTGTACACACGATAGGTTTTACCGATGAAAACAGTCCGATGGACTTTTTTCATCGGACAAACCGATCGTGTATGGGCCCCATCGGTCTTTTTTCCATCGGTGTTTAAAAATAGAACATGTTTTAAATTTATCCGATGGTTAAAAAACCGATATCAAATTACTATCGTCTGTGGGGAACTCCATCGGATAAAAAACCCACGCATTCTCAGAATCAAGTCGACGCATGCTCAGAAGCATTGAACTTCATTTTTCTCGGCTCATCAGAGTGTTTTACGTCACCGCGTTTGGAACAGTCGGTTTTTTGACTGATGGTGTGTAGGCAAGACTGATGAAAGTCAGCTTCATCGGTTTTCCGATGGAAAAATCCATCGGTTAAAAAACCATAGGAAATCTGATCGTGTGTACAGAGCTTTAGAGTTAATATGGGGAAAAAGGTGTCTCCTCTCTACTGATGCTTTATCACCAATCCTTGTTTCAATAAAAACCCCACTTTTCCAAAAACATTTGTCATTGGGATGGAAAGTGAGGTGAAATGTTCTGAACAGGTGCACAGACAGCAAAACAAATGTTACAGGGGTGATAACCCTTCCCTATGTTCTCCAAAAAGCTTAAAAATAGTTTTTTTGGCTGCAGCTACACTTAAAAATTTTCCTGTTCCAAATTACAAACAGATTCTACTTAAGAACAAGCCTACAGTCCCTGTCTTGTTTGCACCGCCTGTATACTGCTGTTCAGAGTATATAGGGTTTTAGGTATAGGGTTTTATTTTGGGTGCAGGGTTCCCCTTAATATACATACAAGACCCAAAGGGGCTGGTACTGGGCTGGGGTAGGGGGGGGGGGGTGATGGGGTAGCCATGCCATTTTTCTCAAAGATTTTCATCCATATTGCCAGGACAAGACATGACATTAAAGCCGCAAGCAGTTTTAAATGGCTTTTTTTTCCTTTACAAACGTCATTTTGTGCAGGGACAGTTCTAAACACGGGAAACACGTGCCACTTCACAGGCATACTTTAGACACCCCCAGGTACGATATTTAAAGGAAAATTTCCCTTTTTTTTTTTCTTCACTTTATGCATCATTAAAATGACTGCTCCAGAAAAAACGGCCGTTTTTAAAACTTCTTTTTGCATTGATACATGTCCCCTGGGGCAGAACCCGGGTCCCCAAACCCTTTTTAGGACAATAACATGCATATTAGCCATTATAATTAGCACTTTAGATTTCGAACGTTCGCGTCCATTGTATTTAATAGGGTTCTAACGTTCGCGCAAACTTTCGGTCCGTTCGCAGGTTCTGGTGCGAACCGAACCCGGGGGTGTTCGGCTCATCCCTAGCAGCAGCAACAAGCTGCACACACTCCACCTTCCTCTACTCACTGCTCTCACCAGCCCCTCGTTATATGGTAGGGTTGCCACCTCATCCCTTTAAACCCGAACACATATTAATAACACAGGTTCTGTGGCTGATTAAGGTGGTAATTAAACTCACTTGGTGCCTTATCTCCCTTTAATTAGCCTCAGAACCTGTGTAATTCATATGTGTTCGGGTTTAAAGGGATGAGGTGGCAACTCTATTATATGGGCTGTGTGCACCTGGGAACACACCCTGCTGGCTGTCCACAAGACCCGGACACAGGGTTTGAGATCCCGTCCAATTCAAGTCTTTGAGGAATCTATCTCCAAACTACAGAGCCGCATCTGAAGATAGCAAAATCCGGAAAAAGCTGCCAGAGCAGATATCTCCTCTCAAAATAACTGTCTGTAGCCATGCAGTCACCTGACATGCAAACTCGGTGTCCTTATTCCATCCCTTTTCATAGTGACAGAGCCTTGTTCTGTCACAATATATACAGTATCTCACAAAAGTGAATACACCCCTCACATTTGTGTAAATATTTTAATATATCTTTTCATGTGACAACACTGAAGAAATTACACTTTGCTACAATGTAAAGTAGTGAGTGTACAGCTCGTATAACGGTGTAAATTTGCTGTCCCCTCAAAATAACTCCATACACAGCCATTAATGTGTAAACCGCTGGCAACAAAAGTGAGTACATCCCAAAGTGATCATGTCCAAATTGGGCCCAAAGTGTCAATATTGTGTGTGGCCACTATTATTTTACAGCACTGCCTTAACCCTCTTGGGCATGGAATTCACCAGAGCTTCACAGGTTGCCACTGGAGTCCTCTTCCACTCCTCCATGATAACATCACGGAGCTGGTGGATGTTAGAGACCTTGTGCTCCTCCACCTTCCATTTGAGGATGCCCCACAGATGCTCAATAGGGTTTGGGTCTGCAGACATGCTTAGCCAGTCCATCACCTTTACCCTCAGCTTCTTTAGCAAAGCAGTGGTCGTCTTTTAGGTGTGTTTGGGGTCGTTATCATGATGGAATACTATCCTGCGGCCCAGTCTCCGAACAGAGGAGGTCATGCTCTGCTTCAGTATGTCACAGTACATGTTGTCATTCATGGTTCCCTCAATGAACTGTAGCTCCCCAGTGCTGGCAGCACTCATGCAGCCCCAGACCATGACACTCCCACCACTATGCTTGACTGTAGGCAAGACACACTTGTCTTTCTACTCCTCACCTGGTTGCCGCCACACACGCTTGACACCATTTGAACCAAATAAGTTTATCTTGGTCTCATCAGACCACAGGACGTGGTTCTAGTAATCCATGTCCTTAGTCTGCTCGTCTTAGGCAATCTGTTTGTGGACTTTCTTGTGCATCATCTTTAAAAGAGGCTTCCTTCTGGAAAACAGCCATGCAGACCAATTTGATGCAGTGTGCGGCGTATGGTCTGAGCACTGACAGGCTGACCCTCCATCCCTTCAACCTCTGCAGCAATGCTGGCAGCACTCATATGCCTATTTACCAAAGACAACCTCTGGATATGACACTGAGCACATGCACTCAACTTCTTTGGTCAACCATGGCAAGGCCTGTTCTGAGTGGAACCTGTCCTGCTAAACCGTTGTATGGTCTTGGCCACTGTGCTATAGCTCAGTTTCAGGGTCTTGGAAATCTTCTTATAGAGAGTTCTATGTCACGAGGTGCCTTGTTGAACTTCCAGTGACCAGTATGAGAGAGTGAGAGCGATAACACCAAATTTAACACACCTGCTCCCCGTTCACACCTGAGACCTTGTAACACTAACGAGTCACATGACATCTGGGAGGGAAAATGGCTAATTGGGCCCAATTTGGACAATTTCACTCAGGGGTGTACTCACTTTGCGTGCCAGCGGTTTAGACATTAACGGCTGTGTGTTGAGTTATTTTGAGGGGACAGCAAATTTACACTGTTATACAAGCTTTACACTCACTACTAATCCTGGGTGAAACTTACGGTCATAGTATCAGCAAAACAACAAAAGTCTGCCCTGATCTAAAATCCATGTCTAGTTAAGGAGATTAAAGTGGTTGTAAACCCACTTTTTCAACTTGCACCTACAGGTAAGCCTAGATTAAGGCTTACCTGTAGGTGCAAGAAATATCTCCTAAACCTACACGGTTTAGGAGATATTTACTAAAATGACAGGCGCCGTTGTCTACGGCGCATGCGCGCCGTAGACAACGGCGCATTCATGGGGTTAATCCCATTCACAAACTCGGCTACTTCCCAGCAATCGCTGGGCGTAGCCGAATGGGACGCCTCCTGCGCGCATGCGCAGAGTGACGTCTCCGCCGCTCCGGCCAATCACAGCGCCGGGGCGGCGCTGTGATTGGCTGGTGCGGCGATACCCGGAAGTAACATTCCGGCTATCGCCACAGTGATGTCTGCGGCTGGACAGAGGGACACGGACTGCCTCGGGGGCCCCGATCTAAGGTAAGTGGTACATAATGAGCTATTATGCTAGTCATAATAGCTCATTATGCCTTTCTTTTACAGGTTGGCAAAAAAAAAAAAAAAAAAAGTGGGTTTACAACCACTTTAAGTGACAATTAGGAGGGAGGGGTATAGCTGGAAAAAGAGGCAGATTAACTCTGAATTTCCCACAAAAGGTCTTAAGCCCTGTACACACGGCCGAGAATCCCGTCAGGAAAAAAACATAGTTTTTCCTGACGAGATTCATCGCAAGCTTTTCTTGCCAAGCCGTGCATATAGACAGCCATTCAAAAGAACCACCGTTCTTTTGAATGGCAAGAATGTGGTGATGTCATCGACTACGACGAGCATGCGCTCGTTACATTCGATGCCGTCGCCGCCATTTTGCTTCACCGTACACTACCCTTGTAAGCTACCACGCATGCGTCGAAGTCTCATCGAGCATGCACGGGCTTACCGGAGGACAGGTAAGCTTGTAGCCTCATACACACACACACACACACACACACACACACACACACACGGTTTTCTCGTCGGGAAACAGGCTGACGAGAATCCCGACGAGAAAATAGAGAGCAGGTTCTCTATTTTTCTCGTCGAGATTCCCGGCAGTTTTCTCGACGAGAAAACATACACACGGTTTTCTCGGCAAAAAGCTCTGCCAGCAGTTTTCTTGCAGAGAAAACCGGCCGTGTGTATGAGGCTTAAATAACAATGGATGCTCAGCTAGATAAAAACTTTAATTTTTTATCTTGGCAAGTTGTATCTTTTTTAGTTAGTTACAGATACTACTTACCATCAATGTATCTACAGAAAGAAAAAATATAATTTATTTTTTTATTTTTTATTTAAACAAAGAGTGAGATAAACTAATTATGATAAATTATAAAATTGGTGGTATACATGTACAGCAAATCTAACTACAGCCAGTAAAGTTGCAAAGTTGATTTCTTTTGCAGTTTACATTTCTATCCTGCAGAGGGCCACATTGTGCTACAAACTGTTTTATTACATGAAAAAGTACCACTGTGGATGCCTTATCATCTGGAACATTATACTGATTACCATGTTCTTTTTCTGATATTTATAATTTTTTGTATTTTCATGTTAATTTTTGCAAAACAGGCTAAACACAACTTTGTTCTTTTATATCAAAAGCGTCAAATGTATTTATACGCTGTATATTCTGACCAAATGTTGTTATCTATACCTAGTTCTTTTCTTTTAAATGGAAGTGACATTTATGTGGAATCTTAGATATAACTATAATAGAAAAGAAAAACAGCTATATCCATTTAAACCATTTTATTTAATAATCCTTATGTCAGTTATTTTTGAGTATAGTACAAAAAAGTAGACATTTTCTGTTTTGATTTTTTCTGTTTATTAACAACTCCTATAATTACGACTATTTACTACATCATATGTAAAAAGTTGGACTGTTGCTGTTTTTTTTTAAGCCTAATGAAAATAAGATATACTGCGTATGAAATAGGTGCGCTTTCTCTTTAACCACCTCCAGTCCGGGCCTTTTCTGGCACTTTTTGTTCACATGTAACAATCAGTATTTTTTGCTAGAAAATTACTTAGAATCCCCAAACATTATATATTTTTTTAAAGCAGCGGCCCTAGAGAATAAATTGGTGGGTTTTGAATTTTTTTATGTCACACGGTATTTGCAGTTTTTTCAAACGCAATGTTTTTGTCAAAAAATACACTTTTATCATTTTAATGCAAAAAAAAATGTCACACTTTAAAATTGTGCATGCCCATGTAACAGTGACCAACTACCTAAAGTTTACTATCCATAGGATATACAGAGGAGGTCTGGTGCTAGAATTACTGCCCATGATCGGACGTTCGTGGTACGTCATGTGTGGGACGATCGCTGTTTGCGTGCGTGGGGGACCAAAGCATGCATTCACAGGAGGATGGGGGCACTTTAAAAAATGTTTTTTCCAATTATTAATTTATTTAACTTTCATCGCTTCCAGGTTACTATTACGAACAGCCGAACCTGATCCAGGCTTTGCTTGGCTGTCCAGCCAGCCGGTGGATATGCTGGCTGGACACTCGGATCTCCCGGTGGTAACGGAGAGCCAGAAAGAGCCACGGAAGGTGGCGGGGGGGGGGGGGGGAGTTTCCTCCTGCTGCTTGTAATAGCAATCGATTTACAAATGATTGATTTATTTTCAACTTAATTTCAGTAAAAACACAGCAATACAAGTGCATATAATAGTAATTAAAACTGAAAATGTTCATGCATGAAAAACTTGATATCCTTAATATAAATACGTTGTGCCAAAAATCTACACAAATGCCAACTTCACTGTGCCACACCACCATACCCAAACTCCTTACCAAATGGATAAGATCTCCAAATTATAAGAGATCTGCAGCACATAAAGGGGCAATCGACTGCACAAGTCACAAACAGCAAAGATCGTCCACCATCATTAAGGGTAACCAACAGAGCTCACAAATATCATGGAGAAAGCATAAGGACCAACCAAACAGTGTGATACAATTTAAACCATTAATAATTAAAAGAATACAACTTACAAGCATATGAAAAACCAAACTTGTATAGCATCGCCTCACTCCAGCCGGCGGACGTGAAGACATCACTGGCCAGGCTCTAGCCAATGCGTTTCGTCACAGGAAGGACATTGTCAGGGGAAGAGAGCTATAATTTTTTTTATTACACAGATTTTGATAGTTAGAATAATTTGTAAGTAATTTAAGTTGAAAGCATACCTATGTCATGTACATACAATTGTATTCTATATTCGGATATCTAGAATGCTTTCTGTTTATGATTAAAAAAACACATACGCTTAGCGCAGGAATTTTTGATTTTTAGTTATTAAAGCTGTAAGATGTAAGATTTTTGGTAAGATGTACCAAAAGACATCCAATAGTATGAGGAGGCACTGCTAAAGTTGTAGTCCTGAAGCCTGTTTATTACTTTTATGGTACAGGCAGGTTTATCCTAAGACCCCTGTAAGTGATAATATAGTACTTTTACAAGCGTAATATACAACTAAAATACAGACAAAGCTTGTGCTTCAGGCACCCCTGCCCGCATTGCCATGTTCTGCACTTCCTGAATCATTTATGTAGACTGTTTTGCAGTTAATACAATTGGAAATATAATGGACTAGAACACTATCCCACATGTATAGAATATTTGAGACATTTGGAGTCCCAAGTTGTTTTTGAAACGAGAGAGAATGCCCATATTGGGCTTACAGTGGATTTATCATGAAGCTCCTGGAGAATATTCGTACATGTAATGTATTTAAATTTTTATGAATCCTACTACCTCCAGATGCAAGGAGTGGTGATGGGGACTTGTTGTGCCGTGTCGTATGCTAATTTGCACCAGGGTGATGGAGTATTAGCTTCCCCTCTTGTACCTCTCTATTTTACCTCTCTTTGTACTTCTGTCATACATTAGCATGGCACAGGTACATGGATGATTTCTTGGTCATCTGGACGGAAAGTATGGAAGATTATGATGCAATTATGGCTTCTATAATTAGGAACAGCTGCAATCTTACATTTTCTATGAATGCAAGAGCACACAAAAGTTCTTTCTTAGATGTTGACATTCTGATTCAGCAACAGAGAGTTTGGAGTTACTACAGTATATATGAAGCATCTAACAGGTAATACTGCCCTCCATGCTAACAATGTTCACCTGACCCCCTAAATTAGAAGGATATCACATATCCAATATCTGAGGATATATAGGAATTGTTCTGATGATGTTAAGTTTGAGATAAAATCGAAATCATTGATTAGGATCAATGTGAATCCAGTTGGTATAATACCTAATGATTCATTTTTTGGGCTCCAGGATTATGTATAATGTGAAACTTTTAGAGTTGTCTATTTAATACAATGGCGCTATGGTCCCTGTAGGTAAAACAAACATCCATTCCACTGTTGCATACACAATAACATTTATATAACTGAAATTTGTGCAATCTCAACTCCTATTATTAGATATGGGGGACTTAGCTCTTGATTGGATACATGATGTTCCCAGGAATGGTAATTTTGACAGTGAAAGAGGTTACTCAAAAGGCAACCCAACCTCCCAATTTAAATGAAGTCTTGGGGTCTGGGATTACTCAATCAGACAGAAGGATTTGAGACAGCCTACATCTACAGAAGATCTGTGGTTAGTTCTCCAAGATGTTTGGAACAACCTACTTCCAGAGTTCCTTCAAAACTGGTGTGCAAGTGTACCTAGAAGAATTGAAGAATTGGAAGACAAATGGTGGTCACATCAAATTTTGATTTGATTTGAATTTCTCTTCTGTTCATTGACTTTCCATTTTGTTAATTGATAAAAAAAATAAACTATTACCACTTAAATTTCTGAAAGCTTTCTTCATTTACAGCATTTTTTCTATACCTGCCTAAGACTTTTGCACAGTAGTGTATGTACACATACACTGATCAGCCGTAACTTTATGGCCAGTGACAGGTTAAGGTAATAACATTGTTTATCTTGTTGCAATGGTATCTGAAAGTTGGTAGGATATATTAGGCAGAAAGTAAACATGTTTACCCTGAAGTCGATGCTAATTTTCAATGTCAAGAATTTCAGATTCTCATTCTTGTATTACGTTATATTATGTTATCATTTTTCACTTAATAAAAACTTGTGAAACAAACAAAAAAATTGGTAAAACAGTTTTTTGTGTGTGGGGTTGCATAGCTGCAGACCGGTCAGTGTGCCCATGCTGAGCCATACTCATAGCCAAAAGTGCCTACAATGGACATGTGAGCATCAGAACTGGACCTCAGGTGGCTGGGTTTGAGGAATCACATTTTCTTTCACATCATGTGGATTGCCTGGAGGCATGCTCATCCCTTACCTGGGGAAAAGGTGGCACCAGGATGCAGTATGGGAAGAAAGCAAGCCAGCAGAGGCAGTGGGATGCTTTGGCCAATGCTCTGCTGGGAAACCTTGGGTCCTGCCATTTATGTGTTCATGCGGATGCTACTTGGCACATACCACCTACCTCAAAGATCAACTAAAGGCAAAACTTTTTTCTTTGTTTTGGATAGAGTGGAGAGGGATTAGAACACCTGTCAGTTCCTATTGCTGTCTGTGCCCCCGTTAAAGAGATTCATTCTCTCTATTTGTCCTGTTTACCATTACCATTGAAAGTGAAAGTAAAAGAAAATCCCACATTTTAGGTTGTCTCCACAAAAGTAATAAATAATAAAATAAATCTTCCAATGGGGACACTAGTTCTGGTGGCCTGGGGTCCCCAAGGGATTCCCTTAATTTGCAGGGGTTTTCCTTCACTTCCTGTTTTTCCTATGGGAAAGGAAGTGACGGGAAAACTCTGCAATGGGACACAGATGGTGAAAAAAAAATCCGACAGGGGTTATAACCCTCCCTTACTCTATCCAAAATGAAGAAAAAGGTTTTGCCTATAGTTCTACTTGTACATTGTTGCTGACCAAGTACACCAAGTATTCCCTAATGACCGTGGCCTCTTTCAGCAAGTAAATGTGCCCTGCTATGCTGCAAAAATGGTTCAAGAATGGCTTTTAGGGACACAACAGTGAGTTTTAGGTTTTGACTTGGCCTTCAAATTCCCCAGATATCAATGCAATCAAGCATCTATGGGATGTGTTGGAAAAACAAGTCCATTCCATGGAAGCCCCCCCTCGCAACTTAAGGGACATAAAGGATCTGCTACTGATGGCTTGGTGCCAGATAACACAGCATACTTTCAGAGGTCCAGTGGTGTCCATGCTTGAATAGGTCAGGGCTGTTTTGGCAGCAAAAGGCAGACCTACTCAATATTGGGTGGGTGGTTATAAAGTTATGGCAGATCGCGCTATACATATATCCATCTATCTATAGATAGATAGATAGATATACAGTGCCTTGAAAAAGTATTCATATCCATTAAAATTTTCCAATTTTTTTTCATGTTAAAAAACAAAAACGTAAATGTATTTTATTGGGATTTTATGTGTGACGTGTATTTGTGGCGTGCATTCAACCCCCTTTACTCTGATACCCCTAACCAAAATCTAGTGGAACCAATTGCCTTCAGAAGTCACCTAATTAGTAAATAGAGTCCACCTGTGTGTAATTTTAATCACAGTATAAATACAGCTGTTCTATGAATCCCTCATAGGTTTGTTAGAGAACCTTAGTGAACAAACAGCATCATGAAGGCCAAGGAACACACCAGACAGGTCAGGGATAAAGTTGTGGAGAAGTTTAAAACAGGGTTGGGTTATAAAAAAAATTCTTAAGCTTTGAACATCTCATGGAGCACTGTTCAATCCATCACCTGAAAATGTAAAGAGTAAGGTCACAACTGCAAACCTACCAAGACGTGACCATCCACCTAAATCAAAGCATAGAATGGCCCAAAGTCCAGACCTAAATCCAATTCAGAATCTGTGGCAAGATTTGAAAATTGCTGTTGGTCGTAAATATGACAAAATATGGAAAATTTCAAGGAGTATGAATACTTTTTCAAGGCACTGTAAAAACATAGATACATAGATAAACACTATTAAAAATAAAAAAAATAGCTAGAAGTAGTATTTTACATCTATATGTAGAACTTTTCAATACCATACCATACCATTCATTTTATTTCATAGAGAGAAGTGGAGTCATAAATCAGAAATGTGATTAGGATGTATAGTAAAAAAATAAGCTAAAGGAGAAGCTTGCTCTTTTTAATTTTATAAAGAAAAAGTTATATTGAGAAATAGGATGGATATACACCAGATAATGAATCTCTCTTCCACCTAAAATTGGTTTTAAAAGTGTAATTGGGCACAGTTTGATTCACCGCAGTCTCTCTAAAACTTTCCAGGAGCCACACTGGAAGTTCTGCTTTTGGCACTGGAATAGCCAAAACTTTTTAATTGCAATTTTATGTTTTATGTTACTATCCTAAGTAAATATTCTCCAAATAATCGTAATGAACATCCACTAAAGGATACAGGGGATCATTTTACCCTTTAGGTATATTCCCAAAGGCATAAACGTTATAGTCACTTTGGCCAAAGGCAATAGAAGCTGGGCTGGCAATCCAAAACTGTCCTGTCATTGTTAGATCATTGGTGTGGGAGATCTCCACATTAGCCCCATAGAGAAATTTATAGACCCAGCGGGGAATTAAATTTAGCCCCACCCTGCCAAAACGGGTAGTATTTTCCTATCGATTTTTGATATGCATTCCTGGAACATGTGCTACCAAAAGGAGGGGTGTTATTTTACTAGTAAATAAGACTTGGAGTCATGTGTTTTCCTTCTCCGGCTCCACATATCTTTTTTTAAAGCTTTTATTGGTCTCATAATATCTTTGAACTCACATGGATTACTATATTGATTACTTCGCATTTTACAAGTTGTCTTAACATGGTCAAACGGGCATCCACAATTTATTGCCATTCTGGAAAGAAAAGCATTTTTATTTGAAAAAGAAATACTCAGAATGACAAAATAATATTTAATAAAGCAATTAACATGGTCCGTTATTATTTTAGGAGGTTTTAACACAGTATTTTTGTACAGCAAAAGGTAGGAAAAGAAAATCACACTCACTATGGGTCACTAATTGAACATGATTTGTGGTTGTAAAATTGCTGTACTTCAAACACATGTTTAACTGCCTGCTGTCTGCTCACACTTGGAATGTGTCCCTGTCTTTCTGGACCTAATTACTTGCTTCAGTTTTTTTCACGAATGCATATACAGTAAAATGTGTGACTGAGAGAACTATATGATGTGCTTTGTGCCAAAGTAACAGATCCAAACGCTCACGTTCAATATACTGTGTGGCAGGTACAACTGATGAGGTGAGAGCTGCATAAATGTCAGCCTATATGATCAGTACTGAGCAGAACAGCTACATACTTTCCTCCTTTACCTAAAGTCATAAAATTCTAGACAAATATTTCTCTAAATTCGAAATAGCTGCTTGTGGAGCAATAAAACCTACTTTTTTTTTCTACCTGTTAAAAAACTGCTTTTTACTTTGATAATTAGTACACTCCTTTTTCCATTGCTGGTCAAGGATTTGCATTTGTTGTCTTCTGAGCCGCAAGTAAATGGGTATAGTTTAAAGCAGGTATGTCCAAAGTCCGGCCCGTGGCCCGGTTTTATATGGCCCCCCCTTGGAATTTGCTTTTTTCACTTTTGTGGCCCCCCCAAGCTCCGCACAGGGTAAGATGAGCTTGGTTTAAAAAAAATAAAATATATTCTCTAATCCCTGAGCGCCTCTCACTGATAAGCTGGGCATTGCTGGGGCGTGTTCCAAAGCCCGTTGGGAAGCTGACAGCGCGCATCGCCAATAACAGACACTGAAGCCCTGTACACCCTGTATCCTATGGATTTTCGTCCGATGGATTCTTTTCATCAGACAAACCGATCGTGAATGGGACCCATCTGTCTTTTTTCCATCGGTTTTTAAAAATAGAACATGTTTTAAAAAAACCCACGCATGCTCAGAATCAAGTCGACGCATGCTCAGAAGCATTAAACTTCATTTTTCTCGGCTCATCGGAGTGTTTTACGTCACCGCGTTTGGAACGGTCGGTTTTTTGACTGATGGTGTGTGGGCAAGACTGATGGAAAACAGTTTCATCAGATATCCGATGGACAAATCCATCGGACGAAAATCCATAGGATATCCGATCGTGTGTACAGGGCTTTAGTCATTTCCCAGTCCACAGCTGCAGAGCTCTCAGTGTCTCAGTGCCTGTGATTGGCGGCAGTGATTGGCTGCGGCGCTGCACGCTGTCATCCTTGCACTGAGAGGCACTCGAGAATTTCTCAGGGGATAAGATAAGTTTACTACTGTAACAGATATAAAGCGAATATTTAAACATATGTAGGACCCTCCTCACTCCCCTCTTTCTCTCGTCTCGTCTTTCTCTTGTCTAGGGGTATCTTAGAGGGGAGGGAGCGGGGACACCACGCCTGGCTTCCACCACATGTGTCAGTGCGGTATAAGCAACGTTCTTGTATTACCTTCGGGTCAGTGCTGTGCACCTGGATCCTCCCTCCAAGAGTCACCTTGAACAATGTCTGTTAGGAAATGAGCCCCACACCATTAAAGTTCAACACTCCTTTATTCTTCTCGAATGAACACAATCAGTTGAACTCCCTTGGTAGAAACAGAACAGAAAAGGAGGTGTGGATGCGAATAGGCCCAGACACAATGTAGTTCTCCACTTTCCTTCCTGAAAGTGGGTTACGGTCTCCGCACGAGGGGGGATTTCCTTCCAGGCGGTCTCCGACGAGAGGCTCACCTGTCACCGGCAATATGCTGCACCGGGTCTTCAAGTGAGGAGCTCCCCCCGGTCCATGGCGCCTTCCGGATTCGGGTACCCACTCCCGGGGTTCCCTAGGATCTCCTTCCCTCGCGGAACTCAGTGTTGGGCACTGTGCTCCGGACCTCCATCCAAGTACCTCACCCCAGGCTAAAGGTGCCTGGGATGGAACACGACCTCCGATTGTCCTCTAGGCCTAGGCCACCCAGAGGACTGACACGAACCACCGTCCACAAGCTGAAGGTGCTTGGGACTCCGACCCCGTGACAAAGATGGCCGGCCCCTTTATCCCCTCTCCCAGAAAGCACAGCGGGTTCCCCGCCCCACTATACCGCTGCCGAGGGAGGACAAAAAGGAGGCACAGCACACAGTAATGATTCAACCCCAGCCCAAGGCGGCAACGCCACCCAGTGGGCTGCAGGGAATTACACATCACTGATGTCTCTGCCAAGTTCAAATTTACACCCGGGTAAGTACATACCCGCTACACTCTCCCCCTGGTCATTTGACACTGGTCACCAGTGTCTGGAGTAAATCATGCCCTCAACGGCTGACATAATCCAATCCAGAAACCGACTAACAATTGAACAAAAATGTAAAACTTTTAGAAAAAACTATCCAACTGAAACATTGTGTCTGAGCCCTGTAAAGAAAAGGGAATAAAGACAAGAGAAAACAACAGCACTGATTCATAACTTTGAATCACATATTCACATATGACTTCCCCCCCCCCATCCTGACTAAGACCCACCCCATACTCAGTGGACTTGATGGGATGTTCTCCTGCAGAGGGAAAAGAAAGGATTAACACACATAACCCTGACACCTGTATCCGTGTAATGGAAAAGAAACTTCTCAGAGAAGAAATCCCTTTTCTCCAAAGAGTGAGTGCATGAATAGTGTCTTAACATTGCGCAACACTGCCACCTGGTGACAGCACCGCGGTAACTGCACTCGTGGAACTTTCCTCTTTTCCTTTGGCCCTATCTACCCCAGAGTCCATAATCTCTTGCAGGAAAAGTAAAGAACAAACAGGAACAGTTCTTCATTCCTCTGGGCACAAAAGCAACGGGCCCCAGAAAGTTCAGCAGCATGATAAGAACGGAGTCTCTTTTCTCCTACAGGTAAAAGCGGGGATGCGGCAGAAGAAGTGGTTTCAAGTGCTGATCCATGGTCTCCAGATGATACTCCACATCTTCTCCTTCTTTGCGCCGGAACAACACTTTATCTGCATGGATGTGTCGTCCCAACATCCATTCTGCCTTGCAGTCTTTAAAACATTGAGAGGCCTTTGGAGAGCATGCCAGGTACCTGCGGGCGTGGGGAATCTGAAGGTGGGTCCACACAAAGTCATTGTACCAGCGCTCCCGGCACACTTCCACCTCATACAGCAGTTTCTTCGACAAGTACGGACACTCCCATCCGTAGTCAGCAGCAACCTTCTGGCCAAATAGCCGTTGCAATCTCGCCAAAGGAGTCATGGTAGCTCTGTCCCCTTCGCCAGGCAAAACTATCGAGTCCGGGTGGCGAGGGACCTTGATCACATCTGATCTGGGCATAGGCGCCCGCAGCAACAGTCTCTTTTTCCCGGCCTTCGGTACAGATGGCACCGGGGATGTAGAAGCAGGCTGGGGACAGGACCTCTCTTCAGGCGCTGGTGCCTCCACCCGGGGTGTACTTTCCCCTGTTGACATGGGTGGATCTCTGATCCTCCGAGATAAAGCGAGAGGGATTTTGTCCCAGCCCTTCCCGGCAAACAAATCGTCTATAGCAACGTCGTCTCCCATGTCCGAGAGCGACTCCAGGTCAGAGGTGTCACACTCCTCCGCGGGTATGTAGCCGGTTGTAGAAACGGAGCCACCACCTCCCGCGGATTCGTTAGGCCATGACTTCCCGACACCTCCGCCCACACACCAAATCTCTCCGCCTGGCTTACCTCGGCCTTTACTTGAAGAGGGACGTCCGGAACTCTTGTCGACGGATCCATCCAGGCCAGGCGTATGCGGGCGAGACGGTCCACAACAACCGCTGGTCGGGGCTACCATGCCGGTCTTTCTCTTCAGTGGTGGACGCTGCGAGATAGTGGTGACCGAGTCAGCATCCTCGGATTTCTCCCGTTGGGGTTTTACGACCTCCTCCGCGGTCGCTGCAGTGTGCGTAGGGATGGCTCTCACAGCAGTGATTCCTCCTCTCTGAGTGGTGTTGCCCGCAGCATGGCCGGGGTAAATGGTTCTCGGCCTCTCAACCACTGGATCCACTTCGAACAGGAACTCCCCACAGGCCTCACATCGCCCGAATGGCTTCAGCTGGCACACCAGTCCCGAACAGCCGGGACAAATCACACCCAGGGCCTCAACGTCCATGCACATGTACAGGGCGAATCGACCCCTTGGCTTTAGCCGGATCCCCGTATCTGTTACCGGAGCAGCAGCAGTCAATGTCGTGGTGGAAGGGTGAACTGGAATCCACGATGTATGTCCGAACATGGGGACCTGTTGCTGATCCATCGCACACTGCAAGGTTTTTGCGCCAATGTCCCACGTGTAGTCCTTCACACGTATTGGACTCCTCCCCTTTGCTCCAGTTCGCGGGCTTTTCTTTTCTGTGGCCGAGTCACGCCCACGAACTAAGCGATGGGGGTGTGCCTGGTGGCGCAGTGCAATAGAAGCCCCTGTGTAGTACTTCACACGGCTGAACTTCCCCCTCTTTCCACTCTTCTGCGCGGGCCTTTCCCTTCACTGGGTCATGTCCACGACTTCGAGCAGGGATGCACTTCGGCCAATGAAGGCCTGCCTATTCGCTTAACTCTTCCAACAGACACGTTCAATACTGTGGTGCACAAACACTATACCGGACCCAAGCCCCCACGTGTAGCACCCTCCTCACTTCCCTCTTTCTCTCGTCTCGTCTTTCTCTTGTCTAGGGGTATCTTAGAGGGGAGGGAGCAGGGACACCACGCCTGGCTTCCACCACATGTGTCAGTGCGGTATAAGCAACGTTCTTGTATTACCTTTGGGTCAGTGCTGTGCACCTGGATCCTCCCTCCAAGAGTCACCTTGAACAATGTCTGTTAGGAAATGAGCCCCACACCATTAAAGTTCAACACTCCTTTATTCTTCTCGAATGAACACAATCAGTTGAACTCCCTTGGTAGAAACAGAACAGAAAAGGAGGTGTGGATGCGAATAGGCCCAGACACAATGTAGTTCTCCACTTTCCTTCCTGAAAGTGGGTTACGGTCTCCGCACGAGGGGGGATTTCCTTCCAGGCGGTCTCCGACGAGAGGCTCACCTGTCACCGGCAATATGCTGCACCGGGTCTTCAAGTGAGGAGCTCCCCCCGGTCCATTTCGCCTTCCGGATTCGGGTACCCACTCCCGGGGTTCCCTAGGATCTCCTTCCCTCGTGGAACTCAGTGTTGGGCACTGAGCTCCGGACCTCCATCCGAGTACCTCACCCCAGGCTAAAGGTGCCTGGGATGGAAGATGACCTCCGATTGTCCTCTAGGCCTAGGCCACCCAGAGGACTGACACGAACCCCCATCCACAAGCTGAAGGTGCTTGGGACTCCGACCCCGTGACAAAGATGGCCGGCCCCTTTATCCCCTCTCCCAGCAATCACGGCGGGTTCCCCGCCCCACCATACCGCTGCCGAGGGAGGACAAAAAGGAGGCACAGCACACAGTAATGATTCAACCCCAGCCCAGGGTGGCAACGCCACCCACTGGGCTGCAGGGAATTACACATCACTGATGTCTCTGCCAAGTTCAAATTTACACCCGGGAAAGTACATACCCGCTACACTTATATAAGAATTAAAAGAACCAAGCTCATCCTTGCCCTGATCAGAGCTTGGGGGCCACAGAAGAGATAAGGGAAAATAAGGGCAAATTACAAGTGGGGGCCAGAGAGAATATAAACTATAAAAAAGAAAAATAATAATAATAGCTTATCCATCCTTGCCCTGAGTGGAGCTTGGGGGCCACAGAAGAGATAAAGGCCAGATTTCTCGGGATAAAGAAGAGAAAATATATATTGTGTGTGTGTGTGTATATATATTGTGAGGGGGTTAACTCGGTAGCGGGTGTGTGTGACCCCCTGGATGGGCTCCCCACACAAAAACAGGCCCAGCAGACGGAGGTTGTGGTTTTCAAGATCAAAAGGTGCGGTTTACTTCTCTATTTACAGTGACAAAAACACAGCAAAGCAAAAAGAAACATAAACAAAATAAATCCTGGTCAGCTTGACCTCTGACTAAACATGCAGGTTTCCCTAACTAACAACTGGGATCAGCCTGGTGCTGTCCTAGTCCCTAAGTCCCTGGTTTAGTAAATGTCCAAACAAATAGCCACACAGGCTTTGTCTCACCGCACAGGGGTTCACTCTCCCTAGACAGTCCACACAGGTCTGGTTCCAGGCATGAGCAAACACCTAATGAAGCTGGGAGTTTTTATAGAGGCCTTAAACGAGCTGACAAGCTTCAGCTGGTCTCATCAACTCCCTGCCTGCACGACGCCCAGCACTCTCCCTAGAGGTATGAATCATCCATGAGCCCACTAGCCTCAGCTGGGCTTCATCAACTCTCTCCCTAGTTGTATAAGTCGGCATAAAGCCTGAATCTGGGAGAAATATACCTACCCCCCTGGATGCAACCAGGTGACTTTACCTTCCTGCTGTCACATACCCCCCCCTCTTGTTTTAACCTTGGGGTTGGAACACCAGCAATCAGGCATTCATGTACTCGAGACAAAGCATCCACATTCCCCATTTGAACGCCAGGGCGATGCTTTACTGTGAAGTTGAATTCCTGTAGGGCCAGGAACCACCTATTTACTCTTCTATTTGTCTCCTTGTTTTGAGCCATCCACTTTAACGGAGCGTGATCCGTAACCATGTCAAAGTGCCTACCTAGCAGATAGTACCGAAGGGAATCTAGAGCCCACTTCACCGCTAAACACTCCTTTTCAACCGTGGCGTAATTTACCTCATGGGACTTCAACTTCCTGCTGAGGTAAATTACTGGGTGCTCTTCCCCGTTCCAGACCTGGGACAATACTGCTCCTAACCCCACATCTGACGCATCACTTTGTACGACAAAGTCTTTAGAGAAGTCGGGTGAGTACAACACTGGCTGGCTACATAAGGCTTGTTTCAAGAATTGGAATGCTGCCTCAGCCTCGGGGGTCCATTTAATCATGACCGACCCTTTCCCTTTCGTCAGGTTGGTTAGGGGCACAGCCTTAGAAGCAAAGTGGGGAATGAAGCGCCGATAATAACCCGCGATTCCCAGAAAGGCTCGTACCTGCTTCTTGCTGTTGGGACGTGGCCAACTCTGGATGGCCTCGACTTTGTTGAGTTGGGGTTTTATTACTCCCCTGCCAATGGTGTACCCAAGATATTTGGCCTCCTCCTGCCCAATGGTACACTTCTTGGGGTTAGCCGTAAACCCCGCTTCCCGGATAGAGTCTAGGACTGCTTGCACTTTTGGCAGATGTGAGGCCCAATCTGTGCTATGGACAATTACGTCATCCAGGTAAGCCGCAGCATACTTCCGATGGGGCCTCAGTATCTGGTCCATTTTCCGCTGGAATGTGGCCGGCGCATTCTGTAACCCGAACGGCATTCTCTTATATTGGAACGCCCCGTCTGGGGTTACAAATGCGGTTTTCTCTTTGGCCGACTTGGCCAGGGGAATTTGCCAATACCCTTTTGTGAGGTCAAGAGTCGTCATGTATCGGGCTGTTCCCAGCCGGTCGATCAACTCATCTATACGTGGCATGGGGTAGGTGTCAAATTTTGTAACTTTGTTCAACTGACGAAAATCGTTACAAAATCGCCAGCTCCCATCCGGTTTAGGCACCAACACAATGGGACTAGACCAATCACTTTGTGACTCCTCTATCACCCCTAAGTTCAGCATTTTCTGTACTTCCTCCCGTATTGCCTCCCGTCGGGCCTCTGGGATCCGATAGGGTTTTAACTTCACCCTTTCACCGGGCGGGGTAATAATATCATGCTCTACCCCAGATGTTTGTCCCGGCAGCTCAGAGAACACCTCCTTGTTGCGAAGCACAAACTCCTTAACCTCCTGTTGTTGGGGTTGTGACAAGGTGGCTGCTATTCCAACCTTCGGAATCACGCAACCAGTTTGAGCTGGTGACCAAGTTTCTGCGACTAGGGACTCTCTATCCCTCCAGGCTTTCAACAGATTAACGTGATAGATCTGTTCGGGCTTTCGCCTTCCTGGTTGTCTGACCTTGTAATTCACTTCGCTCACTTTTTCCATTATCTCGTAGGGGCCTTGCCATTTGGCAAGGAATTTACTTTCAACCGTAGGGACAAGTACCAATATCCTATCCCCCGGGGAAAAGGTACGGGTCTTGGCTCCACGGTTGTACACTCTCTGCTGTGCCAACTGCGCTTGGGCCAAATGTTCCTTCACGATGGGCATTACCTGTGCAATTCGATCTTGCATCAGGGCGACATGCTCAATCACACTCCTGTGGGGAGAACTCTCACTTTCCCAAGTTTCCTTGGCAATATCCAACAGCCCTCTTGGGTGTCTCCCATACAGTAACTCAAAGGGGGAGAATCCCGTAGAGGATTGGGGCACCTCCCTAATAGCAAACATCAAATAAGGAAGTAGACAGTCCCAATCCTTTCCATCTCTATCCACCACTTTCTTCAACATTTGTTTTAGGGTTTTGTTGAATCTTTCAACCAGCCCATCGGTTTGGGGGTGATACACAGACATACGCAATTGCGTCACTTTGAACAATTTACACAGCTCTTTCATAACCCGGGACATAAAGGGTGTACCTTGGTCCGTAAGCAGTTCTTTACAAATACCCACCCGGCTAAAAACAAGAGATAGCTCTTTGGCTATGGTTTTGGCCGAGGTATTTCGGAGAGGGATCGCTTCTGGATAACGGGTGGCATAGTCCATTATAACTAATATGTACTGGTGCCCCCTAGCGGACTTGATTATAGGACCTACCAAATCCATTGCGATCCTCTCAAACGGGACCTCAATGATGGGTAGAGGGACCAGCGGGCTACGGAAATGTGGCATCGGGGCCGACCTCTGACACACAGGGCAGGAGGAACAATAATTTTCTATGTCCTTCATCACCCCAGGCCAATAGAATCTCTGTAATACCCTCTCTCGGGTTTTCTCTGTCCCCAGATGACCTCCAAGAATGTGCCCATGGGCCAACTCCAACACCAACTTCCTGTAAGGTTTGGGCACCACAAGCTGCTCAACGGTTTCTTCTGCCCTTTTTGCCACCCGATACAGTAGGTCCTTCTCTACGCTGAAGTATGGGTAAGTGCAGGTATTATCTGGGTTCACTAACTCGCCATCTATTTCCACTACGTTTTCCCGTGCCTTTATTAGGGCGGGGTCTTTTAACTGTTCTGTGGCAAAATTTTCCCTGTGAACCTCAAGATCAGAAAACTCCACAGACGGTAGGTTTTCGTCTGAGGAGGTGGGCTCCTCTCCAGTTTCTTGAGTCTCGCCTGCCAATACTGACAAGGGAAATTCTGGAGAGTCCTCACCACTCTCAGAGGAGTTCTGGCTATCACCTTCCTGGTACATAGGGGCACCAGTGGGGGGCTCAGGATCATCCCACAGTTCCCAGAACTTCGGAAAATCCCTTCCCACAATGGCATCATGCGGTAATTGAGATACTAACCCCACTGGATGAGAGAGGGTACCTTTGGGGGTCTTGAAACACACTGTAGTCACTGGATACTCTCGGGTGTCCCCATGCACACAAATAACAGCTACCTTGCTATTCCCAGAGACCTCCGTTTTAACTAATTCAGCCTTTATCAGGGTCACAAGGCTACCTGAATCCAGTAATACCACAACATTTCTACCATTAATACACATTTTGCATAAATGTTTCTCAGTTCCCCGAATGGCAGTGCATGCGACTGTCGCACACAGCGACTGACGTCTGTCCGTCAGAAAGTCACATTGCATGGGTTCCTCCACAACCGGGCAATTTGCTGCAATATGTCCCGTTTGCCGGCAGCGGTAGCAAACAATCCTTTTGGCTGCCTCTTGAGCCCCCGACTTCCCAGGCTGTTCTCGCCAAACCCTGGGCAGAGCTCCCACCCTCTCACTCTCTCCACCCTCACCCCTTGGAATCATCTTATCCGCCCCTGGGGATGGTCTGGTCTTAGGGTGGAAAGTCCGAGAGTCTCTGGAAGAGGCCGTCAGGTTCTCTGCAGCCAAGTATCTCTCTACACGATCCACAAGTTTACCGGCCGTTTCTGGGTCTCCATGGCTTACCCACTTTTGAATGGCGGTAGGAAGAGCTCTCAAGAACCGATCCATCACAACACGTTCCACAATCTCCGGTGCGGACAAAGTCTCTGGCTGTAGCCACTTCCTGCTCAGGTGAATGAGATCATACATTTGAGACCTGGGGGGTTTTCCAAGCTGGAAAGTCCAGTTATGCACACGCTGAGCCCGGACAGCCAGGGTGACACCCAGCCTTGCCAATATTTCAGCTTTTAGCATCCCATAGTCTTTTGCTTGGTCAGGCTCTAGGTCATAGTAAGCTTTCTGCGATTCACCAGTTAACAGAGGAGCCACCAGTCCAGCCCACTGCTCCTCAGGCCACTTTTCTCTTTCAGCAGTCCTTTCAAATGTGGTCAAAAATACCTCTGGATCATCCTCTCCAGTCATTTTTGTCAATAAACGACTCACCCCAAAGGACGCGGTATTAGTGGGACGGCTTTCCTCACTGGCCTGCGGACGTTGCTGCATTACTACTTCCATCTGTTGTTGTAGTCTCTGCTCTTGCTTCTGCAACAGGTCTATGAAGCGGGCCTCAGATTGCTGCTGGGCTTGTTGCTGGGCTGCGAAGCTCTTTTGCAAACCTGCATTTGTCTGCTGTTGATTGGCATTTGCTAGAGCCAGCTGTTTCAGTATCTCCTCCATGCTGGCTTAAAAAAAAACTGCCACTGGTTCTCCACCAACTGTGAGGGGGTTAACTCGGTAGCGGGTGTGTGTGACCCCCTGGATGGGCTCCCCACACAAAAACAGGCCCAGCAGACGGAGGTTGGGGTTTTCAAGATCAAAAGGTGCGGTTTACTTCTCTATTTACAGTGACAAAAACACAGCAAAGCAAAAAGAAACATAAACAAAATAAATCCTGGTCAGCTTGACCTCTGACTAAACATGCAGGTTTCCCTAACTAACAACTGGGATCAGCCTGGTGCTGTCCTAGTCCCTAAGTCCCTGGTTTAGTAAATGTCCAAACAAATAGCCACACAGGCTTTGTCTCACCGCACAGGGGTTCACTCTCCCTAGACAGTCCACACAGGTCTGGTTCCAGGCATGAGCAAACACCTAATGAAGCTGGGAGTTTTTATAGAGGCCTTAAACGAGCTGACAAGCTTCAGCTGGTCTCATCAACTCCCTGCCTGCACGACGCCCAGCACTCTCCCTAGAGGTATGAATCATCCATGAGCCCACTAGCCTCAGCTGGGCTTCATCAACTCTCTCCTTAGTTGTATAAGTCGGCATAAAGCCTGAATCTGGGAGAAATATACCTACCCCCCTGGATGCAACCAGGTGACTTTACCTTCCTGCTGTCACAATATATATATATATATATATATATATATATATATATATATATATATTACTCGGACGAACACACACCGAATTTTAATGGTTCAAAGAATGTCAGGCAAAATGGTCGGCCCTCACGCACGTTCACTTCACCAAATCTGGCCCTCTTTCAAAAAAGTTTGGACACCCCTGGTTTAAAGAGTAGCTCTACTTTTGTTGAGAAAAAAACATTCCCCTCTGGGTGATCTATGTACATTACAAACATTGTTGCAGATTTCTGCGTTATGTCATTCTGAAGAAATCACTGTGTGTTTGTTTGTCTCCATGTGGACAAGTGAATATAATGGGATTGGTTTCAAAATTATCAACCAACTGCAGCACTTGGAAAGCTCTAATGAGGAAAGCTGCAGGGCCTGCTTCCCCTTAGCCGTGAATTCCTATTGGGAGTATCTCACCAAAAATGACATTTCTGTTGCAGGGGATGCCGGAAATCTGATTTGTATCTTAGTAAAGACTTCTGGGAAAATTAGTGGGCCAATCACACAAGCCGGAAATTATGTTTCTCGGGGAGCTGTAAATTGAAAAGGAAAGGTCAGTAAAAAGTTTTATTGAGAAAACAATATAACAGACATGTGCATATTAGATGAAAATCAGAATCAATCTCAAAAAATGCATATATCAAACAGGCAAGTCTCATACATGGTGGGTATTATCCATCTCCACACATCTACTAAATCTTATACTACGTATTCTATGACAAATAGAAGCATATATAGCAGAGACTACAGACCAGTTTAAATATGTAAACAGTGATCCGTCAAGTATTTACTGATATAACATAGAAAGCAACAAAACAACAAAAGAAAAAAGGAGAGAGAGTAAAAAATGTAACAGGTACCAATCTCCTAACCCTCGATAATGGATAAACTACCCCTTCTAGCTCTCACTGCGGGGATATATCCGCCACCATGCCTCAGTCCCTCCACTCCTGAACCCACCACCACCACCAGTACAAAATTGAGATAATAAGTCTTAACTATGTATTCCTCTTATTCCCACCCCCTCCCCTCCTGAGTCCTCCTCTCCTTCCCGTACATATTCCCAGTCCCCAGCTCTTTTTCTATAGCAATCCGGTCCATAGAACGTACCATCCCAAGTCACGAATCTATATCTGCAATAACCTATCTTTGATTAGTTGAGGAGGCCCCAACTCGGGGGTATCTAGCCAGGGTTGCCACATGGAGTAGAATTTTTTCAGAGCATTCCTATGTTGATAGGTAAGTTTCTCACGTATCAACTGGTCATTTACCATTTTCACCCACTGCCCCCCCGTTGGAACTCTCTGGGATATCCAAAGCCTCGCATTCGCCTTCCGGGCTATATATAGGAGGCAAAGTATTTCTGTGTGTCCGTGGGCCGATAGCGAGGGAATTTCCAACGCACCAAGCAAGCACACAATGGGTTCTCGTGGTACCGGTATCTGGTATACCCGAGAGATCGAGGAAAGTATATATTCCCAGTACCGAAAAAGTTTTGGACATTTCCACATCATGTGGAGCAGGTCTCCATCATGTATACAGCACTTAGGGCAAATTGGCGTATCTTGACAGCCCCATTTATACAGCCGGAGCGGGGTCCTGTATACCCTATGAAGCAAATACAGATGGGACAATCTGTGGGAGGCCGAAACCGACACTAGAGGGGCAGAGGTAAGACATAATTCCCAGGTCTCCCCATCTATAGGTCCCTGATCCTTTTCCCAACCTCTTCTACAGGGAAGTTTGGAAGCATTGTGAGAAGCATCCAGTAGCCTAGCATAAACCCCTGATATTATCCCCTTTTTGTCTTCAGCTTGTAACACTACGTTCATCAAGGGATGCGTCAGCAGCCTGAACTCAGAAATCCGAGATTCAGCCAGGATAGCATGCCGCAATTAAAGATACCTGAAAAATTGTGACCTGTGGAGGGCGAATTCCCCCACAAGGTCCGAAAAGGATTTAAGGATCGACCCTTGAAATAATTGAGCAATGAAATGTATACCAGCACGTTCCCAAGAGCGAAAATCTTTAAGTTTGAAAAGTTCAGGGAAATATTTATTTCTCCATACGGGAGTGAACGAGCAAACCCCCTTAATCCTCAGGAGAGAGGTGTATTTCCATAGAGCATTGAGTAGCTGAATCGTGGGGAGTGTACCAGGGAGATGAGTGAATCCCGCTTCTAGATGGGACAGTACGGATAACTCCGAACCCTGAGGGACCAGCAATGAACGTATGGAGTCACCCGCATCCTCCCCCCCCCCCCCCAGTTACCCAGATGCTGTAACTGGGAGGCAACATAATAGTATCGAGCATGAGGAACTGCCATCCCACCCTGATCCTTGGCCAGTTGTAAAGTGGAGAGACTAATGCGGGCCACCCCATTCCCCCAAACTAGTTCTCAGAATTGAGAATCAATCTGGTTGAACCATCTGTGCGGTATCCAGATGGGAGCATTGTGAAAAATGTATAAAAGTTGTGGGGCCCAAATCATTTTCACCAAGTTAGCCCTCCCCGTGACCGAAAGCGGCAACTTCGTCCACGCCCTGCATTTAGCACGGAGTTTACGAAGCAAAGGCGTCAGATTCAGCGACAGGTATTGTGTAGGGTCAGGGGTCACTTGTATGGAAAGGTCATTTTTAATAACATTCAATTACTATATGACTTGTGTTGCAATTGTATACGCTATATTATGTTTTCTTTATTTGCTATTTTATTACCCACGAAATTAGAGTTACCCTTTAACTTTATTTTAAAGACAATCTCTGGTAAGGGGGATTGCATAGTGTCAATTTTAATAAGGCTGCATGACAAAAAAAAAAAAAAGTGTAGGCCAGCTGCTCTTGCCATAATTTTTCTTTCCACTAGTGTTGCGTTCTAGTGGACACCAGTGTTTCATGTGACTGTGGTCCTATCAGATCTCTATGGGATGCTGAATGTGTTCATACTTCATATAGAGCTTGTTGCCAACTCAGCCATGCTACCTACCGTTGTGCCACCAGCCAGAGGCATGTGGTGTCCACCTACACCCCTCCTGCAGTACCACAGCAAACTTCTGAACCCCCCCCCCCCCACACACACACACACACACACACATGCCTGTCAAATTTATATTTTTTTAGCACATATGTCAAACACAAGACCCGTGGGCCAAATCAGGCCCTCCAGGCCATTTCATGTGGCCCTTGCACCTCTCCTGCAGGTGCTGCACCTCCCTCATCTCCTCCTCCATCTTGTTTTAGCAGTCAGCAGCAAAGAGGAGGACAGAACTCCTCCGCCAGATCCGCTTCTCCATGCAGTCGCAGAGAGGCTTGTCTCTGCCACCCTCCTCTCTGTCTCAGCAGTCGGCAGCAGAGAGGACAGAACTCAGCCGTAGATACCCCTTGTCTCTGCCTCCACTGGTCTAGCATTCAGAAGACTCTGGCAGCTGACTCCAGCCCTCCATTGGTCCTCCACCAGACTCTGCACTTTCTCTCTCCCAGCTCTGCCCCTCAGCACAAGGTAAGGGGGTGCACTGTGATGTAAGGGAGGGTGGGAGACTCTTCGCTTTTGATGGTGGGGGGCTAGAGATAGAACCAGCCCTTTTAGGGCAAACATAATGCTGATGTGGCCCACTATGAAATTGAGTCTGACACCCCTGTTTTATAGGGTTCAGAAGATGCCCAGTATTACAGCCACATCCTGGCAAGAGCACCATATTCCATTTTAACATGATGCTCTTGCAAGGATTTGGCTATAACGATGGGGGCCTGGGCCCTATAGAAAGGTAAATTTGCCACTGGTAGGTTTGAGAACAACTACTATACAACTATTGCTCGCTTACGGTCATATGCTATCCTGGTTGGTTGCCTGTAGGTGGGGAATCAGGATGCACTTGTTTGACATGCCTTACTGTCTATACTATTATTAAATAATTGTTATATTTTAATATTAAATACATTGTTTGGCTGCCTCTGTTTTTAATTTTCTATTTTTCATGTATATTAGACTGCAAGCTCCTGAAGAAGTGCCTAAACATGTAGAGTTTTCTTCACCATGCCTCTACTACCAACCAGCTTTTCCTCTAATAACATCACCTCAATTGAATCAGTTTGATCAAATTTTTATTGTGGTAATAGTCAGTTGTGTTAGATGGTGTGAGCGTTGTTTAGACCAAACACCATGTTTTGTTTTTAACATGTTATGCCAACAATGTTATTTTTAATGAAAAAATAAAATGTATATTTTTTTATTTCAATGCTATGCCATGTCTTTCTCTCAAATAATTATTTTATTATACAGTAACATTAAACTGTTTGCAATTTTTCATAATCACTGCTTAGTATTAGTGAATATACCCGTAAAATGTATTTCCACTTTTGCAGACAAATTGGGATAACACCTACTTTATATTTGTTACATGTTACCATTAACATGGCATAACTTGAATAACTAACATACATATTTGAAAATTGCTGGTTATCTTTTTAAGTGATTTTTACTTGCTTAAAATTCCTTTACATGTTCTCCTTGCTTTGTAATGTTTAGAAGGGGGTTGTGGAGTAAAGTTTAACATTGTCTTTGTTGTGTTTGCAGTTCTTCATTAGCAGCTGAAAACTAGATTTAAACACTGTCCTAACAAAGGGTCAAAATGATAGAAACCGCCCTCCAGCTATGAGTAAGCGTCAATTCGTGACGTGAAACGCGTTAGCCACCCTTCCCTGCATGCATACTATCTGCATTTGTTGTTTTGGATTTATGGAATTATTTTGAATTTGGATTTTTTACTTGAAATTTTGGAATAAATAACTGTCTATACAGAGTGCGGCAGTCCAGGGTTTCTTTCCCTCCTGCATTGTATGTCATTGAGGGGCAGCTCACTCTATATGGGGGCAAAAACACTGTGAGACTCTCCAGAAATTCCAGTGTCATACAATGATTTATTTCCATCAGCCCTATCCCCTGACGTCATTTGTGATTAAACACGTAGGGTGTGGCTTAAGGAGGTGACATCATCACGCATGCTAGTTAGCAGCCAGCTGGGACGGAACTGCTTGCCCATTGGAAATCTTTGTGTAACACTGATTTTTGCATGATAGCTCACAGATTGAAGTAACACCTGTTTATATGAACTTTTTGTGGACATTACGTGTTAATACAATTAATTGGTCATAAATTGCTCTGCTTATGGGCTACTTTCATGAAAAATTTTCAAAATAGTTTTCACAAATAAGTTTTGTATATGTGTTATTTTCACGGGAGATTTGTTCAATATTTATTCTGTATGATATGTTGGTAGAATAAGTAAATAGCACTTAGGTGCTTTCTCTATTCACACCGTGGCTTTGAATACAAGCATCACAGTCTTTTAATACGTAGAAGGGCCTCTATGATTAAGCCCTTAACAGGGTGAAACCTCCCCTTCTCCCATTGGTGGAGACCAGGCTAGAGCCATTTGATATACAGATCATGTTAGTAGCTCAATGGCATGGATCCATGATAATATAATAAATGTTAACAGGGTATTCACACATATTGGCTTATATTATTTTAGAAAGGTAATTAGAAGAACAATGATGGCGTGCAAAGTACAGCACCTCCGTACCTAAAAAGGAAAATGGAAACAATCTTCTACTAAATGATATTTCCTTAATGCACTGCCATATAATCTGACACAGTGTGCCCAGTGATATAGCCTGATGTACCCAAGTAATATAAATGTGAAGATGATCTAAAAAACCTTTGCTCATCAGTATTTAACACATGAGCATGAATGAACAGTTGGAAGTGTATCCTCCTAATTTTGACCAGGTGGTTTTGAGCAGAACACAGGCCTTTAATCAGCATTTGTCTCCCTGGCTGCTCACTGGGACTTGAAATTATGTAAAAACCCTCTCCTGGATGGGTTTATTTTAATCAAGACCTCTATATTGACATAACTAGGTTGATTTATGAAAGGGGTGGAAAGTGGAAATGAGTAGAAAGAGCATGTTCTCTTTGCAAAGTAATTTTTTTTTGCCAAGTAAATTTCCACTTAGCTCAGTGAATGAGTAAAGCTGTATTCACTTGAACCCCTTGACGCTGACGTAACACAAATATGTGACCCCTTTGAGGGTGAAAGAGCACATAGGTGATGAGGGTGAAGAAGCACATGGGTGATGAGGATGAAGAAGCACATGGGTGATGAGGATGAAAAAGTACAGGGGTAATGAGGGTGAAGAAGCACAGGATAATGAGGGTGAAATAGCATATAGGTGATGAGGATGAAAAAGTACAGGGGTGATGAGGGTGAAGAAGCACAGGGTGATGGGGGTGAAAAATCATATAGGTGATGAGTAGAGATGAGCTTCGAGTTCGAGTGCGAACTCATGTTCGACTCGAACATCATCTGTTCGTCTGTTAGCCGAATCCCGAACATTATGGGCCGTTCGCGCCAAATTCGAGTGGCGCGTCACAGCCCATAATTCACAGCGGCATCGCAGTGCATTGCTGGCTGATGATTGGCCAAGCATGCACTATGACCCGCATGCTTTGGCCAATCACAGTGCGGTAAGAACGGAGAGCCATAATTGGCCAAAGCCAGGGTGGCTTTAGCCAATTATTTCTCAGGGGGTTTAGTGCACGCCCCACACTATATATGGCCGCCTGCGTGGTGGACTTGTGTAGTGTCTTGCGGCGGGGAAAGATAGACAGGCAGAGAGAGAGAGAGACAGAGTCATTTCCTTTGAGTTAGAGCAGGCAGGCGAGTCAGTTAGCTGCAGTGTGTGGAGGATATATATGCATCCTAGGTGTTGTGTGTGTGTGTGTATATGTGTATTGTGACAGCAGGAAGGTAAAGTCACCTGGTTGCATCCAGGGGGGTAGGTATATTTCTCCCAGATTCAGGCTTTATGCCGACTTATACAACTAGGGAGAGAGTTGATGAAGCCCAGCTGAGGCTAGTGGGCTCATGGATGATTCATACCTCTAGGGAGAGTGCTGGGCGTCGTGCAGGCAGGGAGTTGATGAGACCAGCTGAAGCTTGTCAGCTCGTTTAAGGCCTCTATAAAAACTCCCAGCTTCATTAGGTGTTTGCTCATGCCTGGAACCAGACCTGTGTGGACTGTCTAGGGAGAGTGAACCCCTGTGCGGTGAGACAAAGCCTGTGTGGCTATTTGTTTGGACATTTACTAAACCAGGGACTTAGGGACTAGGACAGCACCAGGCTGATCCCAGTTGTTAGTTAGGGAAACCTGCATGTTTAGTCAGAGGTCAAGCTGACCAGGATTTATTTTGTTTATGTTTCTTTTTGCTTTGCTGTGTTTTTGTCACTGTAAATAGAGAAATAAACCGCACCTTTTGATCTTGAAAACCACAACCTCCGTCTGCTGGGCCTGTTTTTGTGTGGGGAGCCCATCCAGGGGGTCACACACACCCGCTACCGAGCTAACCCCCTCACAGTTGGTGGAGAACCAGTGGCAGTTTTTTTTAAGCCAGCATGGAGGAGATACTGAAACAGCTGGCTCTAGCAAATGCCAATCAACAGCAGACAAATGCAGGTTTGCAAAAGAGCCTTGCAGCTCAACAACAGAGCTTCGCAGCCCAGCAACAAGCCCAGCAGCAATCTGAGGCCCGCTTCATAGACCTGTTGCAGAAGCAAGAGCAGAGACTACAACAACAGATGGAAGCAGTAATGCAGCAATGTCCGCAGACCAGTGAGGAAAGCCGTCCCACTAATACCGCGTCCTTTGGGGTGAGTCGTTTATTGACAAAAATGACTGGAGAGGATGATCCAGAGGTATTTTTGACCACATTTGAAAGGACTGCTGAAAGAGAAAAGTGGCCTGAGGAGCAGTGGGCTGGACTGGTGGCTCCTCTGTTAACTGGTGAATCGCAGAAAGCTTACTATGACCTAGAGCCTGACCAAGCAAAAGACTATGTGATGCTAAAAGCTGAAATATTGGCAAGGCTGGGTGTCACCCTGGCTGTCCGGGCTCAGCGTGTGCATAACTGGACTTTCCAGCTTGGAAAACCCCCCAGGTCTCAAATGTATGATCTCATTCACCTGAGCAGGAAGTGGCTACAGCCAGAGACTTTGTCCGCACCGGAGATTGTGGAACGTGTTGTGATGGATCGTTTCTTGAGAGCTCTTCCTACCGCCATTCAAAAGTGGGTAAGCCATGGAGACCCAGAAACGGCCGGTAAACTTGTGGATCGTGTAGAGAGATACTTGGCTGCAGAGAACCTGACGGCCTCTTCCAGAGACTCTCAGACTTTCCACCCTAAGACCAGACCATCCCCAGGGGCGGATAAGATGATTCCAAGGGGTGAGGGTGGAGAGAGTGAGAGGGTGGGAGCTCTGCCCAGGGTTTGGCGAGAACAGCCTGGGAAGTCGGGGGCTCAAGAGGCAGCCAAAAGGATTGTTTGCTACCGTTGCCGGCAAGCGGGACATATTGCAGCAAATTGCCCGGTTGTGGAGGAACCCATGCAATGTGACTTTCTGACGGACAGACGTCAGTCGCTGTGTGCGACAGTCGCATGCACTGCCATTCGGGGAACTGAGAAACATTTATTCAAAATGTGTATTAATGGTAGAAATGTTGTGGTATTACTGGATTCAGGTAGCCTTGTGACCCTGATAAAGGCTGAATTAGTTAAAACAGAGGTCTCTGGGAATAGCAAGGTAGCTGTTATTTGTGTGCATGGGGACACCCGAGAGTATCCAGTGACTACAGTGTGTTTCAAGACCCCCAAAGGTACCCTCTCTCATCCAGTGGGGTTAGTATCTCAATTACCGCATGATGCCATTGTGGGAAGGGATTTTCCGAAGTTCTGGGAACTGTGGGATGATCCTGAGCCCCCCACTGGTGCCCCTATGTACCAGGAAGGTGATAGCCAGAACTCCTCTGAGAGTGGTGAGGACTCTCCAGAATTTCCCTTGTCAGTATTGGCAGGCGAGACTCAAGAAACTGGAGAGGAGCCCACCTCCTCAGACGAAAACCTACCGTCTGTGGAGTTTTCTGATCTTGAGGTTCACAGGGAAAATTTTGCCACAGAACAGTTAAAAGACCCCGCCCTAATAAAGGCACGGGAAAACGTAGTGGAAATAGATGGCGAGTTAGTGAACCCAGATAATACCTGCACTTACCCATACTTCAGCGTAGAGAAGGACCTACTGTATCGGGTGGCAAAAAGGGCAGAAGAAACCGTTGAGCAGCTTGTGGTGCCCAAATCTTACAGGAAGTTGGTGTTGGAGTTGGCCCATGGGCACATTCTTGGAGGTCATCTGGGGACAGAGAAAACCCGAGAGAGGGTATTACAGAGATTCTATTGGCCTGGGGTGATGAAGGACATAGAAAATTATTGTTCCTCCTGCCCTGTGTGTCAGAGGTCGGCCCCGATGCCACATTTCCGTAGCCCGCTGGTCCCTCTACCCATCATTGAGGTCCCGTTTGAGAGGATCGCAATGGATTTGGTAGGTCCTATAATCAAGTCCGCTAGGGGGCACCAGTACATATTAGTTATAATGGACTATGCCACCCGTTATCCAGAAGCGATCCCTCTCCGAAATACCTCGGCCAAAACCATAGCCAAAGAGCTATCTCTTGTTTTTAGCCGGGTGGGTATTTTTAAAGAACTGCTTACGGACCAAGGTACACCCTTTATGTCCCGGGTTATGAAAGAGCTGTGTAAATTGTTCAAAGTGACGCAATTGCGTACGTCTGTGTATCACCCCCAAACCGATGGGCTGGTTGAAAGATTCAACAAAACCCTAAAACAAATGTTGAAGAAAGTGGTGGATAGAGATGGAAAGGATTGGGACTGTCTACTTCCTTATTTGATGTTTGCTATTAGGGAGGTGCCCCAATCCTCTACGGGATTCTCCCCCTTTGAGTTACTGTATGGGAGACACCCAAGAGGGCTGTTGGATATTGCCAAGGAAACTTGGGAAAGTGAGAGTTCTCCCCACAGGAGTGTGATTGAGCATGTCGCCCTGATGCAAGATCGAATTGCACAGGTAATGCCCATCGTGAAGGAACATTTGGCCCAAGCGCAGTTGGCACAGCAGAGAGTGTACAACCGTGGAGCCAAGACCCGTACCTTTTCCCCGGGGGATAGGATATTGGTACTTGTCCCTACGGTTGAAAGTAAATTCCTTGCCAAATGGCAAGGCCCCTACGAGATAATGGAAAAAGTGAGCGAAGTGAATTACAAGGTCAGACAACCAGGAAGGCGAAAGCCCGAACAGATCTATCACGTTAATCTGTTGAAAGCCTGGAGGGATAGAGAGTCCCTAGTCGCAGAAACTTGGTCACCAGCTCAAACTGGTTGCGTGATTCCGGAGGTTGGAATAGCAGCCACCTTGTCACAACCCCAACAACAGGAGGTTAAGGAGTTTGTGCTTCGCAACAAGGAGGTGTTCTCTGAGCTGCCGGGACAAACATCTGGGGTAGAGCATGATATTATTACCCCGCCCGGTGAAAGGGTGAAGTTAAAACCCTATCGGATCCCAGAGGCCCGACGGGAGGCAATACGGGAGGAAGTACAGAAAATGCTGAACTTAGGGGTGATAGAGGAGTCCCAAAGTGATTGGTCTAGTCCCATTGTGTTGGTGCCTAAACCGGATGGGAGCTGGCGATTTTGTAACGATTTTCGTCAGTTGAACAAAGTTACAAAATTTGACACCTACCCCATGCCACGTATAGATGAGTTGATCGACCGGCTGGGAACAGCCCGATACATGACGACTCTTGACCTCACAAAAGGGTATTGGCAAATTCCCCTGGCCAAGTCGGTCAAAGAGAAAACCGCATTTGTAACCCCAGACGGGGCGTTCCAATATAAGAGAATGCCGTTCGGGTTACAGAATGCGCCGGCCACATTCCAGCGGAAAATGGACCAGATACTGAGGCCCCATCGGAAGTATGCTGCGGCTTACCTGGATGACGTAATTGTCCATAGCACAGATTGGGCCTCACATCTGCCAAAAGTGCAAGCAGTCCTAGACTCTATCCGGGAAGCGGGGTTTACGGCTAACCCCAAGAAGTGTACCATTGGGCAGGAGGAGGCCAAATATCTTGGGTACACCATTGGCAGGGGAGTAATAAAACCCCAACTCAACAAAGTCGAGGCCATCCAGAGTTGGCCACGTCCCAACAGCAAGAAGCAGGTACGAGCCTTTCTGGGAATCGCGGGTTATTATCGGCGCTTCATTCCCCACTTTGCTTCTAAGGCTGTGCCCCTAACCAACCTGACGAAAGGGAAAGGGTCGGTCATGATTAAATGGACCCCCGAGGCTGAGGCAGCATTCCAATTCTTGAAACAAGCCTTATGTAGCCAGCCAGTGTTGTACTCACCCGACTTCTCTAAAGACTTTGTCGTACAAAGTGATGCGTCAGATGTGGGGTTAGGAGCAGTATTGTCCCAGGTCTGGAACGGGGAAGAGCACCCAGTCATTTACCTCAGCAGGAAGTTGAAGTCCCATGAGGTAAATTACGCCACGGTTGAAAAGGAGTGTTTAGCGGTGAAGTGGGCTCTAGATTCCCTTCGGTACTATCTGCTAGGTAGGCACTTTGACATGGTTACGGATCACGCTCCGTTAAAGTGGATGGCTCAAAACAAGGAGACAAATAGAAGAGTAAATAGGTGGTTCCTGGCCCTACAGGAATTCAACTTCACAGTAAAGCATCGCCCTGGCGTTCAAATGGGGAATGTGGATGCTTTGTCTCGAGTACATGAATGCCTGATTGCTGGTGTTCCAACCCCAAGGTTAAAACAAGAGGGGGGGTATGTGACAGCAGGAAGGTAAAGTCACCTGGTTGCATCCAGGGGGGTAGGTATATTTCTCCCAGATTCAGGCTTTATGCCGACTTATACAACTGGGGAGAGAGTTGATGAAGCCCAGCTGAGGCTAGTGGGCTCATGGATGATTCATACCTCTAGGGAGAGTGCTGGGCGTCGTGCAGGCAGGGAGTTGATGAGACCAGCTGAAGCTTGTCAGCTCGTTTAAGGCCTCTATAAAAACTCCCAGCTTCATTAGGTGTTTGCTCATGCCTGGAACCAAACCTGTGTGGACTGTCTAGGGAGAGTGAACCCCTGTGCGGTGAGACAAAGCCTGTGTGGCTATTTGTTTGGACATTTACTAAACCAGGGACTTAGGGACTAGGACAGCACCAGGCTGATCCCAGTTGTTAGTTAGGGAAACCTGCATGTTTAGTCAGAGGTCAAGCTGACCAGGATTTATTTTGTTTATGTTTCTTTTTGCTTTGCTGTGTTTTTGTCACTGTAAATAGAGAAATAAACCGCACCTTTTGATCTTGAAAACCACAACCTCCGTCTGCTGGGCCTGTTTTTGTGTGGGGAGCCCATCCAGGGGGTCACACACACCCGCTACCGAGCTAACCCCCTCACAGTATATATATATATATATATATATATATATATATATATATATATACACTGTATTCAGGTTATCTAGATCCGTTTCTGTTATTCTCTTCCTAATATACTGACAGACAGGTGATTGTGGTAGCTGCAGTATTTTCAGTTAGTGTACTGTGTCCTTTGCACAGTGTGCACCTAAAGCTACCTGAAGACAATTGCTGGTGTTCTCATACTAATAATACCACAGGCAGGGCGCTGCAGCATTTTCAGTTAGTGTACTGTGTCCTTTGCACAGTGTGCACCTAAATCTACCTGAAGACAATTGCTGGTGTTCTCATAATAATAATACCACAGGCAGGGAGCTGCAGTATTTTCAGTTAGTGTATTGTGTCCTTTGCGCAGTGTGCACCTAAAGCTACCTGAAGACAATTGCTGGTGTTCTCATACTGCAGCTCCCTGCCTGTGGTATTATTAGTATGAGAACACCAGCAATTGTCTTCAGGTAGCTTTAGGTGCCCACTGTGCAAAGGACAGAGTACACTAACTGAAAATACTGCAGCTCCCTGCCTGTGGTATTATTAGTAATTTCAGTTAGTGTACTCTGTCCTTTGCACAGTGTGCACCTAAAGCTACCTGAAGATAATTGCTGGTGTTCTCATACTAATAATACCACAAGCAGGGAGCTGCAGTATTTTCAGTTGGTGTACTGTGTCCTTTGCACAGTGTGCAACTAAAACTAACTGAAGACAATTGCTGGTGTTCTCTTACTAATAATACTACAGGCAGGCAGTTGATTCTGCTAGCTGCAGTATAATCAGTATATAAATACATCCCAGCTTTGTACAGCTACATCTCACTGTAGGCCATTAGTATGTCTGGAAGGACAACAAGGAGAGGCACACAGTCACGAGCCAATAAAAGAGGGCAAGCAGGCTCTGTGTCTAAAGGCAACAGTGCTGGTCGTGGACACGGTGCATCCTCATCAGCACGTGGCCGTGGGACACGCCTGTCCTTTTTTTCGGCAGCTGGCCGTGTTGAGCCACAACATGCCGAAGACTTGGTAGAGTGGATGACCAAGCCGTCCTCATCCTCCTCATCCTCTCTCACCCAGGCTCAGGGTACTTTGTCCGGCAAAGCAGCTGCCAAAGCGGCCTCTTCCCTCGGCTCAATGGCATCAGTCACTCCTTCCCTAGCTCCACCATGTCCTCCTGAGGAGTCCCCCGAACTGTTTGACCACAGTGTTGGGTACATGCTGCAGGAGGATGCCCAAAGTTTTGAAGGCTCTGATGATGGTACCCAGCTAGAGGAAGGCAGTAACGTGAGCCCAGAGAGAGGGGGTGCCGAAGAAGGACAGCAATCAGGCAGTCATGTTCCCCCAGCTGCAGCATACTGCTAGGTTTGCTACAGTGATGAGGAGGGAGGGGATGATGAGGTCACGGACTCTACGTCTGTGCCAGTGTTGCCAACCGTACGTAGATTTACGTACAGTCCGCGAATTTAACCCCTTTTTCGGGGTGTACGTTAAAGTCCGTTATGGGCACCGGCGCCCATAAAAAAGATGGCCGCGAGCCGGTCATACAACTGCGCATGCGCCGTTCCGAAAGCCGGCCGAGCTCAGGGAAACTTGTTCACGCTCGGCCGGGCGGCGCACGTGCGGTAACGTGATGGCGCCATTTTTGAAAAGGCCACAGCGGCTGGCGCGACACCTGTAGTGAGTGCATGCATGCCATGCACTCATCATAGGTGGAGGAGGACTCGGAGCGAGCGGACTCGGAGGCTCGGAGCACTGACAGGGCCCAGGGGTGAAGAGGACGGACTCAACTCGAGTTTTAAGGTCAGTGAAACTGGGGGGGATACAAGCGAGTGAGAGCCTGGCGTCCTGAGAGCCTGAAGCCGTGCCATGCAGGGGAGAGACTGATGTGCTCTGTCCACCACCATATTACTTCTCAAAATCATCAGTGTGTGCTGTGTCCTCCTCTGGTTCCTGTGCCCCTTTCACCTCTCCACAGGTCAGTGCAGCACTGACCTGTGGAATGGTGAAAGGGGCACAGGAGGAGGACACAGCACACTGATGATGTGGAGAAGTAATATGGTGGTGGACAGAGGAGGAGGCTACTGTGAGGGGGTGAGGAGGGCACCATCATGTCCGCAGAGTGTCTCCACCGGCACCTCCTGTAGTATGTCCGCAGCCTCTGTCCCCCCTTCTGTAGTATGTCCGCAGCCTCTGTCCCCCCTCTTGTAGTATGTCCACAGCCTCTGTCCCCCCTCCTGTAGTATGTCCGCAGCCTCTGTCCCCCCTCCTGTAGTATGTCCGCAGCCTCTGTCCCCCTCCTGTAGTATGTCCGCAGCCTCTGTCCCCCTCCTGTAGTATGTCCGCAGCCTCTGTCACCTCTTGTAGTATGTCCGCAGCCTCTGTCCATCTCCTGTAGTGTGTCCGCAGCCTCTGTCCACCTCCTGTAGTGTGTCCGCAGCCTCTGTCCACCTCCTGTAGTGTGTCCGCAGCCTCTGTCCCCCTCCTGTAGTGTGTCCGCAGCCTCTGTCCCCCTCCTGTAGTGTGTCCGTAGCCTCTGTCCCCCTCCTGTAGTGTGTCCGTAGCCTCTGTCCCCCTCCTGTAGTATGTCCGTAGCCTCTGTCCCCCTCCTGTAGTATGTCCGTAGCCTCTGTCCCCCTCCTGTAGTATGTCCGTAGCCTCTGTCCCCCTCCTGTAGTATGTCCGCAGCCTCTGTCCCCCTCCTGTAGTATGTCCGCAGCCTCTGTCCCCCTCCTGTAGTATGTCCGCAGCCTCTGTCCCCCTCCTGTAGTATGTCCGCAGCCTCTGTCCCCCTCCTGTAGTATGTCTGCAGCCTCTGTCCCCCTCCTGTAGTATGTCCGCAGCCTCTGACCATCTCCTGTAGTATGTCCGCAGTCTCTGACCATCTCCTGTAGTATGTCCGCAGTCTCTGTCCAGTGTCCACCTCCTGTAGTATGTCCGCAGCCTCTGACCATCTCTTGTCTTTGATCATGTCTACAGTCTCTGAGGGGATCCTAGAAAGGAGTCAAGAGTGGAAGTGCTGCCAGGATGGGGGTTACGGCCCGGGAAGAAACAGACGTGTGGACTGGGGAGAGGAGATCAGAGCCACCAAGCTGGAGCTGTCTGACTGAGCCCCACACTGTGCACCTGAGAGGAGGTAAGTGACAGTGCCGCCAGGCCATTCTAAGGGGGGGGGGGGTCACTGATGTAAGGAGGTGAATGAATACAATAATGTAAGGGGGCACTGATAAAAAGGTTTCCCCCTTATATTAATACCCCCCCCTTACCTTAGTGTATTCACTCTGCGGAAGGTGAATACACTAAGGTAAGAGCCCCCCTCCACATCAGGGTTTCCCCTTACATCATGATCTGCAGCGTTCCCCTTTACATAAGAGTTCCCTTGCACTGTAAGGGGGCATCCTGCAGACTCTGATGTAAGAGGGAACTCTGTGCTGGCCGGGTTATAGTAACCTGCCCTTCATGTAAATTGAGAAAAATGTTTTTTTACTTTTGTTTAACTTAAACACATTGATAAATAGCATTAGCTGTGTGTTCATAGTTCAAATATTGATATTTGCACTGTTTAGCACTAAAAACAGTGATTGTAGGTACTTTTTTGCAGCGTCAGTAAAAAATGCGGCTCTGCCAGCAATTTTCATGATTTTTGCCAGTAAGAAATTGGTGCCGTACAGAAATTTTGGCATCCTTGCCAGTAAATTTCACTTCAGGGGGTTGGCAACACTGGTGGGTGCCTGATAGGAGAGAGGAGGAGGCACATCTCCAACGAGGCAGGATGCCCTCCAGGGGCCAGCTTAAGGGCAGCACACCGACTGCATCACACTGCAGAGGTCCACATGTGCAGGGCGCTGCTGTCTCTGCGCGTTATTCCAAAAGTTCTTTGGTGTGGGCCTTTTTTGAGACGAGTGCATCAGATCACAGCGCTGCTATTTGCAACATATGTCTCAAGCTTATCTCACGTGGCCAAAACATCACCCGCTTGGGCACCACATGCTTGACCAGACATATATAAACAAAAAAACGGCGCTAAGATAAAGGGATAAAAATGCAGCAACTCTAATGAGATACACACATTAGCAGATTATGGAAAAAGAAGGAGCTGCGCCAAACAGGGTAAAAAGGGGGGAGGGGGGTTGTTGTTATTAAATCGGTCCTCAAACTGACATAATTAAAGTGACCACTAACACCGGTAGGTCATAGACAATATCCCATATAGCGGCAGACCAATATTGAAAAAGTCCACAAATGAAGTAGATCCATAGGCTAAAACAGTCCAAAGGCTTGAATTAACATCAACAGTGCTTGATATGATGACACAACCGTGCTTGATATTAATAAGGAGTGCCCACCACCGCAAAACAAATGGCTGCCTACCAGAAGGCAAGCAAAGACGTGCAGTCGGCTGTGACCCAGCCGCGGCCTTTAGCATGCAGGTAGATTAATCCCAGGACACGGATCAGACATAGGTGTATCCAGCACACACTCACTCCCTGGCTTAGCCTTACAACTCCAATGTGATGGATCACGTGGGAAGGAGAAAAAGGACCAATAGGGTGATAACGTCTTAAACTGGTTTATTGTAAAAAAGTAATGTACTTACAAGAAGAAGCATAAAATAGCGCATAAAATCGTGCCGGCCGGCAGAGTACAGAGACCCTTCCTCGTGTGCGATATGGTGACGTCACTGTGTGCCCCAGACACGTTTCGTCACATCTGATGTGCTCTCTGCATGTGAAGGGCGCTGCTGTCTCTGCATGTTATTCCAAAAGTTCTTTGGTGTGGGCCTTTTTTGAGACAAGTGCATCAGATCGCAGCGCTGCTATTTGCAACATACGTCTCAAGCGTGAAGCGTATCTCGCGTAGCCAAAACATCTCCCGCTTGGGCACCACATGCTTGACCAGACATATGTCGACCTGCCATGCAGTTCGTTGGCAAGCATACCTAAAAGACCCACACCAAAGAACAAAGCTGACCTCTCCTTACTCCTCATCAGCTGGGATCTCCAACCCCACTATACCTATACCTTCAGTCCTCTCTGAAACCTGCACTGAGAGAAATGAAGGTGTAGAATTAGGTGTGTGTCACGGCCAAGTACTTGTGGGCAATCTGCTATCAGTACACCAACGTCAGATTGTACCAGGCAAATTTCCCTGCCCCAGCTGCTGCACCGCCAAAAGAAGTTCGCTCCCAGCCATCCACATGCCCAGCGGTTGAGTGCTAGCTTGGCTAAATTGCTAGCACTTCAACTGCTGCCTTTTCAGTTGGTAGACTCTGCCCCCTTCCATGAGTTTGTGGAATTTGCGGTTCCTCAGTGGCAGGTTCCCAAACGCCACTTTTTCTCACGGAAGGCGATTCCGGGTCTCTACCGGCATGTGGAAGTCAATGTCTTGGCCTCGCTGGACAGGGCGGTCAGCGGTAAGGTGCATATTACCGATGACTCATGGTCCAGCAGGCGTGGACAGGGACGTTACCTATCTTTCACGGCGCATTGGGTTGCACTCTGCTGGCAGCTGGGAAGGATGCAGGACAAGGTACAGTAGTGTTGGAGGTTGTTCCGCCACCATGCCTCCAAAATGCTACTACTAGTGATTCTGACACACCTCTCTCCTCCACCCCCTCCTCTTCTTCTTCCTCCATGGCCTCTTCCTGTGCTTTGTCCTCGGAACCAGCGGTGCTCCATAGGTGTTCAAGGGGCTACGCAAGTACGCAGGAAAAAGATGCCATGCGGTGCTTGAGCTGGTGTGCTTGGGGGACAGGAGCCACACTGGGGCAGAGATTCTGTCAGCTCTGCAGGGGCAGGCTCAGAGGTGGTTGATGCCATGCCAGCTTAAGCCAGGAATGGTGGTTTGCGACAATGGCACCAACCTACTCTCCACCCTCCGACAGGGACAACTGACCCATGTGCCCTGTTTGGCTCACGTCATTAACTTCCAAGCAACGGTTCTTGGGCAGGTACCCGGGCTTACAGGAGGTCCTGAGGCAGGCCAGGAAACTTTGTGTGCATTTCCGCCGGTCATATAATGCCAGTGCTTGGCTGGCTGACCTCCAAAAGGAATACAACCTGCCCAAGAACCGCCTAATCTGTGACATGCCCACCAGGTTGAACTCAACGTTGGCCATGCTGCAGCGGCTGCACACGCAGCAGAGGGCCATCAATGAGTATCTGTGCCAATATGGCACCAGGACAGGGTCAGGGGAGCTTGTTTTTTTTTCCACGCCAGTGGGTCATGATCAGGGAGGCATGCACTGTCCTGTCACCATTTGAGGAGGCCACGAGGATGGTGAGCAGTGACAGTGCATGCATCAGTGACACTGTCCCTCTTGTCCACCTGCGTGGAATAATGGACAGGGCACTTGAGGCAGAACAGAGGGTGGAAGTGGAGGACTTCCTTACCTCTCAAGGCCCCCTTTATCCATACAGTGTTCCTGCTGGCCCGCCTATCACACAGGAAGAGGAGGAGGAGGATTGTGTCAGCATGGAGGTGGAGCCTAGCACTCAGCATCAGCAGCAGTCTTTAAGGGATCAATTACAGTCCCAAGAAACCCATGGACTTGTACGTGGCTGGGAGGAGGTGGCTGCGGATCATGTCGTCCTGAGTGACCCAGAGGACTCCGGACCAAATGCCTCAGCAAACCTACGCTGCATGGCCTCCCTGATCCTGCAAAGCCTGCGGAAGGATCCTCGTATTCGTGTGATCAAGGAGAGGGATCATTACTAGCTGGCAACCCTCCTTGATCCACGTTACAAGGGTAAGGTTGCGGACCTTATCTTGCCATCGCAGAGGGAACAGAGGATGAAACATCTTTGGGAGGCCTTGCAGAAAGGTCTGTGCAACGCGTTCCCAGAGACTGGGAGGTTACAAAATCCTGGTCCTGGACAATGTGTTGCTTAGGCTTCGGTCAGTCAAAGAAGGAGCGGTGTAGAAGGTGGCCGTCTGACCTATGCGTTCAGACAATTTTTTAGTCCGCAGCCCCAAGGTATGATCGGTTCCAGCAACCATCGCCAGCGTCTGTTTTACATGGTGCAGGAATACCTAGGGGCAAGATCAGACTTGGACACCTTTCCCACCGAAAATCCTCTGGGTTACTGGGTCTTGAGGATGGATTACTGGCCAGAGCTTGCACAGTATGCAATTGAGCTACTGCCCTGTCCTGCATCCAGCTTTCTTTTGGAACGCACATTCAGTGCTGCTGGAGGCTTTGTAACCGATCACAGGGTGCGCCTGTCCACCGAATCGGTCGATCGGCTCACCTTCATAAAAATGAATCAGTCTTGGATCACCAGCTACCAAGCACCTGATGCTGATGTACCCGAATAATTTTTTTTTGAATGGGAGATCCCTTCAAGACTGCCTATGCTGATGCTGAGTGACTATCCTGTTATGCTGAGTGACTATCCTCTTCCTCCTCAATGTTCATGCTGATAGCCTGTAAGGACATTTTTGGTTCTGGGCACCGCCACCAGTGGCTAAGACCCAGTTTTTCTGCCCCTGTTTACCAGGGGCGTGTAATTAAAATTTTTGATGCAATACTTTGCAGCAGGGCTCATTCCTGCGCTCCAACTATAGTATCTGTGAGGGGTTGCAGTGTTGTGACACCAGTGCCTAAGGCCCAATTTTTCTGCCCCAGGGGCATGTAATTACAATTCTTAATCTAATATTTCACAGCAGGGCCCATTCCTGCGCCCACCAAGAGTAACTGTGAGGCCTTACATACAGTGTTGTGGCAACACCACCACACCGACCACCACCAAAGGCCCAATTTTTCTGCCCCTGCTCAATAGGGGCATGTAATTCCAATTCTTGATCTAATATTTCACAGCAGGGCCCGTTCCTGCACCCACCAAGAGAAACTGTGAGGCCTTACAATGTTGTGGTAACACCAACACCTAAGACCCAAATTTCTGCAGAGTATATAGGGCAGGCCCCTACTTTCAAACATCCAACTTACAAACGACTCCTACTTGCAAACGGAGGGAGACAACAGGAAGTGAGAGGAAATCTACCCCTAGGAAGGGAAATTCTCTCCTGTAAGAGTTATTATGGGAAAAACGTGTCTCCTCTCCACTTTATCACCAATTCTTGTTTCACTAAAAACCCCAAATTTTCAAAAACCAATTGTCATTGGGACAGAAAGTAAGTTGAAATCTTCTGAAGAGGTGCACAGACAGCAAAACAAATGTTACAAGAGTGATAACCCTTCCCTATGTTTTCCAAAAAGTTTAAAAATGTTTTTTTTTGGCTGGAGCTACACTTTAAAAATGTACCAGTTCTAAATTGCAAACAGATTCTACTTAAGAACAATCCTACAGTCCCTGTCTTGTTTGCACCGCCTGTATACTGCTGTACAGAGTATATAGGGCCTGGGGGCCCCACGCCTTTCCTTTTTTTTATTTGGGTGCGGGGTTCCCCTTAATATCCATCCAAGACCCAAATGGGCTGGGGGGGGGGGGTACCCATGCCGATTTTCCCATCAATTTTCATCCATTTTGCTGGGACCACACAATACATTAAAGCCGCAAGCAGTTTTAAATGACTTTTTTTCCTTTAGAAATGTCATTTTGGGCAGGGACAGTTCTAAACACTGGAAACACGTGCCACCTCACAGGCATACTATAGACACCCCCCAGGTACGATATTTAAAGGAATATTTCACTTTTTTTTTTCACTTTAAGCATCATTAAAACCACTGCTCCCGAAAAAACGGCCGTTTTTAAAACTTTTTTTTGCATTGATACATGTCCCCTGGGGCAGGACCCGGGTCCCCAAATCCTTTTTAGGAAAATAACTTGCATATTAGCCTTTAAAATTAGCACTTTTGATTCCGAACGTTCGTGTCCCATAGACTTTAACAGGGTTCGATAGTTCGCGCAAACTTTCGGTCCGTTCGCAGGTTCTGGTGCGAACCGAACTGGGGGGTGTTCGGCTCATCCCTAGTGATGAGGATGAAAAAGTACAGGGGTGATGAGGGTAAAGAAGCACAGGGTGATGAGGGTGAAAAATAATATAGGTGATGATGAAAAAGTACAGGGTTGTTGAGGGTGAAGAAGCACAGGGGTGATTAGTATGCAACAGAGGACTTCTCTTTCCTCTCTATGTAATCTGCCCCCCACCCCCAGTCCTAACTCTCACAGTGCCGGCCCATGCACTCATCATACACCATGGCCCCTCCTATCTCATGCAGAACCCTGAAGAGCCAGATGGTGAGGATGAGTGGAAAATTTGAAGACCAGCAGCTCCAGCGCTCCTTGATGCTGGAGGAGCTCCAAAGACGTTTCTGTCCTGTCACGCCCCATCTCTGCCTGCATTTTGAACCCCCCCCCGGGCTCACTTTCATAGCCCCGCTATAGCAGTCATAGCCAGCAGTGAGAGAGTTCCAGAGGAGAGGACACCCGCCCATTTGCTCAATAACTGGGAGGCTCGCTCACAGGCCCACACTGCATAGTGGGAGTTGTAGTTTCTTCTCTGTCTGTGAGTGTACGGCCTGTGTCATACAACATCCATACTGCTGTGAAGAAAGTCTGGCTGGCTGCACTTTCGTAAAATTACCTTTTATTGATGTAGAAAATTAATGACGACAATCCACAATGCACAAATGAGGGATATACAGTAGCATACAGCTAATGCATTTCACTCCATTCTTGGCCCTTAATCATAGCTCAGGAGCTATGATTAAGGGCCAAGAATGGCATGAAATGCGTTAGTGTATGCTATATCCCTCATTTGTGCATTGTCGTTGTGAATTTTCGACATCAATAAAGGTGATTTTATGCAAGTGCAGTGACTTTCTTAACCCCAGGATTCTGTGATGTACAGGGCCAGCACCCATCAGTGTGCAGTGGCGGTGGGAACAGGGGAGACTCACCTGGTGCGGTGTTTCACTCTCTTTACAAACCCCATACTGCCCTTCATGTATCTTACAGCACCCATACTGCCCTTCATATATTATACAACACCCATACTACCCTTCATGAATCGTCCAGCACCCATGCTGCCCTCTATGGGGGTTATTTACTAAAGGAAAATCCACTTTGCACTACAAGTGCACTTGGGGGGGGGGGGGGTGACATGTTAGGAAAATAAAAAGCAGCATTTTAGCTTGCGCATGATTGGATGATAAAATCAGCAGAGCTTCCCCTCATTTCAGATCTACCCTTCAGATTTACAGCAACTGCACTTCCAAGTGCACTGAAAGTGCACTTGTAGTGCAAAGTGGATTTGCCTTTCGTAAATAACCCCCTATGTGTCATACAACAACTATACTGCCTTTCGTGTATCATACAGCATTTATACTGCCCTTAAAGAGATTGTAAAGGTAATTTATTTTAAGATAACAAACATGTCTATATTCTATCTGCTCAGTGCAATGGCCCCCAACAGCCTCTTCCCCTGGCGCTCCTGGCCCCTCTTTCCTGTCCAGTGCCCCCACAGGAAGCCATTTCCCATGTGGGCACTCGTGCATGCTTACTTCCGAGCCCCGCTGCTGCGTCCATTGACACCACTCCCTCGTCTTTGACTGATGATTGACAGAACTGGGAACCAATGGCTCCTGGTGCCCCAGCAAAGCCAGCGAGACCTAAAAGTGAGGGGCGAGAAGAGCTGCAGACATGCACAGCACTGGATCAAATGAGGGCTCAGGTAAGTAAAAGAAAGTGGGGGGGGGGTGTTGATGCCTAAACATTTTTTACTTTAATGCAGTGAATGCATTAAAGTGTTACTAAACCCAGTATAATGAAAATAGTTAATCTGCCCTTCCTGTACCATACAGCCCCTCTACTGCCCTTTCTGTATTATATAGTACCCATATTGCTATTCATGTCATATACAACACATAATGCCCTTCATGTGTCATGCAGCACCCATACTACCCATCATAAATCACACAGCTACTATACTGCCTCTCATGTATCATACCACACATATGCTGCCCTTCCCGTACCATACAGCACCAAAACTAGCCTCTGTGTATCATAGAGCACGAATGCTGCTCTTCATTTATTATACAACACACATACTGCCCTTCATGTATCAGGGACTCCGCTTGGTACGCCTGATGTATGGAGGGACTCCGCTGGGTATGCCTGATGTATGGAGGGACTTCGCTGGGTATGCCTGATATAAGGAGGGACTCCGCTGGGTATGCCTGATGTAAGGAGGGACTCCGCTGGGAACGCCTGATGTAAGGAGGGACTCCGCTTGGTACGCCTGATGTATGGAGGGACTCCGCTGGGTATGCCTGATGTATGGAGGGACTTCGCTGGGTATGCCTGATGTAAGGAGGGACTCCGCTGGGTATGCCTGATGTAAGGAGGGACTCCGCTGGGAACGCCTGATGTATGGAGGGACTCCGCTGGGCACGCCTGATGTAAGGAGGGACTCCACTGGGTACGCCTGATGTATGGAGGGACTCCGCTGGGGAAAGCCTGATGTAAGTAGGGACTCCGCTGGGTACGCCTGATGTATGGAGGGACTCCGCTGGGGACGCCTGATGTATAGAGGGACTCCGCTGGGGAAGCCTGATGTAAGGGGGGACTCCGCTGGGAACGCCTGATGTATGGAGGGACTCCGCTGGGCACGCCTGATGTAAGGAGGGACTCCACTGGGTACGCCATATGTATGGAGGGACTCCGCTGGGGAAAGCCTGATGTAAGTAGGGACTCCGCTGGGTACACCTGATGTAAGGAGGGACTCCACTGGGTACGCCTGATGAAAGGAAGGACTCCGCTGGGTACGCCTGATGTAAGGAAGGACTCTGCTGGGTGCGCCTGATGTAAGGAAGGACTCCGCTGGGTACACCTGATGTAAGGAGGGACTCCGCTCAGGGTTGCCAACTTTCAGTAAATTTACGAACAGTTTGTAAAATCTGTACTTTTTGCATCTGTCCTTGAATGTCCATTACAGACATGTAGGCTGCATGTCCGTAACTGACATTCATGGACAGATGCAACAATTATGGATTTTACGAACTATTTGTAAATTTACTGAAAGTTGGCAACCCTGACTCCGCTGGGTATGCCTGATGTAAGGAGGGACTCTACTGGGATTGCCTGATGTATGGAGGGACTCCACTGGGAATGCCTGATGTAAGGAAAGACTCCGCTGGGGGCACCTGATGGCATCTGGTGGCAGGCGACGTGGCAGGTGACACACTCGGGGCTAATACTGATTCAGCATTATGGTGAGTTGAATAATTTCATTCTATATTACAATATAATAATAGAAATAATGTGCTTCAATCATCCTGACACCATAACAACCAATGTGCCGAGATGATTGAAGTGCTAACACCAGGTGTTTGGAGTATCTTTATTTGCTGGTTCTTAAACTCTGGAATACACATATTTCTATTGTGGTGTAGGATCTGGGCCTGCTGTCCCTCCATCCTTCCTTCTCTCTCCTTCCCTCCCTCTTTCTTTCTCCCTTTCTTTCTCCCTCCATCCCTCATTCATCTCAGACTCTAACCACACACCCTTGAGCCACGCCCATTTAAGCCACTCCCACTGCCCGCGTAAACCACGCCAATTTTTCGACTCGGCGTGCCTCATTTTTCTACTCCGCCTACATGCAAAAAAGTGTCCCGGATTTTTTTTTTGCAATGTTGCCAACTATGCCCTTCGTGTGTCATACAACACCCATACTTCCCTTCATTTATCATACAATATCCATACTACACTTCATGCATCATACAGCACCCATACTGGCCTCCATGTGTCATGAAACACCCAAACTACCCTTCATGTATCATACAAAACCTATACAACCCTTTCTGTATCACAGAGCACCCATGCTGTCTTTCATGTATCATACAGCACCCATGCCCCACTTCCTATACCATACAGTACCAATACTGCCCTTTCTGTAACATACAACACCCATAATGCCCTTTATGTGTCATGTAGCACCCATACTGCCCTTCATGTATCACACAGCTACTATACTGCCTCTCATGTATTATACAGCACATATATGCTGCCCTTCCTGTACCATACAGCATGCAATATAGCCTCCGTGTATCATAGAACATCCATGCTGCCTTTCATTTATCATACAACACCCATACTGCACTTCACATTTCATATAACACACATCCTAACCTTAATGCATAATACAACAGCCACACTGTTCTTAATGTATCATACAGCACCCATACTACCCTCTATTTATCATACAGCAACCATAGTGCTCTTCCTGCATCATACAGGACCTTCCCCTGCCCTCCTTTTATCATACAGCAACCATAGAGCCCTTCATGTATTATACAACACCCACACTGCCCTTCATGTATCATACAGCACCCATGCTGTCTTTCCTATATTATACAGCACCCATACTGCACTTCCTATACCATACATCACATATACTGCTCTTTCTGTATCATATAGCACCCATACTGCACTTGATGTAACATACAACACCTATACTTCCCTTCACGTGTCATACGACATCCATGATGCCCTTCATGTATCATACAGCACCCATGCTGCACCCATGCTGTCTTTCCTATATTATACAGCACCCATACTGCACTTCCTATACCATACATCACATATACTGCTCTTTCTGTATCATACAGCACCCATACTGCACTTGATGTAACATACAACACCTATACTTCCCTTCACATGTCATACGACATCCATGCTGCCCTTCCTATATCATACCACATCCATAGCAACCTTCCTGTATCATACAATACCCATACTGCCTTTCCTATATAATGCAACAAAAATTGCCCTTCATGTATCACACAACTACTATACTGCCTCTCATGTACCAAACAGCACCCATGCTGCCCTTCCTGTACCATACAGCACCCAAACTGCCCTCCATGTATCATAGATCACCAATGCTGTATTGTACAACACCCATATTGCCTTTCATGTATCATATGACACCCATACTGCCCTTAATGTATTATACAACACCCATACAGCCCTTCATGTATCATAAAACACCCATACAGCCCTTCATGTATCACAAAGCAACCATAGCACCCTCCATTTATCAATAAGGCAACCATAGTGCCTTTCCTGTAGCATAGAGCACCCATGCTGCCTTTCATGTGTCAGCACCCATAATCTTCATTTAACATACAACACCCATACTACCCCTCATGTATCATACAGCACCCATACTGCCCTTTATATAACATACAACACCCATACTACTCCTCATGTATCATACAACACCCATACTACCCCTCATGTATCATACAGCACCCATACTGCCCTTTATATAACATACAACACCCATACTACTCCTCATGTATCATACAACACCCATACTACCCCTCATGTATCATACAGCACCCATACTGCCCTTTATATAACATACAACACCCATACTACTCCTCATGTATCATACAACACCCATACTACCCCTCATGTATCATACAGCACCCATACTGCCCTTTATATAACATACAACACCCATACTACTCCTCATGTATCATACAACACCCATACTACCCCTCATGTATCATACAGCACCCATACTGCCCTTTATATAACATACAACACCCATACTACTCCTCATGTATCATACAACACCCATACTACCCCTCATGTATCATACAGCACCCATACTGCCCTTTATATAACATACAACACCCATACTACTCCTCATGTATCATACAACACCCATACTGCCCTTTATATAACATACAACACCCATACTACTCCTCATGTATCATACAACACCCATACTGCCCTTTATATAACATACAACACCCATACTACTCCTCATGTATCATACAACACCCATATTACCCCTCATGTATCATACAGCACCCATACTGCCCTTTATATAACATACAACACCCATACTACTCCTCATGTATCATACAACACCCATACTACCCCTCATGTATCATACAGCACCCATACTGCCCTTTATATAACATACAACACCCATACTACTCCTCATGTATCATACAACACCCATACTGCCCTTTATATAACATACAACACCCATACTACTCCTCATGTATCATACAACACCCATACTGCCCTTTATATAACATACAACACCCATACTACTCCTCATGTATCATACAACACCCATACTGCCCTTTATATAACATACAACACCCGTACTACTCCTCATGTATCATACAACACCCATATTACCCCTCATGTATCATACAGCACCCATACTGCCCTTTATATAACATACAACACCCATACTACTCCTCATGTATCATACAACACCCATACTACCCTTCATATAACATGCAACACCCATACTACTATTCATGTATCATACAACACCCATACTACCCTTCATATAACATTCAACACCCATACTACCCCTCATGTATCATACAACACCCATATTACCCTTTGTGTATCATACAGCACCCATAGTACCCTTCATATTTCATACAGCACCCATATTACCCTTCATATTTCATACAACACCCATATTACCCTTCATATAACATACACCCATAGTGCATCATTGAAGTCCTCATCAGCTGTGAATCATGTTGTGTTATTGTATATATTACATTTGTATTCAGCACCTCGGACAGATCCCAGCCAGGACAGACAGGTTACAGAGGTAGATCCAGGTGGGGAGGAGAGATCTGGAACTTTGTACTTTGTGTTACTAGTAAATTAGTTGTAGATTGTGAGCACAGCGGATGGAACCCCCTATTCCTCATACGTCCTCTATGATATAGCTGGCTATGTATGACTCTGGGTCTCCCCCGATCCTGATCAGAGTTGTGATGATGAATACAGCCCCCCCCCCCCCCCAGATCGGTGCGGAGCCCCCCCTTGATGTAGATGGGCACTGGGTGGGAGGCAGTCGGTTGTAATCAGGCTCCTCCCCCATGTCACACTCTCGGCTCCCTCCTTTACTACTTCATTGACTGTAGTAGAAGTGGTGAGAGGCGGACCCTGAGTGAGATCAGAGCAGGCACCAGAAGCGGCAGCACGGCACGGGACAAGGCAGCACTACCTCTATCTACCTCTATCTATCTCTATCTAGCTCTATCTATCTCTATCTATCTCTATCTATCAGTATCCCGGAGCCCGCAAGGGGCAGATCTCTGTGTCCCGGCAGCATGGCCCTGACAGCAGTGTGCTGCTTTGCTCTCCAACTCTCCGCTATGATTTGCTGGGTGATTATGAATACAGAGGCTGCACAGAGGCAGGAGGACAGCCTGTACATGTGGATCGATGCCCACCAAGCAAGAGTCCTCATAGGTACCCTCCTTCTTCTTTACTCCAGAGATGTGCCCACAGATCAGGCATGGGCACAGTCCTGGGACCTCTACTCCTGGAATTAGCTGGGTGGAACTTCTATAATCAATACACTGCTTGTCTTCTCATCACTTATTGCATTTATTGCAGGCTTTGAAGAAGATATCTTGATTGTTGCTGAAGGGAAAATGGCCCCTTTCACCCATGATTTTAGAAAAGCACAGCAAAGGATGCCCGCTATTCCTGTCAATATCCAGGCGATGAATTTTACTTGGCAAGCAACCGGACAGGTACGTCTGCTATCTATAGTATATAACAGGGGTCTGTAAATGTTCTAAATAAAGGGCCAGTTTAATGTCCTTCAGACATGTTGGTATCAGTGGGAGGAATAGTGCCCCATCATTGGTATCAGTGGGAGAAAAAATGCCCCACTGTTGGCATCAGTGGACGAAATAGTGCCTCATCATTGGTATCAGTGGGAGAAAAAATGCCCCACTGTTGGTATCAGTGGAAGAAATAGTGCCCCATCATTGGTGTCAGTAAGAGGGATAACGTCCCATCATTGGTATCAGTGGGAGAAAAAATGCCCCACTGTTGGTATCAGTGGAAGAAATAGTGCCTCATCATTGGTATCAGTGGGAGAAAAAATGCCCCACTGTTGGCATCAGTGGAAGAAATAGTGCCTCATCATTGGTATCAGTGGGAGAAAAAATGCCCCACTGTTGGTATCAGTGGAAGAAATAGTGCCCCATCATTGGTGTCAGTAAGAGGGATAACGTCCCATCATTGGTATCAGTGGGAGAAAAAATGCCCCATCAGTGGGAGAAATAGCGCCCCATCATTGGTGTCACCAGGGAGAAATAATAACCCCCTGTTAGTGTCAGTGAAAATAATTGTGGCTCATTGTTGATGTCAGTGGGCTGAAAAGTGCCACAAAGGGCAAGATATTGGCCAGTAGTTTGGAGACCAGTGATATATATATAGTTTGTTTGGTTGTTGTGTGTATGTGTGTTTGTTTTGTTTAACTAAATCTTCAAACCTTCAGCACAAATAATGTATATATTTTTGTTCAAATAATTCATTATGTAATTTTGAAAAAAATCAAAAGGTTCCTAGTGCCAATAAAATATATGAGGCACTTTTTTAACTAGATTGCTGATCTTCAGTCGTACTATAGATGCAGAAATGACTGTATTGGCATTTCTTTAAAGTACAGATTTAGTCATCTTTAATGGTATTTAGCTTAAAGAACTTACCGTATATACTCGAGTATAAGCCGAGGTACCTAATATTACCCCAATAAACGGGGAAAATGTATTGACTCGAGTATAAGCCTAGGGGGGGGGGGGGGGGTGGGAATGCAGCAGCTACTGTAAGCGGAAAAGAGCCATGCCCATTTGCACGCCTCACTGTGCCCAACCTCACTGTGCCCATTGCAACCTCACTATGCCCATTGTCAGCTTACTGTGCCCATTGCCACCTCACTGTGCCCAACCTCACTGTGCCCATTGCCACCTCACTGTGCCCAACCTTACTGTGCCCATTGCCAGCTTACTGTGCCCATTGCCATCTCACTGTGCCCATTGCCAGCTTACTGTGCCCAACCTTACTGTGCCCATTGCCACCTCACTGTGCCCATTGCCACTTCACTGTGCCCAACCTTACTGTGCTCATTGCCAGCTTACTGTGCCCATTGCCACCTCACTGTGCCCATTGCCACCTCACTGTGCCCAACCTTACTGTGCCCATTGCCGGCTTACTGTGCTCAACCTTACTGTGCCCATTGCCAGCTTACTGTGCCCAACCTCACTGTGTCCATTGCAGCCTCCCTGTGCCCGAGTCAGTGTACCTGCAAATCTTCTTAGACCGCGAGCGTCGTCCATTGTTTAACCACTTCCCTACCCAGCCATAGTCAAATGACGTCCACAGATGGGATCTCCCATCCTGGGTGGACGTCATATGACGTCCTGGCTTTGTAGGGGGATATCTGAATGATGCCTGCAGCTAGAGGCATCATTCAGATATCCTTTTGACATGCCGGCGATTCTGTGCACCATAAGAATGATCATAGCGGCGGTTCCGCCGCTTGATTGTTCTTTTAGGTGGCGGAAGGGGACATCCCCCCCTCCCGCCGCCATCCGGTGCTTTTCCGGGCTCTCCCGTGTGATCAGGGACCCGGAGAGAATCTTCCGGTGCCGTTGGTGGGTCACGTGGCGATGGTCACCAGTCATCTCTATGATCGTCGGAGGCCCGGGCGCGATGTGATGACGTCAAGCCCGGGTCCTCAAATGTAAACAAAGCCGCCATTGCGGCTAGTAAGTATGAGATCAGTGAAAAAAATTTCACTGATCTCATGCTTTTCAGCCTGGAGGAGAGATGTGGGGTCTTATTGACACCGAATCTCTCAATAAAGAGGACCTGTCACACACCATTCCTATTACAAGGGATGTTTACATTCCTTGTAATAGGAATAAAAGTGATCAAAAAAAAAAAGTAAAATAATTGTAAAAAATAAATAAATAAGTAAAAAAAAAAAAATAATAATAAAAAAAAAAAAAATTTAAACGCCCCTGTCCCCGGTAGCTCGCGATCAGAAGCGAATGCACACGTAAGTCGCCCACATATTTAAACACCGCTCAAACCACATATGTGAGCTATCGCCGCGTGCGTTAGAGCACGTGCAACAATTCTAGCACTAGACCTCCTCTGTAATTCTAACCTGGTAACCTGTAAAAAAAATTAAAGCGTCGCCTATGGAGATTTTTAAGTACCGAAGTTTGGCGCCATTCCATGAGTGTGCGAAATTTTAAAGCGTGACATGTTAGGTATCTATTTACTCGGCGTAACACAATCTTTCATATTTTCCCCAAAAATTGGGCTAACTTTACTGTTTTGTTATTTTTTAATTCATGAAACCATTTTTTTTAAAAAAAAGGCGTTTGAAAAATTATTGCGCAAATACCGTGCAAGAAAAAAAGTTGCAATGACCGTCATTTTATTCCCTAGGGTGTCTGCTAAAAAACATATATAATATTTGGGGGTTCTGAGTAATTTTCTAGAAAAAGAATGATGATTTGTACATGTAGGAGAGAAGTGCTAGAATAGGCCCGGTATGGAAGTGGTATAAAAAGCCCGGTATTGAAGTGGTTAAATATCGCGGCTTCCTCCTGGTCTTGTTCCGTGATAGGCGTTTCCAGCAAACACTGTGTTGAGTGTTCCGCCTATCACGGAGGTCCTCTCATTCTCGGACTCCGTTTCCCAGCAGGCACTGTGTTCAGTGTTCCGCCTATCGCAAACGTCTTTTCATCCTCGGACAAGACATGATAGGCGGAACACTGAACACAGTGTCTGATGGGAAACGGATTCCGAGAATGAGAGGACCTCCGTGATAGGCGGAACACTCAACACAGTGTTTGCTGGAAACGCCTATCAAGGAACAAGACCAGGAGGAAGCCGCGATATTCAAACAATGGACGCCGCCCGCAGTCTAAGAAGATTTTCAGGTACACTGACTCGAGTATAAGCCGAGGGGTGTATTTTCAGCCCTAAAAAAAGGGCTGAAAAACTTGGCTTATACTCGAGTATATACAGTAGTTATCAATATGCCATAATATAAGTAGTCACTATAATTATATAATCTGAATTGCATGTTTTAATTGTGTTTTTTTTTAAATATCTTGCAATATCAATGCTGATATAATGTATATATATATATATTTGTGGCTTTTTTTTTATAATTTGCAATATTACTGCTACGCTCCGTTATTTTTTATATTTAAAGTCATGATATAAATAGTCAGTATAAATAACTATAATTGCAAGTTATAACTGTGATTTTTTTTTTTATTATTATTTTGCAGTATCTCTGTTGGCAAAATTTATATTTATAGTCATAATATACTTTTCCAACATAAATAATTATAATTGCACATTTTATTTATAATATTTATTATATTTTTGCAATATCAATGCTACTCTCTGGAATAATTTATAGTCATGATATAAGTAGTCAATATAAATAATCATAATTGCAAGTGCTATTTTGTGATATTTTTGTGCTACTCTCTGGAAATAGTTAATATTAGCATTCTTCGGGTTATACATCGGTGTCTCTTTTCTTTTCTTTTTTTTAAATTACAAACAAATTTACAAACACCATTGTTTTTGGTTTGCATTGATAAAAATATCTTGTGACAAAAAGACTAGACAAGGTTTTTATGAACCTGTCGTGGTAGGTCAAAAAATTAAATATTTTTTTTTTTTTTTATTACAATCACGTTTACAAACACATTGTTTTTGGTTTGCATTGATAAAAATATCTTGTAACAAAAAGACTAGACAAGGTTTTTATGAACATGTCGTAGTAGGTCAAAAAAATTAATTTTATTTTTATTTTTATTACAATCACGTTTACAAACACATTGTTTTTGGTTTGCATTGATAAAAATATCTAGTGACAAAAAGACTAGACAAGGCTTTTATGATATATTTTTTTTTAATTACAATCACGTTTACAAACACATTGTTTTTGGTTTGCATTGATAAAAATATCTTGTGACAAAAAGACTAGACAAGGTTTTTATGATATTTTTTATTTATTTTTTAATTACAATCACGTTTACAAACACCATTGTTTTTGCTTTGCATTGATAAAAATATCTTGTGATATTTTTTTATGAACCTGTCGTAGTAGGTCATAGTGCTGGCAGAGGTTCGACAAGATTCTTCTCATGTTGTAATGCCAAGCAGAGCTTTTGAATATTTAGGGAAACTATATTAGTCCCAAGCAGCTGCCCTTCCCTGGATTACCAGCTGCTCAAACACAAAACTGACAGTAAATATGTCACACATAGTAACTTGAATGAGAAACAAAAATGTGTGTTTAACCTTTCTTTCAAGTTCATCCAAAACAAGGTCTTCATCAAAGGCAACACAGCAGGTAAGCTGTGCGTTGGGGATCTGGGTAGTAAGATCAGCCACATGACACTGTGATGCGTGAAGAAATACAGGCATAGATTTTTTCACGCAGCTGCCTTTCTGCTGCTTCAATAAAGCACAGAAAAGGAGGCCACTTTAGGAAGTGCAATTAACCTGTAGCCATTCGATTTTTAGATATTTGGTGACTGAAAGAAGAATTCTTACGGAGGTTGCTGTAGGTGACATTTTTTTATTGCTTTTTTTTTGCTTTTTTAACCACTTCCATACTGGGCACTTAAACACCTTCCTGCCCAGACCAATTTTCAGCTTTCTGCGCTGTCGCACTTTGAATGACAATTGCGCGGTCATGCTACACTGTACCCAAACTAAATTTTTATCATTTTTTTCCCCACAAATAGAGCTTTCTTTTGGTGGTATTTGATCACCTCTGGGATTTTTATTTTCTGCTAAAAAAAAAAAAAAAAGACCAAAAATTTGGAAAAAAAAAGTATTTTTTTTGTTTCAGTTACAAAACTTTTTAAATAAGTAAGTTTTCTCCTTCACTGATGGAGCTGCACTGACGGGCACCGATGAGGTGGCACCAATGAGGTGGCACTGATGAGGTGGCATTGATGGGCACTGATGATGGGCACTAATATGCGGCACTGATAGGTGGAACGGATAATCGGCACGGATGGGCACGGATAGGCGGCACAGATGGGCACGGATAGGCGGCACAGATGGGCACGGATAGGCGGCACGTATGGGCGCTGATAGGCGGCACGTATGGGCACTGATAGGCGGCACGAATGGGCACTGATAGGCGGCACGGATGGGTACTGATAGGCGACACGGATGGGCACTGATAGGCGGCACGGATGGGCACTGATAGGCGGCACGGATGGGCATGGATGGGCACTGATAGGTGGCACGGATGGGCATGGATGGGCACTGATAGGTGGCACGGGTGGGCACTGATAGGTGGCACTGATGTACTGTAATGGATGCCAATCAGTGCCAAACAAAAATGCCTGCCAATCAGTGATGCCCATTGTGGGCACTGATTGGCATCCATTGTGGGCACTGATTGGCATCCATTAGGGGGCACTAACTGGCATCCCTGGTGGTCTAGGGTGGCATACCTGGTGCTGGCATCCCTGGTGGTCCAGTGGCATCCCTGGTGGTTCAGTGGGGGCATCCTCGGGGGGGCTGTGCTGATAATCGATCAGCACAAACCCCCCCCCCGTCAGAGGAGCAGCCGATCGGCTCTCCTCTACTCGCGTCTGACAGACGCGATTGAGGAAAAGCCGATGACCGGCTTTTCCTGTTTACACTGTGATCAGCCGTGATTGGACACGGCTGATCACATGGTAAAGAGTCTCTGTCGGAGACTCTTTACCTAGATCGGAGTTGCGGGGTGTCAGACTGACACTCCGCAGCAACGATCGCCGCGATGCGCGCCCCCGGGGGCGCGCAGCGGCTCAAAATCCTGAGGACGTCATATGACGTCCTGTCAGGATTTTGCAACCACTTTGCCGACGTCAATCCGCTATAGGGCGGGCAGCAAGTGGTTAATAAGCCTAAAAAATGATTTACCCCTGCTTTTTTTAATAAGCCTTATGTTATTTATTCAGCAATTAGTCCAGCTTAAGCCATTGGTCGTCATTGCACGCTGAAACAAAATATGATTCATGTTGGTTAGGTACTCTTCTGCTTCTAAGCAGCTCTGTGAGTATAGATAAATGGCTTATTCATAGGACCTAACTGCCCAAGTCCATGTTATCGTAATATCTAATAGGAGCATAGCAAACTCTTTTCTAATAGTATTTATGAGCCAAGGAAACGGCTTCCACTGAATCGGACTTACAGTTATACCTTTGCTGTGTAGCTTGTCACATAGTAGAGGAAATACCTTGTTTCCTGACCTCTGCGGCAGAATTTCCACTGTGGAATGTCAGTATGTTTACATTCTGTGTGCTTGACTTTTTTTTTTTTTTTTTTACTTAAAGGGGTTCACATATCAAAAGTGTGCAGCTTCCAGCCTCTAATATTGAGATTCTGTTCTTCTGTGGTATTTTGCATCTTGGTGTTGTAGACATGCCACTGGGGATCAAAGCATAATGCTGCTGAGATCCCACTTCATTTAGTAGAGCAAGCATGTGCGTGCCATCTGTTCTATCTGATAGAAAACAGCGGTAAACGGCTCAAACTGTGGCCAAAAAAGGCTTTAGTACTCAGAGATGAGATGCGAGGCACCTTGTAAGCTACATCTGGTTTCCATAGTAGTTTACATTGTATAAATGTTCAATATACAACCTCTGTACTCCACATCAGTGCATAAGACATCATTAGTTTCACAGGTGAAAACTTCCACAAGATGCAGAGAGTAAGAATAGAGAACTGAAGCGACAACATGTTTTGTTGATCATAATTAACCTGACGCCGGTTCTCATTTTCCAACAAACACTATAGGAATGACAGCTAAAATCTGATTGGTGGGTATGAGTTACACCTCAATGGGCTAGATTCACTAAAACTGGGGCACACAGGATCTGGTGCAGCTGTGCGTGGTAGCCAGTCAGCTTCTAACTTCAGCTTGCTCAGTTAACCACTTCAGCTCCGGAAGGATTTACCCCCTTAATGACCAGGCCATTTTTTTGGCGATACAGCACTACGTCAGTTTAACTGACCATTGCGCGGTCATGAAACGTTGTACACAAACAAAATTTGTGTCCTTTTTTTCCCACAAATAGAACTTTCTTTTGGTGGTATTTGATCAACTCTGCGGTTTTTTTTTTGGCGCTATAAACCAAAAAAGAGGAACAATTTTGAAAAAAACAAAACAATATTTTTTACTTTTTATTATTATAATAAAAAAAAAGAATTTCTTCATCAGTTTAGGTCAATATGTATTTTGTATGTATTCTTTATAGTTTTGTTAAAAAAAACCCCGCAATAAGCGTATACTGATTGGTTTGCACAAAAGCTATAGCATCTACAAAATAGGTGATATATTTATGGCATTTTTATTATTATTATTATATTTTTTTTTACTAGTAATGGCGGTGATCAGCAGTGATTTTTAGTGGGACTGCGACATTGCGGCCGGCAGATCGGACACTTTTGACACTTTTTTGGGACCATTGACATTTATACAGCGATCAGCGCTAAAAATAGCCACCGATTGATGTATAAATGCCACTGGCAGGCAAGGGGTTAACACTAGGGGGCGATGAAGAGATTAAGTGTTTCCTAGGGAGGTGTTTCTAATTGTGGGGGGGAGTGTACTGACAGGGAGTAGAGAGAGATCGCTGTTCCTGATTACTAGGAACAGAAGATCCCTCTCTACTTCCCTGACAGAACGGGGATCTGTCTGTTTACATTGACAGATCCCTGTTCTTGCTCTCTGAGGAGCGATCGCGGGTCGCCGGTGGACATCGGGGTCGTCAGCCATGCGCATCGGCTCTGGCCCCCTATAGCTCTTAAAGTGGCTAACGTACACCTACGGCGGTTTGCGCAGCCGTGCCAACCTGCCGCAGTATAATGACAGTGGCTGGACGTCAAGCAAGTAAGCTTTGACAATAAAACCTGAAAGAGAATTCGTTTCTATGCAGAGTTGCACCAGATTTTGCACTTGTCAGCATCAGCTTTAGTAAATAAGTGTTTCCATTTCTCCAGCTTTTAGGAATCGGCTTCCTATTTTGATTTACAGAAAAGTTCAGACTCTCTGAAAGCTGAACTCCGAGCAGAAAAACATTTATTTTAATATATTTCTTACCCACAAAGGATATAAATCAACTTTGTGTTTTTAAACTTAGTTATTACTTTGTAAAAGTAGCATTACTGAGTTGTAATTCAAGATTCAAGAATAAACATGACTTTTTATTGTATTTAGACAATATTTGCTTAACCTGGAGTTCAGCTTTATTTGCTTCCCGACCAGCCTATAGTCAAACGATGGCCGAGCGGGAGCTTTTCCACCCTCGGTGGACGTAATTTCTACCAGTTGCACGCCTCCCGTGCACTCCAAAGGCCACGCTGTGTTTTAATCTGTGTCCGCCGGACAGATTGCTGTATCGGGCTATGACCAATCAGATCGATCACAAGACAGTTTCACACAATTAATGGCTTTCATTCATAGCCATTCATTGTGTACTATTGTGATGATCTCTGTGATTAGTCACAGTGATCACATGGTACACACAGGACCATTTACAGAGCATCTGTACTATGTGATAGCTGTGGCCAATCACTGCTATCACAAAAGTACACACTGGCAAAGAATAGATGCCATTTATAAAAATGATTGCTTAAACCAGTGTGAAAAAAAATCCTGATGAACTCCCCAGAGCAGTATAGTGTCACTATGGTAACACTGTACAGCTCTGGTCACAGTGTGTCAAAAAAATGTAAAAAAAAGACTGTGACCAGTCAGTATCTCTGATCAGAAACAAAAAAAAAGAGACATAAAAGCATGACTGAGCTCAACCTCAATTGTTCACACTGTGTGCTGTATACATAAATAGATGTAACAAGACCCAGTGATCTGACACATGTATAGAAATATAGAAATCAGTGTTATTAAACACACATATCTAAACAGTACAAAACCCACTTTCTGTCTCATAAAAACATAATTGCCCAATTATTTTAAAATACACATAACCATGGCAGCTGCAGGGAAGTTGTATGAACAACCTCCTCTCGCAAAAAAAAGGAAAAAATAAAAACAAAAATATTAGCACATATTCATAAATGTATGTGCCCAAGTAGGGGGTACAATTTGTGTCATCTAAATCAAAAATTGTGTGACATTGCCTCCTCCATATTATAAAGTGATGATATATATATATATATATATATATATATATATATATATATAAATGTTGCTGAAGGTTCCTTGAAGAGGAATCCTATGGTGAGATATGTTCCAGAGCTAATTTAAAGTTCAATGTTTCACAGAGTCCATTAAGGGATCTTCTCATGGATATGGATAAGTCCAAACAACATGTGGATAATGTCGCCCCCATGTGGCCAGCACTGTTTGGGCCATGATGTGAGATCTACCCAACTGAGGGTGATACAGTGGGCCACTGCATGTGGTTAAAGCGAAGATCCACCTAGAAAAAAAAAATTAAAGGTCAGCAGCTACAAATTCTGCAGCTGCTGACTTCTAAAATAAGGACACTTACCTGTCCAGGGCGCCCGCAATGTCCTCACCCAAAGCCGACCTGTCCCTCGGCTCCAGGCGCCAGCATTGCTAGTAAGGGAATCAGGAAGTGAAGCCTTGCGGCTTCACAGCCTGGTTTCCTACTGCGCATGCGTGAGTCGCGCTGCGCATTCTAAATGGTCGCTGCTGTCTTCTGGGACCTGTGTGTTTCCCAGAAGACAGCGGGGGGATGGACGAAAGAGGGGCCGGACATGACATAGATCGCCACGGATACTGTGACAATCTTTCGCCAGAAGTGGGAGCAAATACCTGTATTAGAGAGGTTGCTGCTCCCCCCTCCCCCCTGAAAGGTGCCAAATGTGACACCAAAGGGGGGGAGGAAGCCAGGCAGCGGAAGTTCAATTTTTGGGTGGAATTGAGTGAAATGGTGACTTATATGGTTACAATAAAATACAACTGGAAAACTCCCAGGGAGGGATGTCCTTGTTATCACGTATAATGCTCTTGTGGTTCATTAGCAAGGCATCTGCTGTCCTCCTTTTGTTGGCAAAAGAATCACATATGAAAACTTCTTCAACTGTGTAATATGTGGTTCATCATTGCCCAGTGTGGGAGCCATCAGTGTAATTTGAAGAGAAACAAAAAGCCATTTAACACTCAAGTAAAGGAAATATACTTATCCATCCATGTGGAGCTTGAAACGTCCAAGCTGTGTTTGTGGCAATAAAGGTATATCAGTCCATATCCAGGAACAAAACAGTCCCTTAAAGGAATGGAGGAGGTAGGAGAGTAGGAATCCCAAAGGCTGGCTGCATGGGACCAAGCTGGAAGCCTAATCAGTTTTACCGGACATGCCGGCTGCTTCAGAGGCAACCGCACCTGTCTGTGTGAGGAATTTCTTTAAATATACCTAAAATGACCGCTTTTAGTGCCAAAACAGCAAAAACGCCATTAAGTAAATATACGTCATGATGCCGCGCATGTGCAGTAGGTGTGGAGGCTCATACAACATCCAGGGGATACCAGGAAGCAAAACAAACATCAATGTCTCCCAATTCCAGCACAAAAATCATGAAAAAAGAATACAAGATAAAATACAATATATAAAACAATGGGATATTGTATAAAGATCCATATAATTTAGATACACACGTAGAGATAATACAGTGGGTATGGAAAGTATTCAGACCCCCTTAAATTTTTCACTCTTTGTTATATTGTAGCCATTTGCTAAAATCATTTAAGTTCATTTTTTTTTCCTCATTAATGTACACACAGCCAGTGGCGTAGCGTGAGTTGTCAGCGCCCGGGGCAGGGCAAGTGATTCGTGCCCCCTAACCCAGGGATTTTTAGCACTCTAAAAGAGTCCTTTCTGCTAGTACAGGAGTACTGACCAACCTGATTCCTACACCGACCTACCTGACCACTATACTAACCTACCTTATTCCTATACTGACCTGCCTGATTCCTACACTGACCACTAAACTGACCTATCTGATTGCTATACTGACCACTACACTGACCTACCTGATTCCTATCCTGACCACTACACTGACCTACCTGATTCCTATACTGACCACTACACTGACCCACCTGATTCCTACACTGTCCACTACACACATTATTATTGCTCACTGATTGGTTGCTAGATGATACTGCACATAATTACCGATTACCCATTGTTTGCTAGAGGTTACTGCACATCATTACTACAAACTGATTGGTTGCTAGAGGTTACTGCAAGTTATTATTGCTCACTGATTGCTTGCTAGAGATTACAGCAGATCATTACTGTTCACTGATTGGTTGCTGAAGGTTACTGCACATCATTAACACTCACTGGTTACTAGAGGTTACTGCATATTAATGCTCCCTAATTCGTTGCTAGAGGTTACAGCACATCATTACAACCCACTGATTTGTTGCTTAAGGTTACAGCACATCATCTCACTGCCTGCACACCACAGACTGCAGAAGTGACGGGACCCACCAATAGACAGAAAAGAAGAACTAGAACTAATTATTAGCAATGAGGGTTGAGGGGTGCGCTGTGTATGGAGTGCAAGGCTGAGAGATGCGCTTTGTACGGAATGCAGGGTTCAGAGGTGCGCTGTGTACGGAGTGCAGGGTTGAGGGGGTTTGCTGTGTGCAGCGTGCAGGGTTGAGGGGGGCACGCTGTGTGCAGCGTGCAGGATTGAGAGGGGTGTGCTGTGTGTGGCGTGCATGGTTAAGGGGGTGCACTGTGTGTGGCGTGCAGGGTTAAGGGGGTGCGCTGTGTGTGGCATGCAGGGTTGAGGGGGTGCGCTGTGTGTGGCTTGCAGGGTTGAGGGGATGCGCTGTGTGTGGCTTGCAGGGTTGAGGGGGTGCGCTGTGTGTGGCTTGCAGGGTTGAGGGGGTGCGCCGTGTGTGGCTTGCAGGGTTGAGGGGGTTGTGCTGTGTGTGGCGTGCAGGGTTTAGGGGGGTGCGCTGTGTAAATCTTCCCCCCAAATACAAAGCTCTCTTTCCCACAGATTCCAGTTCAGAGCTCAACCCCAGCCCCCCCTCCGGCTGCCATCATCCCGTACAGAGCTTTCCTTTGTAGAGGAGTACTCACAATGTCCGTGCAGCTGTCGGTAAGGAGGGGCTTCTGTCTGTGTGGATACCTCATCCTCTTCCTCCTGGCCCCAGTTTCCTCCAGTCCTGGGGTGGTCGGTGCAGGGTCAGAGTGCTGGGGCCACGTAGCAGCACACTGACAGGCACAGGCAGGACTCAGGAGAAGAGGCGGTGGTCGGAAGTCCGGGTTGTGGGGCGGGCTAAGTGGACGGACAGCATGTTGCACGTGGACCTCGTGTGTGGGGAGTGGCGTGTAATGGAGAGGATGCCTCGTCAGTCGCCTGCCCTCCTCCTTCCCCCCAGTCTCCGCACAGTCACAATCCCTTGGATAATCATGGATGGTCTTCAGTGTTCATTTACTCACTGCTGGAGCCTAAGCCGTGACTGCACCGCAACTTCTTCCTCATAGTGAAGCGGAAGAGCTCACAGTCTCCTAGACTGCACAGCACTGGAGAAGAGCTGCAGGTAACCTGCCGCTGCGCCCCTCTAAATTTTGAGCCCCCTGGCCCCCTCCACGCTACGCCACTGCACACAGCACCCCATATTGACAGAAAAACACAGAATTGTTGAAATTTTTGCAGATTTATTAAAAAAGAAAAAATGAAATATCACATGGTCCTAAGTATTCAGACCCTTTGCTGTGACACTCATATATTTAACTCAGGTGCTGTCCATTTCTTCTGATCATCCTTGAGATGGTTCTACACCTTCATTTGAGTCCAGCTGTGTTTGATTATACTGATTGGACTTGATTTGGAAAGCCACACACCTGTCTATACAAGACCTTACAGCTCACAGTGCATGTCAGAGCAAATGAGAATCATGAGGTCAAAGGAACTGCCTGAAGAGCTCAGAGACAGAATTGTGGCAAGGCACAGATTTGGCCAAGGTTACAAAAAATTTCTGCTACACTTAAGGTTCCTAAGAGCACAGTGGCCTCCATAATCCTTAAATAGAAGACGTTTGGGACGACCAGAACCCTTCCTAGAGCTGGCCGTCCGGCCAACTGAGCTATCGGGGAAGAAGAGCCTTGATGAGAGAGGTAAAGAAGAACCCAAAGATCACTGTGACTGAGCTCCAGAGATGCAGTCGGGAGATGGGAGAAAGTTGTAGTAAGTCAACCATCACTGCAGCCCTCCACTAGTCAGAGGGCTTTATGGCAGAGTGGCCCAACGGAAGCCTCTCCTCAGTGCAAGACACATGAAAGCCAGCATGGAGTTTGTTAATAAACACCTGAAGGACTCCAAGATGGTGAGAAATAAGATTCTCTGGTCCGATGAGATCAAGATAGAACTTTTTGGCCTTAATTCTAAGCGGTATGTGTGTAGAAAACCAGGCACTGCTCATCACCTGTCCAATACAGTCCCAACAGTGAAGCATGGTGGTGGCAGCATCATGCTGTGGGGGTGTTTTTCAGCTGCAGGGACAGGACGACTTGTTGCAATTGAGAGAAAGATGAATGCGGCCAAGTACAGGGATATCCTGGACGAAAAACTTCTCCAGAGTGCTCAGGACCTCAGTCTGGGCCGAAGGTTTACCTTCCAACAAGACAATGACACTAAGCACACAGCTAAAATAACGAAGGAGTGGCTTCACAACAACTCCGTGACTGTTCTTGAATGGCCCAGCCAGAGCCCTGACTTAAACCCAATTGAGCATCTCTGGAGAGACCTAAAAATGGCTGTCCACCAATGTTTACCATCCAACCTGACAGAACTGGAGAGGATCTGCAAGGAGGAATGGCAGAGGATCCCCAAATCCAAGTGTGAAAAACTTGTTGCATCTTTCCCAAAAAGACTCATGGCTGTATTAGATCAAAAGGGTGCTTCTACTAAATACAAAGCAAAGGGTCGAAATACTTAGAACCATGTGATATTTTAGTTTTTCTTTTTTAATAAATCTGCAAAAATGTCAACAATTCTGTGTTTTTCTGTCAATATGGGGTGCTGTGTGTACATTAATGAGGAAAAAAATGAACTTAAATGATTTTAGCAAATGGCTGCAATATAACAAAGAGTGAAAAATTTAAGGGGGTCTGAATACTTTCCGTACCCACTGTATATACAGTGTGTCAGATCACTTTAAAGGTACCAAAAATAATACAAAATATGTAATGGTATGAATTCACAAGTAGTGATGAGCCGAACACCCCCGGGTTCGGTTCGCACCAGAACTCGCGAACGGACCGAAAGTTCGCACGAACATTAGAACCCTATTAAATACAATGGATGCGAACGTTCGGATTCTAAAGTGCTAATTATAACGACTATTATCCATGTTATTGTCCGAAACAGAGTTTGGGAACCCGGGTTCTGCACCAGGGGACATGTATCAATGCAAAAAGAAGTTTTAAAAACGGACGTTTTCCGGGAGCAGTCATTTTAATGATGCATAAAGTGAAAAAAAAAAGTCAAATATTCCTTTAAATATTGTACCTGGGGGGTGTCTAAAGTATGCCTGTGAAGTGCCACGTGTTTCCCATGTTTAGAACTGTCCCTGCACAAAATAACATTTCTAAAGGAAAAAAAAGCCATTTAAAACTGCTTGCGGCTTTAATGCAATGTCTGGTCCCGGTAATATGGATGAAAATCTTTAGGAAAAATGGCATAGCTACCCCATCAACCCCCCCCCCCACCCCAGCCCATTACCAGCCCCTTTGGGTCTTGTATGGATATTAAGGGGAAACCCCCCACACAAAATAAAAAAGGCCCTATATACTCTGAACAGCCGTATACAGGCGGTGCATACAAGACAGGGACTGTAGGTTTGTTCTTATGTAGAATCTGTTTGTAATTTTGAACAGCTGCATTGTTTAAGTGTAGCTCCATGCCATATTCCTTTTTTTTAGCTTTTTGGAAAACATAGGGAACGGTTATCACCCCTGTCACATTTTTTTTGCTGTCTGTGCCCCTGTTCAGAACATTTCACCTCACTTTGCGTCCCAATGACAACTGTTTTTGAAATGTGGTGTTTTTATTGAAACAAGGATTGGTGATAAAGCATCAGTAGAGAGGAGACACCTTTCTCCCATATTAATTCTTACAGGAGAGAATTTTCCTTCCAAGGGGTAGATTTCCTCTCACTTCCTGTTGTCTTCTTCCGTTTGCAAGTAGTAGTAGTTTGTAAGTTGGATGTTTGAAAGTAGGGACCTGCCGTATATACTCTGCAGAAATTGGCCCCTTAGGTGTTGGTGTTGGCACAACACTGAAAACACTCACAGTTATTCTTGGTGGGTGCTGGAACGCCCTGCTGTCAACTATTATATCAGGAATTGTAATAACATATAATTGTTGTTCAGTGGTAGTAAAAATTGGGCCTTTGATGGTGGTGCTGGTGCCACAACACTGTAAGGCCTGACAGTTACTCTTGGTGGGCGCAGCAATGGGCCCTGCTGTGAATTATTAGATCAATAATTATAATTGCATGCCCCTGTTGAATAGGGGCTGAAAAATTGGGCCTTTGGTGGTGGTGGTGGTGGTGATGGTGGTGCTGGTGCCACAACACTGTAAGGCCTGACAGTTACTCTTGGTGGGCGCAGCAATGGGCCCTGCTGTGAATTATTAGATCAATAATTATAATTGCATGCCCCTGTTGAATAGGGGCTGAAAAATTGGGCCTTTGGTGGTGGTGGTGGTGGTGATGGTGGTGCTGGTGCCACAACACTGTAAGGCCTGACAGTTACTCTTGGTGGGCGCAGCAATGGGCCCTGCTGTGAATTATTAGATCAATAATTATAATTGCATGCCCCTGTTGAATAGGGGCTGAAAAATTGTGCCTTTGGTGGTGGTGGTGGTGGTGATGGTGGTGCTGGTGCCACAACACTGTAAGGCCTGACAGTTACTCTTGGTGGGCGCAGCAATGGGCCCTGCTGTGAATTATTAGATCAATAATTATAATTGCATGCCCCTGTTGAATAGGGGCTGAAAAATTGGGCCTTTGGTGGTGGTGGTGGTGGTGATGGTGGTGCTGGTGCCACAACACTGTAAGGCCTGACAGTTACTCTTGGTGGGCGCAGCAATGGGCCCTGCTGTGAATTATTAGATCAATAATTATAATTGCATGCCCCTGTTGAATAGGGGCTGAAAAATTGGGCCTTTGGTGGTGGTGGTGGTGGTGATGGTGGTGCTGGTGCCACAACACTGTAAGGCCTGACAGTTACTCTTGGTGGGCGCAGCAATGGGCCCTGCTGTGAATTATTAGATCAATAATTATAATTGCATGCCCCTGTTGAACAGGGGCTGAAAAATTGGGCCTTAGGCACTGGTGGCACAACACTGCAACCCCTCACAGATACTGTACTTGGAGCACAGCAATGAGGCCTGTTGCAAAGTATTGCATCAAAAATTTTAATTACACGCCCCTGTTAAACAGGGGCTGAAAAATTGGGCCTTAGCCACTGGTGGCGTCACCCATAAACCAAAATGATCTTCCAAGCTATCATCATTAATCGTATCATTGAGGAGGAGGAGGAGGATAGCCAGTCAACATAACAGCACAGGCACTCAGCATCAGCATCAGTCTTGAAGGGATGTGACATTTTAAAATCAATTAGTCTGTTATATCAGCATCTGGTGTGTGGTAGCTGGTGGTGATCCAAGACTGGTTCATCTTGATGAAAGTCAGTCGATCAACTGAGTCGGTGGACAGGCGCACCCTGTGATCCGTGACAAATCCTCCAGCAGCACTGAATGTGCGTTCTGAAAGAACGCTGGATGCAGGACAGGCCAGTAGCTCAATTGCATACTGTGCAAGCTCTGGCCAGTGATCCATCCTCAAGACCCAGTAAGCCAGAGGATTTTCGGTGGGGAAGGTGTCCAAGTCGGACCTTGGCCCTAGGTATTCCTGGACCATGTATATCAGACGCTGGCGATGGTTGCTGGAACCGATCATACTTTGGGGCTGCGGACTAAAGAATTGTCTGAACGCATCGGTCAGACTGCCACCTTCCCCACCGCTCCTTCTTTGACTGCCCGAAGCCTCAGCAACTCGTTGTCCAGGACCAGGAGTTTATAACCTCCCAGTCTCTGGGAACGCGTTGCACAGACCTTTCTGCAAGGCCTCCCGGAGTTGTCTCATCCTCTGCTCCCTCTGCGACGGTACGATAAGGTCCGCAACCTTACCCTTGTACCGTGGATCAAGGAGAGTGGCCAGCCAGTAATGGTCCCTCTCCTTGATCCGAACAATACGAGGATCCTTCCGCAGACTTTGCAGGATCAGGGAGGCCATGCAGCGTAGGTTAGCTGAGGCATTCAGTCCGGAGTACTCTGGGTCACTAAGGACGACATGATCCGCAGCCACCTCCTCCCAGCCACGTACAAGTCCACTGGTTTCTTGGGACTGTAAATCATCCCTAAAAGACTGCTGCTGATGATGCTGAGTGCCAGCCTCCACCTCCATGCTGACACAATCCTCCTCCTCCTCCTCCTCCTCCTCTTCCTGTGCGATGGGTGGGACAGAAGGAACACTGTCTGAGTAAAGGGGGCCTTGAGAGGCAAGGAAGTCCTCCTCTTCCTGCCTCTGTTCTGCCTCAAGTGCCCTGTCCATTATTCCACGCAGCGTGTGCTCCAACAGGTGAACAAGAGGTACAGTGTCACTGATGCATGCACTGTCACTGCTCACCATCCTCGTGGCCTCCTCAAATGGTGCCAGGACAGTGCATGCATCCCTGATCATGCCCCACTGGCGTGGTGAAAAAAACCCGAGCTCCCCTGACCCTGTCCTGGTGCCGTAGTCGCACAGGTACTCATTGATGGCCCTCTGCTGCGTGTGCAGCCGCTGCAGCATGGCCAACGTTGAGTTCCACCTGGTGGGCATGTCACATATAAGGCGGTTCTTGGGCAGGTTCAACTCCTTTTGCAGCTCAGCCAGGCGAGCACTGGCATTATAAGATCTGCGGAAATGCACACAGACTTTCCTGGCCTGCCTCAAGACATCCTGTAAGCCCGGGTACCTGCCCAAGAACCGCTGCACCACCAGGTTAAGGACGTGAGCCATACAGGGCACATGGGTCAGTTGTCCCTGTCGGAGGGCGGAGAGGAGGTTGGTGCCATTGTCGCAAACCACCATTCCTGGCTTAAGCTGGCGTGGCGTCAACCACCTCTCGGCCTGCCCCTGCAGAGCAGACAGGACCTCTGCCCCAGTGTGGCTTCTGTCCCCCAAACACACCAGCGCAAGCACGGCATGGCATCTTTTTGCCTGCGTACTTGCGTAGCCCCTTGAACGCCTACGGAGCACCGCTGGTTCCGAGGACAAACCACAGGAAGAGGCCATGGAGGAAGAAGAAGAGGAGGGGGTGGAGGAGAGAGGTGTGTCACAACCAGTAGTAGCATTTTGGAGGCGTGGCGGTGGAACAACCTCCAACACTACTGCACCTTGTCCTGCATCCTTCCCAGCTGCCAAAAGAGTGACCCAATGGGCCGTGAAAGAAAGGTAACGTCCCTGTCCATGCCTGCTGGACCATGAGTCAGCGGTAATATGCACCTTACCGCTGACCGCCCTGTCCAGCGAGGCCAAGACATTGCCTTCCACATGCCTGTAGAGAGCCGGAATCGCCTTCCGTGCGAAAAAGTGGCGTTTGGGAACCTGCCACTGAGGAACCGCACATTGCACAAACTCACGGAAGGGGACCGAGTCTACCAACTGAAAAGGCAGCAGTTGAAGCGCTAGCAATTTAGCCAAGCTAGCATTCAACCGCTGGGCATGTGGATGGCTGGGAGTGAACTTCTTTCGATGGTCCAGCAGCTGGGGCAGGGAAATTTGCCTGCTAGAATCGGACGTTGGTGTACTGCTAGCAGAGTGCCCGCAAGTACTTGCCTGTGACACACCTAATTCTACACCTTCATTCCTCTCAGAGCAGGTTTCAGAGAGGAGTGAAGGTATAGTGGGGTTGGAGATCCCAGCTGATGCGGTGCAAGAAGAGGTCAGCTTTGTTCTTTGGTGGGGGTCTTTAAGGTAGGCTTGCCAACGAGCTGCATGGCAGGTCAACATATGTCTGATCAAGCATGTGGTGCCCAAGCGGCTGATGTTTTGGCCACGCGATATACGCTTGAGACATATGTTGCAAACAGCAGCTGTGCGATCTGATGCACTCGCCTCAAAAAAGGCCCACACCAAAGAACTTTTTGAATGACGGGCAGAGGCAGCGCCCTGCACAGGCGGAGCTCTGCGGTGTGATTCCGTCGGTGTGCTGCCCATACGCTGGCCACTCAAGGGCATCCTGCCTCGTTGGAGATGTGCCTCCTCCTCATCCTCCTCCTCCTCCTCCTCTCTCCTATTAGGCACCCACGTGGAGTCAGTGACCTCATCATCCCCTCCCTCCTCATCACTGGAGCCAATCTGGCAGTATGCTGCAGCTGCTGGAGCATGACTGCCAGATTGGTGTCCTTCTTGAGCATCCCCTCTCTCTGCTCTCACGCTGCTGCCTTCCTCTAGCTGGGTATCATCATCAGATCCTTCCAAACGCTGGGCATCCTCCTGGAGCATGTACCCAACACTGTGCTCAAACAGTTCGGGGGACTCCTCAGGAGGAGGACATGGTGGGTCTAGGGAAGGATTGACTAATGAAGATAATGATACCAGAGAAGAGGATGCTTTGGCAGCTGCTTTGCCAGTACCCTGAGCCTGGGTGAGAGAGGATGAGGAGGATGAGGTGGGCTTGGTCATCCACTCTACCAAGTCTTCGGCATGATGTGGCTCAACATGTCCAGCTGCCGAAAAGAAGGACAAGCGTGTCCCATGGCCATGTGCTGATGACAATGCACCGCGTCCATGACCAGCACTGTTGCCCCCTGACACAGAGCCTGCTTGCCCTCTTTTTTTGCCTCCTGACTGTCTGCCTCTCCTTGTTTGCCTTCCAGACATTTTAATGGATGGCCTGCAGGGAGATGGAAAAAAGAGCAATAAGGGCTACCTTCAGGTGTATACTGTGCAGGAGGCTTAGCAACAATGACACTGACACTGTCCCCTGCCTATCCTTCTCTGTCCCTAAACTCAAGGATTGAAAATATGGAACAGCAAAATTGGTTTAGAACAGAATAGCACACTGACACTTTCCCTCACTGTCCTACTCTGTCCCTCCCTACAAACAAGATTTAGCACAGAATAGCACACTGAAAATTGCCACGAGTGTCCTTCTCTGTCCCTAAACTCAAGGATTGAAAATATGGAACAGCAAAATTGGTTTAGAACAGAATAGCACACTGACACTTTCCCTCACTGTCCTACTCTGTCCCTCCCTACAAACAAGATTTAGCACAGAATAGCACACTGAAAATTGCCACGAGTGTCCTTCTCTGTCCCTAAACTCAAGGATTGAAAATATGGAACAGCAAAATTGGTTTAGAACAGAATAGCACACTGACACTTTCCCTCACTGTCCTACTCTGTCCCTCCCTACAAACAAGATTTAGCACAGAATAGCACACTGAAAATTGCCACGAGTGTCCTTCTCTGTCCCTAAACTCAAGGATTGAAAATATGGAACAGCAAAATTGGTTTAGAACAGAATAGCACACTGACACTTTCCCTCACTGTCCTACTCTGTCCCTCCCTACAAACAAGATTTAGCACAGAATAGCACACTGATAATTTGCACGAGTGTCCTTTTCTGTCCCTAAACTCAAGGATTTGAAATATGGAACAGCAAAATTGGTTTAGAACAGAATAGCACACTGTCAGTTTCACTCACTGTACCTCTCTGTCCCTAAACTCAAGGATTGAAAATATGGTTCAGCAAAATTGGTTTAGAACAGAATAGCACACTGACACTTTCCCTCACTGTCCTACTCTGTCCCTCCCTACAAACAAGATTTAGCACAGAATAGCACACTGATAATTTGCACGAGTGTCCTTCTCTGTCCCTAAACTCAAGGATTTGAAATATGGAACAGCAAAATTGGTTTAGAACAGAATAGCACGCTGTCAGTTTCACTCACTGTACCTCTCTGTCCCTAAACTCAAGGATTGAAAATATGGTTCAGCAAAATTGGTTTAGAACAGAATAGCACACTGACACTTTCCCTCACTGTCCTACTCTGTCCCTCCCTACAAACAAGTTTTAGCACAGAATAGCACACTGATAATTTGCACGAGTGTCCTTCTCTGTCCCTAAACTCAAGGATTTGAAATATGGAACAGCAAAATTGGTTTAGAACAGAATAGCACACTGTCAGTTTCACTCACTGTACCTCTCTGTCCCTAAACTCAAGGATTTGAAATATGGAACAGCAAAATTGGTTTAGAACAGAATAGCACACTGACACTTTCCCTCACTGTCCTACTCTGTCCCTCCCTACAAACAAGATTTTGCACAGAATAGCACACTGAAAATTGCCACGAGTGTCCTTCTCTGTCCCTAAACTCAAGGATTTGAAATATGGAACAGCAAAATTGGTTTAGAACAGAATAGCACACTGTCAGTTTCACTCACTGTACCTCTCTGTCCCTAAACTCAAGGATTGAAAATATGGTTCAGCAAAATTGGTTTAGAACAGAATAGCACACTGACACTTTCCCTCACTGTCCTACTCTGTCCCTCCCTACAAACAAGTTTTAGCACAGAATAGCACACTGATAATTTGCACGAGTGTCCTTCTCTGTCCCTAAACTCAAGGATTTGAAATATGGAACAGCAAAATTGGTTTAGAACAGAATAGCACACTGTCAGTTTCACTCACTGTACCTCTCTGTCCCTAAACTCAAGGATTTGAAATATGGAACAGCAAAATTGGTTTAGAACAGAATAGCACACTGACACTTTCCCTCACTGTCCTACTCTGTCCCTCCCTACAAACAAGATTTTGCACAGAATAGCACACTGAAAATTGCCACGAGTGTCCTTCTCTGTCCCTAAACTCAAGGATTGAAAATATGGAACAGCAAAATTGGTTTAGAACAGAATAGCACACTGACACTTTCCCTCACTGTCCTACTCTGTCCCTCCCTACAAACAAGATTTAGCACAGAATAGCACACTGAAAATTGCCACAAGTGTCCTTCTCTGTCCCTAAACTCAAGGATTGAAAATATGGAACAGCAAAATTGGTTTAGAACAGACTAGCACACTGACACTTTTCCTCACTGTACCTCTCTGTCCCTAAACTCAAGGATTGAAAATATGGTTCAGCAAGATTGGTTTAGAACAGAATAGCACACTGACACTTTCCCTCACTGTACCTCTCTGTCCCTACAAACAAGGATTAGCACAGAATAGCACACTGTCACTGACACTCTCCCTACCTATCCTTATCTGTCCCTAAACACAAGGAATCCAGGATTAGTAAAGGAAAAATAATGACACTGTCCCTGCCTATGCTTCTCTTTCCCTGCTCCGGAACACACTACACAAGGCCGCCGCGCTGGCGGCCTTTTATAGTGTGGGGCGTGTACTAAACCCCCTCAGCAATAATTGGCCACAGGCATCCTGCCTGTGGCCAATCATTGCTCTCCTCGCTGCCGGCGCTGTGATTGGCCAAGCATGCGGGGTCACAGTGCATGCTTGGCCAATCACAGCGCCTGGATGACACTGCGATGGCGTAGTGCATTGTGGGCCGTTCGCGTCACTCGAATTTGGCGCAAACGGCCCAAATCGTTCGATCTTCGTCAAACGATCGAACAGCCGATGTTCGAGTCGAACGTATTGTGACAGCAGGAAGGTAAAGTCACCTGGTTGCATCCAGGGGGGTAGGTATATTTCTCCCAGATTCAGGCTTTATGCCGACTTATACAACTAGGGAGAGAGTTGATGAAGCCCAGCTGAGGCTAGTGGGCTCATGGATGATTCATACCTCTAGGGAGAGTGCTGGGCGTCGTGCAGGCAGGGAGTTGATGAGACCAGCTGAAGCTTGTCAGCTCGTTTAAGGCCTCTATAAAAACTCCCAGCTTCATTAGGTGTTTGCTCATGCCTGGACCCAGACCTGTGTGGACTGTCTAGGGAGAGTGAACCCCTGTGCGGTGAGACAAAGCCTGTGTGGCTATTTGTTTGGACATTTACTAAACCAGGGACTTAGGGACTAGGACAGCACCAGGCTGATCCCAGTTGTTAGTTAGGGAAACCTGCATGTTTAGTCAGAGGTCAAGCTGACCAGGATTTATTTTGTTTATGTTTCTTTTTGCTTTGCTGTGTTTTTGTCACTGTAAATAGAGAAATAAACCGCACCTTTTGATCTTGAAAACCACAACCTCCGTCTGCTGGGCCTGTTTTTGTGTGGGGAGCCCATCCAGGGGGTCACACACACCCGCTACCGAGCTACCCCCCTCACAGTTGGTGGAGAACGCGGGCAGTTTTTTTTTAAGCCAGCATGGAGGAGATACTGAAACAGCTGGCTCTAGCAAATGCCAATCAACAGCAGACAAATGCAGGTTTGCAAAGGAGCCTTGCAGCCCAGCAACAAGCCCAGCAGCAATCTGAGGCCCGCTTCATAGACCTGTTGCAGAAGCAAGAGCAGAGACTACAACAACAGATGGAAGCAGTAATGCAGCAACGTCCGCAGACCAGTGAGGAAAGCCGTCCCACTAATACCGCGTCATTTGGGGTGAGTCGTTTATTGACAAAAATGACTGGAGAAGATGATCCAGAGGTGTTTTTGACCACATTTGAAAGGACTGCTGAAAGGGAAAAGTGGCCTAAGGATCAGTGGGCTGGACTGCTGGCTCCTCTGTTAACTGGTGAATCGCAGAAAGCTTACTATGACCTAGAGCCTGACCAAGCAAAAGACTATGTTATGCTAAAAGCTGAAATATTGGCAAGGCTGGGTGTCACCCTGGCTGTCCGGGCTCAGCGTGTGCATAACTGGACTTTCCAGCTTGGAAAACCCCCCAGGTCTCAAATGTATGATCTCATTCACCTGAGCAGGAAGTGGCTACAGCCAGAGACTTTGTCCGCACCGGAGATTGTGGAACGTGTTGTGATGGATCGTTTCTTGAGAGCTCTTCCTACCGCCATTCAAAAGTGGGTAAGCCATGGAGACCCAGAAACGGCCGGTAAACTTGTGGATCGTGTAGAGAGATACTTGGCTGCAGAGAACCTGACGGCCTCTTCCAGAGACTCTCGGACTTTCCACCCTAAGACCAGACCATCCCCAGGGGCGGATAAGATGATTCCAAGGGGTGAGGGTGGAGAGAGTGAGAGGGTGGGAGCTCTGCCCAGGGTTTGGCGAGAACAGCCTGGGAAGTCGGGGGCTCAAGAGGCAGCCAAAAGGATTGTTTGCTACCGCTGCCGGCAAGCGGGACATATTGCAGCAAATTGCCCGGTTGTGGAGGAACCCATGCAATGTGACTTTCTGACGGACAGACGTCAGTCGCTGTGTGCGACAGTCGCATGCACTGCCATTCGGGGAACTGAGAAACATTTATGCAAAATGTGTATTAATGGTAGAAATGTTGTGGTATTACTGGATTCAGGTAGCCTTGTGACCCTGATAAAGGCTGAATTAGTTAAAACAGAGGTCTCTGGGAATAGCAAGGTAGCTGTTATTTGTGTGCATGGGGACACCCGAGAGTATCCAGTGACTACAGTGTGTTTCAAGACCCCCAAAGGTACCCTCTCTCATCCAGTGGGGTTAGTATCTCAATTACCGCATGATGCCATTGTGGGAAGGGATTTTCCGAAGTTCTGGGAACTGTGGGATGATCCTGAGCCCCCCACTGGTGCCCCTATGTACCAGGAAGGTGATAGCCAGAACTCCTCTGAGAGTGGTGAGGACTCTCCAGAATTTCCCTTGTCAGTATTGGCAGGCGAGACTCAAGAAACTGGAGAGGAGCCCACCTCCTCAGACGAAAACCTACCATCTGTGGAGTTTTCTGATCTTGAGGTTCACAGGGAAAATTTTGCCACAGAACAGTTAAAAGACCCCGCCCTAATAAAGGCACGGGAAAACGTAGTGGAAATAGATGGCGAGTTAGTGAACCCAGATAATACCTGCACTTACCCATAGTTCAGCGTAGAGAAGGACCTACTGTATCGGGTGGCAAAAAGGGCAGAAGAAACCGTTGAGCAGCTTGTGGTGCCCAGACCTTACAGGAAGTTGGTGTTGGAGTTGGCCCATGGGCACATTCTTGGAGGTCACCTGGGGACAGAGAAAACCCGAGAGAGGGTATTACAGAGATTCTATTGGCCTGGGGTGATGAAGGACATAGAAAATTATTGTTCCTCCTGCCCTGTGTGTCAGAGGTCGGCCCCGATGCCACATTTCCGTAGCCCGCTGGTCCCTCTACCCATCATTGAGGTCCCGTTTGAGAGGATCGCAATGGATTTGGTAGGTCCTATAATCAAGTCCGCTAGGGGGCACCAGTACATATTAGTTATAATGGACTATGCCACCCGTTATCCAGAAGCGATCCCTCTCCGAAATACCTCGGCCAAAACCATAGCCAAAGAGCTATCTCTTGTTTTTAGCCGGGTGGGTATTTGTAAAGAACTGCTTACGGACCAAGGTACACCCTTTATGTCCCGGGTTATGAAAGAGCTGTGTAAATTGTTCAAAGTGACGCAATTGCGTACGTCTGTGTATCACCCCCAAACCGATGGGCTGGTTGAAAGATTCAACAAAACCCTAAAACAAATGTTGAAGAAAGTGGTGGATAGAGATGGAAAGGATTGGGACTGTCTACTTCCTTATTTGATGTTTGCTATTAGGGAGGTGCCCCAATCCTCTACGGGATTCTCCCCCTTTGAGTTACTGTATGGGAGACACCCAAGAGGGCTGTTGGATATTGCCAAGGAAACTTGGGAAAGTGAGAGTTCTCCCCACAGGAGTGTGATTGAGCATGTCGCCCTGATGCAAGATCGAATTGCACAGGTAATGCCCATCGTGAAGGAACATTTGGCCCAAGCGCAGTTGGCACAGCAGAGAGTGTACAACCGTGGAGCCAAGACCCGTACCTTTTCCCCGGGGGATAGGATATTGGTACTTGTCCCTACGGTTGAAAGTAAATTCCTTGCCAAATGGCAAGGCCCCTACGAGATAATGGAAAAAGTGAGCAAAGTGAATTACAAGGTCAGACAACCAGGAAGGCGAAAGCCCGAACAGATCTATCACGTTAATCTGTTGAAAGCCTGGAGGGATAGAGAGTCCCTAGTCGCAGAAACTTGGTCACCAGCTCAAACTGGTTGCGTGATTCCGGAGGTTGGAATAGCAGCCACCTTGTCACAACCCCAACAACAGGAGGTTAAGGAGTTTGTGCTTCGCAACAAGGAGGTGTTCTCTGAGCTGCCGGGACAAACATCTGGGGTAGAGCATGATATTATTACCCCGCCCGGTGAAAGGGTGAAGTTAAAACCCTATCGGATCCCAGAGGCCCGACGGGAGGCAATACGGGAGGAAGTACAGAAAATGCTGAACTTAGGGGTGATAGAGGAGTCCCAAAGTGATTGGTCTAGTCCCATTGTGTTGGTGCCTAAACCGGATGGGAGCTGGCGATTTTGTAACGATTTTCGTCAGTTGAACAAAGTTACAAAATTTGACACCTACCCCATGCCACGTATAGATGAGTTGATCGACCGGCTGGGAACAGCCCGATACATGACGACTCTTGACCTCACAAAAGGGTATTGGCAAATTCCCCTGGCCAAGTCGGCCAAAGAGAAAACCGCATTTGTAACCCCAGACGGGGCGTTCCAATATAAGAGAATGCCGTTCGGGTTACAGAATGCGCCGGCCACATTCCAGCGAAAAATGGACCAGATACTGAGGCCCCATCGGAAGTATGCTGCGGCTTACCTGGATGACGTAATTGTCCATAGCACAGATTGGGCCTCACATCTGCCAAAAGTGCAAGCAGTCCTAGACTCTATCCGGGAAGCGGGGTTTACGGCTAACCCCAAGAAGTGTACCATTGGGCAGGAGGAGGCCAAATATCTTGGGTACACCATTGGCAGGGGAGTAATAAAACCCCAACTCAACAAAGTCGAGGCCATCCAGAGTTGGCCACGTCCCAACAGCAAGAAGCAGGTACGAGCCTTTCTGGGAATCGCGGGTTATTATCGGCGCTTCATTCCCCACTTTGCTTCTAAGGCTGTGCCCCTAACCAACCTGACGAAAGGGAAAGGGTCGGTCATGATTAAATGGACCCCCGAGGCTGAGGCAGCGTTCCAGTTCTTGAAACAAGCCTTATGTAGCCAGCCAGTGTTGTACTCACCCGACTTCTCTAAAGACTTTGTCGTACAAAGTGATGCGTCAGATGTGGGGTATAGGAGCAGTATTGTCCCAGGTCTGGAACGGGGAAGAGCACCCAGTCATTTACCTCAGCAGGAAGTTGAAGTCCCATGAGGTAAATTACGCCACGGTTGAAAAGGAGTGTTTAGCGGTGAAGTGGGCTCTAGATTCCCTTCGGTACTATCTGCTAGGTAGGCACTTTGACATGGTTACGGATCACGCTCCGTTAAAGTGGATGGCTCAAAACAAGGAGACAAATAGAAGAGTAAATAGGTGGTTCCTGGCCCTACAGGAATTCAACTTCACAGTAAAGCATCGCCCTGGCGTTCAAATGGGGAATGTGGATGCTTTGTCTCGAGTACATGAATGCCTGATTGCTGGTGTTCCAACCCCAAGGTTAAAACAAGAGGGGGGGGTATGTGACAGCAGGAAGGTAAAGTCACCTGGTTGCATCCAGGGGGGTAGGTATATTTCTCCCAGATTCAGGCTTTATGCCGACTTATACAACTAGGGAGAGAGTTGATGAAGCCCAGCTGAGGCTAGTGGGCTCATGGATGATTCATACCTCTAGGGAGAGTGCTGGGCGTCGTGCAGGCAGGGAGTTGATGAGACCAGCTGAAGCTTGTCAGCTCGTTTAAGGCCTCTATAAAAACTCCCAGCTTCATTAGGTGTTTGCTCATGCCTGGACCCAGACCTGTGTGGACTGTCTAGGGAGAGTGAACCCCTGTGCGGTGAGACAAAGCCTGTGTGGCTATTTGTTTGGACATTTACTAAACCAGGGACTTAGGGACTAGGACAGCACCAGGCTGATCCCAGTTGTTAGTTAGGGAAACCTGCATGTTTAGTCAGAGGTCAAGCTGACCAGGATTTATTTTGTTTATGTTTCTTTTTGCTTTGCTGTGTTTTTGTCACTGTAAATAGAGAAATAAACCGCACCTTTTGATCTTGAAAACCACAACCTCCGTCTGCTGGGCCTGTTTTTGTGTGGGGAGCCCATCCAGGGGGTCACACACACCCGCTACCGAGCTACCCCCCTCACAGTATGTTCGACTCGAACACGAAGCTCATCCCTATTCACAAGCAGGAGAGAGACATGTCAAGGACCAAGCACCCTAAATTATATGCACAAGAGGGAACTAGGTTTAAGAACGGAACAAAGGACAAGCTATCGTTCAAGCCTGGGGGGTGAACCGCCCCCAGTTCCCAAATCTATTGGGTTTCTCTCTGCAGGAATATTTGATCAAAGTTACCTCTTCTGGGGTTGGGATTGACCACCTCTAACACCCAGCATTTTAATGATGTACTGTCTCTATTATGATTAAGACATACATGTCTGACTACAGGTGCCTTTAGATGGTATGCAGCAATGTCATATATGTGATCCTGAAGCCTTCTCCTAACTGTCCTTATCGTCTTTCTGATATAATAAGCTCCACATGATATAACACCTGATGTATTGCAATTGGCATGACCGTTGCATTTCAGGACTTTTGACAAAGTAAGGGAATTGCCTTCAATCATATACCTACAGTATTCTCAGGCGCCACATTTCCTCATGCCCCCACGGGTGCCATGAGGAGAGGGACGCCAAGAAATATCACTATGATAAGTATAAAAAGTATAAGGACCAAACCTAAGTGTCAATTCTGTTTCATATTTGTGCCCTTGATTATTTTTTAATTCTCCTATGTATGTTGAATAATTTAGTTTTATCTGAAACACAATAAATTATATATTTTTTTAATTACATTTCAACTTAAGAGCCGGTTCACACAGGGGTGACCTGGGATCCGACTTGAAGTCGTCCCAAGTCGCCCCAAGTCGCGCTGTTGAGAAAATAAATAGAAGTGAATGGAGCCGTCTTAATATACACTACTGAAGTCGCTCCGACTTCAGAAAAGGTTCCTGTACGACTTCAATCCGACTTCTAGGTGACTTGTATCCATTGATTTCAATGGAAGTCGCCTCCATAGTGTCTTAACTGAAGCAACAATACAGGAAGAGAAAATTATTTTCTCATGTTTTCTCAGGCAAACCCCTCCCTCCCCCCTCCCTCCCACAGAGCTGATTCTTGTTTGATTGGCCACCGGAAAGCCTCCTGTCCTGGAGGCGACTTGAAGTCGCCTTGTAAGTCGCCCCAAGTCGCGCTGTGATGTGCACTCAGGTTGCATCCAGGTCGCCTCGCAAAGTCGTGGCCAGAGTCGTGCCGCCTGTGTGTCAACCGGCTCTAACGGTAGTTATTGAAATGTAAACAGCAAATATCTTACAAAGTTTGTTTTCCATAAGGTTCACATTCCATTTAAAATTTAAGTTTAAATTGCTTAAACCTTGACTTCCCTGGTTCGTCCCTTCCTTCCTTGTCAACAGGCTAATGACATTTTTAAATACACCTTTCTGTTTTCATTACATATTTTATGATGTCAGCATTAGATCTTGGTGCTTCCCTATGCAAAGCAGGGAGATTATGGTTTGTGGAAGTGGCTGTACATAGCTTCCTAAAAAACAACAGATCGCCCTAGGTAACACCCCCATGTGATGATGAGCCTCCATAACTGATAGAATTGAATGGAAACAGCAGGTTAGTGACATTTAGGACATTCAAGTGCTCGATTATATTCTCCAGCCATGAAATGAGGCGGGCTCCATCTGACTTGCTGTATCTTCTAAGGCACACGGTATACAGTGAAATCAGAATAAGCATTTTGAATAAAGGAAAAGAGCCAGAACAACTTTTCTAGACCAGGGGTCTCCAAACTTTCTAAACACAAGTTTCTTGTCCTTCAGACTTTAGGGGGGCTAGGACTGTGGCCTGCGGGAGTGAAAATGTTCCTGGCATCAGTGGGAGTAAACATCAAATTTGGTATTAGGTGCAGGAACAGTGCCCTATCGTTGGTATAATTGGGAGGAATAGTGCCCTATTGTTGGTGTCAATGGGAGAAATGGTGCCCCATTGTTGGTGTCAATGGGAGAAATGGTGCCCCATTGCCACATTCAGTTGGCAGAATAGTGTCTCATATCAATGGGAGAAATAGTGCCCCAAGGACCAGATAAAGTCAAGCAAAGGGCCGCATCTCGCCCCCGGGCTACAGTTTGGAGACCACTGTTCTAGACTAAAGGGAGGTCTGGCGTTCAGCTTTAATTTAGCTTCAAAGGGTAAAAAAAACATACCTTTGCTCCTATTGTTTATAGAATGGTATCTTTAATTTGTGACACCTAAAATAGCTTGGAAGGCAATAATTGTTTCAAAGAAAAATATATTATTGAGTTTTGAAAAGAGCGAGGAGATGTTAGAAGCCCTGTCAGGATTTCCCTGCTATCCAGGCTCTGTTTGACGGATTTTACTGACAGAGTTTCTAGACTTTCCCTTACCTTACAATAAATAAAATATTTATTTTTTCTGTCTGCTTTGCTGTTGGGAATTTTCCTCTCTTTACAACATAGTAAAATGTTGTTACCAGGACAGAAAGTGAGGGGTAATGTCTCTAATAGAACCCTGGATAGCAGTAACAATCCAACAGGGATTCTAATCCTTCCCTACTCTATCCAGTCTCGTTAACCTCTTGGCGCCTCCTGGCCCTTTAAAAGGTTTATGACACCAGGAGGCGGGGCGTGGCTTAAGATCACGTGCCCGTCGTGATTGGCAGTCACAGCGATCACATGGTCCGAAAACTAGCAATCGCTAAGTATGTAGCCAAAGGGTTTGTGATAGTATAGGGAAGGGATAGAACCGCTGTCATTTTTCTCAGTGCTATCTGTGTCTCCAAGATGATGATTTTCCCATCTTTATTTGTTCTTTTGTCCTCTGTCATCAGGACAGAAAGGAAAGGGAAATCCAACATTTTACTGTTGTCAATGGAACAGGAATAGAGGGGAAATCTTTATTAGGAACAACTCTTCAGGTGACAATTTTTGAGACATTTTCTCCCACTTGCTGTTCTGTCTCAAGGATCAGCGGTAGAGGGAAATTTCTCAAAAGGGACAAAAAAACTGAAAAAAAGAAAAACGTTCAAACCATTTTAATTTAAGGCTCTGTTCACACTGATGCGACATAGGATCCGACTTGTGAGACCTCAAGTTGGATGATTCAATATTTTCCCTTATGAGAGCTGTCTTAAAGTGGTTGTAAACCCACTACTCGTTTTTTTTTTTTTACAACACCTGCAAGAGAAAGGCATAATGAGCTAGTATGACTAGCATACTAGCTCATTATGTACCACTTACGTTAGATCGGGGCCCCCGAAGCCGTCCATGTCCCTGTCTTGAGCCGCAGCCATCTCTGCGGCGATAGCCGGAATGTTACTTCCGGGTATCGCCGCACCAGCCAATCACAGCGCCTCTCCGGCGCTGTGATTGGCCGGAGCGGCGGAGACGTCACTCTGCACATGCGCGCGGGAGGCGTCCCATTCGGCTACGCCCAGCTATTGCTGGGAAGTAGCCGAGTTTGTGAATGGGATTAACCCCATGAATGCGCCGTTATCTATGGCGCGCATGCGCCGTAGACAGCGGCGCCTGTCATTTTAGTAAATATCTCCTAAACCGTGTAGGTTTAGGAGATATTTCTTGCACCTACAGGTAAGCCTTAATCTAGGCTTACCTGTAGGTGCAAGTTGAAAAAGTGGGTTTACAACCACTTTAACTGATACTACACAAGTCTGTCCAAATTTAGGGCCGGTTCACACTGGCCCAACATGTGCTCTGACTTTCAGTCGCATGACATCAAAATCAATGGTTCCCTATGAGAGCCGTCTTAACTGTTCCGACTTGTGTCGGTCCGACTTTAAAAATGCTTCCAGCACTACTTTGGTCCGACTTGGGCACGATTTCAACCCTTTTATTTGAATGAAAGTTGGGATCATCATATTATCTGAGAATCTTAAGGGGGAACCCCATGCCAAAGCTAAAAAAAAAAAAACGTGTGGGGTAATGTCTTCATCCTACACAGATTTCTTTTTCGTCTTCTTCTTCCTCCGCTGTTGCAGCCAATCGCTCAAAAAAACGATGTGGCTCCGACACTGGCTCCCACGGTTATGTCAGCTATGGTGTCTGCCAGTTCTTCGCTAATGGGCGTAGCCACCCATTGACATCACGCGGTGACGTCGCCACTCGGGCATGATGGGGCAGTGATGCTAAAAGGGGCGGGGTCTCTGGGTGACGTCACTGGATGGCTACGCCCCATAGCTATATAAGAACTGGCAAACACCATACCTGACATAACCATGGAAACCAGCATTGGAGCAGCGGGGATAAATTGCTTAGAAAACGACTTTAGTAACTCTGGTGTGAACTTTGAGGAGGAATGGATGCATAGTGCCTGTAGCTACAGAGGTCATTAAAGGGGTTATTTTAAAGCTCTTTTTATGTTTGTTAAAAATATGTGTAGCGGGTGTTTCACAATACAACCCGCAAATCTTCGCCAAGTTGGCCAGAGCAATGTACACAGGATTTCCAGCTTCAGTTAGGGAAAAGTTGACTGTCATGTCTGGGTTTATTTCCACCCCTCCCCCTTCCTGTTTTCACTGACTCGCAGGAGTGTAATATGAGCTGACACACACACAGCTCTGAATTCAGTGACTTCTATTGTGTTCCTATGGCTGGAGAGGAAAGCCAATTAACAGCAGAGTTACAACAGCCAATGGAGGAGATTTTACAGAACTGAGGAGAGCAGCAATGGATTCTGGGACATGAAGTTCTCACATAAAACGGCCCCATAGACTGTTACACAGAGAGAACTACAAACCCACACTGCAACTGTGCTACCAGAATGCAGTGCGCCACCGCAAGTCCTGCTGGGGAATCTTATATAAGGACAAGCCAGGCCTCAGCACACTCTCTCTGGATGCCATCTTTCAACAGGCAGGTGTCCTGCTGTGAGCGTGCTTAGGCCATAGAAGCCTGGGCCTAAAGTTGGAGAGCGGATCGCCGATGGAGGGATCCTTGTGGACAGCATCGCTGACTGAGACAGAGAGGGGACTGTCCTACGCTCCATCGCATCTGACGCCATCCATCCACCTGCACCTTGTAAGCGGCCGCGCGGTGGACCGGCGACATCTGGCCTGATGGTGATACCAGTGAGGAGAGGACTCCGGGTGGTGAGAAGGCACTTGCTTACCAGCATAATTAACTGAGTTATAGAAGAGTGGTCCCTATAGTCCCACTTATACTTGCTGACACTTGCAGTGCCACATATAGGGATCCTTTGCACCCGAGAGTGATACAACGACTTGGGGAAATTAGCATTCACTGTACCGCTACACCGTGTGCCTCGATTGGCTGTGTTTTCTGTTCACCCTGCTTATTGGAATACAAATGAATAAGTGCACCAACGGAGCTAACAGAAGATTAACTGACTCTTAAAGGAACAGTCACCTGTTTTATTACCCTCACACGTTGTTACTACAGGACACGCACCAGTTGAACTGTCCACTAGGGGGAGCCATACAGTTGTGAATTTATGTGATTGATATAACTGTTTGCATCACTTTGTGATTTCTACTGTTTTATGTGAGACTTGGTGGAGAGGTCCCCCAGTGCTAATGTCATTGCACTGAGAGATTCCTCCACCATACTCTCACTCAGGTCTGGCCCTCAGGTCACGTCATTTGGGTCTGATCGCAGGGTTATTCAGAACTAGTGGAACTCCATTGACTTATACAGGGACCTGTATTTATTTGATGTTGATTGCATAACCACTGTTCTATTCTTTTGCCAAGTAAACATCTTACCACTGGTTAAGCTACATCTTGTGTGGGACTCTGTCTATTGCAGCTGTGTGGCAGGTGAACAACACCAAGGTAACAATATTTAACTACATCTATTGCTGTGTGGTATCATTGTGGTCCCCTATAGCCATTTGGGGGCCCACAATCATATTATTGTCCAGTTGTGCCAAGGGGGGTTTGAGCCAATTGTCTGGGGTTGACAGGCAGAGTGCAGACCCAAAACAATAACCAGCAGCTCCTACGGGGTAGTGCTACATATGTAAAAACATGAACATCTGTAGCCTGACAGCAGGTTTCCTTTACAGTTGATTTACTGTACTAGATTTAGACAAATATATACTTCAGACAGTGTAAGACAAGTAAGTTGTGAAAGATATAGCACTTACAGTAAGTAGACTGCAACAGCCTTCTTGCTTAGGCCCAATTTGTATTCATTGCAAAGTGCTGTATAACACTGTAAGCTGACATTTTTGAAGGCATAAGCATTAATTAGTCAGCTCTTACTGTTCCTAGACTTGGCCCACCAATGATACAGGCATTGTATTCCAGAAATAAGAAGCAGGATTGGGTGGGATATGCCTCTGATGATGTTCCTATAAGGCTAGAAGAACCAAGGTTGCCTAGGCAATGTCACATGTGTGAATGGAAGTAATTAGAAAATATATGCTAAAGATCTCTCTCTCTCTCTCTTACATACTGTATATATTGTAATATGGGTACAATCAGCCTGTCCACACATTAAATTTCAGAATGGATTTGAACCATGTAAGGTCGGCTTTAAAAAATGCCAAGCCACCTGGCTCTCCTGTCAGCAGTACCACTGCTGTTTTAAACTGCCCCCCAGACCACGGGTTCCTCAGGCTCACTTAGCTTTTACTCACAGCACCTCGCTGTACTGGTACACTCCAAAATCTGTGCACTACAAAGTCGGTGCCCTTCTTTCCCTACTTTTTGTTGGACCTCCTTTCTATGCCTCTGTAGGCTGTAGTTAGTCTGCAGTAGATGTATCAACATCGCAAACAGGTGCCTTCCAGGATCACCAGATTACTGACAAAAGAAAGTTGGGTGAACTGGTGCATTACCACTATGTCAGGAAGAAAAACTAAAAGGAACCTTGCAGGTAGGTTTATTTATGTGTTTTAATTTTTTTCTGGAATTGACTTTGTTGAGCAGAAAATGTAGGCTGCCAATGGTGACTTGTCTTTCTGAAAATACTAGTTGCACAACTGGCCTTCTGATAGAATATCTTCAGTAATAAGTCACAGACCCAGAGCAAGTATTGAAGATGAAAAGTTCTGTCTTCAGTATTGCATCACAGGCTGCAAACCTGCTCCTGGTATGTGATTAAAAAAAGAGTATCAAAGCCAGGAGGTCAGCCCTCATATTTTTCTTAGAATAGAGCTATAGCAGTTAACCAATGCTGAGATAAGCCTAGTTGACCCTATAGAGAGTCTGTTTTCAAGAAAATCTTTCCTCTCCCTTGCAAGATTTAAAAACAGGGGTCTACTATATATATTTATACATACATATACATATATATATATATATATAGCACTACCTCCGTAGGAGCTGCTGGTTTAAAGTTCTGGGCCTACTGTTACCTTTTCTGTTCACCGCACACGTGTCAGGGATCCTTCTTGAAGAGCTTTTATAAATGTTTACACCAACACTTGGATACGTTTTCTTCAAGGCTTTATTTTACCAGTTCCGACAGAGGGATAGAGGGATAAGAGAGTTTCAGGTACTTTACTTTGTGGATCATGGGCACAATCTCAGATCCAGAGGACAAACAGTTCCACGCTGGATTCAGCAACCACCGGATAGGCCTACTCTCACTGACCTAGCAACCGGTGCGAAGCTCACTCAAAGTCTCTGCCACAGACTTGATGAGTGCCGTTGCGTTGTTCCACAACCTTCCGCCACAAGATCGTGTAACCACACTGACACTTTGCAAAAAGTTCCTTTAGAAGTACACAGCTCACGGTACCAGAATCTTTCAGCACCGTGAGGCAAACTGGCCAGGATGCGTCCTTCAATTGAGTCCCCAATTGTTCCGCTTCTTCCTGCAGGCAAGACCGTGTAGGACCATCCCTGGACTAGTAGGCCCCAGCAACTCCTGGGCCTACTTCATAGTTGCAGAGCCTTGGGCCAGCAGGCCCCGAGGCCGAAAATGGCTCGCACATCCCTGAGGCCAGGAGGGCCCTCAGGTCAGGATCCGGCAACGACCCCCGGCAACGAACCCCGATAGAGCGGTCTCTGCCTCTTAAGTACCCCCTCCCAGAATGCACAGCAGGTTGACCACGCCCCCTGAGGCACTTCTGGGAAAGGAATACCCAATACACCTAGCCTACTGCATTTTCAACCCTGACCCGTGGTGACAGTGACACCTACTGACAGGTGGAAAACGCGCAGCCCAGCTAGACTGAAACAGAGCCAGCAATTTACATAATTCTTTCTGAGCTGAACTACAGCTCAGACCACTAAATTTAACATATAGCCTCTACCCAACAGGAGTAGGGCACTACTGTAGCTCTGTAGTTATTAATACATCATTAACCACTTGCCGACCGGCTCACGCCGATATACGTCGGAAGAATGGCAGAATGGCACGGCTGGGCAGATTAACGTATATACGTTGCCCTTTAAGACGCGGCATTCACAAGCTTCCTAAGTGTGACCGCGGGTCCCGTGGACTCGATGTGCGGGGGTACCCGCGATCGTCTCACGGAGAGGAAGAATGGGGAAATGCTGATGTAAACAAGCATTTCCCCGTTCTGCCTAGTGACAAAGACACTGATCACAGCGCCTGTAATCGAGAGCGGTGATCAGTGTTGTGTCACACGTAGCCCATCCCCCCACAGTTAGAACACATCCCTAGGACACACTTAACCCCTTCAGTGCCCCCTACTGGTTAACCACTTCACTGCCAGTGTAATTTTTACAGTAATCAGTGCAGTTTTATAGCACTGATCGCTGTATAAATGACAATGGTCCCAAAATGGTGTCAAAAGTGTCTGATGTGTCCGCCATAATGTCGCAGTCACAATAAAAATCACTGATCGCCACCATTACTAGTAAAAAAAAAATATTATTTAAATTGTCATAAAACTATCCCCTATTTTGTAGACGCTATAACGTTTGCGCAAACAAATCAATAAACGCTTATTGCACTTTTTTTTAACCAAAAATATGTAGAAGAATATGTATCGGCCTAAACTGAGGATTTTTTTTTTTTTTTTTGGGGATATTTATTATAGCAAAAAGTAAAAATGATTTCTTTTTTTTCAAAATTTATGCTTTTTTTGTTTATAGCACAAAAAATAAAAACCGCAGAGGTGATCAAATACCACCAAAAGAAAGCTTTATTTGTGGGGAAAAAAAGGACGTCAATTTTGTTTGAGAGCCACGTCACACGACCGCACAATTGTCAGTTAAAGCGACGCAGTGCTGAATCGCAAAAAGTGCTCTGGTCTTTGGGCAGCCAAATGGTCCGGGGCTGAAGTGGTTAAATATATTTTTGAATGAAGCAGTGTACCTACCTGAATTTGACTTGGTTAACAAAATCTTGAAGTTTATTGTATAGTCTATTTAACAGAGCCCATTGAGGGGGAGGGAGAAGCAGCACATGACACCAATCAGTTGTGCAGCTGCAGAAGATACATGCTAACAGAAGTAGATAATGTATAAGTATGTAAACAAGGCTGATATGTAGTTTACCACGTCTAAGCACAGACTTAATCAAATAATTACTGTTCAGCCCCTATCTGCATAAACAAGAAACATTTCAATCCCTTGACTCCAACTTCTCCCTTGACTCCACTGCTTGCGGGTGTCATAAGACTTCGGCCATCCCCCAGCGGACTCACCTTGCAATTTTCTCTCCCCCCCCCCTTTCTATCCATCCACAAGGCTCGAGCCCCCAGGGTCTTTAGGGGTTGGTCTCTCGGCATATACACAGTTTGCTGTTGCCATTTATTTGATTTGATTCCCCTTTGAGACCTTCCCCTAAACAACTTGGCGTCCAGACGTGTCTCATTTGTTTTGTTCATTTTATGTCTGTCCTGTCTTTTGTGTGTATTTTCTGACCGAGATCATTTTTACACATGTTTTTCCAGTTTCCTGGATATAGTCCACGTTACCATGTTACTATAATAAATCTATTTTGATACTTTTGCACAAACTGTTCATGAGCCTCCTCTTTTTTCAATCGCTCTTGATTGAAATGTTTCTTGTTTAACAGAAGTAGAACGCAAAGTAAACATAAATACAAATTCTTTGGCAGGTAAACAGTTCCTATATTTATTTAATTTGTGTATTTAAAAAAAAGTACAAGTACCACCCAGCTGCGACATATCCTCATACCACTTCCTGCTCCCAAAAACCTAGCAGGGGGCAAATACCATTTGAACTGACTTGTCTTGACTTCACACTTCTGAACATTGCCCTGTATTATTCCTATTGACTGCCTAATCAACCACCAACAGATTATGTTCCATCATACCTTCTCAAGTGGGAGAGAGACCTTGACCTTGAGGTCTCCCTTATGACTGTATAAAGGGACAATATAATATATTTCACTCACAAAGCATCCATCTCTAATAAGATCCAAAAATCGGAATTTCAAATTCTCTCGTGGTAGTACAGGGTTCCTTCACAGGTGCTTTCCCCAGTTCTCATCCAGCTGTTGGGACGGAGGAGGGTACGTTTCTCCATATCTTTTGGGATTTCTCCCCTGATAGAGCCTTCTGGAAAGTGGTGCAGGTTCATGTTAAGAAACTCACAGAAGTTGACCTTGGTAATAATCCCACCGCATTTCTTCTACACCTGAACCATCTAGGTTTCAAGCAACACAAACAAACACTCCCTCCTGAGTAATTTGATCAACACGGCATGTGTATCCCATTTAAATGGAGGCAAGGCTCACATCCCTTTCTAGACATGTGGTTTTCAAAAATCCAAGAGCCATACACTATGGAAAACACTCTAGCCACTTGCAACCACAAAATTGATAAGTTTAGAAAAACATGGTTCTATTTGGTGGATTTGAACTCTTCCCAGGAATATGGAAATGCCCTGGCTGTAGGTTGAGCTACGTGTTCAGTCTGGACAGTTATGTTTCTGACATTTCAAAGGCATACCCTCTGGCATTGTGGATGCCCGGATGCCCCCTACTGGACCCCTATCCCACACACTCACACATTTACACAGATACATACACACTTTTTGGTGATCTTTTTACACCTCTTGATCTCTCATTTAGTTTTTTTCCTATGTCTGGGAAAGATTCCGTTTTCTACTTTCCCCCAGTTTAGTGTAATTTTCCCCGGCCCAGTCCTGATTTAGATGTCTTTTGTTTTTCTCTCCTGATTTGCAAAATAGGTTTAAACCGTCTATCAGTCTGGGCTAGTTCTAGTCCATTAAATAGTTTCATAAAGTTTGAGGTAGCAAATCGTACCAGCTTTGTACTAATGTTTGCCTTCTTCAAAGTGGAGCCAGTTTCGGACACTTGATCCTATTTGCAATTGCTTGCTGCAATCACTGAGTTTAGTACTGTATGATCCTAATCTTCAGTGTCTAACATGCATCTGTATTGATGTGACTTTCTATTTGTTCCACTGTTGGCCGATTGTGTCACAAGCTGATTTTTCTTTGCTTTGTACTGGGCGTCTTCTTCTTGAATTAAAATTAAGAATTAAAAAAATGTACAAGTAAGTACACAAAATTTTTTTTTTTTGTGAAACCATCATGAAGATGTGAAAAAGGTTTTGTCTAAATTTGGAAGGTGGTTTCGGTCTATTTCATAGCTGAATTTCATTAATATTTAGTAGAACTGGGAAAAGAACTGACATAGTTCCACAAGTTGATGTTTTTCATATCGCATCAGTTCAGCCACTGCCGCTTCAGGTAATCCTCTGTTCCTCACATGCTGTATTTTATTTGAATTAGTAGAAAAGTATCTTAATGCATTCATGCCAAGACATGTATTCCAATCAGTTTAAAAGCAAGCAGCTGCTTTTGTTGATTAGTTGGTTGCCTTGCCAGTGCAAGAACTTATTGTTTTCATCAGGACACTTGAAATGGCATATACTTTATGTAATGTGTGCAAGAAAACACAAACTAATCCACATAACTAACATTTCCTGCATATTACCTCAATATTTAGAAACTTTATAACAAGGATGACCCTGGGATATTTCACAATGTGGAACCCTAAATAGTATATGACATATTGGACTCCTATTCTTACTATAATTATGAGTAAGTGTTAACCTAAGTCAGAAGTATACATTGGTTAATCATTCCAGATTAGGGCATGAATAAACAACCAACAGTGGCAAGCACACTGTTAATGATCTTAAAGTGCAGGGACATTGCTAGGGCCATGAAAGAACTGGGGCACTCTTGGGCACCCTGTGAGAAACTGATATAAAACCAGACCGTACTTGCTGCACACATATGCTACAGTCCCTGTACCCATAAATGATCCATTAATTACCATATATACTCGAGTATAAACAGACCCGAGTATAAGCCGAGGACCTAATTTTACCACAAAAAACTGTTAAAATGTATTGACTCGAGTATAAGCCGAGGGTGAGAATGCATCCTCGGACAAGAGAAGGTCCGTGATTGGCGGAACACTGAACACAGTGTCTGCTGGGAAACTGTCCGAGGTTGAGAGGACCTCCGTGATAGGCGGAACACAGTGTCAAATGCCTATCACGGAACGGAACACCAGGAGAAAGCCGCGACTTTTAAAAAAATGGACGCCTGTCAAGAATTCAGGTACAAAAAAACACTGACTCGAGTATAAGCCGAGGGGGGCATTTTCAGCCCTAAAAAAAGGGCTGAAAAACTCAGCTTATACCCGAGTATATATGGTACTTACATAAACTTTGGGTCGAAAGATCTTTTCTTTTTTACAAAAAGTTAAGAACTCTTCTATTGCATATGTTTTTCTGTACACAGAATATGGACATAGAATCAGCAATTGGAGGCTACCTTATTTAATAACTTTATTAAAATAGATGGGGACTACTCAGCACCTGAGAAAATAAACAAATTGCTTAGGAGTATATAACGTGCAGCAGCAGTTATGAATTTTTAACATACAACACAGCACATTGAGTACAGTGGTCAGAAATATTGAATATATAGCCCTGAGTACAGAGTGCAGTACTCAGAACGCATACAGCACAGCGTACAGACCACAGTGGACAAGGGTATGTAACAGTGGGCAACGGTCAGAGGTATGGAAAATACAGCACAGCATACAAATTGCAATGGTTAAGAGTACTCAGTGGTCTGAGAAATAATAGAAATACTTAAATGACTACCGGTATATACTGCTCACAGGTTCATTTGGGAGACTCTGGGGGTGAGATCTCTGGGGGTGAGATCTCTGTGGCACTACTTGCTCATTAAAAAGGCCTCCCTGTCTACCTGTTTGATTTTTTAATTGTCGAAGAGTTTTTTAATTGTTGAAGAGTTGTTGAACAGAGGGAAATGGGAAAATCCTCTTTGTAAGAATTGGACACTGCAAGGAGGTGGGTGGGAGCAGAGTGGGAAATATAGAAGGGAGATCTCACAATCCTAATTCTCATTAGATATACTATAAGAAGCCAAGGGCTGATACAATCCATCCAGATAAAAATTTGTGAACTAATCCCAGAAACAGAACTGCATGTTCAACATGAGACTACTGGAGATGAGATGATGTATAGCAGTAAATTTCTATCTTTCTCTCCTTTTTTCTCTCTATCTTTAAAATGTATGCTTCTTTTAATATAGAAATGTACCTTTTTAGCTTTAGAAGCTGCTGACTGTCATTAAAACTAAACTCCAGAAATAATGCAACTTTGTAAAATGTGTCAGATTAATATGGGTTAAGTTTAATAAGATGCATGTCGCCTTCTGGACTTATTTATTTGAAGTGGTTGTTAAGCCCCTCTAACCTGTATACACCATCAGCACTGCCTCCTATTGTAGTATCCCCCTGTGTGTGATTTATAAAAATAAATTCTGCAAATACCTAATTTCACTGCCGAGATTGTGATCACATGATTGCAGCCATCTTGAGTAAGGGCAGATGATTCATGTAGCATTTACGTTCTGGAATCAATCAGTGGGTTATGCCTGCACTGCAAGGGTTGATTGCTCTTTTTGTCTAGGGGTGAGGAGAAACAGTTTTATTTACCTGATCCTCCACTCTCCCCTGGCAGATGGTGCTCCCTCACGCTCCAGCGGTGGACTGTCCTTTAGCGTCAACACATCCAAAGCAGGGTTATGGTCCCTGCATTTGTCTTGATGACGTCAGGACCCTAGACAGCTTAGTTGCTTGGAGTTGGACATTAATTTATAAGCAAATAATTTTACGTTCAAAGTGAAAAATTATTAACATTAAAATGAGAATGTCTGAAAAACGTTTTGAATAATTTTTTTTTTTAAGCTTCAAATTGTGAATTTGGAAACATCGAGAAGAGAATTGCTATAAACAAATAAACAGCAAAAATAATTATACTTTATTATCATTTATCAAAGATGTGATTTTCCTTATTGTTTCTAAATAAAGGACTTTGGCTAGAAAGTTAAAACGAAGCTCCAACCAAAAGGAGAAGCTCTGCTTGTTTGCCTCCTCTCCCCCTCTGCTGCTACATTTGGCACCTTTCGGGGGGGGTACCTGGTTTGACAGGTACCCACTCCCGCTTCTGGCAAAGTCAGCTGGAAGTTCGCCCCCCTCCTCCTTCCCCCGCCGCCGGGCCATTCACAAAGTGCTGCGTGCTTCGCGCATGCGCAGTAGGGGACCGGTTGTGAAGCTGCAAGGTTTCACTGACGATTTCCCTTAGTAGAGATGGCGGCGGCAGCACCCTACAGCCGATTGAAAAAAATTGCTGGGGTAAAGACAACGCTCGATTTGTGGACAGGTAAGCATCCTAATATTAAAAGCCAGCGGCTACAGTATTTGTAGCTGCTGACTTTTAGTTTTTTTTCTGAAGGAGCCTGGAGCTCCACTTTAAATAAATATTTAAACTTTTATTTCACTTTCAGCACTTATTAGGCCAGCTAAGCAATGGAGGGGTGAAGGAGGGCACCATTGTTGGGCTGTATTTAGAGCACCATTTGCCTTTAATTCAGGCCTGCATTGTAATCACAGTTCATAACTGCAACCCATAATTGATTTAAGTAGTCTGTATGATTTGGACCAAATGCAATAGGATGTGCAAGCCCTGCAGTAGTTGGACTGCATTAAAAACATCCTACTTTAAAAAATTTCATTTTTTTTGTAATCACCTAAGACAACCTAACGTTTTGGGGTTGGTATATAAGCAAATAGGCTGTTCAGTTTGAAAAGGAATTAACTTAGTTAATGAGGAGAAGCTATGCTGTCATTCAATCATGTGACAGTTTTTTTTTTTTTCCTTGCACTTGAATGGGTATTCTTTGCAAAATGACCTTTCACCACATTCATTAAGCTTATCGTAAATTCCCCTGCAAGGTGATATTATCCTTGCAAAGTCAACAGCCTGTTTGCCTTTAGTAAATCAATGCCATAGACAAGCCATAGATGAATCCATTTTCTTCTCTGGTTACCTTCCATCAACACAGGCAGTCAACCAGCCTGCCCATACATTGATTGACATTTGTCTGTTCCCTTCTGAACCGGCTAAATTTTGATTCATGTATGGCCGGCTTTAGGCCTCTTTCACACTGAGGTGTTGCAATAACGCGCTAAAAACGATTAGCGTTATTACTGCGTTTTTACAGCGTTAGCGCTAAAAATAGCGCTAACGTCTATGCGTTTTTACCACGTTAGTGTCAGCTAATAACCCCTTACATCACATCACATTGTGCACTTTCTGTTTTTTCGTAGATTCTGGGCGTTTTTAAAGCGGTATTACCGCGGTTTTACAGCGGTACTCATTCATTTCAATGGGGATAGGCGTTTTTACAGCGCTATTTTATGCGCCCCAAAGATGCTCCAAAAAAGCTGTTTGCAGGATTTTTTCAAACGCACAGCCAGCACAACGCCTCAGTGTGAAACCCCTCAGGGCTTTCACATTGAGAATGCTGGGGCAGGATTATTTCAGGCGTTTTTACAGCGCTATTTTTAGCGCTAAAACGCCTGAAAAACGCCTCAGTGTGAAAGGGGCCTTAGGCTCTAAATGCTAAGAGAACTGCAAAATCATATTTTTGTAGAAACAGTTTATAGCCAGTTGTATTTTACAGAGCCATGATCTGCGGTACCCTTGAAAACAAATGTGATTTTTGTTTATATAACATGTATATACGTAGAAAGCAAGTCAATGAAATATACCTACTCTTTAGTTGCTTAGGCCCCTTTCACACTGAGGCGTTGAAAAAACGCAAAAAAATTATGATTTTTTTTTACCGCGATTTCACTGCGTTTTTACCGCGTTTGCGGTAAAAATAGCGCTAACGCATATGCGTTTTTACCGCGTTTTTACCGCGTTTTTGCGGTAAAAAGGATTATTTGGTATCCCACAAGCCTCCACTCTACTGCGGTCATGTGACCTTCCCACAGCTTCTGGGGTTTTTTTACCGCGTTTTTACTGCGTTTTTATAGCGGTACTCATTTATTTCAATGGGGATAGGCGTTTTTACAGCGCTATTTTATGCGCCCCAAAAGATGCTCTAAAAAAGCTGTTTGCAGGATTTTTTTCCAACGCACAGCCAGCAAAACGCCTCAGTGTGAAAGCCCTCAGGGCTTTCACATTGAGAATGATGGGGCAGGATTATTTCAGGCATTTTTACAGCGCTGTTTTTACCGCGAAAACGCGGTAAAAACGCCTCAGTGTGAAAGGGGCCTTACTGTTACTGTTTTTTTTCTATATTAAATGAAGGCCAATGTCCCTCCATGCTTCTTTATTCCTGCACATTCTTCTATGCCATTCTTTTGCTCTCAGGTTATCCTAGTCAGAAGTGTTACACTCCTAATTCAGATCACAGGGTTTTTCTATACAAACTAAATTTGTGGAATGAGTTAAATGAGGCATAAACAGTCAATAAAGTTTTAATTACAAAAGCATTTTAATTCTTCTCCCTTTTAACTTGCATGCACTATTGATTATACATTCGTTAGAACATAATCGGGCATTTGGACTTTAGTGTGCCCGGGGTGTTTTATCCAAGACATCAAAGCCCTTCTGTAAGTCCTAAGAACAAAGGCTTAATAGTTTGAAGCCTGTCCAACATCAGTCTGTACCAGCTAGCCATGTGTCTTACCTTTCAAGGCATGGATTAACCTTCCTGCAAGCTAAGAGAAGTCTTTCTAGCTAAATAACTATCACTGCAAAATGACATAAGAAGATGCTAAGATTAGTTTATGTCATGTTCTTGGGAAATCTATTGGTTAAATGTGAGAGTGCATAAAATAGGATTAAGATTTGTTAACTTATTATGCAGAATATTCTTGTAGTTTTCTTTGTTAGCCTGATTATAAAGTGATCTAAGGAACAATACAATAACAGGTAATTTTCCCCAAAAAGTACCTCTGACATAGATCTAAACCTTAACAGGATGACATTTAGTTTGCTAAAGCACTGTGTATCATAAACAATTTCCTTTCTTTTTTTTTTTTGTTTGTAAAATTATGTTTTCGCATCTACTTTGATATCCACATAAAGTTAACAAATTATTATCTTCTTTGTGAGTTTGTAGCAGGGCCGGTGTTCTGCCGAGAAACGTCCCCCCGGCGGATTCTGCCCCCACCTGTACTGCGCAGGCGCGGCGCTTGCGCAGTACGAACGTGAATGAGCCTCTGAAAATAGCCGAACATGTAGAGCTGAGAGTCAGCTCTAGACGGCGCCTGCGTGGACCTAGCTGTAAGTGGCCAGTCGGCCTCACGTCCTCGCTTCACTCGGACGGCTCGCTTCGCTCGCTCTGCCTCCTGGCTCTTTTTTTAACATCCTCCATGTCCACGGAAATGGTAAAGAAAGAACCTGGATGTCAGAAGTGTAGCACAATTTGGTGTGCGCAGGCGCCATCTAGAGCTGACTCTCAGCTGTACATGTTCGGCTATTTTCGGAGGCAAGCGCCGCACCTGCGCAGTACAGAGTGGGCAGAATCCGCTGGGGGGCAATTCTCGGCAGGACACCAGGACAAGGGGTGGGCAGGAGGGGAAGCTGCCACGGGCACAGCTGTTTACTGTAGGGATGGGGGGTGTCATATGGTAAGCTCATTGTGTTACGAGGCAGACAGGAATAGTGACAGCGGCATCACTACTCCTGGCAGCCCAGAGCTGGAAGTGGCAGGGAGAAGGGGAGAGAGCCTAATGGAGGTGCAGGTGGTGCTCTCTCTCCCCCTCCTCCTTTCCTCCTTTCTCAAGATCAACAGGAGTGCTGCTCTGGCAAGAAGGAAGGAGCTGGATAGAGAGAGAGCACAGCCTACACCAGTGATTCTCAACCAGAGTTCTGTGGATCCCTAGGGTTCCTCCAGAGGTTGCTAGGGGTTCCTTCAACAGTAGGAAATTTCTGCCTCTCAAATAAGTTCCCACTGACACCATTGTTTTTTTTAGCCATCTGTAAGGAAGTAATTCTTCCCAATGACCACAAGTGTAAGGAGCATTCTTCCCACTGACCATCACACTAATGTATCATGAGTTGTAGATTTCAAATTTTTATCAGGGGTTCCCCGAGACCGGAGAACTATTTCAAGGGTTCCTCTGTGTTGAAAAGGTTGAGAAAGGCTGGTCTACATAGTAGAGTGCTAGAGGAGGCCAGGAGAGGAGGAGACAGCCAGGAGAGGAGGAGACAGCCCGGGAGGTGGGGCGGAGTTTTCTCTCCCTCCAGCTCCCCCTTTGTCAGTGCCGCACTCCTGTATTCCTATACACACACCTGCCAGCTTCTGAATACAGGAGTGCTGTCAAATGGGACTTTGTAGGGTTTGTTTACCTGCATCTTACTTCTGTTATCTTACACCCCCAGGCCACCTCCTCCCCACACTAGCAGCACTAATTGTGGGTAAGGGGGCGAGTAAGCAAACTCTGCAAAGTCCCCATTTATCAGTGCACCTATACTAATATGCCAGCAACACTGTCCCCATTACTGACCTAATCTGACAGCAGCTTTTGGAAATCACTGCTATGAATGGCTTTGATTATCTTCAGACCCATTCATTATGTATGAATGGGTTCAAAGGTAAACAAAGCCATTCATATGAATGTAGAAAGCTCAAGTGAGGACAATGATAACTCACCACTGTACTCACTTCAGAGATCAGAACTATGAATTCATAATGAATAAATCCATTGATACATGTAGAAAAAAAGGAATTATAAAAACATAAAATAACTTTTATGACCTTTAGGATACATTCACACCAGTGGATACATTAGAATCCAGCGCTTGGTGTGCGGTGGGATAACAGCAGTGCTAATGTGCCAATTTCAGCGCACCACACTGTTCACTCAGGTTTCCTCCGACACTGCAAAGATATGCTGGCGGGCTAAATGACTGTCAAAATTGGCCCTAGTATGTGTGTGTGTGAGTGCAAGTTATGGACCTTAGGTTTTAAGCTCCTTGAGGGCAGGGACTGATGTGAATGTATAATATACTGATATGTAAAGCACCACATAAAAATTGTCAGCGCTATATAAATACCTGTTGTTGCTCTGAGAGATCTTATACAAAAAGAGGTAGTTCTATCCGCAATACGCATTTATTGATAGGGTAAGGGTTACATAATTGTAGCGGGCATGTACTATTTAGGGGAAGCATCTGGGTGGTAGCATGACCCAGATGCACTAATTGGAAGAATAGGGCTCTATTCTGTTCGGGTGAGGACATCAGTTGTGCACAGTTCCCTGCGGCTCAGTGGGTGGCGCTGTCGCTCTGAGCCGGGGTTGAACCACTACTGCAGTGCCGTACCCTTTGTGACCTCTCGCGGCAGCTGTACTGCGGGGCGGGGAACCTGCTGTGCTTGCTGGGAGAGGGTATAAAGGGGGCGGACATCTTCGCCACGAGGTCCGAGTCCCAGGCACCTTCAGCCTGAGGGCTGCTGTCCGTGTTCGGTGTTCAGGCGCCCTCGGCCTGTACACGAGGAGTTCGTGTTCCATCCCAGACACCTTCAGTCTGGGGTGAGGTACTCAGCCGGAGGCCTGGGGCCCAGTATCTTCCGCTGGGTCCCGCAAGGGAGGGATCGTCCTAAGGTGCCCCGGGTGTTGGGCACCTGAATCCAGGGCGTAAGGTCAGTGGCAGGGACCTGCTATTAGGCCTGTGGCAGGGGCCTCAACAGTTCACCCGGTCGGTGGCAGTGACCAAACTCACGGTCGGTGGCAGCGACTGTGCGCCAAGCCTATTCGCCAAAGAGGGAATAGGAGAGTTCATTGTGCCTGGGCCTACTCGTATCCACACCCTGTTTGTTTGTTTGAAGTTCAACTGATACTGTTCATATGTGAAGAAGAATAAAGGAGTGTTGGACTTTTTATGGCGTGGGGCTCTATTACTGACAGTCCAAACTTGCCCTCTGCAGGAGGGCCAGAGGCTCCATCCAGAACACAGGACTCGGAGGTAAAATAGTGTTGGCCTTCATCTCTACACCCTAGGGGACATGGGCCGTAGTGAACCTCACCCTCTTCCTGCATACCCCTAGACAAGCAAGCCATTTTATTCACAAAAGGGGGACGTGGGGTCTCGGTGCTGGGATTGTGTTATGGAGCCGAAGCTGACGGAGTTTGAGTGTGTCTGCCCAATGGAGTTCCAAGTAGGTCAGCCATATTGGCCAACACGCCACGAGGCACACCTTCCTTGCACAGTTCATGGGCATGACTTGGAGAATGCCCGCGAACTGAAGCACCAAAGGGGAGGAGTCCGGCCATGTGAGGAGGATCACGTGGGGGCTGTGGCAAGAACTACGCAGTGCGCGATGGAGCATCAAGCCGTGACCATGTTTGAAAATGCCTTGTGGTTTCCAGTTTCTACCACCACGAGGATGGCTTTGACTAATGCTCCGGTTACGGATACGGAGATTCGGCTCAAGCCCCGGGGAAGATTCGCCCATTACTCCTGCAGAGACGTTGAGGCCCTGGGTATGATTTGTCCCGGCTGTTCGGGACTAGTGGTGCAGTTGAAGCCATTCGGGCGCTGCGAGGCCTGCGGAGAGTTCTCATTCGAGGTGGAACCGTCCTTTGAAAAGCCAAGAGCTATCTACCTCGACCGCACAGGCGCCACTACTCAAGGAGGAGGAATCACCGCTTGGACAGCCGTCTCCACGCGCACTGCCGGGACCGTGGAGGAGGTCTCCATCAAAGAAGAGAATTTCGAGGATTCTGCTTCGGTCACCACAGGGTCCCTGCTCCCACCGTCAAAATGGAAGGTCGGCCTGGTCAAGGCTTCCTGTGGCCGTGGAGGAGCTTCGCCCCGCTGCTTGCCTGGCCTCGATGGATCCGGAGGAAAGAGTCCTGGACATTGCGATACTACTACAGGCCCAGGTGAGCCAGGGGTTGGGACTGTTGGTGTGGTTGGAGGTGTCGGGAGTCCACAGTCGGTGGAGCCCGCTGAGGGGGGTGACTCTGAGTCTACAAGGGGTTACCTACCTGCCGAAATGTATGTCAATCCGACCTAGAGTCGCTTTCCGATATTGGAGACGATGCAGAGATCAACAAGATTTTCTGCCAGAAAGGCTGGGACAAGATACCTCTGTCCTCGTCCCATGCAAAAAGGGACTCACCCATGTCTGCAGGGGATAGTACACCCCGGGTGGAGGCACCAGCGCCTGAGGAGGAGCCCCGTCCCATGCCTGCCCTTCGATCACCGGTGCCATCTGCATTTAACACCGGGGGTCAGAGACTGTCGCTGCGGGCACAGATGCCCAAGTTGGAAGTGATCAAGGCCCCTCGCCATCCAGACTGTATTGTCTTGCCAGGTGTGGGGAACAAAGCTACTATGCCTCCTTTGGCCAGTCTCAACGCTTGTTTGGTCAGAAGGTTGCTCATAAGTACGGGTGGGAATACCCATACTTGTCAAAGGAACTGCTATATGAGGTCGAAGTCCATCGGGAGCGTTGGTACAATGACTTTATATGGACACATATTGGGGTACCACACGCCCGTAGGTACCTTGCTTGCTTTCCCAAGGCATCACAAAGGTTCAAGGACTGCAAGGCAGAATGGATGCTGGGTCGGCACATCCACGCTGATAAAGTGCTGATACGCCGGAAAAACAAGGAAGATGCCGAGTATCAGATTGAGACCATGGATCAGCATTTGAAGCCCCTTGTCCTGCCTCATCCCAGATTCTATCTGTAGGAGAAAAGACTAATTTCCTTTGTCCTTTTTCTTTTCCCAAGTGGTGGAACTCTCTGGAGCTTGTGTTTGCTTCTCCAGAAAAATCAGTGACTGTGCCCTAGTTGAAGGGGTGTTTGTGCTCTTCAGAGGAATGGAGACTGTTTCCGTTGTTTTTTTTCCTTTCTTCCATCCAGCAAAGTAATCATTGACTTTGGGGTAGTTAGAGCCAGGGTACAGAGAAGTTCCGTCTCAGGATTTGACAAGTGCTATGACCGTGGCGCTGTCACCAGGTGGCGGTGTTGTGCAACGACATTCACTTTTCACACACACACACTTCAGGAAGGAAAAAATATTTCTCCGTGGAGGAGTTTTTTTCATTCCCACACGAACATATGTGTCAGGGATTTGTGTGCTTAACATTTTTTCTTTCCCCTCTGCAGAAGAACAGCCCATCAAGAGCCGCTGAGAATGGGGCAGGCTTTAGCTAGTGATGTGGGGGGGGGGGGAATGTCGATGATGTGACTTGAAATGTTTTACTGTTGTGTGTTGTTTCCCTTTCCTTCCTTTTCATGTCAGGTCCAGGCACAACTGTCAGTTTTCCAAAGTTTTTGAGATTTTCAGCTAGTCTCTGGATCAGGTTATGTTACCTCCTGTTGGAGAGATGGCTTGTTCCAGACACTGGGGACCAGTGTCAAATCACTGGGGGGAGAGTGTAGCGGGCATGTACTATTTAGGGGAAGCATCTGGGTGGTAGCATGACCCAGATGCACTAATTGGAAGAATAGGGCTGTATTCTGTTCGGGTGAGGACATCAGTGGTGCACAGTTCCCTGCGGCTCAGTGGGTGAGGCTGTCACTCTGAGCCAGGGTTGAACCACTACTGCAGTGCCGTACCCTTTGTGACCTCTCGCGGCAGCTGTACTGCGGGGCGGGGAACCCGCTGTGCTTGCTGGGAGAGGTTATAAAGGGGGCGGACATCTTCGCCACGAGGTCCGAGTCCCAGGCACCTTCAGCCTGAGGGCTGCTGTCCGTGTTCCGTGTTCAGGCGCCCTCGGCCTGTACACGAGGAGTTCGTGTTCCATCCCAGACACCTTCAGTCTACTCTGCCGGAGGCCTGGGGCCCAGTATCTTCCGCTGGGTCCCGCAAGGGAGGGATCGTCCTAAGGTGCCCCGGGTGTTGGGCACCTGAATCCAGGGCGTAAGGGACCGGAGAGGGGACCCTTCGTGAAGCTGGTGCAGCATATTGCCAGTGTCGGGTGGACCTCCGGAGACCGCTCGGATGGATGTCTTTCTCTGACAAGGGCCTATTCATAAAGGAAGGTAATTCATGTTCTGTGACTGGTGGCAGCGGTACATCTAGTCAATTCAGGTCGGTGGCAGGGACCTGCTATTAGGCCTGTGGCAGGGGCCTCAACAGTTCACCCGGTCGGTGGCAGCGACCAAACTCACGGTCGGTGGCAGCGACTGTGCGCCAAGCCTATTCGCCAAAGAGGGAATAGGAGAGTTAATTGTGCCGGGGCCTACTCGTATCCACACCCTGTTTGTTCGTTTGAAGTTCAACTGATACTGTTTATATGTGAAGAAGAATAAAGGAGTGTTGGACTTTTTATGGTGTGGGGCTCTATTACTGACAGTCCAAACTTGCCCTCTGCAGGAGGGCCAGAGGCTCCATCCAGAACACAGGACTCGGAGGTAAAATAGTGTTGGCCTTCACCTCTACACCCTAGAGGACATGGACCGTAGTGAACCTCACCCCCTTCCCGCATACCCCTAGACAAGCAAGCCATTTTATTCAAAAAAGGGGGACGGAGGGTGAGGCCGCTACATAATATATACAAATTACACACCAGACAGTATGACTGACAGCAGCAAGAGCCTTTGGCTCTCGGTGCTTTTAGTGTAGCCTGTGGGAGCCGAAAGAGGGAAGAGAAGAGCTGCAGCTGGGGACAGCACTGTATTAAAGTGGTTGTAAACCCACTTTTTTTTTTTTTCCTTTTTGGCCAACCTGTAAGAGAAAGGCATAATGAGCTATTATGACTAGCATAATAGCTCATTATGTACCACTTACCTTAGATCGGGGCCCCCGAGGCAGTCCGCGTCCATCTGTCCAGCCGCAGACTTCACTGCGGCGATAGCCGGAATGTTACTTCCGGGTATCGCCGCACCAGCCAATCACAGCGCCGCTCTGGCGCTGTGATTGGCTGGAGCGGCGGAGACGTCACTCTGCGCATGCGTGTTTTCATTCGGCTACGCCCAGCGATTGCTGGGAAGTAGCCAATTTTGTGAATGGGATTAACCCCATGAATGCGCCGTTGTCTACGGCGCGCATGTGCTGTAGACAGCGGCGCATGTCTTTTTAGTAAATATCTCCTAAACCGTGTAGGTTTAGGAGATATTTCTTGCACCTACAGGTAAGCCTTAATCTAGGCTTACCTGTAGGTGCAAGTTAAAAAAGTGGGTTTACAACCACTTTAATAGAGATCGTGTGTAATTATTTAGGGGCATGGAGGAGCTAGGACAGGTAAAGGGACATTTTTTACCTTAATAGAAGAAACACATTAGGATAAAATATGGTTTAGGTTTACGAACTGTTTTAAGAAGACACTACTGTATATATTAAAAATGGTAAAGCTTGATTAAGTGACTAGCAGAAGGTATGCCAGTGAAGGGAAGAATGAGACAGGGTGTGACAAGTAATATTAGGGAGCCTGGCAGCAGGATCTTGTATTTATTGGAGAAGGGACAGATGAGTCTATGAAGGGCAAAGCATAAGGAAATTGCAAATGTTAAAGTTTCATCCGATGAAAGGCAGGAATGTAGGTCTTTTCTGCAAATTCTTTACACTGTATATTACTGTGTGAATAAAGCAAGTCATTTTGGTTTCTGTAAATGAACAGGTCTTTTCTATTTGTTTTGAACATTACATAGTTTAAAAATTTGAAAACAGGACAGAGGTCCATCCAGTTCTACCTAGGTGTGGGTTTGTGAATGTGTAATTTGTATTTTCTAACAATTCCTAAAGCCCTGTATATTCTATTTCTGAGGAAAATAAAACATTTTTGAAGTTGTCAACACTCTCAGCTAGTACCACTTCCTGGGGGAGGGAGCTAAACTTTTTGCTTATAGCTCTAACAATAAAGAACCCATTCCACAATCCAAGGTCAAAACTTCTTTCTTTTAACCTCAAATCTTTACCACTTGTCCTCTTTAGGAACCTTAGAGTAAACAGTTTTTTGCAGTTACTGAAGTCACCTTTGATATATTTGTACATTGTAATTACTGTTTATCCCCTTTTAAGTGCCTCTTCTCCAGAGTGAATAACTGTCATCAATGTAACTGATCCTCATAGCTGAGGTTCTCCACCGCCCTTATTAATTTGAATATTTAGCCAATTAATTTCTTTTTAGTTTTGGATACAGAAGGTAGGGACTAAAACCCATGTTAATTTTTTTTCTCCCTGTGTCCTGTTTGTGAAATTTGTCCACTTCCTGTCTTGAAAATGCATCAGGAAGTGTGAGGATAGGGAAATTCCTCCCTTAGACATTTGTCATGGGAACAAGTTTTCCCAATGAAACATTTTCCCTCACCTCTTGTTCCAGGGGTATCTCGAAATGGAGGATTTCGCATTTTGCATTTTATGTGTTGGCGACAATGATCACCAGGACATACAGAGGGTAAATTGTTCCCGTGGGTTAATAGACAGCAATAAAAACTTTACAGGGGTTCTTACCCTCTCAATCTAAAACAAAAAAAGGTGTAGGTATAATAATTGTATTATCTGGGTTGTAGGTTTGTGAAAGACCTAGGGCACCCAGAGGAAAGGAATGAGGCAGGAGACATAGCGCACTCTGCCAAATAGTATTGTGGCAGTGGGAGGAGCTTAAAATGGGCATGATTAAATAAAACCTGTACCTACTCACTTAAACCTAGAAAATATGCTTTAATTACTGTGCCCAAAGTAAAAGTCTAAAAAAGTACCTCTTTCATTACGTATGCTTTTATGCACACAACCTACCTTAAAGAAGAACATTGTTAAAACAGTGACTATTTAGCAACCAGCAACTGCTGAGACAATAAACACTTTGGTCAGGAGTATGAAATGTACGTGTAAAATTTAGCATAAAGCTTGCTAGAGTCAGTAGTATAAAATGTGGAATGGACAGAAGTATGCCATATACAGTGCAGTTCAGAAGACATATGGCTTAGGAGTATGTAACATGCAGTGCACAGGGTTCTGGGATGCATAATTTACAGAGCACAGAGCTCAAGAGTGGGCAATGCACAAGTCTCAGATGTGCATAAAGCACAGAGCACATGGTTTAGTATTGCATAACACTCAAAGTGCATAGACAGTAGGGCTCAAACGTTTGTAATGCACAGAGCAGGGCTCGGGGGGCATAATGCATAAAGCACAGGACTCAGGAAAGCGCAAGGCTCAGAAGTTATTAAGGCACAGAACGCAAGGCTCAGGAGCAGTGTTGGCTGGTGGTATATTTTTTGGGGCCAGCCGCAAACAGTGTACCCACAAGCCAACCCCCCCATCCGGTTGGTCAGGTCTTCTGTACAATCCCCCTATCTCCTCCCCCGGTTGGACAGTCACCAGGCCGACACTTACCCCATCTATGGCGCGGGCAGTGCTTCCCTCCGGGCGATGAGTAACGGCTTCCCCTGTGTCTCCTCCTCGGCATCAAGGCAGATTCCGCCGTGCGTCTCCTCCCTCCTCCTCCTAGGCCAATTGGAATGCTTCTCCTTTCGGCCAATAGGGAAACGGGTCTCATGACCCGCTTCCTGATTGGTTGAAAGGAGAATCAGGAAGACAATAGCAAATATTCATTCGCTATTGTCACACAACTCGGTGGGGGGGGGGGGTGCAGTGCTCTGCACCCCAAACCCACCCTTTTTGAAGCCTATTCCAAACCCCAATTGGAATCCAATGCGTCCAGCACCCCGCATGTAGATTAGGGGACTGGGCGCATGGATGTGGGGGGTGGCTCACATGCGCCCTGCATTATGGGCCGCCAATGCCCAGGAGTGCATAATGTGCAAAGCGCAGGGTTTTAGGAGTGGGCAGCGCACAGAGCACAGGGGTCAGGAGTGCCTAATGCACACAGCACAGGGGTTAGGAGTGCATGGTGTACAGAGTGCAGGGGCCAAAAGTGCCTAATGCACAGAGCGCAGGTGTCAAGAGTGTATAATGCAAAGTGCAGGGATTAGAAATATGTGATGCACAGGCCAATGTATAACTAAACCAAATATTAACTCCTCCAAGCACAAATCTCCCCAGTACAGATTTCTGTACCCCCAAGTACAGTTCCCTATCACAATCCACCCACACTACAGATTCCCCCACCTTCCCCAAATCCCCCCTTCCCCCACTGCTGACCTCTCTCCTATGCTCCTCTCAGCTGTGTCATGTGACACTGCATGTTAGAGCTGAGAAGGAGCTTAGGGAATCCTTCCTCAGCTCTGAATTGCTGCAGTACATGCCCCTGGTGCCCAATGCTACACATGCTATGAAAGGCCAAAGAATATTCAATAACTTTCTGTGTAGTCTATTACCAACAATCTTTTCTTTCATTTTGACAGCTGGAATCTGATTGGAGGATTTGAAGTGCAGGTTCATATGGATAATTCAAACTGATTGTAACTAAGAATTTACACTATGATTTATTTCTTTGTTTTACAGGCTGAATATTATTATGAATTTTTATCTCTTCGCTCCCTGGACAAAGGAATCATGGCTGATCCAACTGTAAATATGCCATTACTGGGTACTATTCCACACAAAGCTTCAGGTTTGTCATCTTCAGTGCATTTTGCAAATTGTCTATTTTATCTATTCTTTTTGTGTTTGTGCCACTTTGTAGTCAACAAACAGCTGCCCAGACTTTCGGTATTTGCCATGTCTTCATTGTCTTCCCTGATTAATTTATAGAATGCCAGAACAAATAACACAGATGCACAGAAAGTACCACTACCTATAAGATTAGCAATTACCTTAATTAGGCATTCATTTAGGCCTTTATGGTGATGTTGTGTACATGGAGTAACCTTTAGGGCAGCCCATTTCAACCAGGGTTTCTCCAGAGATTGCTAGGGGTTCCTCGAGCAATAAGCAATTCTGCCTCTCAGATAAGTAACCACTGACACCAGTGCACTTTTTAGCTATCTGTAAGTGGCATTCTTTCTACTAATCCACAGTGTAAGTAGCATTCTTCCCACTGACTACCAGTGTAATGACTCTTCCTCTCACTGACCATTAGTATATGGGGACCTTTCCCTCCAGTTACCACTCTGGACTGTGCATGGTGGCCAACAAATAAAAATGACAGTCCTTCTCCCACTGAACACCACTGTAAGGGGGCCTTTTTTCACTTACCACCAATATAAGTGGGTACATTACTGGCCACCAATGTATAGGGACACTTAACCACTGACCAACAATGTACCGTATATACTCGAGTCTAAGCTGACCCGAGTATAAGCCGAGGTACCTAATTTTACCACAAAAAACTGGGAAAACGTATTGACTCTAGTATAAGCCTAGGGTGAGAATGCAGCAGCTACTGTAAGCGGAAAAGATTGTCAACAATGCCCATTTGCAGCTTCACTGTGCCCATTTTCACGCCTCACTGTGCCCATTGCAACCTCACTGTGCCCATTGCAACCTTTGCAACCTCACTGTGCCCAACCTCACTGTGCCCAAGTCAGTGTACCTGAAATTCTTGACAGGCTGCTGTAACATTGGCAAAGCAATAAATGAGCTAGTGATTAAAATATCTGATTGTCTCAACAATATCCACCGCAGAGTTTAAAATAATTTTGCCATCAAGCTAAACACCTGTTTGAAAAGCCTTTGATGGAAGGCTCTTAGGAACCTTAAGTGCAGCTGCCGTTATCTGTCCCACAAGCTGCATTCTATTTCCAGAGCCGCAAAGAAACTGTCAGAGGACTGAGAGAGAGAGAGAGAGCCCTGCCGGCTAGTTTTCAGCCTGTGAGTCAGACAACGACAGCGTCAACACTTCTCAGACAGTTATTTAGCTGCATGACAACTCCATTCAAATGCAGTTACCTTTTAAGGGGGGAAGGGGGTGAAGTCCGCTAACCGCGTGGAAGTGTTCCCCTTTCCAGCTGGCTGGTCTTTTAGTTGAAATCTAATTAAGTTGTTTAAAAGTCACGGTCTCCTCCTGGTCCAGTTTCGTGATAGGCGTTTCCCATCAGACACTGTGTTCAGTGTTCCGCCTATCACGGACATTCTCTCATCCTCGGACTCAGTTTCCCAGCAGACACTGTGTTCAGTGTTCCGCCAATCACGGAGGTCCTTTCATCCTCTGACAAGCGGACGTCCATAATTGGCGGAACACTGAACACAGTGTCTGCTGGGAAACTGAGTCCGAGGATGAGAGAACATCCGTGATAGGCGGAACACTGAACACAGTGTCTGCTGGGAAACGCGGAAGGGACCAGGAGGAGACGGCGACTTTTAAACAATGGACGCCGGCAGCCTGTCACCAATATCAGGTACACTGACTCGAGTATAAACCGAGGGGGGTATTTTCAGCCTTAAAAAAAGGGCTGAAAAACTCGGCTTATACTCGAGAATATACGGTAGGTGGTAATTTCTCCATTGTGAAAGAACCCTACAATTTTTACAGTCTGCATTTATTTTCTGGACATGATTAATTTCTGTAAAATTGTATTCTATTTCACGGGTTCTTTGATATTTAAAAGGTTGAGAAAGGCTGCTTGTAGATATGAATTAACAGATACGAGTAGAACCAGATGAAGACTGACAATAGTGGATTAGGATGTGCTGCTACAGCTCTGATCTATAACAGGGAAGATCTGTTGTGAGTCTATTTTAAGTGAACATATACAGTGGGTACGGAAAGTATTCAGACCCCCTTACATTTTTCACTCTTTGTTATATTGCAGCCATTTGCTAAAATCATTTAAGTTCATTTTTTTCCTCATTAATGTACACACAGCACCCAATATTGACAGAAAAACACAGAATTGTTGACATTTTTGCAGATTTATTAAAAAAGAAAAACTGAAATATCACATGGTCCTAAGTATTCAGACCCTTTGCTGTGACACTCATATATTTAACTCAGGTGCTGTCCATTTCTTCTGATCACCCTTGATATGGTTCTACACCTTTATTTGAGTCCAGCTGTGTTTCATTATACTGATTGGACTTGATTAGGAAAGCCACACACCTGTCTATATAAGACCTTACAGCTCACAGTGCATGTCAGAGCAAATGAGAATCATGAGGTCAAAGGAACTGCCTGAAGAGCTCAGAGACAGAATTGTGGCAAGGCACAGATCTGGCCAAGGTTACAAAAATTTTTATGCTGCACTTAAGGTTCCTAAGAGCACAGTGGCCTCCATAATCCTTAAATGGTCGTTTGGGACGACCAGAACCCTTCCTAGAGCTGGCCGTCCGGCCAAACTGAGCTATCGGGGGAGAAGAGCCTTGATGAGAGAGGTATAGAAGCACCCAAAGATAACTATGGCTGAGCTCCAGAGATGCAGTCGGGAGATGGGAGAAAGTTGTAGAAAGTCAACCATCACTGCAGCCCTCCACCAGTCGGGGCTTTATGGCAGAGTGGCCCGACGGAAGCCTCTCCTCAGTGCAAGACACATGAAAGTCCGCATGGAGTTTGCTAAAAAACACCTGAAGGACTCCAAGATGGTGAGAAATAATATTCTCTGGTCTGATGAGACCAAGATAGAACTTTTTGGCCTTAATTCTAAGCGGTATGTGTGGAGAAAACCAGGCACTGCTCATCACCTGTCCAATACAGTCCCAACAGTGAAGCATGGTGGTGGCAGCATCATGCTGTGGGGGTGTTTTTCAGCTGCAGGGACAGGACGACTGGTTGCAATTGAGGGAAAGATGAATGTGGCCAAGTACAGGGATATCCTGGACAAAAACCTTCTCCAGAGTGCTCAGGACCTCAGACTGGGCCGAAGGTTTAACTTCCAACAAGACAATGACCCTAAGCACACAGCTAAAATAATGAAGGAGTGGCTTCACAACAACTCCGTGACTGTTCTTGAATGGCCCAGCGAGAGCCCTGACTTAAACCTGTTGTGGAGATTTTTATGGAGATGTATTTAATATGTATTGTCATAGTGTCACCCAGTGTTAGTACTTCCGCAACCCGCTCTAAAAGAGCTGATTGGGGTAGTCTGAGGCTGGTTGAATCCCGTCTGATAGGGGAAAACGTCTTGAGGTTGGAGTGTGATGTTTGCAGGGGGCGGATATGTCCACCAACGGGGGCCCTCTGTGCATTAGCATGGACGATCGTTAAGGAGGGGATATGCTCGTTCTGCAATGACATCATTGGTTATAGGCGGATGGGCGCTCTTGTCTCTGCTATGTCTGATCAAGATTGGTTGGAATTCGTAGCGTGCGTCTGCAGATAGCCTCCCTCCCCCATTCAATAATAGTATAATCTTAATATGCGTTATTCTATGGAATGGCGCAGAATAAGAATTCCTATCAACGGTAACTTTAGCCATCCTACGTTTATTGTATTCATGTATGACATCTCCTGTTGGAAGGAATGTCCAAGTATTGTCATTTTCCTGTGAGGAGGGAACATCCTGTGAGGTTCCCGCCCATGGGGGAGGGGATTGGTTGCTGCAGCCAATCACCTCCTGTGTGAGATCTTTTGAGTTTAATAAAAGCCTATGATTAGGCGTCGGCTGAGCAGTCTTTGCTGGAATGGCCTGATGAGAAGATAAGCTTTTGTGGTGCTGCCTTTCTTGGATGAATGATGGAATGTACGGTGAGTGGATCTTTAGCAAACTTAGGCTATAGATAGCATTAGTGCAAAAAGATGAAAACTGATGTGTGCTTAGATAGTACAGGAATTATAGGCTGTGTGCTCTGTAAACAGCAGCCTGAAATTCCACAACAAACCCAATTGAGCATCTCTGGAGAGACCTAAAAATGACTGTCCACCAACGTTTACCATCCAACCTGACAGAACTGGAGAGGATCTGCAAGGAGGAATGGCAGAGGATCCCCAAATCCAGGTGTGAAAAACTTGTTGCATCTTTCCCAAAAAGACTCATGGCTGCTGTATTAGATCAAAAGGGTGCTTCTACTAAATACTGAGAAAAGGGTCTGAATACTTAGGACCATGTGATATTTCAGTTTTTCTTTTTTAATAAATGTCAACAATTCTGTGTTTTTCTGTCAATAGGGGGTGCTGTGTTTACATTAATGAGGAAAAAAACGAACTTAAATGATTTTAGCAAATGGCTGCAATATAACAAAGAGTAAAAAATTTAAGGGGGTCTGAATACTTTCCATACCCACTGTAGTTTGAGTTATTGTTGCAGTGTTTACCTTGAAGAATTTTTGTAATATGACTTTTGCACTTTTTAAAAGCATTAATGAGGGAAAAATGTTTTCACTACCAAGATAAGTTATCAGTCACAGTGGACGTACATTGTCCTCAGTGTGTAAGCTGCCTCTAAAGCCAGGTACACACTGCGGCCGGTGGCTGAGAGTGCTGATCGGAGTTGGTTGGCTGCTAGTTTTCCAGCATGCACGTCTGACAGAAGCTTGTTGGACAGACTGACATAGACACAGGCCGAATGTTGGCTGTTTTTTTTTTTTTTAACTGTCGACATTCAGGCCGTGTGTACCCAGGTATAGTCTTGCATTTCAAGGACGAGCAGTTAAGCACAACCACAGTGTAGAACTGAAAAACAAGAATCAGAGCCTGTCTATGTAATTAGCAAAAATTGTTGCCTTACAACCTACATACACAATGACAAACTATACATAGAAACAACGTTTTTAAAACTGTTAAACAACCGTAAGTATATTACATGCTGATTTCACATACATTTATATCTAAAAAGAAAGGACTATGGGGTTGACTTACTGAAGGCAAATCCACTCTGCACTACAAGCTCACTTGGAAGTGCAGTTGCTGTAAATCTGAGGGGATGCTCTGAAACGAGGGGAAGCTCTGCTGATTTTACCATCCAATCATGTACAAGCTGTTTTTTATTTACCGTGCATGTCCCCCTCAGATCTACAATGACTGCACTTCCAAGTGCACTTGTAGTGAGTGCACTTGTAGTGCAAAGTGGATTTTCCTTTAGTAAATAAACCCCCATGTATTCCCTTTAACTGCATCCCAATTTGCATCTTAACTATGAGAACAAATGCAAGTATTGTAATAAAAAGTGTTTGGATTTTTAGGCACTAGCAAAGATATGAAATTGCAGTTGTGCTCATACATTTACATACCCTGGCAAAATTTATGATTTCTTGGCCATTTTTCAGAGAATATGAATGATAAAACAAAAACTTTTCTTTCATTAATGGTTTGGATCATTGTCATGCTGGAATGTCTAATGTCCGGCTGTTCCTGGCTGATGAATGCAAATGTTCCTCCGGTATTTTTTGATAACATACTGCATTCATCTTCCCATCAATTTTGACCCAATTTTCTGTGCCTTTGTAGCTTACACTTCCCCAAAACATCAGCGATCCACCTCCGTGTTTCACAGTAGGAATGTACCTTTCATCATAGGCCTTGTTGAATCCTCACCAAATGAAGCGTTTATGGCTGTGGCCAAAAAGTAAAATTTTGGTCTCATCACTCCAAATGACTTTGTGCCAGAAGGTTTGCGGCTCGTCTCTGTGCTGTTTACCGTATTGTAAGAGGAATACTTTGTGGCATTTGTGTAGTAATGGCTTTCTTCTGGCAACTCGACCATGCAGCCCATCTTTCTTCAAGTGCCTCTTTATTTTTTTCAGAGAGTCCTGAATTTCACCGGAAGTATTTTGTGGGTTTTTCTTTGCATCCCAAACAATTTTCCTGGCAGTTGTGGCTGAAATCTTAGTTGGTCTACCTGACCGTGGTTTGGTTTCAACAGAACCCCTATTTTCCACTTCTTGATTAGAGTTTGAACACTGCTGATTGGCATTCTCGATTCCTTGGATATCTTTTTATATCCCTTTACTGTTTTATAGCGTTTAACCACTTAGCAACCACCTGCCGACAAATAACGTCGACAAGGTGGTTGCTTAACTCTGGGAGGACGTTATATAACGTCCTCCCAGAATCGCGCTCCCGCGCGCCCCCTGGGGCGCGCACACGGGAAACTCTGTGACCGCCGGGTCCAGAGGACCCGGCGCATCATGAATCACGGTAAATCGCCACTGATAGCGGCCGTTTACCACGTGATCGCTCCGTCAAATGACGGAGCAATCACTTGTAAACAGACCGGCGTCATGTGATGACGCCGGTTCCTCTCTCCCCTCTCTGTACCGATCGGTACAGTGTGAGAGGAGAGGGGAGGGAGCAGATCAAGGCAGCAGCTCTGTGGGCTGGATCTGTGACAATTGCAGTCACAGATCCAGCCATCCATCCATCCCTGCTCAGCCATCCCTGGTGCAATACCCTGCCAATACTCTGCAAAATACCCTGCACAATACTCTGCAAAATACTCTGCAATACCCTGGTGCAATACTCTGCAATACCCTGGTGCAATACTCTGCAATACCCTGCGCAATACTCTGCAATACCCTGCACAATACCCTGCAATACCCTGCGCAATACTCTGCAATACCCTGCACAATACTCTGCACAATACTCTGCGCAATACCCTGCAAAATACTCTGCAATACTCTGCAATACCCTGCGCAATACTCTGCAATACCCTGCGCAATACTCTGCAATACCCTGCGCAATACCCTGCGCAATACTCTGCAATACCCTGCGCAATACTCTGCAATACCCTGCGCAATACTCTGCACTACCCTGCGCAATACTCTGCACTACCCTGCGCAATACTCTGCAATACCCTGCGCAATACTCTGCAATACCCTGCGCAATACTCTGCAATACCCTGCACAATACTCTGCAATACCCTGCACAATACTCTGCAATACTCTGCAATACCCCCTGTGCAATACCCCGCAATACCCTGCCATACTCCGCAATGCCCTGCAATACTCCGCAATGCCCTGCAATACTCCGCAATACCCAGCAATGCCCGGCAATACTCCGCAATGCCCGGCAATACTCCGCAATGCCCGTCAATACTCCGCAATGCCCGGCAATACTCCGCAATTCCCGTCAATACTCTGCAATAACCACTTCCCGCCCGCCGGCCGTCATATGACGTCCTTGACTTTGTGCGGGGATATCTGAATGATGGGTGCCGCTACAGGCATCATTCAGATATTAGCTTTTTCAGCCGGCGATTCCCTACACCATAAGAACAATCATAGTGGCTGTTACACCGCTTGATCATTCTTACGGGAGGCGAGAGGGGATGTGTCCCCCCCCGCCGCCCTCCGGTGCTTCTACCGACTCACCGCTACGATCAAAGCCAGGATTGTTGTTTGTTTTTTTTTTTTGTTTTTTTCAGGCTTCCCAGCCTAGAGGTGAGATGTGGGGTCTTATTGACCCCATATCTCACTGTAAAGAGGACCTGTCATGCCATATTCCTATTACAAGGGATGTTTACGTTCCTTGTAATAGGTATAAAAGTGATCAAAAAAAATTTTGGGGCGGAAAAACATGTCAAACTAAAATAAATAAAGTAAAATGAACAATAAAAAAAAATATATTTTTTTTAAAGCGCCCCTGTTCCCGTGAGCTCGCATACAGAAGCGAACGCATACGTAAGTCCCGCCCACATATGAAAACGGTTTTCAAACCACACATGTGAGGTATCTCTGCGAACGTTAGAGCGAGAGCAATAATTTTATTCCTAGACCTCCTCTGTAACTCAAAACATGTAACCAGTAAAAATATTTAAAGCGTCGCCTATGGGGATTTTTTAAGTAGCGAAGTTTGGCGCCATTCCACGAGTGTGTGCAATTTTTAAGGGTGACATGTTATTTACTCGGCGTAACTTCATCTTTCACATTATGCAAAAACATTGGGCTAACTTTACTGTTTTATTTATTTTTTAAGCACAAAACATTTTTGTTCCGTAAAAAACGCGTTAAAAAAATTGCTGCACAAATATCGTGCGAGATAAAAAGTTGCAACAACCACCATTATATTCTCTAAGGTCTTTGCTAAAAAAAAATATATAATGTTTTGGGGTTCTATGTAATTTTCTAGCAAACAAATGATGATTTTTACATGTAGGAGAGAAATGTCAGAATTGGCCTGGGTGCTCCAGAACGCCTGAAGGTGCTCCCTGCATGTTGGGCCTCTCTATGTGGCCATGTTGTGTAAAAGTCTCACACATGTGGTATCGCCATACTCGGGAGTAATAGCAGAATGTGTTTTGGGGTGTAATTTGTGGAATGCATATGCTGTGTGTGAGAAATAACCTGCTAATATGACAATTTTGTGGAAAAAAAAAAGAGAAAAAAAAAATCTTGATTTTGCAAAGAATTGTGGGAAAAAATGACAACTTCAAAAAACTCACAATGCCTCTTTCTGAATACCTTGGAATGTCTTCTTTCCAAAAAGGGGTCATTTGGGGGGTATTTGTACTTTTATGGCATGTTAGGGTCTCAAGAAATGAGATCGGCCGTCAGTACTTCAGGTGTGATCAATTTTCAGATATTGGCACCATAGCTTGTGGACTCTATAACTTTCACAAATACCAAATAATATGCACCAATTTGTACTTATTTTTACCAAAGATATGTAGCAGTATACATTTTGGCCAAAATTTATGAAGAAAAAATAGTAATTTGCTAAATTTTATAACAGAAACGAAAAAAAAATCATTTTTTTACAGAATTTTCAGTCTTTTTTCTCTTATAGCGCAAAAAATAAAAAACCCAACAGTGATTAAATACCACCAAAAGAAAGCTCTATTTGTGTGAAAAAAAGGACAAAAAATTCATATGGGTACAGTGTTGTATGACTGAGTAATTGTCATTCAAAATGTGAGAGCACAGAAAGCTGAAAATTGGTCTGGTTATTAAGGGGGTTTAAGTGCCCAGTGGTCAAGTGGTTAAATACCTTTTCCCGCAGATCCTTTGACAATTATTTTGCTTTCCCCATGACTCATAATCCAGAAACGTCAGTGCAGCACTGGATGAAAGATGCAGGGGTCTGTCAGGAGTCCAGAAACTCATTGACCTTTTATACACACACACATACTAATTACAAGCAAACAGTTCACAGGTGAGGATGGTTACCTTTAATAGCCATTCAAACCCCTTTGTGTCAACTTTTGTGCATGTTATCAGGCCAAAACCACCAGGGTATGTAAACTTTTGATCAGGGTAATTTGGGTAGTTTCTGTTGTGATTATAATTTATGATTTAAAAAGAGTAAACACAGTTGATTGATAATAAATGGCTTCAGCCAAACACTAACCATGAGTGAAAGAAAAGTTTTTGTGTTATCATTCATATTCTCTGAAAAATGGCCAAGAAATCATAAATTCTTTCAGGGTATGTAAACTTATGAGCACACCTGTACATTTAGATCTTAAGATGGCACAATAATGTGTTTACAATTGCTTCAAGTTTGCTGCTGACTGATATCACTGTCAAGTGTATCATGTATTTAGAGTGATGTGTGGGCCCAATACACTGTAATCGGAACATGAATGATGTGCTATTTATAGTCAAACAAACAGGATGAGGTTTTAGCCAATGTGTATTTTAATGGGAATAAAGAAAACTTTTTGGAAACTCATTTTATACCACCAAAAAGACTATAGGAATTCAACATCCATATATAAGAATCTGGAGTAACTGGGTCCTCAAAATGTATATACCATTAATAAGACTAAAAACAATTGTATCCACGTATGTGACTACTACAGAAAAATAGGAAAATACCATATATATTCCAAATTAAACAGATATGTACATATATCCTCCAAAGGGAATGTTGCAATACCACAATAGAGAATAATTTATTTGTAGACACATATAAAAACATCTAAAACTACCTAAAGTGAAACCCCGGGAATTTTTTTTAAAAGTTATTGTAGATTGGATCCATTTAGTTACTGCTAATGATTGGTCTCTTTCATCTGGAGGGCTGCCGGGGGTGCTAAAATTATCAGTTGTATTTCATGCCAGGTACACAATGAGCTTTAATCTTCTGAGCACTTCTGCGACTTCCCATCTTGTACAATGTTGAAAGGGGGTTACTCATTATGCAGCTTGTCCATTTAGAAAACCTCTTATACTCTTTTTCTAATTGAAGAGATCTACCCTTTCCCTACTGGGATATATGTATACATGTAAATTCAGTATTATTCCCTTCAATACCACCATATTACCGCTGTACTGTAATTCACAAATTGTTTGGGCTAGTCTTGTAATTTACTGGGTGCAACAGGTTGTATAGCAAGTCATATATAAATTCTACCTATTCCAAGTTGTATTTTTGAAACACAATCTGTAGTTTTTTTGACTATCTACGTGTAGCGGACCCCCGCTCTCTCTCCTTCTGTCTTTAATGGCTTCTCCGGCTCTGGTCTAGGGGTATCTCGGAGGAGAGAAAGGGGCGGGGCACTACGCCAAGCTTTCACCACAGATGTAGTAGGTGTTTGCAAAGTTCTGTTACCTTTCGGGTCGGTGTCCTGCAGTAAGAGCTCCTTCTCTGGAACAGTGTCTGTATTAAAAGAGCCCCACACCACTAAAGTCCAACACTCCTTTATTTCCTCAGCATAGAATGTCACACAATCAGTTGGACTTCCTTTAAACGAACAGGGGGTGTGGATACAAGTAAGCCCAGGCACAGTGAACTCTCCTCTTCCTGTAGTGAGTCGAATAGGCATGGCCACGGTCTCTGCCACCGACCGTAAAGTGGTAGCTGCCACCTACCGGGTGAACCGTTGCAGCCCCTGCCACAGGCCTGTAGATAACGGTCCTTGCTTGCGACCTTTAAGAGGAATGTCTCTGCCAGACTTTTCCTCAATAGAACCACCTTCCGTGTGTATCAGCCCCTGTTTGAGAGGGCATCCCTCCAGACGGTCTCCGGAGGCCCTCACCCGTCACCGACAGTCTGCTGCACCAGGTCTTCAGAGAGGCCACCCTCCAGTCCATTGCATCTTAGATTTGGGTATCCATCCCCCGGATACCCTAGGACGACCCCCCCCCCCCGGGCGGAACCCAGTGGAAGAAGCTGGGCCCCAGGCTAGGACAAGTACCTCACCCCAGACCAAAGGCGTCTGGGATGGCTCCCGAACTCCCGATGTCCAGGCCTAGGCCACCTGGACACCGCCCACGGACAGCAGCCCTCAGGCTAAAGGTGCCTGGGACTCGAAGACCTCGTTGCCAGGATGTCCGCCCCTTTTATGTCCTCTCCCGGCATGCGCAGCAGGTTCCCCGCCCCGCTGTACAGGTGCCGCGAGAGGCCACAGAAGGACCTGGCCCTCCAGTAATGATTCAACCCCGGCCCAGGGCGACAGCGCCACCCTCTGGGCTGCAGGGAACTGAGCATCACTGATATCCTGACCCGAACAAACAAATTCAAAACCACATGCCCGCTACATCCGTTTCCACTGGTCTAATATTAACTGATAGCAAAATGGTGTGTACAGTTCTCAAATAATCACTATACCTTTATAATCCAATAAAGGAGCCGTGTGTGAATGTCTGCCTTTTTTTTCTCTCTCTCTTTTCTCTTCTTCTCTTTTCTCTTTCCTTCTTTTCTTTTTTTGCCTCTCTCTGGGGCAGACACCAGCCCACGATGATCACTTGACAGCACAAAGTAGCTTTATGGAAGAATAGGTTAAAAATACCTAACTATATGGATTTTTTTTTCTCGTTTTTCCCTTTTTTATCTAGTTTGTATGAGTAACCCTAAAGGAAGAATATGAGCTATGAATTAACAATAAAAATATATAGGTATATGGGAATATGATATATATGTGCTGTGAGTGGAACTTGTGTAAAGACAAAATACTTAATAAAATATGATTATTAAAAAAATGACCTTCAATGCCAATGCTGCACTTGTAATCCCATAATTGCATGGGGCTCTATTTGTATTCCACTGGCTGCAACTGGTTACAGCAAGGCTTCTACATGAATTCCCAGGCATTCTAATAAAATGAAAAGGCATGAAGGTGGTTTACCATTTTCGAGGAGGAAAAAGTGGTGAGTAATAAACCACATAATATGTTTGTTTCAAATCTGCTGGAATTTTGTTGACTCACAATGAGTTCATGATTGTTATTTTGTTCGGATACAGTGTTCTGCTATGGACATTAAGTTTGCTCCTGCTTATTGTAACATGGGGGACCAGTAGCTCTCGTGGTAGATGCTTTTGTCAGTGATTCAAGCCAGTCAGGAACCATATTTTAGGGCATGGTAGCCCATTTTTATTAAAAAAGCAAATACAAGTCTGTAACATAAAGGTTTCCCACGCAGGGGTTCTTCTCAAGAAAATACACACAATGGAAAATGCTAGCCCATCTGGCTCTCTCTCTTTAGCAGTACCTCTGCTCTTTATCCTGGTCACACAGACCACAGGATTCTTCAATGTGGATGGCTTCACTTTAGGGCCCACAGCTCCGCTCTGGCTTTAGTCCTCAGGGCGTTTCACTGCCCCTTGCAGTCACACATGTTCTGGCTGCCTCCTGCAGCCCCTCTGACTCCTAGAGACCTCCTGTCTCTCTTGGTGTGGAGCAGTCTTCAACTGGGAGCCATGAGGTATTCCCATACTCTCATTATAAGGGCTGTGCTCACCCGAGCACACACCCTGCTGGTCATCTACAAAATCTGGACACAGGGTTGGGGATCCCGTCCCACCCAAGACACTATGGAATCTCCAAACTACAAAGCCCCATGCTGAAATACCAAAACCTGGAGAAAGCTGCAAAAGCAGTTTTCTCCAGTCCACATCTATGCTCTGCAGTCTTGGCAGAAAGCAAATGTGCACACCCTGTGTCCCCCAAACTACCAATTTTACAGTGACAGCATCTCCTACTGTCACATTATGCTAACATGTATCTGGGGGTACTGAGAGCATCATATTTTTTCAGATTATAAAGACCTTTGGCAAGTATTGCCCTGGCACAGGTATATTGATGACATTTTAATATTTTTGGACTTGCACTCAAAGGGAATTAAGAGAATTGTTCATATTCTTTTTTTTTTTTAAACTTGTTTTATTGAAAATATACACACCTTCTGCATGAAAAAGGGTACATACATTATACACAATGTCATCAGACAAAAAAAAAAAGATCCACCACAGAAATTGAGATCCATGACAATCATACATACAAGATCTTACAGAGTATGTATCCTAGCATATTGTATAAAGGAAACAGGACACGCAGAGTCAGAATACACTGCAATCATTTCAGAATATTCTCTAGTCCTGAGATGTGGAAACCATAAAAAAAAAGGAATAAACATAACTAAACATTATAAAACAGAGCAGTCAAACAGCTGTATGTATAAACTTCAAACTAGTGTACTCCTTTGTAGACAATATCAGTAAAAATACAGATCATGTAATGAGTACAGTGGTTGCTGAGACCTCTCCGTCCAGAAATATCAAAGTTAAAAGGTTAGAGTCAACCTAAATGGGAACAGAAATCATAGCCAACAGTCGGTCGTGTGTTAAGTATCTAGCTATGGGCCCCATATCTTAGTACATTTTTGAGGGCAGACTCTCGCCCTTAAATGTTAATTTATAGAGTGGAAGTGATTGATTAATAAGCTGCTTTCACAACCCAAGGTGTTGGACCTTAGTGCGAGTCCGGTGTATTACAATTGTTTTCCTTGCATAATAAAACAACAAACGTAGGAAGTGTTTTGTCGCTATGGTGACCTCCAGTTCCTCCAAAAAAAAAACAGAAGACACCATTTGGGGCAACACCTGCAACACCTGGGGCAACTAAATGCTGCGACCTGCAACCAAAAGGGGCGAATCCTGTTACAGCTCCAGACCATGTGTAAGAAATCCCCCCTCTCACATTCACATTTATTACAGGTTGGAGTGGGTTTCTTACTCACGTAGAACAAACACACCGGAGTATAATAGATTCTATGCAGAAAAAGTAACTGAAAATTGTTCATATTCTAAATGGAAATGATCAAAATCTTAATCTAGGTACACACTAAGTTGTATTCATTCAACCCAGCAGGCTGAATAAAAAAAAAACAGAGAATGTCATACCAACACAAGCAGGGCCGGCCCAAGACATTGTGCTGCCTGGGCCCAAGAATTAAATGCTGCCCCACACCAAAAAAAAAATCGCGCCCACCAAAAGGCCCCCACATGCATTATTTTATACTATTAAAGCTGAAATTAAATGTATCAGTATTGTGAGTACCTGAGTATTGTGTGTACTGTGAGTACCTGAGTATTGTGAGTACCTGAGTATTGTGTGTACTGTGAGTACCTGAGTATTGTGTGTACCTGAGTATTGGGTGTACCTGTGTGTTGTGAGTACCTGTGCATCGTGAGTACCTGTGTAGTGTGTGTGTATTGTTAGTACCAGAGTATTGTGTGTTTTGTGAGTGCACGTGTGCTGTGAGTGCACGTGTGCTGTGAGTGCACATGGACTGTGAGTGCACATGTGCTGTGAGTACACGAGTGCTGTGAGTGCCTGAGCTGGAACATCCCAATAAGTATGCCCCGTTGAGTGACATTGGTGTAACCAGTCAGGGACCGGCACTGCTGGAGCTGAGTGACTCCCCCAGCTGCCAGGGGAATAACTCTTTCAGGAAGGGTGGGAGTAAAGCCAAGGGAAGGGAAAGACAGATTCTAGTGGTAGGGGACTCAATTCTTAGAAGGACAGAGAGGGCAATTTGTCACAAAGACCTGAAGCGCCGAACTGTATGTTGTCTCTCTGGAGCTCGGGTTCGGCACATCACGGATCTGGTGGACAGATTACTGGGAGGGGCTGGGAAAGACCCGGCTGTCATGGTGCACGTTGGCACCAATTACAAAGTCATAGGAAGATGGACTGTCCTAAAAAATGATTTTAGGGACTTAGGAGCTAAATTGAGGAAAAGGACCTCCAAGGTAGTATTCTCAGAAATACTACCGGTACCTTGAGACACACCAGAAAGGCAGAGGGAGATTAGGGAAGTAAACGAGTGGCTGAGGAGCTAGTGTAGTAAGGAGGGGTTTGGGTTCCTGGGGAACTGGGCAGAAGGGACGGATTGCACCTAAACGAGGATGGTGCAGATCTGCTGGGAGTAGAGATGGCTGAAAAACTAGAGGGGCTTTTAAACTAGGCAATGGCGGGGGGGGGGGGTCCAGAGGTAGAAATAGTCAGTTTGAGGAGGATTTAGATTTTGTAGGAATTTCAGAGAGTTGGTTCAACAGCTCTCATGATTGGCTGGCAACCATTCAAGGGTATTCCCTATATCGCAGGGATAGCGAGGATAAAAAAAGGGGGAGGGGTATGCCTGTATATCAAAAATGATGTACAGGTGAATGTGAGAGATGACATCACTAAGGGAGCAAGCGAGGAGGTGGAATCCTTATGGGTAGAGCTGCAAAGGGATGAAACTAAGGGGAAAGTAATACTGGGAGTATGCTATAGGCCCCCTAATCAGAGGGAGTAGGCGGACCTCCTAGCACAATTTGGATTAGTGGCAAGGATGTCATCATAATGGGGGATTTTAATTATCCAGACATAGACTGGGTGGAAGGAACCACGCATTAATCTAAGGCTCGCCAGTTCCAAAATGTCTTACAGGACAATTTCATGGGTCAGATGGTAAACGCACCAACTAGAAACAAAGCGTTACTAGACCTACTGATTACCAAAAATACAGACTTGATCAGGGATGTAGAAATACGGGGCAATTTAGGAAACAGCAATCACAGGTTAATTAGTTTTAGTATAACTCATACTAATAGGAAACATAAGGGGAATACAAAGACACTGAATTTCAAAAGAGCCAACTTCCCTAAACTACGAGCCTTGCTAAAAGATACAAATTGGAATAAAAACGTAGAAAAAAAGAACACGGAGGAGAGATGGGTATGCTTTAAGAGCATATTAAATAAGGGGATTAGCCAGTGCATCACAATGGGAAATGAAAAGAGCTAATAAAAGTCCAACGTAAAAATGCATATAAAAGAAAAGGAGAAGGCCTTCAAAAAATACAAGGCTGGGGGGTCATCATCAGCATTCCAACTTTACAAAGAATGAAACAAGAAATGTAAAGAGGCAATCAGGGCAGCTAAGATAGAACACGAAAGGCACATAGTAGAGGAGAGTAAGAAAAGTCCCAAGAAATTCTTTAAGCACATAAATAGTAAGAAAGCGAGGTCAGATCATATTGGTCCCATAAAGAATGATGAAGGGAATCTGGTTACTAAGGATGGAGAGATGGCCAAGGTATTAAATGTATTCTTCTCCTCAGTCTTCACAAGGAAATCGGGGGGCTTCAGTAACCAAAACTGCAATGTTTATCCTCATGACACGTCATAGGAAGCCCCCTCATGGCTAACAGAAGACAGAATTAGAAATAGACTTGAAAAACGTATAATTAATAAGGCTTGTACCCGAGGGTCCTTAAGGAACTCAGTTAAGTAATTGTCAGACCATTGTTCCTAATTTTTACGAACAGTCTACTGACTGGAATGGTACCAGCTGATTGGAGAAAAGCCAATGTAGCACCAATATTAAAAAAGGGCCAAGATACATCCCTGGGAATTACAGACCAGTTAGCCTAACATCAATTGTATGAAAGCTCTTGGAGGGGATGATAAGGGACTATATACAAGATTTTTAGCAATGACAACTGTATTGTTAGCAGCAATCAGCATGGATTCATGAAGAATCGTTCTTGCCAAACCAATCTATTAACCTTCTATGAGGAGGTGAGCTGCCATCTGGATAAAGGAAGCCCGTAGATGTGGTGTATCTAGATTTTGTAAAAGCATTTGATACAGTTCCCCATAAATGTTTACTGTACAAAGTAAGGTCTGTTGGCATGGACCATAGGGTGAGTACTTGGATTGAAAAATGGCTACAGGGGCGAGTTCAGAGGGTAGTAATAAATGGGGAGTACTTGGAATGGGCAGGGGTGGAAAGTGGGGTACCCCAGGACAGAACCAATCCTATTAAATGTATTCATAAATGGCCTAGAGGATGGGATAAAAAGTTCAATCTCTGTATTTGTGGACGATACTAAGCTAAGCAGGGCAATAACTTCTCCAGAGGATGTGGAAACCTTGCAAGAAGATCTGAACAAATTAATGGGGTGGGCAACTACATGGCAAATAAAGTTTAATGTGGAAAAATGTAAAATAATGCATTTGGGTGGCAAAAATATGAATGCAATCTACTCCCTGGAGGAAGAACCTCTGGGGGAATCTAGGATGGAAAAGGACCTGGGGATACTAGTAGATGACAAACCCAGCAATGGCATGCAATGCCAAGCAGCTGCAAGCAAAGTAAAGCAAACAGAATATAGGCATGCATTAAAAAGGGGATCCACTCCAGAGATAAAAGGATAATTCTCCCACTCCCACTCCCGGGCTCAGCGTGTGCATAACTGGACTTTCCAGCTTGGAAAACCCCCCAGGTCTCAAATGTATGATCTCATTCACCTGAGCAGAAAGTGGCTACAGCCAGAGACTTTGTCCGCACCAAAGATTGTGGAACGTGTTGTAATGGATCGGTTTTTGAGAGCTCTTCCTACTGCCATCCAAAAGTGGGTAAGCCATGGAGACCCAGAGACGGCCGATGGTCTTGTGGATCGTGTGGAGAAATACTTGGCTACAGAGAACCTGACGGCCTCTTCCAGAGACACTCGGACTTTCCACCCTAAGACCAGACCATCCCCAGGGGCGGATAAGAGGATTCCAAGGGGTGAGGGTGGAGAGAGTGAGAGGGTGGGAGCTCTACCCCAAGTTTGGCGAGAACAGCCTGGGAAATCAGCGGCTCAAGAGGCGGCAAGAAGGATCGTTTGCTACCGCTGCCGGCAAGCGGGACATATTGCAGCCAATTGCCCGGTTGTGGAGGAACCCATGCAGTGTGACTTTCTGACGGGCAGACGTCAGTCGCTGTGTGCGACAGTCGCATGCACTGCCATTCGAGGAACTGAGAAACATTTATGCAAAATGTGTGTTAATGGTAGAAATGTTGTGGTATTGCTGGATTCAGGTAGCCTTGTGACCCTGATAAAGGCTGAGTTAGTTAAAACAGAGGTCTCTGGGAATAGCAAGGTAGCTGTTATTTGTGTGCATGGGGACACCCGAGAGTATCCAGTGACTACAGTGTGTTTCGAGACCCCCAAAGGTACCCTCTCTCATCCAGTGGGCTTAGTATCTCAGTTACCGCATGACGCCATTGTGGGAAGGGATTTTCCGAAGTTCTGGGAACTGTGGGATGATCCTGAGCCCCCCACTGGTGCCCCTATGTACCAGGAATGTGATAGCCAGAACTCCCCTGAGAGTGGTGAGGACTCTCCGGAATTTCCCTTATCAGTATTGGCAGGGGAGACTCAAGAAACTGGAGAGGAGCCCACCTCCTCAGACGAAAACCTACCGTCTGTGGAGTTTTCTTATCTTGAGGTTCACAGGGAAAACTTTGCCACAGAACAGTTGAAAGACCCCGCCCTAATAAAGGCACGGGAAAACGTAGTGAAAATAGATGGCGAGTTAGTGAACCCAGATAATACCTGCACTTACCCATACTTCAGCGTAGAGAAGGACCTACTGTATCGGGTGGCACAAAGGGCAGAAGAAACCGTTGAGCAGCTTGTGGTGCCCAAACCTTACAGGAAGTTGGTGTTGGAGTTGGCCCATGGGCACATTCTTGGAGGTCATCTGGGGACAGAGAAAACCCGAGAGAGGGTATTACAGAGATTCTATTGGCCGGGGGTGATGAAGGACGTAGAAAATTATTGTTCCTCCTGCCCTGTGTGTCAGAGGTCGGCCCCGATGCCACATTTCCGTAGCCCGCTGGTCCCTCTACCCATCATTGAGGTCCCGTTTGAGAGGATCGCCATGGATTTGGTAGGTCCTATAATCAAGTCCGCTAGGGGGCACCAGTACATATTAGTTATAATGGACTATGCCACCCGTTATCCAGAAGCGATCCCTCTCCGAAATACCTCGGCCAAAACCATAGCCAAAGAGCTATCTCTTGTGTTTAGCCGGGTGGGTATTTGTAAAGAACTGCTTACGGACCAAGGTACACCCTTTATGTCCCGGGTTATGAAGGAGCTGTGTAAATTATTCAAAGTGACGCAATTACGTACATCTGTGTATCACCCCCAAACCGATGGGCTGGTTGAAAGATTCAACAAAACCCTAAAACAAATGTTGAAGAAAGTGGTGGATAGAGATGGAAAGGATTGGGACTGTCTACTTCCTTATCTGATGTTTGCTATTAGGGAGGTGCCCCAATCCTCTACGGGATTCTCCCCCTTTGAGTTACTGTATGGGAGACACCCAAGAGGGCTGTTGGATATTGCCAAGGAAACTTGGGAAAGTGAGAGTTCTCCCCACAGGAGTGTGATTGAGCATGTCGCCCTGATGCAAGACCGAATTGCACAGGTAATGCCCATCGTGAAGGAACATTTGGCCCAAGCGCAGTTAGCACAGCAGAGAGTGTACAACCGTGGAGCCAAGACCCGTACCTTTTCCCCGGGGGATAGGATACTGGTACTTGTCCCTACGGTTGAAAGTAAATTCCTTGCCAAATGGCAAGGCCCCTACGAGATAATGGAAAAAGTGAGCGAAGTGAATTACAAGGTCAGACAACCAGGAAGGCGAAAGCCCGAACAGATCTATCACGTTAATCTGTTGAAAGCCTGGAGGGATAGAGAGTCCCTAGTCGCAGACACTTGGTCACCAGCTCAAACTGGTTGCGTGATTCCTGAGGTTGGAATAGCAGCCACCTTGTCACAACCCCAACAACAGGAGGTTAAGGAGTTTGTGCTTCGCAACAAGGAGGTATTCTCTGAGCTGCCGGGACAAACATCTGGGGTAGAGCATGACATCATTACCCCGCCCGGTGAAAGGGTGAAGTTAAAACCCTATCGGATCCCAGAGGCCCGACGGGAGGCAATACGGGAGGAAGTACAGAAAATGCTGAACTTAGGGGTGATAGAGGAGTCCCAAAGTGATTGGTCTAGTCCCATCGTGTTGGTGCCTAAACCGGATGGGAGCTGGCGATTTTGTAACGATTTTCGTCAGTTGAACAAAGTTACAAAATTTGACACCTACCCCATGCCACGTATAGATGAGTTGATCGACCGGCTGGGAACAGCCCGATACATGACGACTCTTGACCTCACAAAAGGGTATTGGCAAATCCCCCTGGCCAAGTCAGCCAAAGAGAAAACCGCATTTGTAACCCCAGACGGGGCGTTCCAATATAAAAGAATGCCGTTCGGGTTACAGAATGCGCCGGCCACATTCCAGCGGAAAATGGACCAGATGCTGAGGCCCCATCAGAAGTATGCTGCGGCTTACCTGGATGACGTAATTGTCCATAGCACAGATTGGGCCTCACATCTGCCAAAAGTGCAAGCAGTCCTGGACTCTGTTCGGGAAGCGGGGTTTACGGCTAACCCCAAGAAGTGTACCATTGGGCAGGAGGAGGCCAAATATCTTGGGTACACCATTGGGAGGGGAGTAATAAAACCCCAACTCAACAAAGTCGAGGCCATCCAGAGTTGGCCACGTCCCAACAGCAAGAAGCAGGTACGAGCCTTTCTGGGAATCGCTGGGTATTATCGGCGATTCATTCCCCACTTTGCTTCTAAGGCTGTGCCCCTAACCAACCTGACGAAGGGGAAAGGGTCGGTCATGATTAAATGGACCCCCGAGGCTGAGGCAGCATTCCAATTCTTGAAACAAGCCTTATGTAGCCAGCCAGTGTTGTACTCACCCGACTTCTCTAAAGACTTTGTCGTACAAAGTGATGCGTCAGATGTGGGGTTAGGAGCAGTATTGTCCCAGGTCTGGAACGGGGAAGAGCACCCAGTCATTTACCTCAGCAGGAAGTTGAAGTCCCATGAGGTAAATTACGCCACCGTTGAAAAGGAGTGTTTAGCGGTGAAGTGGGCTCTAGATTCCCTTCGGTACTACCTGCTAGGTAGGCACTTTGACATGGTTACGGATCACGCTCCGTTAAAGTGGATGGCTCAAAACAAGGAAACAAATAGAAGAGTGAATAGGTGGTTCCTGGCCCTCCAGGAATTCAACTTCACAGTAAAGCATCGCCCTGGCGTTCAAATGGGGAATGTGGATGCTTTGTCTCGAGTACATGAATGCCTGATTGCTGGTGTTCCAACCCCGAGGTTAAAACAAGAGGGGGGGGTATGTGACAGCAGGAAGGTAAAGTCACCTGGTTGCATCCAGGGGGGTAGATATATTTCGCCCAGATTCAGGCTTTACGCCGACTTATACAACTAGGTGGAGAGTTGTATAAGCCCAGCTAAGGCTAGTGGGCTCATGGATGACTCATATGTCTAGGGAGAGTGTGGGGCGTCGTGCAGACAGGGAGTTGATGAGACCAGCTGAAGCTTGTCAGCTCATTTAGGCCTCTATAAGAACTCCCAGCTTCATTAGATGTTAGCTCATGCCTGGAACCAGACCTGTGTGGACTGTCTAGGGAGAGTGAACCCCTGTGCGGTGAGACAAAGCCTGTGTGGCTATTTGCTTGGACATTTAAAACCAGGGACTTAGGGACTAGGACAGCACTAGGCTGATCCCAGTTGTTAGTTTTCAAACCTGTATGTTTAGTCAGAGGTCAACTTGACCAGGATTTATTTTGTTTATGTTTCTTTTGCTTTGCTGTGTTTTGTCACTGTAAATAGAAAATAAACCGCACCTTTTTGATTTTGAAAACCACAACCTCCGTTTGCTGGGCCTGTTTTGTGTGGGGAGCCCATCCCGGGGGTCACACACACCCGCTGCCGAGCTAACCCCCTCACACTGTGCATTTAGGTACACCAGCGAGTACAGAATTGCAGTAGTCAAGTCGGGAGAGCACAAATGTATGGTTCAGCTTTTCAACTACAGTGTATGATAGCATAGGATGCAGCTGAGCAATGTTTCTCAAGTGGAAAAAGGATGTTCTGACAAAAAATTTTACCCCTAGAATTTTCAAATTAGACTGAAGCTCAAGTACAGTGGCATTTATAGATAGGCTATCAGGACTGGCCGTACATAATTAATGGGAGGTGCCAAAGAGCATGACTTCAGTCTTGTAACAGTTTAATTGAAGGAAATTGTGGGCCATCCATGTTTTTTATATCACAAATACAGTTAGAAAGGAGAGAAGCAGCCAATGTAGAATCCGGTTTAGTGTGGATGTACTGTACAGGTCCTTCTCAAAAAATTAGCATATTGTGATAAAGTTCATTATTTTCTGTAATGTACTGATAAACATTAGACTTTCATATATTTTAGATTCATTACACACAACTGAAGTAGTTCAAGGCTTTTCTTGTTTTAATATTGATGATTTTGGCATACAGCTCATGACAACCCAAAAATCCTATCTCAAAAAATTAGCATATCATGAAAAGGTTCTCTAAACGAGCTATTAACCTAATCATCTGAATCAACTAATTAACTCTAAACACCTGCAAAAGATTCCTGAGGCTTTTAAAAACTCCCAGCCTGGTTCATTACTCAAAACCGCAATCATGGGTAAGACTGCCGACCTGACTGCTGTCCAGAAGGCCATCATTGACACCCTCAAGCAAGAGGGTAAGACACAGAAAGAAATTTCTGAACGAATAGGCTGTTCCCAGAGTGCTGTATCAAGGCACCTCAGTGGGAAGTCTGTGGGAAGGAAAAAGTGTGGCAGAAAACGCTGCACAACGAGAAGAGGTGACCGGACCCTGAAGAAGATTGTGGAGAAGGACCGATTCCAGACCTTGGAGGACCTGCGGAAGCAGTGGACTGAGTCTGGAGTAGAAACATCCAGAGCCACCGTGAACAGGCGTGTGCAGGAAATGGGCTACAGGTGCCGCATTCCCCAGGTCAAGCCACTTTTGAACCAGAAACAGCGGCAGAAGCGCCTGACCTGGGCTACAGAGAAGCAGCACTGGACTGTTGCTCAGTGGTCCAAAGTACTTTTTTCGGATGAAAGCAAATTTTGCATGTCATTCGGAAATCAAGGTGCCAGAGTCTGGAGGAAGACTGGGGAGAGGGAAATGCCAAAATGCCTGAAGTCCAGTGTCAAGTACCCACAGTCAGTGATGGTCTGGGGTGCCATGTCAGCTGCTGGTGTTGGTCCACTGTGTTTTATCAAGGGCAGGGTCAATGCAGCTAGCTATCAGGAGATTTTGGAGCACTTCATGCTTCCATCTGCTGAAAAGCTTTATGGAGATGAAGATTTCATTTTTCAGCACGACCTGGCACCTGCTCACAGTGCCAAAACCACTGGTAAATGGTTTACTGACCATGGTATTACTGTGCTCAATTGGCCTGCCAACTCTCCTGACCTGAACCCCATAGAGAATCTGTGGGATATTGGGAAGAGAAAGTTGAGAGACGCAAGACCCAACACTCTGGATGAGCTTAAGGCCGCTATCGAAGCATCCTGGGCCTCCATAACACCTCAGCAGTGCCACAGGCTAGTTGCCTCCATGCCACGCCGCATTGAAGCAGTCATTTCTGCAAAAGGATTCCCGACCAAGTATTGAGCGCATAACTGAACATAATTATTTGAAGGTTGACTTTTTTTGTATTAAAACACTTTTCTTTTATTGGTCGGATGAAATATGCTAATTTTTTGAGATAGGATTTTTGGGTTGTCATGAGCTGTATGCCAAAATCATCAATATTAAAACAAGAAAAGCCTTGAACTACTTCAGTTGTGTGTAATGAATCTAAAATATATGAAAGTCTAATGTTTATCAGTACATTACAGAAAATAATGAACTTTATCACAATATGCTAATTTTTTGAGAAGGACCTGTATATCTGAGTGTCATCATCATAGAAATGATAATTGAGCCCTCATGATCTAAGGAGTTGGCCAAGTGGAAACATGTAAATGGTAAAAAGTAAGGGACCCAAGATGGAGCCCTGAGGAACACCGAACTTGACTGGACCAACTTCAGACTGAAATCCGCCAAGAAACAAAGTAACAGCGATCAATCAGTAAGATATGACTTAAACCATTTCAGAGCCAATTCTGAGACACCAAATATGGTTTCAAGGCGAGAAAGTAAAAGATTGTGGTCTACAGTATCTAGTAGAACATGAATAGTTAGTAAGCCGGAATCGGAACCTAACAGAAATTCGTTAGTGACTTTGACCAAGGCGGTTTCTGTGCTGTGCAGTTGCTGAAAACCAGATTGGGAAGGTTCAAATAGGTTATTTAACCACTTAAGGACCAGAAGGATTTGCCCCCTGAATGACCAGGCCATTTTTTGCAATTTGGCACTGTGCCGCTTTAACTGACCAGTGTCGTGCGACACTGTACCCAAACAAAATTTATGTCCTTTTTTTCCCACAAATAGAGCTTTCTTTTGGTGGCATTTGATCACCTTTGTGGGGTTTTTTGCGCTATAAACAAGAACAAAAACGAAAATTTTTAAAAAAATAACTATATTTTTTACTTTTTGCTATAATAAATAACAAAAAAAAAAAAAAAAAAATGTCTTCATCAGTTTAGGCCAATATGTATTCTTCTACATATTTTTGGTACAAAAAATTGCAATAAGTGTATATAGATTGGTTTGTGCAAAACTTATAGCGTTTATGGCATTTTTATTATAAACATTTTTTTTTGTAGTAATGGCGGCGATCAGCGATTTTTAGCGGGACTGCGACATTGCAGCGGACAGATCGGACACTTTTTTGGGACCATTGACATTTATTCAGCGATCAGAGCTAAAAATAGCCACTGATTATTGTATATATGTCACTGGCAGGGAAGGGGTTTACACTAGGGGGCGATCAAGGGGTTAAGTGTTCCCTAGGGAGGTGTTTCTAACTGTGGGGGCAGTGTAGTGACTGGGGGAGGAGACAGATTGCTGTTCCTAATCTCTAGGAGCAGACGATCTGTCTATCCTCTCCTGACAGAACGGGGATCTGTCTGTTTACATTGACAGATCCCCTTTCTGTGTCTCTCAGGAGCGATCGTGGGTGGCTGGCGGACATCACAGCCGCCGGCCACACGCAACGCTCCGGTGGTCTTAAAGCGGCCGACCTACCATGACGGCGATTCGCCCAGGAGAGCCAACCTGCTGCAGTACAACTGCGTGGCTGGTCTTTAAGTGGTTAAAGTGAGATTGTTATGTAACAAAGATATCACAGCCCACTCGAAGATCTTGGCAAGGAAGAGTAAGTTAGATAAGGGATGAAAGTTTAAATTGTCCAGAACCATGTTGGGTATTTTTTGGTACCAGGGTGATGGCGGCAGTTTTGAGGATCATTTGTACAAAACCGGAGCTAAGGGAGTCATTTATTATATTGAGAATAATGGGGCATAGAGAACTAAAACAAGATTTAAATAAATGGGTGGAAATAAGATCAAGTATGCAGGTGGAAGATATCATATTATAGACCAATTTAATCAGAGATACAGAGTCAAGTTGAGAGAAGTGGGAGATAGAAGAGCCGGTAAAACTGGGTGGGTCAGAAAGTGATGTGGAAGGAACGTGTGCTATGGTAAGAATGTGATGCCTTATTTTTTAAATTTTCAAGGATTAAAAAATCTAAGAATGTGTTAGAGAGCTGTGTTGAGACTGGTCCCACGCCTACCCCTAACACATGGGGTCAGACACTATAGCTAGCTTCTGTGTTTTTCACCTTTAGTAACCCCCTTTCCCATAAGGCAAGCAGGCCTACCAATACTTGGTTGCCCCCAGGACTTATACACAATCCTATAGTGCCTGGCTACCACGCTGTGGCAGACAGGAACTGAGCAAAGCAAACGGGTACTTGTGGTTTTCAGACAGACAGAGAGGTTCAATGACAGTCCAGGTACAAGGCAGGCGAGGTTCAGAATAGTTAGGAACATATCTGAGTCAAAAGGCAGGCAGAGCTCAGAGAGTAGTTGATATCTGATCCGAGGTCATCAATGAGGGAATCCAATCTAGCAAAGCAGGGAAGACAAACAGGGAGCTTGGAACACGTCTTACAAATGCAATATCACAAGCATGAGACTGCAGGCTTGGCTGGCTTAACCACTTCAGCCCCGGAAGAATTTGCCTCCTTTCTGACCGGGCCATTTTTTGCGATACAGCACTGTGTCACTTTAACTGACAATTGTGCGGTCGTGTGACGTTGTACCCAAACAAAATTGATGTCCTTTTTTTCTCACAAATAGAGCTTTCTTTTGGTGGTACTTGATCACCTCTGCGTTTTTTATTTTTTGCACTATAAGCAAAAAAAAGCCGACAATTTTGAACACAATATTTTTTACCTTTTGCTATAATAAATATCCCCAATTTAAAAACAAAAACAAATTTCTTCCTCAGTTTATATATTCTTCTACATATTTTTGGTAAAAAATTGCAATAAGCGTATATTGATTGGTTTGCGCAAAAGTTATAGCGTCTACAAAATCGGGGATGTTTATTATTATTTATTTTTTTTACTAGTAATGGCGGCGATCTGTGGAATTTTTATTGGGACTGCGAAATTTCCGTTCGGAAATGCTCGTAAAGACTCGGAAATACTAAGTTCCTGAGCCTTTCTGAGGTTTGCCGAGGTCGGCCGAGCTGTCCTCAGGCCTTTCCGGCTGTTTCTGAGGCTCTCTGATGCCCCCGCCTCTGGCCGCATGCAGTATTGCATGCTATTGAAGTCAATGCGGAACAATTTTTTTTTAGTTTCCATTGACTTCAATGGGGAAACTCGCTTTGATATGCGAGTACTTTGGATTACGAGCATTCTCCTGGAACGGATTATATTCGTAATCCGAGGTTCCACTGTACTGCACTGTTTTTGGTATTTTCATGTTTTATATTGTTTCCTGCAATATTGTGCTAGCTGCTTTTTATGAGACTTGTGAAATTGTGAGCTCAAGCACGATTATTATTTGTACTTATATAAGGTTAAAATCCCATCACTTCCTCTTGCACGATGACGTGAGCATTAAGCTCCGCCCGATGTGTTTGGTCATAAATTATTATACAGTAATATAATTATATATATATATTTATATGTAATAAGGCCAGTATGGTGGTCTGAATTTTTGGGAGGAGCCTGGGGGGTATTTAAGCAGCCCACTCACCCATGCTCTTTATCAGTTTCCAGTGCGCGATACTACACGTCACTAGGCCAACTCTTCCCAGCTCACCTCATGTTCATGAGTCTGTGTGTTCGATCACAAGTGTGTTTCGGCTTCTCCGTTCGTGGTCTTCGTCAGTGGTTCTCGCTCACTGGTTCAGGTTGTATTCAAACCTTTTCGTATCATACGCAATGTTGCGATTCGTTATGCTTCCTATCCTCCATCCATTTCGTAAAAAACCTGACTCTGAGTTGTTGTCGGTCATGACCTGATATCATTTGGCACAGGCGTAGTACATTTGTAGGTTCCTTCTGCCTTGTTTGTCATTCCATCTCCAAACATAGGATTCGTTTGTAGATCCAAGCCTCCGAGCCACTGTCGGTCATTGTCCGATATCACTTTACATAGGCTTCACTGGTTGTAGGATTCACCGTCCATGGGGCTGCCGTCTCATCCATTTGGAGATGAGCATGTATTGTTTGCACGGGTTCTGTGGCTGATTAAGGTGGTAATTAGACCCACCTGGTGCCTTTTCTGCACTTTGATTAGCTGGGGGGGAGGGGGCTGGGTGGTTGGTATGTGTTCTGCTTCAGAGTAAGGGCTGGCATACACTCTACAGCCAATTCATATCAGGTTCATTTAATACTCCTTACTACCGATTCTTATCGGATTAATTTCAAACATTTTACAACCGATTCGTATCGGAGTCATTTCTCTCTACAACCGATTTGTATCAGATACGTTGCATGCTTTCTACAGTCCGATTCGAGCCTAGTCACACCGCTCACTGTCGCAGGTGGGAGTCATTACTTTGCATTCGTATCATGTCCTAAACGTTGCCATTTTTGTATCCCCCATGCCGTGTGTTCAGTTTCTCTTTATTTGCCAAACCAAGTTATTTTGTGTGCGTCATGCATGGCGCCACACCACACTCTTCTGATACGTTGCATACCCGCTACAGTCCAATGCAAACTCAGTCGCAAGGCCCTCTGTCGCAGGTAGGATTCGTTACCATATTTTGTCATGTCAATTTGTGGCCACTCATTGTGTCACCCATGTCATGTGTTCAGTTCCCGTTGCGGAACTTACGAATCATTTGTACGCACTTCTTCTCTCATCTGTGTTACTATAACAAACGTATTCTTAAGTGCCTCATGCACGGCACCACGCCACACTTCCCCAATACGTTGCACACTAGCTACAGTCCGATGTGAACTCACTCACATGGCTTACTGTCGCAGATTATATTCATTACTACATTTTTTATGTCATATCAATTCGTTACCATTTGTTGTCTCCCATGTCATTCGTTAGTTCCCCCTACGAACTTACGAACATTGTCCTTATTCCATTTTGAGTTGCAAACCACTGAGACCCTTGCAACCTCGCAAAACCGTCTCAGCAACCCGACTCTCATTTAAGACCCTTGCAAATATGCAATACCATCTTAGCAACCTGACACTAGTTGAGACCCTTGCAGCCATGCAAAAATCATCAGCAGCCCGACACTCATTTGAGACCCTTGCAAACGCAATATCGTCTCAGCAACCTCATACTCGTCAAGACCTTTGCAACCATGCAATGTCATCACAGCAACCTGGCACTCATTGAGACCCCTGCAACCACGCTAAAACATCTCAGCAACCCGACACTCATTTGAGACCCTTGCAAACACTCAATCTCATCTCAGCAGCCTGAAACGCATTTGAGGCCCTTGCAAACGCAATATCGTCTCAGCATCCTCACTCTCGTTTACCCTCGCAACCACGCAATGTCATCTCAGCAAACTGACACCCATTGAGACCCTTCCAACATGCAAAATTGTCTCAAGCAACCTGACACTTGTTTAAGACCCTTGGAACCGCAATATTGTCTCAGCAACTCCACATTCGTCGAGACCCTTGCAATCACACAAATTGCCTCAGCAACCTGACACTCGTTGAAACCCTGGCAGCCACACAAAATCGTCTCAGCAGCCTGACACTCATTTGAGACCCTTGCAATCACACAAATTTCCCCAGCAATCCGACACGCGTCAGACCCTTGCAACCACGTAATCATCTCAGCAACCCGACACTCATTGAGATCCTGCAACACGCAATATCATCTGAGCATCCTGACCCCAGTTGAGACCCTTGCAACAACGCAATATCATCTCCAGTAACATAAAACATTTCTCGGCACGCACCTACGTGCAAACCTGCATACAAAACCAGCTTGCAAACACACCTCGGTGGCACACAATCAGCCACGCAAACACGTAGCGGCACCAAGTTGGCCAATTATCTCCAGTGGCATGCGGGCCACTCATCATTTTCTCTGTCTTTCTCCCTTAGGTCAGTCGAATTCAGGTTTCCATCCTGCACCAGGTTGGACGTTATTTCCCCAAAAAAAAGGGGACAAAAAAAACAACAAAATAATTTTAAAAAAAATTTGAGAGAAAAAAACAAATAAGGGGGAAAAAAAGAGAGGGGAAGGACATACAGTTCGCATCTTCACCAGGGTCAGTCGCATGACAGGGGTGGGCCAGTTAATTTCAGGTAAAAGGAGTATACATGTTACACTTATGTCACCCTCACCACAGGTTTCCCGTCAACCCAGTCTCGACCTGTGCCAGGGCGCCAGTCAGGTGTGTAGTTCACGGGTCTTTTCTTAAAGGGGAGTTACAGCCTTTTTTTATGTTTATTAAAAGTCAGCAGCTACAAAAAGTGTAGCTGCTGGCTTTTAATAAACATCCATTTACCTGTTCCACTGTCCAGCGACGTGCCGCCCGGAGCTTCGCTCCTCTCCCCCCTCTCTCCGCCGGTGCCTCCATTCATAGTGTGGGCACCCGGCCGTGACAGCTTTCGGCTTCACAGCCGGGCACTCACTGCGCATGCGCGAACGGCGCAGCGCTCTCTGAGTGGACAAGCGATCGTGACAGGTCCAAGGTGATCGCCTACAGGGAGGGGCCGCCAAAAGACGATATGACAAATCGCCAAGCGGCCCCTGGGCGGAAGGAGGAAGTGGGACAGGAAGTCCCACTTCTACTGAAGCCCCCACTCCCCCCCAAAAAAAATTACATGCCAAATGTGGCATGTAAGGGGAGGAGGAGTGGATTAAGCGGAAGTTCCAAATTTGGGTGGAACTCCGCTTTAACTGCGTTTCTGTGCCCCACTCCGTTCTCTATCCACTGCTACATCTCTTCATAACACTTGCTACCCCTCATTGTCCTGGCATTCGGGATGTTTAGAGATGTTGTCTGCTCAGCCGTTTACATACCCTGGCAGAATTTATGATTTCTTGGCCATTTTTCAGAGAATATGAATAACACAAAAACTTTCACTCATGGTTAGTGTTTGGCTGAAGCCATTTATTTATTAACTGTGTTTACTCTTTTTAAATCATAATGGCAACAGAAACTACCCAAATGACCCTGATCAAAAGTTTACATACCCCAGTTCTTAATACAGTGTATTGCCCCCGTTAACATCAATGACAGCTTGAAGTCTTTTGTGGCTGAGGCTCTTTATCTTCTCAGATGGTAGCTGCCCATTCCACTTGGCAAAAAGCCTCCAGTTTCTGTAAATTCTTGGGCTGTCTTTTATGAACTGCACGTTTGAGATCTCCCCAGAGTGGCTCAATGATATTGAGGTCAGGAGACTGAGATGGTCACTCTAGAACCTAAACTTTATTCTGCTGTAGCCAATAACAGGTCGACTTGGCCTTAAGTTTTGGATTATTGTCATGTTGGAATGTCCAAGTACGTCCTATGCACAGCTTCCTGGCTGATGAATGCAAATATGCCTCCAGTATTTCTTGATAACATACTGCATTCATCTTGCCATCAATTTAGACCAAATTTCCTGTGCCTTTGTAGCTCACCCATCCCCAAAACATCAGCGATCCATCTCAGTGTTTCACAGTAGGAATGGTGTATCTTTCAATATAGGCCTTGTTGACTCCTCTCCAAATGTAACATTTATGGTTGTGGCCAAAAAGCTAAATTTTGGTCTTATCACTCCAAATGACTTTGTGGCAGAAGGTTTGAGGCTTGTCTCTGTACTGTTTGGCATATTGTAAGTGGGATACTTTGTGACATTTGCGTAGTAATCGCTTTCTTCTGGCGACTCGACCATGCAACCCATCTTTCTTCAAGTGCCTCCTTATTGTGCATCTTGAAACAGCCACACCACATGTTTTTAGAGAGTCCTGTATTTCACCTGAAGTTATTTGTGGATTTTTCTTTGCATCCCAAACAAATTTCCTGGCAGTTGTGGCTGAAATTTAAGTTGGTCTACGTGACCGTGGTTTGGTTTTAACAGAACCCCTCAATTTCCACTTCTTGATTAGAGTTTGAATACTGCTGATTAGGGATGAGCTTCGTGTTCGAGTCGAACATACGTTCGACTCGAACATTGGCTGTTCGATCGTTCGACGAAGATCGAACGATTTGGGCCGTTCGCGCCAAATTCGAGTGACGCGAACGGCCCACAATGCACTACGTCATCGCAGTGTCATCCAGGCGCTGTGATTGGCCAAGCATGCACTGTGACCCCGCATGCTTGGCCAATCACAGCGCCGGCAGCGAGGAGAGCAATGATTGGCCACAGGCAGGATGCCTGTGGCCAATTATTGCTGAGGGTGTTTAGTACACGCCCCACACTATAAAAGGCCGCCAGCACGGCGGCCTAGTGTAGTGTGTTCCGGAGCAGGGATAGAGTAGCATAGGCAGGGACAGTGACTGTTATTTCTTTCTTGCTTAACCTGGATTCCTTTAGTTTAGGGAAAGAGAAGGATAGGTAGGGAGAGTGTCAGTGTGTTTTGTGCTTCTGCTATAGTGTGCTTAAAAAAAAACATTTATTCTAGGGACAGAAAACTCTAGGTAGGGACAGTGTCAGTTTCTTTCACTCTGCAAGTCCTTGTTTCCAGGGACCTGGAAGGACAGTGAGTGAATTGTCCTTTTGCTATATTGTGATTAAAAAAAACATTTATTCTAGGGACAGAAAACTCTAGGTAGGGACAGTGTCAGTTTCTTTCACTCTGCAAGTCCTTGTTTCCAGGGACCTGGAAGGACAGTGAGTGAATTGTCCTTTTGCTATATTGTGATTAAAAAAAACATTTATTCTAGGGACAGAAAACTCTAGGTAGGGACAGTGTCAGTTTCTTTCACTCTGCAAGTCCTTGTTTCCAGGGACCTGGAAGGACAGTGAGTGAATTGTCCTTTTGCTATATTGTGATTAAAAAAAACATTTTTTTCTAGGGACAGAAAACTGTAGGTAGGGAGAGTATTTTTTTTCTTTCACTCTGCAAGTCCTTGTTTCCAGGGACCTGTAAGGACAGTGAGTTAATTGTCCTTGTGCTATATTGTGCTGAAAAAAACATTTATTCCAGGGACAGAAAACTCTAGGTAGGGACAGTGTCAGTTTCTTTCACTCTGCAAGTCCTTGTTTCCAGGGACCTGGAAGGACAGTGAGTGAATTGTCCTTTTGCTATATTGTGATTAAAAAAAACATTTTTTTCTAGGGACAGAAAACTGTAGGTAGGGAGAGTGTTTTTTTTCTTTCACTCTGCAAGTCCTTGTTTCCAGGGACCTGTAAGGACAGTGAGTTAATTTTCCTTGTGCTATATTGTGATTAAAAAAAACATTTATTCTAGGGACAGAAAACTCTAGGTAGGGACAGTGTCAGTTTCTTTCACTCTGCAAGTCCTTGTTTCCAGGGACCTGGAAGGACAGTGAGTGAATTGTCCTTTTGCTATATTGTGATTAAAAAAAACATTTATTCTAGGGACAGAAAACTCTAGGTAGGGACAGTGTCAGTTTCTTTCACTCTGCAAGTCCTTGTTTCCAGGGACCTGGAAGGACAGTGAGTGAATTGTCCTTTTGCTATATTGTGATTAAAAAAAACATTTTTTTCTAGGGACAGAAAACTGTAGGTAGGGAGAGTATTTTTTTTCTTTCACTCTGCAAGTCCTTGTTTCCAGGGACCTGTAAGGACAGTGAGTTAATTGTCCTTGTGCTATATTGTGCTGAAAAAAACATTTATTCCAGGGACAGAAAACTCTAGGTAGGGACAGTGTCAGTTTCTTTCACTCTGCAAGTCCTTGTTTCCAGGGACCTGGAAGGACAGTGAGTGAATTGTCCTTTTGCTATATTGTGATTAAAAAAAACATTTTTTTCTAGGGACAGAAAACTGTAGGTAGGGAGAGTATTTTTTTTCTTTCACTCTGCAAGTCCTTGTTTCCAGGGACCTGTAAGGACAGTGAGTTAATTTTCCTTGTGCTATATTGTGATTAAAAAAAACATTTATTCTAGGGACAGAAAACTCTAGGTAGGGACAGTGTCAGTTTCTTTCACTCTGCAAGTCCTTGTTTCCAGGGACCTGGAAGGACAGTGAGTGAATTGTCCTTTTGCTATATTGTGATTAAAAAAAACATTTTTTTCTAGGGACAGAAAACTGTAGGTAGGGAGAGTATTTTTTTTCTTTCACTCTGCAAGTCCTTGTTTCCAGGGACCTGTAAGGACAGTGAGTTAATTGTCCTTGTGCTATATTGTGCTGAAAAAAACATTTATTCCAGGGACAGAAAACTCTAGGTAGGGACAGTGTCAGTTTCTTTCACTCTGCAAGTCCTTGTTTCCAGGGACCTGGAAGGACAGTGAGTGAATTGTCCTTTTGCTATATTGTGATTAAAAAAAACATTTATTCTAGGGACAGAAAACTCTAGGTAGGGACAGTGTCAGTTTCTTTCACTCTGCAAGTCCTTGTTTCCAGGGACCAGGAAGGACAGTGAGTGAATTGTCCTTTTGCTATATTGTGATTAAAAAAAACATTTTTTTCTAGGGACAGAAAACTGTAGGTAGGGAGAGTATTTTTTTTCTTTCACTCTGCAAGTCCTTGTTTCCAGGGACCTGTAAGGACAGTGAGTTAATTGTCCTTGTGCTATATTGTGCTGAAAAAAACATTTATTCCAGGGACAGAAAACTCTAGGTAGGGACAGTGTCAGTTTCTTTCACTCTGCAAGTCCTTGTTTCCAGGGACCTGGAAGGACAGTGAGTGAATTGTCCTTTTGCTATATTGTGATAAAAAAAAACATTTTTTTCTAGGGACAGAAAACTGTAGGTAGGGAGAGTGTTTTTTTTCTTTCACTCTGCAAGTCCTTGTTTCCAGGGACCTGTAAGGACAGTGAGTTAATTTTCCTTGTGCTATATTGTGATTAAAAAAAACATTTATTCTAGGGACAGAAAACTCTAGGTAGGGACAGTGTCAGTTTCTTTCACTCTGCAAGTCCTTGTTTCCAGGGACCTGGAAGGACAGTGAGTGAATTGTCCTTTTGCTATATTGTGATTAAAAAAAACATTTTTTTCTAGGGACAGAAAACTGTAGGTAGGGAGAGTATTTTTTTTCTTTCACTCTGCAAGTCCTTGTTTCCAGGGACCTGTAAGGACAGTGAGTTAATTTTCCTTGTGCTATATTGTGATTAAAAAAAACATTTATTCTAGGGACAGAAAACTCTAGGTAGGGACAGTGTCAGTTTCTTTCACTCTGCAAGTCCTTGTTTCCAGGGACCTGGAAGGACAGTGAGTGAATTGTCCTTTTGCTATATTGTGATTAAAAAAAACATTTTTTTCTAGGGACAGAAAACTGTAGGTAGGGAGAGTGTTTTTTTTCTTTCACTCTGCAAGTCCTTGTTTCCAGGGACCTGTAAGGACAGTGAGTTAATTTTCCTTGTGCTATATTGTGATTAAAAAAAACATTTATTCTAGGGACAGAAAACTCTAGGTAGGGACAGTGTCAGTTTCTTTCACTCTGCAAGTCCTTGTTTCCAGGGACCTGGAAGGACAGTGAGTGAATTGTCCTTTTGCTATATTGTGATTAAAAAAAACATTTATTCTAGGGACAGAAAACTCTAGGTAGGGACAGTGTCAGTTTCTTTCACTCTGCAAGTCCTTGTTTCCAGGGACCTGGAAGGACAGTGAGTGAATTGTCCTTTTGCTATATTGTGATTAAAAAAAACATTTTTTTCTAGGGACAGAAAACTGTAGGTAGGGAGAGTATTTTTTTTCTTTCACTCTGCAAGTCCTTGTTTCCAGGGACCTGTAAGGACAGTGAGTTAATTGTCCTTGTGCTATATTGTGCTGAAAAAAACATTTATTCCAGGGACAGAAAACTCTAGGTAGGGACAGTGTCAGTTTCTTTCACTCTGCAAGTCCTTGTTTCCAGGGACCTGGAAGGACAGTGAGTGAATTGTCCTTTTGCTATATTGTGATAAAAAAAAACATTTTTTTCTAGGGACAGAAAACTGTAGGTAGGGAGAGTGTTTTTTTTCTTTCACTCTGCAAGTCCTTGTTTCCAGGGACCTGTAAGGACAGTGAGTTAATTTTCCTTGTGCTATATTGTGATTAAAAAAAACATTTATTCTAGGGACAGAAAACTCTAGGTAGGGACAGTGTCAGTTTCTTTCACTCTGCAAGTCCTTGTTTCCAGGGACCTGGAAGGACAGTGAGTGAATTGTCCTTTTGCTATATTGTGATTAAAAAAAACATTTTTTTCTAGGGACAGAAAACTGTAGGTAGGGAGAGTATTTTTTTTCTTTCACTCTGCAAGTCCTTGTTTCCAGGGACCTGTAAGGACAGTGAGTTAATTGTCCTTGTGCTATATTGTGCTGAAAAAAACATTTATTCCAGGGACAGAAAACTCTAGGTAGGGACAGTGTCAGTTTCTTTCACTCTGCAAGTCCTTGTTTCCAGGGACCTGGAAGGACAGTGAGTGAATTGTCCTTTTGCTATATTGTGATTAAAAAAAACATTTATTCTAGGGACAGAAAACTCTAGGTAGGGACAGTGTCAGTTTCTTTCACTCTGCAAGTCCTTGTTTCCAGGGACCTGGAAGGACAGTGAGTGAATTGTCCTTTTGCTATATTGTGATTAAAAAAAACATTTATTCTAGGGACAGAAAACTCTAGGTAGGGACAGTGTCAGTTTCTTTCACTCTGCAAGTCCTTGTTTCCAGGGACCTGGAAGGACAGTGAGTGAATTGTCCTTTTGCTATATTGTGATTAAAAAAAACATTTTTTTCTAGGGACAGAAAACTGTAGGTAGGGAGAGTATTTTTTTTCTTTCACTCTGCAAGTCCTTGTTTCCAGGGACCTGTAAGGACAGTGAGTTAATTGTCCTTGTGCTATATTGTGCTGAAAAAAACATTTATTCCAGGGACAGAAAACTCTAGGTAGGGACAGTGTCAGTTTCTTTCACTCTGCAAGTCCTTGTTTCCAGGGACCTGGAAGGACAGTGAGTGAATTGTCCTTTTGCTATATTGTGATTAAAAAAAACATTTTTTTCTAGGGACAGAAAACTGTAGGTAGGGAGAGTGTTTTTTTTCTTTCACTCTGCAAGTCCTTGTTTCCAGGGACCTGTAAGGACAGTGAGTTAATTTTCCTTGTGCTATATTGTGATTAAAAAAAACATTTTTTCTAGGGACAGAAAACTGTAGGTAGGGAGAGTGTTTTTTTTCTTTCACTCTGCAAGTCCTTGTTTCCAGGGACAGAGAAGGACACCTGAAGGTAGCCCTTATTGCTTTTTTCCCATCTCCCTGCAGGCCATCTATTAGAATGTCTGGAAGGCAAACAAGGAGAGGCAGACAGTCAGGAGGCAATAAAAGAGGGCAAGCAGGCTCTGTGTCTGGGGGCAACAGTGCTGGTCGTGGACGCGGTGCATTGTCATCAGCACATGGCCATGGGACACGCTTGTCCTTCTTTTCGGCAGCTGGACATGTTGAGCCACATCATGCCGAAGACTTGGTAGAGTGGATGACCAAGCCCTCCTCCTCCTCCTCATCCTCTCTCACCCAGGCTCAGGGTACTGGAAAAGCAGCTGCCAAAGCGTCGTCTTCCCTGGTATCAATGTCAGACAAATCATCAGTCACTCCTTCCCTAGACCCACCATGTCCTCCTCCTGAGGAGTCCCCCGAACTGTTTCAGCACAGTGTTGGGTACATGCTCCAGGAGGATGCCCAGCGTTTCGAAGGGTCTGATGATGAAACCCAGCTAGAGGAAGGCAGTAGCGTGAGAGCAGACAGAGGGGATGCTCAAGAAGGACACCAATCTGGCAGTCATGTTCCAGCAGCTGCAGCATACTGCCAGATTGGCTCCAGTGATGAGGAGGGAGGGGATGATGAGGTCAATGACTCCACGTGGGTGCCTAATAGGAGAGAGGAGGAGGATGAGGAGGAGGCACATCTCCAACGAGGCAGGATGCCCTTTGGTGGCCAGCGTAAGGGCAGTACACCGACGGAATCACACCGCAGAGCTCCGCCTGTGCAGGGCGCTGCCTCTGCCCGTCATTCAAAAAGTTCTTTGGTGTGGGCCTTTTTTGAGGCTAGTGCATCAGATCGCACAGCTGCTGTTTGCAACATATGTCTCAAGCGTATATCGCGTGGCCAAAACATCAGCCGCTTGGGTACCACATGCCTGACCAGACATATGTTGACCTGCCATGCAGCTCGTTGGCAAGCCTACCTCAAAGACCCACACCAAAGAACAAAGCGGACCTCTCCTTGCACCGCATCAGCTGGGATCTCCAACCCCACTATAACTTCAGTCCTCTCTGAAACATGCACTGAGAGGAATGAAGGTGTAGAATTAGGTGTGTCACAGCCAAGTACTTGCGCCCACTCTGCTAGCAGTACACCGACGTCCGATTCTAGCAGGCAAATTTCCCTGCCCCAGCTGCTGGACCGTCGAAAGAAGTTCACTCCCAGCCATCCACATGCCCAGCGGTTGAATGCTAGCTTGGCTAAATTGCTAGCGCTTCAACTGCTGCCTTTTCAGTTGGTAGACTCGGCCCCCTTCCGTGAGTTTGTGCAATGTGCGGTTCCTCAGTGGCAGGTTCCCAAACGCCACTTTTTCTCACGGAAGGCTATTCCGGCTCTCTACCGGCATGTGGAAGGCAATGTCTTGGCCTCGCTGGACAGGGCGGTCAGCGGTAAGGTGCATATTACCGCTGACTCATGGTCCAGCAGGCATGGACAGGGACGTTACCTTTCTTTCACGGCCCATTGGGTCACTCTTTTGGCAGCTGGGAAGGATTCAGGACAAGGTGCAGTAGTGTTGGAGGTTGTCCCACCGCCACGCCTCCAAAATGCTACTACTGGTTGTGACACACCTCTCTCCTCCACCCCCTCCTCTTCTTCTTCCTCCATGGCCTCTTCCTGTGGTTTGTCCTATGAACCAGCGGTGCTCCGTAGCCGTTCACGGGGCTACGCAAGTACGCAGGCAAAAAGATGCCATGCCGTGCTTGCGCTGGTGTGTTTGGGGGACAGAAGCCACACTGGGGCAGAGGTCCTGTCTGCTCTGCAGGGCCAGGCCGAGAGGTGGTTGACGCCACGCCAGCTTAAGCCAGGAATGGTGGTTTGCGACAATGGCACCAACCTCCTCTCCGCCCTCCGACAGGGACAACTGACCCATGTGCCCTGTGTGGCTCACGTCCTTAACCTGGTGGTGCAGCGGTTCTTGGGCAGGTACCCGGGCTTACAGGATGTCCTGAGGCAGGCCAGGAAAGTCTGTGTGCATTTCCGCAGATCTTATAATGCCAGTGCTCGCCTGGCTGAGCTGCAAAAGGAGTTGAACCTGCCCAAGAACCGCCTTATATGTGACATGCCCACCAGGTGGAACTCAACGTTGGCCATGCTGCAGCGGCTGCACACGCAGCAGAGGGCCATCAATGAGTACCTGTGCGACTACGGCACCAGGACAGGGTCAGGGGAGCTTGGTTTTTTTTCTCCACGCCAGTGGGGCATGATCAGGGATGCATGCACTGTCCTGGCACCATTTGAGGAGGCCACGAGGATGGTGAGCAGTGACAGTGCATGCATCAGTGACACTGTACCTCTTGTCCACCTGTTGGAGCACACGCTGCGTGGAATAATGGACAGGGCACTTGAGGCAGAACAGAGGCAGGAAGAGGAGGACTTCCTTGCCTCTCAAGGCCCCCTTTACCCAAACAGTGTTCCTTCTGTCCCACCCATCGCACAGGAAGAGGAGGAGGAGGAGGAGGAGGAGGAGGATTGTGTCAGCATGGAGGTGGAGGCTGGCACTCAGCATCATCAGCAGCAGTCTTTTAGGGATGATTTACAGTCCCAAGAAACCAGTGGACTTGTACGTGGCTGGGAGGAGGTGGCTGCGGATCATGTCGTCCTTAGTGACCCAGAGGACTCCGGAGCGAATGCCTCAGCAAACCTACGCTGCATGGCCTCCCTGATCCTGCAAAGTCTGCGGAAGGATCCTCGTATTCTTCGGATCAAGGAGAGGGACCATTACTGGCTGGCCACTCTCCTTGATCCACGGTACAAGGGTAAGGTTGCGGACCTTATGTTACCGTCGCAGAGGGAGCAGAGGATGAGACAACTCCGGGAGGCCTTGCAGAAAGGTCTGTGCAACGCGTTCCCAGAGACTGGGAGGTTGCAAACTCCTGGTCCTGGACAACGAGTTGCTGAGGCTTCGGCCAGTCAAAGAAGGAGCGGTGGGGAAGGTGGCCGTCTGACCGATGCGTTCAGACAATTCTTTAGTCCGCAGCCCCAAAGTATGATTGGTTCCAGCAACCATCGCCAGCGTCTGATAAACATGGTGCAGGAATATCTAGGGGCAAGGTCAGACTTGGACACCTTCCCCACCGAAAATCCTCTGGCTTACTGGGTCTTGAGGATGGATCACTGGCCAGAGCTTGCACAGTATGCAATTGAGCTACTGGCCTGTCCTGCATCCAGCGTTCTTTCGGAACGCACATTCAGTGCTGCTGGAGGATTTGTCACGGATCACAGGGTGCGCCTGTCCACCGACTCGGTTGATCGACTGACTTTCATCAAGATGAACCAGTCTTGGATCACCACCAGCTACCACACACCTGATGCTGATATAACAGACTAATTGATTTTAAAATGTCACATCCCTTCAAGACTGATGCTGATGCTGAGTGCCTGTGCTGTTATGTTGACTGCCTATCCTCCTCCTCCGAGTCCTCAATGATACGATTGATGATGATAGCTTGGAAGATCATTTTTGTTTATGGGTGCCGCCACCAGTGCCTAACGCCCAATTTTTCAGCCCCTGTTTAACAGTGGCGTGTAATTACAATTTTTGAAGCAATACTTTGCAACAGGGCTCATTGCTGTGCTCCAAGTACAGTATCTGTGAGGAGTTGCAGTGTTGTGCCACCAGTGCCTAAGGCCCAATTTTTCAGCCCCTGTTTAACAGGGGCGTGTCATTACAATTTTTGAAGCAATACTTTGCAACAGGGCTCATTGCTGTGCTCCAAGTACAGTATCTGTGAGGGGTTGCAGTGTTGTGCCACCAGTGCCTAAGGCCCAATTTTTCAGCCCCTGTTCAACAGGGGCATGTAATTACAATTCTTGATCTAATAATTCACAGCAGGGCCCATTGCTGCACCCACCAAGAGTAACTGTCAGGGCTTACAGTGTTGTGGCACCAGCACCACCATCAAAGGCCCAATTTTTACTACCACTGTTCAACAATTATATGTAATTAAAATTCCTGATATAATAGTTGACAGCAGGGCGTTCCAGCACCAACCAAGAGTAACTGTGAGTGCTTACAGTGTTGTGCCAACACCAACAACTAAGGGGCCTATTTCTGCAGAGTATATACGGCAGGTCCCTACTTTCAAACATCCAACTTACAAACGACTCCTACTTGCAAACGCAAGAAGACAACAGGAAGTGAGAGGAAATCTACCACTAGGAAGGAAAATTCTCTCCTGTAAGAATAAATATGGGAGAAAGGTGTCTCCTCTGTACTGATGCTTTATCAGCAATCCTTGTTTCAAGAAAAACACCACATTTCAAAAACAGTTGTCATTGGGACGGAAAGTGAGGTGAAATGTTCTGAACAGGGGCACAGACAGCAAAACAAATGTTACAGGGGTGATAACCCTTACCTATGTTTTCCAAAAAGTTTAAAAATAGATTTTTGGGCTGGAGCTACACTTCAACAATGTACCTGTTCAAAATTACAAACAGATTCTACATAAGAACAAACCTACAGTCCCTGTCTTGTATGCACCGCCTGTATACGGCTGTTCAGAGTATATAGGGCCTTTTTTATTTTATGTGCGGGGTTCCCCTTAATATCCATACAAGACCCAAAGGGGCTGGTAATGGGCTGGGGTGGGGGGGGGGGGTCATGGGGTAGCTATGCCATTTTTCTTAAAGAATTTCATCCATATTACCGGGACCAGACATTACATTAAAGCCGCAAGCAGTTTTAAATGGCTTTTTTTTCCTTTAGAAGTGTCATTTTGTGCAGGGACAGTTCTAAACACGGGAAACACGTGGCACTTCACAGGCATACTTTAGACACCCCCCAGGTACGATATTTAAAGGAATATTTGACTTTTTTTTTTTCACTTTATGCATCATTAAAATGACTGCTCCCGAAAAACGACCGTTTTTAAAACTTCTTTTTGCATTGATACATGTCCCCTGGTGCAGAACCCGGGTTCCCAAACCCTTTTTAGGACAATAACATGCATAATAGTTGTTATAATTAGCACTTTAGAATTCGAACGTTCGCATCCATTGTATTTAATAGGGTTCTAATGTTCGTTCGAACTTCCGGTCCGTTCGCGGGTTCTGGTGCGAACCGAACCCGGGGGTGTTCGGCTCATCACTACTGCTGATTGGCATTTTCAATTCCTTGGATATCTTTTATATCCCTTTCCTGTTTTTATACAGTTCAACTACCTTTTTCCACAGATCCTTTGACAATTCTTTTGCTTTCCCCATGACTCAGAATCCAGAAATGTCAGTGCAGCACTCGATGAAAGATGCAAGGGTCTGTCAGTACTCCAGAAACTCATTGACCTTTCATACACACACACTAATTACAAGCAAACAGATCACAGCTGAGGATGGTTACCTTTAATAGCCATTCAAACACCTTTGTGTCAACTTGTGTGCATGTTATCAGGCCAAAATCACCAGGGTATGTAAACTTTTGATCAGGGTCATTGGGGTAGTTTCTGTTGCCATTTCGCTTTAAGAGCATATTAAAAAAGAGCATTAGCCAGTGCATCACATTGGGCAATAAATTTAAAAGAGCGAACAAAAGTCCTGGATGGCTTAACGTCAATGTAAAAATGCATATAAAAGGAAAAGAGAAGGCCTTCAAAAAATACAAGGTTGAGGGATCATCATCAGCATCCAAACTTTATAAAGAATGCAACAAGAAATTTAAGGGTGTAATTAGGGCGGCTAAGATAGATTACGAAAGACACATAGCGGAGGAGAGCAAAACATCCCAAGAAATTCTTTAAGTATGTAAACAGTAAAAAAGGGAGGACGGACCATATTGGCCCCATAAAGAATGAGGAGGGACATCTGGTTACAAAGGATGGGGAGATAGCGAAGGTATTGTATTTATTTGTCTCCTCAGTCTTCACGGGGGAATCGGGGGGCTTCAGTAACCAAAACTGCAGTTTTTATCCTCGTAACACATAACAGGAAGCACCCTCATGGCTAACAGAGGACAGAATTAGAATTAGACTTGGGAAACTTAACATTAATAAATCACCGGGACTGGATGGCTTGCATCCGAGGGTACTTAGGGAACTCAGTCAAGTAATTGCCAGACCATTGTTCCTAATTTTTACAGACAGTCTACTGACTGGAATGGTACCAGCTGATTGAAGAAAAGCCAATGTAGCATCAATATTTAAAAAGGTCCCAAAATACATCCCTGGGAATTACAGACCAGTTAGCCTAACATCAATAGTATGAAAGCTCTTGGAGAGGATGATAAGGGACTATATACAAGATTGTAGTATTGAAAACAATATCATTAGCAGTAATCAGCATGGATTCATGAAGAATCGTTCTTGCCAAACCAATCTATTAAGCTTCTATGATCAGGTGAGTTGCCATCTAGATAAAGAAAGGCCCATCAATGTGGTGTATGTGGATTTTGCAAAAGCATTTGACACAGTTCCCCATAAATGTTTACTGGACAAAATAAGGTCCGTTGGCGTGGACCATAGGATGAGTACATGAATTGAAAACTGGCTGCAAGGGCGAATTCAGAGGGTGGTAATAAATGGGGAATACTCGGAATGGTCAGGGGTGGGTAGCAGGGTCCCACAGGGTTTTGTGCTGGGTCCAATCCTATTTAATTTGTTCATAAACGACCTGGAGGATGGGGTAAACAGTTCAATCTCTGTATTTGCGGACGATACTAAGCTAAGCGGGGCAATAACTTCTCCGCAGGATGTGGAAACCTTGCAAGAAGATCTGAACAAATTATTGTGGTGGGCAACTACATGGCAAATGAGGTTTAATGTAGAAAAATTTAAAATAATGCATTTGGATGGCAAAAAATATGAATGCAATCTATACACTAGTGATGAGCCGAACACCCCCGGGTTCGGTTCGCACCAGAACCCGCGAACGGACCGAAAGTTCGTACGAACATTAGAACCCTATTAAATACAATGGATGCGAACGTTCGAATTCTAAAGTGCTAATTATAACAACTATTATGCATGTTATTGTCCTAAAAAGGGTTTGGGAACCCGGGTTCTGCACCAGGGGACATGTATCAATGCAAAAAGAAGTTTTAAAAACGGTCGTTTTTCGGGAGCAGTCATTTTAATGATGCATAAAGTGAAAAAAAAAAGTCAAATATTCCTTTAAATATCGTACCTGGGGGGTGTCTAAAGTATGCCTGTGAAGTGCCACGTGTTTCCCGTGTTTAGAACTGTCCCTGCACAAAATGACACTTCTAAAGGAAAAAAAAGCCATTTAAAACTTCTTGCGGCTTTAATGTAATGTCTGGTCCCGGTAATATGGATGAAAATCTTTAAGAAAAATGGCATAGCTACCCCATGACCCCCCCCCCTACCCCAGCCCATTACCAGCCCCTTTGGGTCTTGTATGGATATTAAGGGGAACCCCGCACATAAAATAAAAAAGGCCCTATATACTCTGAACAGCCGTATACAGGCGGTGCATACAAGACAGGGACTGTAGGTTTGTTCTTATGTAGAATGTGTTTGTAATTTTGAACAGGTACATTGTTGAACTGTAGCTCCAGCCCAAAAATCTATTTTTAAACTTTTTGGGAAACATAGGTAAGGGTTATCACCCCTGTAACATTTGTTTTGCTGTCTGTGCCCCTGTTCAGAACATTTCACCTCACTTTCCGTCCCAATGACAACTGTTTTTGAAATGTGGTGTTTTTCTTGAAACAAGGATTGCTGATAAAGCATCAGTACAGAGGAGACACCTTTCTCCCATATTTATTCTTACAGGAGAGAATTTTCCTTCCTAGGGGTAGATTTCCTCTCACTTCCTGTTGTCTTCTTTCGTTTGCAAGTAGGAGTCGTTTGTAAGTTGGATGTTTGAAAGTAGGGACCTGCCGTATATACTCTGCAGAAATAGGCCCCTTAGTTGTTGGTGTTGGCACAACACTGTAAGCACTCACAGTTACTCTTGGTTGGTGCTGGAACGCCCTGCTGTCAACTATTATATCAGGAATTTTAATTACATATAATTGTTGAACAGTGGTAGTAAAAATTGGGGCTTTGATGGTGGTGCTGGTGCCACAACACTGTAAGCCCTGACAGTTACTCTTGGTGGGTGCAGCAATGGGCCCTGCTGTGAATTATTAGATCAAGAATTGTAATTGCATGCCCCTGTTGAACAGGGGCTGAAAAATTGGGCTTTTCGTGGTGGTGGTGGTGGTGGTGGTGTTGCCACAACACTGTAAGCCCTCAGAGTTACTCTTGGTGGGTGCAGGAATGGGCCCTGCTGTGAATTATTAGATCAAGAATTGTAATTACATGCCCCTTTTGAACAGTGGCTGAAAAATTGGGCCTTTCGTGGTGGTGGTGGTGGTGGCGTTGCCACAACACTGTAAGCCCTCAGACTTACTCTTGGTGGGTGCAGGAATGGGCCCTGCTGTGAATTATTACATCAAGAATTGTAATTGCATGCCCCTGTTGAACAGGGGCTGAAAAATTGGGCCTTAGGCACTGGTGGCACAACACTACAACCCCTCACAGATACTGTACTTGGAGCACAGCAATGAGCCCTGTTGCAAAGTATTGCTTCAAAAATTGTAATGACACGCCCCTGTTAAACAGGGGCTGAAAAATTGGGCCTTAGGCACTGGTGGCACAACACTACAACCCCTCACAGATACTGTACTTGGAGCACAGCAATGAGCCCTATGGCAAATTATTGCAAAAAAAATTGTAAGTACACGCCCCTGTAAAACAGGGGCTGAAAAATTGGGCCTTAGCCACTGGTGGCGGCACCCATAAACAAAAATGATCTTCCAAGCTATCATCATCAATCGTATCATTGAGGACTCGGAGGAGGAGGATAGCCAGTCAACATAACAGCACAGGCACTCAGCATCAGCATCAGTCTTGAAGGGACGTGACATGTTAAAATCAATTAGTCTGTTATATCAGCATCAGGTGTGTGGTAGCTGGTGGTGATCCAAGACTGGTTCATCTTGATGAAAGTCAGTCGATCAACCGAGTCAGTGGACAGGCGCACCCTGTGATCCGTGACAAATCCTCCAGCAGCACTGAATGTGCGTTCCGAAAGAACGCTGGATGCAGGACAGGCCAGTAGCTCAATTGCATACTGTGCAAGCTCTGGCCAGTGATCCATCCTCAAGACCCAGTAAGCCAGAGGATTTTCGGTGGGGAAGGTGTCCAAGTCTGACCTTGCCCCTAGATATTCCTGCACCATGTTTATCAGACGCTGGCGATGGTTGCTGGAACCAATCATACTTTGGGGCTGCGGACTAAAGAATTGTCTGAACGCATCGGTCAGACGGCCACCTTCCCCACCGCTCCTTCTTTGACTGGCCGAAGCCTCAGCAACTCGTTGTCCTGGACCAGGAGTTTGTAACCTCCCAGTCTCTGGGAACGCGTTGCACAGACCTTTCTGCAAGGCCTCCCGGAGTTGTCTCATCCTCTGCTCCCTCTGCGACGGTAACATAAGGTCCGCAACCTTACCCTTGTACCGTGGATCAAGGAGAGTGGCCAGCCAGTAATGGTCCCTCTCCTTGATCCGAAGAATACGAGGATCCTTCCGCAGACTTTGCAGGATCAGGGAGGCCATGCAGCGTAGGTTTGCTGAGGCATTCACTCCGGAGTCCTCTGGGTCACTAAGGACGACATGATCCGCAGTCACCTCCTCCCAGCCACGTACAAGTCCACTGGTTTCTTGGGACTGTAAATCATCCCTAAAAGACTGCTGCTGATGATGCTGAGTGCCAGCCTCCACCTCCATGCTGACACAATCCTCCTCCTCCTCCTCCTCCTCTTCCTCTTCCTGTGCGATGGGTGGGACAGAAGGAACACTGTCTGGGTAAAGGGGGCCTTGAGAGGCAAGGAAGTCCTCCTCTTCCTGCCTCTGTTCTGCCTCAAGTGCCCTGTCCATTATTCCACGCAGCGTGTGCTCCAACAGGTGGACAAGAGGTACAGTGTCACTGATGCATGCACTGTCACTGCTCACCATCCTCGTGGCCTCCTCAAATGGTGCCAGGACAGTGCATGCATCCCTGATCATGCCCCACTGGCGTTTGAGAAAAAAAACCAAGCTCCCCTGACCCTGTCCTGGTGCCGTAGTCGCACAGGTACTCATTGATGGCCCTCTGCTGCGTGTGCAGCCGCTGCAGCATGGCCAACGTTGAGTTCCACCTGGTGGGCATGTCACATATAAGGCGGTTCTTGGGCAGGTTCAACTCCTTTTGCAGCTCAGCCAGGCGAGCACTGGCATTATAAGATCTGCGGAAATGCACACAGACTTTCCTGGCCTGCCTCAGGACATCCTGTAAGCCCGGGTACCTGCCCAAGAACCGCTGCACCACCAGGTTAAGGACGTGAGCCACACAGGGCACATGGGTCAGTTGTCCCTGTCGGAGGGCGGAGAGGAGGTTGGTGCCATTGTCGCAAACCACCATTCCTGGCTTAAGCTGGCGTGGCGTCAACCACCTCTCGGCCTGGCCCTGCAGAGCAGACAGGACCTCTGCCCCAGTGTGGCTTCTGTCCCCCAAACACACCAGCGCAAGCACGGCATGGCATCTTTTTGCCTGCGTACTTGCGTAGCCCCGTGAACGGCTACGGAGCACCGCTGGTTCATAGGACAAACCACAGGAAGAGGCCATGGAGGAAGAAGAAGAGGAGGGGGTGGAGGAGAGAGGTGTGTCACAACCAGTAGTAGCATTTTGGAGGCGTGGCAGTGGGACAACCTCCAACACTACTGCACCTTGTCCTGCATCCTTCCCAGCTGCCAAAAGAGTGACCCAATGGGCCGTGAAAGAAAGGTAACGTCCCTGTCCATGCCTGCTGGACCATGAGTCAGCGGTAATATGCACCTTACCGCTGACCGCCCTGTCCAGCGAGGCCAAGACATTGCCTTCCACATGCCGGTAGAGAGCCGGAATAGCCTTCCGTGAGAAAAAGTGGCGTTTGGGAACCTGCCACTGAGGAACCGCACATTGCACAAACTCACGGAAGGGGGCCGAGTCTACCAACTGAAAAGGCAGCAGTTGAAGCGCTAGCAATTTAGCCAAGCTAGCATTCAACCGCTGGGCATGTGGATGGCTGGGAGTGAACTTCTTTCGACGGTCCAGCAGCTGGGGCAGGGAAATTTGCCTGCTAGAATCGGACGTCGGTGTACTGCTAGCAGAGTGGCCGCAAGTACTTGGCTGTGACACACCTAATTCTACACCTTCATTCCTCTCAGTGCATGTTTCAGAGAGGACTGAAGTTATAGTGGGGTTGGAGATCCCAGCTGATGCGGTGCAAGGAGAGGTCCGCTTTGTTCTTTGGTGTGGGTCTTTGAGGTAGGCTTGCCAACGAGCTGCATGGCAGGTCAACATATGTCTGGTCAGGCATGTGGTACCCAAGCGGCTGATGTTTTGGCCACGCGATATACGCTTGAGACATATGTTGCAAACAGCAGCTGTGCGATCTGATGCACTAGCCTCAAAAAAGGCCCACACCAAGGAACTTTTTGAATGACGGGCAGAGGCAGCGCCCTGCACAGGCGGAGCTCTGCGGTGTGATTCCGTCGGTGTACTGCCCTTACGCTGGCCACCAAAGGGCATCCTGTCTCGTTGGAGATGTGCCTCCTCCTCATCCTCCTCCTCCTCTCTCCTATTAGGCACCCACGTGGAGTCAGTGACCTCATCATCCCCTCCCTCCTCATCACTGGAGCCAATCTGGCAGTATGCTGCAGCTGCTGGAACATGACTGCCAGATTGGTGTCCTTCTTGAGCATCCCCTCTGTCTGCTCTCACCCTACTGCCTTCCTGTAGCTGGGTTTCATCATCAGACCCTTCGAAACGCTGGGCATCCTCCTGGAGCATGTACCCAACACTGTGCTCAAACAGTTCGGGGGACTCCTCAGGAGGAGGACATGGTGGGTCTAGGGAAGGAGTGACTGATGATGAGTCTGACATTGATACCAGGGAAGAGGACGCTTTGGCAGCTGCTTTGCCAGTACCCTGAGCCTGGGTGAGAGAGGATGAGGAGGAGGAGGAGGGCTTGGTCATCCACTCTACCAAGTCTTCGGCATGATGTGGCTCAACATGTCCAGCTGCGGAAAAGAAGGACAAGCGTGTCCCATGGCCATGTGCTGATGACAATGCACCGCGTCCACGACCAGCACTGTTGCCCCCAGACACAGAGCCTGCTTGCCCTCTTTTATTGCCTCCTGACTGTCTGCCTCTCCTTGTTTGCCTTCCAGACATTCTAATAGATGGCCTGCAGGGAGATGGGAAAAAAGCAATAAGGGCTACCTTCAGGTGTCCTTCTCTGTCCCTTGAAACAAGGACTTGCACAGTGAAAGAAACTGACACTCTCCCTACCTACAGTTTTCTGTCCCTAGAAAAAATGTTTTTTTTAAGCACAATATAGCACAAGGAGAATTCACTCACTGTCCTTCCAGGTCCCTAGAAACAAGGACTTGCACAGTGAAAGAAACTGACACTCTCCCTACCTACAGTTTTCTGTCCCTAGAAAAAATGTTTTTTTTAAGCACAATATAGCACAAGGAGAATTCACTCACTGTCCTTCCAGGTCCCTAGAAACAAGGACTTGCACAGTGAAAGAAACTGACACTCTCCCTACCTACAGTTTTCTGTCCCTAGAAAAAATGTTTTTTTTAAGCACAATATAGCACAAGGACAATTCACTCACTGTCCTTCCAGGTCCCTAGAAACAAGGACTTGCACAGTGAAAGAAACTGACACTCTCCCTACCTACAGTTTTCTGTCCCTAGAAAAAATGTTTTTTTTAAGCACAATATAGCACAAGGAGAATTCACTCACTGTCCTTCCAGGTCCCTAGAAACAAGGACTTGCACAGTGAAAGAAACTGACACTCTCCCTACCTACAGTTTTCTGTCCCTAGAAAAAATGTTTTTTTTAAGCACAATATAGCACAAGGAGAATTCACTCACTGTCCTTCCAGGTCCCTGGAAACAAGGACTTGCACAGTGAAAGAAACTGACACTCTCCCTACCTACAGTTTTCTGTCCCTAGAAAAAATGTTTTTTTTAAGCACAATATAGCACAAGGAGAATTCACTCACTGTCCTTCCAGGTCCCTAGAAACAAGGACTTGCACAGTGAAAGAAACTGACACTCTCCCTACCTACAGTTTTCTGTCCCTAGAAAAAATGTTTTTTTTAAGCACACTATAGCACAAGGAGAATTCACTCACTGTCCTTCCCAGTCCCTAGAAACAAGGACTTGCACAGTGAAAGAAACTGACACTCTCCCTACCTACAGTTTTCTGTCCCTAGAAAAAATGTTTTTTTTAAGCACACTATAGCACAAGGAGAATTCACTCACTGTCCTTCCCAGTCCCTAGAAACAAGGACTTGCACAGTGAAAGAAACGGACACTCTCCCTACCTACCGTTTTCTGTCCCTAGAAAAAATGTTTTTTTTAAGCACAATATAGCACAAGGAGAATTCACTCACTGTCCTTCCAGGTCCCTGGAAACAAGGACTTGCACAGTGAAAGAAACTGACACTCTCCCTACCTACAGTTTTCTGTCCCTAGAAAAAATGTTTTTTTTAAGCACACTATAGCACAAGGAGAATTCACTCACTGTCCTTCCAGGTCCCTGGAAACAAGGACTTGCACAGTGAAAGAAACTGACACTCTCCCTACCTAGAGTTTTCTGTCCCTAGAAAAAATGTTTTTTTTAAGCACACTATAGCACAAGGAGCATTCACTCACTGTCCTTCCAGGTCCCTGGAAACAAGGACTTGCACAGTGAAAGAAACTGACACTCTCCCTACCTACAGTTTTCTGTCCCTAGAAAAAATGTTTTTTTTAAGCACAATATAGCACAAGGAGAATTCACTCACTGTCCTTCCAGGTCCCTAGAAACAAGGACTTGCACAGTGAAAGAAACTGACACTCTCCCTACCTACAGTTTTCTGTCCCTAGAAAAAATGTTTTTTTTAAGCACAATATAGCACAAGGAGAATTCACTCACTGTCCTTCCAGGTCCCTGGAAACAAGGACTTGCACAGTGAAAGAAACTGACACTCTCCCTACCTACAGTTTTCTGTCCCTAGAAAAAATGTTTTTTTTAAGCACAATATAGCACAAGGAGAATTCACTCACTGTCCTTCCAGGTCCCTAGAAACAAGGACTTGCACAGTGAAAGAAACTGACACTCTCCCTACCTACAGTTTTCTGTCCCTAGAAAAAATGTTTTTTTTAAGCACAATATAGCACAAGGAGAATTCACTCACTGTCCTTCCAGGTCCCTGGAAACAAGGACTTGCACAGTGAAAGAAACTGACACTCTCCCTACCTACAGTTTTCTGTCCCTAGAAAAAATGTTTTTTTTAAGCACACTATAGCACAAGGAGAATTCACTCACTGTCCTTCCAGGTCCCTGGAAACAAGGACTTGCACAGTGAAAGAAACTGACACTCTCCCTACCTAGAGTTTTCTGTCCCTAGAAAAAATGTTTTTTTAAGCACACTATAGCACAAGGAGCATTCACTCACTGTCCTTCCAGGTCCCTGGAAACAAGGACTTGCACAGTGAAAGAAACTGACACTCTCCCTACCTACAGTTTTCTGTCCCTAGAAAAAATGTTTTTTTTAAGCACAATATAGCACAAGGAGAATTCACTCACTGTCCTTCCAGGTCCCTAGAAACAAGGACTTGCACAGTGAAAGAAACTGACACTCTCCCTACCTACAGTTTTCTGTCCCTAGAAAAAATGTTTTTTTTAAGCACAATATAGCACAAGGAGAATTCACTCACTGTCCTTCCAGGTCCCTGGAAACAAGGACTTGCACAGTGAAAGAAACTGACACTCTCCCTACCTACAGTTTTCTGTCCCTAGAAAAAATGTTTTTTTTAAGCACAATATAGCACAAGGAGAATTCACTCACTGTCCTTCCAGGTCCCTAGAAACAAGGACTTGCACAGTGAAAGAAACTGACACTCTCCCTACCTACAGTTTTCTGTCCCTAGAAAAAATGTTTTTTTTAAGCACAATATAGCACAAGGAGAATTCACTCACTGTCCTTCCAGGTCCCTAGAAACAAGGACTTGCACAGTGAAAGAAACTGACACTCTCCCTACCTACAGTTTTCTGTCCCTAGAAAAAATGTTCTTTTTAAGCACAATATAGCACAAGGAGAATTCACTCACTGTCCTTCCAGGTCCCTGGAAACAAGGACTTGCACAGTGAAAGAAACTGACACTCTCCCTACCTACAGTTTTCTGTCCCTAGAAAAAATGTTTTTTTTAAGCACAATATAGCACAAGGAGAATTCACTCACTGTCCTTCCAGGTCCCTAGAAACAAGGACTTGCACAGTGAAAGAAACTGACACTCTCCCTACCTACAGTTTTCTGTCCCTAGAAAAAATGTTTTTTTTAAGCACACTATAGCACAAGGAGAATTCACTCACTGTCCTTCCCAGTCCCTAGAAACAAGGACTTGCACAGTGAAAGAAACTGACACTCTCCCTACCTACAGTTTTCTGTCCCTAGAAAAAATGTTTTTTTTAAGCACACTATAGCACAAGGAGAATTCACTCACTGTCCTTCCCAGTCCCTAGAAACAAGGACTTGCACAGTGAAAGAAACTGACACTCTCCCTACCTACAGTTTTCTGTCCCTAGAAAAAATGTTTTTTTTAAGCACAATATAGCACAAGGAGAATTCACTCACTGTCCTTCCAGGTCCCTGGAAACAAGGACTTGCACAGTGAAAGAAACTGACACTCTCCCTACCTACAGTTTTCTGTCCCTAGAAAAAATGTTTTTTTTAAGCACACTATAGCACAAGGAGAATTCACTCACTGTCCTTCCAGGTCCCTGGAAACAAGGACTTGCACAGTGAAAGAAACTGACACTCTCCCTACCTAGAGTTTTCTGTCCCTAGAAAAAATGTTTTTTTTAAGCACACTATAGCACAAGGAGCATTCACTCACTGTCCTTCCAGGTCCCTGGAAACAAGGACTTGCACAGTGAAAGAAACTGACACTCTCCCTACCTACAGTTTTCTGTCCCTAGAAAAAATGTTTTTTTTAAGCACAATATAGCACAAGGAGAATTCACTCACTGTCCTTCCAGGTCCCTGGAAACAAGGACTTGCACAGTGAAAGAAACTGACACTCTCCCTACCTACAGTTTTCTGTCCCTAGAAAAAATGTTTTTTTTAAGCACAATATAGCACAAGGAGAATTCACTCACTGTCCTTCCAGGTCCCTGGAAACAAGGACTTGCACAGTGAAAGAAACTGACACTCTCCCTACCTACAGTTTTCTGTCCCTAGAAAAAATGTTTTTTTTAAGCACAATATAGCACAAGGAGAATTCACTCACTGTCCTTCCAGGTCCCTAGAAACAAGGACTTGCACAGTGAAAGAAACTGACACTCTCCCTACCTACAGTTTTCTGTCCCTAGAAAAAATGTTTTTTTTAAGCACAATATAGCACAAGGAGAATTCACTCACTGTCCTTCCAGGTCCCTGGAAACAAGGACTTGCACAGTGAAAGAAACTGACACTCTCCCTACCTACAGTTTTCTGTCCCTAGAAAAAATGTTTTTTTTAATAACAATATAGCACAAGGAGAATTCACTCACTGTCCTTCCAGGTCCCTAGAAACAAGGACTTGCACAGTGAAAGAAACTGACACTCTCCCTACCTACAGTTTTCTGTCCCTAGAAAAAATGTTTTTTTTAAGCACACTATAGCACAAGCACAAAACACACTGACACTCTCCCTACCTATCCTTCTCTTTCCCTAAACTAAAGGAATCCAGGTTAAGCAAGAAAGAAATAAAAGTCACTGTCCCTGCCTATGCTGCTCTATCCCTGCTCCGGAACACACTACACTAGGCCGCCGTGCTGGCGGCCTTTTATAGTGTGGGGCGTGTACTAAACACCCTCAGCAATAATTGGCCACAGGCATCCTGCCTGTGGCCAATCATTGCTCTCCTCGCTGCCGGCGCTGTGATTGGCCAAGCATGCGGGGTCACAGTGCATGCTTGGCCAATCACAGCGCCTGGATGACACTGCGATGGCGTAGTGCATTGTGGGCCGTTCGCGTCACTCGAATTTGGCGCGAACGGCCCAAATCGTTCGATCTTCGTCGAACGATCGAACAGCCGATGTTCGAGTCGAACGTATGTTCGACTCGAACACGAAGCTCATCCCTACTATACACTAAGGGGGAAACCTCTGGGGGAATCTAGGATGGAAAAGTACCTGGGGGTCCTAGTAGATGCAATGCCAAGCTGCTGTTAACAAAGCAAACAGAATATTGGTATGCTTTAAAAAAGGGGTTAACTCCAGAGATAAAATGATCATTCTCCCACTCTACAAGACTCTGGTCAGGCCGCACCTGGAGTTATGCTGTCCAGTTCTGGACACCAGTCCTCAGGAAGGATGTACTGGAAATGGAGCGAGTACAAAGAAGGGCAACAAAGCTAATAAAGGGTCTGGAGGACATTAGTTATGAAGAAAGATTGCGAGCACTGAACTTATTCTCTCTGGAGAAGAGACGCTTGAGAGGAGATATGATTTCAATTTACAGATACCGTACTGGTGACCCCACAATAGGGATAAAACTTTTTCGCAAAAGGGAGTTTAACAAGACACGTGGCCACTCACTAAAATTTAAAGAAAAGAGGTTTAACCTTAAACTACGTAGAGGGTTCTTTACTGTAAGAGCGGCAAGGATGTGGAATTCCCTTCCACAGGCAGTGGTCTCAGCGGGGGGGGGGGGGGGCATTGATAGTTTAAAAAAACTATTAAATAACCATACTGACATAATCACACACATAGGTTGGACTTGATGGACTTGTGTCTTTTTTAAACCTCACCTACTATGTAACTATTATAATTTAAAAAGAGTAAACACAGTTGATTGATAATAAATGGCTTCAGTCAAACACTAACCATGAGTGAACGAAATGTTCTTGTGTTATCATTCATATTCTCTGAGAAATGGCCAAGAAATCATAAATTCTGCCAGGGTATGTAAACTTATGAGCACAACTGTATATCTCCACACAGTCACGGACTTAGACTACAAATGCGGTGGGCACGCCTTCTACGACTACCACCGGTCATTTTCGGCCAAGACAGCTGCCAGGCTTAGCCAGTTCCAGGTCAAGACAGACTGGAGTGTTTTTGACACAGAGCTGTACTGCCACCACTTCACAGGCCTCCGCTTCCCGCTCTGTACTATTTGCCAGCCCGCTACCCACACAGCGAATTGGTACTCTGATGCAGCCATAAGACGTCCCTTCTACCCCCCTTTCACCTCCGGCATCGGTCAGGGCTGGCCAGCCCCCGATCAATCTCAGCAACTGGACAGACTAGGACGGCCTGCCTTTTTCAGTAGGGGATGCCGCCGTATGTAACAATTACAAGCAGTGTGAATGCTTCCATGGCCAGTGCAGGCTTCTTCACGTTTGCACAGCATGCCATAAAGCCCACCGGAAGGCCGCCTGAAGTAATTCCTAAAATAAATATTATTCCGAAGGGGTTACAGATTCCCTCTATCTATTGCATATATGTATTAATTGTCTATTATTAAAGGTAGCTAGTCTAATAAAACTCTGATAATGTTACTGTTGGTAGCACAATAATATAAGATTAGCTATGAAAACAAACACACTGCTTAACCACTTACGGACCTCCCGCCGCAGGAATACGTTGCAACTTTGAAGAGGAATACTGCTGTTATGGTAGTTATCCTCTTCTTCAGCGGGCGGTCCTCTTTCAGATAAAAGTGGTCTATGCAGCGGATATGCCGCAAAATCACTTTTATTGGGGGTGGGAGAGAGCCCCCCCTCCCGCCGCTCTCCGGAGCCCTCTGCCGCTTACCGGAGCCATCTGCAGTGGCGATCCGGTCCTGTCCCTGCCTGGGTATGGAGATGGGTGAGGGGAAGATGGCCCCCACCCGTCTCCATATCATTGCAGGGCAGAAGCGATGTCAAAACCTCACTTCCGCCTAATGCTCTTAAAGGGACATATATATATATTTTTTGAAATGACATACATTTTTATTTAATTCTTTATTGCATTTTAGTCTAAATATGAGATCTGAGGTTTTTTTGACCCCAGATCTCATATTTAAGAGGACCTGTCATGCTTTTTTCTATTACAAGGGATGTTTACATTCCTTGTAATAATAATAAAAGTGACCCAAAATTTATTTCTTTTTAAAAACAGTATCAAAATACAAAAAAATTAAGTAAAATAAATAAAAATTTTTTTTTTTTAAAGCGCCCCGTCCCGACTAGCTCACGCGCAGAAGCGAACGCATATGTGAGCAGCGCTAGCATATAAAAATGCCGCGATCGTTAGAGCAAGAGAAATGATTCTAGCCCCATACCTCCTCTGTAACTCAAAACACGCAATCTGTAGAATTTTTTAAACGTCGCCTATGGATATTTTTAAGGGGTTCTAGGTAAGTTTGTCGCCATTCCACGAGCGGGCGCAACTTTGAAGCGTGACATGTTGGGTATCAATTTACTCAGCGTAATACGCATACGTGAGCAGCGCTAGCATATGAAAACGGTGTTCAAACCACACATGTGAGGTATCGCCACGATCGTTAGAGCGAGAGAAATAATTCTAGCCCCATACCTCGTCTGCAACTCAAAAAACGCAACCTGTAGAATTTTTTTAACGTCACCTATGGATATTTTAAGGGTAAAAGTTTGTCGCCATTCCACGAGCGGGCGCAACTTTAAAGCGTGACATGTTGGGTATCAATTTACTCAGCGTAACATTATCTTTCACAATATAGAAAAAATTGGGCTAACTTTACTGTTGTCTTATTTTTTAATTAAAAAAAGTACGCTTGTAAGACCGTTGCGCAAATATGGTGTGACAAAAAGTATTGCAACTACTGCCATTTTATTCTCTAGGGTGGTAGAAAAAATATATATAATGTTTTGGGGTTCTAGGTAAATTTCTAGCAAAAAAAATGTTTTTAACTTGTAAACACCAAATCTCAGAAAGAGGCTCGTCCTTAAGTGGTTAATAAAACAACGTCTTATTTATTTCCCAAGAAAATAGGAATATGCTAGCATGAAAATACTATAGAGAATTATACAGCGTATATGACAAAAGAATATTCCTCATTCAGATCTCCAACACCATAGCAACATTACTTGCAGCAACACTTGCATTTGTTTTTTCTGCATGTTGTTCCAAAACCTCTATCTTTGCTGAGCCCCGAGACTGTTCAGCTTTTGCATGTGTGGAGGATAACTCCATAATTCCAGACTGGGCTTCATGTAATTCCTTCCTAAGCAGTATTGTAATACGCTCATTATCAGACTCTCTCTGATTCAAAGAGGCAATGCAACTTTCTGTTTGTTTACACGTTTCCTCTAATTCACAGGTGTCAAACACAAGGCCCGCGGGCCGAATCCGGCCCTCCAGGCCATTTCATGTGGCCCTCGCACCTCCAGCCAACCTCTGGTCCTCCTCCAGACCCTTACTTTCTGCTTTCAAGCAATGCATCCAGCTTCTTCCCAGCAGCAGCATAAGGAAAGGGCGGTGCACTGTGATATAAGGGAGAGTGGGGGACTCAACTTCTAATGGTGGGGTGGATCTTGACATCTAATATATGGGGAGGAGATGCGCTGGACATCTACTCTTACAGATACAACCGGCCCTGTTGAAGGCAATCATAATGCTGATAAGGCCCACAATGAAATTGAGTTTGACACCCCTGCTCTAATTCATTCATTTTCTGTTCCAATACACATTTCTCAGTCACTATCTGTTCAATGTGATCACAAACACTTGCATCTGCCTTTGCAACCATTGTTAATATATTCTTAGTTACACTTTGTACCTGCTCCAATAATTGTTCTCTCTCAGTATCCCATTGGGCTTCTTTCGCTGTAGCAATGCCTTTCATTTTCAATAACATGCATACAACATTGGCCATCTTTGCTTTCTTGCATTTTTTCGAAGAAGTCTCATATTTTATCTGATCATTATTAATATTACATTGTCTCAATAAATCATTAAATTGTTGCGTTAAAGCTTTTTCTGCCCCGGTGTTAAAATGAACACAGGCATGTCTCTTAATAAAATCTTCAATGACTTCCATTGATTTGCTAATTAGTCTACGCTGAGGGTTGCTCAACCAGTCTATATATAGTTGCACATAAACAAACACACAGATAATACACACAGATAAAAGCTGTTTAAAAGCTAACTTGTAGTTCTCCAGCACACAAGGCAATGCTTTACTATTACCACTGACTTTAGCCCTATTATCTCAGAACGCAGGCCACATTGAACTTCTATTGGAACAGAGAGCTATTTCACTCTCACGTGGAGAAAAATAAAACGAAAAAATAAACTAATAAAAAAAGATAATAATAATATTTTTTTTTTTTAAATCTATATTTCTCCCACTTCCTCCTCAAAGATGTCTGGTTATCCTGTCAATCTGCAGAGCATATCAGATAACCAAGGGTGATCAGCACCTCCCTCGCCAGCCCACTTGACCAGCTACACAGGCCTCAATCAATTGCACTAGCAATACAATAAACGTTAACACATACACATATACCAGCCAAAAATCTCACCAGGTTTTGCACGTCCGCTTACTGATGAAATATTTCATAGAACCTTTACGACTAGAATTCACAAACCAGCGCAAATCTTGTCCACAGTAGAGAGGCTTTTGGTTCTAGGTGTAGTTGATTCCTTAGCTTATAGGGACTCAAGACAAAAATACATTAGGGTTTGTGGATCCTGTGCAGAAATAAATTCCACACGCCTTCTGGGGTGCCAATTGAAGTAAATATTATTCCGAGGGGGTTACGGATTCCCTCTATCTATTGCATATATGTATTAATTGTCTATTCCTATAGTTAGCTAGTCTAATAAAAAATGATAATGTTACTGTTGGTAGCACAATAATATAAGGTTAGCTATGAAAACAAACACACTGCTTAATAAAACAACATCTTATTTATTTCACAAGAAAATAGGAATATGCTAGCATGAAAATACTATAGAGAATTATACAGAGTATATGACAAAAGAACATCAAAGATACTTATCACAATGCTGTCCTTGAGATATTGTTTCGTCAGCTGGGCTCTGGATGGCAAAAGAGCCATGAGGCTCACAGAAGCAAGCCAAGAGCCAAAAAGGGACGACTTCCCTTCTGTGTGCACCTTATACACATCCATTCAGACCCACTCGTAACCACCCCCAATTGCCTCCTGTCCAATGAGATATTGCCAAGAGGTAGTCCTTTAAATATATTATATTTCTGTCCGTCCTGCTGTATTGGTCTCTAGGGGCAGCATTGTCAATGTATCATGTCTACGTGCCCTGGGCCGTCTTCAGTGTTAGATAGCCCTTGTTCTCTTTGAAGCCTGTAATCATGCATTACAATCTTATCACACCAGGTGGGTAGGAGTCAAGCTTTTGTTCTACAAAGCTTTGATGTGCAACTTGTTACATTACAACTTGGGGCCATCTGCCTGTATCAACCAGGAAGTGAAATTCCAGAAATATGATATTTAACCACGTTGCCTTCCAACACCACCTGTCAACTGAAACAGCAGGGAAAGTCCTGACTAGGCCGGATTAATGTCAGTTGGTTGGGGTTCTACCTCTCTACATACCCTGCCCCCTCACTGACCATATTCCTGATGCATGGCTTCACAGCGGAGTTCCACACCGGCCTCATTGCCTTACCCCTCGCCACCCATGAATGCAGGAATTTCCCCTCAAATACGCCTCAGTTGACCTGGCCATCTAGGCCAACATTGGGATAGGTCCCGGTGCTGAGCTGTCCAAAGTAGACATCTCAGATGCGTTCAAACTTCTCCCTATCGCACCATCCCTCTCGCGGTGGCATGGTATTAAGTGGACAGAGTCTTATTACTTCGCCACCAAGCTGACCTTTGGGTCCAAGAGCAGCCTGTGGCTGTTCGACGTCTTCGCTCAGGCACTCACATGGATTCTGTCACACCATGACTTCCTGCTCATCGAAAAAACAGGCACACCCCTGGCAGATCTAGACAAGAATAGTGTTCAGCAACCTCAACTTGCCCATAGCCGAGCATGAAGTGGAAGGCCCGCCACACAAACTTCCTAGGTGTCACTCTGGATACGCGTGCCATGAAAACTAGCCTGCCTCCTGACTAACTAGCCTGTATCAGCACAGTTATCCACAACTTCACCCTTTTGCAAGGGTGCTCCAGAAGGCAGTTGCAATTCTTACTAGGGATGCTCAACTTCGCCGTGAGAATTATTCCTCAAGGGCGCTCATTTATATCATGGCTTTTAGTCTTTTTCACACCAGTGCATGATCCAGACCGAGTTCTCAAACTAGACTAAGCAGCAGTAGCAGACTTAGCTATGTGGGACGAGTTCCTCACCAACTGGAATGACATTTCAATGCTCATTCCGGGAGTATCAGCTCAGTCACCACAGGTGGTCACTAATGCCGCAGCCTCCATGGGCTTTGCGTCCATTGTCGGCCGCCACTAATTCGCCCAAACTTTTGCCCCCAGAAATCCTCTTAGTCCCTGGATTCACCCAGTCCTCAGCACTCTTCGAGCTGTATCCTATTGTGGCAGCTGCCCAGGTCTGGGGCCACACCTGGACTGGACAAACAGTGGTCTTCACCACGGACAATCAGGCCACAGCCAACATCATCAATAAAGGTGGATCCAAGTCACTCCCCATCATGTCCTTCCTGCGCAGGCTCATGCAGCTGTTACTCCATCACCAGTTTAAACATTTTTCTGCAAACATGTTCCAGGCAAATGCAATATCGCAGCTGATGCGCTGTCCTGTTTTTACTTGACTTTGTTTTTCCAGCGGGAGCCTGGAGCCGACCCAACGACTGCTCCTGCCCTGGTCATTGCTGATGATGGAGTGAAGGCGCACATCGCGAACGCAACCCAGCTCATTAACCACTCCCTGGCTCACAACACACTGAAGGCCTATCACACATCTAGAAACACTTACCGCAAGTTTTTGGTCTCTTGCCCCGGGGCAGCGATAGGTGACGTTAGACGCGTCTTAGCCTTAGTTTCTGTTATGTCCCTTAGACACGTGGTCTCTCAGGGTGCTGCTAGCAATGCTGCCAGTATCTGCTCAGCAAGTTACACACAGGCTGCGAAAAATGGAAGGAAACTATTGGACAGCCGCACTCCAAAAACAGTTCCTTTATTGGAAAATCACAGAAATCCAAGCTGACGCATTTCGCACTGTAATTTCAGTGCTTACTCATAGCTCAAGCTATGAGTAAGCACTGAAATTACAGTGCGAAACGCGTCAGTGGTCTGCTCTTATTTTTTGCTTTGGTTTGGATTTCTGTGATTTTCCAATAAAGGAACTGTTTTTGGAGTGCGGCTGTCCAATAGTTTCCTTCCATTTTTCGCATCATTATATGCATTGGCTGCACCCGTGGCTTGGGATAGAAGTGGAAAAATCAATCAGGTACATCTGAGCGGTAATTTTCTTTTTTCGTTCTATTTACACACAGGCTGGATGAACTTCTTAACCATGGAGAGGGTTTATTACTCACTCAGAAACATGATGACTTTGTTACATGGAGGAGTCTTAATACAACAGGCTTCTGTCATTACCAGATGTAATCCCTTCTGTGTATCATGCTGCTGCTTCCCAGTCCCACACACACTAACTTACTTCCTGGTACAGCCCCTCCCCCAGCATGCATCAGGAGAAAAGGGTGAAGGGTCACAGTGATCCAATACAAACATCACAGTTTCATATTGCCACACGCAGCTGGCCCTTTCTTACAATACCATCAGGCTATACCTAGCCGGCGTCCAGCACTTTCTGTCCTTAATAAACCCCAGCAAACCATCAGTATTTATGGCCCATGCTGTCAGGTCTTTTCTACGGGGCGTCCAGAGACACCAGCCCGTAGCCAGCGGCAAACACCTACCTGTCATGAGTGCCATCTTCAGAGGCATGTCTGAAATCCTTACACATTGTTTGTTTGGGCTTTTGCCCAGCCTGGTCATCCAAGCGTCCATCTACTTGGCCTTCTATGGTTTTCTGTGACCTAGTGAATTTACCGTTAATGGCACTGGCAGTCAAACACTGCTCAGACGTCACCTTACTCGCTTTCAGGACCGCTACTCTCTGCATCTTACAGTCTCCAAAACCCAACAAACCGGTCCCGGGGTTGACATCAACCTGTTTTAAACCAACAACGCCTGGTGCCCAGTGGCGGTACTCGACCGACTACTGTCCCAGCTACCCAGCCAATCTGATAGTAGCTCGCTGCTACCCTTTCCGAACGGCCCCCTAAGCGGCAGCCAGTTCATCAGACATGTCAAGATCCTTCTAGTCAACTTGGGCCTTGACCCCAGGCAGTTCTCTGGACACTCCTTCTGGATTGGAGCAGCTTCTGCTGACCTGACCACTTGATCAAGAAGTTAGGCAGATGGAAGTCCACTTGCTTTGCTATGTACATCCCAAATCCTCAGCTGGAAATGGCACAGGCCTTCACCAAGCTGGCTCAATAAACCACTGAACCAATAAAGAATTATTACCTAGTCTTTTGCCCCCTTTTCTTGGCATACCAAACAGACCACCAAGGCACACCTCAGGTCTATTTATGTTGTATGTCTTGTCGCGTGTTTATGTAATCCATATCGATCTTGGTCGTAGGGTCACGACCATAAGTAAGAAGGCCAGTATGGTGGCCTGAATTAATGGGAGGTGCCCGGGGGGTATTTAAGCAGCCCACTCGTCCATGCTCTTTGTCGGTTCCAGTGCGCGATACCCTCCCTCCCTTCCCTTTTTCAGGGCAATTCTCAACACATCCTTCTCCATGATTACTCATTACTTAACTTGGGTATGCCCCCTTTTCTTTGCATACCGACCAGACCACCAAGGCACACCTCAGGTCTATTTATGTTGTATGTCTTGTCGTGTGTTTATGTGATCCATATCGGCCTCAGTCTTAAGGCCACGACTATATATATATATATATATATATACAGGGCCGTTTGAAGGAATTTGGGGGCCCCAATAAAAATGGACATGGAGGCCCCCCCAACCCCCCCCTCCCCGCACTCACGCAAAGCCTACAGGAAACACAGCCTAGCGATACAGATACACATTAACATTAAGATGCTGTTTAGGACTGTTTATGGACAGTGGGTTGGACAGGGGGACCGTAGGATGGACAGGGGGACCGTGGGATGGACAGGGGGACAGTGGGATGCACAGGGGGACCGTGGGATGGACAGGGGGACCGTGTGATATCCACATCATCTCCCCCACTGTAATATCCACATCATCTCCCCCACTGTAATATCCCCATCATCTCCCCTACTATAATATCCACATCATCTCCCCCACTGTAATGTCCACATCATCTCCCCCACTGTAATATCCACATCATCTCCCCCACTGTAATGACCACATATCCTCTCTGTACTGTCCACATCTCCCCCCTGTAATGTCCACATCTCCCCCCTGTACACATCTCCCCACATCTCACCTCGGCCACTGCCGCCGGGTGTACCAAGATGGCCACCACTCCGAAGCTAGGCCCGAAGCCGCGTCCTTTCCTATGGACGGCTATGGCTTGGGCGGCTCGGCTGCTCGAGTCCTGCAAAGGGAACGGCGTTCCAGCTGTGAAAAAAGTGCAGGGACTCCGTTCCCATGCGTTCCTGCAGGACTCAAGCTCTGGACCTAGGGCGGAAATCCAGGACAGTGACAGGCAGCAGGCAGGCACCCTAGGCTGGGGCCCCAGGCCAGCTCGGGGCCTCAAGCAATTGCTTGTTTTGCCTGTCCTGTTGCAACGGCCCTGTGTGTATATATTTATATATATATATATATATATATACACACACATACATATATATATATATATATATATATATATATACACACATACATATATATATATATATATATATATATATATATATATATGTAGCGATACCTCCAACTAAGGAGGCCGCAGAATTAGATTTTGGGCCCTGAGTGCAGCTCCGCCAACCCCCGGCAATAGGCTCTACCCCCTTCTGGCACAGCTAGTACTAACAATCAATGATATGTCCTATGCAAAAGAATAACTAAGCAAGGACACAGTAATGAATTGTAATAGGTAAAGTGTTTTACTCATTTTTCTCAATATGGATAAAGGGGTAACAGTAATCACAGTTCAAGATAATCACTCCTAAGGGCAGCGTCCTGCCACTCTAACACACTATATAGTAACACACGCTACAGGTGCGCCATACGGGCGACCGTTAACTAAGTGCCCTATGGCGCAGTAATCAAACACGCTAGAATCCCCACCAGGCCTGGTTCTAATATTTAGCTTAGTCCTTCTTTCTTCACCGGTAGGTCTGTAATGGTGGTGCACTTTAAACAGAGTATAACTTTGTAATCCAAAGGGTATGAAAATAACTTGTAGGCCACGGCAGTCTATAGGCCTATATACAGTAACAGTATCTTAGCTGGGCTTACGCCCTCTCACCCGCCGAACTACGGATCCAGTCCGGGAAACCTCCACCAGCCGTGTCACACACACTCGATCTCTCCAACGATCAGGCCCCCGATCCGACAAGGCTGTAGCTCACAAAGTCAGATGCCACCCAGGCTCGCAGAGGGGAGGGTGGAAGGCTCTTTGGTGCAGAGCAAGGCCTCAGGCTTCAGGCCTTGCACTCCGACACATCCGCACAGGAGGATCCGTCTGTGAAGTCTCGTGTCCCCAAAGAGGCCGAGCCCGGCCTCGCCTCCTCCTTTTATAACCCCTCCCATGAGTCTCTGCGGTGGAACATCTAAAGAATGGGGTTATGGGTAATGTAGTTTCTTCCCAATATAGGGGAATACCCCGCTACACACTCCCCCCACTTAAACTCTTTGGTCCCCAAAGATAAATTTTAGCAACAACTATATATAACATTGGACCATTCTGAAAACGATGTTGGGATAGGGGATTCCCACCATAACTGAGGGGTTGAATTCCCTTGCCCACAGGTCACATTATCATGGGTGGCCTGCCTAACTGTGCCAGAGAGTGAGCTGGGGTTGCCCTCCACCAAATGGACAGTGGAGGGATCCGGAATCTCAGCATTTCTCCTAGCAGTGACCACAGAGTCTTCCGAACTGTTCCCCATCTGGGGGTAGGTCAGCTTCTTAGGAGGTCGAATGACTCTTCGAGCTCTTTGCTCTCCTGGAATCTCTGGCTCTGGCGTCACAGGCTCCTCTTCCTCGGAGCAACTATCATGGGCATCTTCCCAGTAATCTGCTGAAGGACTGAAAGGGATGAACTCTGTAGCCTCTGGGTTCAGTGTTTCATCTGTGGTATCTTGGGTGACTGGAAGATCTATGATAGAAGTTCCTGGAGTTGGGGAAGACCACAGCCAATCAAGCTCTCCTTCTTCATCTCCACTAAGTTGGGAGGCTTCTCCATTTCCAGCTCGGGAGGTCTGTGACCGAGTGTGCGGCCTAGGAGTATCCAAGATAGAGGCCTGTGCAGGGGAGTCTCCCACGGAAGGTATTCTAACTGCCTCCGCAAGTGGGAGCAGGTGGTTTCGATGCCATGTCTTCAGTGGGCCTACCTTTCCCTCTGGCTTCACCTTGTAGACAGGTAGGCCCGGCAACTTCCTGCAGATGACATAGGGTTCAGATCTCCATCTGTCTGCGAGTTTGTGCTTTCCGGGGACTCCCAGATTGCGCAACAGTACTCGATCCCCGGGCTGTAGGTCTTGTACCCGGACCTTCAAGTCGAAATTTCTTTTATTCCGAGCTCCCCTTTGATCTGAGGCCGCTTGAGCTTGTTCATATGCTACTTTCAGGCTGTGTCTGAGCCTGTCCACATATCCTTTGTGGGATGTGGCTGAGGAATGGTCCAGTGAGGTGCCAAAAGCCAGGTCCACTGGTAGTCTCGCTTCTCTCCCAAACATGAGTCGATATGGGGAATAGCCTGTAGCATCACTGATGGTGCAGTTGTAAGCATGTACTATGGCTGCTATGTGTTTGCTCCAATGTTGCTTTTTCTCACTTTCCAGAGTCCCCAACATGTTGAGCAAGGTTCGGTTGAACCTTTCCGGCTGAGCATCTCCCTGAGGGTGGTAAGGTGTAGTTCGAGTCTTCTTAATTCCCAAAGAATCCAAGAGCTTCTGGATCAGCTTACTCTCGAAGTCCCTCCCTTGGTCTGAATGGAGTCTCTGTGGCAGCCCATAATGGACAAAGTACTTCTCCATAAGTACCTTGGCCACGGTGGAGGCCTTCTGATCTTTGGTGGGGAAAGCCTGGGCATACCGGGTGAAATGGTCGGTTATCACCAGAACATTTCCTAGTCCACTCAGGTCGGGTTCGAGGCAGAGAAAGTCAATGCACACCAGGTCCATGGGCCCTTGGCTCTGTAGATGGCCCATTGGGGCAGCTTGATGGGGCAAAGTCTTCCTCTGGATGCATCGCGCACATGAGTGGCAGTACTCCTCTACCTCTGCCCTCATGCAGGGCCAATAGAACCGACTTCTGACAAGTTGAAAGGTCCTTTCAGCCCCTAGGTGGCCATGATTGTCATGCAAGGCAATCAGAACAGTCTCCCGATGTTTCTCTGGGAGGAACAGCTGCCACTTATCTTCTGAGTCATCAGAGGGGCCCCTTCGGTAGACCACTCCCTGATGTAACTGCAACCTATCCCACTCCTTCCTCAGCAGGCGAGCTTCTTTTGAAGGTTGACGCATGAGTATGTTTGGATCCTGATTTTTCAAGGCCTCCAGGACCAATCTCCCCATGGGGTCTTCCAATTGGTCACACCTCAATTCCTTCTTGGACAGTCTTGGTAGGTTGTCCTCTTCCAATTGAGCTACTCCACAGTAGTGTTTGGGGACTCCCACCGTGGTAACTCCTATTTCCTCTGCTCTGGAGCCTCCTCGGGCTTGGAATTCAGCTCCTTGACAAAGGGCCCGCACCCCGTCCGGTGCCACTTGGGTCCAATCTTCTATTTCAATGGTCGGGGAATGAGATCTTCTGGACAGAGCGTCTGCGTCTCGATTCCCCACTCCTGGTCTATACTTAAGGCTGAAGTTGAATCCAGACAGGGCAGCCAGCCACCTGTGTCCAGTGGCATCCAGCTTGGCCGTGGTGAACAGGTAGGTAAGGGGGTTGTTGTCGGTCTTCACAGTGAGCTCTGCTCCATACAGATAGTCTTTGAGCTTGTCTACTACCGCCCACTTGAGGGCCAGGAACTCCAGCTTGTGAGTGGGGTAGTTCTTCTCAGAGGGGGTCAGGCTCCTACTCACATAGGCAACAGGCCGCAATTGCCCCTCATGTTCTTGGTAAAGTACTCCTCCCAGACCGTCATGACTAGCATCCACGTGCAGTTCATAGGGTTTGGTTGGGTCTGCGTAGGCCAAGACTGGTGCAGTGGTCAGGCTCCTCTTCAATTCCTGGAAAGCCTCTTCACACTTCTGATTCCACTGATCTCTGATGGACTCTCCTGGCCTCCTGGGCCCCGAGCCATCCTCTTCTCCTTCAGTCTTGAGCAACTCATTCAATGGTCTAGCAATTCGGGCAAATCCCTCCACAAACCTCCTGTAGTAGGAGCAGAAGCCCAAGAAGGATCTGAGTTCTGTTACTGTGGTGGGCCGTGGCCAGGAGGTAACTGCCTCCAATTTCTCAGGGTCTGTGGCCACCCCTTCTTCAGACACTATGTGCCCCAGATAGTTCACAGAAGACTGGTAGAACCGACACTTCTCAGGCGAAAGCTTAAGTCCTTCCTCACTGAGTCTTCTCAACACTTTTTCCAGCCTCTCTTCATGTTCCTCCAAGGTTCTCCCAAAGACAATGACATCGTCCAGGTATACAAGGACTTCTATCAAGTTCATGTCCCCTACTGTCTTCTCCATGAGGCGTTGGAAAGTAGCTGGGGCTCCAGACAGACCTTGGGGCATCCGGTCGAATTCAAAGAACCCCACTGGGGTTATGAAAGCTGTCTTCTCCTTGTCTGTTGGGTGCATCGGAATCTGATAGTACCCACTCTTGAGATCCATAACGCTGAACCATTTGGCTCCAGACAAGCTCTGTAGGGCATCCTCTATCCTCGGAGTGGTGTACTGGTCAGGTATGGTTCTCCTGTTGAGAGTCCTGTAGTCGATACAGAGCCTCAATGATCCATTCTTCTTTCGGACCACCACTATGGGAGAGGCATAGGGGCTTCTGGACTCCCGTATCACACCAGTCCTCTTGAGTTCTGCAAGTTGTTCCCTCAGATCCTCCAGATCTGCTAGCGGGACCCGCCTGACCCTCTCTCGGAAGGGCTTATCTTCCTGGAGGCGGATCCGATGGGTGGCACTCCTTGCACACCCCACATCAAACTCATCCTTAGAGAAGATCTTCTCCCATCTATTCAACTGGGCCTTGGCTCTCTCTTTCCAAGCCCTGGACAGATTCGGGTTCTCCATGGTCAGCTTCTCCCAAACATCCCCTTCTTCACCTGTCCTCTTCACTTCTGACAGGGTAACAGGGGCCGCCGGGCTCACCTGGCCTAGCAACATTCTGGCTGGGATTTCCATGGGGTCTTTGGTAATATTCCTAACACTCACTGGAACTCTATAATGGGCCTTCTTCAGGACCTTCAGCGGAATCACTTCCGGTATCACCTCCAGGCCTGAGGACTCACCCCTTGGGTCTGACTCCAGCATGACAAAGGGACCAGGCTGCTCCCAAGTAAGCTTCACAGTGGCCCTGAGACAGGTTACTTCACCGGGCTGCAACACTACCCCTTCTCTTCCAAGTCTCCACACCTTCCCTATCTCCTCTCCAGGGGTCTCCCGCTCTTGGACCAGCCGTTGGTAGGCTGTCTTCAGCATGGGATGGATCTTGGTAGCTGCTTGTCTTTCTTCTGTCACGAGAGGGGTCAGGAGTCTTCGGACCAAGTCCGTGTTTGTCCCTATTATAAGGGAATTCTTGTTGGCTCCAGGCGGCCTAGGGCACACAACTGCCAGGGTGTCAAACACTTCGGCCTTCCCAGCCACTAATGGGTCAAAGGTCATTTTGATGGGAAGGTAGCCGTCGTAAGGGAAACTCTGGGTTCCAATTCCCCATATTTCCAGCTCTTCTATCTTCTGGATAGGCAGATGACTCAGGTGCCTGTCGTAGAAGTCCCGGTATAGTAAGGTCACTTGTGCCCCGGTATCCAGGAGGCCCCTGGTGTAGACTCCCTCCACTTGAATGGGCACTATAGGGGATGGGCCTACCAGCTTCTCTGGATATGGCCTGGCAGGAGCCGCCTTCTTCTGACCTTTTCCCTTTGGACTCTCTCTTGTCCTATTCCCTTTGGACTTGAAGCTTTCTTGAGCCTGGTATGCACTGACTTCCCTCCTTTTAATGGGTGTAGGAACCCGCTGAGGGGTACTATTATTTTTCTTGGGTGGGCACCCCCTTTGGGGGGTGCCGTGCCTCTCCTGAGGGGTCTCCCCTTCTTCTTGGAGTATAGCTTTGTTGAGGGGTATTGCGTTTCCCCTTTGGTGTTCTATCTCTCTTTTTGTTTTTCTTCGCATTCAGCTTGGAGTTTACTGAAGATGGTGGGCACCCGGTTGACTCCTTCACCGGGGCCCTCTGGAGTTTCCCGCCGGCTTGCGGTTGTCTGGTCTCTTCTTCTTCGGACTAGAACATGTGGCTGCAATGTGGCCAACTCCCCCACAGTTGAAGCAGACTATATCTCCCCATTCTTGTAAAGGTTCGGGTGCTGAGGCAATCGGGAACAATTCCTTCCTTGGACTTTCCTTCTTCTTGGGACACTCTGTGTCTTTTGCTATCAGAGAGGTCAATATCTCTAACACCTTGGACATCTGAGTTTTTAGGGTGTCTATCTCCGCCTCTCTTTCAGGGATCATTACTGGATTGACCAGCACCTGTGCGGGTACAACATTTGTCTTATCCTTCTGCTGGTCCTGTTGCAGCGCCTCCTCATCTCTGATAATTTTTATTAAATCAGCATAAGTCAGCAACATTCCTCCTCCCAAGGTTTTCAGGTGCAGCCAGACTGGATCGGAGCGTAGCGCTCCCTTTAAGACTTGCTTCATTCTTGCCCCATCGGCATCTTGGGGCTTCATCCCTTTCTTTAACACAATCTTGCACAGCAGCCTGTTTAGCCTTCTGACATACTCGGAAAGTTTCTCCTCCGGTTTTTGGAAAGTGTGTTCAAACTGGTAGACCGTCTCTGTCACCTTGTCTAATTGACCAAACTCTTCCTGCAGCATAGCTAGACAATCCTGCGCCGTGCACCCTGCATTCCCAAACCGGAAACTTTTCACTGCTTCTGCTGCTGCACCTTTAAGGCTTTCTAACACTCGCTGCCTCTTCTGTGCCTCCGGCACCTCCCATGCCTCCACCGCCTGTAATGCCTGCTCCACCCAGGTATCAAAATCTTCTTCCCCTGCCGGGACAGGGAGCTTCCCTGAGAATATTTTTAGTCTCCGGTAGCTAGTTTCCACATGTACCGTACTTGTCTTCTGACATTTGGCTAGCAAATCCCCTATTGCATTTATCAGTTCTGGTGATATAGCAGTGGCCGGTGCAGGTGCCACCGGGGGTGTCGCCCTGTCTTCTCTTTCAGGTGGAGTTCGGGCCGCAGCCTGTGGCGATCCCGTAGGGGATGGTTCCCTTTCTACAGTTATTGCGTGCGCCAGCCTAAATGTTCTGTTGTCTGGCGTCCGCAGACACTTGTGCTTACAAGCCTCTGGCATCCCGTCCCAATATTCCACTAATGCGTATTGATATGAGATGTTTGGGTCTGTCTTCATGTCTATCACCCACGGTGTGTGATCTGGGGACACTGAACTCATCAGTTCCTCTACCGTCTCACTTGACCATTTCTCGCCAGGAAGGCTAATGGCTATCGACTGTTTTGGCTCTGTATTAGCGGCTTTGCACCACTCTTCTACCGCTCTTGGATCCATGGGGTCCATGCCGGCACTTCTGGCGTTCGCTTGCTGCATCATGATCCCGGACGAGCCCCCAGGTGTAGCGATACCTCCAACTAAGGAGGCCGCAGAATTAGATTTTGGGCCCTGAGTGCAGCTCCGCCAACCCCCGGCAATAGGCTCTACCCCCTTCTGGCACAGCTAGTACTAACAATCAATGATATGTCCTATGCAAAAGAATAACTAAGCAAGGACACAGTAATGAATTGTAATAGGTAAAGTGTTTTACTCATTTTTCTCAATATGGATAAAGGGGTAACAGTAATCACAGTTCAAGATAATCACTCCTAAGGGCAGCGTCCTGCCACTCTAACACACTATATAGTAACACACGCTACAGGTGCGCCATACGGGCGACCGTTAACTAAGTGCCCTATGGCGCAGTAATCAAACACGCTAGAATCCCCACCAGGCCTGGTTCTAATATTTAGCTTAGTCCTTCTTTCTTCACCGGCAGGTCTGTAATGGTGGTGCACTTTAAACAGAGTATAACTTTGTAATCCAAAGGGTATGAAAATAACTTGTAGGCCACGGCAGTCTATAGGCCTATATACAGTAACAGTATCTTAGCTGGGCTTACGCCCTCTCACCCGCCGGACTACGGATCCAGTCCGGGAAACCTCCACCAGCCATGTCACACACACTCGATCTCTCCAACGATCAGGCCCCCGATCCGACAAGGCTGTAGCTCACAAAGTCAGATGCCACCCAGGCTCGCAGAGGGGAGGGTGGAAGGCTCTTTGGTGCAGAGCAAGGCCTCAGGCTTCAGGCCTTGCACTCCGACACATCCGCACAGGAGGATCCGTCTGTGAAGTCTCGTGTCCCCAAAGAGGCCGAGCCCGGCCTCGCCTCCTCCTTTTATAACCCCTCCCATGAGTCTCTGCGGTGGAACATCTAAAGAATGGGGTTATGGGTAATGTAGTTTCTTTCCAATATAGGGGAATACCCCGCTACATATATATATATATATATATATATATATATATATATACACACACATACAGGTGCATCTCATAAAGTTAGAATATCATCAAAAAGTTAATTTATTTCAGTAATTCAATTAACAAAGTGAAACTCATATATTTTATAAGAATGTGTTACACACAGAGTGATATATTTCAAGCTTTTCATTCTTTTAATTTTAATGATTATGGCTTACAGCTAGTGAAAATCCAAAATGCAGTATCTCAGAAAATTTGAATATTACATGAGACCAATTAAAAAAAAAAAAAAAAAAAGGATTTTTAATACAGAAATATAGGCTTACTGAAAAGTATGCCTACGTACAGTATAGTATGCACTCAATACTTGGTCTGGGCTCCTTTTGCTTGAATTACTGCATTCATGCGGCATGACATGGAGGCGATCAGCCTGTGGCACTGCTGAGGTGTTATGGAAGCCATGGCCGGCACAAGACATTGTGCTGCCTGGAACCAAGGATGAAATGCTGCCCCCCCCCCAAAAAAAAAAATCATGCTCACCAAAAGGCCCCCACATCCATTATTATATATCATGGTAACTAAAGAGGACCGGACAAGGCGGTCTACGTGTATAGGAATATAAAGAGGACCTTTCATGGCTCTATACATGTATGTAGCAGTATAAAGAGAACCTGTCAAGGCTATATACATGTATGTAGGTGTATAAAGAGGACCTGTCATGGCTATATAGGAGTATAAAAAAAAAACTGTCATGGCACTATACACGTATACAGGAGTATAAAGAGGACCTGTTATGGCTCTATACACGTATACAGGAGTATAAAGAGGACCTGTTATGACTCTATACATGTATATAGGAGTATAAAGAGGACCTGGTATGGCTCTGTACATGTATATAGGAGTATAAAGAGAACCTGTTATGGCTCTATACATGTATATAGGAGTATATAAAAGGACCTGTGCGTGGCTGGCGGCTGCAATGTCCGCTGGCCACCCGCAATCGCACCCGAGAGAGACAGAATGGGGATCTGTCAATGTAAGCAGACAGATCCCCGTTCTGACAGGGGAGGAGAGACAGATCTGCTGTTTCTAGTGATTAGGAACATAAATCTCTCTCCTCCTTCAGTCAGTCCCATCCCCCACAGTTAGAAACACCTCCCAGGGAACACATTTAACCCCTTGATCGCCCCCTAGTTTTAACCCCTTCCCTGCCAGTGACATTTACACAATAAGCAGTGCATTTTTATAGCACAGATCGCTGTATGAGTCAATGGTCCCAAAAATGTGTCAATTGTGTTCGATCTGTCCCCCGCAATGTCGTTGCAGATTGTGACTTGCCACACGTTGCAGATTGTGACTTGCCACATCAACTGCCACGCCACCTGTCACAAGTTGCGGATTGTCACTTGCCTGCTACAATTGTCACTTGCTGTGTCACTTGCCTGCTAAGGTGTGGATTTTACTTGTTGTGTTCCAGAGTGAAGTCAGACAGCAGAGAGATGATGTAATCTCTCTGCTGTCCGCGGCTGCACTGTGAGGGCAGAACTGCAGTGATGCAGGGCGGGCGGTAAGAGATGATGTCATCTCTCTGCTTCCCGGCCCGCGGACCCTCCGGCCCGCTGATTGGCTAGCCTGCCCGCTCACCTGCCGACTGTCCTGTTCGCCGGCTCGCCCGCTAACTGGCCGCCCCCGCTCATCCGCTCACTCACCTGCCAAGCCGCCCACCCGCTCACTCACTCAGCCACTGAGCCACCTGCTTACTCACTCACTTACACTTAAACTCCAGAAGGTTTACCTCCCTTCATGACTGGGCCATTTTTTGTGATACGGCACTTTGTTATTTTAACTGACAATTGTGAGGTCGTGTGATGCTGTACCCAACTAAAATTTATGTTCTTTTTTTCCCACAAATAGAGCTTTCTTTTGGTGGTATTTGATCACCTCTGCGGTTTTTATTTTTTGCGCTATAAACAAAAAAAGACCAACAATTTAGAATTTTTTTTTTTTATTATTTCTGTTATAAAACACATCCAATACAAAATTAAAAAATCAAATGTTTTTATCAATTTAGGCCAATATGTATTCTGCTACATGTTTTTGGTAGAAAAAAATCCCAATAAGTGTATATTGACTGGTTTGCGCAAAAGTTATAGTGTCTACAAACTATGGGATATTTTTATGGAATTTAAAGGGTTAAATATGTTCCCTGGTAGTGCTTTCTAACTGCGTGGGGGAGGTACTTTGACTTGGGGAAGACAGAGATCTGTGTTCCTGCTTAGCAGAAACACAAGATCTCCATCTTCCCCTCGCACAGAATGGCGATCTGCCTTGTTTACATAGGCAGAACGCTGTTCTGTCTGCCTCGGGAATGATCGGTGGGTCCCAGAGGACATCGGGTCCACTGGACCCGCTGATTGGCTCCCGCTGTGTCCAATCACGATGGGAGCGGTTCACCGGCGGCGCGCATGGGCACCCTGGACCTGAAAAAAAAAAGACATACAGGTACGTGATTTCGTGTTGAAGAGCTGCCCTGCCACAGTATATGTGTGTGGGGCAGTTCGGAAGCGGATATATACAAAATCAGCAGTCTTTTATTATAATAAAAATAATAATAATAATATTATATAATATTATATTTACTGCTGATATAATATATTGGGGATGACACAAGACTGCTGCTTTTGTATATATTATATTTTTCTGCTAATATAAATATTGGGGAATGGCACACAAGACTGCTGCTTATATAATTTACTTCTGACATCACACAATGGTCCGTCCCCATCTCTTCTCTCTTCTAGATCATAATTGTTTCTACTTTCTGCGCTTAGGTGGGTTAAGTACCCACAAAGGCTGGATTATTCATTTTGCCAACCAAGGGGACTTTAGTAGGTATCTCTGCCACTGCCCCATGTCCTTGTTTTAGCATCTAACAGTGGGACTATTGTGGAGGGCTGATGTTATCTATCTATACCTTCTTGCAGTATGCCTTGGGTTTTGCCAGTGTTTCCCACAATACAGTATTGAGTATTTGTCCATACTATAATAAATATGTATATGATGCCATTATACTGTACACTGTGAATTCTGAATATGATTACTGCAGCTGCAGACTGTGTATAATACTGTCTGTCTACAGCTTGAGTCAGGCAGTAATTATTGCAGGACACACCATCTGACTGACACACTGTGTTACACGGTCTCAGACCGTACCAATTACAGACCACACTGACACTGTTACACATCAGACTGTCTGAGACTGTACCTTCTTCTCAGCTCCAGCCTGAGCCTCCACTAAACAGTGCAGACCGTGTGGGACAGCCAGCCAAGGCACTGAGTGGGATCCTCTGCTCCATTGTGGATGGGACTGGACTGGAGGAGGGAACAACGTCACGATGATGTGGACGGCGCACCGTGCCCACGCTCAGCACCTCATTGGCTGTCACGGCACCTGTCCTGGGCACACAGTGCCAGCCAGGAAACAGCCTAAATGTAATCGTGATGGGCATTGGTGGGTTCTAGCGGGCGGCGGTGTCACCTCCTATTCAATTGGCAGACAAAGGCAGCGCTGGCTGGGCGGACCATGATGCCTGCACTCTGCACGGTCAGCAGCAATGCACAGAATCAGGACACACAGAGGTAGCACTATACCGCTGGGCCCCGCGGACTGACATGCCACACTCACATATTGATCCATCCGGGCCAGCCTGCATCCTCCCGGCTAGGCTAGACAGCAGTGCGCCCTAGCCGGCCGCCTAGCGGGAGCGCTGGCCCTGCGAGTTCGGTACTACTCCTGACAACTTATTGCCGGCTGCCACCCCTCTTAAGGTGCTGCCTTGAACCATGGTCCCATTGGATCCCATGGTCGGGTCGGCCCTGATGGAAGCCCAGGTTGCTTAGATAGCAGCTTTCAGCTTGTCTACATTGTTGGGTCTGGTGTCTCTCATCTTCCTCTTGACAATACCCCACAGATTCTCTATGGGATTTAGGTCAGGGGAGTTTGGGGGCTAATCAAACACAGTGATACCATGATCATTAAACCAGGTATTGGTACTTTTGGCAGCGTGGGCAGTTGCCAAGTCCTGCTGAAAAATGAAATCAGCATCTCCAGAAAGCTGGTCAGCAGAGGGAAGCATGAAGTGCTCTAGAATTTCCTGGTAGAGGGCTGCACTGACTTTGGACTTCATAAAACACTGGACCAACTCCAGCAGATGTTATGGTTCCCCAAATATGAGCACAACTATATATGATTTCAGTTTATGAATTGAATTACTAAAATAAATTAACTTATTGATGATATTGCAATTTTATGAGATGCACCTGTGTGTATATATATATATATATATATATATATATATATATATATATATATATAATGATAACTATTATATTAATAAAGGCTGGAAGAAACAAAAAATAGGAAAAGATGGAACGACGTTCATACTTTAGGTTTGCCTGAAGGTAAACGACCTGCTGAGTTGATTGAAAAGTGGTTACTGGACACCTTGGGGCATGACGGGTTTACTGCTATGTTTGCAGTAGAGAGGGCGCATAGGATTCTAAGCCGCCCCCTCCACCCAGGCAGCCCACTTAGACCATTTATCCTGAAGCTACTTGACTACAGAGACTGAGATTTGATTTGATCTAAAGCCTGTCAAAAAGGCAATATTGAACTGAATGGAGCTAAATTTGTGAATGTTAAACAACGATTATGCCTATTGCAGGTTCCTTTTGCCATGTTGTACCTGGCCAAATTCCACATTGTTTATGGAGAAGCCACTCAGTTCTTTGATTCTCTTGCAGCAGCGAGTTCCTGGCTGGGCAGGAATGAGCAGCGTACACGCAATAGCTATCCCTAGACTTCATTTAAGTGTTCCTGTTTACTACTCCCCTGACACCCACCTGACATCCTACAACTGTGGCTTGTGGGTCGCACCGTGAGCTTAAGAGTTTTAAATGATGGACATAGTTTCATTTGGTACCATTTTGTTGTTTACCGGCTTCACCGCGAAGAAGCCCCCTGGTGTGTGTCCTGCGTGGACTGTTATGTGTTTTGTTGTGGCTTGTGTAACTGTTGGAGTGGATGTACGGAGTTCTGCTGGAAAGTTGTGATGCTGTTTCTCACAAAATACTTTGCCTCTACACGCCATCATATATGCTCATGACTGCATGACATTGCTTAATTTTTTTGGTGTGTACTCTTGATCACATGTACTTTCTTCTGGCTGATATACGTTCCTCCACCTTATACTGATGATGTGTTGAAAAAACTTTCAAGGTTTTTGGCTCAGTATAAATCCACCCCAGTGCTGGTAATGGTCGATTTTAATAACGTCATTAATCCTGATTTGGAAAGGTCTACACCCACGGGTCAGTCAGGAACGCTAACTGAAACCAGATTTGTGAAACAATTGACAGAGCTAGGTTTGCTGGTTATCTGAAGACGTAGACATTCCGATGCGTGGGTACATTCATGCAATTTAAGCACTTATTCTACACAGTCGCGTATTAATTTAGCTCTGGGATCTACTTCTGTCTTTCCATTAATGGAGTCCACGACATATGGTCCCAGGGGCCTATCAGACCATTTCCTTCTTTTAGTCAACTTATACACACAAACCTGAGGGGATTCCCTCATGGAAAGTCAACCCCTTTTAGCTTAACCCTCATCTCACCCAGCAGTGTTATAATGAAAAGGCTTACTGAATTTTTTATTATTTTATAAGGGCACCGCTTCACCTGTGATAATCTGGGACACAATAAAGGCGTTTTTAAGAGGGTTCCTGAGAAACTGAATTTCTAAGGATTGCTTCTCCAAACAAGTTGGAAAGTAATATTATGCAAGAAGTGAGAGAGTCAGAGGAGATATACTGTACATTACGGACCCCTCTGAGACTAATCGGAGCAGGTGACAGGAAGCTCAAAAACTGTACAGGCATCTCTCCTTGAAATATAAATTGCTGTCTCCCAAACACAAAATAACAAAGTCCCGGTTGCAGACGGCCTTCCGATCAAAGTACATAAATTATATGGCCGGTCCTTTTGCCAGAGCTCCTCCTAGCATTTGAAGAAGCCTTCCAGACTCTATGAAAGAGGCTACTATTAAAGTACTTCCGGAATCTGGTAAGGATCCGCTTTACCCTTTATTCTGAACGTTGCGACCCATTTTGCGCCTTCTGTTGGATGTTAAAATTCTTGCTAGTGTTTTGGCAAATAGACTGGCAGTATACATTTCTGATCTAATTTACCCCGATGAATCTGGATTGATACCATCCCGAGGTACGGCCACGCATAGGAAACAATTTTAAATATTCAAATCCCAACAGATAATATGGGTAGGAGAGCGATCCTTTCACTCCACGCTCAAAAAACATTTGATAGTGTAGAATGGAAATACCTTTGGGAAGTTTTGAAAGCTGAAAGTTGATTTATGTAAAAAAAAACATTAAAAGTTGATTTATGTGAACTTGCTTGACTAGCCTGCATATATTAAAGGAGCTAAGGTGGGTTAAAATTGCATCTATTATTTAACCATCCCACCTGATGTTCGCGCCCCACTAGGGCACATAAAATTATAGAGCAAATTGGAGTGATTCTATGCCATGTAATCACTGTGATGGTCAAAAAGAGCTAACACCAATGTAAACATTGTAGTACTGTGGTAAGCCCTCCCTTTCCTTTCACAACCGAGAAAGGGGAGAAGGAGGGTATAATGACTGAATCCATTAATTCAATAAATCTTCTTGGCAGTAGCAGGGGTAGGAGCAATCGTAGGTGGGGTGGGGGTTGGGGTTAAAAATGCAACTGACCACAAAGGATGGTTGTAAGGGAAAAATGAGTTTAGAAGGCCATTTACCACCAATAATGTGGAATCATTTTTTGGGAAGGGGGTTTTAAAGGGCAAGCCACCACCAATGATAGAGGGGTGGGGAGTTACTATCAATGAACATGGTTCTGTTTTGGGAGTGAGGATAAAGTCCCATTGGTCACCATTAATTGTAGGATTGTTTTGGGGGTCATTTACATTTTTGCAGCTATCCTTGACATCTATCCATTGCAAGCAATGTGATTTCAGTCCAATGCATTTCATCCTCCAGGGAACTTTCTTCCATTAATAACAGTCGACTTGCACTTGGCTTCAGTGGGTGACTGTTATGGGCTAAATGCATGTTAATACATTTTTTTTAACCATCTCACTATTACCATTTTTTTCCACTTGCAAAATATTGTAGCAAAAAATTTGATTGCCTTGGGGTGTCCACTTTCCAAAAAATTTGTTATTTTAGGGGTGTTCATACTGTCCTGGCATTTTTTGTATATGTTTTATACTAGAAAGTAATGGAAAGGTTTTTAAAAAAAAAAAATCAGTCTTTTGTATTTTTTATATTTAAAAAAATTAAATACCACCAACAGAAAGCACTATTTCTCTCAGGAAAATTATATGAAATTTATTTGGGTACAGTGTTGCATGATGAAGTAATTGTCAGTAAAACTGACACACTGAAAACTGATAAAAGGCCTGCACAGCAAGGGGGGTGCCACATGCCAGTTTCACGACTTTTATACTATTCATGCTATATTGCATACTTCTGTATGTGAATTTAAATTCTTATATTTTAGTTGTTCAGGTTGGTTTTCCATGCCTTGGCAATCAAGATGGAGTGGCAGCATTTGAAGTTAATATTCTCGTTATGAATTCAGAAGGCAATGTGATTCTTCAGACCCCACAAAATGCCATCTTTTTCAAGACTTGCCAGCAAGGTAATGACATTTTACAGCTTAAACTTTCCAAGACCTCTATACGCAGTTGTAATATAAACATGAGTAGAAGTAGGTAACATAATAAATACACTGTGTATTTACTGTACAAGTATCTCTTTTATTACATTTTCATAATTCCATTCCATGCATACTAGGTAAAACTTATAAGTGTCAAGTACAAGTGTCAATTTGAATGAGTGCCTTTTGTATTTGTACACATTCCCACTATGCTCCAAAGAAACTTTTTGTTGAAAGTTTAGGGCCTACCTCAGTGAATTGAATCACCCTCTGGTTTTGTTACCCCCTCAAGGGCTCCAAACAAAATTCTTAGTATTGACAAACATGAGGCCACTCAAGCCTAGTACACAGTATCAGGATAAGGAACCAACGTTAGTACAGCGATGTCCCCTGCTGAGCTATTGTGTTCTGACAGGGGGACTCCCCACCATAACACTCCAGTCAGCGCTCTCAGCCATTGGCTGAGAGCGCTGATCAGGAGCCGGTAGGCTGCTGGTTTTCCAGCATGCTTGTCCGACAGAAGCCAGCCAAATGGCTGGCTTCTTTCGGACTGGCTGCCATATACATGGGCCGAATGTCGGACGTTTTTTTTTTAACTGGCCGATGTCGCCTGACAATCAGCCCGCATGTATTAGGCTTAAAGTGGTTGTTAAGCCACTCTAACCTGTATAAACCATCAGCACTGCCTCCTATTGTAGTATCCCCCTCTGTGTGTGATTTATAAAAATAAATGTGGCAAATTCCTAATTTCACTGCCGAGATTGCATCACTTAACTGGCCAGCTTTATCCTTTCCTCCTCTGAGACGCAGCGGGCGGGGCTAAGATTCCTCTGCTGATGGCAGTCTGGAGGGGAGGAGGAGAGAGCTGGCTGGTCATGTGATCGCAATCTCGGCTCTTAAATTAGGTATTTACAGCAATTATATTTATAAAACATTCACAGAGGGAGACACTGCAATAGGAGGCAGTTCTGATGGTGTATGCAGATTAGTGTTATGAGAGCAGCAGGAGGGGAGGGGCGGCTCACACGCAGACAGAGAGGGGAGGGGGAGGAGGACACAGGAGCAGAAAGGAGAGCAGATAGCAGGCTGCTGATGACAGAGGCACGCAGGGCCGTCTTTAATATGGTTTGGGCCCTGGGCAAACATTTTTTTTTGCCCCCCCCCCCTCCAGCTTATTTTGGGCCAGGCTGGTTCAAATGTATGTGTTTTGGTGGCCCTCATTTGCGCAGGCACAGCAGCCCATTCATTTGAATGGGCTGCCATGCCTTTGTTTCCTGCAGAAAAAAAGGTGCATGCAGTAGGCTTGTGCAATTCGTTTCGTAACGAATCGAAATTCGGCCGAATTTAGCAACTTTCGGACATTCGGAAGCATTCGAATTTCCGAACAAAGCAATTACGAATAAAACCGAATTCGAAATAAATTATACCGCAAAATAGCGAATGCCCGAATGTCTTGGGCATAATTCGTTATGAAAAAACTTATGAATGTACAAATCCATTGGAAACACAATAACACTCACTCTGCTCTGCTCTCTGCTTCTCCTTCACCGTGCTGAACTCCCTCTCAAAATGGTGTACAGGGGCGGAGGCTATAGCCGCATGGAAAAAACGAAAGTAAAATACGAGATTTCTAATCCATTCGAAGCACAATAACACTCTGCTCTGCTCTCTGCTTCTCCCTCACCGTGCTGAACCCTCTCAAAATGGTGTACAGGGGCGGAGGCTATAGCCGCATGTAAAAAACGAAAGTAAAATACGAGATTTCGAATCGTTACAAATAACCGCTATGTATTTCGAAAAGTACAAATCCATTCGAAGCACATTAGGCATAATAGGCAGCGTCGTCGTGAGAGAGACACAGAAAATTACGAATCAACGAACCCAAAAAAAGTTACGAAAGTAGGAGTTGTGTCCAGAATCAACGAAAAACAACGTACTCTACCGAAAGTACGAATTATAAAGCAACAAAAAATTCAACGAAAAATGTCGCTTGCAAAAATACGAATGAGTCCGAACACGAAAAATCCCGTCTAGCAAAATTACGAATGATTACGAATCAACAGGACCGGAAAGAAACGAACCGAAACGGAACGAATTTTTCCGTTGTGCACAAGCCTAGCATGCAGCATTTAAAAAATGCAGTTGCTGCCTTGAAATCCATTCTGCTTTTGCACCATGCAACTTACCTGCAGTTCCAGCACACACAAATGCACTGTGTTTTTAAAAGCGTGGCCTAAACATCTAAAAATGCAGCAAGTTTTGCCGGTGCAGGAACTGCAGATAAGTCACATGGTGCAAAAGCAGAATGGACAGACAGTGCTGTATTTCATTGCTTGATGGGCATAGGTGTGCCGTGTGCAGGAAACGCAGGCATGGCAGCCCATTCAAATGAAAGCAGTACAATGGGGGGGGGGGGGTGTTAGTGGAGGGCAGTATAATGGGGGGGTTAGTGGAGGGCAGTATAATGGGGGGGGGGTTAGTGGAGGGCAGTATAATGGGGGGGGGTAGTGGAGGGCAGTATAATGGGAGGGGTGGTAGTGGAGGGCAGTATAATGGGAGGGGTGGTAGTGGAGGGCAGTATAATGGGGGGCGTGTTAGTGGAGGGCAGTATAATGGGGGGCGTGTTAGTGGAGGGCAGTATAATGGGGGGCGTGTTAGTGGAGGGCAGTATAATGTGGGGGTGTTAGTGGAGGGCAGTATAATGTGGGGGTGTTAGTGGAGGGCAGTATAATGGGGGGTGTTAGTGGAGGGCAGTATAATGGGGGGGTGTTAGTGGAAGGCAGTATAATGGGGGGGTAGTGGAGGGCAGTATAATGGGGGGGTAGTGGAGGGCAGTATAATGGGGGGGGTGTTAGTGGAGGGCAGTATAATGGGGGGCGTGTTAGGGGAGGGCAGTATAATGGGGGGTAGTGGAGGGCAGTATAATGGGGGGGATGTTAGTGGAGGGCAGTATAATGGGGGGGGTGGAGGGCAGTATAATGGGGGGGTAGTGGAGGGTAGTATAATGGGGGGTAGTGGAGGGCAGTATAATGGGGGGGGTGGAGGGCAGTATAATGGGGGGGTAGTGGAGGGCAGTATAATAGGGGGGTAGTGGAGGGCAGTATGGGGGGTAGTGGAGGGCAGTATATGGGGGGGTAGTGGAGGGCAGTATAATAGGGGGGGGTAGTGGAGGGCAGTATAATGGGGGGGGTGGAGGGCGGTATAATAGGGGGGTAGTGGAGGGCAGTATAATGGGGGGGGGTAGTGGAGGGCAGTATATGGGGGGGTAGTGGAGGGCAGTATATGGGGGGGTAGTGGAGGGCAGTATAATGGGGGGGTAGTGGAGGGCAGTATAATGGGGGGGTGGAGGGCGGTATAATAGGGGGGTAGTGGAGGGCAGTATAATGGGGGGGTAGTGGAGGGCAGTATATGGGGGGGTAGTGGAGGACAGTATATGGGGGGTAGTGGAGGGCAGTATAATGGGGGGTAGTGGAGGGCAGTATAATGGGGTGTTAGTGGAGGGCAGTATAATGGGGGGGTGTTAGTGGAGGGCAGTATAATGGGGGGGTGTTAGTGGAGGGCAGTATAATGGGGGGGTAGTGGAGGGCAGTATAATGGGAGGGTAGTGGAGGGCAGTATAATGGGGGGGTAGTGGAGGGCGGTATAATGGGGGGGTGGTAGTGGAGGGCAGTATAATGGGGGGGTAGTGGAGGGCAGTATAATGGGAGGGTAGTGGAGGGCAGTATAATGGGGGGGTAGTGGAGGGCGGTATAATGGGGGGGTAGTGGAGGGCAGTATAATGGGGGGGGGTAGTGGAGGGCAGTATATGGGGGGTAGTGGAGGGCAGTATAATGGGGGGGTAGTGGAGGGCAGTATAATGGGGGGGTAGTGGAGGGCGGTATAATGGGGGGGTAGTGGAGGGCAATATAATGGGGGGTAGTGGAGGGCGGTATAATGGGGGGGTAGTGGAGGGCGGTATAATGGGGGGGGTAGTGGAGGGCGGTATAATGGGGGGGTAGTGGAGGGCAGTATAATGGGGGGGTAGTGAAGGGCAGTATAATGGGGGAGTAGTGGAGGGCAGTATATGGGGGGTAGTGGAGGGCAGTATAATGGGGTGTTAGTGGAGGGCAGTATAATGGGGGGGGGTGTTAGTGGAGGGCAGTATAATGGGGGGGTGTTAGTGGAGGGCAGTATAATGGGGGGGTAGTGGAGGGCAGTATAATGGGAGGGTAGTGGAGGGCAGTATAATGGGGGGGTAGTGGAGGGCGGTATAATGGGGGGGTAGTGGAGGGCAGTATAATGGGGGGGTAGTGGAGGGCAGTATATGGGGGGTAGTGGAGGGCAGTATAATGGGGGGGGTAGTGGAGGGCAGTATATGGGGGGGTAGTGGAGGGCAGTATAATGGGGGTTAGTGGAGGGCAGTATAATGGGGTGTTAGTGGAGGGCAGTATAATGGGGGGGTGTTAGTGGAGGGCAGTATAATGGGGGGGGTGTTAGTGGAGGGCAGTATAATGGGGGGTAGTGGAGGGCAGTATAATGGGAGGGTAGTGGAGGGCAGTATAATGGGGGGGTAGTGGAGGGCGGTATAATGGGGGGGTAGTGGAGGGCAGTATAATGGGGGGGGGTTAGTGGAGGGCAGTATAATGGGGGGGTAGTGGAGGGCAGTATAATGGGAGGGTAGTAGAGGGCAGTATAATGGGGGGGGGGTGTTAGTGGAGGGCAGTATAATGGGGGGGTAGTGGAGGGCAGTATAATGGGGGGGTAGTGGAGGGCGGTATAATGGGGGGTAGTGGAGGGCGGTATAATGGGGGGGTAGTGGAGGGCAGTATATGGGGGGGTAGTGGAGGGCAGTATAATGGGGGTTAGTGGAGGGCAGTATAATGGGGTGTTAGTGGAGGGCAGTATAATGGGGGGGTGTTAGTGGAGGGCAGTATAATGGGGGGGTGTTAGTGGAGGGCAGTATAATGGGGGGTAGTGGAGGGCAGTATAATGGGAGGGTAGTGGAGGGCAGTATAATGGGGGGGGGTAGTGGAGGGCGGTATAATGGGGGGGTAGTGGAGGGCGGTATAATGGGGGGGGTTAGTGGAGGGCAGTATAATGGGGGGGTAGTGGAGGGCAGTATAATGGGAGGGTAGTAGAGGGCAGTATAATGGGGGGGGTGTTAGTGGAGGGCAGTATAATGGGGGGGTAGTGGAGGGCAGTATAATGGGGGGGTAGTGGAGGGCGGTATAATGGGGGGGGGTAGTGGAGGGCAGTATAATGGGGGGGTAGTGGAGGGCAGTATATGGGGGGTAGTGGAGGGCAGTATATGGGGGGGTAGTGGAGGGCAGTATAATGGGGGAAGGAAGTAGAGGGCAGTATGGGGGGACTGTACAGCATGACTGTGTATGGGAGGGAGCAGAGTGACCATGAGCTACTCAGGGCAGTGCAGGGAGCATTTCTCCTACCTTTCTTCCATCGGCAGGAACAGCCTTCATCTTCAGGAAAAACCCGGAGTCGGGGGCGGAGCTTAGGTGCGAGGAGGAGGAATCCGAATGTTGGGGCTCTCCTCGTCGTGATGTCACCAGGCAGCAGGGACTGTAAGGTGCACGGATAGCAAGGGGCGGGGCCAGAGCGTCAGTGGCGCTCAAAGCCCCGCCCACCCGCGGCCAGCTCCTTCATTTAAAAAATGCAGCACTGGCACTGCTGCACTGTGCGCGCATCGCACTGACAGTGACAGACTGTGTGTGTGGGGGTTTTCAGAGCTGATTTGCGGGCAGCACGCGGGCTTAATGGCAGCTCTGCCTTGGGCCCCAAACAGTGACAGGGCCCTGGGCAGCTGCCCCGGTTTGCCCTGCGTTAAAAGACGGCCCTGGAGGCACGTAAAATGACCACTGTGTCTGGTCTCAGCAGCCATGATACACTGTAGTCAGTTTACAGAGGGGTGGGGTGAAACTGGCAGGATCAGCCAGGTTTTTTAGGTGTTACAGGGGGCCAAAGGACACAGGACAAGCACTGTGTCATATACAGGCCCGGATTTACTCCCTTTGCCGCCCCAAGGCCGGGTCCTTCAATGCCGCCCCCCCACCATCACATAGGGGGGGGCGGGGGGGCGACGCGTGGGGGGGGGTAATCGATTTTTCGCAGACAATGACTGGTGTTAGTGCTTCAATCATTCCGGCACCATGGTTGTTATGGTGTCCAGGATGATTGAAATGCATTGTTTCTATCATTACATTGTAATATAAAATGAAATAGTTCAACTCACCATAAAGCAGAATGAGTGGGAGCTCTGAGCGTGTTACTTGCCGCAGTCGCTTGTCACCAGATGGGAATGTCACTTGCCACGCTGCCTGCCACCACATTGGAATGTCACTTGCCACGCTGCCTGCCACCAGATGGGAATGTCACTTGCACTCTCTGCCCCCGTCTCTCACTATCTGCCTCTGTCTCTCTCTGCCTCTCTCTCTTTGCCTCTCTCTCTGTCTCTGCCTCTCTCTCTCTTTGCCTCTGTGTGTCTCTCTCTCTTTGCCTCTGTCTCTCTCTCTCTCTTTGCCTCTGTCTCTCTCTCTGCCTCTCTCTCTCTCTATGCCTCTCTCTTTGCCTCTCTCTCTCTCTTTGGATCTCTCTCTCTTTGCCTCTCTCTCCCTCTGTCTCTCTCTGCCTCTCTCTCTCTTTGCCTCTGTCTCTCGTTCTCTCTTTGCCTCTGTCTCTCGCTCTCTCTTTGCCTCTGTCTCTCGCTCTCTCTTTGCCTCTGTCTCTCGCTCTCTCTTTGCCTCTGTCTCTCGCTCTCTCTTTGCCTCTGTCTCTCGCTCTCTCTTTGCCTCTGTCTCTCGCTCTCTCTGTGCCTCTGTCTCTCTCTCTCTGTGCCTCTGTCTCTCTCAGTGCCTGTCTCTCTCTCAGTGCCTCTGTGTCTCTCTCTCTCTCTCAGTGCCTCTGTCTCTCTCTCTCTCTCAGTGCCTCTGTCTCTCTACCTCACTCTCTCTCTCTCTCTCTCAGTGCCTCTGTCTCTCTGCCTCACTCTCTCTTTGCCTCTGCCGCTCTGTCTCTGCCTCCGTTTTTCTCCCCAGTCTGTGTTCCTCCTCACCTGCTTGTCCTGCATCATGGACATAGGCCTGGAGGATAGGAGGAGGCGGCCGCCATGTTTGTTTAGTGTCCCGGGCACTGTGATTGGGCGTATGGAGGTCATGTGCAGAGGGGGGAGTTCAAGATCACGGACAGGCCAGCCCCACGCCGCACATGACCCCCATGGCCCAATCACAGGGCGCCGGACTTTGAAAAATGGCGGCCGGAGCTTCAGGCGGCCGGGGACACAGTAAATGAATTTTAGGAGGACTTGTCTCCTCCGCGGCGCTGCCCTTTCACACAGTGCCGCCCCGAGGCCTGGCCTTGTTGGCCTTGTGGGAAATCCGGCCCTGGTCATATAACATGCTTTAACGGAGAAGGATCCTTTTCAATTTTTTTGAGGGGTTAACAAACGCTTTAGTTATTCCCGCTATAGCAGCACATGAGTAAAGTTGTCTTACTTGATTTCATTGACAATAAAAATACAGCAGGGTACCTGAAATATACAAGTACTGATATTTTTTCTAAGGGCCGGTTCACACCAGATGCAGTCCTGTGTGTTTTTTTGTTTTTTCTGCATCAAAAACGCATGGACAGTAGATTATATGGGTTCCAATGGCCTAGTTCACACCAGTGCAGTCAGTTCCAGTGCTTTCCAGTGCAGAAAAAGAAGGAGAATATTCTGCATTTTTTCTGCACAGAATTGTACTAGAACATGGCACAATGCATCAAAAACACACTGAAATGCAGCTTACTGCATCAAAAATGCATTACAGCAAAAAAAAAAAATGAAACTGAGAGAAAAAAAAGTGGAAAAAACACATTGAAAATGCATCAAAAAATGCACCAGAACCCATAAATAACACATCAAAAATGTGCACGCAGCAACGCATCTGGACTGTGCTTGTGTGGTGTGAACCAGCTCTAAAATACCAGTTCTATGCCTGTCATCCTGATGCTTTGGTTTCAGTGCTCTAAGCTGGTATGATAAATTTAGACTTTTTACTAACTTTAATTTGCTGCATGCTTCTTCCAGATTTTTGATTTAGAAGAACTGAAGTCAGGCAACTACTATTTTTGGAGGCCAGCAGTAGCATCTCCATAAATCTTTCATGACAATTGTTCTTTAACTCTTTCTTTACTTATGAACTTGGAAAGAACAAGGACAACATTCTCAATACAGATGTACTGAAATAATACTAGCTTCAGCACTAACAGCGAGAATATATGGAAAGCTAGCTTTGCCTTTAGTTACTGCTTCTAACTAGTGTACTCTGTACAATATGGCAATAAATTAATTATTATTATTATTTACTAAAACTGGAGAGTGCAAAATCTGGTGCGGCTCTGCATTAAGACCAATCAGCTTTCAGGTTTTCTTGCCAAAACTTAAAGTGTTTGTTACCCTAAGAAAAAAAAAAAAAAAGGATCCTGTTCCTTTAACCACATGCCGACCGCCACACGCAGATATATGTCGGCAGAATGGCACGGGCAGGCACAAGGGCGTATATATACGTCCCCTTTAAGAAGCAGCATTTTGGATGTGCGCGCGCCACAAGCTCCGTGACTCCGACCGCGGGTCCTGCGGACTCGAAGTCCGCGGGCAAACCCGCGATCATGTCACGGTGAGGAAGAAGGGGGAAATGCTTATGTAAACAAACATTTCCCCAGTCTTCCTAGTGACAGGACAGTGTACACAGCTTCCTGTAATCGGAAGCTGTGATCACTGTTGTGTCACACATAGCCCATCTCCCCTACAGTTAGAATACATCCCTAGGCACACTTAACCCCTTCAGCGCCACCTAGTGGTTAACCCCTTCACTGCCAGTGTAATTTTCACAGTAATCAGTGCATTTTTATAGCACTGATCGCTGTAAAAATGACAATGGTCCCAAAAATGTGTCAAAAGTGTCTGATGTGTCCACCATTATGTTGCAGTCACGATAAAAATCGCTGATTGCCGCCATTACTAGTAAAAAAATAATTATTAATAAAAATGCCATAAAACTATACCCTATTTTGTAGACGCTATAACTTTTGCGCAAACTGATCAATAAACGCTTATTGCGATTTTTTTTACCAAAACTATGTAGAAGAATACGTATCTGCCTAAACTATTTTTGTTTATAGCGCAAAAAATAAAAACCGCAGAGGTGATAAAATACCACCAAAAGAAAGCTCTGTTTGTGGGGAAAAAAGGATGTCAATTTTGTTTGGGAGCCACGTCGCACGACCGCACAATTGTCAGTTAAAGCGACGCAGTGCCGAATCGCAAAAAGTGGCCTGGTCTTTGACCAGCAAAATGGTCCGGGGCTTAAGTGGTTAAAGCATGAAAAACAGCACAGTGCTTGTGCTGTGTAATTTAGCCCTCTCTATCACCTAAAATTCCTGGCTGACCCTGCCTGGTTCTACCCCCCCCCCTGTAAACTGACCATGGTTTATCATGGCTGCTGAGCCTTGACACTGTGGTCAGTTTACGTGACCACCCGGCAGACGTCAGAGTGAGATTTTGACCGTTCCCTCTGTAGTACATACATCGGAGGAAGAGAGCAATGGGCGGTCACGTGACTGCTGCTTGGCGAGGAGAAAATAGGTATTTAGAAGAAGAATTAAAAATAAAGGGCATGTTATCCTAGCAGAGGGCCTGGCAGTGATTGTGAGCACTGCCTTAACAACCCCTTTAATTGAACAAGCTGAATTAGAAACTCTACATATGACTACCATGGACAGCTGCACCAGATTCTGAGTGTGCCAGCTTTAGTAAATCTCATTGTTTGTGACTGCAGTTTGACTGTCTAAAAAATACTCAGGGAGGTCTGCAAATGTGGTAAGAAGAAGAAGTGGATTTGCTCCCTACCAACCGTTGTTTTGTTTTTTTCACTTTTATTTATACTGGAAAAAATCAGCTGAAATGTGGCTGATTGTTTGGTAATATCTCTACTTTTTGTGTTCTCAGTTTAAATAGAAGATCATTCATTTTAAAACCTAGAATGCTGGAAACTTTTCTGTACATACTGTCACCATATGATTACCTTTGTTGTGTCCTTTACAATCCAGATGTTTGGGTGCATCGCTATACAGACGATTCCTTTTAGATTTATATATAGCCAAAACAATTTTACTTCACTCGATGGGCCATTTAATCAATCTGATTTACTGATTTCACACCTGAAATGGCATATTTTTTCTACATTTTTTTTCTATCATTTAAACATTATGTCCTTCCAAATGCACATACAGTATCACACAAAAGTTTTTTAAACAGGAGAAAGTAATGGCATCCCTCTCTCATACTGCTGTCTGGCCATTGGGATCTGACCACGCTGTTCTCTATCTAACAGTATGGAGGGAGGAAAAAAGAAGGGGAAGTTACAGTATCTCACAAAAGTGAGTACACCCCTCCCATTTTCGTAAATATTTTATTATATGTTTTCATGTGACAACACTGAAGAAATTACACTTTGCTACAATGTAAAGTAGTGAGTGTACAGCTTGTATAACAGTGTAAATTTGCTGCCCCCTCAAAATAACTCAACACACAGCCATTAATGTCTAAATCGCTGGACAACAAAAGCGACTACACCCCTAAGTGAAAATGTCCAAATTGGACCCAAAGTGTCAATATTGTGTGTGGCCACCATTATTTTCCAGCACTGTCCCTCTTGGGCATGGAGTTCACCAGAGCTTCACAGGTTGCCACTGGAGTCCTCTTCCACTCCTCCATGACAACATCACAGAGCGGGTGGATGTTGGAGACCTTGCGCTCCTCCACCTTCCATTTGAGGATGCCCCACAGATGCTTAATAGGGTTTAGGTCTCCAGACATGCTTGGTCAGTCCATCACCTTTACCCTCAGCTTTTTTATCAAGGCAGTGGTCGTCTTGAAGGTGTGTTTGGGGTCGTTATTATGTTGGAATCCTGCCCTGCGGTCGAGTCTCCGAAGGGAGGGAATCATGCTCTGTTTCAGTATGTCACAGTACATGTTGGCATTCATGGTTTCCTCAATAAACTGTAGCTCCCCAGTTCCAGGAGGACTTATGCAGCCCCAAACCATGACACTCCCACCACTATGCTTGACTGTAGGCAAGACACACTTGTCTTTGTACTGCTCACCTGGTTGCTGCCACAAACGCTTGACACCATCTGAACAAAATAAGTTTATCTTGGTCTCATCAGACCACAGGACATGGTTCCAGTAATCCATGTTCTTAGTCTGCTTGTCTTCAGCAAACTGTTTGCGGGCTTTCTTGTGCATAATCTTTAGAAGAGGCTTCCTTCTGGGATGACGGCCATGCAGACCAATTTGATGCAGTGTGTGGCGTATGGTCTGAGCACTGACAGGCTGACAGGCTGAACCCCACACCCCTTCAACCTCTGCAGAAATGCTGGCAGCACTCATACGTCTATTTCCCAAAGACAACCTCTGGATATGACGCTGAACACACGCACTCAACTTTTTTGGTCGACCATGGCGAGGCCTGTTCTGAGTGGAACCTGTCCGATTAAACCGCTCTCTGGTCTTGGCCACCGTGCTGCAGCTCAGTTTCAGGGTTTGGCAATCTTCTTATAGCCTAGGCCAAATTTATGTAGAGCAACAATTATTTTCTTCCGATCCTCAGAGAGTTCTTTGCCATGAGGTACCATGTTGAACTTCCAGTGACCAGCATAAAAGAGTGAGAGTGATAACACCAAATTTAACACACCTGCTCCCCATTCACATCTGAGACCTTGTAACACTAACGAGTCACATGACACTGGAGAGGGAAAATTGCTAATTGGGCCCAATTTGGACATTTTCACTTAGGGGTGTACTCACTTTTGTTGCCAGCGGTTTAGATATTAATGGCTGTGTGTTGAGTTATTTTGAGGGGGACAGCAAATTTACACTGCTATACAAGCTGTAAGCTCACTACTTTACATTGTAGCAAAGTTTCATTTCTTCAGTGTTGTCACATGAAAACATATAATAAAATATTTACGAAAATGGGAGGGGTGTACCCACTTTTGAGAGATACTGTAACTTCCCCTTCTTTTTTCCTCCCTTCATACTGTTAGATAGAGAACAGCATGGTCAGACCCCAATGGCCAGACAGCAGTATGAGAGAGGGATGCCATTACTTTGGGGATTCTCCTGTTTGAAAAACACCTACTAAGTTCTTAGCTATTAATGACAAAAGACCTACATATTAGTCCTTTATCTGTGGGGAATGGGATGCCATCTTGCATACCTTGTGTGACAGTCTGGTATTGTTTGGTTGAATAAAATGTCATAAAAAGCTAATGGACAGGGTCTAAATGATGACATCCACAGATATTCACTGGCAGTGAATCAACCCACGAACCTTAAATCTCTGCCCACATCTCTAAACTGCTTCCTACAGCTTAAAGTAGAACTATGGCAAAAACTTGTATTTTCATTTTGGATAGCCTAAGGGAGGATTCTAACCCCTGTCAGATTTTATTCGCCATCTGTGTCCCATTGCAGAGATTGCAGAGATTTTGCTTCACTTCCTATCCCATAAGCTAAACAGGAAGTGGAAGGAAATCCCTGCAAATTAAGGAAAATTTCTTAGAGACCCTCAGGTCACCAGAACTAGTGTCCCTATTGGAATATTTACCCTCTATTACTTTTAAGGGGACAACCCAAAATTTGGGATTTTCTTTTACTTTTACTTTCAATGCTAATGGTAAACAGGACAAAAAGAGAGGGTGAATCTCCCTAACAGGGGCACACAAAGCAATACAAAAAAAAAAATGTTTTGTCCTTAGTTATACATTAAGCGTATAACAAATCAGCTTGTATGAATTCAGACTTGTGTCTGAACAAACCTGAGCTCATCCCTGGTGATGCGTCACTTCTGTCTAGGTCTAGTTTAATAGGAAAACCAATAGGATTCTTTCTGGTAGTGTTTATGATCTAGTGGCTAGGCTTATTGAAAGAGAGCACTTGTCAGAGAAATGGAGATAAACAGAACTGGTTGTCTATCAAATGTCGTTGAGAGCTTATTTAAAAAAAAATGGAAACAAAGAAAGTTATTACAATCTTCTGACTGGGCTTGGAGATTCTGTGATATTAATCCACCTTGGATCTTGGATACATATGTGTGAAACACCTGCTGGGATCCTGCATCCACGGTTACCTACATACCACGCCTGAGTTGACCCCATAGATTATTACGTTTACGTTTATCGGGTCCACTCATTCCGGTAAGCCTCCTTTCTATGTGGTGGTGGTCACTTTACAGTCACTTGTTTTTTGAAGTCACCAGTTCATCTTGGAAGGTTCCACCTACTTGAATTATTATCAGAGACTTTTTTCAACATGTCTTCCAATTCAATGGAATTTTGGATTCACTTTATATAGACTTTTTTGATTTATTCACTCAGATCATCACTATAGCACATGGGTGTCATAATTTGTGTTTATTTTTTAGTCATTACGCATAGCGCTACATTTTTTGTATATTGTTTTTTTTTTTTTTTTCCTCACAGGTATTGTAGCTGCTTATATCTGTTAGTAGCGCGAATATTTTTTGTATATAGTATAACAAATCATGTGTGCTTGGACTTATGTTCAACCATCAGCTTGACATTGCAACACTGTCTTTTTTTCCAGCTAAGTGCCCAGGAGGATGTAGAAATGGAGGTTACTGTAATGAGAGACATGTCTGTGAATGTCCAGATGGGTTTTATGGTCCGCACTGTGAGAAAGGTAAAATCATGTTTTCTTAAGTCAAATCTTGAAAGTGAAAAACATTTTTTTTGGTCATACCATGAAAATGAACTGTAAAATCAAGCTATAAAATTTAAAAATTACATAATATTAATTAAGACCTCTTCTGCGGAAGCTGTGCCCAAAGAAAGTCGTGTGGAGGGCCAAGTACTATGCCACAGTATGACCATCAGTATATCTGCAGCTAATCTTTTGCATTCACACTGTGTCTCTGCATGGATGTGTCAATCTTGATAGAGGAACAGAACTTTGCTTCCTCATGTCAATGCAGCCATCCTCATGACTGGTGATCTGATCACTTGTGTAGTAATGATCAATAAGCAGCAGGAAAAGTGGAGAAAGCCTGAATCTACAGATGGAATGAAGCAGGGAGATGCTTCTATGTTGATTCCCAGACACAGCTTCCTCTCCAGCAAGTCTTCAGAGGAACAATGAGCAGCAAATTGTCAGCCTAAATCCCATGAGAACATCTTCACTTTTTAGTATAGGTTTAATTGAATTCTTCTAAGCTCAAGTCCTGAAAGGGGAACCACTGTGGATTGAGTAGGACTGAGTGTAGGCATGGTTTTGCTTTTACAGAGCTTACATTTCATTATGGTGACAAGAATATTACACTTTGTAAAATAAGGGTTTTATTTATTATAAATGATTTAGATTAGAGCAACATAAAACTGTTAACACTTTATTAACTATTTTAGTTTAACCTACTTCAGTTTTGTGCAATATTTGTATCAATGTTTGCTATATGTCACATGCCGCGTACACACGATCATTTTTCCCGTCGGGAAAAATTACATTTTTTCTTTTGGACGAGAAAAACGACCGTGTGTGGGCTTTTTGTCATTTTTCCCGATGGGAAAAACTGCATTAATCACGACGAGAAAAATTAGAACATGCTCTAATTTTTCTCGTCGTGATTCCCGTCATTTTTTTCCGCGGCTGTTTTCCCATAGAGAAACACTGCCGGGGAGCCTACACGCGGTCGTTTTTTTCGACCAAGAAAAAAAATGTCATTTAAAACGGCCGTGTGTAGGGGAACAAGCTGTTCCTCATTTTTCACGTCGATCGTGTGTACACGGCATTCGTTTTTTTATCGTCTAGTTTAAGGTTTAAGGTTTGACATTTCTAGCTGAATTGATTCCATTCTATGTGGTTTGGACATGTTTTGGGAAATAAGTACAGTCTGAAAGTTTCACTCCTGTTTTGGATTTAGCATTTGCTAACAATAAGGCAAGCTAAGTATGTGCTAGCCCTGAAGCATTCTTTTTATAGTACTGCCAGTGTGTTTAGGGAATGAGCCTGTGCTTCCATGTGGTCTGACCAATGAGATTTATCAGTGGCCATACAATAATATGAGGCTGCTTAGCAAGGGAGACAAGAAGTTATGAGTATCCTTCCAGAATTTTTTTTTTACCTTGTAACTGTAGGACATAGCATTCCTATGCGGATGTGTACACTGTTAATTCTTTGTAACGTCTAGTGAAGAGACAGACTGGAATAAATTAAAAGATGGCCCAGATGGCAAACATTATATACCGACATTAGTATGAATGGACCATAGCATACTGATACCTGAAGTTTCTTGCAGGCCTATCACAAATAAGGGGGAGAACATATAACCAGTATAATAATACCACACATACCTCCAAATGGATCACAAATTCAAATTAGTAAATATTAGTAGATATATTACCAAACTGATTTGACTTTTCATTTTCTAAATGCTGCATCTTATGCCGCGTACACACGATCGTTTTTAATGTCATTGAAAACAACGGCATTTTTCTCGACGTGATTTTTCATGTTTACTCTCAAGCCTGCCTTGCCTACACACTATCGTGAAAAAAAATGTTCGAGTAAAGCGCGGTGACGTACAACACATACGACGGCACTATAAAGGGGAAGTTCCATTCGGATGGCGCCACCCTTCATGTTAGTAAAGTTTGTTGAGAGACGATTCGTGCTTTTCAGTCCGTTACAGCGTGACGAATGTGCTATCTCCATTACGAACGCTAGTTTTACCAGAACGAGCGCTCCCGTCTCATACTTGATTCTGAGCATGCGCATTTTGTTTCACGTCGTTAAAGCCCACACACAGCCGTTTTTCATGATGAGAAAAACGACGATGTAAAAAACGACGTGAAAAATTAGAGCATGTTCCAATTTTTCTCGTTGTGATTCTCTGCGTTTTTCTCGTCGGGAAAAATGCTGGAAAGCCCACACACGATCATTTTTAATGACCATTTTAAAAAAATTAATTTTTCTCGTCATTAAAAACGATTGTGTGTACGCGGCATTATTCTTCCCTTGTATTCAAAAAGCAAACATATTCTGTCACGGTTGGTATTATAAAAAATTCCACTTATTACAACTCATCCAAGAATAGATCTAGAAAAGTGGTGCAATAAAATACTTTTACTTCTGAATAAAAAGGCTTAAAGTGGATGTAAACCCACTCTCATCCTTTCTAAACTACTGCCATAGTGCTGATCTATAAGGATATAGATGCCTCCTGCATGTATCCTTATCTGTCTAATGTCTCCCCTCTGTCTGTTATAAGAACTGAAAACTGCAGATTCTGTGGGTGGATCTGTTGTCTGGAGCTCGGTGGGTGGAGTCGTGATGTCAGTAGACTCCCCGCCCACCTCTACACTCCCCTTGTCAACATGCATTTTCTCCTGTGTATTCCTTCTGCTATGATCACTAACATCCAGTCAAAATCCAGAAAAGTAACCATATGACTTCAGAAAAGGAGTGGGGGTGGGAATTAAAAAATAATGCCTGTCTAAAGGTAGTGCACGAGATATGTAAATAACCTGTCACTCAAAGCAAGGGGGCGGAACGGACAAAGGTTTTTCTCTGTCCGTTTTATCTCACTGAACAATAAAAGAGGATTGCTCAGAGCTGGATTAACTCTTTGTGACAAGACCTGGCACAAATGATAGGAAATCTTATACTCTACATTGTGACAGCAAAAAAAAAAAAAAAAAATTGAGTTTACATCCACTTTATTAATACATCTAGTCCGGTACAAATATAGAAAAGCTGTGACACCTCGATACTCACATGCCCTAAATATGACATGCAGGTCTACAAGTAAGCTGTATTATTGTTGTTAAACTGACCATGCTTATAATGACAGTGTATTGATTTTTTTGTCTCTGTGTCATTTTGTTATAGCACTTTGCATGCCACGGTGCTTAAATGGTGGGCTTTGTGTAACTCCAGGACTATGTATCTGTCCACCGGGGTATTATGGCATCAGTTGTGATAAAGGTATGTGAATTGAATATAAATGTTTTATACAAAACCTTTAGGGGGGTTGCTTGGGCTTCACTTTTATGATGTTTTCCACAGGGTAACAAGCCCTTGAACAGAGTACAGATATACTAAGTGACAAGAGCCTCAGAGGTTTTATGTGAACCCAATGTGCTCTTTATTTAATTAAAGTTAACTTTTAATTAAAACTTGAAGTAAATTTAAACATAAAACTGCAGCTCACCATATCCAATCCTAGTGAGGATGAATACATGTGAAAACCTTAGTCAATGCCGCTCCTCAGGCCACACCCCCTCACATGTTTCACCTCGCCCATCGGGGCCTAATCATAGGGACCAGTATGCATGAAAACATAGGAACTGGGGTGCAGAGTGGTGATCTGATGCCCAATAAAGGTGACTGCAGGGGGGGGGTAGGCTCTTTCCACCTCCTGTAAAAGTGATCCAGCAGCTTATTCACAGCTTGAATCACTTTCACTGTAGGGAATTAGCAGCTGAAAACAAAGATACCTGAATCATGGTTAAAACCCCCACCAACCCTGAGTCTCAACCCCCATCTCTTTAAACCACTTATGCAGCTGAGAAAAGAGTTTATGTGATCACTTAATTTTATTTTTTGCTAACAATTACAGTAATTCTACTGAAAGCAGAAACCCTTGCAAATACAATGGTGGTAGGTGTAATTTTTTATGTTGCACAATATGTGCACAGTTGTTTATTAAACACATATTTTCAGTAAAAATACACCTAAATACAATTAAATAAATTTTAGCGTGAACAAACACAGTATTATACCCAATTTTTGGTCAAATATAAAAGATGAGGTTGCATCAAGTAGATACCAAGCATGTCAAGTCTTAAAATTGTACATGTCCATTGAATCGTAAAAGTACCCTCCATATTTAATGCTTTAAAAACAGGTTTAGAGTTCCTAGCAGACTAATTCTTTTAACAAAATAGTGCTAATAGAAGGGATGTTGATCATACATTTATAGTAGTGAAAAAGCAACACATGCAGCGTATATTAGTGTAACTTAAAGAAGAAGTATGAGTCTATGAAAAAACAAACATACTGTACATACTCAGCTCTATAATGCAGCAACGGTGTGATGCTGCATCTGTCCCCCATCAGCTCTAATTCTGAGAACTGGGAGATCACATGACCACTGATCATTCAGCTCTCAGTCTTCTCAGAGCAGTGACTGTCAGTCACTGCACTCTTCTCTGCCCCTCCAGGGCTGGTGAGGGGGCTGATGCAGCTGACTTTGTGGCTGAGAGACGCAGGCAGACATCAATCAGGCAACTGGGTGGATCCAGACAATATTGTCGGGATCCTTCCAGAGCTTGGAGTGGCTTTGTGACATCAGCTGATAACAAGCAATAGTTACATAGTTAGTCAGGTTGAAAAAAGACACAAGTCCATCCAGTTCAACCATAAAAAAATAAAATAATAATATCATACAATCCCATATACCTGATTCTATACCCACAGTTGATCCAGAGGAAGGTGAAAAACCCCAGCAGAGCACAAACCAATTTGCTACAGCAGGGGAAAAAATTCCTTCCTGATCCCCCCAGAGGCAATCGGATATTCCCTGGATCAACTTTACCTATAAATGTTAGTACCCAGTTATATTATGTATGTAGCGGGGTGTTCCCCTTTAATGCAGAGAGACTACATCTCCCAGTACATCTTGCAGCACCCAGGGTGCATTGCTCCAGAACAGAGACTGCTGGGGCAGACTTTATAAAGGGGAGGCGGAGTTTTGGTCGGCCTCTTTGGACACCCCTCTCCTAGCAAGAGGATCTCTGTGCTGAACTGCTGTGTGCACAAGGCCTGAAGCCTGGGCCGTGTGCTCCTTTCCAAAGAGCCCTCTGCCAGCCTAGCAGAGCCTTAGAGACATCTTCTCATCCTTGCTGCAGTACACCAGAAGGATTGAAGACTTGGATGTCGGTGGATTCCTGTTCCTAGACGAATCGATGGAGGAAACGGACTTGGACTTGTCCAGGTGGTGAGAGCTGTTTAAAGACAGATCCTTTATCTTTACTATTCGTTGGGATTACAAAGTTGTTCTTCAAGTGCACCACCGAAAAGATTGCTAGCGATTATTGTTTCACTGAACTTCCATTTAGATCAGTCAGGCCTGACTGCATAGGTAGACATTGCTGGGTGTTAGTCTACCCATGAGGGGAAGTAGCTGTAAAAGGGCAGCGCTAGAGTTGCATAGCAATACTTTATTATTCTGATTACTCTGTTTATCTTTATTACTGTTTATTGCAGGGATCTGCAACTTGTTATACTGTTGTTTATTACTTGCCCATTAGCCTCAGTAAAATATCTGGGTAAAGTACATTTGGTGTCAGTTCCGCTTACTTTAATAGGAGTTTTAAAGTATATTCTGTGTATGTTTGTTATAGGACTGCGTCACCAACAGTTGCGGTCACGCGGTCCTATCCCTCTATCACCAGCTGTGCCACGGGAGGTTAGAGCCGATTGCCAGGGGTTGACAGCAGTGCACTACAGGGCCCAAATCAATATCAGCGGCTCTCTTAACTGGGGGTAGCGCTACACGTGGGGGCTCGAGTCCGGGATCCTTGTACGTTGCACGCTGCAATCAAGCCGGTCAGAAGTACCAGCATGGACCCGCTAGCAATGTCACAGTGGTGCGCAGCGATTGGCGTCGATCCAACCGCGGCGGTAGTCATTGTACTCCCAGGGGAAAGATGGAAGGAAGAGGAGATAAAACAGCTCGTATTCTTACTGTCTCCGAGCCACAAAGCATGGGTGATGGATTTTAGGCCAGATCCAGTGATCTCGTTTACATACGCACTGGTAGAATGGAAAAACGAAATCCCAGAGCATTTTAAAAGTCAGAGTATACAAGCCATAGATAATCAGACCTATCACTTGATACATACGCTGCCAGTGAAGGAAGAATGGTTTCAGACACCAAAGCCATCACCCCCGCGATTATCTCCACCACTATCCCCTAAAGCAGAAAAGCCTGAGGAACTATTAAGCCCGGGATCACCGCTGGCCGCTATAGGGCCTGAATTGTTGAATGCTCTAGGAGACCTTGTAATTAAGTGCCAGAAAAGCAGTACGGTGCATGTGGAGGCCGGTTACCGGAAGCTTAGCACCTTCTCAGGGAAGCAACCAGTGCCTGCCGGAGAAGAAGAATTTGACACCTGGATTGAACAGGCCATACAAGCGGTAGAAGGATGGGAGATACCAGAGGCGCAGAAGAAGCAGCGCATCAGCGAAAGTCTAAAGGGCGCTGCTGCTGAAGCTGTAAAGAACCTCAGGCTTAGCAACGCTACCTGTACCGCAAACGATTATCTGACTATGCTGGAGGAGGAATTTGGCCAGCTGGAGAAGGCGACTGAACTGATATACCAGTTCGAACATACCCTCCAACAGCCGGGAGAGAAGTTATCCGAATATGTGCGGAGGCTAAACCGGAAGCTGTGCCAAATTGTCCTAAAGAAGGGAATACTGCCGCAGGTCATAGACGCAACCCGAATTAAGCAGATCCTGAGGGGAGCCCTGCGTTCAGATCCAGTTTGGCTCTACTTGAAGACCTCTGAAGGAGTGATGACTTTGAGTTACCGAGATCTTGTACGAATCATAAGAGATGAAGAAGCCCTCTTAAATGAACAGCAAGGGACTGAGAAGACCACTACCCTCCCCGCGGTGGGAATCAGATCAGTTATGGCTACTGAACGGGACTCAGAAGTGGAGATCCTGAAGTCCCAAATGACCCAGGTGCTGGATCTTTTGACCACACTCCTGTCTGAAAACTCAGGAATGAAGGAACCCGAGGAAATTAAGAATGAACCACGCCAGAGCAGTTCAACACCAACCTCCCCACAGAAGAGAAGAGAGATTGTCTGTTTCAACTGTGGAGGTGTAGGCCACTACCAGCGAGTATGTCCAAGTCCACGAATGGAGACAGAAGGCTGGTGGAGGCCTCAGAGAAGTGACCGAAGAATGGAGAGAAGATCCGGGCCTTCAAAAATAACTTTCCCTGAATCTGCGAGGGAGCGGTGGAGGACACCTGCAGTTTATACCGTCTCAGTGAACAACGCTTATCAGCCTTCCAAACAACGCCAGAAACGGCATTCCCAGCGCCGGAAGCTGAAGAGAGCACAAGTCCAAGTATGCCAGCCTGCTGTTACAGGTGTTTCCAAAAGAACTGCTACCCAATTGGTAGGTCCTCTGCCTGTAGTGCCTGTTCTGATCGAAGGGATCTACACCAGAGCCATCCTTGATACAGGTTCTCAGGTTACCCTAATGACCAGAGACTTTTACAAGAAGTACCTGTCATACCTGCCCCTGGAAGAGTTGGGAGACACCAAGATTCAGGGTATTCAAGCAGAAGAGTACTCTTGTGATGGATGTCTGCGGATCAAGTTGTCGTGTGATCCATTGAGGGCTGGGGAGCCCCAGAACTTTGAGACACTGGCCATTGTCTGTCCCTGGCTGCCAGGGCCCTCAAGAAGCTCTCTCATCGTTGGGACCAATACCGATTTGGTGAAACGGCTTTTAGCCCCTGCTGTCCCCAGATGTGATCCCATACCCTCACTACCAGAAGAGGTTCCTGCTTCAGTACCAGAGGAAGAACCAAGAGTAGCTGAGACTGTGACTCCCAGGGAGAAGAGAAGGAAGAGAGTCATTCATCCTCCCCGGAAACTAACTCATGATCAGATGGGAGAAAGTTCCGAAGACACAGTCCTAACCTCAAGAAGGACCATGCCCACATCTGGTCCCTCCACTGTGCATTTGGTGGAGGGCAACCCCAGCTCACTTCCTGGCACAGTTGGACAGGTCGCCCCCACTGAAGCGACCTGTGGACAGGACAGCTCCCCATCATATGATGATCGGTGGGAGGCTCCTCTGTCAATCCTATGCAACCGCATTGAAGCTAAAATGTTTTGCAGATCTAAAAATGTTAGATGTCTTTGGGGACCAAAGAGTTCAAGTGGGGGGAGTGTGTAGCGGGGTGTTCCCCTTTAATGCAGAGAGACTACATCTCCCAGTACATCTTGCAGCACCCAGGGTGCATTGCTCCAGAACAGAGACTGCTGGGGCAGACTTTATAAAGGGGAGGCGGAGTTTTGGTCGGCCTCTTTGGACACCCCTCTCCTAGCAAGAGGATCTCTGTGCTGAACTGCTGTGTGCACAAGGCCTGAAGCCTGGGCCGTGTGCTCCTTTCCAAAGAGCCCTCTGCCAGCCTAGCAGAGCCTTAGAGACATCTAATCCTCCTTGCTGCAGTACACCAGAAGGATTGAAGACTTGGATGTCGGTGGATTCCTGTTCCTAGACGAATTGATGGAGGAAACGGACTTGGACTTGTCCAGGTGGTGAGAGCTGTTTAAAGACAGATCCTTTATCTTTACTATTCGTTGGGATTACAAAGTTGTTCTTCAAGTGCACCACCGAAAAGATTGCTAGCGATTATTGTTTCACTGAACTTCCATTTAGATCAGTCAGGCCTGACTGCATCGGTAGACATTGCTGGGTGTTAGTCTACCCATGAGGGGAAGTAGCTGTAAAAGGGCAGCGCTAGAGTTGCATAGCAATACTTTATTATTCTGATTACTCTGTTTATCTTTATTACTGTTTATTGCAGGGATCTGCAACTTGTTATACTGTTGTTTATTACTTGCCCATTAGCCTCAGTAAAATATCTGGGTAAAGTACATTTGGTGTCAGTTCCGCTTACTTTAATAGGAGTTTTAAAGTATATTCTGTGTATGTTTGTTATAGGACTGCGTCACCAACAGTTGCGGTCACGCGGTCCTATCCCTCTATCACCAGCTGTGCCACGGGAGGTTAGAGCCGATTGCCAGGGGTTGACAGCAGTGCACTACAGGGCCCAAATCAATATCAGCGGCTCTCTTAACTGGGGGTAGCGCTACATGTACATTTAAGAAAGAATCCAGGCCTTTCTTAAAGCAATCTACTGAGCTAGCCAGAACCACCTCTGCAGGGAGTCTATTCCACATTTTCACAGCTCTTACTGTGAAGAAACCTTTCCGTATTTGGAGGTGAAATCTCTTTTCCTCTAGATGTAAAAAGTACCCCCTTGTCCTTTGTGTTGACCGTAAAGTGAATAACTCAACACCAAGTTCACTATATGGACCCCTTATATATTTGTACATGTTGATCATATCCCCCCTTAATCTCCTCTTCTCAAGAGTGAATACATTCAGTTCCTCTAATCTTACCTCATAGCTGAGCTCCTCCATGCCTCTTATCAGTTTGGTTGCCCTTCTCTGCACTTTCTCCAGTTCCCCGATATCCTTTTTGAGAACTGGGGCCCAAAACTGAACTGCATATTCCAGATGAGGTCTTACTAATGATTTGTACAGGGGCACAATTATATCTCTCTCTCTGGAGTCCATTCCTCTCTTAAAGCTCACTATAAGCTGCAAAAGACAGTGCACACCTGTGACCCAGAAGAGAAGTATGGTCAAAAAAAAAGCTTTGGCCATACTTTCTTTTACTCTAACTGGCATACATTGACCGAAGCTGTTGCACGTCTTTTTAAAAAATTGCTTTATTTTCTTTATGCAGCAAACTGTTCGGCCATCTGTCTGAATGGAGGAACCTGCTTTTACCCAGATAAATGTATCTGCCCGTCAGGTTATGAGGGAGATCAGTGTGAAATAAGTAAGTGACATATCACAGCCAATTACACTGTAAAGCAGAGATCATGTGACCCTTGTCTGTGTTAGGTTAAAACGTTGTAAAAAAGGCAACTTAAAAGCTGCTTTTATTTATGTCAAGATCAAAGAATTTTCTGAGGCTTGGCATCAAAGGTTTTCACACATGCCACTGTAACAGGGTGATATTTGAAGCTGAAATAGATGTGTTCATGTTTTCCTATCAGCTAGGATTCAAACAATCCATTTCATATTTAGCCTAACCTGTAGGAACATGTGTATCATGTGCAATTTATGCTTTCAGAGTTGTTTGCATATCCTTTCTTGCAGGAATTTGGTTAGAAAATATACAAAAGCAAATTCTCAAACCAAAATGTAAAAAAAAAGTACTAGTGATGGAGTTCTACCATAACTGTCCATAACGTGCAATCAATCTTTCTATCTCTCCAATGGGACTTTTTAGGCAACAATCTAACATGACTTAGCTTTAAAAGGTAAAAAAGATATCCTTTATTTCTACATCATAATGCACATAACTTAAAAAGAACATACATACTGTAGCCTTGAACATCGTGTCTCTCTTTAGTGTGTAACGTCCATAATATTAAAAGCACAGATTGTGAACCTATTGTACTTTACAGTCTCTTTAGTTCATCACAAGAGTAATGCCGTGAACACACGGTCGGAATTTTCGATGGAAAAAGTCCGATGGGAGTTTTTCATCGGATATTCTGACTGTGTGTATGCCCACCAGACTTTTTCCGTGGGAAATTCAGACGGAAAAAATTTCTATTGGAAATTCCGTTCGTCTGTATGCAATTCCGACGTACTAAAAACCATGCATGCTCAGAATCAAATCAACGCATGCTCGGAAGCACTAAACTTAATTTTTCTCGGCTCGTTGTAGTGTTGTACGTCACCGCGTTCTTGACGGTCGGAATTTGGTGTGACCGTGTGTATGGAAGACAGCTTGAGCGGAATTCCGTTGGAAAAACCATCCGAGTTTATTCCGACGGGTAAACTGGTCGTGTGTACAGGGCATTACTATTCCTTTTTAGTTTTCATGCAGCCAGCATCCCTGGTATGGGAACACATAGATATCAGGCAGTTTTAGAATAACATATTTTTACCAAGGCAGGCAAGAACTGATTAAAGTGTTACTAAACCCAGGACCCTGCATTCACTATATCTGATCTCCCACACTACACAGAACATGGAAATGCAATAGTTTTAGTAAATATAAACTGCTAAATACCTTTTCTCATCAGTAGTATATAGCAGTCTTATGACTTCTATCAGTGTCTGGTTAAAGCTTGTAGGAGGAGTTTTCATTTCATTCTGATTTTCTTTTGAGGCTGCAGGACCCCTGACCCTCTGTCTGGACAGTGCTGATTGGCCCTATGCTGATCACATGCACCCTCCTGGGGAAAAAAAACTTTCTAGCAATGAACACCAAACTGAGCATGTGCAGAGTGCCTCCAATGCTCTGTTTTATCAGCAGATGGATTGAAGAAAGGGAGAATCAGAGGAGACACGATCAAACAGTCTTTTTACACAATGCAGAGGTTTAATCCCTTAGGTTCCACAGTGAGTGTAAGAAGCATACTTTACTGCATATACACACTGATTTTACTTTCTTGGGTTTAGTAACACTTTAAAGTATAACTAAAGGCAAAACTTTTTTTCAGTTTTGGATAGAGTGGAGAGGGATTAGAACACCTGTTAGGTTTTTATTGCTGTCTGTGCTCCTGTTAAAGAGATATACATTCTCTAACGAAAATCCCAAAATATGGGTTGTCCCCAGAAAAGTAATAACATGAAAATCTTCCAATGGGGACACTAGTTCTTGTGATCTGGGGGTCCCCAAGGAATTCCCTTGATTTGCAGGGATTTTCTCTCACTTCCTGTTTGGCTATGGGACAGGAAGTGAAGGGAAATCTCCCTTGCTCTATCCAAAATGGGAAAAAAAAGTTTTGCCTATACAGTAGTTCTACTTTAAGTCTCCCCAGGATAGCCAATAAGGAATGGTTAGGTTAGGCACTCGACTTTAAAGCAACTGAAAAACAGTGACAGTCCAGTGACATTCATAGGGAGAGGCACAATGTAATAAGCAGTTGCAATTAAACAAAATATTTTAGGAGAGGCCTATGAAAGTTGCCATTGCTGACCTAAAAAGAAACGTGACTGTTATATTGACACTTGGCTTCAATTGTTTCTAAATCACTAGGTAAGATCTTTTTTTATTTCTTTACATTCTTTCTTTTCTTGGCACAAATTACAAAACAGAGTACCACAAGGCACTGACTAATAACTATGCCTTGCTAGAGTAGGAACAGATTTGTTGTAAGAAAACCTAGAACTTGTCATCTTACAACCAGGCTGCTACCATTTTCCTAGGAAGGTCAGCAAGACACCTTTAAAATTTCTCTCATGGTGGATTTCCTTTAAAATAAGTAGTGCGTAAATCAAAGTCTGTACATCTAAAACAAGTATCTGAGGGTTGTGTAATGAGCTCACTAGGGACTCCTTAGAGCCGGTTCACACAGGGGCGACTTGAAGTCACCCCAAGTCGCGCTGTTTTTAAAACTAATTGAAGTGAATGGAGCCGTCTTAATGTACACGACTGCAGTCGCTCCGACTTCAAAAAAGGTTCCTGTACGACTTCAATCCGACTTCTAGGCGACTTGCACCCATTGATTTCAATGGAATATGCCTCAGAAGTCGGATCACTGTCTTTACTGCAGCGACTTTTCAGGAAGTGAAAATAGTTTTTAGGGCAAACCCCTCCCTCCCCCCTCCCTCCCACAGAGCTGATTCAAGGTTGATTGGCGACTGGAATGTCTCCTGTCCTGGAGGCGACTTGTAAGTCGCCCCATGTCGCGCTGTGGTGCAGGCTCAGGTCGCTTCCAGGTCGCCTCCAAAGAGTCGTGTTGCCCCTGTGTGAACCGGCTCTCAGTGTCACAGGTCTTTTTGAAAAGAGCTTGTCCAATCCTCCAAGGTCTGTGTTTGGAGATTACCTAGACAGAGTCCATGGAAGAGCAGAGAGAGCTCCATATCACACAGTAGCCTGTCACTGAAGTTATTCCTGAGAAAACTTTCACACTATGCATTTGCATAGTGTGAACCCCCCCCCCCCCCCCCACATGACCAGGCCATTTCTTGCTTTTTTGGCACTGCGTTACTTTAACTAACAATTGCGTAGTCATGCAGTGCTGTATAATTTTTTTCACACAAATAGAGCTTTCTTTTGGTGGTATTTGATCACCACTGGATTTTTTTTTGTGTGTGTGCTATAAATGAAAAAAGACCGAAAATTTGGGGAAAAAAACAAACAATATTTTTTACTTTCTGCTATAAAACATATCCAATAAAAAAATCGAATTTCTTCTTAAATTTGGGCCAATATGTATTCTGCTACAGATTTTTGGTAATAATAAGCATATATTGATTGGTTTGCGCAAAAGTTAAAGCATCTACAAACTATGGTATATATACTGGAATATTTATTTTTATAGTAGTAATGGCTGCAATCAGCGACCTATAGCAGGACTGTGATAGTATGGTGGCAATCTGACACTAATTGACACTTTTGGCACTTTGTGGGAACCAGTGACACTTAAGCTCTGTACACACGATCGGTTTAACCGATGAAAACCGTCCGATGGATTGTTTTCATCAGACAAACCGATCGTGTATGGGACCCATCGGTCTTTTTTCCATCGGTTTTAAAAAATAGAACATGTTTTAAATTTTTCCGATGGATAAAAAACCGATCAAAAACTCATATCGTCTATGGGCAAGTCCATCGGATAAAAAACCCACACATGCTCAGTGTTGTGGTTTAAATATTAATATTTAATATTTAATATCTCACAGATATGATATGGGTTAAATAAGAGTTCTTTTTGAACAAGATTTGAAAGCTTTAACATAATGAACATATTTATTATGTATTTGGTAAAGTCTAAACTAACACAAAGAAGCTATCTATACAGTCTTAGACAAGCAGGAAATAGTAGGTTAAAATATACAAAGTATTTACATGGAGGAACATAGAGCATCCTCCTAAAACCTTAAAGTACTAACATGAGTAGTTACATAGACAGACCTTTGGCATAATTACCCCTTTAGACCCGTCCTTCAGGCCATCCTTCCATCAAGTAGTGAGCTCCCATCTCCCTTAATCTGAGTATATCTCTCTATACTGATACCCCATTGGTTGGCCTAGCTTGGGTCATGATTGGAGGGCTTACTCCATAAGTCAGCCCCTCTTTCATGCAAATCCAGGTGACTCTATGTGATCAGGAGATGTGCTTGAAGTTTTCCCAGGGTTATAGGTGAGGCTCTGTCCATTGTATTATCCCAGCATGGGACTCATTGACGAGAGTGGGTTTAACACAATGGCATTGTCTCTACAAGCGTGGGGCTCCGCAAGGTCTAGCTGTTAACAAAGGACCTCGCAAGGGTGAAGAAAGGGAATATATTCCGAAAGCTAAATGAACTATATGTACAGTAAGCTATTGTAAATATATTCATATTTACAATATTTTACCGCTCTTCAATGCAGTTTATACATGTCCCATAAGGCAACAGATGGCCCCTTGTGGCCAGTTGAGAATATGAGACTCGGCCACACCTAAAATAATGGGTCATGTATAATCTGCTTTGAAATTTGGAACTTTTGGCTTTGCCCTCTGAAGTGAAATAAAACTCTTAAACTTTCCGTCTCTACAGTTCATATGTCTGGATTCCAGTATTGGTAGTCATCACTTGTTCTGGATGTAATAAGTCCATAATAAAAATCATAAGATACCAAAACCCAAAAAAAACGAAGGGGAAAAAAATAAATAAACATGAGGCTCCTTGTTCTCAACCGTCCAATAATAATAATTTGTGCGAAAGTCAATAATGTTCATCTGGTCATGTTGCCCTTGCTTCTGGGACAGACTTCCATGGTGATTCCACTTGGATACAACATACAGTAATGGCCTTTGGACCCACTTTCCTGGCTTTCTGTGATTGTACTTTATTAATGTGGGCAAAGTTAGAGAAGGAAAAACACGAGTACTTTTAAGACATATGCCTTCAAATTAATGCGTATCTTGTCATTCTGAGTATTAAGGACCTTTGATTAAAATTATTATAGATATACTGCGACCTAATATGAGTCCCTTTCCCAATGACAGGTGTAAAAATTTACATGGTTGCTCCTTAAGCCAGGTTGTCTGATTTCCATCCCCCATCTTTCTTCCTCCATTGTCATATGCCTGCCGGTAACTCTGCCCCGCCTTCTGCTGGATACCCCTGTGTGTGTGTATGACCCTTTGAGTGTCCAGGGGGATCTTGTTGCCATGGCAACTCACCACAAACTCCTTTTACTGCAGCTGTGTTCAGTTATACCAACCCTGATGGGTTAACGCCTTGGCGGGTGCCAAACTTTTGTGCATATAGCTCCCTCCTTGGCTACTGTGTGTAGCTACTGTATGAGTCCTGCCTTTAGCGGGCTAGGGGAGCGGTCATAACTTTAAGAGGTCTCTGTGCAGATTTAGGCAGTGTCATCTAAGCGGCCAAAAATAACGTGATTTCAGAGTGCGGAAAAGTGTAATGTCACCAGGTACTTGTGGCTTCAGGGATGATTAGACTAAATTACTTCTTAAGTACAATTGTACTATACTTTCTGCTATTTGCCAATCACTATGAGTCTCACCAGTCTCAGTATATCTATATGATCTTCAAGCAACGCTCTTTGCACTTAGTTATGGCACAAAAAGAAAACTGAGCAATCATAAAAAAAAATACCAATGACCACCTATGATGACTGCCAAATATTAGAACTGGAGAGAGGACACTATGTCACATATACAAGGAAACGAGTCACATGACTGTTGCTAAACCCAGGTGTTACTGTTACTATTGTCATAGTTGGTAATAGCTACAATGACATACATTTATATAAAACCATTTTCCCATGCTGAACGAGAGAAAAAAAACTGTCTGAACTTTGTCCCATCCCCCAAAATGCTATAGGGAAGTTTTATTATTCTATATCAACATTTTTAACAGTTTATAAATGTTGCCATATAAGGTTCCCCCCTACTCCCCTCTTTTTTTAATTTTATTTCACCCCAGCGGAGCCAACCTCCAGAATCACCCAGCAAAAAAAATAAAATAAGGTGATATAGGACAGAAAGAAAAATAGTTTCCTTAAAAGGAAAGAGAAAAGATAAGAAAAAAAAAACTGATCCAAAAAAAAAAATGGTAAAAACCCAAAATTCAGATTGAATGCTGCCCCAACCTTTAACTTGTTAAAGAGCATTGAATCTGTACTTGTGTTAAAAGAAAAAATTGAAGCTGCCTTAAACATTGCAGCTATACAAAATGCAACGCCCTTTTCTCCGTAGTGAAAAAACTACACCAAAAAGGTAAAGAAAAAAAAAAGTAAAAGTAACAAAAAAAATTCAGATTTAATGCTGCCCCAACCTTTAACTTGTTAAAGAGCGTTGAATCTGTATTTTGTTAAACAAAAAAAAAAATGATTGAAACTGCCTTTAAACAGTGTAGCTATACAAAAGGCAATGCCCTCTCTCGGTAGTTATTAACATATTAATTGATATTAATTGATTCTCAGTGAAAATCAATTTGCAAGTCCACTAGGCCACAGAAAGTTCTATCAGAGAGAGACACTGTTTAATGAAACAGTCCAAAAAAATATTTAGAATTTAGTTAGGCCTGACTAATTAATTCCATTCCAGGATTATCCTTAAAACAAGACATAAAAAAACAAAATATGTTTTAAGGTCCTCTGTGTTTTTAAAGAAATTTGACCAGTCTTGGTCCATTCATCCGTCCTTGTGTGTGTATTTCTTCCTAAAACACAAAACTCAAAATCATTAATAACACCTCACTGTACCTCTTCTGAGAGGTTCTAATGGGCTACCTGGCAGTATATGCTTGGAACAGAGGTACTGAGTCCCTCAACAGTGAGTACAGTGAAACATGCACCGACTCCCCCACATATCTGTACTCAAAAACAAAAAGTTATAGGAAAACATGGTGGGGTTTGTAAGTACTTACCATCTAAGAAGACCCCATGTTAACATTAAACCTTTACACATATTAACAACACATGCGTCAATTCGGAAGGAAAAAAAACAAGACACAACCTATAGACCTACTGAATCCATGAGATGCCATAAGATAATGTATTATGTAGTTTCCACGTGTCAGAGTGAATGACGCTTCACTCTAACCACAGGAAAGTGAGAAAAAACAAAACAAATTCCTATATACTATAGGACTCGAGAACTCGTATCTGTGCACAGGTTATTTATTTGCGAATACATTTCAATTTGTAAAAAAAAAAAGGTATAAATTTAAACTGGTACCAGTATTGAGCTCATTACAAACGAGAGAGAGAGAGAGGGAAAAAAAATTATCAACTAAACATAAACAGTACAAAGCATGCGCACTAATGTGATCACACTTATTGATGACCATAAAGCAAAAATCTTGTTTACATCTGGACAGTTCATACCCATCCATTCCCTCACTCAGACACACCCATTCATTTAGATCGAATCCTCTAGATTTTGTTTAGAACTTTAGTAATTTGCAAATTAATTGCTAGGCGTTTCTGGCCACTGGGAGAATACTAAGGGACTGAATAAGAAAACAAAACAACACTCTGGAATACTATACTTACCTTTTGTTAGGCGCGTATTTACGCATATGAACAGCTTTATATGTCCATATACTTCCAGGACTCACTTACCCTGAAAAAAATAACTTGCATCCAAACAGATATTACTTATTTAAAGCAAACAATACAATGATCTAATGAAACTAAATGCCCCAGATCTCTTAAAAAAAAATAACTTCTAGCTTGCAATTCATTCCGTTTTAGTGTACTGGTTTGGTTCCCAATGGACAAATTTACTCCCATTTTTCAAATTCCAGGAGTCCCTAATGCTTCTTTTAAAGGATTGGAATTCTTTCACAAACTCATCCCGTTCCTGTTTCATTTGCCTAATCTCATACTGTAAAGCCTCATTTTTGGCCTTAATAGTTGAGGAAGGGATGTATGAATTTGTATTTTCATATTTCTTAGGCTTTTCACCCCAGCGAGGTGAGTACACTTCCACGTCACGCCTCTTTGTTGTATTTGGCTTTAATATCGTTTCACCAGAAGATGAACAAAACTGGGAAATGTGGCCGAATAAACCACACGTGAAGCATTTTATCTTCTGTAAAGTATTAACGCGTCTCTTAATAACTGGTGTGGTTTTAGGCTTAGAATATTCAATGGCTAAAACCTGATTAACCACTTTTGTTGTATGAGAAATGGGGGCCCTTTCAAAAGAGCTCTCACCTTTCAATAAACTGTTGGAACTAACACATACTCCAGACTGGGATAATTTCCTGTTGCCACTAGAAATACTCAAACTGGTTGCATTTCCCTCTGTGGTATGTGTAGGTTGTACCCGCTGCCCTGTGCTGGAAGATGGCGATAATTTTTCACATTTAATGTCTGCAGCCTTCAGCCCCTGTATTGTTGGCTGCTGGTGTCTAGCATTCATATTTGTCCTAGAAACTCTTAGAGTACTGATATTACTTTTGGCTATTTCTAGATCTTCCTTGAGAGAAATGGTTTGCAATAATAACGACCTATAATTATTAGCTAACCAACAGGCCGCAAAAATTAGTGCAGTCTTACCCTCATGTTTGCTGTATTTTTTCTCTGTAAGTTTTATATTCACATACTCTTGTGCATGGTGCCATGGGTTTTTAGATTCCTCCATTGCTCTTATTATCTCAGCGCTATTTTTAACTTTAGCAATCCTCGCCATCAATTTCTCCATGATGTGCAAGTTCAGTGATGATACAATAATACACCACAGAACAGACTGGACACAGTAGTCTAGCCCTAAGAATATGCACACGAGTGGAGATACCAGCCTTAAAATAACACTACTATCTTCACTGAATGAAGTCTAAACCCAAAAGTGCTGAGATCCGCACAAAAGGAACCATAGGTATACCGCTCTAGGTAGGCAATAGAAATGTAACCACAGCCATGTATACACCTATATTTGCTACACCCAATTCAGTTTACCAAAGAAGAAGAAAAAAAAATCAAGGTATAAAATACAGTATGCTAATTGCACCTTTATTTTACACTAATAATAATCTCAGATATTAGCTTCAGTAGTAAAACTTCCACAGTTTTGTACTTTCTGACATCAATGAGAATATTACTGCTTGTAAATTCCCACTGTTAAAAAAAAAACACAACAAAAGCAAAAATCTTTTGTAGGTTTCAATGCATCACGCAAACTCACACTGGTTAGAGCTAGCAATGAAGCTTAGTGAGGCAGAAAAACAATAATTAAAAACAAAATTTTTCCCGCCATGTAAAATTATTATTTTTTTCCACAAAACCAAGGACTCCTATTTTAGTGTCCTCTTTCCAAAAAAACAATCAAAAATCAAAACAAAAATCCCTGAACCTCCTCCCCATTAAATTAACTGGTTTTTAATGGTACATCCAAAGTACTCATATCAATTATGATTTACGGGATATTAAAAAAAATAATGTGGTGTATCCTCCCTCATATTAGAGTTAATCTAATACCCACTAATAAAACACAAACATTTACCTATATTTTCCCAAATAGATTGGATAAGCTGACTCAGCTTAAATTCCTTCTATGTCTCATTTTTCCTAGATAGGTTGGATAAGCTGACTCAGCTTAAATTCCTCCTCTCTCTAATACACAAATTTTGTTATTATATTAAATACTTTCAGTCCTGTCCCTTCGTGGTCGCCACTGTTGCGGTTTAAATATTAATATTTAATATTTAATATCTCACAGATATGATATGGGTTAAATAAGAGTTCTTTTTGAACAAGATTTGAAAGCTTTAACATAATGAACATATTTATTATGTATTTGGTAAAGTCTAAACTAACACAAAGAAGCTATCTATACAGTCTTAGACAAGCAGGAAATAGTAGGTTAAAATATACAAAGTATTTACATGGAGGAACATAGAGCATCCTCCTAAAACCTTAAAGTACTAACATGAGTAGTTACATAGACAGACCTTTGGCATAATTACCCCTTTAGACCCGTCCTTCAGGCCATCTTTCCATCAAGTAGTGAGCTCCCATCTCCCTTACTCTGAGTATATCTCTCTATACTGATACCCCATTGGTTGGCCTAGCTTGGGTCATGATTGGAGGGCTTACTCCATAAGTCAGCCCCTCTTTCATGCAAATCCAGGTGACTCTATGTGATCAGGAGATGTGCTTGAAGTTTTCCCAGGGTTATAGGTGAGGCTCTGTCCATTGTATTATCCCAGCATGGGACTCATTGACGAGAGTGGGTTTAACACAATGGCATTGTCTCTACAAGCGTGGGGCTCCGCAAGGTCTAGCTGTTAACAAAGGACCTTGCAAGGGTGAAGAAAGGGAATATATTCCGAAAGCTAAATGAACTATATGTACAGCAAGCTATTGTAAATATATTCATATTTACAATATTTTACCGCTCTTCAATGCAGTTTATACATGTCCCATAAGGCAACACAAGTATCTGAGGGTTGTGTAATGAGCTCACTAGGGACTCCTTAGAGCCGGTTCACACAGGGGCGACTTGAAGTCGCCCCAAGTCACGCTGTTTTTAAAACTAATTGAAGTGAATGGAGCCGTCTTAATGTACATGACTGCAGTCGCTCCGACTTCAAAAAAGGTTCCTGTACGACTTCAATCCGACTTCTAGGCGACTTGCACCCATTGATTTCAATGGAATATGCCTCAGAAGTCAGATCACTGTCTTTACTGCAGCGACTTTTCAGGAAGTGAAAATAGTTTTTAGGGCAAACCCCTCCCTCCCACAGAGCTGATTCAAGGTTGATTGGCCACTGGAATGTCTCCTGTCCTGGAGGCGACTTGTAAGTCGCCCCATGTCACGCTGTGGTGCAGGCTCAGGTCGCTTCCAGGTCGCCTCCAAAGAGTCGTGTTGCCCCTGTGTGAACCGGCTCTCAGTGTCACAGGTCTTTTTGAAAATAGCTTGTCCAATCCTCCAAGGTCTGTGTTTGGAGATTACCTAGACAGAGTCCATGGAAGAGCAGAGAGAGCTCCATATCACACAGTAGCCTGTCACTGAAGTTATTCCTGAGAAAACTTTCACACCATGCAACCCCCCCCCCCCCCCCATGACCAGGCCATTTCTTGCTTTTTTGGCACTGCGTTACTTTAACTAACAATTGCGTGGTCATGCAGTGCTGTATAATTTTTTTCACACAAATAGAGCTTTCTTTCGGTGGTATTTGATCACCACTGGATTTTTTTTGTGTGTGTGCTATAAATGAAAAAAGACCGAAAATTTGGGGAAAAAAACAAACAATATTTTTTACTTTCTGCTATAAAACATATCCAATAAAAAAATCGAATTTCTTCTTAAATTTGGGCCAATATGTATTTTGCTACAGATTTTTGGTAATAATAAGCATATATTGATTGGTTTGCGCAAAAGTTAAAGCATCTACAAACTATGGTATATATACTGGAATATTTATTTTTATAGTAGTAATGGCTGCAATCAGCGACCTATAGCAGGACTGTGATAGTATGGTGGCAATCTGACACTAATTGACACTTTTGGCACTTTGTGGGAACCAGTGACACTTAAGCTCTGTACACACGATCGGTTTAACCGATGAAAACCGTCCGATGGATTGTTTTCATCAGACAAACCGATCGTGTATGGGACCCATCGGTCTTTTTTCCATCGGTTTTAAAAAATAGAACATGTTTTAAATTTTTCCGATGGATAAAAAACCGATCAAAAACTCATATCGTCTATGGGCAAGTCCATCGGATAAAAAACCCACACATGCTCAGTGTTGTGGTTTAAATATTAATATTTAATATCTCACAGATATGATATGGGTTAAATAAGAGTTCTTTTTGAACAAGATTTGAAAGCTTTAACATAATGAACATATTTATTATGTATTTGGTAAAGTCTAAACTAACACAAAGAAGCTATCTATACAGTCTTAGACAAGCAGGAAATAGTAGGTTAAAATATACAAAGTATTTACATGGAGGAACATAGAGCATCCTCCTAAAACCTTAAAGTACTAACATGAGTAGTTACATAGACAGACCTTTGGCATAATTACCCCTTTAGACCCGTCCTTGACGAGAGTGGGTTTAACACAATGGCATTGTCTCTACAAGCGTGGGGCTCCGCAAGGTCTAGCTGTTAACAAAGGACCTCGCAAGGGTGAAGAAAGGGAATATATTCCGAAAGCTAAATGAACTATATGTACAGTAAGCTATTGTAAATATATTCATATTTACAATATTTTACCGCTCTTCAATGCAGTTTATACATGTCCCATAAGGCAACAGATGGCCCCTTGTGGCCAGTTGAGAATATGAGACTCGGCCACACCTAAAATAATGGGTCATGTATAATCTGCTTTGAAATTTGGAACTTTTGGCTTTGCCCTCTGAAGTGAAATAAAACTCTTAAACTTTCCGTCTCTACAGTTCATATGTCTGGATTCCAGTATTGGTAGTCATCACTTGTTCTGGATGTAATAAGTCCATAATAAAAATCATAAGATACCAAAACACAAAAAAAACAAAGGGGAAAAAAATAAATAAACATGAGGCTCCTTGTTCTCAACCGTCCAATAATAATAATTTGTGCGAAAGTCAATAATGTTCATCTGGTCATGTTGCCCTTGCTTCTGGGACAGACTTCCATGGTGATTCCACTTGGATACAACATACAGTAATGGCCTTTGGACCCACTTTCCTGGCTTTCTGTGATTGTACTTTATTAATGTGGGCAAAGTTGGAGAAGGAAAAACACGAGTACTTTTAAGACATATGCCTTCAAATTAATGCGTATCTTGTCATTCTGAGTATTAAGGACCTTTGATTAAAATTATTATAGATATACTGCGACCTAATATGAGTCCCTTTCCCAATGACAGGTGTAAAAATTTACATGGTTGCTCCTTAAGCCAGGTTGTCTGATTTCCATCCCCCATCTTTCTTCCTCCATTGTCATATGCCTGCCGGTAACTCTGCCCCGCCTTCTGCTGGATACCCCTGTGTGTGTGTATGACCCTTTGAGTGTCCAGGGGGATCTTGTTGCCATGGCAACTCACCACAAACTCCTTTTACTGCAGCTGTGTTTAGTTATACCAACCCTGATGGGTTAACGCCTTGGCGGGTGCCAAACTTTTGTGCATATAGCTCCCTCCTTGGCTACTGTGTGTAGCTACTGTATGAGTCCTGCCTTTAGCGGGCTAGGGGAGCGGTCATAACTTTAAGAGGTCTCTGTGCAGATTTAGGCAGTGTCATCTAAGCGGCCAAAAATAACGTAATTTCAGAGTGCGGAAAAGTGTAATGTCACCAGGTACTTTTCCATCGGTTTTAAAAAATAGAACATGTTTTAAATTTTTCCGATGGATAAAAAACCGATCAAAAACTCATATCGTCTATGGGCACGTCCATCGGATAAAAAACCCACACATGCTCAGAATCAAGTCGACGCATGCTCAGAAGCATTGAACTTTATTTTTCTCGTCTCATCGGAGTGTTTTACGTCACCGCGTTTGGAACGGTCGGTTTTTTGACTGATGGTGTGTAGGCAAGACTGATGGAAGTCAGCTTCGTCGGATTTCCGATGGACAAAACCATCGGATTAGAATCCATAGGATATCCGATCGTGTGTACGAGGCTTAATACAGTGATCAGTGCTAAAAATATACACTGTCACTCTACTAATGACACTGTCTGGGAAGGGGTTAAACATCAAAGGGAAACATTTGCAGGGAAACAAAAACAGCACATCCATGCTGACAGGACAGAGCTCTGTATTGTTTTTACATTGACAGAGCTGTGTCCTGTCTTCTTCCTTGCTGATCAGCGGGTGACAGCGGTCAATCATTGGCCGGCAACCGCTGATTGGGTTGTGTTTTGACTAATCACAGCACAGCCAGTGTGCCAGCAGCGCGCGCCCCCTACCCGGAAGTGCCAGATCACTTACTAGATATGTGATCCGGCATAGGAGAGTCGCTCTGACACCATACTCCTATGTGAGGCTGTCGGCAAGTGGTTAATCACTTTGCACCCGGCCACTGCATATGTACGGCCGGGTGGGTGCTCTCTCCTTCTGAGTGGACGTTCAGGAACGTCCCTCAGAAGGAGGGGGATCACGTGCGAGCCCACGCAGCCGTGCGAACCCGATGCGCTCGTGTCACCCGGTTACGGCGCATCTCAGATCGGCAGGAGGGCTCTGTGATTGGCCCTCCTGATCACATGACGGCCGTGTTCAATCACAGCCGTCGTGTGATGTAAACACAGAGCCGGTTGCTAGGCGATCGGCTCTCCTCACAAATTAGTTGTCGGTGAGGAGAGGAGAGCGGATCGCTGCAGTCAGCTGGTGATCAGTGTGTATGAGCGTTTTTTTACAGCTTTTTACACACTGATCACCAGCCTAGTAACACAGTGTAAAACACAATTTCCCCCAAAACATATGTCCACACACAATGTCCCCAATACACATGTCCGCACACACATGTCCCCACATAGTAAAAACACCTGTCCCCCACATATGTAACAGTAAAATCACATGCCCCAATGATCATCTGCATACATATGTCCGTGATCACCTGCGCACATCTGTACATGATCATTTGCATACATATGTCCGTGATCACACGAACCAATTATTATACACTTAACAGGATTTTTTTTACCAAAGACACGTAGCAGAATAAGTTTTGGCTTAAATTTATGACAAAATTCTATTTTATTTGATTTCTTTTAAAATAGAATAAAGAAAATATTGTTTTTTTTTCCAAATTTCCGCTCTTTTTTCGCTTATATCGCAAAAAACATAAAAACCGAGTCGTGAATAAATACCACCAAAAGAAAGCTCTATTTGTGTGAACAAAATGATAAAAATTTCATTTGGGTACAGTGTAGCATGACCGCGAAATTGTCATTGAAAATGCGAGAGCGCTGAAAGCTGAAAATTGGCCTGGGAAGGAAGAGGGCGAAAGTGCCCAGTATTGATGTGGTTAAAGGTTTTCTTGCATGTCTCCTCAAAAGAGAATTTGTTTCATTAAATAAACTTGACATGTATTAACTTAAGAAATAACAGAAAAACAATATACAGACATAAGCACCAAAGTTTTACTGGATCTAACTATTTTGTTTAGTAGTTCCAATGACTGATGTCTGTTTAAAATGAAAAATTTGTACTGTTGTGGTCTTCCTTAGGTAAATGTCAACAACCATGCAGAAATGGAGGCAAATGTAGTGGAAAGAATAAATGCAAATGTTCTAAGGGCTACCAGGGAGATCTGTGCTCAAAGCGTAAGTATAGATTCCTAATTAATGTTTATTCTGAAACACATTGCTTTAAATTGTATTTAAATCATATTATTGGGGTTTTTTAAGGGTTATTGAGGATTTTTTTTACCCCAGTCAGGACACTAGCTGCAAGGAACATGCATGTTCTTCCTGTATTTGCGTGGGTTTCCTCTGAGTACTCCAGTTTCCTCCAACACTCCAAAGACATGCTGGTAGATTAATTGGATCAAATCTAAATTGGCTGTAGTATGTGTATGTATGCATGTGAAATAGGGGCTTAGATTGTAAGCTCTTTGAGTGCAGCAAGTAGTGTGAAGTCCACATAAAGTTAACAAGGATGATTTTGAGTGATGTCAATCTATGAGACTCCACTTGCATTAGTTTGTGTCTGTTAATCTTTACATTCAGACATAACAGTATCACTTACTTGCAACTGGACTTTCCAAATATTTGTTTACTCTACATAATAGATGCTCCAGCTGGACTGACAACACTGTTTGGCTTTGCAATGGCTGCAGTAGTTGGGCATAAATGAGAAGTGAAGATACATTATATGATCAAAGGGTTGTGGACATCCCAGCAAATTGTTGATTTCAGGTGTTTCGAGTGAAGAGTACTGTGAATGCTTCTCCATTAAAACACATTTTAGATGATTGTGTACTTCCAAACATATTGCAACAGATTGAGGAAGGTCCTTTTATGATCCCGCTTGACTGTGCTCCATGCCCAAAGCCAGCTACATAAAAACATGATTTGATGAGTCTGGTGTGAAGAAACTTGAGTGGCCTGCAAAGAGCCCAGATCTTAACCTTACTGACCACCTTTGGGAATAATTGGAACACCAGTTGTGAGCCATGGCCTCTCATCCAACATCAGCACCTGACTTCACAAATGCGTTTGTGGCTAAATAGGAAAAATTCCAATAGACATATTCCAAAATCTTGTGAAAAGCCTTTCTAGAAGATTGGAGACTGTTAAAGCCCCAAAGGTGAGGCAATTTCTATTAATGTCCATGGTTTTGGAATAGGATGTTCAACAAGCTCATACAGGTGTGATTATCAGGCGTCCAAAAATGTTTAGCCATATAGTGAATTACACCAAAAGCGGTACACTCTTTAATTAACTCAGCAATGTCCCCTAATGCCCCGTACACACGGTCGGGATTTCCAATGGGAAAAAGTCAGTCGGAAATTCCGACGGGTAAATTGAGAACCTGCTCTCAATCTATCTCTGTCGGAATTCCCGACCATACACACGGTCGGAATTCCCGACCAAAAGCTCCCATCGGACTTTTTCTGTCGGGAATTCCGACCGTGTGTACGGACGGGGCTTTAAAGTTAATATAGTTTTTTTGCATGGAGTTGGTCATTGAGTAAAAACCACTTAAACCAATGGCTTAGGTTACAATATAAGTGTGCCTTAAACATTCTTAAGTCATGATTGCTAACTTACAGTATATACTGTATAGATTTGACCATTTATAGATTTTACCATTTTAATATTAACAATTTGTTGATCTGATCCTGCAAGATCGCACATAGCTTTTCAAACCTGTTCTAAGATGTTACCAACATTGTGTGTGTTCTGGACTTTCTCTCACTAACATGTATTACATTATTGACTAAACTAAGCATCTAGATTTTCTTGGGTGCATAGAGCTTACACCTTTGGTGAGGCATAAGGACATAATGGAGATCATCATTTGCAGAGGACTTTTCTCAAGCTTTAAAGCCTTTTGTTTTGGGTAACATGGAGAATGGTTAGGACATATGACAAGTTCTAATTGCTGTGTATCTGTTAAAGCGGAGTTCCGCCTGGGAAAAAAAAAATACTGCAGCTTTTAATATAAGGACACTTACCTGTCCAGGGAACCCGCAATGTCCTTACCCGAAGCCAACCCATCCCTCGGCTCTGGTTAGCAAGCGCCGACATCCTTACTATCCTTACCCGATCCGAATGGTCCCTGCTGTCTTCTGGGACCTGTGTGTCTCCCAGAAGACAGCGGGGGGGACGGGAAGGAGGAGGGGCCGGACATTGCGTAGTTCGCCGCACTTTGCGCAGCGATCTATGCCAGAAGTGGAAGCAGATACCTGGATTTGACAGGTTTCTGCTTTCCAATCCCCCCTGAAAGGTGCGAAATGTGGCACCGGAGGCAGGGGGAGGAATCCGATCAGCGTAAGTTCCATTTCTGTGTGGAACTCCGCTTTAAGGAGATTTTAGTGCAAGATTTTAAATGCTGTTTGTTTCCCCAAAGCAGCGATCGCTCTTATCTTCCTGTACTGTCAGACACCTGCCAAACAGACAGAAAATGGGGTGATTTTCCAACACTTCCTGTTTTGTCTGACACCCTTTAAATAGGCAGGAAGTCAAATAGGACAGACAGCATTTAAACCTTCACATGGATCGAAGTCTTCTGCACTCTATCCAAACTTAAAAATAAAATCTGAACTGGAACCGACCTTCAAGATACCTATACTTCAGCAGTAAAGTCGGTTTTCAGACCTCCTATCTACTTTGAGCTGTCAACAAGTGGAAATTGGCACATATACAATCCATGGAATTTGTTTTTGGTGAGTATTTTTTATTACTTTTGTGTATTGGATTTCAGCATACTTTTGTTCTGAGTTGACAGGTCACTGTATTGTAAAATATTTGGAGGTTATTAATTTATGAGTTTAGCTGCCTCAGTATGTTGCAACTAGATTCTGGATGAAAGAGTGTTATTTTTTTATTAGCCGTTGTGAAATGTGTTTGGAATAAAATACCGTATTTATCGGCGTATAACACGCACAGGCGTATAACACGCACCCTAACTTTAAGAAGGAAGTTTCAGGAAAAAAACTTTCCACAGCCCCCTGCGTATAACACGCAGGCATAGTTTACCCTCTATTTTCAGGGTAAAAAAGTGAGTGTTATACGCCAATAAATACAGTATTATTCCACTGGATAGTTAACCAATATATAAGACTTTTTCTTACCTCTATAGCTGTGTGTGAACCCTTCTGTGGATCACATGGAACCTGCATTGAACCAAACAAATGCCAATGTAAGGAAGGATGGAATGGCAGATACTGCAATAAACGTAAGTTTTTACCATATTTTCTGAATCCTAAACTTCTGGGGGGGGGGGGTTTCAGGGCTCGTTAACGCCATCTGCATAGATTACCGCAAGCTCAACACAGGAAAACATAGAAAACAATTATTTTCTATGTGCCCAGTTCTCACCACAGCGCTGCATTGAGGTGGGTTGCAGTGTGTTGTGTAAAAATGCAGACATAATTGCTCCTATACAATGGATGTCAGATTGCATATGTTTAAGCATGCAGGCTGGTGTGATCGGGGTCTTATTCTAACAATTCATATTTAACTTATCCTCATGTTATAATAACCAGTAAATACATATCCTAAGTCTATGTTTAAATATATATATGTAGCGGGGTCTTCAAAGTTAGTGGGATACACCTGGGGGTAGAGAGACCCAGGTGTGTGATTATGTCAGGGATTAGACCCCTTTTCTTATTCGTGGAGGATTGGGTGGTGTAATATTCTCTTTGACCAGTGGGTGTCAATGTACCTGCTGGCTCGAGGTAGAATCACTACCACAGTGCTACCCTTCTTTGTCCCTTCCTGGAGATGGTACGGCTGGGGCGGGGAACCCGCCGTGGTGTCGATGGGAGGAGATAAAAGGGGGGGGGCGCCCTCGCCACGAGGTCTGTCTGTCGTCTTGGGGGATCATCTCTTCACGCACCCAGGCACCCTAGGCCTGGGTGCGGGCGGTTCAAGGTTCCGGCCTAGGCACCCAAGGCCTGGCCGGAATGAAGATGGAGTCCATCCCAGGCACCTTCAGCCTGGGGTGAGGTACTATTGAGGAGGCCTGGGACCCGGTGACTCCGACTGGGTCCCGCAAGGGTGAAGTTGCTCCAGGGCGCCCTTGCGAGGGGACCCGCATCTGAGGTGAGGAGGCTGGGGAGGTCACCCGTCCGAAGACCCGGTGCAGTGTCAACCCGGTGACGGATGGGCCTTCGGTAACTCCCTTGGAGGACATCTTCCCCTGATAGGGGCTACAGCGCAGCGGAGGAGCTTTCATCAAGACTCCTGCAACCCCTGGTCATAGCACAGGGAGTGTAGGGACTAGGAACCTGTACAGTGCCTCGACCTGCTTCCCCATCGTATCACGCCGTTGCATTTGACTGTATGTGGAGATATGCAATAAACCTGAGTTTGGACTTTGATGGGTGTATGGACTCTGTTGATGGGAACAAAGGGAGATTCCGGCACGGAAGGACTGACCCTCATAACCAGCACACATTTGGCCCGAGGAAAAGATTGATATTGGCCTTCACCTCACCCACATGCATGGGGAGGACAAGGGCCGTAGCGCACCTCACTCTGTCGCTCGACATACCCCTAGCTAAAGAGGTCGGGGTGAGGAGGCCGCTACACGTGGGGGCTCGTGAGTCCGGGATGAAATGTGTGTTAACCCTGAGGTTTGGAACGGCTGTGTTTGAACTTTGCTGCCCGGAGGAGGTCCGAGCGGGTCGGCCATGTGATTGGCCAAAGTGCGTCCCTGTGCTCGAAGTCGTGGAAATTTCCCTGAAAAACTGGGAGAGGCCCATGCAGAAAGAGCGGGAAGAGGGAGGAGTCCAGCCGTGTGACGAACTACATGTGGGGACTTTTGCTGCACTGCGCCACGAGGCATCCCATGACTGCGCAATTCGTGGGAGGAGACTGAAGGAAGCCCGCGAAAACGTGCAAGTCGTGGGAGGAGTCTGGCCACGTGTGGAGATACACGTGGAGACTCCGGCGCGAGGTCAGCGCGTGATGGAGCAGCAAGTGGTCGGAGCGAACTCAGGCTCCCCGTGGATGACGGTACCTTATCCTTTCAAGATGACTGCATTTGCTGCATCCATTACAGACACGGGGATAAGGCTCAGGCCCCGAGGACAGTTGGCTTTGTATTCATGCAGAGACACAGAGGCCCTCGGTGTGATCTGTCCCGGATGCTCGGGACTGGTGGTCCAACTAAAGCCATTCGGGCGATGCGAAGCATGCAAGGAGTTTCTTTTTGAGGTTGAACCACACACGGAAAGGCCCCGGGCCCTACGCCTCAACTGCATCACAGGAACCGCCACTCCGGAGGGAGAGATCAAAGCCTTTGCGGAGTTTCCCGTGCGCGCTGACCAGGGCGAAGTGACTGCCCAACCAGAGACTGAGAGAGAAAAATCCGAGGACACTGCTTCGGTCACCACAGACTCCCTGCTGCCACCCCCGAAGAGGAAGATAGGCCTGGTGCAGGCCTCCTGTGGTCGTGGTCGAGCTTCACCCAGCTGCTTGCCGGACCTGGATGGATCCGGTCGGAAGAATCCTGGACATCCCAGTGCTGAAAAAGGTCCAGGTGAGCCAGGGGCTGGGACTGTGTGTGTGGTTGGAGGTGTCGGGAGTTCACAGTCGGTGGAGCCCGCAAGGGAGGGTAGCCTTCCATCTACTAGAGACTACCTTCCCGCTGAGATGTATGACACCTCCGACTTAGAGTCATTGTCAGACTGTGGTGATGATGGAGAGATAGACGAACTGTTTCACCGGAAGGGCTGGGACAGACGCCCACTACCTGTGCTGAGTAAGCCACAGGACTCCCCCATGTCCATAGATGACAGTACGCCCCGGGTGCAAGCCCCGGAGTTATTGAGGAAATCTAGTCTTTCAAATAACCTTCCACATCCAACCACATCACCCGCTCTGATAGTGGGGATGCAGCGTGCTTCATTGCGGGCACCAAGAGCAAAGCCACCCGAGATGGTGAAAGTACCTCGGCACCCGGAGGCCATCGTACAGCCAGGAGAAGGTGAGCGAGATGTGATGCCGCCTCTAGCTCGATTGCAGAGACTTTTCTCCCAGAGAGTCGCCCGTGAATATGGGTGGGAGTACCCCTACTTGCCTCGGGAATTATTGTATGAAGTCGAGGTCTTGCGACCAAGGTGGTATGACGAGTTTGTGTGGGAAAAACTCAAAGTGCCCCATGCCCGGCGATACCTGTCATGTTCGCCGCCGGTGTCTAAAAAGTTTAAAGACTGCAGAGCTGATTGGAGACTTGGGCGCCATATTCATGCCGATAAGGTGCTCATCTGCAGGAAAGAAGGAGAAGACGTCGAATATTCGGTGGAAGTATTTGACAAACACCTGAAGCCCTTGTTTCTGCCAGATCCAAGGTTCTATTTATAGGAGAAGTGAGCTCCTATCTTGTTGCTGTTGAAACTTTCTGGAAGAGACATTCCCAGACGCCTAGAACTGTGCCCTACTTTTGTTTTGATTTGGGCTTTTCTTTTACTCACTGGAGACTTGGGAGCTGTTGTTTTTTTTCTCCCTTTTCTTCATGTGCCAAAGGCAGAGACTTTTGGGGTAGAGTTAGAGTAGGAAAGCAGGAAGAATGAAGATCTAACCAAGTGTCATTGCCGCAGCGCTGTCACCAGGTGGTAGTGTTGTGCAACGGTTGTTTGAAAATGTTACACATGCATTACTTACTTATTGGAGTGAGTGGGTCTCTCGGCTGACGGACCCACTCATGCCAAGTTAACACAGAGTGTTAGGATGTTTTTTTTGTTTCCCTTCTGCAGGAGATTCGTCGGTCAAGACTACTGAGTATGGGGTGGTTCTTAGATAGTGACGGGAGGGATTGTATATGTGTACATGACAGATGTTTTATACAAAAGTTTTAATGTTTTATAGTTCCCTTTTCTGTTGAGCAGGTCTTGGCACATACAGTATCCAAAATTTGAGGGATAGCCTCTGGGGCCCACTTCATGTCACCCCTCCTTGGGAGACATGGGTGTGCACCTGACGCTGGGGACCAGCGTCAAATCACCAGGGGGAGTGTGTAGCGGGGTCTTCAAAGTTAGTGGGATACACCTGGGGGTAGAGAGACCCAGGTGTGTGATTATGTCAGGGATTAGACCCCTTTTCTTATTCGTGGAGGATTGGGTGGTGTAATATTCTCTTTGACCAGTGGGTGTCAATGTACCTGCTGGCTCGAGGTAGAATCACTACCACAGTGCTACCCTTCTTTGTCCCTTCCTGGAGATGGTACGGCTGGGGCGGGGAACCCGCCGTGGTGTCGATGGGAGGAGATAAAAGGGGGGGGGGCGCCCTCGCCACGAGGTCTGTCTGTCGTCTTGGGGGATCATCTCTTCACGCACCCAGGCACCCTAGGCCTGGGTGCGGGCGGTTCAAGGTTCCGGCCTAGGCACCCAAGGCCTGGCCGGAATGAAGATGGAGTCCATCCCAGGCACCTTCAGCCTGGGGTGAGGTACTATTGAGGAGGCCTGGGACCCGGTGACTCTGACTGGGTCCCGCAAGGGTGAAGTTGCTCCAGGGCGCCCTTGCGAGGGGACCCGCATCTGAGGTGAGGAGGCTGGGGAGGTCACCCGTCCGAAGACCCGGTGCAGTGTCAACCCGGTGACGGATGGGCCTTCGGTAACTCCCTTGGAGGACATCTTCCCCTGATAGGGGCTACAGCGCAGCGGAGGAGCTTTCATCAAGACTCCTGCAACCCCTGGTCATAGCACAGGGAGTGTAGGGACTAGGAACCTGTACAGTGCCTCGACCTGCTTCCCCATCGTATCACGCCGTTGCATTTGACTGTATGTGGAGATATGCAATAAACCTGAGTTTGGACTTTGATGGGTGTATGGACTCTGTTGATGGGAACAAAGGGAGATTCCGGCACGGAAGGACTGACCCTCATAACCAGCACACATTTGGCCCGAGGAAAAGATTGATATTGGCCTTCACCTCACCCACATGCATGGGGAGGACATGGGCCGTAGCGCACCTCACTCTGTCGCTCGACATACCCCTAGCTAAAGAGGTCGGGGTGAGGAGGCCGCTACATATACATATATATATATATATATATATATATATATATATATATATATATATATATTGTGAGGGGGTTAGCTCGGCAGCGGGTGTGTGTGACCCCCGAGATGGGCTCCCCACACAAAAACAGGCCAGGCAAACGGAGGTTGTGGTTTTCAAAATCAAAAAGGTGCGGTTTATTTTCTATTTACAGTGACAAAACACAGCAAAGCAAAAGAAACATAAACAAAATAAATCCTGGTCGACTTGACCTCTGACTAAACATACAGGTTTCCTAACTAACAACTGGGATCAGCCTAGTGCTGTCCTAGTCCCTAAGTCCCTGGTTTTAAATGTCCAAGCAAATAGCCACACAGGCTTTGTCTCACCGCACAAGGGTTCACTCTCTCCAGGAAGTCCACACAGGTCTGGTTCCAGGCATGAGCTAACACCTAATGAATCTGGGAGTTCTTATAGAGGCCTAAATGAGCTGACAAGGTTCAGCTGGTCTCCTCATCTCTGTCTGCACGACGCCCCACACTCTCCCTAGAGGTATGAGTCATCCATGAGCCCACTAGCCTTATACAACTCTCCACCTAGTTGTATAAGTCGGCGTAAAGCCTGAATCTGGGCGAAATATATCTACCCCCCTGGATGCAACCAGGTGACTTTACCTTCCTGCTGTCACATACCCCCCCCTCTTGTTTTAACCTCGGGGTTGGAACACCAGCAATCAGGCATTCATGTACTCGAGACAAAGCATCCACATTCCCCATTTGAACGCCAGGGCGATGCTTTACTGTGAAGTTGAATTCCTGGAGGGCCAGGAACCACCTATTCACTCTTCTATTTGTTTCCTTGTTTTGAGCCATCCACTTTAACGGAGCGTGATCCGTAACCATGTCAAAGTGCCTACCTAGCAGGTAGTACCGAAGGAAATCTAGAGCCCACTTCACCGCTAAACACTCCTTTTCAACGGTGGCGTAATTTACCTCATGGGACTTCAACTTCCTGCTGAGGTAAATGACTGGGTGCTCTTCCCCGTTCCAGACCTGGGACAATACTGCTCCTAACCCCACATCTGACGCATCACTTTGTACGACAAAGTCTTTAGAGAAGTCGGGTGAGTACAACACTGGCTGGCTACATAAGGCTTGTTTCAAGAATTGGAATGCTGCCTCAGCCTCGGGGGTCCATTTAATCATGACCGACCCTTTCCCCTTCGTCAGGTTGGTTAGGGGCACAGCCTTAGAAGCAAAGTGGGGAATGAATCGCCGATAATACCCAGCGATTCCCAGAAAGGCTCGTACCTGCTTCTTGCTGTTGGGACGTGGCCAACTCTGGATGGCCTCGACTTTGTTGAGTTGGGGTTTTATTACTCCCCTCCCAATGGTGTACCCAAGATATTTGGCCTCCTCCTGCCCAATGGTACACTTCTTGGGGTTAGCCGTAAACCCCGCTTCCCGAACAGAGTCCAGGACTGCTTGCACTTTTGGCAGATGTGAGGCCCAATCTGTGCTATGGACAATTATGTCATCCAGGTAAGCCGCAGCATACTTCCGATGGGGCCTCAGCATCTGGTCCATTTTCCGCTGGAATGTGGCCGGCGCATTCTGTAACCCGAACGGCATTCTTTTATATTGGAACGCCCCGTCTGGGGTTACAAATGCGGTTTTCTCTTTGGCCGACTTGGCCAGGGGGATTTGCCAATACCCTTTTGTGAGGTCAAGAGTCGTCATATATCGGGCTGTTCCCAGCCGGTCGATCAACTCATCTATACGTGGCATGGGGTAGGTGTCAAATTTTGTAACTTTGTTCAACTGACGAAAATCGTTACAAAATCGCCAGCTCCCATCCGGTTTAGGCACCAACACAATGGGACTAGACCAATCACTTTGGGACTCCTCTATCACCCCTAAGTTCAGCATTTTCTGTACTTCCTCCCGTATTGCCTCCCGTCGGGCCTCTGGGATCCGATAGGGTTTTAACTTCACCCTTTCACCGGGCGGGGTAATGATGTCATGCTCTACCCCAGATGTTTGTCCCGGCAGCTCAGAGAATACCTCCTTGTTGCGAAGCACAAACTCCTTAACCTCCTGTTGTTGGGGTTGTGACAAGGTGGCTGCTATTCCAACCTCAGGAATCACGCAACCAGTTTGAGCTGGTGACCAAGTGTCTGCGACTAGGGACTCTCTATCCCTCCAGGCTTTCAACAGATTAACGTGATAGATCTGTTCGGGCTTTCGCCTTCCTGGTTGTCTGACCTTGTAATTCACTTCGCTCACTTTTTCCATTATCTCGTAGGGGCCTTGCCATTTGGCAAGGAATTTACTTTCAACCGTAGGGACAAGTACCAGTATCCTATCCCCCGGGGAAAAGGTACGGGTCTTGGCTCCACGGTTGTACACTCTCTGCTGTGCTAACTGCGCTTGGGCCAAATGTTCCTTCACGATGGGCATTACCTGTGCAATTCGGTCTTGCATCAGGGCGACATGCTCAATCACACTCCTGTGGGGAGAACTCTCACTTTCCCAAGTTTCCTTGGCAATATCCAACAGCCCTCTTGGGTGTCTCCCATACAGTAACTCAAAGGGGGAGAATCCCGTAGAGGATTGGGGCACCTCCCTAATAGCAAACATCAGATAAGGAAGTAGACAGTCCCAATCCTTTCCATCTCTATCCACCACTTTCTTCAACATTTGTTTTAGGGTTTTGTTGAACCTTTCAACCAGCCCATCGGTTTGGGGGTGATACACAGATGTACGTAATTGCGTCACTTTGAACAATTTACACAGCTCCTTCATAACCCGGGACATAAAGGGTGTACCTTGGTCCGTAAGCAGTTCTTTACAAATACCCACCCGGCTAAACACAAGAGATAGCTCTTTGGCTATGGTTTTGGCCGAGGTATTTCGGAGAGGGATCGCTTCTGGATAACGGGTGGCATAGTCCATTATAACTAATATGTACTGGTGCCCCCTAGCGGACTTGATTATAGGACCTACCAAATCCATGGCGATCCTCTCAAACGGGACCTCAATGATGGGTAGAGGGACCAGCGGGCTACGGAAATGTGGCATCGGGGCCGACCTCTGACACACAGGGCAGGAGGAACAATAATTTTCTATGTCCTTCATCACCCCCGGCCAATAGAATCTCTGTAATACCCTCTCTCGGGTTTTCTCTGTCCCCAGATGACCTCCAAGAATGTGCCCATGGGCCAACTCCAACACCAACTTCCTGTAAGGTTTGGGCACCACAAGCTGCTCAACGGTTTCTTCTGCCCTTTTTGCCACCCGATACAGTAGGTCCTTCTCTACGCTGAAGTATGGGTAAGTGCAGGTATTATCTGGGTTCACTAACTCGCCATCTATTTTCACTACGTTTTCCCGTGCCTTTATTAGGGCGGGGTCTTTCAACTGTTCTGTGGCAAAGTTTTCCCTGTGAACCTCAAGATCAGAAAACTCCACAGACGGTAGGTTTTCGTCTGAGGAGGTGGGCTCCTCTCCAGTTTCTTGAGTCTCCCCTGCCAATACTGATAAGGGAAATTCCGGAGAGTCCTCACCACTCTCAGGGGAGTTCTGGCTATCACATTCCTGGTACATAGGGGCACCAGTGGGGGGCTCAGGATCATCCCACAGTTCCCAGAACTTCGGAAAATCCCTTCCCACAATGGCATCATGCGGTAACTGAGATACTAAGCCCACTGGATGAGAGAGGGTACCTTTGGGGGTCTCGAAACACACTGTAGTCACTGGATACTCTCGGGTGTCCCCATGCACACAAATAACAGCTACCTTGCTATTCCCAGAGACCTCTGTTTTAACTAACTCAGCCTTTATCAGGGTCACAAGGCTACCTGAATCCAACAATACCACAACATTTCTACCATTAACACACATTTTGCATAAATGTTTCTCAGTTCCTCGAATGGCAGTGCATGCGACTGTCGCACACAGCGACTGACGTCTGCCCGTCAGAAAGTCACACTGCATGGGTTCCTCCACAACCGGGCAATTGGCTGCAATATGTCCCGCTTGCCGGCAGCGGTAGCAAACGATCCTTCTTGCGGCCTCTTGAGCCGCTGATTTCCCAGGCTGTTCTCGCCAAACTTGGGGTAGAGCTCCCACCCTCTCACTCTCTCCACCCTCACCCCTTGGAATCCTCTTATCCGCCCCTGGGGATGGTCTGGTCTTAGGGTGGAAAGTCCGAGTGTCTCTGGAAGAGGCCGTCAGGTTCTCTGTAGCCAAGTATTTCTCCACACGATCCACAAGACCATCGGCCGTCTCTGGGTCTCCATGGCTTACCCACTTTTGGATGGCAGTAGGAAGAGCTCTCAAAAACCGATCCATTACAACACGTTCCACAATCTTTGGTGCGGACAAAGTCTCTGGCTGTAGCCACTTTCTGCTCAGGTGAATGAGATCATACATTTGAGACCTGGGGGGTTTTCCAAGCTGGAAAGTCCAGTTATGCACACGCTGAGCCCGGACAGCCTGGGTGACACCCAGCCTTGCCAATATTTCAGCTTTTAGCATCACATAGTCTTTTGCTTGGTTAGGCTCTAGGTCATAGTAAGCTTTCTGCGATTCACCAGTTAACAGAGGAGCCACCAGTCCAGCCCACTGCTCCTCAGGCCACTTTTCTCTTTCAGCGGTCCTTTCAAATGTGGTCAAAAATACCTCTGGATCATCCTCTCCAGTCATTTTTGTCAATAAACGACTCACCCCAAAGGACGCGGTATTAGTGGGACGGCTTTCCTCACTGGTCTGCGGACGTTGCTGCATTACTGCTTCCATCTGTTGTTGTAGTCTCTGCTCTTGCTTCTGCAACAGGTCTATGAAGCGGGCCTCAGATTGCTGCTGGGCTTGTTGCTGAGCCTCCAGACTCTGTTGCAAAGTTGCGTTTGTCTGCTGCTGGGCTGCAAGGCTCTGTTGATGAGCTTGCTGCTGGGCTGCGAAGTTCTTTTGCAAACCTGCATTTGTCTGCTGTTGATTGGCATTTGCTAGAGCCAGCTGCTTCAGTATCTCCTCCATGCTGGCTTAAAAAAAAAAAACTGCCACTGGTTCTCCACCAACTGTGAGGGGGTTAGCTCGGCAGCGGGTGTGTGTGACCCCTGAGATGGGCTCCCCACACAAAAACAGGCCAGGCAAACGGAGGTTGTGGTTTTCAAAATCAAAAAGGTGCGGTTTATTTTCTATTTACAGTGACAAAACACAGCAAAGCAAAAGAAACATAAACAAAATAAATCCTGGTCGACTTGACCTCTGACTAAACATACAGGTTTCCTAACTAACAACTGGGATCAGCCTAGTGCTGTCCTAGTCCCTAAGTCCCTGGTTTTAAATGTCCAAGCAAATAGCCACACAGGCTTTGTCTCACCGCACAAGGGTTCACTCTCTCCAGGAAGTCCACACAGGTCTGGTTCCAGGCATGAGCTAACACCTAATGAATCTGGGAGTTCTTATAGAGGCCTAAATGAGCTGACAAGGTTCAGCTGGTCTCCTCATCTCTGTCTGCACGACGCCCCACACTCTCCCTAGAGGTATGAGTCATCCATGAGCCCACTAGCCTTATACAACTCTCCACCTAGTTGTATAAGTCGGCGTAAAGCCTGAATCTGGGCGAAATATATCTACCCCCCTGGATGCAACCAGGTGACTTTACCTTCCTGCTGTCACAATATACACACACATTATATACAGTATATATACACAGCATTATTCATCCTTTTATTTAGGATGCACCATTATTGTATGTTTCTACTGGGGCTATGGTGCATAAATGAATTGGGATATTAAACTAACTCAAATATTTTTTAGTATTGGATAGGGTGTACAAGGTGTGAGGTAGGGGACCATTAGCTCTCGTAGTAGATGCGTTTTTCCAGTGATTCAAGCTAGTCAGCAACTCTATTTAAGGGCATGGTAGCCCACTTTTATTTAAAAGCCCAAAAAGTTCACAAATACATCAGTAGCCCTCACAGGGGATTCCACCATTACTGTATCTTGCATACTCAACAGTTTAGCCTTCTGGCTTTCATTCTAGCGATCCGGCTGTCTCAGACCTTTAGCCTAGGCCTAAAGTCTGCTCCTCAGAACAAACAGAGTTTCCTAGAGATAAGCTCACTCCTCGCTTACTCCTGGTCAGCGCTCAAACATCAATAACATCTGCCTCTTGCAGACACGTACACTTTGGCTGCACCCATGCAGCATAGATAGCCTCTGACTCCTCTCAGAGGGATGGGAGTCCACCTGACTCCCATGCACACAGACTTCCTGTCTGTTGGGTGGGGCCCTGATCCATAGTCAGGTCAGAACTAAATAGCCCAACACACAGCTGTTTAATTAACGTGTCTTTCTCTACAAAATCTGGCGTAAACCAACACTCTTTAAGGTTACACAGGGTCCCACCGCTACAAACTTTGTTTCTAGACATGTGCGGTTTGTTTTTGTTCTGAATAAATATTCTGACAAATTTTTCATTATTCAGAGATTCGGATATATCCAAATCCCCGAATTACAGTACAAACAAATTTTACCGAATTCTCTGAATGACAAAACTAAATTCGTCCAAATTTCCAAAATTTTCCATCGAATTCCATTCGAATTGGAACTGTAAACATATTTTATGTTATATGTTTTTGTTAAGCCAAAGGTGGTTTAAAGAGTCAATGTAATCATTTGATGAAGATTTTTCTTTTGTTTGTTCACTTGTAAAATTGATTATTAAAAAAAACGTAAAATATAAATATTTAAAAGCATTGAAATTATTTTTTTCTCAGATGGCTAAAACTATTGCACAGTGATGAATGTAGTAAAATGATGAAAGAAAGATACTACTTTTATTAATAAGAACACTTTGCATATTTTGAATAAACGTATTATGTCAAACAAGATCAATGTGTATAAATAACAATCAGATATTTGATTACTCGGCTGCCGCATTCAAATCAAATATATATATATTTTTTTTCGATTTGACCGATTCAAAATTTATCAATTGGAGCGATTCGAATTAAGAAAAAAAAATGTTAATTTGAAGAACATTCAAAAATACATAGCACAAATTCCGAATACGAATCCCGAATACAAATTGAACGAATCAACTGAATTTAACTAAATTAAATAACTAGATTAATGAATCTAAACTAAACAATTTTTTTCATCATGCACGTCTATTTGTTGCTGTGTCCACATTTTAAACATTTAAAATTTCCTCCTGGCTGTTTCATGGATATTACAAAAAACGGGAAGTCAGGGGGAAATCTCTTGACGTCCTATCTATTTGATGGATGTCAGAAAGACACGAGGGGAAGGCAGACAACAGTATAAACCAACATTATACTAGGGAGGTTCAGAATTTCTGTCAGACTTTTTTGTTACCAATAAAGGATTTTATTGCTAAATGTAGACTGTTAAATACATGAATGGCTCAATGTATACAGCAAAAGTTTCATTGCATCGTTACAAGGATTTGAGCTTATGCAAGAGCGATTTACCACACTTGACCGTAGGTTTGCAGCAAACAATCACATTATTGAAAAGTACAAGATCTCAACGATAGCACAAGATCTAAAGTCATTGCAGGAAAGTACATATATATGAGGCATGCATTGCTTCTATTGCTGGTTGCATGATGTGATCCAATGAGCCTATTTATATTTGTGTATATATAAAAGAAAAAAAAATAGAAAAAAAGGGGGAATGGGTTATTTAAAGACTAATATGGCTATGCATGTAATTGCCATCATCCATTGAAATAGAATATAGGAATAAATCTCAAGATTGGGATTTTAAAGGCAATTAAAAAAAAATGAAAAATTGTATTACTTAAAATATATATTTATTTCCATATAAATAGAATTAATAAAAGGACTGTCTTCATTGTAAACATAGTATACAAAAATGGTATCACATTACATAAACTTGAATATAATTACCGTATTTATCGGCGTATAACACGTGCCGGCGTATAACACGCACCCCAAGTTTAGGAGGAAAGTTTAAGGAAAAAAACTTACATTTAAATGCCCATCAATGCAGCCTTATCAGTATCCATCTGCAGCCTTGTCCATCATTGCAGCCTTGCCCAGTGTCCATCTGCAGCCTTGCCCAGTGCCTTTGCAGCCTTGCCCAGTGCCTTTTCAGCATTACCCAGTGCCTTTGCAGCCTTGCCAGTCTCTTTGCAGAATTGCCCTGATTTAAAATTGGCGCAGATTTCAGCTGACTGTGAGCGGAGAGGAGCGAGCGGAGCCGAGATACAGAAAGCCGAGTGTACTTTGGCTAGACTCGGCTCTGCTCACAGTCCCGCCCATCTCCACTGATTGCGAGAGGAGCGAACGCCGCTGACATACAGAAAGCCGAGTGTACTTCGGCTAGACTCGGCTCTGCTCACAGTCAGGGGCGTGACTGTGAGAGGAGCCGAGTAAAGCCGAGTGTACTTCGGTTTTGTGTATCTCGGCACCGCTTGCTCGTTTCCTCACAATCAGCGGGGGATCGGCAGGAATCGGCGTATAACACGCACCCATGATTTTCCCCGTTTTATACGCCGATAAATACGGTATGTAATGTGATACCATTTTTGTATACTATGTTTACAATGAGAACAGTCCTTTTAATAATTCTATTTTTATGGAAATAAATATAAACTTTTTCATTTTTTTAATTGCCTTTAAAATCCCAATCTTGAGGTTTATTCCTATATTCAAAGGGGGAATGGGTTCCCCCTATTAGAGTTTGAGTGAATACGCCATATACTCAAATACAGATATAAAGTTGAACAGAAGAGGAAAAATAAAGAAAAGAAAAAAAGAGACATTATACACAGAATGTATGCAATTCATGTATGCAATTCATGCTTGGAAGCTAGATACTGAAAGAAAAACCCAGAAGAGTAAAATAAATAGGTGAAAGGCTATTAAGTGCTGAAAAAGGGGTAAAGGAGATAGAGAGGAAGAAGGTGAGAGAGAAGGGAGCCAGAGGAAGCCTAAAGGGGTTGTAAAGGCAGAAGTTTTTTATCTTAATGCATTTTATGCATTAAGATAAAAAGCCTTCTGTGTGCATCAGCCCCCCTAATACTTACCTGAGCCCCGTCTCTATCCAGTGATGTCCACAAGTCCCTCGGCTGTCCAGGACTCTCCCTCCTGATTGGCTGAGACACAGCAGTGGAAGCCAATGTCAAGTCAAAGTAATTTAGGCAATCAGGAGAGAGAAGGGGCAGGGCCGAACCACAGCTGCAGCTCGGCTCAGGTGCCCCCATAGCAAGCTGCTTGCTGTGGGGGCATTCGACAGGAGGGACTCGAGAAGAGGAGGATCTGGGCTGCTCTGTGCAAAACCACTACACAGGGCAGGTAAGTATAACATGTTTGTTATTTAAAAAAAGCAAGACTTTAAAATCACTTTAAGAAGGTCACAGGGAGAGGGAGCATTTCCTTGCGTTAAAAGTTGTATAAGAGTTGAGAGAGTTAAGCCATGGTTGCCAGATTCTATCAGGATTTTATTGCTACCTGTTTTCCCATAGGGGAGATTTCCCTCTCACTTCCTGTCTAGATGACAGGTGACAGACAGAACAGGAAGAGAAGTCACACAACAGCCACATGTTAACTTTCCTTGGTGTACCAATGGCAATTTGTACGTGTCCTTTTCAAATTACCAGAACTTCAGGAACCCATTTGTAGTTTGTTTTATGTTAGGCTGCCTCTTGGTTGCCCTTTCCTTGTTTTTGGCTTATGATGAGCTTCAGGGTTAGTAAGCATTCTATTTAATAGAAGATGCATTTTTACTTGTTTTCTTTTCATTTATGATTGAAAACAGCATGCCGTTTTCTCTATTTATAGAGTTCTAGCTGATGTTGGCTGTAGTTAGGTTGGCAGCACTTTTACCTTATCACTTTGTACTGAGTAATCGCAGTTTGTTTTATAAATCTCCCAAACAGTTAGTCTAGGTTCACATATATGTGGCTGCGCTTGTTGCGTTTTTCAGGCACATTTTTTAGTGCAGTTTGTGTTTTTAAACCAGTGTTTTTAATGTGTTTTTGCATGCTGTTTTCATGCATTTTGCGTATTATGTTTTTTTTTTCTCGGGGAAAAACCCGGAAAAAATTAGACTTCCAAAGGTTGCCATGTACATTGCCACCATCCCCAATGAATGAACAAGGAAGTTTACCTCAAAGAAGTTGGATTTTGAGGGCAATGAAATAATATACAAATTATATATAGAAAAATATATATAAAGAGAAAAAATTATAAAATATATAATTTATTCCAATATATGAAAAACATGAAAGCCACAAAGTGGCACACAGTTAAAAACAAGTTGTACATGGAGAATGCATAATGCCCATAACATTGGAGGTGGTAAAATAGCAACCCCAGGAAGGCAATCCTGGAGGTTGGAGCTGTTATACCGACGCGTTTCGACTGTATGAGTTTTACAAAGGTCTTCTTCAAAGGTTTTCTTTCTTCAAAGCATTTCTGAAAGTACAGATTACAACATCAATGATATAGACATTACATAACATTATTATAAACCATATTTAATTATGCATATATCTAAGCGCCCAAGAAAACTTGAACGCCAAAAAACAAAAAGACAAAACTTACATATGCGCACATTCTCCAAGAGGAAGCCAGCCCCCCTAAAAATCTCTGACCCTATGGAGTGGTCCATCAGTAGTGCACGGCATGAAGGAGTCCAGAACCCAAGGGGTTAACTAGTACTGCCCAAGGAAACAAGTCCACAAATTCTCCTCAAACCAAGGAATGAAGGAGAAGGGCATGAGATAGATCATTGAATGCCAAAGAACCCCCCCCCCCGGGAACAAGAGGGGGGGAAAAAAGTTGCCTAGAGGGATAAAGGTATAATACTCACAAAAATTAATAAAGCTTCCAACAACCGCCAATCGTAAAAATAAGGGGGGAATATTGCAGAAAAGGTACATCCAAGTGGAAAGCTGATCAAAGAGCAAATCCACCAAATCTCCTTACAGGCACAGTGAGGAAAGGAAGGATAGGACCTGGTGGGAACAGAAAAATACCAAATGAAAATTACCGGTGATTAAAGGTGTCACATTGAGAAAAAAAATATCTTATCAAAGGAGCTAAAACATTTCCCAAAGATAAATAGACCTAAAACAGTACCAGGGGGTGTACTTACACGAGTCCTGACAGCCCCCAACAAACACTGGCGTTTGGAAGAAAATAGAACAAGGCAGCAAAAGATCCTGATGAGCTATCCCCACGGTGTCCAGGGAAGACTGGCAGTAAAGGACGTCATCTTATATACCCTAAATGCACGCCAATGTGACGCTAATGGGCAGGGCCCATGTGTCATAGAGGCGGGCACAGAAACTGCCTATTAAGAACCATCCCGCAGTGCCATAAATGCTGTTACCTTTGAAGAAGACCTTTGTAAAACTCATACAGTCGAAACGCGTCGGTATAACAGCTCCAACCTCCAGGATCGCCTTCCTGGGGTTGCTATTTTACCACCTCCAATGTTATGGGCATTATGCATTCTCCATGTACAACTTGTTTTTAACTGTGTGCCACTTTGTGGCTTTCATGTTTTTCATATATTGTAATAAATTATATATTTTATAATTTTTTCTCTTTGTATATATTTTTCTATATATAATTTGTATATTATTTCATTGCCTTCAAAATCCCACTTCTTTGAGGTAAACTTTCTTGTTCAAAAGTCCCTGACCCTTTCTAAAAACACACCGGCCGCAAAACGCGAAGATGTGAACTAGTACCATAGAAAACCATGGTAAATGGACTGTAGTGCGTTTCTGCAAACTGCAAAACGCACAAAAAAATGGATAGGTGTGAGCGTAGGGTTAGTGCAGAGGGTACAAACAAGGGCACTCATTTTCGTCATGCATTATTAAACCAGTGGCAATTATGTTTCTTAAGAGTATCAGTTTACTTAAAAATACACTGTGTATATAAAACAAAATAAAGCCACTGGTATTATACATTTATGTTATTAATCTGGTACATAATGTATCAATTTATCCTAAAAGAGGTTATTGTATAACTGGTGGTCATGGAACCAATAATACAGATACATGATCTTGTTTTTGGTCCTGCCCAGTATCTTTAATTTGAGTAAATGTTTCGATTAATTGTCCATTGTGAACAAAGCCAAAGTGGCAGCTTAGTGCACAGTCAATGTATTCAGCAAAAAAGGCTGATTACTAAAATACCACTTTTATAGAAATTGTATTTAAAGCCAAGTATATTATTACTAATGATATCTTTTTTTATAGCTGTAAATTCCTGATGAAACACAGCACTAGAAAAACTGGGTTTTCATTAGTTGCCAACCATAAACAAGAATGGCTGGAATGCATGTATGTGTTTCTGTTTTACAACAGATGTTATAATCTGCTTTTTTGAAATAGATATTACATGTGAGTGCAATACTAAGGAGGTACACGCTCACCTACTTTGAAGAAGAAAAGATAAATGTAGTTTGGGGTATTGTTTTCCTAGGGGTGAACTACCGTGGCTGTCTTTTTCCTCCATTTCTGCCCTACTTTGACAGGAAAGAGGAATTCATGTATTCCAATTTACTACGCTCTTTATCCAACCAGCAGTGAAATCAAGATCAAGATGGACTTTCTATAGCAGCCTTTCTAAACCCTTTTTTCCCAAAGGAACCCTTGAAATATTTTTTAGTTCTTGAGGAACCCTGCTAAAACAAAGTCATTGGTGGTCATTTGGAAAAACACCCCTTACATTGATGGCCAATGGAAAGAACGGAAAGAGCAGGCATCATAATCCCTTACAGACAGCTGACAAGATCATTGGTGTCCTGCAGCTGGCTTTGCCAGGTGGTGTTGGCCCCAGGACTATGCAGGCATCATAAAATGGGAGATTAATCAGCAACAACTTGAGTAGCCTTTAAAAACCTCTGGATGAACCCTAGGGTTCCACAGAACCCTGGTTGAGATTTGATGGCCTCTAGCTTGATTCCCTGTTTTCTTTTTCCAAATTAGATTGGACCTTAAATAGTAAAACCTGATTGGTTGCAGGTGACAGCAACCATATTTTTCCATTATTCCAGTTTTAAAAAACTCACAAGTATTAAATAGCCTACAAGCAGGGCTGGACTTGCCATTGGGCTTGACTGGGCTCAAGCCCATGGGCCCCGCCCAATAGGGGGCCCCGCGCTTGCGCACATTAGCCCCTCTAAACCGGCATTTAAAGCTTGCCGGAATGCAGTCTGTGAGAACTTCCCCTCTGTCGGGTACAGAGGAGAAGTCTTGCTGTGTTTAGCTCCTTCCACTGTTCCTGATACTCCCCCGTGTGACTAAAGAAGACGTCACAAAAGGGGAGTGAAAGAAAACAGCAGACACAGCAACGAATGGTTACGGCGCAACGGCGCATACACAAGATTACCGACAGGGACACAGTAAGGGCGGAAGCGACGTCATAATTTGAATCACATAACAGCAGTACGAATGGCACTTGAGATACCGGGAAATACAGAGAATGAAACCATCCTAAAAAAGGTATTTGAAGGCCTCGTTTTTGGGGGATATATATATATATATATATGTATTGCATTGCGATGAGCTGTTACAACTTAATAATTTAAAAACTGCAAAAATCGGCCAGGGTTTACTTCCTCTTTAATTTTTCATTAAATTGTTCTATTTAAAGTAATGTATAGAAGGTAGGGCCCGAAAGTGACTCAAGCCCAGGGTCCCCACTACCCTAAGTCTTGCCCTGCCTACAAGGCAGAATTACGGATTTCTTTCTTTAGCAGATCACTATCCTTTGAAAGCAATTTTCGGTCAACTTGGGCGATGCATGATACAAAATACTGTTTTAGAATAAAAAGATATATTTAGCCAAATGCTATTCTAGCATTGCTGCCACTTTGTATATGTCGTGTTCTATCACACAAATCGTGTGATAAAGGCTCCCTGTCTGTGAAATGCCCATTTCCCAATGTCACTCAAAATATCCAAGAGTTAGGGTACTTTTACCTTTCAAAGTTCAGCATGACAGGAGCCAGACCACCACAGACGTTTAAACTGGCATAGAAGTTTTGGCTAGTGTCCAATGCAAGCTTTTAATCTGATGATGCTGGCAGATAATGATAGGTACTATTATAGAGTGTGACGGGACTTCAAACAGATCTGTGCTTATGCATTCATGCACTGTGCAGAACTGTTTACCAAATCTGTAAGTATGCTGAACAAACAGTGACATAGAGTAAGAGACATAATATACACACACAGCAATAGCTTAACAAGGGTTCTACTCTAAAAGAGCCAAAAAAGTAAATGTGCCATAAAAAGTTTGATTTCAAGTGCTGGTAAAGACATTCCCAGAAGTAAGCTAGACATTTTCAAGTGAAGGATTCCTGAGCAAGAGACATTGTTTATAATGTTCCATTTTCATCTAATAAGCCAGATATATGTCAGAGCTCTTCAATTAGTCAATTAGGACATTCTAGAGGGCATGATTGCTTATATTCTAGAGGGCATGATTGCTTTCTATTAGTAGCAACAGAAATTCTATATTAATTTTATTTGCAATAATTCTTGTTTGCGGGCCCTTGAACAAGGATGCTACAATAACCCACAAGGCTTGTAGTAACAGATAGAAACCTACTGCCCCACTCACCTCCCTCACCTTGGAGCTATATTTACTTCAAAGGACTATACCTAAAACAGCAGCATAAGAGGTTGAGTTGAGTGGCATCTTGATATAGCACAGTCATTTACCTCGTAGGATCTCAACGCGCTTGACCTTACAACCTAAGTTCCCTAACACACATTCATACATATACTAGGGCCAATTTAGATAGGATCTGATTAACCCACCAGTCTTTGGAGTGTGGGAGGAAATTGGAGTACCTGGCGGAAACCCACGCAGGCACAAGGAGAACATGCAAACTCCAGGCAGATGGTGTCGTGGTCGGGATTCAAACCAGCAACCCTATTTGCTGCTAGGTGAAAGTGCTAACCACTACACCACTGTGCTGCCTTGGTAAAAGCACCAAACAGCATTTATAAAGTGAGTTTGCTTTTTTTCCTTTATTTTTGTCCTATCTGTTCACTACTGAGTAAATGCGGGCAAATACTTCATCAGGACCGAAGAAAAAAGGGTTCCCATGGCTGCTGTTTACTTATCTCCTTGAGTAATGCAGTTCAAGGTAATCACAGCTATAAAATTGAATATTGCCTCAACTATCAAATTCTGCATTTAAAGTGGTCGTAAAACCCTCTCCTATACCCAGTGAAGTGAATAGCCTCAGGTGATACACAGAGATGAAACAAATCTCCCTATGTACAGTATCTCACAAAAGTACCGTATTTATTGGCGTATAACACTCACTTTTTTCCCCTTAAAATCAGGGGAAAATCGTGGGTGCGTGTTATACGCCGATACCCACTGATCCCGGCGATCTCCGCTGACTGAGCGGAGCGCAGCGATCGCTGCCGAGATACACATAGCCGAGTGTACTCGGCTATACTCGGCTTTTCTCGGCTCTGCTCACAGTCACGCCCAGTCCCGCCATTGGACCTGTGATATGTCCATCATAGGGCGGGACTCGGCGTGACTGTGAGCGAAGCCGAGAAAAGCCGAGTATAGCCGAGTACACTCGGCTATGTGTATCTCGGCTCCGCCCAGTCCCTGCGTTCTCGGCGGCGTTCGCCCCGCTCCGCCCAGTCTCTGCGGCGATCTCAGCGGCGCCAATTTTGAAAACTGGGGCAAGGCTGCACTGGACACTGGGCAAAGGCTGCACTTAGCAAAGGCTGCACTGGACACTGGGCAAAGCTGCACTGGACACTGGGCAAAGGCTGCACTGGACAAAGCTGCACTGGACACTGGGCAAAGGCTGCACTGGGCAAAGGCTGCACTGGACACTGGGTAAAGCTGCACTGGGCACTGGGCAAAGCTACACTGGGCAAAGGCTGCACTGGGCAAAGGCTGCATTGGACACTGGGTAAAGCTGCACTGGACACTGGGCAAAGCTACACTGGGCAAAGGCTGCACTGGGCAAAGGCTGCACTGGACACTTGGTAAAGCTGCACTGGGCAAAGGCTGCACTGGACACTGGGCAAAGGCTGCACTGGACACTGGGCAAAGGCTGCACTGGACACTGCTGGCAAGGCTGCACTGACAAGGCTGCAACGGACACTGGTAAGGCTGCATTTAAATGTAAGTTTTTTTTTTCCTTAAACTTCCCTCCTAAAAGTTTTTTTCCCTAAAATTCCCTCCTAAACTTGGGGTGCGTGTTATACGCCGGTGCGTGTTATACACCGATAAATACGGTAAGTACACCCTCACATTTTTGTAAATATTTTATTATATCTTTTCATGTGACAACACTGAAAAAATTACACTTTGATACAATGTAAAGTAGTGAGTGTACAGCTTGTATAACAGTGTAAATTTGCTGTCCCCTCAAAATAACTCAACACACAGCCATGTCTAAACCGCTGGCAACAAAAGTGAGTAAACCCCTAAGTGAAAATGTCCAAATTGGTCCCAAAGTGTAAATTTTTTGTGTGGCCACCATTATTTTCCAGCACTGCCTTAACCCTCTGGGGCATGGAGTTCACCAGAGCTTCACAGGTTGCCACTGGAGTCCTCTTCCACTCCTCCATGACGACATCACGGAGCTGGTGGATGTTAGTGACCTTGTGCTCCTCCACCTTCCGTTTGAGGATGCCCCACAGATGCTTAATATGGTTTAGGTCTGGAGACATGCTTCGCCAGTCCATCACCTTTACCCTCAGATTCTTTAGCAAGGCAGTGGTCATCTTGGAGGTGTGTTTGGGGTCGTTATCATGTTGGAATACTGCCCTGCGGCCCAGTCTCCCAAGGGAGGGGATCATGCTTTGCTTCAGTATGTTACAGTACATGTTGCCATTCATGGTTTCCTCAATGAACTGTAGCTCCCCAGTGCTGGCAGCACTCATGCAGCCCCAGACCATGACACTCCCACCACCATGCTTGACTGTAGGCAAGACACACTTGTCTTTGTACTCCTTACCTGGTTGCCGCCACACACGCTTGACACCATCTGAACCAAATAGGTTTATCTTGGTCTCATCAGACCACAGGACATGTTTCCAGTAATTCATGTCCTTAGTCTGCTTGTCTTCAGCAAACTGCAGGCTTTCTTGGGCATCATCTTTAGAAGAGGCTTGCTTTTGGGACGACAACCATGCAGACCAATTTGATGCAGTGTGCGGCGTATGGTCTGAGCACTGACAGGCTGACCCCCCACCCCTTCAACCTCTGCAGCAATTCTGGCAGCACTCATACATCTATTTCCCAAAGAAAACCTCTGGATATGACGCTGAGCATGTGCACTCAACTTCTTTGGTTGACCATGGTGAGGCCTGTTCTGAGTGGAACCTGTCCTGTTAAACCACTATATGGTCTTGGCCTCCGTGCTGCATCTCAGTTGCAGGGTCTTGGCAATCTTCTTATAGCCTAGGCAATCTTTATGTACAGCAACAATTCTTTTTTTTCAGATTCTCAGAGAGTTCTTTGCCATGAGGTGCCATGTTAAACTTCCAGTGACCAGTATAAGAGAGTAATGCCTTGTACACACGACCAGTTTTCCTGTCAGGAAAAAAACTGATGGTTTTCCTGATAAGATTCCTGTCAAGCCTGCCTTGCATACACACAGTCGCACAAAAGTCCGGTAAACTTTTGACTGCCAAGAACGCGGTGACGTAAAAGACTACGACGAGCCAAAAAAATTACGTTCTATGCTTCCACGCATGCGTCAAATTGTTTACGAGCATGCACGTTTTTTTCCCCTTGGGAAAGCATACACACAACGGTTTTCACGACGGGAAAAAGACTGCCGGAAATCCTGGCAGGAAAATAGAGAACAAGTTCTCTTTTTTTTCCCCCGCAGTTTTCTCGTTGGGAAAACTGCCATGGAGCATATACATGGCCGTTTTTCCTGGCGAAAAGCTGTCATGGCAGTTTTCCTGCCGGCAAAAACGGTTGTGTGTACGAGGCATAAGAGCGATAACACCAAAGTTAACACACCTGCTCCCCATTCACAGCTAAGACCTTGTAACACTAACAAATCACATGACACCGGGGAGGGAAAATGGCTAATTGGGCCCAATTTGGACATTTTCATTTAGGGGTGTACTCACTTTTGTTGCCAGTGGTTTAGACATTAATGGCTGTGTGTTGAGTTATTTTGAGGGGACAGAAAATTGACACTGTTATACAAGCTGTACACTCACTGCTTTACATTGGAGCAAAGTGTAATTTCTTCAGTGTTGTCACATGAAAAGATATAATAAAATATTTACAAAAATGTGAGGGGCGTACTCACTTTTGTGAGATACTGTAAGTTTTACTTGTATATCTGCTGTCTTCCCCTTTCTACACTCTTTGAAAAGTGCAAATCCTGTTAGAAATGTTTCTTTCTCTTTTAGCAGCACATAGAGGTGGGTGGGGAGACTGGACTTACACTGTGTAAAAGCTGATTGGAGGAAAGGGACACCCCCCCCCCACATAGACAGTGGAACGAAGGAACGTGCAGAGTTATATTTTGAATAGACCAGCTCCTGCTTATCTCCCTCTAAGCACCCTCCCTGGCAAAAAATTTAAGCTACTGTTATCTCATGTGTCAGAGAACTTGTCAGAAGTGACACATGCTGATAACAGAAGAACGGAGCACCAGAGAGAAACGACACTTAGAGCTTCGGAGAGAGACAAGTAAACAGTACAGATATATGTGCTTAGTTCAACTTTCATAAATGGGGATTACAACCGCTTCAATTTTCAGAATAATCATGCAACATGGTTGGTGTCAAAAGGATTCAAGCCTGCTGAAAGGGCAAAAAATACCTACTTGTGCATAGGGCAGAATTATCTCTAATGCCGCGTACACACGATCGGAATTTCCGACAACAAATGTTCGATGGGAGCTTGTTGTCGGAAATTCTGACCGTGTGTAGGCTCCATCGGACATCTGCTGTCGGAATTTCCGACAACAAATGATTGAGAGCTGGTTCTCAATTTTTCCGACAACAAAAGTTGTGGTCGGAAATTCCGATCGTGTGTATTCAATTTGACGCATGCTCGGAATCAATTTGACGCATGCTCGGAATCATTGAACTTAATTTTTCTCGGCTCGTTGTAGTGTTGTAAGTCACCGCGTTTCTTGATGTTCGGAATTTCCGACAACATTTGTGTGACCGTGTGTATGCAAGGCAAGTTTGAGCGAAAATCCGTCTGAAAAATATCCACAGTTTTGTTGTCGGAATGTCCGATCGTGTGTATGCGGCATAAGGCGTTATGCACACTGAGTGTTTCCTCAGCTCCTCTAAATGCCTTTTTTCCTGGCAGGAGAAAAGCCACACAAAAAAGCTGCATTTTGCACATGCATTTTACACATGCATTTATGCACGTTCACATGTTTAGCGGCAGTTTATTCTATTGGCCAGAATATTAATTTATTCAGGCCATTGGAATGTATTAACATGCAAATGCACCTAAACGCATCTGGAGTCTATACAAAAGACTATTTTACACTAAATATGACTGCTTTTATCTATCATTTGATTAAAGAAATAACCAAAGTAATCAAGGTAACCTACCATATACTGTATATATATATATTTGTTTTTTGCAATCAAAAAGTGTATCTAACAAACCAGACAACTTAAAATGTATCTATGGTCAAAATATAAAACCCTATATTAATTTCCACATTGTATTTCAAATATTTCCAGTCTACTCCTATTACTCTGAAGTGTGTAAGCTTACTTTGTAAAGTCCTCCCACATTTACTTCTTTGAATGCTGAGACACATATTCATTGTGCCCTATGTGAAGGCAATGTTGTGTCACACATTTCACAGAGCTTGTCTTCTTAACTACAGAGGTGCCGAGAGGGGGAGTTTCAGGAGGCGGAGTCAGTACAGGTTTGCAGGCAGCAAGGTACCATGGGATATGTAGTCCATGGAAATTCAAAAGTAAACAGCAGAGGAGAAATTGCAAAGCATACAGTATATGGAAAAGTTGAGGAAAGCAATGACCAGCAGACAGGCAGCACTCACAATATAAAAGGAGATTTTTAAAGCAAGTTTATGTAGCACCCTGGAGTTTAGGCAGGGTTGCTCCTCACAAATTTACTTGCCGGGAATAATTATCCTGGTTGATTGTTAGAGATCTATTGATTTCTCCCTAAGTTTGGCCTTGTTGCACTTTTCTCTTCTACCACTAGGTGGCCGGGTACTTGGTGGTACTAGATACGAGAAGGACAATGCAAGGTCAGGTTATGGGTATATACGGGCTATCTCAGCCAATGGGCAGGGGTTTTCTTGAATCCCTTGGCCTGCTGGGAGAGCCTATATATTCGAGTGGAGTCAGGTGATCTATGTTCGGTGCCACCTGGATGGCTGTCTGAGTGGACTTGTGTTGTACTGCCCGGGCTGCTAGGCCAGAGATTGGGCCTATCCCAGGCACATCTGGCTGCTAGGCTGTCTGGGGGCCTATCCAGAAGCAGGAGAGCAGCGCAGGGTTGGGACTGTGGCTTGCAGTCCAACCAAAAGTTACGGTTCTGCCGGCCAGAGAACCTGTTGTGGTCGCAGGTAGAAGGGAAGCTGTCGCCACTAAGGGATCAACCACCTTATTACCAGGGACCACAGTGAGTAACTGAAGCAAGTACCAGAGCAGCATTCTCACCAACCGGGGATGGTGAAGAATCGGGAAACTTTTGTGGGTATCAAGCCAGGGACCCAGCCAGCGGAGGTGTTGCTTGCAGAGCAGCCTTGTGTGTCAAGCAAGGGACCGAGCAGGCCAGTGGGGTGAAGCTTGAGAGGTATGGTGAGTGCCAAGCTAGGGACCCAGCAGAGAGGCGGGGGTGACGCTTGAGAAAGATACCACTTTGAAGATTGGAGGAGCTCAAGGGATTCATTGGCAGTAAATCAGCAGGTCTAGTGAGAGACCGGGAGCTCAGTGGGCTGAACTACAAGGAGAGATTGTAGTGGAAATGAAAGGAACTGTTGAGCTTTGTGTTAGGAACTGTTAAAGACTGTTGCCATAGGAGACAGCATTCCCACACATGCAGATGTGGCATCTTGCTGGATGCCTTTCTCTGCATGGCTGTCCTCCTATTGAAGTCTTGGAGTCTGCCAATTGAACTTAAGGGTGTCCTAGCCCTAACCCTCTTTCTCCCAAAAAGTTTGTTAAGAGAAATAAAATCTCTTTTGCATTCAAGAAGTGCCTGGCACCCAATGACTTTAATTATCTTGCACCCACCATGCCTCACAACCCACTATATACAGAAGGATGTCAGCTATCTCTGGCCCTGGAGGTTCTCATTGGACCAAAGGAGGCCTGGGACCTTGCTGCACTTATATTGGATTGTCAAAAGTAATTTTGTTTGCATTCTTATTACAGTGCTGATGTTTAAGTACAACTAAAGGATCCTGTTTGACTTTCTAAACAAATATCAGATGCAGTTAATATGTGATGCACAATCCTCCTCGTGCAAACAAAAAACTTTTTCACATTCACCGACTGAGCACTCCCCCTCCCAGACACTGCAGCTCGAAATAAGAGGGTTTCAGCAGCACAGTCAGTCAGTGCTGTCAATCCAGAAAGCAGTGGGCAGGTCTAGGTGTAGCCAGGTGCTGATTGACCAGCTACAGGCCTGTGAATTAACAGTGACAATTCTGATAGCCACGCCCCCCTGCAACTTTTCTACCCACTGTAGTGCAAGCAGGCACAGCCTACGTGAGAATGACAATTCAGGACATCACGGGCAGGTTTAACAGGAATTTGTGGGAATTTGCAGAAAACTGTAAGTGCAGATGAACTGATAGCTAAAATGGTAGTTCACCATTACAAAAAATGAAAAAGTGAACTAACGCTGCATATCCTCCCCACCCCCCTGGCCATTGCTGTACTTACCTTCAGGAATGCTGAGCTGTCATGTCATTGCTATGTGTATGGCCAACATAAGGCTTTAAAGTGGTTGTAAACCTCAGATGTAAAATTTGAATAAAGCTTATCCCTCTATAGCAGCCTTTTTTAACCAGGGTGCCCAGGCACCCTATGGTGCCTTGCGGTTTCTTCAGGGGTGCCTCAGCAAAATGCCTAAAAATTGCCCAAATATAGTGTACAAGGCGTCGGGTGGATGAAGCCTGCCTTTTAGTTACACAAAGCCACAAGTTTTCATTGTGTGCCATTATGACCTTCTAGCTGCCGACCTGCTAACTACGAATGACATCATCAGTTAATAAGGTGGATGTCAGTTGCCTGCATAGCATTTTTGTTTGACCCCCCTCTGCCTCTTTCCATCAGTTTTGGGGTCACATTAGCTGAGTGATTGAGAAAAACTAAGGAAGAAGAAAAACATTGGAATACTAGTCAATACCAACTTGCATCTCTAACCTTGGGTGTCCTACGTGTGTGGTTTTTGCTGCACTATTAGAATAGTTTTTACATTTTGGGATGGGGTGCCTCAAGACTGTCCATCATTTTAAAGGGTGCCTCGAAACTGTCTATAATTTGGGAGGGCGCCTTGAGATTGTCCATAATTTTAAAGGGTGCCTCGACTGAAAAAAGGTTAAGAAACACTTCTCTATAGTGTGTACTTGACTCAATTCAGAGAACAAGTGTCACTCCTGTCTGCTGCCTCGTTCCTCTGCTATTTGCATAAGTCACTTCTTCACAAGTTTTCCTGACACCAAGAGGTAAAAAAGTGACAGGAGAGGGACCTCCAGCACACATCCTTTGATTGACAGCCTCTGTTCCTATGTGCTATGTGAATGGGGGTATGTCCCTTCCCTCCAATCAGCTGTCACTGAGCTCTGCAGAGTGTAACTTCAGCTGCTGGCCCCCCCGCCTTCTGGAAGCTCAGACAAGCTGTATAAATTCTGGATTTTGAACAGATGTAGAGAAGAGAAGACTGCAGATGCACAGGTACTACTTATATAAGAGGGTTGGTTTAATCTCTGTGTATCACCTGAGGCTAGTCACTTTACTGGGTATTACTTGGCTAGTCACTTCACTGGGTATGTGAGAGTTTACAACCACTTTAAAGGAAAGATACAAAAGTCAGAAGCAATTACAATCTTGTATGCTAGCCATGCACATGTCAATTTAATTACCACTAACTGGTTTATATTTTTTTTCATTTCCCATTATTTTTCTGCCCTGGTGCCAATGGAAAGTGGAAATATAGTGTAAGCCTCCCCAACAGGGACATAGAAGTTAAGATTACTACTCAACCTTTCCTTTACCCCTGGCATTCTAGTTTGAGGGACTACCTAAATGAATATAAATTGAATGGACTATTTTCCATTCTTTCCCTACTTTAAGTCACTGATTAAGAACAAGAACATAGCAGATGTAAACTCCTGATTTGAATATTTGCTCAGAGCTAGCAGCACAAAGAGTATTGAAAATCATATCAGCATGGAAGTCAAAAACTGAAATTTTTTAAAGGAAGGGTGAGCAATGGCAGCCTACATGCTCACTCAGCACATTGCCTTTAACTGGTAACATCTCTCTTACCTTTAACCAAAAAAGTAACACTTTAAACCCTACATTAAGATAACCTAACCCTTAAAACAAGTCCCTAATACTAAACTACCCCCTGCAGCATACTTACTTCAAATGCACCAAATCCTCACAGTCCTGTGCAGTAGTTGCGAGATGTGAAAAAAAAAAACTGATATAAAGATGTGATCCATGATTATTGTAAACCTATGAAATATTCAGCACACTGAAATTGTCTTGATAAGTTAATTTATAAAAGCAAGCATCATTGCAAAACAATAATAGTTTACGGATTTAGGACACAATAGTGTTTATTTATAGCTAGTGCTCTGTACAACTTCACACAAATAGGTAATAATACATGTAGCGGCCTCACCCTCTCTCTCTTCTTTAGCGGTTACTTTGGCTCCAGTCTAGGGGTACCTTGAAAGGGAGAGCGAGGTGCGCCACGGCCCATGTCCTCTAGATTACAGCATGTAGAGGTGAAGGCCAGCACCAGATTACCTTCGGGCTGTGTATACGCTCAGAGCCAGGTCTGTTCTGCTAATAACCCCCTTTGCTCCCAGTAATTGGAGTACCACACACTGAAAAGGTCCAACACCTATTTATTCCATAACGGCAAACAAATAGTCCTTTGCGAGCAGACAGTTTGAGACCCATAGAACAGTTCAGTATTGGTGGGGAGTAGGTCAAGGCACAACCCTCAAAGAAACTAAACTGTTGAGGTTTCACCAACGGTTGCTAAGCACAGTGGCTGTAAAACGTACTTTTTGGCTTCAGAGTCTCTTCCAGCGACTCTAGAGAACAGGAACTGGAGTTACCTTCGCTACGCTGCAGCCCCTGTCAGGGGGAAGACATCCCTCCAAGAGAGTTACCAGAGGCCCCGCCGTCACTGGAATAATGCTGTACTGGGCTATTCGGAAGGGTTACACTCCCCGGCCTCCTCACCTCAGATACGGGTCTCAACACCTTAGGGCCCCTCGGACTCCTCCACCCTCGCGGAACCCAGTCGAAGTTACTGGGCCCCAGGCCTTGGCCATAGTACCTCAGCCCAGGCTTAAGGTGCCTGGGATGGACTCCATCTCTCGCTCTGGCCAGGGCACCCGGGCCCGGAACTCCGGAACACCAGCACCCAGGCTGAAGGTGCCTGGGTGCGGCCACGTCCTCCAACTCCGAACTCTGAACCCTCGGACCACACCGTGGTAAGGGCGTCCACCCCTTTTATCCCCTCTCCCCCTGCATCACAGCGGGTTCCCCGCCCCGCCGTACCAACACCAGGAAAGGACAAAAAGGGAGCAGTCTTGCGGTGCGGGTTCAACTCCGGCCCAGGGCGACAACGCCATCTGCAGGCCGCAGGGAACCTTGCACCACCAGAGTCCTCCAAGAACCACAAAAGGGGTTCTCAGACTCCCTAACAATTAGTGCATCCGGGTTGAATAACCCAGATGCTCCCCCCCAAATTTAAATGCCCGCTACATACATGTGAATGGGAATATGAAACCAATCAATAAATACATATTCCACTAATTGATTTACAATAGTAATACTGCACTATAAAATCAAACAAATAAATAATAGTGAAGGAAAAAAGGGTATTTTGATCAATGTATACACAGTGTGACATTAGGGGATTACCTCAGTGATAGATGCGTTTTAAGTGAGTTCACAGCCAACAGGAACTAAGGTTTAAGGGCGTGGTAGCCCACTTTTATTGAAAGTAACAAAAAAGATGAAAGTTCGCACATGCATTTGGTTTCTTCTCCCAAAAACAACAACTGAAAAATGCCAATCTACCTGGCTCTTAAGGCTCGTTCAGCCTTTGGCGCAGTTCCTTGCTGCACAGGCCCACTCTTTGCCTCTAGGAAGGGCTCTCCTGACACTCCAGGCTTCCACACTCCTCCAAGACTTACAGTCCCCTCTGGTCCCCAAGACTCTCTCTTCCAGTTGTCTCAGCTATAGTTTCCCCAACTTTCTCAGCTGGCCCAACTCTCTCAGTCCACTGACCTGGAACCTCTCCCACATGGAGAACCGTCTTAAGGATGTTGCCTGAGTTCTTTAATAGTAGCGCACCTCCCTCTTGTCTACAGCAACTGCTCCAACACCAACACCTTTCCCACACCCACTGAGCTATGCTCAGCTCTGCCTTATAATGAGTGTGTGCACCTGGACACACTCACACAACCTGCAGAGCTTCTGGAAAACCCGGACACATGACTGAAGACTACATCCCTCCCAATACTCTTTGAAGTCTTCAAGTATCCAGCCCCAATACATACTTACAAAATCCAGAGAAAACTTAAAGCATAGTTTTCTCTGCTCACCAATCTTTTGCTGGAACTTCTCAAATTGCTTCTTTGAGAGTCCTGTGTCCATTTTAAACACATTTCCACTAAGACAGGGGCTCTCACTCTCACATATCCCCCCCCCCTTTGTTTCAATCCAGAGGGAGGAACACCAGCACACGTCATCGGGGTTGGGACACCTCTGTGCCAGCTGTCAGCCGCGTAGGCCCAACCCTTTTTTCGGGTGCGCTTCCAGGTAAGTCCTTCCTTGACTCTCCATGGGATCCTACTCGTTTCTATCCTACGTTTTTTTCCTCTTCTGGGGTTCCTGGGCTTATTTGCTTTTCTCGGGAGAACTCTGCCTTCCCTGATACCCTCACTTTCTTGATATAGGGAACCTGTTCCTAACACTTCGCCTAATGGAGAACCACCTTATCCTTCACCGATACCAGTTTTTCCCATCACAACAGGTTTTACCAATTCCTGTAGCCGTTGTCATATCCTTCATTTGAGTGTGTTGTCTCTCATCTGTGCTGTCTCCACAGGCTGACTCTTCCATGTGGTCATGGAGAAACACTGCAGCCTTTCCGGACCCACCAACACCCCCCTGCATGTAACACAGGATCCCTGTTGCTAGGGGTAACAGCAGACCAGCACGCCAAATATGGTTGGCTACACCTCATGGTAGTTTCAGACTGTTGTGCCCTTCTTTCTGGGCTGACCACTTCACATAAACGGCCATAATACACATCTTTACATTCCTCATTGGTACCCCCTGCAGGCCACACAAACATCTTGCCACTGTTGCCAGGGGTGACAACTGATATGTTTGCAGAAAACACAGGGCTGGTATACTGATGCACACTCATGCTCTCCTGAGCCATTGCTTGACTGGTGCTTTGTTGTCGCAGTGATGCCTCTCCCATTGCTATGGGTAATGACCTCTCTTTGCTGGAGCGTTGCTGGTGGCCCATGATGCGATGGAACTCTCCTCTAAGAAGGATTTCCTCTTTAAACTGGCGGTAGTCATCCTGGTCCCCGTCCATCAAATGGTAAACTGACCGGTACTCTACCAGTAATAAGGTTTGCAGCCATTTCCTCCTTACAGCGACTTTTTAAATTTTTTCCAGGGAGTCCCCAACCTCCTCTGTAGGTAGTATGGGTTGCATGTAATCAGAGGCCAAGATCATAGCCCCTTGAACTGCATCCGACTCTTTAGTCTGGTTCCGCTTGAACCACTCATTCACTGTCTCATACACCACTGGCCCCTTTTGACTGGCCCTCCTAGGTGGAGACATCTTCTCAGGCCACGCTGAGCTCACTTCCCCTTTAACATGAACTTCTTGTGTTTTGACTGACTCATCCTTGCAGTCACATGCACAGCAGCTTGTTACACAGTTCACAGCAGTAAAAAAAAAAAATTCTCGCAGGTGCACTACCTTTATGCAATGCTCATTGCCTGGCTGCACTTCCATCCACAGCCACTGACAGTTCCTTGACAGACTCACTGCTGGCGCAGAGACCCGGATTTCACCGTCTGTTTGCCCGCATCCAACAACCACTGTGACATTGAGGGATGTCTAGCACAGTGATAGATGTGTTTTAAGTGAGTTCACAGCCAACAGGAACTAAGGTTTAAGGGCGTGGTAGCCCACTTTTATTGAAAGTAACATTTGGTTTCTTCTCCCAAAAACAACAACAACTGAAAAATGCCAATCCACCTGGCTCTTAAGGCTCGCTCAGCCTTGGGCGCAGTTCCTTGCTGCACAGGCCCACTCTTTGCCTCTAGGAAGGGCTCTCCTGACACTCCAGGCTTCCACACTCCTCTGGCCCCCAAGACCCAAGACCCCTCTGGTCCCCAAGACTCTCTCTTCCAGTTGTATCAGCTATAGTCTCCCCGACTCTCTCAGCTGGCCCAACTCAGTCCACTGACCTGGAACCTCTCCCACAAGGATGTTGCCTGAGTTCTTTAATAGTAGCGCACCTCCCTCTTGTCTGCAGCAACTGCTCCAACACCAACACCTTTCCCACACCCACTGAGCTATGCTCAGCTCTGCCTTATAACAAGTGTGTGCACCTGGACACACACACACAACCTGCAGAGCTTCTGGAAAACCCGGACACATGACTGAAGACTACATCCCTCTCAATGCTCTTTGAAGTCTTCAAGTTTCCAGCCCCAATCCAGACTTACAAAATCCAGAGAAAACTTAAAGCATAGTTTTCTCTGCTCACCAATCTTTTGCTGGAACTTCTCAGATTGCTTCTTTGAGAGTCCTGTGTCCAATTTAAATACATTTCCACTAAGACAGGGGCTCTCACTCTCACAACAGATAAATCCTATATATCATGCAACACAACTTAAAGTGGTTGTAAACCTCGGCTAAGGAATCCGAAAAAACATGTTTATCTGTACTGTTTACTTATCTCTGTCCAAAGCTCTAAGTGTTGTTTCTCTCTGGTGCTTGTTCCTCTGTTTTCAGCATGTGTTACCTCTGAGAAGTATTCCCTACAAATGAGATAAATTTGTGTAGAGGAGGGAGCTCAGAACGGAGCTTGTCTATTCACAACACAGTTCTTCTGCTGTGTGAAGGGGGGTGTGTTCCTTTCCTCCAATTAGGGTTGCCACCTGTCCGGTTTTGACCCGGACAGTCCGGGTTTGGACACATGTGCCCGGTTTTCAAGCCGCCTAAAACCCGGACACATATCAGCATTTCAACCTAGAGTGGCGCATCCCGATTACCGCGACCGCCATAACCATTGCTGCCTGTGCGCTCCGCCTCCGGGCGGAGCCCAGCGATGGGCAGCAGGCATACCTATTCAGCCTGTGATTTGCTGAATAGGTCACGTGCGGGCGGCGAACACGAGGGGCTGTGATTGGCTGGGTGGACCTGGTCACATGTGGAGGCGGGGCTGGACTGTGGGTGATCGCGGCCGCTCGGAGTCCCGCCTCCTTGCCTTGCGTGTGTTCTGCTGTGTCCGAGTCCTCACTGAGGTATCTTTCTCATTTGCCCTCTCACCCCCCTCTGTCAGCCTGCCGGTCTCAGTCAGCCACTCCCCCCTCTGTCAGCCACTCCCCCCTCTGTCAGCCACACCCCCTCTCAGTCAGCTACTCCACCCCTATCAGCTACCCCCCTGTCAGCTACCCCCTCTTAGTCAGCTACTCCCCCTCTCATTTAGCATCCCCCCCTGTCAGCTACCCCCCCTGTCAGCTACCCCCCCTGACAACTACCCCCCTGTTAACTACCCCCCTGTCAACTACCCCCCTGTCAACTACCCCCTCTCAGTCAGCTACTCCCCCTCCCCTCCCTCTGTCAGCTCCACCCCTGTCAGCTACCCCCCCTCTGTCAGCATCTCCCCCTCTGTCAGTTACCTACCCTGTCAGCTACCCCCCTGTCAACTACCCCCCTCTGTCAGCTACTCCCCCTCCCTCTGTCAGCTCCACCTCTGTCAGCTACCCCCTGTCAGCTACTCCCCCTCTCATTCAGCTACCCCCCTCTGTCAGCATCCCCCCCTCTGTCAGCTACTCCCCCTCCCTCTCTTAGCTCCACCTCTGTCAGCTACCCCCCCTCTGTCAGCTACTTCCCCTCTCATTCAGCTACCCCCCTCTGCCAGCATCCCTCCCTCTGTCAGCATCTCCCCCTCTGTCAGTTACCCCCCCTGTCAACTACCCTCCTCTGTCAGCTACCCCCCTCTCCATCAGCTACTCCCCTCCCTCTGTCAGCTCCACCTCTGTCAGCTACCCCCCTCTGTCAGCTACTCCCCCTCTCATTCAGCTACCCCCCTCTGTCAGCTACCCCCCTCTATCAGCTACCCCCCTCTGTCAGCTACCCACCTCTGTCAGCTACCCACCTCTGTCAGCTACCCTCCCCTGTCAGCTACCCACCCCTCTCAGCTACCCCCACCCTCTGTCAGCTACCCCACCCACTGTCAGCTACCTCCACCTCTGTCAGCTACCCCCCTCTGTCAGCTACCCCCCTCTCATTCAGCATCCCCTCACATTCAGAATCCCCCCTCTGTCAGCTACTCCCCCTCCCTGTCAGCTACTCCCCCTCTCTGTCAGCTACTCCCCCTCTCTGTCAGCTACTTCCCCTCTCTGTCAGCTACTCTCCCTCTCTGTCAACTACTCTCCCTCTCTGTCAACTACTCCCCCTCTCTGTCAACTACTCCCCCTCTCTGTCAGCTACTCCCCCTCTCTGTCAGCTACTCCCCCTCTCTGTCAGCTACTTCCCCCTCTCTGTCAGCTACTCCCCCCCTCTGTCAGCTACTCCCCCCTCTGTCAGCTACTCCCCCCCTCTGTCAGCTACTCCCCCCCTCTGTCAGCTACTCCCCCCTGTCAGGTACTCCCCCGTCTGTCAGCTACTCCCCCTTCTCTGTCAGCTAGTACCCTCTGTGTCAGCTACTCCCCCCCTCTGTCAGCTACCCCCCCTCTGTGTCAGGCCACCCCCTCTCTTACCACCTTTCTCTCTCACCCCTCCTCCCTCTCAGCCCCCTTCTCTCTCCCGTCCCTCCTCTCTCTCTCTTACCCCACTCCCCCTCACACCCCCCAATCCCCTCCCCCTCTCTCTTTCTCACCCCTCTCTCTTCTGCCTCCTCACCCCCTTACCTCCTCCTCTCATCCTTTCTCACCTCCCTCCCCCACCTCTTTTCCCCCCTCAGGGGGCGAGGGGCCCCATGATTCCCAACAGGGGCCCTGTGCGTGAGTGCACAAGTTCAAATGTGTTTTGATTCCTGTGTCCTGCCGACACACTGGGCACAGTGATGCAGCACCTGCCTCTACTTTGCCTTCTCTCCAAGACCCCCACACAATGGAAAGAAAGAAGGAAAATAGCACTACAGTAGAGCAGCTTCGCTCCGCCCCCAAACTCTGGCTCCCGCACTTCCTGGCTCGAAACGGCTCTCGGTAAGGCAGTCTAATGTGGGTCTTTAGGGGCAGGGGACACCGATGGGGGGTTCCCTGATCTAATAGAGGTCTCTAAGGGGGGGTGCTGATATAAGGGGACCTAATGGGGGTCCTCTATGGGGGACCCCTAAATTATCGAGGGGGTAACACTGACCCGTATTTTATGAAGGGGGGTGACAATGACCCCTGTGTTATAGGAGGTAACACTGTCCAATAAAGCGTGCCGCATTATTGCTTTCCTTAGTGCACCCAAAGGTGTCCCAGGTCTTTACAATACACAATATAGTGTATACTACAATTTTTTTTTGCCATGCACCGCTAAAGTGTTCGGGTTTGGCTTGAAGAAAAGGTGGCAACCCTACCTCCAATCAGCTCTCACACACCCTCCTCTGTGCTCCCGAGAGATGAGCATCATTAAAATCACTACTCCTGAAAAAATTATAGTTTTAAAAACTTTTTTTTGCATTGATACATGTCCCCTATAGCAGTACCCCGGGTCCCCATACACTTTTTATGGCAATAACTTACATATAAGCCTTTAAAATGAGGACTTTTGATTTTTCATGTTCGTGTCCCATAGACTTTAATAGGGTTCGCATGTTCGCTAGAACTTTTTGCCTGTTCAAGGTGTTTTGGTGCAAACCGAACCGGGGGGTATTCGGCCCATCCCTAATTATCATAATACTGTATATCTAAAGTATAATTTCGTTATTAGAGATATTAAAATATCTTTGCAGTTTGTTGCACACAATGAAACAGACATTTTACCTGTTTTATGCTGGCCTTTTTCAAATACTAAATCTACAGCCGTGGCCAAAAGTTTTAAATTGATACTAAAGGTTAATTCTTTTTTTTTTAACTACAAACATGACATACTTACCTCCACTGTGCAGCTCGTTTTGCACAGAGTAGTCCGAACACTGTCTTCTGGGGTTCCCAGGCGGCTCCTCGCCGCATCAGATAACCCCCTAGGAGAAGCACTCTCCCGGGGGGGTTACCTTGCGAGTGCGCTCCCGTGTCTAGATGTAGGCCTCCGTAGCCGCCAAATGCAGGACTCGGCCCCGCCCCCCCCCCGGCACCCACATCATTGGATTTGATTGACAGCAGCGGGAGCCAATGGCTGCACTGCTATCTATCTATCCAATCAAGAGCCGAGACCCCGGGCAGAGAGACTGCGCATCCTCGCCTTGGGACATTCCAGGGCTCAGGTAAGTAAAACGGGGGGCCGGTGACTGCTAGAAGTTTTTTCACCTTAATGCATTAAAGCAGAAGTAAACCCATCGATTTAACAGTTTCAAAAAGCAGTTACATTCCTGGCATGCCGGGAATGACAACTGTCACATTGGTTGTGCTCTCAACCAAACTGTCAAACCATCCAATGACTGGTGTCATAACTGATCACATGTGCAGCATCATGGCAGTTGAAGATTAAACAGAGGCCAAGATGGCAGCTTCCTTGCCTGAAAATGATAGGAGGGTTTGCTTCCACTTTAAGGTGAAAAAACAGGAGGGTTTACAACCCCTTTAAGAATGACACAAATATACATTTTCACAAAGTCTGCTGCTTCAGTGTTTTTAGATCTTTTTATCAGATGTTACTGTGGTATACTAAAGTATAATTACAAGCATTTCATAAGTGTCAAAGGCTTTTTTTTTTTTCAAATAACGTTTTTTTATTTGTATAAAGCGTCTCATAGAACATAACAGTACACAGATACAAAAGGAGTCAGAGAAGACATCTGCAGAAAGATAACAATTCGCATTACACACTCAGCAGTGGTAGGAGGGTATGGGCCGTTGGCAAAAACAGTGCAAAAAAACCTAAACCAACTCCTCCAGTAGCAGTGTCAGCAAACAGAACATAGTAGACAGTATTTTAAAATTGGTGTCATGTACATTTTTGCAAAGGTAGTCTGCATATCTAGGAAAGGAGAAAAGAAAGCTGGGAGAAAAGAAAAAAGAAGGAAGAAAGCAGAATTTTTTTTTTAGGTTACCGCGTCGACTCCCATACCTGCCCACGGCGGATCCTCCTACCGATGCCACTCCTCCCAGACCCTATCGTGATCGTCCAGCCTATCCTGTATTCTGGCCTTCATCCTCTCCATTAGCTCCACATCCTTGACCCTGGAATACAGGGCCTCTTGGGATGGGGGTGTGAATTTCTTCCAGTTAAGGGCAATTAGGCATCTAGCTGCCGTCAGAATATGTCTGAGTAGTTTTTTGTATGGTTTGGCAATTTTTGGTTGAGAGAGGCCTAACAAGAATAATTTAGGTGTCAGGGGTATTGGTACCTCGAAGAGGCGGTCTAGTAGTTGTTGTGTAGATTGCTAGAACGGGACTATGAGAGGACAGGACCAGTAGATGTGGAAGAGAGAGTCTCTGTCTCGTTGGCACCGCCAGCAACGGTCAGAGGTTGAGGGGTAAATTTTATGGAGTACATCTGGGGTCTGATACCAAAAAAAGAGAATCTTGTATGCATTTTCTTTGTATAGAGTATACAGGGAGCTTTTGGCAGCCTGCCTCCAGACGGCCTGCCAGGCCTCCAACGGTAGCTCCTCTCCCAGCTCTCTCTCCCACTGTAGCATGTATGCATGTTTTCCTCGTACTGGCATGGTGTATGCGTTTAGAATCTGGTATATGTCTGTGATCAGTCCTCTACGATAGCGCCCTTCCAAGACAATTCGTTCAAATGGAGAGGGCGGTAAGAATTGAAGACGTGGGGCTATGGTTTGGGCAAAGTGTCTGATCTGTAAATAACTATAAAACACCTGTCGCAGCAATTTATGTTTGGTTTGGAGCTCCGAGAATGACAGCAGCTTGCGGGATCTTGGGTCAACTAGATGTTCCGTGAGGCCCAGGGCCAGGGCCAGGACATCTGGTGGGTCAGGCTATCCGGTATTTTAGGATTGCAAAGGCAGGAGTTCATCAATGAGCATTCTGACTTGAGCTCGTTTTCACGGGACAACTTACACCAGAGCCCACGAAGCTGGGACATTAATCCTAGTAATCGGCCAGGGTCCACCTCCACATTTCGTATTCCAGAGAAGGCTGTTTGGGTGTACAGGAGCTAGCCCAATTTTCTCTATCTCTGTCCATTTATTGTATGACCTCTTGGGGAACCATGAGACTATTGCACGTAGCTGGGCCGCTTGATAATACAAAGTTGGGGAAGGCACCCTTCCCTGCATGACGCCGTCATGACTGAACTAGGTATTTTGTGTTTTTTTTTGTTCCAGACATAACGCAGTGTGTCGCTCTGGAGTCTGCATAGATGGGCATATGGGATTGGCAACGTTTGAAATAGATAAAGGAGCTTAGGGAGGATGACCATTTTAACAGACGTGATCTGTCCCAAAAGGGAGATATGATGGGTCTTCCATTTTTGGAGGAGCTCTCTAATTGACCGATACAGAGGAGGGAAATTGGCTTGGTACAGGGTGCTGAAAGACGGGGTAAGATGAACCCCCATGTATTTAAGGGAAGAACGCTCCCATTTATAGGGAAAGCCGGACTGCAGGTGGTGAACCTCATCCTCTGGGATGTTAATGGGAAGGGCCGTAGACTTTGACGCATTCGTTTTATATCCCGAGAGTGCCCCATATCTTTCCAATTCGGCATGGAGGTTGGGTAGGGAAATCCTAGGTTGGGTCAGAGTGAGGATGATATCGTCTGCAAATAGAGACATTCTGAATTCCTTTCCCCTTACCGAGATACCCTGAATGGCCGGATTCCCCCTAATGAATAAGAGTGAAAGGGCGCAACAGGTTAAAATAAATTTCATAAGTGTCAAAAATATATATTTAAAAGTCCATAGGGGTTGCAGATTAATAAACACAGTCTGTATTATAGTAAAGTGAAAACAGTGCTTGATTCGGGTCTTCTAACATCCAACACCGTGCCTCCTACAAAATGCAACGTGCATATTCAAAACTGCTTCACCCGATGTGCCAAATAAATGTGCTCACCAAATTTCCAAGGCCATAAATGACCACCAGGCATATAGGAGAAACTTAGCTCCGGATCTTTTCCTCTCACGAGTCTTTCACAGGCTATGATCAATCCTTGACCGAACACCACATCAATCCAAAAAGTGAAATACTGCTCTTCAAAAGCTTGGATGCAAACAGTCTAAAGCCCCTTTAGTATTGCTGCAATCTGCAAAGTTTAAGGCTCCAGCATATTGAGCCACAAGGAAGCAGAGATAGTGTAATACCGTCTTATTTATTGTAAAATCACTTACAGGGTTAAAATCATGTGCCAGGTACAGCAGGGTAGAGGTGCAGCTTGAGGGAAGGCAGGGGCCGATCCTGTCACTGGCGAGTGATACAAGGCTAACAGCGTATGTCTCGGCTGGTTCAATGGGACAGAAGGCTCCTGTATCAGGCGTGCTACGCACCAGTCTCTGTATGCATTTCACGCTCGTGCGCGCGTCATCAGGAAAAATGGATTCCCCCTAATGGTCGCCGCCAGGGGCTCTACGCATAGGGCAAAAAGCAAGGGAGAGAGCGGGCAACCCTGGCATGTACCATTAGTAATCGGGAAGGAGGGTGATGTGGTAAAGGCGGTTTTAACTTGGGAAGTGGGACAGGAGTAAAGGTGTTATACCGCCCGCAGGAATCCCATGTGTTGCAGCGTGGGAAGCATGAAGGGCCAGCTCAGGCGGTCAAAGGCCTTTTCTGCGTCTAAACTCAGGATCAGAGCTTCTGATTCGTCTCTGTTAGCTACATCATCTAGGTCAATGACCTTTCTAGAGTTGTCTCCTGCTTGGCGTAGATGGACAAAGTCCACCTGGTCCTTATGTATCAAAGCAGGGAGGATGACGTTCAGTCAGATCGATAGAATTTTTGTAAATATCTTTAGGTCCGAGTTTAGTAGGGCTATAGGCCTATAATTAGCACAAGAGGCGGGATCTTTATCCGGTTTCGGGATTAGGGACAGGAAGGAACCTTGCATGTCGTTCGGAATGGGGGTTTGTTGGAGAAAAGCATTGGATAGTTTGGTCATATGTGGACTCAGGAGGGGGAGGAAGGCTTTATAATACTCATAGGCAGCCCGTCCAGGCCAGGGAATTTGTGCGCTGGAAGGGCTTTTATAGTTGCCGCCAGTTCTTCCGCCGAGATGGGGGCATTCAGGTCCTGTAGGTCAGTCTCTCAAAGACGGGGCAGTCCCGCCTGCTCAAGATATTGAGTCATGCGTTCGGCCAAGTCAGGTGATGGGGGTTGTGTGGTATCTCCGCTTTGTTGTATAGGTCTATGTAAAAGTCAGCAAAGGTGTTCGCTATGTCCTGAGGGTGGGTCAGCAGGTCCCCCCTCTGTTCTTAATCTGGTGTGGGGTACAGGCGAGGGTCCGGTCTGCCAGTTTCCTGGCCAGGAGTGATTGTGCCTTATTGCCTTTGTCGTAGTATTGCTGTTTCAGTCGGATCAGTGCTTTTTCCACCTGGCCTAATGCAAGGTCCCAGAGTGTCATGCGGACTCGAATGATTAGTTTAAGGAGCGATATGGACGGTGCTTGCTGGAGCTGGGTTTCAAGGACTCTCAGTTGTTTTTCAGCTAGCAGTCTGGCAGCCTTGGCATCCTTCTTCAGAGCTGAAGAGAGTGCAAGACAATGCCCTCTGAGGACTGCCTTATGGGCAGCCCACAGTGTAGAGGGGGAGACGTCCGGGGTGTCATTTTCAATAAAGTAATGTTGTAGGGTGGATTCTAGTTCCACTTTAGAGGGAACCTGTTGTAGGAAATTATTCAGCCTCCAGTTGTAAAGTCAGCGGAGGGCAGTGCCTAGGTTTAAAGATAGCGTGACGGGGGCGTGGTTGGACCAGGAGATGGGAAGTATGTGCGCGGATGTAGTGATGCGCAGCGCGTTGTTGTTTACAAAGAGATAATCCATGCGCGAATGAGTGCGGTGGGGGGCCGAATAGAATGTGTATTGGCGATCACCTGGGTGGAGGGCCCGCCAAGTATCAAATAGAGCATGTCTTCTGGTGAGCTGACAAAACAGCCTAGAGTCCCTGAGGGCTCGGGTCTGCTATGCATGGGGACTTGCCGCAAGGCGGTCACAGGTTGTGGAGTGGGATAGTTTGAAATCTGCCCCCATAACTAGGAAATCATGTGGCTCCCGGGATAGGCGGGCAAGGACCCTGGTCAGGAAACGGTGTTGACGTGTGTTTGGGGCATAAAGAACACAGAGAGTGATGGCCTGCGTCTGCCAGAGACCCCGGAGAATGAGAAAGTGGCCCTGCGGATCCAGGTAAGTGGAGGTACAAGTGAAGGGGGTACCCTTTTTAAAAAGTACGGCGGCACCTGCTTTCTTCCGCGGGCCGAAGGCCTGATAAACTTTGGGGGAAGTGTCTGGATGCGAATGTGAAGGAGTCCCCTTTGTTAAAGTGCGTTTCCTGCACCATAATAATGTCCGCCCTTGACTGCCTAAACTCTCGGAGCACCAAATGTCTTTTCTTGTTGGATTTGAGGCTGTGGACGTTTAGTGAAAATATCTTAGCCATAGTTAAATGGGGGGTGGACTACAGAGATACTTAGCTGGTTTAGCTGACGATGTGTCCAGGCCAGGGAGCGTAGCATCAACACGAGGAGAGCCGGGGGCCAACAGGGTCGGGAGCCAGACTGCGGAGGGAGAGAGAAGAAAAATCTAGAAAGAAGAAAAAAAGTTAGGGTAAAAACATAAACAGCTATCACAGCAAACATTATCAAATAGGCACAAAGAGACCTAGGGGTCAAGGGGCCTATGCAGTTCCAATTGGACTCCCCAACTAGGGGATCAGAAAAATTTGGGTCGGGGAGACACGAACGGACCGAAGTCCAGTGGGGAACTATCAGGTGGTAGACCACGGGGGGGTCTGTAACCTAATAATCGATCAGTCCAGGTACTCAGTCTAGACCAGCCCGTGATGCAAAAACAAAACTAAAGCAAGGGCCATCGGGGGGAATGTCATTTCAATGGAGCATATAGTCACTCATGGGCATGGTTTAGAGCTTGACATTGCCCAGCCGGGCAAACGAAGATGTGCAGAAAATGCGAAGGGGTGCCGGAGGGGCACCCCGAGGAGGAGTCAGCCATTCTTGTGTTTGGTTGATTTGCGTGAGGAATCCTGTCCCTTGGAGCGTTTGGTAGGGGGAACCTTCTGCCAGATAACCGGTGACGGAGAAGGGGTGGCTACCAGGTCCCATTCAGGTAGTTGAGGGGTGGGGATACCCAGGGTGCCACAGAAGGAATTTAAGTATTCTGGGTAGCGTAGAGCAGCCGATTTCCCCTGACGTCTGGCTGTCAGGCTGAAGGGGAATCCCCATCTGTAGGGAATGTCCTTTTCTTGCAAGGTGCGTAGGAGGGGTTGCAACAGTCTGCGTTTTTGGAGAGTGATCCATGAGAGGTCTGGATAGATCTGTACCTGAGAGTTCTCAAAGAACAAATTACGGATGGTACGCGCTTTGCGCATAATGTCCTCCTTCAGCGGGTAGGAATGTACTCGGCAGATGACGTCTCGCGGTTTAGAAGCGGGGCCTTTTGGTCGAAGGGCTTGGTGGGCTCTGTCCATTTCAATATGTTTGTCCGTGGTTTCCCCCAACAGATCAGTAAACAGCGCCTGTAGTGTAGCCTGCAGGTCTTCAGCGTCTTCTGTTTCGGGTAGGCCGCGCACACGGATATTATTCCGGTGCCCCCTGTTGTCCAGGTCTTCGACGTGGCGTTGCATGTCACGTAGCATGAGGTGATGTTCTGAGCCCTGTGTTTGGGTTCGGTGTACCGCTAACTTGGTCTCCTGTATTTCCTCCTCTGCCATTTCAACCCTATATGCTAGGTGTTTAAGGCCTGCCTGGAGGGTCTGAATCTCAACTCGGCAGGTGGCCTTTACGTCCGCTATCAGCTGCTTAAAGTCCTCCTTGGTAAGAATGGTTTGTAGGTAGGACTGCCAGGGGGGTTAAACCCCTCCGTCCTGGCCCAAGGGCAGGTAGGAGGATGGAGGTTGTGGGTCGTAGTCCACTGCAGGGGCGCCTTGGGCTCGGAGTGCAGGCCGCGATGATGGTGGGTCCCAGGGCTCGGACCATGACATGGCGTGAGGGGTCAGCGGGGTGGGTGCCGGTGAGTCATCCCATGGAGGTGGTGGCCGGGCTAGTGCCATCTGAGCATAGGAGGGGGGGGCTGCTCTATAACCCTCGGAGTGTCTATGCTCCCTGGAGCGAGAGGGCCTTTGGGCCTTCGGTGGGGATGGGGCCCGCCCGGCGGTGGGATGAGGCCCGCTGCCTTCAGCAAGTCCTGGGGCTGCAGGTGGGTGCATGGGGCTTGGGAGGGCCAGAAAGTCACTCATTGCATCTGAGGGGGTGGGAAAGAGAGAACCTGCGTCCTGTATTCCTGGGTCCAACGCCAATCTCAGCAGCCTGGGGAAGGTCTCTGTACACTGTGTGTACTGCGATGGAGGCTGAGTCACGGCCTTCTCGCCGCATGGAGCGGGTGGGACATGGATGGGGTGCTGTTGGCCACTCACCGCTCGTTGGGACCCAGCGGAGCTCGGAGTCACTGTTGGGGAAGCAGGCAGATCCTGTTGTAGACGGCGGCCCTGCGGGGTGTAGGCTCGGTGGCGGGAGGCCACGGTGTCCGGCGCCATTTTGCTGGTTCCGCCCGGCGTCATGTCGGGCAGTTTAAAATAGTCCCTGAAGGACGTGGAAGCGCCCGGAGGTGGCAGGGATGATCCTCTGGCTGAGGAGGATCGAGTGGTATGTGTGCTGCTCATGGATGGCTGAGTTAAACCCCCGAATTATGGCCTGATAGCTGCGGGCTGGAGGAATTTTTTTTTTTTGTTCACCCACCTCTTGACCCCAAGTTCTCAGTAGGATTAAGGTCTGGGGAGTTTCCTGGCCTTGGACCTAAAATGTTGACGTTTTGTTCCCCAAGCCACTTAGTTATTACTTTTGCCTTATGGCAAGGTGCTCCATCATGCTGGAAAAGGCATTGTTCGTCACCAAACTGTTCTTGGATCGTTGGGAGAAATTGATCTCGGAGGATGTTTTTGTACCATTCTGTATTCATGGCTGTGAGTAGGGATGAGCTTCGAGTTCGAGTCGAACTCATGTTCGACTCGAACATTGCCTGTTCGCCCGTTCGCCGAACAGCGAACAAATTGGGGTGTTCGCGGCAAATTCGAAAAATCTATGGGAGAAATCTTAAGTGCTAATTATAAAGGCTAATATGCAAGTTATTGTCCTAAAATTGTTTGGGGACCCGGGTCCTGCCCCAGGGGACATGTATCAATGCAAAAAAAGTTTTAAAAACGGCCGTTTTTTCAGGAGAAGTGATTTTAATAATGCTTAAAATGAAAAGATAAAAGTGAAATATTCCTTTAAATTTCGTACCTGGGGGGTGTGTATGATATGCATGTAAAGTGGCGCATGTTTCCCGTGCTTAGAACTGCCCCTGCAAAAAATTTCATTTTTGAAAGAAAAAAAGTCATTTAAAACTGACTCGCGGCTATTAATGAATTGTCGGCTCCCGGCAATACATTCAAAAGTCATTGATAAAAAAAAAAGCCCTTCAGGTCTGGAATGGATATTAAGGGGAACCCCGCCGCAAATTTTAAAAAAAATTGACGTGGGGTTCCCCCAAATATCCATTCCAGGCCCTTCAGATCTGGCATGATTTTAAGGGGAACTCCACCCCAAATTTAAAAAAAAATGGCGTGGAGTCCCCCTAAAAATCCATACCAGACCCCTTATCCGAGCACGCAACCTGGCCGGCCGCAGGGGAAAAGGGGGGGACGAGAGAGCGCCCCCCTCCCTCCTGAACCGTACCAGGCCACATGCCCTCAACATGGGGAGGATGTCCCCATGTTGATGGGGACAAGGGCCTCATCCCCACAACCCTTGCCTGGTGGTTGTGGGGGTCTGCGGGCGGGGGGCTTATCGGAATCTGGAAGACCCCTTTAACAAAGGGGACCCCCAGATCCCGGCCCCCCCCCTATGTGAATTGGTAATGGGTACATTGTACCCCTACCATTTCACAAAGAAAGCGTAAAAAAATGTTTAAAAAAACACACAAACACCTTGAAAAAGTCCTTTATTTAAAAAAAAAAAAAAAAAAACATTCCAGCGGTGAAATCCAGTGTCCCGCGGCGATCCCGATGTCCAGCGCTGTCCTTCATTGGTTGTGCCTGAGCGGACCTGATGGGGAACTCCCTCTCAGTATTTTAAATGTATAGACCCGCCCCTTCTAAAGATCCCCATCAGGTCCGCTCAGCGGACCAGATGCGGAACATGAGAAGGGGCGGGTCTATACATGTATTACCAAAGTGAGAGCAGTTCCCCATCAGGTCCGCCCCCTCGGTAATTTAAATTTACACTGTGAAGGAAGTTTCCGGCTCAGGCCAATGACGTAGGCGGGGTCGGACATACCAAGGGGGCGGACCTGATGGGGAACTTCTCTCACTTCGGTAATACATGTATAGACCCGCCCCTTCTCATGTTCCGCATCTGGTCCGCTGAGCGGACCTGATGGGGAACTTTAGAAGGGGCGGGTCTATACATTTAAAACACTGAGAGGGAGTTCCCCATCAGGTCCGCTCAGGCACAACCAATAGGACAGCGCTGGACATCGGGATCGCCGCGGGACACTGGATTTCACCGCTGGAATGTTTTGTTTTTTTTAAATAAAGGACTTTTTCAAGATGTTTGTGTGTTTTTTTTAAACATTTTTTTACGCTTTCTTCGTGAAATGGTAGGGGTACAATGTACCCCTTACCAATTCACATAGGGGGGCGGGATCTGGGGGTCCCCTTTGTTAAAGGGGTCTTCCAGATTCCGATAAGCCCCCCGCCTGCAGACCCCCACAACCACCGGGCAAGGGTTGTGGGGATGAGGCCCTTGTCCCCATCAACATGGGGACATCCTCCCCATGTTGAGGGCATGTGGCCTGGTACGGTTCAGGAGGGAGGGGGGGCCGCTCTCTCGTCCCCCCCTTTTCCCCTGCGGCCGGCCAGGTTGCGTGCTCGGTTAAGGGGTCTGGTATGGATTTTTAGGGGGACTCCGCGCCATTTTTTTTTTAATTTGGGGTGGAGTTCCCCTTAAAATCCATGCCAGATCTGAAGGGCCTGGAATGGATATTTGGGGGAACCCCACGTCATTTTTTTTTAAAATTTGCGGCGGGGTTCCCCTTAATATCCATTCCAGACCTGAAGGGCCTGGTAATGGAATTCTGGGGAACCCCCACACTTTTTTTTTTTTTTTATCAATGACTTTTGAATGTATTGCCGGGAGCCGACAATTCATTAATAGCCGCGAGTCAGTTTTAAATGACTTTTTTTCTTTCAAAAATGACTTTTTTTGCAGGGACAGTTCTAAGCACAGGAAACATGCGCCACTTTACATGCATATCATACACACCCCCCAGGTACGAAATTTAAAGGAATATTTCACTTTTATTTTTTCATTTTAAGCATTATTAAAATCACTGCTCCCGAAAAAACTGCCATTTTTAAAACTTTTTTTTTGCATTGATACATGTCCCCTGGGGCAGGACCCGGGTCCCCAAACACTTTTTAGGACAATAACTTGCATATTAGCCTTTATAATTAACACTTTAGATTTCGAACGTTCGAGTCCATTGTATTTAATAGGGTTCTAAAGTTCACACGAACATTTTGTCTGTTCGCAGGTTCTGGTGCGAACCAAACAGGGGGGTGTTCGTCTCATCCCTGGCTGTGAGTAAGCCCACTCTCTTGGTTGAGAAGCAATCCCCACACATGAATGATCTCAGGATGCTTTACTGTTGGCATGACACAAGACTGATGATAACGCTCACCGTTTCTTCTCCAGACAAGGTTTCTGGATGCCCCAAACAATCGGAAAGGGAATTCATCTGACTTTATCCCAGTCCTCAGCAGTCCAATCCCTGTACCTTTGGCAGAATATTAGTCTGTCCCTAATGTTTTTCCTGGAGAGAAGTGACTTCTTGACACCAGACCATCCTCCAAAAGTCTTTGCCTCACTGTGCGTGCAGATGCACTCACACCTGTTTTATGGGAATAAGTTCATTTTCATGGCAAAGAGGGACTTTGCAATTAATTGCAATTCATCTGATCACTCTTCATAACATTCTGGAGTATATGCACATTTCCATCATAACAACTGAGGCAGCAGACTTTGTGAAAATTAATATTTGTGTAATTCTCAAAACTTTTGGCCACGGCAGTATGCATAGCACAAAATACATATCATGTTTTTATTTTGCTATCCTTTAATAACCTTTATAAGAAAATATGCTGAGTGCCAGCTTTTACGAGACTTTGGGTGTTTTTTTGAAATGGGAGAAAAATCTGTAATTATCTGTGGTTTGTGACATTGGGCCATAACAACAACATTTAAATGATACGTTTCTTTTCAACATATGTTTCTTGCAAAGGTATGCGGCGCATTGTATTTATCTTCTACCAAATACTGCACATGTAAACAGGATGAAAAATGGCTGTACATGTGCAACTATTTGGAAAAGTGTTTATCATTTTCATAAACTCTGTTATGCGTATGTTTGAAAGAATGTTCTTACTAGTTTAAAGGCGGCAAAACATGCACTGTATGTATGCTTAAACAAAATCTCCACTTGCATTAAAGAATCATAAACATGATTGTTAGCCAGTTTTTTCATTTAATTCCATTAACATGTTATTGACCTTTCCATGTCTATCTGCAGTCATCTATGATTTTTCAAAGACTGCCAGAACTTTGAATATGTTACCAGTACTTTACATATTAGACTTCCCAGGTATCCCATCCCTACTCTCATGTGATTAAGGCTGGGTTCACACTATGTGCAGAGCAGCTCGCAGAAGGGGGTCCGGTGCGTCCCCGTTCACCTTTCAGGTCCGAATTAGGCCTTAAATTTTTGCCTGGAAAAAAACAAAAAAAACAAGAATACGATTTTGTTTTGCCCCTCGAGAAATGGTCTGAATGTATTGACAATCTTATTAAATGCACTAAATCTATCACAATTAGGGAAACTGCAGTTAAGCTATTTGCCAGGTGGTATTATACTCCAGCCAAACTCCATTCTATATTTCCCACAGTTCCCAATACCTGCTTTAGAGATTGCACCTCAATCGGCTCCTTCTCTCACATTTTTTGGGACTGTGAAAAAGCAGCCCAATTATGGAAACGACTCGAGAAATTTTCTTCTAAAATTTCAAACAAAATTATAACCCTTACCCTTCCCAACTGTCTCTTGTTCGCCCCGATTTTGGGTTTGAACACATTTCAATTAAGAATAGTCCATACAATTTGTGTATCCATCCATTGGCTAATAGCTTATCATTGGAAATCCCCATCGTTACCAATTTCCCAATTGAAAATGAGAATAAACGACATTTACCTTATGTAAAAAAAAATTCATACCTTGCATAATACCATGCACCTACTGGATAAAAAATGGAACCCATGGTTCACATATTCAGACTACCTTTTAGACCCAAACTAGAATCCCCTTTTCACAACCAATTCTTTTATACACGAAAATAACCCCACATTTCAAAATACTACTAAATCATTTATTTTCTATTTGTAATAAATGTTGTCATAAAGAAATAAAGGTGGTTATTCTGTCATCATTATAATTATTGATTGAAAATACTGCAATTCTCTGATGTTATGACATAATGTTTGTACACAATAAAAAAGTTTGTAAACAAAATTTTTGCCTGAATTCAGACCTGAAACAGAGCCAAAGACGCACAGGACCCTTCTGCTGTGCGCTCCGCAGCCGCCCCCGAGATGTGTGAACCGACTCCATTGAGAGCCGATCAAACTCTCATGTCATGCGAATTGGATGCGGTGAAACCCATATCCAATTCGCATAAGTGTGAACCCCGCCTAAATCACTGCTTTTCTTAGAATTCTACACAGAGCTTAAGATAAAATTAGAGATTTGCCCTCAAATAGTTTTGTTCCAGGTCAGATATTTTCATGTTTTTGCATAGCTACTAGTGCTGTATATTTTTCGTACAACATTAAATGCTAAGTTCAACTCAACAAAATTAATAAATGCATATATTTTGCATGCATAAATGTGCATGTATTATTGCTTTTTTTTTTTTACATTAGCCTGCAAATTATTGCACCCATGATCAGTGAAATAAAGGTGCAGTGCCAGGCTCCTGCAGACTCTTTTTCCACTTTCAGTTACTAAACTGGAGGAAGTGTCAAAAGGGTTGATTTGGTAAATGCAATTAGACTGTGCACTTTGCAAGTGCAGTTGCACTAATTTTCCTTAGTAAATGTAATATGGTGAAGCTTCTCTTTGTAAAAAAATACCTAATCACCTGCAAAAAATAAAAAATAAGCATTTTTGCTTGCACATGATTGGATGATGGAAATCATCAGAGCTTTAATACATTTACTAAGCTCTGGGGAATATGAGTGCAACTGCACAGTCTATTTGCCTTTAGTAAATCCACTCCGATGTATTATATTGAGAATTATAACTCCATCTGTCATGGTGGTGGATGGCACTAGCAGTTCATTCACACCGATTTCAAAAGTGACAGCAGTAGGGCAGAAGAACCCCCGACACGATGTCATGGGGGTGAAGGCAGTCTGGGGGTGGGGGGTTGCTTTAGCAACATGTTAAATGTTGTGCCCTAAGTACAGGTGTAAGCTGCTGCAAAAGGTGGTAAAAAACTTTAGCCTTTAAAGTTGAGGTTTAAGTATGGCAATTTTACAGTCATGTAAACCTTTCACCGATGTAAGTATGCACAGTGTGTGCCAAACCTGTGGGGCATCTCTGTGGAAGCTGGAAATCACTGTAGTAGGCACCTCTACTACAGTGATTGCCACTGGTTTCTGGGTCTCATGCCAAGTGGCAATCTACTGCTTGGTGAACACTTGATTTCTTGCTCGGCACTGTTGCCATTCAGAAAAAACTTAGCGTTTTCTCAGTGTTTTCTGATTGGACAAGGTGGGAATACTGCTGTCACCACCCCAACTTTCTACCTCGTCTAATTAGAGAACTCTTTGCATTCATTGAGAAAATAGTAGCAGTGCCTACTATAGTGATTTCCAGATTTCACGGGGATCCCACAGATATGGCTCATGCATACTTACATGTAGCTATATAATGATTGTCATACATAAACCTCAGTGTTAAGACTGATCTTGTGATTATATTAGAGGCAGAAATATAGGCAGTCAGTTTTTAGTAAGGGCTTGGTAAGTCCTAAATCAATATCAATGAAATTGTAGCCAGTAATGACAAGGTAGAGTTTGAGAATAATCCATACAATATATAAATGACCTGAATGAGAATTATTTTCTTTTCTAAACAATACTTACACTTTCTCTAGTATAGTAAGTGCATCTTATAGCTTTTTTTAAATGATATATTAAATCTATTAAAATGTAAGGGAATAAATATAAGATTCAACATAGAACTGCAACCACAATGTATGTTCTACTTTTAAATATGGTTGGGAAGAATTTGAACCTCTACTATGTTTAATTGCTGACTGTGTCCCCCTTGGGAAGATTTCTTCTCATAGCACTGGGCAATACTGGGGAGGGTGGTATCCAACTATTCAACTATCCAGAATGTCTATTCTACTTGGTTCATTGGTAAATTTCTAGGCTGGCCCTGGTAAATGAACTTTTGGGCACAGCTAAATTAGCATCACAATGACTTGCCATCATTCATAGAAAGAAAATGGTAAATTGGTACAAAAGTGTAAGCAGATATTTTTCTGTTGAGATAAGCATTGTCCTGACGAGGTGAGTATTGGCGTGATAGTTTAGATACTAGTTTAATTTTGGGGGACAGTAGGATTATTGGTGTACAGATTAGGAACCATTCGGTTTAGGGCCAGAATATCAGGAGTTAAGGGCAAATGTTGGATCATAGCTATGGGTGATAGCTAGATATTAAGAAAAAATAGGTTTGCTTTCCCTGCTGAAATGCCTGCTTTCAAACATTTGGCACTGGATTGTAGGCACCTAAAAATAACATAGTAACTGGCACCAGAGTGTATCTCTACTTGTCTGGTGTAGGGTGACCACATTTCCAAACTACCATTCAGGGACACCCTCCCTTCCCAAAAATCAGTTTGTGCTGTAACGAATCACAGCACAGTGATTGGAAACAAGAGGCGGGATTTATGATTTCTCCAATCACAAGCAGGGGATGGGGATTGTGCTCCTTCAGGCATTCCCGGCCAGAACAAGTACTGTCAGTGAGTAAAGCGGTGATGTGAAGGCCTTTTTTGGGGGCATTAGATTAGCCCAGGGGGTGGCTGTGTCAGTTTCATTCTGGGACACTGTATTGTCCTGAAATAAATGTGCCCGGGACAGACCTGCAAAATGCGGGACTGTCCCGGGCAATCCGGGACATGTGGTCACCCTAGTCTGGTGGTAGGTTTATTGAACTGCAAGCTACTCTTGCTCAGATTTGGGAAAGTTTTATGCTCTTAATATATCAAACTGTAGGTATTAACAACTGCTATTATTTCTAGGTAAATAAAGGTAGGTTTGAATCTGATCAGTGGCAGTTATATAAATAATAGCTGTGGTTAGTACTGATTTTAATACATAAAGCAGTTTTGTTCTCTGCAACACTGTTTATGTCTATGTGATATAAATTACTACAACAAATATCCAAGATTTCTATTACTAGTAGGCAGAAAAATGCATGCTTACAGTGTAGAACATGAAACTAATCCACAGAAGCTTCTCCCATATGAAGGAAGATTCAACTTCAACTGAACTCAAGCCAGTCTCCCCTAAAAACGACAATGTATTTGTGTATTAACCACTTCAATACCATGCACTTATACACTTTCCTGCCCAAGCCAATTTTGAGCTTTCAGCGCTGTCGCAATTTGAATGACAATTGCGCGGTCATGCAACACTGTACCCAAACAATTTTTTTATAATTTTGTTCCCACAAATAGAGCTTTCTTTCGGTGGTATTTGATCGCCTCTGCGATTTTTATTTTTTGCACAACAAATAAAAAAAGAGCGAACATTTTGAAAAAAACTAAGTTTTTCTTTGTTTCTGTAATTTTTTTTGTAAATAAGTACCTTTTCTACTTCAATGATGGGCACTGATAAGGCGGCACTGACGGGCACTAATAAGGCGACACTGATGGGCACCGATGAGGTGGCACTGATGAGGTGGCACTGATGGGCACTGATGATGGGCACTGATAGGCGGCACTGATGGGCACTGATAGGCGGCACTGATGGGCACTGATATGTGGCACTGGTATGCGGCACTGATGGGCACTCATAGGCGGCACTGATGGGCACTCATAGGCGGCACTGATGGGCACTTATAGGCGGCACTGATGAGCGCTTATGGGTGGCACTGATAGGTGGCACAGACGGGCACTGATAGGTGGGCACTTATGGGCACAGATGGGCATGGATGGGCACTGATAGGTGGCACTGATGGACACTGGTAGGTGGCACTGTTGACACTTGTAGGTGGCACTGTTGACACTGGTAGGTGGCATTGCTGGGCATTGCACATTGTGGTGTGCCAGTCAGTGCCCATTTGTGGGCACCGATTGGCATATGTTTTTTGAGAAAATTTACATGTGGATGGCCATGGGGTACTTACCTGGCCATCCACATGCCTTGGGGTTCCCTGGTGGTCCTGGGGGGCTTCCCTGGTGGTCCAGTGTGGGTATCCGAGGGGGGGCTGCGCTGATAAACAATCAGCGCGAACCCCCCCTGTCAGGAGAGCCGCCGATCGGCTCTCCTCTACTCGCGTCTGTCAGACGCGAGTGAGGAAGAGCCGATCAACTGCTCTTCCTGTTTACATCCTGATCAGCCGTGATTGGACACGGCTGATCACGTGGTAAAAAGCCTCCGCCGGAGGCTTTTTACCGAGATCAGTGTAGCGGTGTGTCAGACTGACACACCGCTCCACCGATCGCCGCGATGCGCGCCCCCCCAGGCGCGCAGCGGCTGTTATCCTGCAGGCCGTCATATGATGTCCAGTGTGGATAACACAACCACTTCCCGGACGTCAATATGCTATTGACTGGGCGGGAAGTGGTTAAACACTAAATAATGACAATGTTTATTGTCCTTGAATTAGAACTTTTGATAATATGGAGAACTTTAATACAACTAAAGAACCATAGGGCTTTTCCTGTGGCAATTGTCCATGCCAAGGCATTTGTGTCAGAAGCTATAACGACCATCTAACCTTAGGCAGCTTGCCACAATTAAGGTAAGGAGTCACCAGCTTGCTTACTTTCTTGCTGAACTTGTATATCTAGCACACATTAATGTAAATTGTATGTGTTTATTTTTGCCACTATCTGAAAATAGATGTCTGACGGCTATGTACTGTATGCATATAAATATAATATATAGCATTTGAAATAATAATTATCTTACTGGTTGACTTGCCCCTTTAACAATGTGTTTAAAAGCAGCAGAAAATTTGTTTAAGTGTGTATAATGACAGAATGTCTGTTTTTCTCATTTTGTCTCTTGAAATTGGGGAATTTTCAGGGTATGGAGCCAACCTCACGAATGTCCTGAGGCCAGCAGGCACCAAGAACAGACAGCACACACCTTCTCCCAAACGGACTGATGACAGGCATGTTACACCCGAGTCCAATTATATCTGGTGAAGCCCGGCACATCTGAAACCTTTTACATTACACAGTTCAAAGTGTTCATTAACCTTTCATGCATTGTATGATTACTGGTCTGAATCCTACTAGTTTTAATGTAAACCACTGACGTATCATTTCATTCCATGCAATCCCTATATCAGTTAAATGATCCAAGACTGGTTTCTGTTTTTTTCAGTAGGTTTTACAGCCACATATGTAAAATATGTCTAGTGTTCATAAATATTTCAGAAATAAAATGGAATTCCCAATAAGAGTTGAGAAGCGCATTGTCTCCAAAATGTTGTACATCGAATCTGTTAAAAAGGAGGAGCAGTTTGTTAAATTACATATTACAATTATTTTTTAAGGAGCATCAGGGTATAAACTGACTATCAGGACACACTTGCATATACCTGGCATCCCTTCATCAGAGGTCAATGTAGAGATAATTCACCTCTTGTAAACACTGCAAACTGTGTTTAGATTCCAGATACTACATCAGATCTGTTATACTCACCATAGCATAATGCTGCAGTTTGTATAGGAGATAAGTTATCTTTACACTAAGCCTAGTGCCTCAGTCATGCACAAATGTGGATTTAAACTGGCAATTTGGAGAGCCCCCAATCTGCATTTACCCTTGGGCAAGGTTATAGGGATTAATAAAGTTTACCTGGCCATACATTACAATCTCCTTTAAATTGACCTTCAACTAGGTAGTGGAAGGGCCTACACATGGAAAGCGTTGTTTAGGTTTGACATCATATTATATGGTTTTTAGTAAATGTAAAGGAAAATTGTACCATAAGATTGTATAATGTATGCCCAGCTTAATAATACATGAGGTGTTTTGGGGGAGAGGATTACTCCAGTATTTCCACATTCTCTCATGGATTGCTGTTGCAATGGGGTGCATTGTAAATATTATTTGCATTTACTATGCAGCAATGCACAATGCATCATTATAAAATGGGCAGTTTGTAGTAAAATGCACAAAGCAAGCAGGATGTGTTAGGATGAGGAAAAGGAAGTGATCTTCAGATAGACAATGTAAAAAGTTGTGGAGGGGAAAGTGGCAATATGACTTTATCACTGCTTAATCCAACAATGAAAACAGTTTTGTTTTTTTTTGCATAATTTTTCTCTTGATTGGGTATTTATCAGAGGTGCCAGTGTAAAGCCAGCCATAGATGGATCACTCGGTTCCCCCATTAACACAGTCAGTGTTGATAGAGGAATCCCTCCTTTAGAGCCATTGTGTTCTCCCGGCAGGGGGGGTGCGGGAAGAAATCCCTGCTGAGAGAACACAGTGATTATTGCTAGCGGCTATAACAACTGCTAGCTATGATTGCATGTACAATCTGACATTCTGGTTCTACCCAAGTTGATCAATCAATCAACTTGGGTACATTCAGTCTGCCCATACATGGTTCTACCTTGGCTGGTTCCTGCTGAACCAGCAGAGATTCAAACCATCTATGGCCAGCTTAAGATTTACACTATAAAAGCAATAATTCCCTATATATTTATTTGTTTACAGCTGAGGGTTTGTAGAGGAATAGTCTACCCAGAACTGATATTTCCTGGAACCTAGTAAAGTGAGCAACCATCCAGCTCTCTTGAGGACTCTGGATCTCCCTGCTATAGTTCCTGGCTATGTTGTCTGCCCACCTTGGGATGCTGGGAGTTTGCACCTACCTTTGGGTGTTGCCATAACTTTTTTGAAATTATACAGTATATAATAAAACAAATTAGAAATCCAATAGAAAGAATGAAGTCCACTTGAAGTGGTAGTTGCCACATACTTGGATCACAGGCACATAACTACCACCAGCATCCCCTAAAGATATGATAATCCATTGGAGGGGTAAATGCTCCAGCATCTACAAATAACTAAAATTAGATTTTGGGAAGAATGATCAATAAATATGTTCCATCTGAATTAGGAAACACAAACAAAGATTTGTTTTTGCAAGCAATCAGATTTCTTCATAAAACCCAACTGAATTTTCATTTCAAATCAGCTACAAAACATTCCAGGTGCATTAAAACAAAACTCGTAAAAAGACTAACAGTTGTTTTTTCTTAGAAAGCAGCCACAACCTGAAAATTTAGGTCCCCTTCCAGCATGCCATAGAGAAGGACACTGGAGATTTGGACTTCTGTGTGGAGCAGTGGTCTCGCTGTAAAGGACTGATGTGAATGTACAATATATATGTAAAGCGCTGCGTAAATTGACAGCGCTATATAAGTACCTATAATAATAATAATAATAAAGGTCTGACACACTGCTAAATGGGACCTTTAGCTCTGCATTCAGAAAACCTCACGCTTCCTGATCACTGAATAGCTCTAGATCTGACTCAGCAGGGGGCATGCTCGACCTCTACAGAGGAACCACTGCTTCCACACAAAAAGCAAGGAGCCTTCTCTACAGCAAGAAACCAATTAGATTTTTCTTTATTGTTGTATATCAAGAAAAATATACACACTGGTTGCTATGGGCTACTGTTCTTTTTATATAGTCATTGCACTTGATTTTTAACTTTGTAAAGAGTGGGGAAGGGACAATATTTCTACCAGATTTTCATATTGCAATCTGTGACCCCATTAAAAAGATTTTCCTTATTATTCTGTCCCACTAATGTACAAGACCTGGGGGCATAGGCATATACCGGCAAGGAGGCATTTACAGCAATTAAAAGATTGACAGAAGATACAACCTTTCCCAAATCTAGTAAAATGTTTTCCTGGGGCCAGTGTGGCAGCATATATGTGGTAGTGGTCCCGCTCCTAGCTTCCCTAGCTTTAGTAATGACTATAAATGTTTCACACAGACATAGTACCCTTATTATTTCTATTACTCTCAACATGCTCACAGACTAAGACTTTGCCAACCATTTTCCTGCCCACCACTGGTTAATGGTATCCACACAGGTTCAGCCTCTCCTGGATGAAGTTGTAGTTCTTTGTTGTACCAATGGTGCAAATAAGGCTGGGAACCCCTTCTGTGGATTTTTAAGGCATGAAACCTAGATTTTAGTTAAACTTACAGCCACAGCAATTTATTTTATTTTTATGCTTTTTCACTTCCCCCACAATGCATTTCCTTGGTCCTCTGGGTCATCCTCCTGTCTGCTGGTCTTTGGTACATGTGCATCTCCATACTATTTTCTTCATAGAGCTCCTTCCACCTGTGACATCACAGTGCTGGGTGCCCACAAATGCACAGTAGGGCCTTGTTGGCTATCTTGGGGATGACAAAGATGGCCTGGCTGCGGGAACCCAATCAGGCGCTATGAGGCAAAGCTACTGGTTAAAGCCACTGAACAGGCTAGGAACGTCAGGCTGCTATGGCTGGGGATTCTTAACTGGGATTCCTTACGTTCATTCTGGTAAAGCTCTATGGAGTTAAATAACGAATGGCAAAAAGACTGTGCACTTTGCAAAGTGCAGTTGCACACTGCAAGTAAAGTTGCTCCAGAGCATAGTAAATGAGGGAGAGCTCTGCTAACTTCCATCATCCAATAATATGCAAGAAAATTTAAATTTTTTTAATTTTTTTAATTTTTTTTTTTACTTTCCTTGCATGTGATTGGGTATTCTTTGCAAAATAACATTTACCTCATTTAGTAAGCTCTGGAGCAACTTTTTTCAGCCCAACTCTGGGAAATGCTGGGCACGTGGGCTCATTCCCTGTCTGGAAAGCCAGTATGCTCCTTATGTTTTGCAAAACAGCGAAAGACAAGTATTCTGAAAGTAGTGAAAATGCATCTCACATGAAGCAAGTGTTTCAGGAACCTGTGGCTGGTTCGTTAGCACAGTTTCCTCAACCAATGGCACCACCATCAACATCTGCTGCAAGTCAAGAACCACTGTTTCAGTCTCTAACATCCCAAGGAATCCCAACGGCCCAGCCGTGGGGGAGAGGAGGAGCTGTAAGAAGGTGCCAGTGAGGAGCAAGATCTCACTCTTTTCATTTTTGACTTTGATAGAATCTTATATATTGGCCATTCAATGGGAGGAACCCCAGAAGTCTTCCTAGCAGACCAGCCACTATTATCCAAAGCTGGATAAGCATGCTCCATCCTTCCCATTTATATCAGAAACTAGGAGTCTTTCAGTAAGAGTGGAGGAAAACCTACAGGAAACCATCCGACTTTAAGAGATTCTCTATCCAACTGTCAATGTCTTTGTGATATGTTTGACCAGAAATGTAACTCTATGGAACATTTTGCATCTTTATACTCCTAGCCAGGGCCCCTGGCTCTAACACTTGGTGGTAGACCCTACCTCCAAGCACAGCTGGTTCACAAACCCCATTGATGGTCATTTTCTGTTAGGCCAAAAACTAGATACGAGGATCAGGTCTCTCTTTGCCAACCCATCAGGATATTCCTTGCAATGCAGAAAAGCTTCTGGTGGTGGACAGGTGGACAGACATTTAAATATCAGGTTAGTCCAGGCCTACGACAATGTCAGCTAACCATTTTTCCTACAAAATTGTTAGACCATTTTTTCTGTCGATTCATAGCCAACAATGAGTAGTCCCTTAACGAGGAACTCTTCCACCAGTTCAGTCTGCAGTGGGATCATCTGCAAGTGTACCTTTTCAGGTCTGGAAGAACTGATGCCCCTGTCCAGCCACGGTCGACACCAACTAGAAAAAGAAAACATATTCACACAGTCAAACCTATCCCTGCTTCTAAAAATCTTGGCGAATACTCCTTTTACTTTAGTAAAATCTTGCTCTATTCTGGATCTGACCTAGAAGACTCTGTTTCTAGTAACGATTTCTCTGACTTGCAGGATCTCTGATATTCAAGCCCTGGGGTGTAGGGAACCATATATATTACCTTCTTTCCAGGTACAGTGGTCCAACACTGGTCCACTAGATTATGCTTAAAGTTCCGCTAAGTTTTCAGGCCAACTAAGATTGGGTTCTCCCCTTTTTCAAAGACCATACACAGCCCCAAGAGTTTCGCAAGCTGGATTAGGCCAGATGCTTCAGAGCATACATCACTGCTACAGAACCTTTCAGGGCTTTAGAAAGACTCTTTGTTCTCCCTTTCAGTGTTAACAAAGACATGAAGGCCTCAAACAGCACTTTATCCTCCTGGATTGTCATACTAATTCACCAAGCTTACAGTGCTAATAGCAAGATCCCCCTCAAGTGTTGACTGCCCATTCAAAAATGGCAGTGTCACGGCGAGCTTTCACAGGTTTTTCTCCTAAGGCCATCTGTCATGCCACTACATGGTCATCTTTTCACACATTTCTGTCGCAATACAGCATGGAACTGGCAGCCTGGACATCTGTAGAATTCAGTGCTAGAAAGGTGCCTACTTCTTTCCATCCTGTCTCTTAATAAATATAATACTTTTCATCATACCTTCCTGTGTTGCTAGTTATTTACCACATATATGCTGCCATTTAGGCCCCAAAGAAACAGAAATTTGTATTAATATTCACCATAAATTTATTTTTCTGGTGCCTAAATATGGCAGCATACTTTGCCCACTCTTTAATATTGATTCTAGTTAAGAGAATTAAAGGGGTTGTAAAGGTTCGTTTTTTATTTTCTAAATAGGTTCCTTTAAGCTAGTGCATTGTTGGTTCACTTACCTTTTCCTTAGATTTCCCTTCTAAATATTTTTTTTCTTTGTTTTCTTTGTCTGAATTTCTCACTTCCTGTTCCTCCTCAGTAAGCTGTTCAGTAAGCTGTTCTGGCTGACTCCACACCACTCGGATGATGGTGTGAAGTTTAGTGAGGAGAAACAGGAAGTGAGAAATTCAGACAAAGAAAAAAAACATTTAGAAGGTAAATCAAAGGAAAAGGTAAGTGAACCAACAATGCACTAGCTTAAAGGAACCTATTTAGAAAATAAAAAACGAACCTTTACAACCCCTTTAAGGTTCAATGTCTGAGGGAAACATTTACAGTTAACACTAGTACTGTGGGTAGTCAGGGTGGAGCCAATACCACATGTATGCTGCAGAGTTTAAGCAGCAAGAAAATACATTTATTGTGATATAATTGATACATATTTACATCATTGTTGCTGTCTGTGCTCAATGGAGAGATTTTATTGTCACTTCTTTTCCCGACAGAAAGTGATGAGAAATCTACCAAATAAAGACACAAGTGAGAATAACAACCTGACAGAAGATCTAACCATTCCCCGCTCTATCCAACATTAAATACGTTTTGGCTGAAGTTGGGTTTTTAAAGTGTATGTATAGCCAAATATTGGATAGAGTAGAGAAGGGTTAAAACCCCTGCCAGTTTATATTTTGCGGTCTGTGTCCTACTGAGGGGATATTCTTTTACTTAAAGTGGAAGTAAACCCTCCTATTGTTTTCAGCCAAGGAAGCTGCCATCTGTTTAATCTGCAACTGCCACGATGCCGAACATGTGATCCATTATGACACTGGCCATTGGATGGTTTGACAGTTTGGTTGAGAGCACAACCAATGTGACAGCTAGCATTTCCGGCATGCCGGGAATGTTAACTGTTTTTTGAAACTATAAAATAGATGGGTTTACTTCCGCTTTAAGCTACATGAATTAATAGGAAACCTCTAAGAAGTGAGGGCAATTCCTCTTGTAAATAATTTACACCAGAACAGGATTCACCATTGGAACATTTCCTCTGTTCCCCTGTTCTGATATCAACTCTAAAATGTCATTGGATGTCCCATTTCTTTCTGGTTCCTGTGACAATGAACACTAGGACAAATCGAGAGGGTGAATCTCCTCAGCAGGATACAGCATTATTTACTTGATAGGGGTTCTAATTCTTCCCTACTAAAAATAATCTTGGCTATACAATCACTTTAAATTAGACATTAGAGGTGAACTGACTGTGGTTCAACCTACAGTCCAATCTCAGCAAACTCAGCCATGTGGTTCTATATATACCTATACAAACCCTTCTTGCCATAATGTAATAAGTATAATCTCCATGTATCAATATGTCGCAATATTTAATGTATAAGTATAAGGCCTGGCTTGGCTATATAGTTTTCAGATGTGCTATTGTTCTTTTTTGACCGAAAGATGTTTTCCCTTTTAGTAACTGCCATTTAAGTGAGCTAGTGTACAGTATACAACATTTTCTCAGTGTAAAGTCATGTCAGACTGGCTCTGGGGTCTTTGCTATTCATTATTGTAAATTTTACAACATTGTGTACTAAATAAAATTGCCATTTGAATTGTAAGCAGTACCATCTGAGTGTTTGTTGGATTATAATGGTTTACTTTTGTACATATTTTATACTAATTAAAAGATATTTGCTTCTAAATAGTAATTGTAATAAAAATGTCAAAGATCATGTACATATCTTAAAATTTTATTATGCATTGGCAAGGTTTAAAGAAGTCACATAAATGGATGTAAATTATGTCAGTGGTAAGATGTTTCTCACCAATTAGATTTACATCTGCACTGGAAGTTAGTTTGTGACTGGTAATGCAGGAAGCAGAGAGAGGGAGAGGAATTTATACAGCCCAGGCCTCAGAGAGTACAATACAGTAAAACCTTGGATTGCGAGCATAATTTGTTCCGGAAACATGCATGCAATCCAAAGTACTCGTATATCAAAGCAAATTTCCTTATAAGAAATAATTGGAACTCAGATGATTCGTTCCAGAACCATTTATTTATAAGTCCTTCAGTTTATAGTCCATATAAAAAGATTATAGCAATGTGATAGGTTGTGCAACCATAAAATGTCCATCCACAAATGGAAGCCTCCACAAGCGGATTAGAAGCAAAATCCAGGAGGAGCTTCAGAGTATAAAAGAGAAGAGAGGCGCCTCTAAGTGTAGCAATATGGTTACATTTATTGTAGGTACAACATTTAGTAACTCACAATGTTGATGATTAAAAGAGGCACATCTAAGTATGCAGGCATCCGGGGTAAAGCTATCCACATAGACCATTCTCCGCACCCCCCGCTCTCACCGCTGTCAGTCTGCAATCGTAACCGGGAAGACTACCCTGCAGTAGAGCGATCTGAAATTGAGGCTTGAAGAGCAGCGTGGAAGGGATGGGGTCGATGGCGGTGCGGAGGACGGTCTTTGTGGATAGCTTTACCCTGGATGCCTGCATACTTAGATGTGCCTGTTTTTATCATCAACAATGTGAGTTTCTAAATGTTGTACCTTCATTAAATGTAACCATATTGCTACACTTAGAGGCACCTCTCTTCTCTTTTATACTCAGTTGTGACGTGATGCTACTTGTATATCAAGACATCGCTCGTTTATCAATTTAAAATGTATTAAAAAATTTTACTAGTCTTGCAAAACACTCTCAGACCAAGTTACTCTCAATCCAAGGTTTTACTGTACTACTACTCTTCTGCTGGCCCTGTGAGGTGGTTTGTGAGTGCAGTGACTGCATTGAATTACAAATAATTTCCTATTATAACAACCGTGTCACATCCAGATCAAAGTTCCCTGCAAAAGTGCAAGAGGAAAGATAGTATACTCACCTCTCTGGTGGCCCATGTCTCTTACCTCCCTTTTGTTACAGTGCTGCAATTTCCATCAGTGTCTTTAGCTTTCAGCACTTCCAGAAGTGTCAGATTCCTATGTCTGTTGCAACATGTTTCTATCCTCTGAACCTATAAACACTGACAGAGGTTGTAGTGATGGATTAGAGAAAAGGTAAGAGACATGGTGGTTGATTTACTAAAGGCAAATAAGCTTTGCACTCTGTAAGGGAATTTGTCCCAGAGGTTAGTGAATGTGGTGAAATTTCATTTTACAAAGAATACTTAATCACATCCAACTAAAATAAAAAAACAGCATTTTTGCTTGCACATGATTGGATGATAGAAGGCAACAGAGCTTCACCTTATTTACTAAGCTCTGGGGCAAATTCCCTTGCAAAGTTCAAGTTCTTTTGCTAAGTGAAGAGCCTGCTTGCCTTTTTTAAATCAACTTCATGGCCTGCCAGATAGCGATTATATTATTATACCTGTTCTCTTACTGGGCAATTTAACCTTTTTTTTTTTTTTTTGCAACAGGGTTAATTTAAGGTAAATTAAGGGAATTTTCTGTTTTTGTTAGAGGTTCCTTAATTGGTTTTACTTATTGACTGTAACTACTATTATTATTATACAGGGTTTATATATCACCAACAGTTTACCCCGTGCTTTACCATGTAGATGGGGGCTAGTACAATTACAATACAGTTCAAAACTTAAGGATTGGGAGGGCTACTTTTTAAATTTCCAGACATTCATCTTAAATGTGTTTTATATTGTATAAAGTGAACCAAATATCCAATAGAAATTACAATAAAATAATATTGATTATCTTTTTATCACACCACAAACAGCTGATTTCCCTGCTAGTGCATTTCTGGCTCTGTCATTATGTATACGTTTAAAGTGGTATGAAACCCAAAAACAAAAATTAAATATATTGCAACCTATAATTCCTTAAATGTGGTGGCGGTGAAGTTTTTATTTTCCTTTATTCTCACCTGATAATATGCCCAGTAACAAACGTCCTGTCCTAGGATGGCTCTTGTATCTTTGGAAGAGCAACTGGGTAACCCTAGAGCAGCAGCATTGTCCAGCAACAGTAGTGTTAGATGGACTAATAGATTTAAATAAACTTTACATAAGTTGCTAACATATTAAAGCCTAAAAACAGTTAACACTATTTAAGCTGTTACAAAAAAAAAATTCATTCATTGTGGGAAAAAGATTTTAATTAAATGAATAAAAGCTGACCCCTGTCAGTGTTAAATAGTTTGTCTGAACCCTCTAACTGCCATTTTTGCTGCACGGCTTGGTCTGTTAAAGGAAGTTGAAAGATAACAGCAAGATCAACAGGTAAAAAAACAAAGGTGGACTCTGAAGTTACAGGGGGGACTAGCACTTTGTTGGTGCTAGTGACAGACTGCATCATTTACAGTGCTGTGCAAACATTTAGGGCAGGTTTGTAGAAATGCTGTAAAGTAGGAATGCTTTCAAAAATATATGTTTTATTTTTATCAATTTACAAAATGCAAAGTGAGCGACAGAATTTAATTACAATTTAAAATAAATCATTATTTGGTAAGACTACCCTTTGGCTTCAAATCACCATCAATTCTTACACTTGCACACTTTGTACACTTGCACAAAGTCAGGGATTTTGTAGAATTAGAGTAAGGTGTATAATTATTCAATTATACCAAGCAGGTGCTAATGATCATAAATGTCATATGTAGATTGAATCACAGTCTTTGCCCTGGTTCACACTGGTGCGATTTGACATGTCAAATTGCATGTCAAATCGGCGATATTTGCCGCAAATTGCCAGCAATGGCACCGTCCTAATCGGTGCGACGCCACATCTGCGGCGCTGCACCGATTTCAAAAAGTCGTTTCTGTACTACTTTTTGCGATTTCGGCCGCGATTTACATTGACATCTGTGTCAGATGTCTTTGTAATCGCGGCTGAAATCGGGACTGCCAGCGGGAGTGAAATCGTGCGAGTTCAGCTGAACTCGCACGGCTTCACTCCTGCAGCCCAGTGTGAACCTGGGCTTAAACTGAAAAAGAAATAGCTGTATAGGAGGCTTAAAACTAGATGATGGGCAGCCAAACTCTGCTACTAAGGTGAGGTTGTGGAAGACAGTTTCATATCACAGGTCATACACAATGGTAAGACTGAGCACAGCAACAAGACACAGGGTAGTTATACTGCATCAGCAAGGTCAATCCAAGGCAAAGATTTCCTTGTCAAAGTATTTTTATTGAATGAATATGATAACCAAGTACAAATATTGTGTTATACATGTTGTAATAAGTTATCCAACTACATCAGGTTTAGAAAAAAACTTTGTGGTCCACTATATGTATATACAGATAAGTAAATTATGTAATCTCAACAGAAGAGAGAAAAGTAAATAAATTATTACATCAAGATATTCATGACTCTAGTTGAAAATACTATTTATCATATAAACTGTTTTACTTGGACCTGGAATATTGATGTATAAGTATGCAAAGTAATACTTTATTACTGTTTAAATAAAATGAATAGGAAAAATAAGAAAAATAAAAAAGTAAAAATAAAAAGATAGACAAAAAAAAAAACACAAAAAATTTGATAGGATAGTAGGAAAATAGAGAAGGAAGTGCAGAAGTCCGCTGAGATGGTTCGAGTAAGTTGGCCTACAGCCTGAGGGTTTGAACAGAACATTATAATGTTCACAATAATGTGTAGGGTAACACCCAAACTCTACAAATTTGGTTTTGTAAGTCATTTATTACCGAGTGAATCTTTCAGCTACCATGGCATAAGAATTGAGTTGTCGCGGAATGATGGTAGGTGATAATTAATCCAAGGGTTGCAGATTTTTTCAAAGACTGGAATTTGATCCCTTTCTATTGCTAACATTTTGGCGTGAGACATGAAATCATTTACTCTACATATGGTCTCGGATATCTCAAGGTTAGGGGTCCTCCATGCCCTTGCTATTGTTTGCTTAGCTGCCATAAGAAGTTAAGTGAGGAGTTTAAATTGCTTATGTGTAATGAGATCCGGTTTTAGATTGAGCAAGGCTGTGGCTGGGTCTGGTTGCACAGTGAGACTAAATATTCTGTAAGCTGTTTCAAATACAGTACCTCTTAAATGAGGGTCTTTCAGGCATGCTGTTTCAAAATTTGTAATTTGGGATAGAGAAGTATCAGTACTTAACAATGGTGCGTAAATATTTTTTGATTTGGAGGTATCTAAAAAGTTCAGAATTTGGTAAGTTATAGGTGTCACAAAGGGTAGGAAATGTGTGAAAGGATGTTGAAGAAACTAGGTTACTAAGCCGCGTAATGTTCAATGAGTTCCAGACCTTAAATGATTTGGGTGAGACCCATGCTGGGTAGAAAGAGGGGTTTTTGAGAAATGACAAAAGAGGGTTTTGAGAAGATTGTAGCTGGTGCTTAAATCTAAGTTTGTCCCATAAAGATAAAAAATATTTAGTGATGGGGTTACGCAGGGTTTTGCGTTCCTTGGGGAGGAGCCATAACAGATTGGAAATAGAAAGAGGGTCGCATTCTGCCGCTTCTATTATTACCCATAGGGGTATTTCATGTGTAGCATGATATTTAGAGAGGCTGGCAATGTGTGCAGCTCTATAATAGTTAGCAAAATTTGGAAATCCAAGACCTCCTTTGAGTTTTGGTAAATGCAGCGTATGTAATGATATACGGGGTTTAATGGAGCCCCAGACATATGTTAATGTTCTTCTATGGAGTAATCTAAGGTAGTAAGATGGGATAGGGATTGGCAAAACTCTAAATAAAGAAAGTAGTTTTGGGAGAACTGTCATTCTGATTGCATTAATTTTACCTATCCATGAGATCGTGTCCATTGTTGTAAAAGTTTTGTAATTTGTTTGAGAAGTGGGGGATAGTTTGCTGCAAAAAGATCTGAATATGAGGCTGTTAGGTGAACCCCTAAATAAGGAATTGACCTCTCAGACCATATAAAAGGGAGTGCATTTTTGGCCGAGTCTGATTCTACTTTAGAGAGGGATATATCTAGGGCTCTTTATTTTTTGGGATTTATTGTGAGTCCCAAAATCATCGCAAATTTGTCTAGAATGGGCAGGAGGCTAGGTCCAGAAACCTGTGGGGATGACAGAAATAGGAGTATGTCATCCGCAAATAGACATAATTTGTGATGGTATCCAGCAGTTTCAATACCGGTGATTGTCGGGTCTGTTCGGATTCGTTGGGCTAAAGGTTCTACTAGGAGGGCGAATAGAAGGGTGGAGACTGGGCATCCCTGGCGAGTTCCTCTTTCTATATTAAATGAATTAGATTTGTAGCCAGCACATTTAATGTATGCAATTGGTTTGTTATAAAGCGCTTTGATCCATGTTAAGAAGTAGTGGGGGCCAAAACCCCATCTTTGCAATGTGTAGTGAAGGTAAGGCCATGGTATGGAGTCAAAAGCCTTTTTTATATCAAAGGATAGGAAACAGGAGGGTATACGACGGGTTTTAGCTATTTGAGCTATCAATACTGCCCGACGGACATTGTCACCCGCCTGGCGCATTGGCATGAATCCTACCTGGTCTTTGTGGATGAGCTTACCTATTACATTATTTAGTCTTTTGGCTAATATTTTGGCTAAAATTTTGATATCTAAGTTCAATAGTGAGATTGGGCGGAAATTCGTACATAAGGTATCGTCAGTAGGAATGAGCTTCGAGTTCGAGTTGAACTCATGTTCGACTCGAACATTGCCTGTTCGCATGTTTGCCAAACAGCGAGCAATTTGGGGTGTTCGCGAAAAATTCGAATTGCCGCGGAACACCCTGTAAAAGTCTATGGGAGAAATCTAAAGTGCTAATTTTAAAGGCTTACTGTATATGCAAGTTATTGTCATAAAAAGTGTTTGGGAACCCGGGTCCTGCCCCAGGGGACATGTATCAATGCAAAAAAAAGTTTTAAACGGACTTTTTTTGGGAGCAGTGATTTTAATAATGCTTAAAGTGAAACAATAAAAGTGAAATATTCCTTTAAATTTCGTACCTAGGGTGTGTGTATAGTATGCCTGTAAAGCAGCGCTTGTTTCCCGTGCTTAGAACTGTCTCTGCACAAAATGTAATTTCTGAAGGAAAAAAAGTCATTTAAAGCAACCGCGGCTATAATGAATTGTCGGCTCCCCATGTGCTGTCTGGAGAAGTCTGGCCAGAAGTGGTCTTTATGGAAAAATTGTACTCAAAAAGCCATACCTTTTATGCGGAAACAAGGCTAAGCAACTCAACTATGCATGAAAACATAGAAACTGGTGTGCTCTGGACTGATGAGTTCAAAATGTAAAATATTTGAAATATTTCACTGTAGCAGAAGGCAGTTTGTTTGCCGAAGGGCATGTAAAGTGGTATAATAATGATCTGCAGGCAACAATGAAGTATGGTGTAGGTTGTTTTGCTTGCGTCTATCTAGCAAGGTTACTTTGCAGTATAAGCAAGGAAACTGCAGTGTGTAAATGTGCCTTTTACTATACAAAAATGCTGTACATACAAAACTATTAAAATATTAGGAATACAAATCAAGAATGACAGATATATCAAGCAAGATGCCTAGTAAATAAGCAGAAACTATGGTCTGTAACAGTAGAAATACACTTAAAAGTTACTTAACTCCGGTTACTGTGTGTTCATGATCTCCGTTGACAAGGAGGCTTCTGGAGATCAGGCACCTTCTTCTTGGCTGGTACAAATCCTTCTACCTGCTATGGTGTTAATCCATGTGGAAGTCCCTCATGTTTAAGGCATGATAAGTCCTTTTATATTATATGGTGAGAACAATCAGCAGCAAAAGTATAGTAAATACCGTGCTATAAATTACTGTGTTAATAACCTATTATAAACGTGCACAGCTGCTAAACATTCTAAGTGATACACCACACTGGTTGCAAAATTTGGGATAAATAAATGTAGCGCTATGTGCATAAACCTATTGATGCATAACAAATAAAAATACAAATATCTAATAATCATGAATCATAACATCGGTGATAAAAGTCCATAAATAAATAAAAAATTCTTCTTATAATCAGTGTTTCAAAGCTATTTCTCCACTGTGATTGTTCGTCCTCAAAAGGAGTGCATACCACCACCAGTAAAATAGCATGCTCACCTCCCAGATAAGTTAAAACTCATATATCGATCTCCCCACGAGTTCACATGAAGTTCTTTTATATGTCAGGTTATATACCGGAAACAACTGACTAAAAGACATCTCTCTAGCTTTCAGTTTGAGGGGCACTTTATTACCTGTTTACTGTAGCTATAGAGACAATAGACATTTCAAACTGTCAACTGACTACAACAATGGTATCTATGTTCCCATTGTATCCAACAGCATTTGTTTGAGAAGTTCTGTGAAACCAAAATGCTGAATAAAAAATCATATTTTATATCAAACGCAACACAGAGGTTCCTTGCAAATTTGAGGCTGCATTTCTGAAAATGGAGTTGCTTATTTGGTCACAATCAATAGTGGCCTCAATGCTAAAAAATACAGGCATATACTTATCCCTCATGCCCTACCAACAGAGAGGTGTGTCATTGGCCCCAAATTTATTCTGCAGCAGGACAGCAACCCCAAAGATACAGCCAATGTCAATAAGAACTATCTTCAGTGTAAAAACAAGGAGTCCTTGAAGTGATGGTTTGGCCCTCACAGAGCCCTAACTCAACATTATCGAGTCTGTCTAGGACTACATGAAGAGACAGAAGGATTGAGAGGATTGAGAGGATTCGTGATTCCTCTCAAGCCTGCCTTGCATACACACGTTCATGAAAAAAACGCTTGAGCAAAGCGCGGTGACGTACAACACGTACAACGGCACTATAAAGGGGAAGTTCCATTCGAATGGCGCCACACTTTGGGCTGCATTTGCTGATCCTCATGTTAGTAAAGTTTGGTGAGAAACAATTCACGCTTTTCAGCCTTGTGCTATCCAGTCCGTTACAGCGTGACGAATGTGCTATCTCCATTCTGAATGCTAGTTTTACCAGAATGAGCGCTCCCGTCTCATACTTGATTCTGAGCATGCACGTTTTTTTTCCCCTCGTAAAAGCGTACACATGACCGTTTTTCACGACGTGAAAAATTACGAGAAAAAATAGAGCAGGTTCTAAAAAAATTTCGGGCAGTTTTCTCGTCACGAAAAATGCTATGGAGCATACACACGACCGTTTTTCATGACCAATCTAAAAAATTGCATTTTTCTCGTAATGAAAAATAATCGTGTGTACGCCGCATTAGAATACTCAGTCCAATTGGCATGTATCTTTTTTTTATCATTTGAATGCACTACAATTATTTTGTTAGAAGAAGTGAGTCTGTATTCAGGTTCCAGGATGGGAGTATATTAATGCTGCTTCAAAGCAAACTGATAACTGAACTGAATTATTTCACAAGTATTTTGCCTTGTTTAATTTCCAAGCACTGTGGTGTTTTATTGATATTAATAAACGAAACAAAATTGGTTATCGTCCTGTAATTAATATGTTGATACTGAGCTTAGAAGCATCCTGCTTTGTAGAGATGCCAAAATACGTAACAAAGTAAAACATTCCAATGTTTAATAAGAAAAGTATCAAAATAAATGTTCTAAATAGGTTCCTATTTGAATGCCCTCTATAAAATACAGTGGAACCTTGGATTACGGGCATAATCCGTTCCAGGAGAATGCTCGTAATACAAAGTAATCGCATATCAAAGCGAGTTTTCCCATTGAAGTCCATGGAAATTAAAATAATTTGTTCCGCATTGACTTTAATGGGATGCAGTACCACGTTTGGCCTGAGGTGGGGGGGGGGGGGCGCCGGAGAGCCTCGGAAATGGGCAAAAAGGCCCGAGGACACGTCGGCTGACCTCGGAAAACCTCGGAAAGACTCGGAAAGACTTCATTCCCGAGATTTGCAGAGGTCAGCTGTGCTGTCCTCGGGCCTTTCCATGCATTTCCGAACGGCGCCGATCAGCTGAAATCTGCGACGTTCGTCTCTGCTCAGCTCCAGCGCCCCCACCTCAGGCCAAACGCGGTACTGCACCCGCTTTGGCCTGAATTGTGCTCATTTTGCGAGACAACACTCGCAAATCGAGTCTCGATTTAAAAAAAATACAGTGCTTGTATTGCGAAACGCTCGTTAACCGCGTTACTCGCAATCCGAGGTTCCACTGTATATAGATGTGTTTCTGGGAGACCAAATGGTAAAAATATGACTCAATTAAACATACAGATGTTGTTAAATGGCTTGCCTTTTTAATCCAGGCAAAGCTGTAGTGTTTTAAGCTGGCCATACATGGAGCAAATTTCTTTCCTGCAACCATGGGTTTGCTAGATTCCCCCATCAACACAATGTTGATGAGGGAATCCCTCCTGCCATACCGTTGTCTTTTCCCGGCAGGGGGGCGAGGGAAGACGTCCCTGCTGGAAGAAGACAGTGTTTATAGCAGGCTCTAGTGATAATCACAAGAGAATCCGGCAGGCTGATTGTACCCAAGTTGATCGATCCATTCAGCCTGCCCAATAACGATTCGAATCTTGGCCGGTTCCTGCCAAGATTCTTCAAGTAAAGTTAAGTCAAGTGTATTGATTTGTGTACTGACCTTTAGTGCTAAGTAGTACCTCACTGTCATCGATCAGTTTAAGCTTGCCTTTTGATATGTCATGTGTTTGTTTACATCCCCCACTGATGTAAACATTTTTTTTTACATTTAAATTTCTTGAGAAATTAGTAATAAGGGGTACTATTGTTTCTGTTTACTCATTCCCCTGTAAGAGATACCTGTTTTTGTGTTTAAGGCACCCCCAAGTATAATATTTAAAGGATTTGTGCATGTTCAATGTTGCCCTTTAAGACACATGAAAAGGCCCTCTCCCTGCCAAGTAATATTTTTAAGAATTTATTTATACATTGGTACATGTCCCCCAAGGCAGTGTACCACTACCTATGCCCTTTTTTAACAATAGCCTGCCTATTGGTCTTGAAAAAGGTAAAGAAAATAGCTGGTTTTGCCTCCCATAGACTTCAGTGGGGTTCTGCACTAAGTTCAAGGTTCATAGTCCTCACACCGTGTTCACCAAACCCTGCCAGGCTTGCTTATCCCCAATTCGGACTTAAAGGCTAAGTTCACCATTCCAGAAAATAGCCTATGCAGTCGAGTTTCTGAAGTCTGTATTTAAAAACTGTTCAGCTTTGTGAAATGTTCATTCATTTTATTGTCATACCTGGCCAAAAAACTGCCAGTTAGTGATTCTCATGTCCTGCCTTGTTGCATAGGGCATGAAAATGGTTGTTGTTCCTGTAATTCTGGGAGTGAGCATCCAATGGTTTTCATGTTCTAGGAACAAGGTAGGATGTAAGAATTGCTAACTGGGAGTTTTTTGTCCAGGCTTCCAGGGAAGCTCAAAGGATCTACATATATAACAGTAAAGTTAGTAAACATTTTACAAAGTTGCACAATTCCTACTGCGGGCCCTTGACTGCATAGGCTCCTGAACCCAATTGAACCTTCAGTTTAAATAATTTAAAAGAGAAGTATGAGAGATTTAAAAAAAAATTGCATCTGCCCTAATCACCCCCTCCCGCACCTCATCACAGAGAATGAGCAATCAATTTAGCTGATTGCTATGTTCACGGTCTTCAGTGAGCAGGGACTGGTGATTGTCAGTATGCTCTGACCCTCCAGCACTCACTGGAGTGTCGGACTGTGGAGAGTGTCGGACTGGCTCAGGCTCTCAGCAGTGCACTGAGAGGCTGAGCCAGCTGCCAGTCAGGCATTCTGGGTGAATTTTGACTTGAAAAAAATTGGGGTCTGTCTGCAGCCTGGACTAGCTGAGTGATGTCAGCCGACAGTAAGCTTTAGTCTGCTGATGGCTGAATATGGGTCACAGGAGTGCAGAGCAAAGTGCAGTAGAAGGATTATTCTCCAGGAAAGGTATAGTCAAAAGAACTTCGGCCCTAATTTTTCTTTAAATATGTTTCAGGTGCTTCAAAACAAAAGCTGTATAAAGTCTTACAATTTGTCTTCTTACCTTGTTTGCACTCTCTCATTGCACCTTCCTCTGTTGCAGCAAGTGACATTGCTTAGCACTCCACTGTGTAAAGACACTTTCACTCACTAATGCTTAATGTAACAGTGAATTTGAACTTAGAACCTAACTCTAAGGCACACTAGTGACGTAGATGTCATAGGATGAAACCACAGGATGTAGAGAGGGACACAGGCATCCATCACTTTTTTAAGTGTTGAACGCTGAAGAACCTGACAAAGGCTACAGAACTGCAATGCAATTTTTTTTTTTTAGCTAGATATAGTAAAAAAAAAAAAAAAATAACTGTTTCGTGTTTTACTCTTCACCCCAAACCTGTCACAAGCCTAAAATTATGTTGAAACTATGCATACGAAATGTGAAAGCTTCACGTCAAAATGATCATTTGATGCAGAAATAAGGGCTGCTGACTTTATATGTAAACCTTGACTTCGCCATTTCTACTCCTTGCCGCCCAAGCCTCTCCAAGTGACCTTTGATTAGTGAGCAACAGGGTTTCAGGGAGTTGGGGGGTAGTGAAAGGTTTGAGTTTGAAAAACGAAAGATTAGAATATATTGCAAAGTAAAGTCTGAGAACATTTTTATCATAACATAGTAATAAATATAAATAGTTATAATAGTTTAAATTGCCTAGGCACTGGTTTGGACTGGTTTAATTTAAGGTTGAAGTATGTGTTTATTCAGAGTTTAAGTGCAGATAATATAATTGCATAGACATGCAAGAATGCAAATGCTCATTTACTTCTGTCAAGTTTAACTGTAATTTTCTATTAACATTAGCCTACATATCTGAACTTTATGGATAAAACTCATACTTACTTTAAGAAGTTTAATTGGTTTGTAGATATACTGGCATATGGAAAGAATATGACATTTCCTAGCTGGCTTTAGCATCGGGCTCTCTGTATTTTCTCAGCTTGTCACCAGTAGTTTCAATATGTAAATTGGCAATGAGAAAAATACATCAAGTGAGATCATGGAAACAACTGTGTAAGTGAAAAAGAACCATTGAACATATACGTTTGCCAGAGTAGAGAAAAACAGACCCTGAGAAGTACCATGGAATCATAAAATGCAATATTCAAAAAAACATTATTTTCATTGTTGCTGGCAAAAATATGGCAGGGGATGCAAATCTATCAGCCTATCAAAATTACAAACTGTTCAGAAATGAAATTGTGCCAACACAAAACATCTGCAAGTCATTCAGTGGTATGGTCCTTCAGTAATACAAAGCTCTTTTTTGGGTTTTGCCCATCAATATTATTGATTTGATCCTTTAATCTACTAAATGACAAAGTATTATGGCTTAACGTATGACTAAAGGCAAAACGTTGTTTTAATTTTGGATAGAGTGGAGAGGAATTTTACCTTTGCCTGTGTCCCTGTTATGAAGTTTCACCACATTTGTCCTGTCTACCGTTATCATCAAAAGTGAGCAAAAGTCCAAAATTTTGGGCTGTCACTGGAACAGTAATAGAGGAGAAATCTTCCATTGGGAACAGTAGTTCTGGTGACCCTGGTGACAACCAAGGATTTTCTCATGGTGGAGGGATTTCCTTTCACTTCCTGTTCTGGCTATGGGACAGAAAGTGAAAAGAATTCTCCACAATAGGGCAGAGATGTAAACAAAACAGACAGGGGTTATAACCCTCCCTTGCTCTATCCAAAAAAAGTTTGCTTCTAGTTCTATTTTAATTACATACTCTAGACCACAGGTGTCAAACACAAGGCCCGCAGGCCGAATCCGGGCCTCCAGGCCATTTTTATGTGGCCCTCGCCCTCCTCTGGTCCTCCTCGAGACCCTTACTTTCTGCTTTTAGGCAATGCATCCAGCTTCTTCCCAGCAGCAGCTTAAGGAAAGGGGGTGCACTGTGATGTAAGGGAGAGTGGGGGACTCAACTTCTGATGGTGGGTTGGCTCTTAACATCTAATGTAAGGGGAGGGGATGCGCTGGACATCTAATCTTACAGATACAACCGGCCCTTTTGAGGGCAATCATAATGCTGATGCGGCCCACGATGAAATAGAGTTTGACACCCCTGCTCTAGACCAAGCTAATGCCTGCCTGATTAAGCGCTGCTGTGGAGAGGAGGGGTGAACTTACTGTGCACACTGAGCAGGTGCCAATCTGCTGAAGTGTGAAAGAAGTGAGTTGGTACCCACTCTAATCCCTTAAAGGCGAAACATGTCTGGAGAGTGTGGTTTATTGGGTGGTAATAGAATGCATGCATTCACTTTGGCTTTCATAGTATAAAAAAGTATGAAGAATGTAGGATGGAATGCAACTCTCTATTTTTTATACATAAAAAAGTGAGGTGGGGCACACACAGTGACAGCAGTGACATGAATCACCATACTACAGAGTAAAGTATGGTAAATATTTAGGAAGTGTTTAGCAACAGAAGGTTGGTATATACTGTATGACTAGAAAGTAGTGACAGTGACTGAGAGATTGTGCTTCCGATTAATGGGTGATACATACGTATAGTGAATGGTGACAGAACACTATGGTTGAGCAACACATACTACATATTTACAAGCTGGGAAACTATGCCTTTCAGCACTGGTAAGTACTTATGTATACAGAAGGGTGAAAACCAGGGGTGACCAGAACCTAAAGATTAATTCCCTGAAGTTCCTAGCTCTGAGACCCCATGCCTTAATTTCCTGTTATTGGAACGCAGATGGACCAGGAAAACACATGTGCGCTGTAGCTTGTGTATAACAAGCCATTTTACATTGTAAGTGCATTTTAAGTGTTTTTTTTGTTTCCATTTCTGGTACAATATTTTTTTATTGAAAAAAACAAAGCTAGAATACTGGCTTGAAGAAAAGGAAGGCAAAGTGGTCCCATGCAGAGGAACAAAACATTGCATTTCACATAAATACAAATAAAAAAAAAAAATATTATATATATATATATATATATATATATATATATATATAATATATACAGTGGGAGCAGAAAGAATTCAGACCCCCTTACATTTTTCACTCTTTTTTATATTGCAGCCATTTGCTAAAATCATTTAAGTTCATTTTTTTCCTCATTAATGTACACACAGCACCCCATATTGACAGAAAAACACAGAATTGTTGACATTTTTGTAGATTTATTAAAAAAGAAACGCTGAAATATCACATGGTCCTAAGTATTCAGACCCTTTGCTGTGACACTCATATATTTAACTCAGGTGCTGTCCATTTCTTCTAATCATCCTTGTGATGGTTCTACACCTTCATTTGAGTCCAGCTGTGTTTGATTATACTGATTGGACTTGATTAGGAAAGCCACACACCTGTCTATATAAGACCTTACAGCTCAGAGTGCTTGTCAGAGAAAATGAGAATCATGAGGTCAAAGGAACTGCCTGAAGAGCTCAGAGACAGAATTGTGGCAAGGCACAGATCTGGCCAAGGCTTCCAAAAAATTCTGCTGCACTTAAGGTTCCTAAGAGCACAGTGGCCTCCATAATCCTTAAATGGAAGATGTTTGGGACGACCAGAACCCTTCCTAGAGCTGGTCGTCCGACCAAACTGAGCTATCGGTGGAGAAGAGCCTTGGTGAGAGAGGTAAAGAAGAACCCAAAGATCACTGTGGCTGAGCTCCAGAGATGCAATCGGGAGATGGGAAAAAGTTGTAGAAAGTCAACCATCACTGCAGCCCTCCACCAGTCGGGGCTTTATGGCAGAGTGGCCCAACGGAAGCCTCTCTTCAGTGCAAGACACATGAAAGCCTGCATGGAGTTTGCTAAAAAAACACTTGAAGGACTCCAAGATGGTGAGAAATAAGATTCTCTGGTCTGATGAGACCAAGATAGAAATTTTTGGCCTTAATTCTAAGTGGTATATGTGGAGAAAATCAGGCACTGCTCATCACCTGTCCAATACAGTCCCAACAGTGAAGCATGGTGGTGGCAGCATCATGCTGTGGGGGTGTTTTTAAGCTGCAGGGACAGGACGACTGGTTGCAATCGAGGGAAAAATAAATGCAGCCAAGTACAGGGATATCCTGGACGAAAACCTTCTCCAGAGTGCTCAGGACCTCAGACTGGGCCGAAGGTTTACCTTCCAACAAGACAATGACCCTAAGCACACAGCTAAAATAATGAAGGAGTGGCTTCACAACAACTCCGTGACTGTTCTTGAATGGCCCAGCCAGAGCCCTGACTTAAACCCAATTGAGCATCTCTGGAGAGACCCAGAAATGGCTGTCCACCAACGTTTACCATCCAACCTGACAGAACTAGAGAGGATCTGCAAGGAGGAATGGCAGAGGATCCCCAAATCCAGGAGTGGAAAAACTTGTTGCATCTTTCCCAAAAAGACTCATGGCTGTATTAGATCAAAAGGGTGCTTCTACTAAATACTGAGCAAAGGGTCTGAATACTTTAGGACCATGTGATATTTCAGTTTTTCTTTTTTAATAAATCTGCAAAAATGTCAACAATTCTGTGTTTTTCTGTCAATATGGTGTGCTGTGTGTACATTAATGAGGGGAAAAAATGAACTTAAATGATTTTTGCAAATGGCTGCAATATAACAAAGAGTGAAAAATGTAAGGGGGTCTGAGTACTTTCCGTCCCCACTGTATATATATAAAAAATATATATACACACATTTTCCTTTTTATTTATTTATTTATTTTGAATGTAAAGGCAAACAATAAAAGCATCCGGCGACTGAGCCGGAAGTGGGAATAAGTAACTGGACTCAGAGGTCCAAGACATAGTAAGACTAAAAGACAAATCAAAATGGGCAAACAAAGAAGAAAGGAAACCCCCCCCCCCCCCAAAAAAAACAAAAAGCAAAACCCCAAAACAAAACAAAAAAGGGGGGTAGGGGGGAGCGAGGTAGGGAAGACAGGGTGGGGGAAGGGTGAAGTGGGGAGAGTGAAGGTAAGAGGGAGGAAAGAGAAAAAGAAGAGAAGATGTAGAATTAGGCCAGACATTGAGGAGGAGAGACAGGCTAGAGAAGAATGGGAAAGGAGGAGCTGTAGACTTAGACAAGAAAAGAGCTTGGGGCCTGCGGGTTGGGTGGTATATTTCAACGGTCTGGAATACCCAAGCTGGCTGTGGGCAGAGCAGGGAGAGCATAAGACCACCATGGATTCCACACTTTGAGGAACTTAGCATGGGTGTCATGAAGTACACTGGTCATCGTTTCTTGTAACATGAGGGTGGTCAAAATGCTCTTCACCGCTGCAATACCAACCGAGGGCTTCCGCCAGGCTCTAGCAATAGCGCATTTTGCAGCAATGAAGAGGTAGGTGGCCAGCTTTTTGTTGGTAGGAGAAGAGGCCCAGAAGGGGGCAATGGAGTAAAGCATGCCGGGCGTCTTTGTAAAAAGGTACATGAAAAATGGTTGACAGGAGGCCATAGATCCTAGACCAGAATCCCACAAGTCGTGTGCAGGACCACCAAATGTGTATCTCATCTCTGCGATAGCCACGTCCTTGAAAGCATCTATCATCGTACGACGGATTCGCATGAGCTATGCGTGCCGGAAACCCAAAACTGGGTCTCTTTCTCTCCTCTTACAAGCATGCACGTAAAGGGAGGGAAAGTAAAAAGTAATTCTGAAGGAGGAACATTGAAAACCATTGTGGATGGGACCATCCATTTAAAGCGCTATAGACCTACTTATGATAAATAGGGGTCAAATTGCTCTGGTGAGTGAGGTGATAAGGAGGGGAGCACGGTGTGGAGCATGAATTGGATGTATAAAGGAAAAGATACTCTTCAAGCACTGAGCACTTTACCTGGGCACAATCGGAATAGCTATGATTGGCTTTGTGCAGTGACAGCTTCCTGGCAAGATAGCTCAGATGGGTTCAGACTAGAACCAAAATACACCTGAGCTCATCCCTGCTTATCACCAGTTGCTGAACAGACTCACTGGGTTCACTGATGTGGACACTGCGAGAGTAAAAAGCTACACTAACATTCCAATCTGGTAATGAGAGGAATTGGAGTCCGTACTATGTAAATTATGCCTCCACCCCCCCCCCCCGCAGGATGTGGGACATACTTAGTTACGGTGTAGCCCTCTTTTAGGGGTTATGAGAAATGACCCTCCCCAAACATGATATTGCATTAAACCTGTAGGTAAGTAAGAGAACCGGAACCTTTACTAAGTGGAAAAGTGGGTTTGATAATAAAGTTGGCAGTGCTTCCACCCAGAGCTTCTGTGAACTGAGGGGATTCCCTTTCTAGGAAATTAATCAGTAATTTAAACAAAGTAGTTGGGAGCAGTACTACTGCAACCAGCATATTACAGGTCCTTCTCAAAAAATTAGCATATTGTGATAAAGTTCATTATTTTCTGTAATGTACTGATAAACAATAGACTTTCATATATTTTAGATTCATTACACACAACTGAAGTAGTTCAAGCCTTTTCTTGTTTTAATATTGATGATTTTGGCATACAGCTCATGACAACCCAAAATTCCTATCTCAAAAAATTAGCATATCATGAAAAGGTTCTCTAAACGAGCTATTAACCTAATCATCTGAATCAACTAATTAACTCTAAACACCTGCAAAAGATTCCTGAGGCTTTTAAAAACTCCCAGCCTGGTTCATTACTCAAAACCGCAATCATGGGTAAGACTGCCGACCTGACTGCTGTCCAGAAGGCCATCATTGACACCCTCAAGCAAGAGGGTAAGACACAGAAAGAAATTTCTGAACGAATAGGCTGTTCCCAGAGTGCTGTATCAAGGCACCTCAGTGGGAAGTCTGTGGGAAGGAAAAAGTGTGGCAGAAAACGCTGCACAACGAGAAGAGGTGACCGGACCCTGAAGAAGATTGTGGAGAAGGACCGATTCCAGACCTTGGAGGACCTGCGGAAGCAGTGGACTGAGTCTGGAGTAGAAACATCCAGAGCCACCGTGAACAGGCGTGTGCAGGAAATGGGCTACAGGTGCCGCATTCCCCAGGTCAAGCCACTTTTGAACCAGAAACAGCGGCAGAAGCGCCTGACCTGGGCTACAGAGAAGCAGCACTGGACTGTTGCTCAGTGGTCCAAAGTACTTTTTTCGGATGAAAGCAAATTTTGCATGTCATTCGGAAATCAAGGTGCCAGAGTCTGGAGGAAGACTGGGGAGAGGGAAATGCCAAAATGCCTGAAGTCCAGTGTCAAGTACCCACAGTCAGTGATGGTCTGGGGTGCCATGTCAGCTGCTGGTGTTGGTCCACTGTGTTTTATCAAGGGCAGGGTCAATGCAGCTAGCTATCAGGAGATTTTGGAGCACTTCATGCTTCCATCTGCTGAAAAGCTTTATGGAGATGAAGATTTCATTTTTCAGCACGACCTGGCACCTGCTCACAGTGCCAAAACCACTGGTAAATGGTTTACTGACCATGGTATTACTGTGCTCAATTGGCCTGCCAACTCTCCTGACCTGAACCCCATAGAGAATCTGTGGGATATTGGGAAGAGAAAGTTGAGAGACGCAAGACCCAACACTCTGGATGAGCTTAAGGCCGCTATCGAAGCATCCTGGGCCTCCATAACACCTCAGCAGTGCCACAGGCTGGTTGCCTCCATGCCACGCCGCATTGAAGCAGTCATTTCTGCAAAAGGATTCCCGACCAAGTATTGACTGCATAACTGAACATAATTATTTGAAGGTTGACTTTTTTTGTATTAAAAACACTTTTCTTTTATTGGTCGGATGAAATATGCTAATTTTTTGAGATAGGATTTTTGGGTTTTCATGAGCTGTATCCCAAAATCATCAATATTAAAACAAGAAAAGGCTTGAACTACTTCAGTTGTGTGTAATGAATCTAAAATATATGAAAGTCTAATGTTTATCAGTACATTACAGAAAATAATGAACTTTATCACAATATGCTAATTTTTTGAGAAGGACCTGTACGTTAAAAATACATATATACTGTAGATGTAAACCAGTCAGTGGAGGCAAACCACCCCCCGCCCCCCCCCTGGTCGATTAGTCAATCCCACCCCCCTGTTGCTCACTCGTCCGCCCACCAGCCCCGCACCTACCCCATCTAGGTCGCAGACAGCTTTGGCTCCTTCCTGCGTCTCCTCCTCCTTGGCGGCTTCATGGTGGCTTCCCCTGCATCTCCTCCTCCTCGGTGGCTTCCTCATCCTTCGCCAACGCAGTCGCTTCTCCTCTTGACCAATCGGACCCTCTTTCTGATTGGCCAGGAGGAGAATCAGGAAGACAATAGCAAATTATAATTTGCTATTGTCACACAACTGGGTAATCAGGGCGCAGTGCTCAGCACCCGAGCCCACCCTTTTTTGAAGCCAATTAGAGCCTCAGGCTCTAATCATGTGCAAAAAAATAAAAAACCCATTGAAATCCATGCGTCCGGCGCCCTGCATGCAGATTAGGGGTCGGTCACACGGATTAGTGAAACCAGTATAAAAATAATACAAGCTTTATATAAGACAATTTTAATAACAGTACATACATCTAATATACAAATAGGTATTATTAGCAAAGGGCTCGACAAGAGTCCTGGTGGAATTGTGCACATATACCTAGAGGAATGTTGCAGAGGCTCTGAAGATGATGTGGCATCTGTCTTTGTGCCTGATACCTAGGGAAAAGATCTGGGGTCATGGGGAGATCCTCCAACTGTTGTCCAACCAGCCTGAAACACAGATTCTCACAGGCAGGAGCTGTGGTGAGGTCCTGGAACTATGGCACTGGAACTCATAGTCAGCCTAGCTACTCCGCGCTTTAGTCCATCCCTAATAGTTTCTAATCTAACTAGTTCCTCCCTAATAGTTTCTCATCTAAGCGAATGAAGTGGCCACCGGAAGCCTCCTAACCTGGATTTGGTCTATGCTGGTTATCCAACCCTATACTAAAACTAGCTATAGAGTCCAAGACCAGAAGGGACAGGGTTAGCTAGAATAACAGGGTCTGCTTATAAACTATATTGCTATAAACAGGTTCATCTACCAATGTACTGGAGGGTGACCACTACACATACAATGACACTGTGCATGTAAATCAATAACAAGGACACAGCAGAGATGCTCTGTCTGTCACAAGAATTTAGATATACACTCAAAGCGGCAGCTAAACTATTAGCTCATAGAAATACTTGCATAACAGTCTGTTCTGAATTGGGATTTAGCAGCATGAAAAGGACAAATGGCTGAGACCTTCTCTCTCTTTCCACTTCCCCTTTCCAGGGTTTCAAAGCCTACAACTCAGGTACATGAAGTGCATACATAATATTTTTTCAGGCATTTTTACGAATTCAGACAGTAGAGGACAGCAGACTCCTACACTGGTATGTTATGTGACCTAAAAAAAATGTTTTAAAGTAGAATTCCAGCCCAAACCTTGCTAGTCTTAAAAAAAAACAACACTTATGCTGACTAGCCTGTGTAAAAAGTGTATACTTTACCTATTTTGTCTGGTCCTGTAATCTGGCTCCCCTTTGTCAGCAAGTGGCAGCTGCAGGGAAATGAGGGAGTGCCAACAATGGCTGGGACATGGGAGCCAATAGGTGAAGTCACTGCTCACGGAATTTCCAGCTGTGGTTGAGCGTCCTTCCTCTCCCCTGCAGCCACCACTGGCTGACTTAGGGGATCATATCACCAGACTGGAGCAGGTTGAAAATAGGTAAGTATAGTCTTTTTTACACAGGTTAGTCAGCATAGGTGTTGGGGGGGGGGAGCATTTCTAGAATTCTACTTTATCTAAACTGCAGGATTAGGTACAGATATTTCAGCAAGAGAGTCTCAGAGAGCTATAACACAATGTCAAGTAGTTTAATCCTACAGCAGCGTTGCCCATTTCACTTGAATTGTCTGTATTTGGTAGTGGCAGTGCCCGCAGAGTGGTGACAGGGGGGTATAATTGTTACATGTGTAGAACCATCTCTGCCTATGTTGGGTTTAGGGGGAACGGTAAAATCACAGGTCAACCATCTATTTTTGCCGCCCACAAGCCACAAGTGTGAATGAGCCCTTAAGAAAAGGACACTTTACCATGGCCAAGAGATTCTGTTGTTGAGTGGCCTTCACATGCATGATGGCACCTTGCAGCAGCCGAAGGCCAATTTGTAGACTCCTGCTCCAGCACTGACTACTAAAGTTCCTTTTGGGTCGACCACACCACTGCTGTTACCTTAGGCCTTTAAAGGGTGTAAGGTAAACATGGTTGCCACATAGTGCTCCCCACATAACCTTCCTGTGTTGCAGACTGTGCTGACTGCCTGGACCGTAATCATGGCCACACATGGAGACAGTGTAACGCGGCTTTATACCTCCTGCATTTACATAGTCATAAAAAAGGTCTCTGCAAATAGAAACTTTGCTTATTTAAATAGGCTGGTCTTTCAGAAAAGCCATATTGAGAAACACATTCTATTTCCAGTAACCTGTCAGTGAACATATGCTTATAGACAGCAAAGGAATTCTAACAACTGTAAATATTTTATACCTTTTCAAATGTGGTTCAAATTTAAATAGGTCTCTGTTCCCACTTTTCCTATTAGTAACTGATTCGTTACTACAAAGACTGAGTGTTTTTTTATTTATTTATGCTAAATTGGTCTTCTAAGCTCTCCGTCTCCAGCATAGTAAATTGTAATAGTTTACCTCAATGTACAACAGGTGTCTAGCAGGCTGACTGTTCGAAGCTTCTGCTGTGTGCTCTGTGTTTAGGCTGCTCTCCCAGAACAGAGTACATTGTGTTCATAAAATAGTCTGAGCGTAAGATCCAGCGCTTTCATTTCCAGATACAGATGTGTCTCAGCAAAAGACAAAAACAATAAAAGCAATAAAAATTGATTTGTTAAATACATATTCTAAGCTAGAAATGATGTGCATTGTTTGATTGGTAGAATTTATTAAGGGAAGCTTATCATTAGGGAAATTTGTGAACTGCCACCTTTGTATAAAAAATGCTAGTTTTGTGGCTGTCTTTGTCTTTAGTACTTTCTTTGTGTATCACCATCTGGGAAGAAGCATTTAGCAAGTAGGGTTACAACGAGGTTATGACTCCTGACATGCATTCTTGTTCTTTTAGTGTGGACGTAGTGTACTTGGATTTTGCAAAAGCATCAAACACAGTTCACCACACACGACTAATGTGTAAGGTTATGTCTACAGGCTTGGAAAGATCAGTTTGTAAATTATTAGAAAACTGGCTAAAAGACCGTATTCAGAGAGTGGTGGTTAATGATTCTTATCTGAATGATCTAAGATTATCAGTGGTATACCCCAAGCTTCAGTGTTGGGACCCTTATTTAATATATTTATAAATGATATAAGGTCTGGGATTAAAAGTACCATTTCAGTCTTTGCAGATGACACCAAGCTATGCAGTGGAATAACGTCCTTACAGGATATCTCCAATTTACAAGCCCACCTCAATGCACTGTTTAATTGGGCAACTGAGGTTTAATGTTGATAAATGTAAAGTTATGCACTTGGGGGCTAGGAATATGCATGCATCATACATTCTAGGGGGGAGTACAACTGGGGGAGTCAATGGTAGAGAAGGATCTGGGGATTTTGGTAGATCATAAGCTTAATAATAACATGCAATGCCAAATTGCGGTTTCCAAAGCAAGCAAAATCCTTTCCTGTATTAAGAGAGATATGGACTCCAGAGAGAGAGATATAATTTTGCCCCTGTACAAATCATTAGTAAGACCTCATCTGGAATATACAGTTCAGTTTTGGGCCCCAGTTCTCAAAAAGGATATTGGGGAACTGGAGAAAGTGCAGAGAAGAGCAACCAAACTGATAAGAGGCATGGAGGAGCTCAGCTATGAGGAAAGATTAGAGGAACTGAATTTATTCACTCTTGAGAAGAGGAGATTAAGGGGGGAAATAAACAACGTGCACAAATACATAAGTGGTCCATACTGTGAAGTGAACTTGGTGTTGAATTATTCACTTTAAGGTTATCATAGAGGACAGGGGGCATTCTTTACGCCTGGAGTAAAGGAGATTTAATCTCCAAATATGAAAAGACTTCTTCACAGTAAGAGCTGTATAAATGTTGTTCCGTTCAGCCCAGGAGATTGCTTTAAAAAGGCCTTGATTCTTTCCTAAATGTACATAATATAACTGGATACTAATATTTATAGGTAAAGTTGATCCATGAAATATCCGATTGCCTCTCGGGGGATCAGGAAGGAATTTCCTTCCCTGCTGGAGCAAATTGGATCATGCTTTGCTGGGGGTTTTCTTTTTTTGCCTTCCTCTGGATCAACTGCGGGTATAGCATTGTGTACATAGGATTGAAATATTTTTTTTTCTCCTTTTATTGGTTAAACTGGGCAGACTTTTGTCTTTTTTCAACCAGACTAACTATGTAACTATGTGAGGCCAGAGGATCAGCATTACAACCTCTAATCTGCTTTTTGCCATAAGGTTGCAATCTGAATGCTTCATATCTTTATTAGAAAACAACCTAAAACTGGAGAAAAAAAAATAAAAAGGAGAAAAAGCAGAACTTCCCTTTTTAGGTGAAGTTTCTATTTCAATTAGAATTCTGGGTTTTAATGCTCTAATGGAGTGTAATAGCAGTAGAAAGCAAGCGTTCTGACAGCAGCATGGGGAAATTCTCCTATGCTACTGGAATTGAAGGCTAATGCCCTGTACACACGACCTGAACATCGTACGAAAAATGCCGCTTTTGAAACAATCGTACGATAATCGAATCGTTAGCACAGAGCTTTCGAGAGCCGATCAGGACAGTTCATCCAATATTATTCGATCGGACATGCACGGAACTTTTTTTGGTACGGTGCCAGATCGTACGACTTTCGTTTAATCAGTACAGCTGTTGTTCGAAAATGCAATACAAATGTATTACAACACATGACATCACTTCCGATTTTTTATTCTGTCGTACGAGAATTTTCGTGACTTTAGTAAACTCATCAGATTCGACGTGAGATTAGCATGCAAAAAAAACGGACGATCATTCGTCCGATAATCGGATCGTGTGTACCGGGCATTAGTTTACCTTTAGCACTAAACTACATGCTACATGCAAATGCCCCAACACCATACCCTCACACCCTTTCCATGTAACAATGTGCAGGAGCTTTTCTGCTCACAGTCGCTCTCACTTTTACATTTTGTGTCATTACGTAGAGCTCTGCCCATACAGCCACGTCATTCATTCTTAATTTACCATGAGTGCAATAATCAGTGCCTTCGTAATCCACTGACACGTCCTCTAGCTTTGCAGCTGAAAGAACAGGTACATACACAGGTATGGGCAGAGGGCTGGAGGAGGTGTTTGCAGGAGCCTGACATTGCACCCATGATCCACTGATTGAGGGTGCAATACTTTGCAGGTTCCTTAAAAAAAAAAAGACGATATTTACACTCATGAAAATAATATTTTATATTAGAGATCCCAAATTCCAGCACAAAAAATCTGCATAAGGCCCCTTTCACACGGGACGGATCCGTGATGATCCGCCCCGTGAACCTCCGCTTGCTCAGGGGGGATCGCTCCGCTGATCCCCGCTGAGCCGGCGGATGACTAGGCGGTCCCCGCACACTGTGCAGGGACCGCCCTGTCAGATCTCTGCTCTCCCCTATGGGGGGATCGGATGAACACGGACCGTCTGTCCGTGTTCATCCGATCCGCTCTGCAGACGGATTGAAAAATAGGATTTTTCTGCATCTACAGAATCAGAGGATTGCGGACCCGGATGAGATCGGGTGTCAGCTTATAGGGACCAATGTATGTCCCTTTTTCATCCGTAAACAGATGGATGAAAAAGCAGACATACGGTCCGCATGTGTGAAAGGGGCCTAAGATGTAAACAATAACAGTGTGTACATTAACTAAAAACCAGAACGTGCAAAATGGGAAAATAGAAATGAACGTCCACTCCCAGTGTTCAAATAAGGCCCCACAGGGCAACACAGTATATACGGTAATCTGTGTATAATTTAATGAGCAGTGCTCCCAGACCACCAGATAGCCAAAAGTGCCAGCTCCTTATCAAGTTTCAGTGGTCTCTAAAGAGAAGAGATCAAAGGCGCTTAAACCCATAAATGGAATCACTCCAGGATCCACTGACACTTTCCAGTCACATTGAAAAAGAACAACAGCAAACCATAGGGTAACATCTCTAAAACTCCCAGTTTATTACAAATAAAATATACTGACAAGCATCACAGGGTAAACAGAGCATATAATAACACCAGTCAACAATGGGATGTCTTCAGTGGAAAAGGAAGACGCCAGTAGCATCAAATTTACATTTATATACTATAGGTGTTCGCCAGTGATGTAAACAAGCTACAAGCCACTAATCCGGATATATGTGAAACGCAGGTACTGGGACGGCCATTAGTCACATTATCATTAAACATAAAAAGTGAAGAGTGACAGGTGGCACTGAAAAAAGTCTAAAATAATGAAAAAAAAATAAACCAAACCATTTAACAACTAGAACCCAGTCTAACTAATATACAGTGGGTACGGAAAGTATTCAGACCCCCTTAAATTTTTCACTCTTTGTTATATTGCAGCCATTTGCTAAAATCATTTAAGTTCATTTTTTTTTCTCATTAATGTAAACACAGCACCCCATATTGACAGAAAAACACAGAATTGTTGAAATATTTGCAGATTTATTAAAAAAGAAAAACTGAAATATCACATGGTCCTAAGTATTCAGACCCTTTGCTGTGACACTCATATATTTAACTCAGGTGCTGTCCATTTCTTCTGATCATCCTTGAGATGGTTCTACACCTTCATTTGAGTCCAGCTGTGTTTGATTATACTGATTGGACTTGATTAGGAAAGCCACACACCTGTCTATATAAGACCTTACAGCTCACAGTGCATGTCAGAGCAAATGAGAATCATGAGGTCAAAAGGAACTGCCTGAAGAGCTCAGAGACAGAATTGTGGCAAGGCTGAGCTCCAGAGATGCAATCGGGAGATGGGAGAAAGTTGTAGAAAGTCAACTATCACTGCAGCCCTCCACCAGTCGGGGCTTTATGGCAGAGTGGCCCGACGGAAGCCTCTCTTCAGTGCAAGACACATGAAAGCCGGCATGGAGTTCGCTAAAAAACACCTGAAGGACTCCACGATGGTGTGAAATAAGATTCTTTGTTCTCATGAGACCAAGATAGAACTTTTTGGCCTTAATTCTAAGCGGTATGTGTGGAGAAAACCAGGCACTGCTCATCACCTGTCCAATACAGTCCCAACAGTGAAGCATGGTGGTGGTAGCATCATGCTGTGGGGGTGTTTTTCAGCTGCAGGGACAGGATGACTGGTTGCAATAGAGGGAAAGATGAATGCAGCCAAGTACAGGGATATCCTGGACGAAAACCTTCTCCAGAGTGCTCAGGACCTCAGACTGGGCCGCAGGTTTACCTTCCAACAAGACAATGACCCAAAGCACACAGCTAAAATAACGAAGGAGTGGCTTCACAACAACTCCGTGACTGTTCTTGAATGGCCCAGCCAGAGCCCTGACTTAAACCCAATTGAGCATCTCTGGAGAGACCTAAAAATGGCTGTCCACCAACATTTACCATCCAACCTGACAGAACTGGAGAGGATCTGCAAGGAGGAATGGCAGAGGATCCCCAAATCCAGGTGTGAAAAACTTGTTGCATCTTTCCCAAAAAGACTCATAGCTGTATTAGATCAAAAGGGTGCAAATACTAAATACTGAGCAAAGGGTCTGAATACTTAGGACCATGTGATATTTCAGTGTTTCTTTTTTTATTAATCTGCAAAAATGTCAACAATTCTGTGGTTTTCTGTCAATATGGGGTGCTGTGTGTACATTAATGAGGAAAAAAAATGAACTTACAGTATATACTCGAGTATAAGCCAAGTTTTTCAGCCCTTTTTTTAGGGCTGAAAGTACACCCCTCGGCTTATACTTGAGTCACTACCTGAAAATTTTCTTATACTGCGGCCGGCGTCCATTGTTTAAATATCGTGGCATTTTCCTGGTCCCTTCCGTGATAGGCGTTTCCGGCAAACACTGTGTTGAGTGTTCCGCCTATCACGGAGGTCCTCTCATTCTCGGACTCCGTTTCCCAGTAGACACTGTGTTCAGTGTTCCGCCTATCATGGACGTTCTTGCCCGAGGATGAAAAGATGTCTGTGATTGACGGAACACTGAACACAGTGCCTGCTGGGAAACGGAGTCCGAGAATGAGAGGATCTCCGTGATAGGCGGAACACTCAACACAGTGTTTGCTGGAAATGCCTATCACGGAAGGGACCAGAAGAAAGGCACGATATTTAAACAATGGACGCTGGCCGCAGTATAAGAAGATTTTCAGGTACACTCTGGCACAGGGAGGCTGCAATGGACACAAGCTGGCATCGGGCACAGTAAGGTGGCACAGTGAGGTGGCAATGGACACAGTGAGGTTGGGCACAGTAAGCTGGCAATGGACACAGTAAGGTGGCACAGTGAGGTGGCAATGGGCACAGTAAGGTTGGGCAATTGGCACAGTGAGGTGGCAATGAGCACATTTCCCCCCCTAGGCTTATACTCGAGTCAATACGTTTTCCCAGTTTATTGGGGTAATATTAGGTAACCTCGGCTTATACTCGGGTCGGCTTATACTAGAGTATATACAGTAAATGATTTTAGCAAATGGCTGCAATATAACAAAGAGTGAAAAATTTAAGGGGGTCTGAATACTTTCCGTACCCACTGTATCTTCTCCAGTGGCCCGAGTTAAGCATCCAGGTATAGAAAACACAAACTGCTGTTTGCAGAGGCTTTGAGAACTCCTTAGTAGAGATGAGCATTATGTTCGGGTCGAACATGAGTGGACAAAGGGGACTCCCAGTTCCCTCCCCCCCCCCCATGTGAATTGGTATTGGGATACATTGTACCCCTACCTTCACACAAAAAAGTGACAAAAAAGGTAAAAAAAAACACACAGCCTGCCAGGTTGTGTGTTTGGAAAAGGGTCTGGTATGGATTTTTGGGGGGAACCCCATGCCATTTTTTTTATTTGGCTCAGGGTTCCCCTTAATATCTATACCAGACCTGAAGGGCCGGTAATGGAATTTGGGGGGACCCCCACACATTTTTTTTTTGGTTAGGGGTTCCCCTTAATATTCACACCAGACCCAAAGGGCCTGGTAAAGGACTGGGGGGGAACCCATGTCGGTTTTTTCGATGACTTTTATCTGTATTGCTGGGACCCAACAATTCATTATAGTGGCGAGTAGTTTTAAATGACTTTTTTTCCTTTAGAAATGTCATTTTGTGCAGGGACTTTTCTAAGCACGGGAAACATGCGCTACTTTACAGGCATACTATAGACACCCCCAGGTACAAAATTTTAAGGAATATTTCACTTTTATTGTTTCACTTTAAGCATTATTAAATCACTGCTCCTGAAAAACGGCCGTTTTTAAAACTTTTTTTGCATTGATACATGTCCCCTGGGGCAGGACCCGGGTCCCCAAACACTTTTTATGACAATAACTTGCATAACCTTTAAAATGAGCACTTTTGATTTTTCATGTTTGTGTCCCATAGACTTTAAGGGTTTTCTCGTGTTCGAACAAATTTTTTGCCTGTTCGCATGTTCTGCTGCGAACCGAACCGAGGGGTGTTTGGCTCATCCCTACTGCTTAGTAAGTGACAAAAGTTTGAGCCCCAGGGGCCTAGATTTAATTCATTAAGTACCACATTTCCTGAGGTAAGCACATCCAGGTAAGCATGACAAGCATTTTTTATGGTTTATGGTTAATGGTTAATGCTGGCAGCTTTTTACCTGCAAACAGGGGCATTGGATGTGAAAGACCTGAGGCACCTTTGGGCACCCAGGGAAGAGTAATAATAAAAAGTGGGTGTGGCCAAACTACGCTAACAGCAGGAGGGACTGAAAACTGTCATGGTGCAAGAATCAGAAATGTGTAAAGCACAGGATGCAAGGGTTTGGAATATGGATAAGGAGCCAGGAATACATAATGCACAAAGTACAGGGATCAGAAGTATGTAATCACAGAGTGCAGGGGTCAAGGGTGTGCAAACACAGAGTCAGTGCTTTGACAGAGGTCAATCATTTTTAAACAAAGAGGGCAGGGGTCAGGAGTATGTGACCCACAGAGTACAGGAGTCAGGGCTATGTAAAGTAAGTAGTGTGGGGTTAGAAGTGAGTGACACACAGTGTGTAGGGTCAGCAGTGTGAAATGCACAGAGTGCAGTGGTCAGAAGTACACAACACACAGAGCGCAGGGGTCAGGAGTATGGATAAGAAGTCATTATTATATAACATACAGAGTGCAGGGTGTCAGGAATATGCAATGGATAGAGAACAAGGGTTACAAGTATGTAACACAGGGTATGTAACACAGGGTCTGTGTAATGCATTAAGGTGCAGAGTCAATAGTGTGTAATTCACATAATGAAGGGGTCATGAGTATATAATGCACATAGTGCAGAGGTTAGGAGTGTGTAGTGCACAAACTGCGAGAGTAAGAAGTACCGGTATGTAATTCGCAGTCCGTGTAACACACAGAGTGCAGGGGTAAGCAGTATATAATACACAGAGTGCAGGGGTCAGGAACAGTGGCGGTGCGTCCATAGTGGGCGCAGGAGCGCCGCCCACTCTCTCCCCTGCACCGTCAACAATACATACATTCATGCATTGCATGAATGTATGTATTGTCGCGGGCGCCGCTGCCGCCCACTATTCGATGGCCGGCCCCCTGGCAAGCGCCGGCCATCTGAATAACAGCAGTTGGTTTGTTTTTGGAAGTGTCTATCAGAGCCAGCGGGCTGTAATCGGCTTTCAAATAGTTAACCAAGGGACGTACGGGCTGTGCGTTCCTTGGTTAACACTGACACACGTCTCAGCCAATCAGGTTCACCGGGTCTGGTTACCGGTAACCTGATTGGCTGAAACGACATTGAGGGTGGGAAAAGACATCAAGGACGGAAGAAGACATGAGGGAGCGTGGAGGAGGAGGCGCTGACCCGAGGAAGGTAAGTGCAGGGCCGGGGGGAAACTGGCTGCATTTGATGGGGAAACTGGCTGCATTTGGGGACAAACTGGCTGCATTTCGGGACAAACTGGCTGTATTTGGTGGGAAACTGGCTGTATTTGGGGACAAATTGGCTGTATTTGGGGACAAACTGGCTGCATTTGGGGACAAACTGGCTGCATTTGGGGGGAAACTGGCTGTATTTGGGGGGAAACTGGCTGTATTTGGGGGGGAACTGTCTGTATTTGGTGGGAAACTGGCTGAATTTGGGGGGAAACTGGCTGTATTTGGGGACAAACTGGCTGCATTTGGGGACAAACTGGCTGCATTTGGGGGGAAACTGGCTGTATTTGGGGGGAAACTGGCTGTATTTGGGGGGGAAACTGGCTGTATTTGGGGGGAAACTGGCTGTATTTGGGGGGAAACTGGCTGTATTTGGGGACAAACTGGCTGAATTTGGGGGGAAACTGGCTGAATTTGGGGGGAAACTGGCTGTATTTGGGGACAAACTGGCTGCATTTGGGGACAAACTGGCTGCATTTGGGGGGAAACTGACTGCATTTGGGGGGAAACTGGCTGTATTTGGGGACAAACTGGCTGAATTTGGGCGGAAACTGGCTGAATTTGGCGGGAAACTGGCTGTATTTGGGGATAAACTGGCTGCATTTGGGGACAAACTGGCTGCATTTGGGGGGAACTGACTGCATTTGGGGGGAAACTGGCTGTATTTGGGGGGAAACTGGCTGTATTTGGGGGGAAACTGGCTGTATTTGGGGACAAACTGGCTGAATTTGGGGACAAACTGGCTGCATTTGGGGACAAACTGGCTGCATTTGAGGGGGCGAACTGGTGGCGTTTGGGCACAGTGGCTGCGTTTAATGGGCAAATTGGCGGCAATTTTTATTTTTTCAGTTTGTTTGCGCCCCCCAAAAATTTTGAGCACCAGCCACCACTGGTCAGGAATGTTTATTGCACAGTGTTCAGGGGTCTGATGTGCATAGTGCAGAAGTCAGAAGTACTTAATGCACAGTGTTCAGGGGTCAGGACACTTAATACACAGGACTCAGGGGCCAGGAGTACACACAGAGTCACACACCCAGAGAAGATACGTTTTTCTGCTTCCCTCTCTCACCAGCTCAGAGAGGCCACAGTGGGAACGGGCGTGCAAGCATCCAGGCCAGAGACTAACAGCATGCAGCTTCTCCAAAAGACCCAGCTACCCTAAAAGGAGTACCTCCCTGTTTGCTATCAGAGTACTGCAATTCCAGTGTGGTGGAGCTTCATCCACGAGCCTTGGATCTCTCCTGCAGAGGGATGCTGTTTATGAGGACAATCACAAGAAGCTATATTTTGTGATGTTTCACTGAAGTAATAATACTCAGCTTGGCTCTCTGCTGTTTTATAGAAAGTATGCTATTCAACCAATTGCTACCCTAATTCAGCCACAGAGATATTGCTGTGAGTCCATAATTGCACAGCTTTCATACGTTTGTGCAGCTTTCATTATTCTGCAATATAACAGTTAACCCCTTCGCGCTGAGCGTACGCCTATATGCGGCCTTGGCTTTAGGTGGTTATACCGGTACGATGCCCACAGCTGCAGGCATCATCCCGGTACCGTTTTTTAGAGCCAGCGGTCGGCTTTCCAGGGAGAACCACCGGCTAAAAGCCGCTTGATTGTTATCTCCGAGGAGCGGGAGGGGACATCCCCCCCTCCGGCCGCCTCCCGCCGCTCTTACCGGGCCTCCCGTCCTACCAGGAGACCCGATCCACGATGCGCCACTTCCGGCGCTTAGAGATAAACTGTCACGAAGCCGGAAACTGCTTCGTTACAGTCTTCTCTCTGTAAACAATGAAGCAACGTCACAAGGTCACTTCCGGTTTATTCGGCTGCCAATGGCGCTGGATATAAAAAAATATACAGTATTCAGAATCGCCGTTTTTGGCGATCTTTATACTTTGAAGTGCAAAGGGGGATCGGGGGTCTTTTAGACCCCCGATCCCTCCATAAAGAATACCTGTCACCACCTATTACTGTCACAAGGGATGTTTATGTCCCTTGTGACAGCAATAAAAGTGATCAAATTTTTTTTTTATAACACAATGTAATAGAATAAAAATAAATAAGAAAACATTTTTTTTTCTTAAAGCGCCCCCGTCCCAGCGAGCTCGCGCAGCAAAGAAAACGCATACGGAAGTCGTGCCTGCATATGTAAACGGTGTTCAAATCACACATGTGAGGTATCGTCGTGATCACCAGAGCAAGAGCAATAATTCTAGCACTAGACCTCCTCTGTAACTCTAACCTGGTAACCGTAAAAAAAATTAAAGCGTCTGAGATTTTTAGGTACCGTAGTTTGTCGCCATTCCACTAGTGCATGTAATTTTAAAGTGTGACATGTTTGGTATCTATTTATTTGGCGTAACATCATCTTTCACATTATACAAAAAAATTGGGCTAACTTTACTTTTTTTTATTTAAAGTTTTTTCATCAAAGTGTCTTTTTCCCCAAAAAGTTGCGTTTAAAACATTGCTGCACAAATACCATGCGACATAAAATATTGCAACAATCGCCATTATAATCTCTAGATATTCTCTAGATTCTCCGCTAAAAAAAATATATAATGTTTGGGGGTTCTAAGTAATTTTCTAGCAAAAAATACGGATTTTAAAATATGGATTTTAATGTCAGAAATAGGCTTATGCCTTGTACACACGAGTGGAATTTCCATCGGAATAAACTCTGACAGGTTTTTCAGACGGAGTTCCGACAGAATTCCGCTCAAGCTGTCTTGCATACACACGGTCACACTAAAATCCGACCGTCAAGAACGTGGTGACGTAAAACACTACGACGAGCCGAGAAAATTAAGTTCTATGCTTCCGAGCATGCGTCAAATTGTTTCCGAGCACACGTGATTTTTAGTCCATCGGAATTGCATCCAGACGAACAGAAATTCCGATAGAAATTTTTTTCATCGGAAAAATTGAGAACATGTTCTCTATCTAATTCCGTCGGAATTTCCAACGGAAAAAGCCAGATGGGGCATACACACGGTCGTATTATACGATGGAAACATTTTGTCAGACTTTTTCCATCGGAAATTCCGAGCGTGTGTATGCAGCATTAGTCATGAAAGGCAAGGCAGCGTCTATATTTTACAGGCGCACTTAAAAGGATATCCAAATCCAAAAACAAAATGTAGCTACCTTTAGATTTGGTGGCTGCATGCATTATTCAGGCTAAAAACATATTCAGCAAAATACAGAAAAGAACTTTTGATCTTGCCAAAAATTCTATATCCTTGTCACTTCTCATAAGATTAACTAAAACCTTAAACAATGTTATCTTCCTTCTGCAAACAACTAATCCCCCACCTCCATGTACTAAAGATGAAGAGAATAAGCCATGTTTGGTGTCTAGCCTGAGTGACAATGACTCCCTTATATAGATATGGTGGAGTAAGTGAGCATAGCAATCCCAGCACAGGAAGTGTGCTTTTCAAAGGATTTATTACCAAGTGAAAATAAAAGAAAAAAGCCTGAAAATAAGAAAAATAATGCATCCACCACATCTAAGCACCGGTAAATGGCAAAATATAAATTTTTTGTTTTGGATTTAAATATGCTTTAAGGTTCAGCTCTTCTCTTGTCTACTTCAAGTAATAGGACATTTCACCATGAGCTGCCAGAAGCCTCGTACACACGGCCGAAAATCTCGTCAAGAAAAAACACGTTGTTTTTCTTGACGAGATTCTTGGACAAGAAACTTGTCCCGGCCGAGTGTACACACGCTCGATTCAAAGAACCCGCAGTTCTTTGAATGGAGCGAACGCGGTGAAGTCATCGACTACGACGAGCGTGTGCTCGTCACATTCGATGTGTCGCCGCCATCTTGCTACACCCTATCTATGCCTAGGAAGCTACCGTGCATGCGTCAAAGTCATTTCGAGCATGCGCAGGCTTTCCCGGAGGACAGGTAAATGTACACACACACAATTTTCTCGTCGAGAAACAGGCTGACGAGAATCTCGACGAGAAAATAGAGAGCAGCCTCGTACACACGGCCGAAAATCTCGTCAAGAAAAAACACGTTGTTTTTCTTGACGAGATTCTTGGACAAGAAACTTGTCCCGGCCGAGTGTACACATGCTCGATTCAAAGAACCCGCGGTTCTTTGAATGGAGCGAACGCGGTGACGTCATCGACTACGACGAGCGTGTGCTCGTCACATTCGATGTGTCGCCGCCATCTTGCTACACCCTATCTATGCCTAGGAAGCTACCGCGCATGCGTCAAAGTCATTTCGAGCATGCGCGGGCTTTCCCGGAGGACAGGTAAATGTACACACACACAATTTTCTCGTCGAGAAACAGGCTGACGAGAATCTCGATGAGAAAATAGAGAGCAGCCTCTTACACACGGCCGAAAATCTCGTCAAGAAAAAACACGTTGTTTTTCTTGACGAGATTCTTGGACAAGAAACTTGTCCCGGCCGAGTGTACACATGCTCGATTCAAAGAACCCGCGGTTCTTTGAATGGAGCGAACGCGGTGACGTCATCGACTACGACGAGCGTGCGCTCGTCACATTCGATGCCGTTGCCGTCATCTTGCTACACCCTATCTATGCCTAGGAAGCTACTGCGCATGCGTCGAAGTCATTTCGAGCATGCGCGGGCTTCCCGGGGGACAGGTAAGTGTACACACACACAATTTTCTCGTCGAGAAACAGGCTGACGAGAATCTCGACGAGAAAATAGAGAGCAGGTTCTCTATATTTCTTGTCGAGATTCTTGTCGGTTTTCTTGACGAGAAACCATACACACGAACGAGTTTCTCGGCAAGAAAGCTATCTCTGCAGTTTTCTTGTCGTTTCTTGCCGAGAAACTCGTTCGTGTGTACGAGGCATTACACAAATATTTGACGATCATGAAGCTTTTATATCTCAGAAGAAAAAGTAAAGAACCTTTAAAGAAAACAGACAGATTTGGGTCTTAACAAAGGGACGGTCTCCTAACGAAGGACATTTGGAAGTGAAATATGGAGGTTTCTATAAACAAATTGCGCAAAGTTGACTTCAAAAGCTAATTCTAAACATGATTATTCCTTGACTGTGCCTTTACGCAGGACTAATGCTTTTCTGTTAACATAGAAATGAATCATATTGCACAAATTCTGGATATTCTAGCATTCTCTCTCTATCAAAGGAGGAGGCCATATCCATGATCTCATAAATAGCTAATCTCTTTTGGATTCCAAATCCAAACATATCCAGGACATTTTCATTTAATCATAACACTTATCATGCATACAAATACTTCACACGGTAATATAAACTTGACAGCCTAAAGTGACCTTCTCCAAAAAAAATATATTATGATGAAGGTATACCAGTGCAAGCTGAGAGACAGGGACAACGTTTCTGAGCTGGGGTCATGGCTGGGCCTCCAGAGGACATTCCTGAATTGGGTTGTTACCTCTGCTACCCTTATTATGATACTGCTGTCCCCTCCATTTCTCTAACTGTCAAGTTTTATAGAAATCTGTTATGCTAAGTTTGGAAGTATTATTGCAGCGTTAAGTTGTTCATGCCAGTTGGTGTCTGATTTTCCATAGCAATAAAATGAAGCATTGAGCCTGTGACTTCAAATAAAAGAGTGTATTAGAGTACTGGAGTAGAAACCCAAAATTAGTGATTTTTTACATATGTATTTCACAGGGCCAACTACAATAAATATACAAATTTTAGCAGCTGTGGAAAGAAGCAATTATGCGGCAAATAATAACTGGTTTCTGGATAATGATAAAAGTCTACATTAAAACTGTATGGGTAATACACTGGAAGATTTTAACTGATCATGACAGGTACTCCAGAGCCTAAAGTTATGCTGACATAGAGATGACAGTTTGAAATATACAGCATATTTTATTGTGTCAGTACATGGTTATTATACGCATATTTAAATGAACAGTATTAAAAGACACTGTGCAATTAGCCAATGGCTGAGAGCGCTGACCGGTGTGTTCTGGGGGGGGGGGGGGAGGATTCTTAATACGGCAGCTCCTCCTGAGCTCTTCAGTTTTTTTGTTTGGCCCACTGGGTTGAACGGAAAAAAAAACCTCACAGTGTGTACCAGGCTTAAAGTGGATGTAAACCCAAATTTTTAATTTTTTTTGCTATCACAATATAGAGTATAAGATTTCCTATCATTTGTGCCAGGTCTTGCCACAAAGAGTTAATCCAGCTCTGAGCAATCCTCTTTTATTGTTCAGTGAGATAAAACGGACAAACAGAGAAAAACCTTTGTCCGTTCCGCCCCCTTGCTTTGAGTGACAGGTTATTTACATATCTCGTGCACTAGCTTTAGACAGGCATTATTTTTGAATTCCCACCCCCACTCCTTATCTGAAGTCATGTGGTTACTTTTCTGGATTTTTACTGGATGTTAGTGACCATAGCCGAAGGAATACACAGGAAAAAATGCATGTTGACAAGGGGAGTGTAGAGGTGGGCGGGGAGTCTACTGACATCACAACTCCACCCACCGAGCTCCAGACAACAGATCCACCCACAGAATCTGCAGTTTTTCAGTTCTTATAACAGACAGAGGGGAGACATTTGACAGATAAGGATACATGCAGGAGGCATCTATATCCTTATAGATCAGCACTATGGCAGTAGTTTAGAAAGGATGAGAGTGGGTTTACATCCACTTTAAGGCTAGCTTCACACTATGGGGTTGATTTACTATGACTGCAGAGTGCAAAATCTGATGCAGTTCTGCATAAATCCAAACAACATCCATTTTTGTCTTTTTTGTCAAAGCTTAACCACTTCAGCCCCGGAAGATTTTACCCCCTTCCTGACCAGAGCACTTTTTACAATTTGGCACTGCGTCACTTTAACTGACACTTTTGACACTATTTTGGAATCATTGACATTTATACAACAATCAGAGCTTAAAATAGCCACTGATTGCTGTATAAATGTCACTGGCAGGGAAAAGGTTAAACACTAGGGGGCTATCAAGGGGCTAAGTGTGTTCCCTCAGCATGTTCTAACTGTAGGGGGGGGTGGGCTACCACTGATATGACAGAGATCGATGTTCCCGATGACAGGGAACAGAAGATCTCTGTCATGTTACAAGGCAGAACAAGAAAATGCCTTGTTTACATAGGCAGTTCCCTGTTCTGCCTCTCCTCGCCATGATCCGCGGGCATACTCCCGCTATCCTGCTTTTGCAGACTGATGTACAGGTACATCAATTTGCACAGGAGTGGCATTCTGTCTACGTATATCGGAGTGAGCTGGACGGCAAACGGTTAATTAAGTTAGAAGCTGATTGCCTACCATGCACAGCTGCACCAGATTTTGCACTCTCCATTTTTAGTAAATTAACCCCATGTCAGTTTTTTGTCTGCCACCTTTGCGCAGGCACAGCAGCCTATTCAATTGAATGGGCTGCTGTACTTACATAAAACACAGCTTTTCCAAAATTGCAGCCACAAGGAAACCATGGATTAAGAGGGGGCTATGTGGTTCCCAGCACCTTCTTAATTGCACCCCACTCGTCTGCGAACAGCAGTGTGTTCTTGCTCTGGGTGTGGGAATGCGCATGATTTACTCTCGCTCCCGCTCAGATGTGAAACTGGCCTTATAGGGAAGGTCTAGAAATGTTGATTGTTCCTAAGCTGTACCATGAAAAATCCACAGTCTGTCTACATTTTATCTTGAAGAATAGCAGTGCACTTGCTGCATTTAGACATTTCTAAACCTAAAGCCTCATAGCTCCGCACAGTGTTTGCTGTGTGAGATTTTCTAAGGCATTGCTGCCTGTAACTGCTAGATTCATCTGATTTGCATTAAGATTTGGTGATGTCACTACCGTGCTGCTCACTATTTTTCTTGCAGGAGAGGAAGCTGTGCCTAAGCATCTGCATTGCAAGAAAACCCCTTCTGCTTCATTCATTGGATAGGTGCTTCCTGTACTTCCACTGCTTTTTGAATATTCCCCCCACCAGTCATCATGTGGGCTTGTGGACAGGGCAAAAAGACCTCGTAGACCTGTTTTCTCTGCAAGAAAACTGCTGGGAGAGCTTTTTGCCGAGAAAACCGTTTGTGTGTATAGTTTCTCGTCGGGAAAACTGCCGGGAATCTCGACGAGAAAAATAGAGAACCAGCTCTCTATTTTCTCGTCGGGATTCTCGTCGGCCTGTTTCCCGACGAGAAAACCGTGCGTGTGTACGAGGCTACGTGCTTACCTGTCCCCAGGTAAACTCGCACATGCTCTTTGACTTTGACGCATGCGCGGTAGCTTACAAGGGGTGAAGGGTGAAGCAAGATGGCGGCGGGGGCATTGAATGTGACGAGCGCATGCTCGTCGTAGTCGATGACATCACTGCGTTCTTGCCATTCAAAAGAACGGCGGTTCTTTTTAATGTGCGTGTGTACACAGGGCTTGGCAAGAAAATATTACCAGGAATCTCAACGTTTTTTTTCCTGTCGGGATTCTCGGCCGTGTGAAGACTTTGTGAAAATGAATATTTGTGTCATTCCTAAAACTTTATGCCACGACTGTACAAGTCTGTAAACATACATTATTGTAGTTTAGCGTTTTTTTAAAACACATGCTTAAAAATGTTCTTTGATACATAAATGAATTGTGTTTTTTTCTGAAGCATTTCCATGTGGCAAGAAAACAAGATTCAATTATAGAGCCATTGATGTACATAGTTGTTTTTTTCTTCATCTGAAGGATAATCAGAACACACTTTACCTAAATACAGACACAAGCAAAAAAACATCTTGGTAAATGGTACAATATCTAGATCATTGAGTGAGTCTGGGAAAATCTGACGTTAACAACAAGTTATTGTAGCCTGCCATAAAGAAGAGGCACTGTAATCACAATAATCATGTTTAAGCTTTACAGGGTTATGTATCAAAGAGTTTTCATGGTTTATTCCATATAATCCAGCATCTGTACAATGAGAATGAGTATGCTTGTCTTGGAATGTAGTGGAGCCGGTCATGTCTGGTAAAGTCATCAACCACCCTCTGGGTTTCTGAGTCCCTAAGTTATTGTCATCACGTTCCTTTCATCTCCTTTCACTCTCTCTGAAGTGATGACATAGACCTTTTATCCAGCTTGATTCACTGTGTAATGCATTTTCTCCATATTGCATGATTTTTCTTTGAAAATTGTAAATCAATAGCAAAGAGAATCTGTATTAACGTCCCGGTGATATATCTGTTATACCATTTTCATCAGGAGATGTTCAGTCTTTAATGTATGGCCACTTTGATTTATTCCACAAACTTCTAAAGAGCTTTTATAAGATACGATTTCAAGGCTTTTGCACCTTTTGGTTTCTGTTTTTTTTTTTTTTTTTTCATTTAGAGAAACAGGCTCACTTATTAATCTGTAGGAAGAGGAATGTGTCAGTACCGTCCATAATAACCAGTAAGTCATTTGGTTTTATTTCTTATCCTGGAATATAGCAACAAAGCTGACACCTGTCTGATTTCTAGGGTACACCTTCATTACAATTTTAGGGTCCACCAAGAAAACATTAGCTACAATAAAAAATAAATGACCTCATACAAAATTTCATTAAAGTGTTACTAAATCCAGGACCCTGCAATCACTATATCTGGTTTCCCCACAGTACACAGAACATGGAAATGCAACTATTTTAGTCAATATAAACTGTTAAATACCTTTTTTCATCAGCGGTTAGAGCGGTCTTGAGACTTCTATCAGTATCTGGTTAAAGCTTGTAGGAGGAGTTTTCATTCTGCAGTGAGTGTCCTATGAGACTGCAAGACCTCCGACCCTCTGTCTGGACAGTGCTGATTGGCCCTGTGCTGATTACATGCACTCTTGCAAGAAAAAAAAACTCTCTAGCAATACACACCAAATTAAGCATGTGCAGCTTGTTCTGTTTTATTAGGAGATAGATTGGGGACAGTGGAGGAAGGGGAGGAACAGGAGAGGACAGGATCAAACAGCCTTTTACACAATGAAGAGGATTAACCCCTTAGGTTCCACAGTGAGTATAACAAGCATGCGTTACTGCATATTCAGACTGATTTTACTGTTGTGGGTTTAGTAACACTTTAATATGCCTAATAATTATTTTTTCAATAATTTTTCAATTGTAAGGCACATGTTCACCACAATGGGCCAGGTTTTGAAAATACAATTAATCAGTGGAGCAATCTTTCCATATTTGCTCATCTCTGTGCTGTACAGATATGCCTGGATAAATCACTGAGCTGTGCTCCCTGGATGCATGTCTAAAGTTTACCTTTATGCCCTGTACACACGGTTGGGATTTCCGACGGGAAAAAGTCAGTCAGGAATCCAGATGGGAAAAAGGAAAACCAGCTCTCTATCTTTTGCCGGATGTTTTTGTCCGTTTTCCCGTCGGAAAAAGTCAGATGGAGCATACACACGGTCGGAATTCCCGACCAAAAGCTCTCATCTGACTTATTCCGACGGGAAAACCGGCCGTGTGTACGGGCCATAAGAATAATAATTAGTGAATTCAGGATTACATATGAGTGGTGTGCTTGAACAGTCTTCGGGTTCTACAAAAATTGTGCCCATTCTACCACTTGTCTCAGTAATCACCGTTTAACATGTTTGGAGTATATTTTTATAGAAGGATGTAAAACTTTCTGTGCTGGGATTGATTTACTAAAACTGGAGGGTGCAAAATCTGCTACAGCTAGAAACCAATCAGCTTCCATTTTTTTGGGGGCTGACTGGCTACTATGCACAGCTGCATCAGACTGTGCACTGTCCAGTTTTAGTAAATCAGCCCCTATGATTATATAATATGTACATGGAGATTACATTTTGCATTGTAACATTAAAAGAAAGCTTTTCTCGATAACAAAAAAGGTTGAGAGGTATACAGGAAAAAAGCCTTACTGCTGAGTAGTCCAGTGTTCATCCAGGCATTGCTGTATTGTTCACCCCATTGCCTTTTCCCAGCCATCTACTGATCCTGGAACAGACCAGCTGGTGATGCTGGAATACTGACTCAAAGATCCTTGCTGCCTTTTACATACGTAAGGGGCTGACCTTAAAAAATGCCAGGACTAAAGCTAGTCATACATTATACAATTTTCTTATTCAATTTCTTTTAGATTTACCTTCAATTAAGTAGTACAAGGGCCTGCCTAATTGCTTACAAATTGAAAGTGTTTTGGTTTGACCTCATAATATATGGTTTTGGTAAATCTAAAGGAAAATTGTAAAAAAAAAAAGTGTATAATATATGACCAGCATAAGACATTTCTCATGGCCTAGAATTGGAATTCAGGCTTTCTTTAAAGAATGTGAGGGGTACTCCAGCAAGTACAGAGAGAGAGAGAGAAAGAGAGAGAGGAAGATAAACAGCGCAGGCTTCAGAAAGTGCAATCCAACTGTCCCCCCTACTTACCTTCAGTAGAGATGTGTGCGTTTATTCTCCAGGGGATTGGACAATGTTAAGATTTAGGGTCCATTCACACTTGATTGACTTGTCATGCAACTTTGGACATCAAAGTCGCATGACAAGTCACTCCCCAGGTTTTCCAAAGATTCATATATGTGCATTTACAGTTCATGCACTACTTTGGTCCGACTTTCATGCAACTTGAGGGCCACAAACTTCAATTTTAGCCCTCAAAAGTTGCATGAAAGTCGTACCTAAATGTTATACAGTGCAACAGTTGTGCAACAGTTGTCCATTATCACTGGTTAATGCCAAAGTCGTATCCAAGCCGCACGCATCCAAATTTGCATCAAAGTTGCACTTCCAAAGTCACTGCAATTTTGGAGTCGTACAAGTGTAAATGGAACCTAATGTAGATTTGGGCTTTAGCATAGTTGCTTGGAACTGCTCCTTAATCCAAACACCGACATGCTCTACAGAAACCTGCTACTTTATTTAGTGAAATGCTGCATGAACAACATGTATAATTGCTATTTAAATATGTACCACCATATTTATTTATGTATTGATAATGTCATTTCCAAAAAAAGAAAGTGGTACATTTTCCTCGGGCAGCACTTCCTTATAAAACAAATTCTAATAAGTAAAAATTAAGAGCAATTTTGTAAACATATCTGGGCCAAGCAGATGTAATTCTTGCCTAGGCGAGAATTTTGGAAGAGGAAGAAGGTACCTGTCACAAAAAGGTACCTGCCTTGCCCCCCCCCCCCCCCAAAAAAAAAACACTGACTTTGTCAGAGGAAAAAGAGAGGATGAGGATGAGCAGTAAGATCTGCTTTAAGCATATGTCTTTAGCATTTTCACTATATGCAATTTCATGTAATCCTAAAATGTGATAAACAGGTGCGTTCAATCTTAAACAGGCATTGACCTTCACAAATATAATGAAAGCTTATTTGGCCTATTGTTTTATTTTCAATATTCCTGCTTATAAATGTTTAATAACCTATGACAATTGGCATCTAAATCATTTCAATTAATTAAAAATTATATAAAGGCAGATACAGATATTAAATGGCAATGAACTTTTTGCATGACAGAGGCTTTTTATAACGTTAACACAAGAAGGCACATGGCAAAAGAGAGCATTTGTTGCCAGTGTGCATGGAACAAATGCTATCACAATTTTGCACATTGTAGGCAGTAAAATAGCATATGTTCTGAATGGCAGTAGATCAAATGTTGGCTGTAAAGATGAAGATACTTGTTATGTTGGGTAAAGGGTCTTTAAATCATCTATTTTGAGAAGTGGAGTTTAGCATTAAAACTAATTTCAGTTACAGTATATACATGCTGGTTTATGTTGGCATCAAATTTATATTAAAACAGAGTTTGTCTTGGTAAAAATGTATGCTATAAAGTCAGGAACTCAAATTTAACAGTTTATAGCACAAATATTGAAATATTAATAGAGTTACTGTCTTACAGAGATGACTCAAATTCCCAAAATTTCAACTGGCATTGTGAGGCAAGGATAAAGTGCCAGTATTACTGGTAATATCATCTGTGAAGTTCTGGTATGACCTTACATAGGAATACAGCTTAGGTGCAACAAGTGCAAGCATCATTTTTTTTGTTTTTCGGGGGGGGGGGGGGGGTTTGTTCACTGGTGGGTGATATTGCTAGCATCCTATGCATCGGTTGCATCCTGGTTTCTTTAAAAATTCACATATCACAACTCATATCCTATATGTTATAGCCCCTTGACTAGAGCAATTTTCATTACTTGTGATAACTTTTGATAACATAGTAATTTATGCATTATTTTTGAGGAAAAAACTATGCTTTCTTGCAAAAATGATTATATTTTTAATGTTATCTATATTCCAAAATGCATACATTTTTTATAAATTTTTTCCTATTTTGACTAGTGTTGGTTTTAAAAATAGCAATATACTGTAAATAAAATTATACATTTTATTCTAAAAATTTGTACTGTTCAAATTGACACTCAAATAAAGTTTTTGCAGCAAACATGAAATTTTGTAAAAAATTGCATGTTTCTGGTCCACTTTTGCACATTTTTTTTTTATGTGACAGTGAAAAATATCAAGAACAAAATGAATAAGAACAATTCAAAAAATTATATTAATAGTATAAAAAAGATAAACAAAACAGAAAAAATACAGTTTTTTTGTTTCACAAATTTTGAAAAAATACAGTTTAATAATAAAAAATAAAAAAAAGTGATGTCGTATTTTTATCAATGAGACTTGCAGATTATTTGCAAGTGTCATTTTACACAGGAACACATGTATTTTAACAGCTGTTCTTGCAGTGTAATACGAAACATTTTTCCAGTTGGCATTTTGGCATTTTTTTTACATTTTTTAAAATTTGCCAGTTCACCAGGGAGAGGAGCAGATTGTAACATATGCATGCTAGAAAATGTGAATGTTTTAGGACATATTCTTACATTCAAAATCCTCAAAAACATGGTAAAGTTCTTTTTAGTCAAAACTTTATTTTTAGGGTTTCATATAGAGCGGTGAATGGTTAGAACAGGCATCCAATTGTACCACCATCTGCGCCCCTGCATCAGTGTGATAGGAAGTAAGGGAAAACTATTTAACAGACACAATGGTAAGGACACCTTCTTTTTAGAAGTGTAGAAAATGGTTGGAAATATTGTTTGTGTACCCAATGGGCAGATTTCCAATCACTTTTTCTTCCAGTGACATCCTGCCACAGCCTGATATTCAGGCACCACAGGAAAGCCACCAATACGGCTCTGACTTAAATGGACCAATGTTACACTAAAAGAGGGGTTGTAGGTCATTTGAGTGCAAACATTATAGGAACAAGCAGACTATTCATGCCCTAGCTAAAGGGTTCACTCTTATGCCGCGTACACACGATCGTTTTTTCTGATGAAAAAGACCAATGGACTTTTTTCATCGGACAAACCGATCGTGTGTGGGCCCCATCAGTCTTTTTTCCATCGGTATAAAAAAATAGAACCTGTTTTAAATTTTATCGAGGGAAAAAAAAAACAATAGCACATTACGATCGTCTGTGTGGAACTCCATCAGACAAAAAACCCACGCATGCTCAGAATCAAGTCGATGCATGCTCAGAAGCATTGAACTTTATTCTTCTCGGCTTGTCGGAGTGTTTTACGTCACTGCGTTTTGGACGGTCGGAATTTTGACTGATGGTGTGTAGGCAAGACTGATGGAAGTCAGCTTCATCGGATTTTATTCCATCGGAAATCCGATCGTGTGTACAGGGCATTAAGGTCATCAGGGCTTCTTGATATAGAGCCAGTTATCATGATCTAATATTAGATCCTCCTTAAAATTTGAATGTTAATCTGTTAATAAAACTTCTGGCATTGCTATTTTATGAGCAATTGGTTCACTTGTATATCTTATGAACCCCTATTTTTTTTAAATAAACTATTACATTTTTAAATCTTCTTGCCACAATTCTGGAAAGTCTTTTTGTCTGGTATGCGCCAACTTATATTTATGTCCTCAGTAATAATTTTACTTGGCAGCTGAAATCACATCAGTTCTTTCCTACATCTGCTCTTATCATTGTAGTTTGCATGAGAAGAAAATTTCCTTTCTTTTTTGAATTGTCTAAGATTGACGATTTCTGCAATAAATATAAAGTTTTCTGCTTGGAAATGGACGCTGTGTTTAAACATAATATGGTAACCAACTTTTTTTTTTAAATCTGTGTATAAATGGAACATATAAAATACTTCTTCTGCCTATAAGTACAGAACTTAAGCTTAAGGTGATATTAAACTCTGCTTTTAATATTATCCTCTTTGTCCTGGGGGTGAAATAGGTGCTGCCCCCTTCTCCCTGCTTCTAGTTGTCTCCTTCAGCTGGCAGAGTGCTAAGAAGAGATCTATGTGTGTGCGTTCCCATCAGGTTCCATATCCATAGGCACCTGGAAAGCCACATTCTGCTCTCTCCCTTTTCCAACAATTTGACTGACAGCAGCAGGAGTCTTTCCTTCCACTGGCCTAAAGTCTAGTACACTGAGGATCTTGGGAGGAGGTCGCTATACTGACAATGCAATGTTAGTACAGCAATCTCCCCATTGAGCTATTGTGTTCTTACAGGGGGAGTGCTCCCCTGCCAGAACAGACCGGTCAGCACTTGTAGCCATTGGCGGAAAGCGCTGATCGGATGCCAGTCGGCACATGTTTTTCTGGTATGCCCATTCTACAGAAGCTGGACTTTCAGGCAGCTTTTGTTGGACAGGCTGCTGTACACACGGGCCAAATGTTGATCATTTTCTGTTAATACCGGATAATATTAGGTACATGTGTACAAGGCATTGGTGTCTCCTCTAGATAAAGGAAGTTTGGGAATGGTGCTGGTGGAACTCCCTGTGGTGACAAGGTCAGCAGGTAATTGTTTTGAGGACAGGGGATACCACATGTCCTGGGTGTTTTTTACCTTAATGCTTTGAAAATATTAAGTGTTTATTACTGCTTTAAATAAAATAAAGATGATAATTATATACATACATAATACACGCTGGTAATAATATACCCATTACTTCTTACCCATATTTGGAAGAATGACTTGGTCTTCTTTTCAATGATCATGCCCTCATCTATCCTCTCACACTTATCAGAGAGATGCATAGCATGTGTCCATCTCCACAAGTAGTTCTGTGGCAGCTTGTGATATTTTTCAAGGCCCTGATCCTACCCCCAAATCGTCCCAGGCTTCCTGGCATTACTATCAAGCAAATTCTGTATCTTAACCAATATTGACACTCCCACTGCCATTTAGTGTGGGCTATGAACAATAATACTGGTGTTTGCTGCACATTCATTATGTTCACAGAGCACTAAAAAGGAAGAGATCATCAGTGTTGCAAGAGACTAGCAACAGGTCCCCCAGTGACCACAAATTCAGTAACCAAATTTCATGAGCTCCTCTCTTCTTATTTGACTTTGATGGATCCTGTTGTCTTTCAGGATTCCTATGCAGCTGTATGGGTTGTAATGGTGGTAAAGAAGGAAAGGCCTGGGAAAAACAGAAAGATTGGGATAAAAACAGTCTTTTTCACTTTTTTTCTTTCACTTAGATTTTATTGGAGGCAAAAATGAACATTTGCATATCACAAAGAAGCTATATGATAGTATAAACGGGTAGAAAAGAGTACAATAATTGTCATAAAAAAGGCCACTTAAAAAAGAAAACACACAAAGAGCAAATTCAAAGGGAGATTCCCTTCGCAGATATGAAACAATGAGCAATATTTATAGATAAGAAGTGACTGGTCTTAACAATATTGAAATGTTAGGTAATCAAATAGAAGATTAATGCTTGAAATTGCAACATGCACTCATATTTCAAGAAGATAAAAAAACTCACTAACTGGGGTCCAATGGGGAAGATAAAATATAAGTGCAGTGATGCAGTCACAATGATAAATAACATAACTATGACATGGTATTCAAACTATATAACATGAAGACCTTAAATAATGAAAGATTTCTGATGCCGTGTACACACGATCGAGTTTCACGGCGGTGAAAACACCGCCGTGAAACCCGATGGGAAAAACGAGGACCGGCTTGGTCCCCTACACACGGCTGTTTTTCACGACATGCTTTCTCTTGGTCGAGAAAACGGGCCATGTGTAGGCTCCCTAGCAGTGTTTCCCTATGGGAAAACTGCAGAGGAAAAAAATGCCGTGATTCGCGACGAGAAAAATTAGAGCATGTTCTAATTTTTCTCGTCGTGATTCTCGCCGTTTTTCTCGTCAGGAAAAATGCTGGAGAGCCTACACACGGACGTTTTTCTCGTCCAAAAGAAAAAATTACATTTTTCCAGACGAGAAAAGTGATTGAGTGTACGCGGCATCAGACTTTATATAAAGTCTTAAATGATTGCAAGTTCTCGCAGCTAAAGACAAGAAAATCCTGAAATGCTGTTCAAGTAACCCTCTACCTCTCAATGCAGTCCTTAAACAAGAGAAATATGCATTTCTGCCACTAGGAGGCACTACAGGGGAAAGGTTCCAGTTTTGTTTGCTTGTGGGCTACCACAGTTGGGAGATCGTTAGGATACAGTAGATGATAGTTTCTCTCCTCTCGGCCCTAAATGACAGGGAAAAGGGTAATTTTGTCTGACAAATTTGTTTATCTTATTTAACCTTTAAATGATTCATATTAATGTTCTCCACCACCACAACATAATGTTTACTTATAGTCTAGTCAGTAGATTGGTTTTTCTTTTCCTCCTCCTCTCAGTAAAATGGTGATATCAATATCTAGAGTTTGGAAATATTTCCACAGTGCAATTTCTGCTGAAAGCAAAGCTGCAATTTGCAAATATTATGAGAAGAAATATTATTTTCCAAATGCTACAAGGATGATAAAACACATCTTTGCATGCCTGAGGTACCCTAAAGACATTAAAAAATACTTTATGGAATGAAATGATGAGGACCATAATGAAAGTGCGAGTAGCTTTTTCCTTCAGACTTCTCGTTCCAGAAACACTCTTTTTGCTGCTTCTGCTTAAGTGTCTCTTCACCAGCAGCATCTTCAAGTAAGGAAGTGTTGCAAACCACTGCCCCTCATAAAATATGTAATATAATATATACAATACAATACCTTCATTTATAGATAAAATGACACCTGAAAATCAGAAGAAAATTGATCAAGCTCTTGAAAGAGCAATATATGCTTCTGGGTCAGCATTGTCAATAACTGAAAATGCATGTTGGCAGGAAGATTTTACATTATTACGAGGAAAAAGGAGGGTGGTTACCTGTTCTCACATATAGTTGAAATGTTCTTACAGCAGTAGAAAGGTCTACATTTTTCCAAAAATGTTAATTTTTTCAAGAAAAAACAGGGACATTTATTTTTTCAAGGCTTTAAAATATTTGAAAATGTTATATCTCTAAATGGTGGTGACACCTCTATACAGACATTTCATACATATACAAAACAAAAAATGAAACATTGCACATTTGTATCTTTTGCAGTGATCATTATCTATTTTCTTCTACAAAGCTACAGTGAGGGAAACAAGTATTTGATCCCCTGTTAATTATGTACATTTGCCCACTGACAAAGAAATGATCAGTCTATAATTTTAATGGTAGGTTTATTTTAACAGTGAGAGACAGAATAACAACAAAATAAATCCAGAAAAACGCATTTCAAAAAAGTTATAAATTGATTTGCATTTTAACCACTTCACGCCCACCATACGACCATATACGGCCAGAAGGTGGCTCTACAATGCCGGGAGGCCGTCTTTATATGGCCACGGCTCCTCCGGCCACTGGGGGGCGTGCGCGTGTGCACGGCGCGTCACTGAGATGCCGATGCGCGTGCCTGGTGGCCGCGATGTCCACTGGGTACCCGCGATCGCCGTTACACAGACAAGGACGTGGATCTCTGTGTGTAAACACAGAGATCCACGTCCTGTCAGGGAGAGGAGACTGATTCTTTGTCCCTTGTACATAGGGACACAGATCGGTCACCTCCCCCAGTCAGTCCCCTCCCCCCACAGTAAGAAACACTCCCAGGGCACACATTTAACCCCTTCCTCGCCCCCTAGTGTTAACCCCTTCACTGCCAGTCACATTTATACAGTAATCAGTGCATATTTATAGCACTGGAGAGGAGGTGTGTATGTAAAGGCCCAAAGTAACACACACTTAGCGCCAGTTCAATCCTACTGTGTTAGCAGCAGCAGATATATAGTAAAATATGATAAAATATTTCTTACAAAACACTTTAAAACCTAAGCAGCTGTTTAAAATTGTAAACAATTAAAGAAATGGTAAAAGAATAAAACAGATTGGATATCTGAATATTTAATTTACACAAAACAGCGCTGAAATTTAAACTAAAATTAGACCCGTGGAAAAAAACACTGGAAAAAGTCCAAACGTAGTAATGTGACAAACAGCCAGTCCAGAGAAAAATACGGTGAGTATCAACAATGGTCCATGTGAGCACCTTCCACCACCAAAGACATCAATTGCAATCCACCGCGTGATGAATAATCCCCTTAGGGGTTCACACTCACCATAAGCATATTATATATGGGCCTTAAGTGAAAATGGTACATCAGCTACTCTGTTGTGGCTCGTCACTTCTCCGCAGGGTCCACCAGTGAAATGGGCTCCAATGCAGGTCATAAAATAACAGAAAATAGCAAACCAATAGAGTAATCCTGTTTATTTAAAACCCGTTTCCCATACAGCAGGAGACCCCTTTATCTAACTACGGCGCTATCACCATATCCAGCCGTCACACGGAGCATGTGTGTGTCCTTTCAGATCCTGCAGACACTTCCGAATGGACGCAGTGGACGGTGGAGCGCAGCCTTGGAGCGCAATCGTCACTTCTGGGTCGCGTGTAGCCGTGGTTACGCCCTGACGCGTTTCATCATCTGACTTCGACAGAGGGCGCAATGTGACGACGCACACGCGATCTTTAAATTACCATGCTCATAGAGCAATCACCAATCAGCGTCCTCGGCAACAGATGACAGGCGCTAAACACTGTCGCCTGATTGGACGCTGACGGCGCATAACTCAAACATAGAGCACGGAGGTAAACAGCAATTATAAAATAAAAGGTAACAATGTGTTTTACTAAAAGAACACAAATCATATAAAAATCAACAATAAGTATCACACCTAAAATCATCTAAAATATAGAGTGATTAGTGCGAAACTTTAAAAAACATAAAAAACAGCATCACGATCTGTGACCATATAACTGTCAATTGCCTCACATCACATATGGGAGAAAGTAGACAAGGGCACACAGTATGGTACACAATCTATCTTCTGTTTATGGACAAGAAGGAGATAGTTGTAAATTCATTATGCTGTGTGCTGTGTGACTAGCAATGTCAATAGAGATTGGAAAATGCTTAATAAAACACAGTCTCCATAATGACATGCAGTTAAACGAATGCAAAATCTAGGGGCTATTTCAGCCAATAGTAATATATCAATACATATAGCTGAACAATATATATATATCTGATTGTGGGCCACCAATATAAATAGTAAAATAAAACAATACTATAAAAATGATAAAATACTAAAATATGACCAATGAATAAAGGATGCTAGAAATAAGATCAGGAGATAAAACTTGGTGTAAAAGACATAAAATAAATGAATAAATATATGTCTTTAAAACTAACAATAATTCATATATACTTAAGGGCTGTTGGTGGAGAGGGACATTCGGTATGCACTTATAACATAATGTTGCCTGGTCCACAAACAACTGGAATATATGGATCAATAATCACGAATAAAACAGTTTATATCCAGGTCAACATTTAACCCTTTCGCAAGAAGATCCACTGGGTTTCACGTTTGGAGAGTTCTCGTACAAGATTTGATCCTCTCCAAAAGGGCTTGAGGTGATCAATGCCCCAAAATTTTAACCCTATAGGGTCCTGGTTGTGGTGGAGCTTAAAGTGCAGTGACACGTTATGGTCTTTAAAACCTATTTTAATGTTAGCTATATGCTCAGCAATACGGATCCTCAGAAGTCTCTTAGTCCGGCCAATATAGATCAGACCACACGGACATTGCAAAGCATACACTACATAAGCAGTGTACTACACTACATAAGCAGTGATCCTCAGAAGTCTCTTAGTCCGGCCAATATAGATCAGACCACACGGACATTGCAAAGCATACACTACATAAGCAGTATTGCAAGTGATAAATTATTTGTATCCCGCAGGTAGGCCCTGGTCATGACAACGCTTTTCTGAAGAAACACATCCAGATATTGTCCAACGCATGCTGACACTGATCCTATTCCGTTCACTATAGGTCTCCAAGGGGGGCATTGGACATCTTTATGGATTTTCGGTAGAGTGTAGATTGTCGGTATCCTGCTGCTGCTCGGGATTAAGAATCTTCTTTCCTTATCTGTAAGCACCCACTTTGAATATCCAGATTCGATCAATATTTTTAGGTCAGATTCATACTGTGCAGTGGGATCCTTCTCAAGCTTCTTATACGTGTCATCGCTAGTTAGCATCTCGTGTAGTTGTTTGTGATAGAAATCCTTAGTCAATAAAACAATTCCTCCTCCTTTATCCGCTGGTCGTATTACCAAATCCTTCCGTTTCTCCAACAATTTAATCCCCTGCTGTATATGACGGGGGTTCACATCTTTTTTAGGGATCAAGCCTTCAAGATCCCGTAAAACTAATGCCGTGTACACATGATCGTTTTTCACGTCGTTAACCACTTCAATACCATGCACTTATGCACCTTCCCGCCCAGACCAATTTTCAGCTTTCAGTACTCTCACACTTTGAATGACAATTACTTAGTCATGCTACACTGTATCCAAACAATTTTTTTATCATTTTCTTCTCACAAATAGAGCTTTCTTTTGGTGGTATTTAATCGCCACTGGGTTTTTTATTTTTTGCGATATAAGCAAAAAAACAGCAATTTTTTTAAAAAAAAAACACTTTTTTTTAGTTTCTATTGTAAAATTTTGCAAATAAGTAATTTTTCTTCATAAATTTGTGCCAAAATGTATACTGCTACATATCTTTGGTAAAATGAACCCAAATTAGTGTATATTATTTGGTCTTTGTGAAAGTTATAGAGTCTACAAACTATGGTGGCAATCACTGAAAATTTATCACATCTGATCACGCCTGATGTACTGAAGGGATATCTCATTTCTTGAGACACTAACAAGCGAGGAAAGTACAAATACCCCAAAATTACCCCTTTTTGGAAAGTAGACAGTCCAAGGTATTTACTAAGAGGCGTGGTGAGTTTTTTGAAGTTGTATTTTTTTCCCACAATTCTTGGGAAAATTTTTTTTTTTTTTTTTTTTACACAAACTGGTCATATTAACAGTTTTTTTCTCTCACACAGCATATGCATAATTGCAACTACACCCCAAAATACATTCTGCTACTCCTCCTGAGTGTAGCGATACCACATGTGTGAGACTTTTACACAGCCTGGCCACATACAGAGGCCCAACATTGAAGTAGCACTTTCAGGCGTTCTACAAGCATAAATCGCACATATCCTTTCTCAACCACCTATTACACTTTTGAAGGCCCTGGAGCACCAGGACAATGGAATTTTCCACCAAATGACCCCATTTTGGAAAGCACACACCCCAACGTATAATCTATGAAGCATTATGAGTCTTTTGAACGGTTCATTTTTTTCCAGAAGGTTTTGGAAAATGTGGAGAAAAAATGAAAATGCATTTTTTTTACACAAAGTTGTCCATTTATAAGATATTTCTAATGCATAGCATATACATAGCAAAAATGACACCCCAAAATGCATTCTGCTACTCCTCCTGAGTATAGCGATACCACATGTGTGAGACTTTTACACAGCCTGGCCATATACAGAGGCCCAACATTGAAGTAGCACTTTCAGGCGTTCTACAAGCATAAATCGCACATATCCTTTCTCAACCACCTATTACACTTTTGAAGGCCCTGGAGCACCAGGACAATGGAATTTTCCACAAAATGACCCCATTTTGGAAAGCACACACCCCAACGTATAATCTATGAAGCATTATGAGTCTTTTGAACGGTTCATTTTTTTCCAGAAGGTTTTGGAAAATGTGGAGAAAAAATGAAAATGCATTTTTTTTACACAAAGTTGTCCATTTATAAGATATTTCTAATGCATAGCATATACATAGCAAAAATGACACCCCAAAATGCATTCTGCTACTCCTCCTGAGTATAGCGATACCACATGTGTGAGACTTTTACACAGCCTGGCCATATACAGAGGCCCAACATTGAAGTAGCACTTTCAGGCGTTCTACAAGCATAAATCGCACATATCCTTTCTCAACCACCTATTACACTTTTGAAGGCCCTGGAGCACCAGGACAATGGAATTTTCCACAAAATGACCCCATTTTGGAAAGCACACACCCCAACGTATAATCTATGAAGCATTATGAGTCTTTTGAATGGTTCATTTTTTTCCAGAAGGTTTTGGAAAATGTGGAGAAAAAATGAAAATGCATTTTTTTTACACAAAGTTGTCCATTTATAAGATATTTCTAACGCATAGCATATACATAGCAAAAATAACACCCCAAAATGCATTCTTCTACTCCTCCTGAGTATAGCGATACCACATGTGTGAGACTTTTACACAGCCTGGCCATATACAGAGGCCCAACATTGAAGTAGCACTTTCAGGCGTTCTACAAGCATAAATCGCACATATCCTTTCTCAACCACCTATTACAATTTTGAAGGCCCTGGAGCACCAGGACAATAGAATTTTCCACAAAATGACCCCATTTTTGAAAGCACACACCCCAACGTATAATCTATGAGGCATTATGAGTCTTTTGAACGGTTCATTTTTTTCCAGAAGGTTTTGGAAAATGTGGAGAAAAAATTCAAATGCATTTTTTTTACACAAAGTTGTCAATTTATAAGATATTTCTAACACATAATATGTACATAGCAAAAATTACACCCAAAAATGCATTCTGCTACTCCTCCTGAGTATGGCGATACCACATGTTTGAGACTTTTACACAGCCTGGCCACATACAGAGGCCCAACATCCAAGTAGCACCTCCAGGCATTCTAGCAGCATTAATTGCACATATCATTTTCTGACTACCGATCACATTTTTGAAGGCCCTTCATATATCTAACACATAGCAGGTACATACCAAATAACAAAAGATTACCTGTGGTTTTTGAAGTGCAGTGGTCCACAGAGGAGAGCATCGGTCCAGGCAGCAGGCAGGGATGAGGTCAGCGACAGCAAAAGCAATCATCCAGGCAGCAGGCAGCAATACTGTCCATAGTTCGCACAGGCAGAGATACTGTCAGCACAGCCAGAGCACAGCCAAAGCACAGGTCCAGGTAGCAGGCAGAGGTGTCCTATCCTATCCTATCGATGATATCTTCGATATATTGGAGGTAGTGGAGTCGGTGATTTTGAGTTGCTTTTTGGTAGCAGACAAACGAAACAGGTGAAACGCAACTTTTTTGTGCCAATAATGGGACTTTCTGGTTGATAAGTAGGGCTGTAGCATCTGGTCGTTTAAATCCACCCCCCCCCCCATGTACAAATTGTAGTCGTGGACACATTCAGGCTTTACAATGGAGCCGCGTCTTCTTGGGATCTCCACCATGGTGTCATTGTGGATCGTAGAGAGGATGTGGACATCTTTCTTGTCCCTCCACTTCATGGCCAACACCTCCTCGTTCCTCATGGATGCCGATTCTCCAGGTCGCAATTTTTTTGTCAATAAATTTTGTGGGAATCCCTTCCGTTTTTTTTTTTAAGGTACCGCAGGCCGGGGTTTGTTTACTGTAAAGGTGGCGAAAAAGGGGCAGGCTGGTATAATAATTATCAACATATAAATGGTAACCTTTTCCGAACAGGGGGTATGCCAACTCCCAGACAATTTTCCCACTGGTTCCAATATATGTGGGGCAATCACGGGGCTGGAGCTGGGAGTCTTTGCCTTCGTAGATCCTGAATTTGCAGACGTATCCAGTGGCTCGATCACATAATTTATTTAATTTTAACCCATACCTGGCTCTCTTGCTTGGTATGTACTGCTTGAACTGCAGTCGGCCGGTGAAATGTACGAGGGACTCGTCCACACAAATTTTTTGGTCTGGGATGAAAACGTCTTCAAATCGCTGGGAAAAGGCATTGATTAGGGGGCGTATCTTGTACAATTTGTCGTAGTTGGGATGATCTCGGGGAGGGCACTGTGAATTGTCATTGAAGTGGAGAAAGCGCATAATCATGTCGTATCTTTTCCTGGACATGACAGCGGAATATATGGGCATGTGTTGGATGGGGCGTTTGGACCAATATGAATGGACTTCGTTCTTTTTTGTAAGCCCCATATTGAACATAAGGCCCAAAAATAATTTAAATTCCTCCAATGTTAGACGCCGCCACTGGAACATGCGGGCGTAGGAAGAATTGGGGTTGGCAGCAATAAATTGGGATGCATACAGATTCGTTTGATCCACTATATTCTGCAGCAAATCTTGTGGGAAAAATAAACAAAAATAATCAAATTTAGAAAAATTTGTAGTGTCGGGCTGCACACCTGGCTGTGCGGTGAAAGGGGGGATGATAGCGGATCCTGAGTTGGCAGGCAACCATAAGGGGTTTGCCAGGGCATCGGGAAGGTAGGATTGGGGCTGGATTCTTCGGGTTGGGCGTGCATTTCCATTGCTTGTACTGGGCTCCTCTTCCTGGGGTATGGCGCTGCTGGTGGTGGGCAGTTCTCCTGATCTTGGTGCTGATCTTGGCGCTGATCTTGGTGCCGATCGCATTCTTTTGGGAGGGACGGTTTCCTCCGGGGACTCGGACTCTGAGCCACTATCCTCCACTGGCTCGTATTCCGAACCAGAATCGGATAATGGGAGCTCCCCGCTGCTCTCATCATCCGACATGGCAAGAATGGCATATGCCTCCTCAGGTGTGTAAACCCTTTGGGACATTATGGCAGTGCTTATTGGTGGGCCTGTGTAATGGTACTGCTGGTGGTAGTGGTGGCGGTCTGTGTGGTAGTACCGATGGAGTTATTAGTGGTGGGCCTGTGTGGTGGTACCGATGGCGGTATGGGTGGTGGTGGTACCAATGGCGGTACAGGTGGTGGTGGTACCAATGGCGGTACGGGTGGTGGTGGTGGTACCGGTGGCGGTACGGGTGGTGGTGGTAGCGATGGCGGTATGGGTGGTGGTGGTACCGATGGCGGTACAGGTGGTGGTGGTACCGATGGCGGTACAGGTGGTGGTGGTACGGGTGGTGATGGTACCGATGGCGGTACAGGTGGTGGTACAGGTGGTGGTGGCACTACCGACGGTGGTACGGGTGGTGGTACTGGTGGTGGTACCGATGGCGGCACTAGTGGTGATACTGGTAGCGGGCCTGTGTGGCAGTATAGATGCTGGGCCTGGTGGCGGTACTGGTGGTGGTACTGGTACCGATGGCGGTACTGGTAGCCTGTGTGGCAGTGCCAATGGAGGTGGGCCTGTGACAGATGATTGACAGATGGGCTGATTGATTGACAGATGGGCTGATTGATTGATTGACAGATGGGTTGATTGATTGACAGATGGGGTGATTGATTGACAGGTGGGGTGATTGATTGACAGGTGGGGTGATTGATTGACAGGTGGGGTGATTGATTGACAGATGGGCTGATTGATTGACAGATGGGCTGATTGACAGATGGGCTGATTGACAGATGGGCTGATTGACAGATGGGCTGATTGGCTGGGCTGATTGATGTGCTGGGCTGTGTGACAGGTCCTCTTTATGGGGGGGGGGCGTGTTGTGCACTGTAAACTTATGTAGACAAACTACACTGAGCTAACTTACTGATCTCTTCTCTCTCCTCACAGATCGGTGTGTGAGGAGAGAGCAGGGATCAGGTAGTAACTCCTGTGGAGTTTGTTTACATTTGTGACCGGCTGTGATTGGACACAGCCGGTCACGTGGTAAACAGCCAATTCATTGGCTGTTTACTCTGATCGGGGACGCGCTGTGTCCAAGGGACACTCGCCTTCCCCGATCCCCGCTCTGCAAGCCTGTGGCGGCGCGCACGGAGCGCGCCGCCGAGTTTCTTTTGACAGGTGATCGGCTGTGACTTTGACACAGCCGATCACATGGTAAACAGCCAATGAAATTGGCTGTTTACCGTGATCGGGGTAGCGCTGTGTCCGAGGGACACATGCCGTCCCCGATCACCGCGCTGCGCGCCCCCGCGGGCGCGCGCAAGGCAATATCCTGCAGGACGTCATATGACGTCCAGTATCGATATTGCAACTACTTCCCGGACGTCAATTCGCTATTGACTGGGCGGGAAGTGGTTAAAAATGCCATTTTTTAAATTGGGCATTAAAAACGATCGTGTGTAGGCTCCAGAGCATTTTTAACAATGTGAAAAATGGCCTAAAAAATGAGAACCTGCTCTATTTTTTCACGTCGTTTTTCACGTCGTCTTTTTTAACGACGTGAAAAACGGTAGTGTGTATGCTTTTACGAGGGGGGAAAAATGCGCATGCTCAGAATCAAGTATGAGACGGGAGCGCTCGTTCTGGTAAAACTAGCGTTCGTAATGGAGATAGCACATTCGTCATGCTGTAACGGACTGAAAAGCACGAGGCTGAAAAGCGCGAATCGTCGCTCAACAAACTTTACTAACATGAAGGGTGGCGCCATTCAAACTGAACTTCCCCTTTATAGTGCCGTCATACGTGTTGTACGTCACTGCGCTTTGCTCGAGTGTTTTTTTTAATGAACGTGTGTATGCAAGACAGGCTTGAGAGGAAACAAGAAAAATCACGTCGAGAAAAATGTTGTTTGTGAAAATGACATTAAAAACGATCGTGTGTACGCGGCATAAACCTTTAAAAACATCAACCTGTTGGTTTGCAGCATTGAGAGGATTGAAAAGTGATTTGTTGCGAGGTCCGCTGTCAGTGGGTACGGATGATAGATTGGTGGTTGGTTGAGAATTTTTATTTAAAAAATATTTCTTAATGTTTAATTTCCTTATATATCTGTGGACATCAATGAATACGTCAAACTTGTTGATTGGTCTCTTCAGACCACATTTCAGGCCAAGATGTAGAATGTTTGTTTCTTTATGTGTTAGTTGGACATCTGTCAAATTAAAGATTCCACCTATTCCCTCTCTCTCCTTCTTTTTCTGGAGCCTTCATCCGGCTCTACATCCTCTTGGTCTCCTCTCCTTTGATCTTGATATTGATGTTGTTCTCTCTCCCACCAAGGTGGTTCTCTCCATTGGGGTCCCCTCTGGTCGTGTGTTGGCTGAGGCTGCATCGGGGGCCTCCCTCTTCGTGGGGGATAACCTTGACCCCTTTTTCTGCCATCCTCTCCCCCTCCCTAAAAAAGGACGTGGGGATTGGTATCGTTCTCTATCTTCATATTGTTGTAATGTATCGTACCTATTGTGTACAGGTACTTGATATTGATTGCTATGTGAGGTATGATGCTGTGAATTAGCATGCCCACCTCTAGGTGGTCTTCCTCTACCTTGATAGACACCATTTCTGATGGGGGTGGAGTGTCCCATTGGAGGATGTGGGGGTACCAGTGCTCTCTGTTGATCACTAGTGGGCAAGTCATGGGTATTGGATGGTTGTGGTCTCTCTATAGGATTATCAGCTTGTGCCACTTCCATATTCAAATCACTCACAACCGGACCCTTCGTTTGTTGCCACAAATTTTCCAATCTCTCTTGACATTGCTAGTCACACAGCACACAGCATAATGAATTTACAACTATCTCCTTCTTGTCCATAAACAGAAGATAGATTGTGCACCATACTGTGTGCCCTTGTCTACTTTCTCCCATATGTGATGTGAGGCAATTGACAGTTATATGGTCACAGATCGTGATGCTGTTTTTTATGTTTTTTAAAGTTTCGCACTAATCACTCTATATTTTAGATGATTTTAGGTGTGATAATTATTGTTGATTTTTATATGATTTGTGTTCTTTTAGTAAAACACATCGTTACCTTTTATTTTATAATTGCTGTTTACCTCCGTGCTTTATGTTTGAGTTATGCGCCGTCAGCGTCCAATCAGGCGACAGTGTTTTGTGACATTCCTTCCAGCAATACCCAGAAGCTTGCAACCGAAAGACGCTGTGTCTATAAAACAGGAGGCTCATGTTCCTAGCACTGGGCTCAGTGCTTTTTATGTAAGTGAGATTTTTTTTGTAATAAATGTGATCGTTTTTAAATGAAACAGAGAGCACTATGGTTGTCTTTATGTTTTACATGAATACTGCTGAGAATTAATGTTTGGAGGAGCATCGCCATTTGTTAATGATCATCTGAAGACAGGATTCATCTATAATTATACCCCTCCAAGGGGAATGTGTGTCTTGGTCTTCTGTTAGCTCAGAAACCCAATCTTTGAGGTGAGCGGCCTGTGAAGTTGGTGACGGGAACACATGTATTGAAGCACTATTGATATATTGTTTTCAAGCACTCTGATCACTTTTGAGGATTTTCCACATCTAGCAACTTTTTTCCTTTCATTTGTTATTGTTCATACTGAATTTTGGGACCATTTTTTCCTTGATTCTTTTTGGACTTGTTTAGAATTTATTAAGTTATTTAGCGCTGCACTATTCTATTTGTACATGTTATTTGCAAGGAGTGTGATATATTGACCTTGAGTGCACAGCTGCTTTAGGGAACCTCTTCTGGGGTTCCATATTTTCACAGTTTTTTTCTTTTGCGCTGACTGAACCCACCATTTTTTCAGTGTTTAGTGCCTGTCATCTGTTGCCGAGGACGCTGATTGGCGATTGCTCTATGAGCATGGTAATTTAAAGATCGCGTGTGCGTTGTCACGTTACGCCCTCTGTCGAAGTCAGATGCCGAAAAGCGTCAGGGCGTAACCACGGCTACACGCGACCCGGAAGTGACGATTGCGCTCCAAGGCTGCGCTCCACCGTCCACTGCGTCCATTCGGAAGTGTCTGCAGGATCTGAAAGGACACACACACGCTCCGTGTGACGGCTGGATATGGTGATAGCGCCCTCTGGGGCCATTCTTTGCTAATTTTTCTGCTTGTTATTGTACGTAGTTAGATAAAGGGATCTCCTGCTGTATGGGAAACAGGTTTTAAATAAACAGGATTACACTATTGGTTTGCTATTTTCTGTTATTTTATGACCTGCATTGGAGCCCATTTCACTGGTGGACCCTGCGGAGAAGTGACGAGCCACAATAGAGTAGCTGATGTACCATTTTCACTTAAGGCCCATATATAATATGCTTCTGGTGAGTGTGAACCCCTAAGGGGATTATTCATCACGCGGTGGATTGCAATTGATGTCTTTGGTGGTGGAAGGTGCTCACACGGACCATTGTTGATACTCACCGTATTTTTCTCTGGACTGGCTGTTTGTCACATTACTACGTTTGGACTTTTTCCAGTGTTTTTTTCCACGGGTCTAATTTTAGTTTAAATTTCAGCGCTGTTTTATATTTATAACACTGTTCGCTGTATAAATGTGAATGGTCCCAAAAATGCGTCAAATGTGTCTGCCATAATATCGCAGTCCTGACAAAAATCGCAGATAACCGCCAATCCTAGTAAAAAAAATTATAAAAAAAAATGTCAGAATTCTATCCCCTATTTTGTGGCCGCTATAACTTTTGCGCAAACCAATCACTATACGCTTATTGCGTTTTGTTTTTTTGCCAAAATTATGTAGAAGAATACGTATCGGCCTAAACCAGTTGTTCGCAGCCTTTCTAGTGCCGTGACCCCTGGATAAAATTTTCCACGTTGTGGGGACCCCCTAACAGTAAAATTATTCTCGTAGCGTGGGTTGTCAGCACCCAAGGTAAGACAAGTCATTTGCGCCCCTAACCCATGGACATTTAGCGCTCCCTGAGTCCCTTCCACTCTTTGTTCTCCTTTCTTTCCCTTTTATCTCACTCTATCTTGATTTCTTGTTTTCCCCCATCCCTCTCTAGCCGTCTTTCTTGTTCTCTTATTCTTTCTCTCCCTTTTTCTTTGTTCCTCCCCCGCTTTTCCTCTCACTTCCATGTATTCTCTATTTTTATTCCTTCTCTTACTCCTTGGTGGGGGGGAGTTGGGATGAGTGGCAGTGCTGGTGGGGGGTGGGATGAGTGGCAGTGCTGGGGGGGAGTTCTGATCAGCCAACTTGGGTGCTCTTGATCAAGGTCATCTGTTGATCTGAATACTGTAGTGGGGACTTTTAATGGCAACTATAAATCACAGGTAGTGTTACTCACTGTGTCTCTGACTTTTTGGTGTCTCGTAGCAGTGACCTATGCCGAAATCAGGAGATAGGGTCTCCTCCAGGCGGCCGTGGGCAAAGAAAGAAAGATTACCGCTCTCCAAGCTCATGATCCCTTGTATAGCTCCCGCCCTACTCAAACTGACAGGTGCTGGCTCTGTTCAAGTCCATGAAGAAAGAAAAAATACTGGACTGCTGCACTCCATCAAAGGCGTCTTTATTGTGTAAAATCAATATAATCCAAAGTAATGCAGTCAAAATAAGAGTGGACAACAGGAAAACAAAATGGCTAATGTGTTTCACATCGTGAGATGCTTACTCATAGCATACTCGTGGGCCCCAGGAACAGCCCAGCTGGGCGGCTGCGAAAAAAGGTGGGAGAGCGGTGCAGGATTCAGGAACAGCCCAGGATTTGGTGACCCCTGGCAAATCATCATTCGACCCCCAAGGGGGTCCCGACCCCCAGGTTGAAAACCACTGGCCTAAACTGTGAAAAAAAATATTTTTAAAAAAATTGGGATTTTTATTATAGCAAAAATTTCGCTCTTTTTTTGTTTATACCGCAAAAAATAAAAACCGCAGAGGTGATCAAATACCACCAAAAGAAAGCTCTATTTGTGGGAAAAAAAAGGACATCAATTTTGTTTGGGAGCCACGTCGCACGGCCGTGCAATTGTCATTCAAAGCGTGACAGTGCCGAAAGCTGAAATTTCGCCTGGGCAGGGAGGGGGTATATGTGCCTAGTAAGCAAGTGGTTAAGGAGTGAAATAAGTATTTGCCCCCTTCGCAAAACATGACTTAGTACTTGGTGGCAAAACCCTGGTTGGCAATGAGAAGTCAGATGTTTCTTGTAGTTGGCCATCAGGTTTGCAGACATCGCAGGAGGGATTTTGTCCCACTCCGCTTTGCAGATCCTCTCCAAGTCATTTAGGTTTCAACTTTGACGTTTGGTAACTCAAACCTTCAGCTCCCTCCACATATTTTCTATGGGATTAAAGTCTGAAGACTGGCTATGCCACTCCAGAACCTTAATGTGCTTCTTCTTGAGCCACTTCTTTTGTTGCCTTGGCCGTGTGTTTTGGGTCATTGTCATGCTGGAATACCCATCCACTACCCATTTTCAATGACCTGGCTGAGGGAAGGAGGTTCTCACCCAAGATTTGATGGTACATATCAGGTCCATCATCCCTTTGATGCGGTAAAGTTGTCCTGTCCACTTAGCAGAAAAACACCCCCAAAGCATAATGTTTCCACCTCCATGTTTGACGGTGGGGATGATGTTCTTGGGGTCATAGGCAGCATTCCTCCTCCTCCAAACACAGTTGATGCCAAAGAGCTCGATTTTGGTCTCATCTGACCACGACACTTTCACCCAGTTCTCTTCGGAATTATTCAGATGTTCATCACCAGTCTTCAGATGGGCCTGTACTTGTGCTTTCTTATGCAGGGGGACCTTGCGGGCGCTACAGGATTTCAGTCCTTCACGGCATAGTGTGTTACCAATTGTTTTCTTGGTGATTATGGTCCCAGCTGCCTTGAGATCATTGACAAGATTCTCCCGTGTAGTTCTGGGCTGATTCCTCACTGTTCTCATGATCATTGAAACTCCACAAGGGGAGATCTTGCATGGAGCCCCAGACCGAGGGAGATTGACAGTTATTTTGTGTTTTTTCTATTTGCAAATAATCGCCCCAACTGTTGTCACCCTCTCACCAAGCTGCTTGGCAATGGTCTTATAGCCCATTCCAGCCTTGTGTAGGTCTACAATCTTGTCCCTGACATCCTTGGACAGCTCTTTGGTCTTGGCCATGGTGGAGAGATGAAATCTTGCTGATTGATATGAGATAATTAACTTATTTTACTCATTAAAATGAAAATCAATTTATAACTTTTTTGAAATGCGTTATTTTTTGGGGATAATTTAGTTGTTATTCTGTCTCTCACTGTTAAAATAAAGCTACCATTAATATTATGGACTAATCATGTTATTGTCAGTGGGCAAATGTACAAAATCAGCAGGGGATCAAATAATTGTTTCCCTCACTGTACCATCAAACTGTACTGTCCACCTGATGAAAACCTGCAGAGAAAATTTTGATGGCTTTGCCTTTCTTGAACTGCAGAGACTTGTGACTTTTCTCAGCAACCTCACATACCCTTTTCCCCAAGCTGAGCTGTTAGATATATACAGAACGATTCAATGGTTTCTAGAACCACAAGCTTTTTTCTCTTTTGTGCAGCTGCTTATAAGTATCCTACCACAGGCACAGGCCCAAAACTGCTTAACTGCTTTTTGGTGAATACAGTTCCGGGTTAGGTATGCATCTTGCATCTCTAAGCTTACAAAGCCGAGAATTGTCTTAGTCTTAAGGTATCCATTTTTTGCAAATGTTATCAAACTGTACAAACTGTTATCTACAGTTGAAAGGTTTTGCGTTTTACATTGTGTTTAATTTAGCATTTGGCACAATAGGCACGCATTTGGGATAGCGGCGATTTGAAAGAGTCTTTAATCCTGCACAATAAGCATGCCAAATTTTCCTGAGTAGAGAAAGGGGTTTAGGTCACTAAACAGAGCCACAAATGAAGATTACTCAGCCATATTTGGTAAAACTGCAATTTAGGTGAATAAGGCACATTAGGGAAAATTTTCTTAATATAACTAGGCTGCTAAATAAGTATAATAACCAAATTCATCTACATTGGCAGTGATGTAGCCACTTTCAGTATTTGCAGTTGAGTCATTTTTTAACAAGCTGAGTTATGACTTGGTTTATTCCAGGCTAATAAAAAGTAATGACTGAATATGTGATCATGAGCTGAATATTACTGTAACTATTCCTTACATTATACATTTACACTGTGTCAAATTTTGTGAAGTTTTTTTTTTTTAATCGTATATGCATTATAAGCATCTATTAATTGTGTTTTTGTATATTAGTTTGAGATTTGTGTAGCACCCTCTAGTGTGCTAGAAATGTAATATTATTTTTTTTGTATAAATTGTTTGGCTTAGCTGGCAGCCTGGACTGAATCTGGGTCAGGGTGTCTGATCCAGGGAGGCTGGATAACTCATCAGGCAGCATCTCTGGTACCTCCCCCTACTTGCTGGAACCTTGAAGAAGCTTCCAGAAGTATGAGAGGGAGGTTAGGAGAAGCTGCCTGGAGTATTGAGGAGGGCCACAGCCAATCCCCCAGCAAATGGGCTGGCAGGAGGTAGGCCCCTCGTAAGCAGGGGCAGTGTGGGTGGAAGCTGGAGATGGAGTGCTGGAGTGCTGAGAAGGCTGTCGGAGGCCTTGAGGGTAGCCCCCTAGTCTGGGGGGGATGACTTCGGCCCTGGGACTCGGGTGCTGAAGGGACCCTCTCAAGACACAAGGAGGAGTCCTGTCCAGAGGCCCAGGAGCAGGAGTGAGGACAGCAGGAGCCAGCTAGCATGTCCGGGAGATCTCCAAGGAGAAGACAGCCGGGTGGCTGGTAAATGAGACAGTAGCCATCAGGGCTAGTGAAAGGGGCAGCTGCAGCCAGGTGGGCTGGCAGTGCCTGAAGAGGTGGTGCTGGGATCAGTAGCCACAGGAATGTAGCTGGACACTGGACTTTTTCTCTACACAACCAAAGGGGCCCATGGTGCCCTGCCAGATTTACCAGTGTTCCAGCTGGGTTTCAGTTGTTTTTGCAAGCAAGTGATAATCATCCCATCCTCGTCCAAGTTTATTAACCCCTAAGAAAAATTCTAAAACAAAGCTGCTGGACTATTTACCTGTCTCAAGCAAGCCTGTGAAAATTCGGTGTGCCTGGCTGTGCAGAGTGGGGATCCCTATTTACCAGCGGCTCCTATGGCGGGTATGCTAGATTTGGGGGCTCGTCTAGGAGATCCCCATGGCAACCTGCCAGACATTTCTCCTAGCAACCAGAGTTTCAACGAGCTAGAAAACTGCACTTTGTTCCAGGACCACTTTGAGGTTAAAAACAGGGACACGGACTTATGTGCTCTGCCTATTTGTGACTGTTTGCTATAACCAAGTGCCGTTGCCCTAAGTAACCAGTGGTAGCTGCTACTGGAACTGTTGCAGCCCTGCATACCCATTTCCCCAACCATGGTTGTGTTAAACCCTGCTATTCGGTGAACTGTAGCATGTGCTGTCACCTGTGGCAACCACGGCGGGCGATCGGGCCCATGGATTACAAAACGTACAGCAATCTGCTTAAAGCTAGAAAAAGTGACTCTATGCTGCAATGTCCTGTTAAGAACAGTAAAGTGTGCATAAAGATGTCTGCTGTTGCCCATGGTAATCGGGGGAAGCCAGCGGGTGCCTGCGGAAGGGGGTCTGTCAGTTGTCCAACCACGGCTGATGTAAGGAACTATCCTAACCCTGCTGATTACAGTGAGATATGTGTTACAGACTTTGAATAGTGAGTTTGCGGATTGGTCATCACACAGTAGCTCGGAAGAGGTGTTGGAGTGGGGAGACTCCCAGGAACTTGTGGAAGTTTGTCCAAGGTGTTGAATGTGCCAGATCAAGCTGAAGGGACCGGAGAAGCCGTGCAGATCCCAGTTAGTGTCAGACAGACTTTCCTCTCAGACCCTCCACCACCCAGACCAGAGCAGCTGAGTACAGGCAGTGGGTAGTGAGGTCGCCCAACGCCTGTGTTATTCCTGGGATGGGAAAGCCAGAAGAACTGCTCAGGTTTTCCAGATCCCAGGGGGAAGTACAGCGTAAAACAGCTCTGGAGTGGGGTCTGAACTATCCCTATGTCCCTCCTGACCACATGGACATCATTAAAGAATCCCAGAGAGAGTGGGAGGATCACCTGGTAAGGGAGTACATGCATACAGTATCCCCAAGCCTCTGTGGGTGCCAGATTGTGAGCAGACCTAGGCCCGGTTTCAGGAAATTTGTCAAGAATGGAGACTTGGGAGAGCAATCTACAAAGACAGAGTGGTGGTTGTGAAAGCAGGACAGCCCACCAGGAGTCATTCTGTCACTGTGAGAAGAGCTAACTGCAACTTAAAGACATTGACAAATCATGATTTCTACCTGTGAAGGACTGATGGGAATGTTCAGCTTGCAGGTAGAGATTTTCACATGGACAGCATGGAGGAGAATTGCTGTCTGTGTTTCTTGCTTTTATGGACTAGGCTGGCCGAACACCCTTTCTGTTTCAGATGGACATCCCATTTCCAACTGAAGAACTTTGTGTGAGGCCTATGACATTGACACAGCCTTTTTGAAAAGAGCTTGATGACAGAAGGGGAGGGGCCCCTCCCACTAGAGACTGAAAAAAAAGATGTGTGTGTGCTGCACAATATTTGTTTCTGCAGGTTCATAACCCCCTGCTGACAGAATTTATTTATTTATTTCAGGTACTTATATAGCGCCGTCAATTTACGCAGCGCTTTACATATACATTCACATCAGTCCCTACCCTCAAGGAGCTTACAACCTAAGGTCCCTAACAATCATACATTTACTAGGGGCCAATTTACGCAGGATCCGATTAACCTACCAGCGTGTCTTTAAAGTGTGGGAAGAAACCCACGCAGGCACAGGGAGAACATGCAAACTCCAGGCAGATGGTGTTGTGGTTGGGATTTGAACCAGCAACCCTTTTTGCTGCTAGGTGAGAGTGCTAACCACTACACCATTGTGCTGCCCAGAATGTACAGTTAGGTAATAAGTTAGAGTTAGAAGTGTGTTTTTTCGTTCTGTTTTGCAGGTATCGTTGTGGGTGGCTGTTCATCCTGCTTATTGTGGACTCAATATTTTCCAGCCTGCTGGGAGGGCTTCCCTCTAAGGGCAGGCATGTCCAAAGTCCGGCCTGCGGGCCAATTGCGGCCCCCGTTATGGTTTAATGTGGCCCCCCCTGGTCATTTGGATTTATATATATCTTTTGTGGATCTGTCAGATTACAAACAGGAGAATCTCCTCTTTACTCCTCGGCATCTGTAATAGGAAGTTCCGTCTCATGGGTTGCCATTGGACGACTCCTCTGTCTATCATAGGAGGTGGGACATTTTATTAAAGAGGCTGCTGTGTAAACAGGAGATGCTCCTGTATGTAATCTGTTGGCACTCGTCCCGCCGCCCCCCCTGTCCCCTCCGAGGCTGCAGATGGGCATCGATCAGGCTGCACTGATGGCAATGGAGAGGCTTCATTCATGGAAATAGTGAGGCTGCATTCATGGCAATTGTAAGGCTGCAGATGGGCACTGATTAAGCTGCATTGATGGGCACTGACCCTTATTTTGCTTCACAGTTCTTTATTTAAAATTTTATTTTTTTCCAGAAACTTCCCTCCTAAATTTAAGGTGCGTGTTATACGCCGATAAATACGGTATATCCAAATAACACGCCCAAGCTCATTCTTAGTCCTGAGTGGTGCTCAGGGATTCGTAGGGGCCACAAAAGAGATATATATATATATCTCCAAATAACACGCCTGAGCTTTTGTTGGGCAGTGTATTAGTGCTCGGACGAACACACTTAGACCGACTTTTATTGGTTCAAAGAATGTCAGGCAAAATGGTCGGCCCTCACACATGTTCACTTCATTAAATCTGGCCCTCTTTAAAATACGTTTGGACACCCCTGCTCTAGGGGGAGGTGCTCCAGCTTAATTCTGCATGATTTATATTATGTAGAGTTAGCTGCAGGGACCTGCAGCTAGGATGTAAATACTGATGATTTGTGATGTATTGTACATATGTATTTTCTTTTGAAGAGATGCTGTCTATTTTTGTATAGCTAATTTATTTGTAAATAGCCCATCCAAATTGTCTGTCTTTTCCCCTCCCTCTATTTTTTTATGGGATGCCCTTGCTCCTCGGCCCAGGAGCTATTTTTATTACATTTTTCCCAGCCACAGGGACAGGCTGTCTCATCTGACCAGAGCACCTTCTTCCAGATGTTTGCTGTGCCCCCCACATGGCTTCTCGCAAACTGCAAATGGGACTTCTTATGACTTTCTTTCAACAATGGCTTTCTTCTTGCCACTCTTCCATAAAGGCCAGATTTGTGGAGTGTTCGACTAATAGTTGTCCTGTGGAAAGATTCTCTCACCTGAGCTGTGGATCTCTGCAGCTCCTCCAGAGTTACCATGGGCTCATTGACTGCTTCTCTGATGAATGTTCTCCTTGCCTGGCCTTTCAGTTTAGGTTGACGGCCATGTCTTAGTAGGTTTGCAGTTGTGCCATACTCTTTCCATTTTTGGATTATGGATTGAACAGTGCTCCGTGAGATGTTCAAAGCTTGGGGTATTTTTTTATAACCTAACCCTGCTTTAAACTTCTCCACAACTTTATCCCTGACCTGTCTGGTGTGTTCCTTGGTCTTCATGATGCTGTTTGTTCACTAAGGTCCTCTAACAAACCTCTGAGGGTTTCACAGAACAGCTGTATTTATACTGAGATTAAATTACACACAGGTGGACTCTACTAATTAGGTGACTCACAAAGGCAATTGGTTCCACTAGATTTTAGTTAGGGGGAGCAGAGTAAAGGGGGCTTAATACAAATGTACGCCACAGTTTTCAGATTTTTATTTGTAAAAAATTCTGAAAAAAAATGTATCCGTTTTCTTCCAGTTCACAAATATGTGCCACTTTGTGTCGGTCTATCAAATGAAATCCCAATAACATACATTTAGGTTTTTGGTTATAACATGACAAAATGTGAAAAATTTCAAGGGTTATGAATACTTTTTCAAGGCACTGTAGCAATTTATTGTAGCGGGTGGTTATATTTAGGGGAAGTATCTGAGTGGTAAAAAGGCTCAGGTACGCTAATTGTTAGGGTTTGTGGACCATTTTGGCTCGTGGAGGATATCAATGGTGTCCAGTTCCCTGAGGCCTATATGTGGCGCTGTCGCCATAGGCTGGGGTTGAACCACCATTGGAGGGCTGTGCCTTTTTGTGTCCCCTCGTGGCAGTAGTACAGCGGGGCGGGCAACCTGCCGTGCCTGCCAGGAGAGGGTATAAAAGGGGCAGACATCTTCCGGTCGAGGGCCGAGCCCCAGGCACCTTCAGCCTGGGGGCTGCTGTTCGTGACACCCAGGTGCCCTTGGCCTGGGTGTGTGTGAGGATGGTCTCCGGGTGCTCCTAGGCCCAGAGACTGAACTGCTGTTCCATCCCCAGACACCTTAGGTCTGGGAGTGAGGTACTTTTGAGAAGGTCAGGGACCCAGCAACCTTCGGCTGGGTTCTGCGAGTGATCGAGGGCTCCCAGGGATCCGCCTCGCAAGGGGACCCGTATCCTGGATCGAGGAGGCCAGGGAGGTGACCCTTTCTGAAGACCCAGCGCAGAGTCGTGGTGACAGAAGGGGCCTCTGGTAACTCTCCGGAGGGATGTTTTCTCCCTACAGAGGCCTAACTATTCAAGGAAGGAAAAGTGCATTTTTTGTAGGTCATAGTGGCAGTGACTCTACGCACACCAGGTCAGTGGCAGTGACTACAACTATTCACCAGGTCAGTGGCAGTGACTACAACTATTCAGCAAGTCAGTGGCAGTGACTGTGCACCAAGCTGTTCGTGCTAATCAGAACAGTGCTCCCCTAATCAACGCTAGGTTTGTGCCTGGACCTCTTCCCACCTTATCTGGATTGTTCTTGTCCCAACCTGTCTGCTCTCACAGAGACTATTTATTGTTCTCATAAATAAATATTGAGTTTGACTCTCAGTTGGTGTGGACAGTCATTTTACTGAGGAGAACTAAAGGACTTGTTTCTGGCTACCGCAGAAGCGAGTCTAACACCAACTGCAGGCAGGCCCGAGAAATCCAACCCCCGCTCAACCTCCCCATCCAGGAGGGTACGGGCTTGTGGTACGGTGTGCCTCAGTCTTTCCTGCGGAAGAGCCAAGAAGAGAAAAGCAGGTAAAGTCTGGGGTTGGTGCGCTACATTATATTTACTAAAATAATTGCATTTCCATGATCTGTGTACTGTGGGAGACCAGATATAGTGGATGTAGGGTCCTGGGTTTTGTAACACTTTATCTTTTCTAGAACATTTACCTCATGGTCTTCAGCTGTGGGTGTTTAGACCATTCAACATTCATGTTTACTTTCCTTAACAGAAATCAGAGTTTGCTGCCATAACCATACAGTATGAATTGGGACAGAGACAACTTTTTAGAGTAAAGGAGGAGGTTTAAACAGGATGCTCGTCATATCTTCAAAAATCCTCCTAAAGTAAAAAAATTAAGAATACTGTTATGTATGTGTGAGGACAGCAAACAGCCCAGTGCTTATCACAAAATTTATGTAATCCAAAAGCAAACCCAATTTACAACATACAAATTCTATAACATATCGCAAAGTATAAGTGAATCAACTGAGCAGTTTATGGCAATCATAAAATTCACTGATTAAATGATTTGTGACAGAAATGTGTTCCTAACAAACTCTCTCAAAATAGCAAAAAGAGTAAATAGTAAATCAGGCAAGTCTGCTGCAGAAAAACTGATATTGCAATAATCCACCAGGCTGACACCAGGTACTCTTAAAACATATCAGTAGGCAAAGGGCCGCTCGCTATTCCAGACAGACACAGCAAGATAAAGACAAACATATGCAGCAGGTAGATGAGATCACACACATGGCAAAACCATATTTCAAAGAGTTTATGGCTTGCCATTGATTCATCTTAGCTTCCAATAAACCATGCTGTTTCACTTATCCTGTACCCTGTCTACCTTGGAAGACCTCAAAATGCCATCTGATATCAAGATCCGTCTGCAAAAAGCAATGTCCGGTATGAAAGACAGACCCTTAAAAATAAAATCAAGAGAACATAAGAGAACATAAAACATAAAACCAACCAATAAGGAGCATAAAATCAAGCAATGCTGCAGTAAACCTCCCATTTGTTAAACTGATAGTGGGGACAGAAAGTCAAACAACAGAGGCTTCCCTGGAGAATATCCTTAGTACCCAGTATAGCAGTAAGACCACATCATGTCAATGTACTTAGCAGTAAGGAAACAATTACAAAGTATTCTACCTACTAAATCTCTACCAGGTACATCATTGCACATCTTCATCATCAAATTTGCACACTATATGGATATAAATATCTTTTTATGCTTGAAAAGGTAGACAGGCTCTTTCTGAGTGAAATACTTTATTATGGAAGTATTTCCCAATTTTCAGCTGACATTCAGCATCAAAGACCAATTTCAGTAAAAAAAAAGTGCATTACAGATACACAATGCTATACCTACACATACTACAAAACAGAAATTGATGCTTTTTTTGTTTAGACTTCATTGCCTGTTCTCTCACCTGGGCACAAAATAAAAAAAGAAAACAGAGTATTTCAGAAATATTAGTTCTGATTTCCCGTAGTGAGGAGCAAGCGCAGGAGGATTAATAGGGTTTCAGACTGCTATAATAGTTAGAGATCTTGGATGGCAATTTTATCTTGTTATATGTTGGCAGTATAGTTCAATGCAGCAATTATGGCTCATATACTTGTAGCACTCCCTCTGTACATAGTGTAGATATTATAGGTAAATTTAGTTAGGCTCCACTGGCTTCAGGGTTAATAATTGGGTTGTTCATAATTTCTAATAGGCTCTGAGGGCTGAGTCTCTGTCACCTCCCTCTGGCTTCTAGAATCGTCCTAAAGGTTCTAGAACTTAGGGGGTGGAATGACAGAGACAGAAAGCCTAAATATTTGTGGGGTCTTTAACAAGCCCTGGGTGAGGATAGCCCAGAAGGTGAAGAGATGGCCCATAAATATTCTGAAGCCTTGCCATGAGAAGTAGAGCCCAGGGTCCAGAGGCCTGAAGGGGACCTCTGTGCTGGAGGACTCTGTCTGCAGGCAGAAGGCATGTAGTGACAGAAGAAAGCGAGAGGGAGGGAGAGAGAAGGAGCCAGAGAGGAACCTTCACCCCCTTGGCCAGGCTTGGTAGAGACACCCTGGAAGAAAGTGGGACCTGTTCAGCAAGAGGCCTGTGCAGCAGTTGCCACATATTCTGTAGGACTTACAAGAAACCAAGTGAGTAACCTCTACTTATTCACCCCCAAAGCCTATAGGGGAGACGAGAAGTTCCTTGGTGGGCGGTAAGCCGTGTAACTGTCTGTAACTTCCGGGTAGTAGGGGGACCAATAGGTCAATAATGACAACGTGAAAGAAACAAAAATAATCCCATGTACATAAGAATTCACAGCCTTTGCTCAATACTTTATTGAAGCACCTTTGGCACCAATTACAGCCTCAAGTCTTTTTGAATATGATGCTATAAGTTTGGCACATCTATTTTTGGGCAGTTTCTCCCATTCTTCTTTTCAGTCTCCCAGTTCCTGCTGCTGAAAAACATCCCCACAGCATGATGCTGCCACCACAATGCTACACTGTAGAGATGGTATTGGCCAGGGATAAGCGGTGCCTGGTTTCCTCCTGACATGACTTGTATGGAAAAATTTATGGCAGGGTGCAATCTGGCGCATGCCCTTTAAATACCGAAACATGATCTTGCCTCTGACACTTCACACTTTAAAATCTTGGAGGTTATCACTAGATGCATGGAGATACACTAGTTTTCAATTTTAGCTCCACTGTGCAACAGCTCCCTGACTCCCTTTGAATCCATTTTTATAGGGGAACCCATTCACAAAGCTCTCTTGCCCATTTAACAAAATTGTTCCTCCATGGCAAACCAAAAGGCCTTTAATTTTTCAGGGAGTGAGAGCCAGAACTGGACTCACAGACTCCCAGAAAGCCCAAATCATCTGCTTGACACATATGGTGACATTATACCACCAATAGCGCTCAGACACCCACAAAGGGGACATAATATTGACAACGTATTGCATATAATCCCCTTGCATACACACATCACTGTCTTGTTCTGGGACCCAGTCCATCAGCACACCCAGAACTATTACTGAGCCTCTGCCAAGGGCCCATGATCAACAACTAACGATCAGCATCAGGCAGGGCTTGTGATGATGTCAGCACTGTGCAGCCAACCACACCATGCGTCATGGCCATGATGCTGAGTCAAGCCAACATAAAGAGGTTGACCTGTTTGACAATGTAAACCTTGTACTTTGAGTATAAGTCTTACAATGTTTAGTTTGATGTTTACCCCATGGTTATCAGAGGCTGTAGAGCCTATCTAGCCATATAAAAATGCCCACTGCATTTCAATCACCTTGAGTGAATATGCAAATGAATTGAGAAGGGGGCATACTGTGCAAGAGGGTTGTAGGCGGTTGGGGTGGGGAAGGTAGGTGTAAAAAGGGGTTGTAACGGCACCCCAAATATCAAGGGGGTTAACGCCGTTTCCTCGGTCCCCTCTCCTAGACACACATCCACTCGCTACCAATCTTCCACAGCCAAACGATCCCTTCCCATGGGAACCAATCCCTCTGGAAGAAACGAGACGCACTCTGTATTCTTCTGGGGTAGAAAATACTTCTTTATTGAGAAAACATTGAAACTTTATACACAATTCAATACACATTAGTTAACATGAACAAGGGTCCAGCTCCACCCACACCTTACAAGACTCAACGCATTATTTTGACCACTGTTAGGAGACAACAGGCTTCACACAATAGATCCTAAAGATCCCCAATACACATCTTATCACAAAGTGTTTGGCAGACGGTCTGTCAGGAGACAACAAGTTCTAATCCCTTTACATCTTAAATCCCTTTGTATTGTAAATCCCAGTCTGCCTTTACAATACACACAAGTATAGTGTTAATTACCTCTATTCACACCAGACCTTCCCCAGTCACAATGAACAATAGAATGCAAAACACCTTAATTCCTCACAGCAATGATTACACAAAGGCAGGGCTGTGGGTGAAGATATTAGCATCTAAGAGTATGCGTCCAAACATCATGAAGGCGTCACTTTTCAATTAACCTGTTGAGGTCATAATCAAACAGTAAAAGTTCTTTGCAGATATCCTGGGGAATATGGTGGCTAAATATTAGAGACCCATTTTAGGTAGCCCAAGATATATTTCTTAATGCCCATTATTTCCTGGCTCACCCTGTGTCCAAAGTGACCCTCCTGTCACAGGGGTTATTAGTGTTGGATAGTGGTGCAACGGATCGGTGACGATCCGTGATCCGAACGGGTCACCCCGTTCGGATCGACACACACCGCGATCTGCGGAGCGATCCGCGGCCTCGGCCTTAGGAAAGGCCGCGGCTTCGGCCTAGCTCCGGAGCCGCGGCCATCTTGGTACACCCGGCGGCGGCGGCCGCCTTGTGCGTGCTGACGTCATCACCCCTCACCCTCGCTGCTCGTGGATCTGAACTGGCCGGCGGGAGAGTAAGGTAAGTGGGGGAGATGCCCATTACAGGGGGAGAAGATTGTGGATATTACAGGGGGAGAAGATTGTGGATATTACAGGGGGAGAAGATTGTGGATATTACAGGGGGGGAAGATTGTGGATATTACAGGGGGGGGAGATTATGGATATTACAGTGAGGGGGGAAATTACATGGATATTAGTAATTTTTTTTTTTTTTCAGATCCGAAAATGATCCGATCCGTGACCCCTGATCCGAGGATCGATCCGATCCGTGAGTTTTTTGATCCGTTGCACCCCTAGTGTTGGAGTATTTAACTACAGGAGGTAAAGAGGTGATCATGTTAGATGCAGAGGGAGGAACACATATTGGGATATTAGGTGTGAAGCCTTGGGTACAGGATTGATGCTCAGAGGCTCCGTCTCAATGGGCACAGAAGGTATTTCAAGCTATGTCACTGTTTCATTGAAGCCTCCCTTCTTGGATATGGTGCTCCTAAACCTAATAAACTTACTGACTTTTTGGAAATTTGGAAATTATTTTCTTAGCCAGCAAAAAAACAAAACAGTTCATTGGTCATAATAATGCAGCAGTAAAAAGGTTATTTGAAAAGCAGTAAAGCTGTTTTAAGTGTATGACGAACAGTCACGCACTCAGGCCAAAACGCTGACTGATTTACAACTTAGAACTGACATGCCTTTGTCCAAAACAAGCTCTTGTATGTCATACAATAACTAGTCCATCACTATGACCACTATCACTATGTCCTGTAAATATTACTTATGTTCTGCTTCGCTTTATCCCAGTGTAAATATATCTATAAAAAATATGGACACTGGACATAAAGCAGAAAAAAACACATATTTACATACAAAATGGGCACCACAGCAAAAGTAATAGTCACTGTTTTGGAATGTAAATCAGATATAATTGCTATCATATTGCACATTTTATATTGGGCATTTTATATTGGGCACCTAAATTTTGGAGATTTATGTGATTTATGTGAATTTCTGAGCAATACAGAATGCCATGACAGGGAATTGGATGTCACATATGGTACCCAAAATAAAAAACACCACTTCAAACTTAAGTAATTAACTATAAAAATAATAAACTACTTAGACTGGCCATAGATTATTCCTTTTTTTTTGATCAGCCACTGGGCTGATCAAAAAAAAGGAATAAATTCCCTTAACCTCACAAGCGGGGTGGATGGAGTAATCCTCCCCTCTGTCAGAATACAGTGATCAGCCCTGCAGCTGATTGGCTGAAGTCAATTGATCAAGAAATATGTTCCAACATTCCCAATCGAGAGAAGTCAATGGTTAGATAAACTTCTGTCAAGTGGGAATGGGCATAGATGGATCAAAATTCAGTTGGTCCCTGCTGAACTGGCTGAATTTCGATCCATCTAAATCTTGGGTTTAGATACACTTAAATTTTTGTTGTATTATTGGAACTGGAAGTAGTTTACTCAAACAGGGGCAAAGACAAAAATTCAAACCTTACAGAGGTTCCAACCTTCTCTTCTCTATCGAAAACTAAAAAAATTATTCTGGACGTAAGGTATTTGTAGACATAAGATTATTGTTGATTGATATTTGTTACTGCAGCTTTCTGTGGTATAGATTAGAGCACAAGTAAGACTTACAAACTAAGTGGAAAAGCTCCAGGCTGGGTTGGGGAAATGCATTTGCTAACCTATGATTCTTTGATGACATGAGAAGGTCTGCAGGTCACTGCTTACGTGCACTTGGGGAAGGGAAAATGCTTTGGTAGTCAATACACTAAACACACTGGGTGCCAAGCTATTTACACTACGCTCTGCTTGCAATTTTTGTGATCACTTTCTACATGCATCTTACAAGCTGCCTGTGCCCATTTTTTACCTGATTTTATGTCAATAAATGTTTTTATACCATCTCACCCCGATTCATCTGCACTATGTGGAGGCTTTTTTTGTTTCTTTCCATGATTTTTATCTGAAGTTTGGACATCACATATCCTGGCCTGCTGAGATCAAGTTTGTCATATCCTGCACTTTACACCTGCAATTGGCGGTGTCCAGGGCCGCTGATAGAAATCGTGGGGCCCCGTACAGCCTACCTGATGGGGCCCCCTTCAGCCCCGCCCCTGGTCCTGCCCCTGGTCCCTCCTTTAGCCCCACCCTTGGCCCCTCCCCAGACCCCACCTTGAAACAAAGTGCAGGTAATGGTGGCGATCAGCGACTTGATAGCGGGACATGCCAATGTCATAATGTGCTGCAGACAGTGCCATTCATGCCAATTCCATATCGCATGTGCTGCCTGCAGTGACAAAAGTGCCACCCATGCTGCCAATGCCATAACGCATGTGCTGCCTGCAGAGACAGTGCCACCCATGCTGCCAGTGCCATTATGGCATTGGGAGCATGGGTGGCACTGTCTCTGCAGGCAGCACATGCATTATGGCATTGGTAGCATGGGTGGCACTGCATTATGGCATTGGTAGCATGGGTGGCTAGAGATGCCTCTAGCTGCAGGCATCATTCAGATATCCCCCCAGAAACCCAGGACGTCATATGACGTCCACCCGGAGGAAGAGAGGGTTCCTGCCGGCGTCATTTTACAATGACCCGGTATGGAAGTGGTTAAACAGGCTAAGGTCATACACAGATAAGCAGGCAGGTTAGGCAGAAGAGTAGTCCTTAGGATAAGCCGGGGGTCATACACAGGCAAGCAGGCTGATTAGGCATAAGAGTAGTCCTTGGGGTAAGCTGGGTCAGAGCCAGGAGAAGATCAGGGTAAGCCAAGGAACAATCCGGGTCACAGCAAGACAACAGGAAACAGGAAACAGGAAACTGGTGCAGGTTCAGGAACTCAGGGAGAGCTGAAGACAATCCAGCAATTTGGGTCAGACAGAGGAAGCCTTATATAGGCCAGCAGGGGGAACCATCTGTCACATGATGCGCCTATGGCGCCCATTTCATTTACTGACAAGATTGCCCGTATTTCCACGGCCTATTCCCTGACAGGGGGATGGATGGTGGTTGTTGCGATCGCTGGCAAATATTTTTTTTTTTATTATTATTATTCTGCATTCTTTCATCCTAGATAGCCGGGCCCCCCTGCTGGCCGGGGCCCAGTACAACAGGGCCAGTTGTATTGGCTTATCAGCGGCCCTGGCGGTGTCTGACTGAGACGGTATTACCAGAGATATCCAGCGTTCCCTTCACAAGATCATCCTTTGGAGGTTGAGCCCAGGAGATTTTGTTTATGCCTGATTGACACACCGCCGCTGGCGTGTGTGTTCTCTACTCATGGTAAGAGTATTCATTTCTTACCCCCTGCCTAGATGTTGGATTTACATCAGTGAAAATTCTGTGGGTTACGCATTCCGTGCAGTATGCTTATTGTAGCTGTCTAGCAGAGATTCAGACACTTCATTACTTCACTCAAGAGAACTCATCATTTGACCACTTTATGAACTTATATTTATTATTTCATATGTGGGACTTATGACATTGGTGTCAGTTTTACCTATTTTTTTTCATTATATTTTTGATCACTTATTACTTGTTCACCAAGTCTAAGTACTTATGGTTCATTTGATTTTATGATCATTGCTATTGCATGTGTAACTAGCACCCCACTGGTGCCCTCCCAGTGTGTTATTTCACAGTTTACCTGCTTTTGCTGGACACTTTTGTGTGCACATTTCATCTTCTATATTTGATATTAGGGGTGTTTAACTCTCACTAGCGCCGCATTTTTTATTTTTTATCTGATTTGTGCAATATGTCATATTGTTGATGCTGGCTGCTTTATTGTTCCACTAGTAGCGCAACTTTCCCCCCACTTTAATGCACTAAACAACATCTAATACTTATACCCAGCTTTATGTTTTTATAATAAAAATAATTATAATAATAATATTATACTTATTCAAAATATTTCTGACATAATACCTTAATTTCCAAGCTACAGAGTATAATTATGAAAACAATTAATTTACAGTAAGAGACTATAAGGTTGATCTTTGGTGGCTTTATATGACCTATGGTCCACAATTTGGAAATTCTTTGCTTTGAAATTGTACAGCTATACTAATGTGTTAATGCAACATGTGATATGAATGGAGCATTACAAGAGATTTTCTTTTCTATTTATGAAGCTAACGTATTTTTGTGCAGAAAAAGTTTGTGCATTAATACATTTATCTTAGGTATATTAAAGTAGAGTAGTTAGCATTCTAGCAGAGAAGCAAAAAAGGAAGTGTTTTTTTAGAGGTGTAAACCAACTCAAGAGAGATGAGCAAACATTGAAGTAATTTTTACACTTGCAATTGATGAATTTTGCACCCAAAACCAATTCTACCGAGGTTAAACTTAACCCTGCTGAATCAGTCATTTGATGTTTTTAACTGTAATTTTGTGCAGGATTATCCTTTGTTGACACTCTAATTTGACAAGGGAGCCTGGGGGGGGGGGGGGGGGGGGGTTTACAGAGTGCTGTGCATAGACCCCATGGCAATATGCAAAACGATTTCCCATTTAACACAGTAGATAATTTAAGGTTGAATATATTTTTATTTGTTTTAAAAGGTAACAATAACATGGGTAGGGGGGAGGGGGGATACAGAATGAAGAAAAGAAAATCAGGGGGTTGGGGTAAGCGGTTCACACATACCGCCCAGCATACAAAACATTATAAAACAAATGTACATAAATGCTTTAAACAGTTCTTAGCAACCCAAAATCCTACAACACAACATCTACTTTTCCATAGGACACTGCCCGCAACAAGTAACAGTTAGGCTGACAGTCGGATTAGAGGGGGTATGAGAACAGGGGTTAGAAGAAGCGGGGAGGGCAGGGGACAGGGGAACTAACACAGTAGATAATTTAATTAAAAAGTTAAAGAATATTATTAGTAAATGCTTAAAAACATTTTAATACCATCCCAACATTTATCTGTAGTCTGAAAATGGCAGTGTGCCTTTTGTTCAATACTATAAATGTCAGATGCAGTTACAGTACCTAAAAAGGCTTAAAAACAAAATGCATTAATTTATTTAATCAATTACATAAAACAATTTAAATTATAGATTACCTTTTTGTCAGTTGATATTAAAAAAAATGGAGCAGGCTCTTTATTACAAGTGTACCAATTGTCTAATTAACAATGTTAAAATGACTTAGGAAAGCAAATTAGTCATAGAGGTATTGTGAAATAACTGATGCATACGGATGCTGCTAAATTTGGCTTGGGCATCTAGGCTTTAATGGCCTCTAGTCACGCATGGGTTAAAGAACAAGTACATTTTAGAAGGAAATATATTAATGTGGCTGAAAATTGCCCAATATTATTGTAGCGCCCTGCTCCCAATGAGTGGGCGCTATGTGGTAAAATTATGTGAGCAATAGTTTGGCTCAGAAGGATTGTGTTACAAATTGTACTCTGTTTCAGTTCAGCTGGCTGCGTGATTTTCCTCGTGACAGTGGGTGTCGCTGTCACCACTGGTCAGGATAGGAAAGGCAACAGGCTGGACGCATTGGGTATCTCTTTCCCAGCAGCGGCTCAGGGGCGTGGTCAACCCACTGTGCATGCTGGGAGGGGGTACTTAAGGGACAGACGCCATTCGTGCAGGGCTTTTTGGAGAGTTGGGGGTAGTCGTTCGTTGGTTGTGGGCACCACCCACCCGACCCCGACCTGAGGACCCTCATGACCTCAGGGATGTGCTGGCAGTTTCCGCCTCAGGGCCATGTTGGCTTGAGGCTCCGTTACTGAAGAGTAGGCCCAGGAGTTATTGGGGGCCTACTGATCCAGGGATGATCCTGTGTCGCCTTACCTGCTGGAAGGGACCAAGCAATTGAGGACTCAGTTGAAGGATGCATCCGGGTCATAATCTACCTCATAGTGCTGCCGGAACGGCTGGAAGATCCTGGCACTGAGAGCTGTGTTCTTAATTCAGAAAGTAACCCGGGGAAGGGCTATGCCACGTCTGTGGCAGAGACTGTTCTATTTGCACCAAGTCTGTGGCAGAGACTGTTCTAGTTGCACCAAGTCTGTGGCAGAGACTATAGGTGATTGAGCTATACATCGGTTGCTAGGCTGGTGAGATTGGGCCTATCCGGTGTGTGCTGAGTCCAGCGTGGAGACAGTTGTCTGGACCTAGGAAAATTCCTGTGTTCCGCAACTAAGGTACCTGAGTCCTCCGCATTCCTTCCACCCCCTCTGTTGGAAACTTTATGCAATAAAACCCTTGAAAGAGACTTTGTGTTGGTGCAAACTTCTTCTGGACAACTCTTCAAGGAGAACCCCTGAGACAAGCATACGGAACAGTAAGGTAACGGCAGGCCCAAATTTAAACCAGCAGCTCCTACGAGGGTATCGCTACATTATATAAAAGCATACCCCTGATTTCTTTTGGAATATGAAGTTACTGCTGTGAGAAACTTTTGAAGATTCCATGATGGAAATAAGAGACTTTCTTTGAATTGTATGAAGCGCAGAAGGACCTTCCGCAGAAGCACTGTAGCATATAATTTTTATAGTGTATGCATGCTGTATATAAAAGACCCCTGTTTTATTTCCACTGTTAGTACACTGCTTCTGAATTCAAAACAGAGTTGCCACTCTCGTAGACTGTGCGTGATTGCACTAGAGTTGGATGAAAAAATGGTGCAGGGGACATGGCTATCAGCATTGTCATTGCTGATTCACAAGCCTGTAGTTTGCCAGTCAGCACTTGGCCACACTTAGCCTCACTCACTGCTTACTGGATTGAGAGCACTGACTGAAGACTTTCGTTCAATTTATACTGGTGGAGATCTGCAAAGGTAGCTACTGTAAATTGTACTGTATAGGTGCTATTTAATTAGACAACTTTGCAGGACCCAAGTAATGGGCAATCCTAGGTACCAAAAGACCATAAAGAGAAAATGCCAACTTGAAGACACAGATTGCAATATGGATTTAAGAAACGCACACTAAATATACAGATTACACAAAGGAAGTGAGATTACAGTATACTAACTTTTTATGAGATGTTGACTTGACGTGAACCTGGAAAGTATTGCATGGATTCACATATGATTCAACTTAAAAAGAAACATGACAGTAAAGAATTCACTTATGTACAGATTCTGACAGTGGATTTTAGTTACAGAAAAACTTGTTTTATAGGGCATGCGAGACCAACTACTCGTATTTTGTTGGCAGCACTTGAATACAAATGAATTATATGAAATCCTATAAAACAACATAGTTTACGTAATGATGGAGGAGCACTGTTAATCTGGGAAAAATGATTTGCAGTGATTTCAGCAGTTTATATACAGTAAATCTACTGCTGAAAATATGTATGTAGTGTAAGGCTCCATGCACACTGGGAGATGAAAAAAAACAAGGTAAAAACGCTTGATAAAAAACACCGGCGACTTTCCGTTTTTGCGCCAGCATTTTGCTGGTGTTTAGCAGTGTATAGCTGGTAGAGTTGGGCCGATAATCCCCCAGTTCAGTTCACGCCAGTGGCGTAGCGTGGGTTGTCAGCGCCCAGGGCAAGGCAAGTAATTTGCGCCCCCCTAACCTGCGGACTTTTAGCTCTCTCTGAGTCCTGTCCCTTCCCTTCCTACAATAGTATTGACCAGCCTGATTCCTACACTGACCACTACATTACACTGACCTACCTGATTCCTATACTTACCACTACACTACACTGACCTACCTGATTCCCACACTGACCACTACACTACACTGACCTACCTGATTCCTATACTTACCACTACACTACACTGACCTACCTGATTCCCACACTGACCACTACACTACACTGACCTACCTGATTCCTATACTTACCACTACACTACACTGACCTACCTGATTCCCACACTGACCACTACACTACACTGACCTACCTGATTCCTACACTGACCACTACACTACACTGACCTACCTGATTCCCACACTGACTACTACACTGACCACTACACTACACTGACCTACCTGATTCCTACACTGACCACTACACTACACTGACCTACCTGATTCCTACACTGACCACTACACTACACTGACCTACCTGATTCCCACACTGACCACTACACTGACCACTACACTACACTGACCTACCTGATTCCTACACTGACCACTACACTGACCTACCTGATTCCCACACTGACCACTACACTACACTGACCTACTTGATTCCTACACTGACCACTACACTACACTGACCTACCTGATTCCTATACTGACCACTACACTACACTGACCTACCTGATTCCCACACTGACCACTACACTACACTGACCTACCTGATTCCCACACTGACCACTACACTACACTGACCTACCTGATTCCTACACTGACCACTACACTACACTGACCTACCTGATTCCCACACTGACCACTACACTGACCACTACACTACACTGACCTACCTGATTCCTACACTGACCACTACACTACACTGACCTACCTGATTCCCACACTGACCACTACACTACACTGACCTACCTGATTCCCACACTGACCACTATACTACACTGACCTACCTGATTCCCACACTGACCACTACACTACACTGACCTACCTGATTCCCACACTGACCACTACACTACACTGACCTACCTGATTCCCACACTGACCACTATACTACACTGACCTACCTGATTCCCACACTGACCACTATACTACACTGACCTACCTGATTCCCACCCTGACCACTACACTACACTGACCTACCTGATTCCCACACTGACCACTACACTGACCACTACACTACACTGACCTACCCGATTCCCACACTGACCACCACACTGACCTACCTGATTCCCACACTGACCACTATACTACACTGACCTACCTGATTCCCACACTGACCACCACACTGACCTCTATACTGACCACTGTACTACACTGACCAGGGCCAGTGCAAGGATTTTTGCCACCCTAGTTGAAACCTAATTTTGACACCCCCATTGGCTCCGCCCCTGACTATATGGTGTAGGTGGAGATTTTTGTGGCGCCTTCCAATGAACCCCCCCCCCGCCTTATAGTGGAGGTGTGCTGTGCTGTGCAGTGGAGGTGTGCTGTGCGGTGTAGTGGAGGTGTGCTGTGCGGTGTAGTGGAGGTGTGCTGTGCGGTGGAGTGGAGGTGTGCTGTGCGGTGCAGTGGAGGTGTGCTGTGCGGTGCAGTGGAGGTGTGCTGTGCGGTGCAGTGGAGGTGTGCTGTGCGGTGCAGTGGAGGTGTGCTGTGCGGTGTAGTGGAGGTGTGCTGTGCGGTGTAGTGGAGGTGTGCTGTGCGGTGTAGTGGAGGTGTGCTGTGCGGTGCAGTGGAGGTGTGCTGTGCGGTGCAGTGGAGGTGTGCTGTGCGGTGCAGTGGAGGTGTGCTGTGCGGTGTAGTGGAGGTGTGCTGGGATTGTGATGTCCAGGATGGCATAGCTGTATGACAGTTGGGGGGAGTGGGCTGGTGTGTGGAAGTCCTGCAGATCTCATTGTTCATAGAACACACAGTAAGGGTCCATGCCTCCACCCACTTTCTCTCCTGTCCCTGTGTGTGTTGTACCCCTATTTATGGACCCCTCTCAGCTCCCATCCATGGACCCCTCATCTCATGTGACAGTCCCAGCTCCTGTTAATATCATCTCCCACTGATTCCATGTCGTTCCCCCCCCCCCCCCCATGGCTGTGACAATCCCAGCTCCACTGATTTCCTCCTGTCCCATTCGTGTGTATATAGAAGTGTGTCTTTCCTCTCTTCCCTCCATCTCTCCTCCAGGCTGCTCCCCCTCTCCTCTCCATTCCTCTCTTCTCCTCCATGCTGTGACTTTCCCTCTCCCGCATTCCTCTCTCCTCCACCCCCTGCTGCCTACACTCTATTCCCAGCTCTGTGCTCTCCTTCCTCCCCAGCATTGGCTCAGCCTGCCTGGAAGAGTGTCAGCGGCTGCCCTCCTCCCGATCTCCGGTACCTTGCTGAAGTAATCCGGCTTGCCATGTTCGGCACCTGCTTTGCAGCCTCTGATCAGCGATATTCCCCGCCACCATGTTCAATCTCAGGCGCCCTGTGATTGGGCGTATGGGGTCATGTGCGGCGGCGGGGCTGGCCTGTCCACGATCGCGGTAGATCCTGGAGTCCCGCCTCCACCCATGTTCAGTCTCCTGCACCCTGTGATTGGGCGAAGGCGGGACTCCAGGATCTACCGCAATCGTGGACAGGCCAGCCTGGGGACACAGTACATTTAGGAGGCAGCCACTGGGACACATACTGCCGGGCGCCCCCTAAATGTTGCGCCCGGTGCGACGGCCCCCCCTGCCCCCCCACGCTACGCCAGTGGTTTACGCCAGAACTCTCACACATCGCAAAAGTTCAGATCGAACAACGAACCTCATTGAAGTCTATGGGACCCGAACGTAAAAAATCAAAAGTCCCTATTTTGAACGCTTATATGCCAAAGTTATTGGCTATAAAAAGGGTATGGGAGCCCAGCTACTGCCCTGGGGGACATGTACCAATGCAAAAAAAAAACGTAAAAAATATTACTTTTAAAGGAGCAGTGATTCTAATGATGATTAAAGTGAAACAATAAAAAAACAAAATTCCTTTAAATATAGTGCCACTGCCTGTGGGGGGGGGGTCCCCTTAGTCTGCCTGTAAAGTAGCACATCTGTACTGTGTATAGAACCGGCTGCAGAAAAACTGACATTTATAAAGAAAAACAAAATTACATTTCGATTGATTATCCGTGCTTTCTTTATTCGGACAAGCTGAAAGTTAGATGTTGGGCATGTGTGGGCAGAAAATGATTTTGTTTTTGTTTTTCAATGCAGCAGCTGGGGCAGAGAAATGTGCCTGCTATACTCTACAGCTGGTGGTGTGCTGCTAGCAGAAGTGTTGCAAGGACCTGTGACATCATCCCTGTAAGTGGAGGCTGCTGAGAGGTCATGAGATATAGTCGGGGGTAGACATGAAAGGTGAGGAGTGGGGAGGAGAAGAATTGTGTCCCTTTTGTGTGGCTTTCAGGTGCTCTTGTCAACGGGCTGAGTGGTGGGAGGTTAAATGCCTCGTCAAGCATGTGGTATCCAAATGGTTGGTATTTTTGCCACGCTTAATCTGCTTGTGGCAGAGATTGCAAATTCCAACAGTGCGATCGGCTGTACATGTGCTAAAAACAGCCCACACATCTGAGCTGTGGGAAGTGGGCTGGAAGATAACAGCTCCACAATCGGATGGGATAGGGTAGCTTCTCTCTACTCTTCCATAATGGCTGCCTCTGAAGATAATCCTGCCTTGCTTGGGTGTTTCTCCACCTCACTTTCCTCCTCTGCTCTATCCAGCACCCAAGTCACATCAGTGACCTCATCATCATCATCCCCTCCCTCCTCATCAGCACTGGAGCCAACTTGGCAATACGCTGTGGCTGGAGGAGCATGACTGTCAATTTGTTATTTATCAGTGTTTTCCCCTCTCTGTAGGTGCATGTTACTCCCTTCCTCTACCTCAGAACCAACATCAGAATCAAGTAATGTCTGTGCATCCTCAAGAAGCAAGTGGTTGATGCTGTGTTCAAATAAATCATCTGACTCCTCCATGCATGATGCTGGGGCTTTGGCAGGAGTAGCTATGGACAAGGAGGCAGAATAAGCCACTCTGGCAGCTGCAATGGACTGCGCACTAGTGTCAGCTTGGGTCATAGAGGATGAGAAGGAAGAGGATGGTTTAGTAAGCTAGTCCACCACCTTCTCTGCATGCTGTGGCTGGATAGCACAGGCAACATCATCAAACAGAGACAAATGTGCGCTGCCTGAGGACAGACTTTGCCTGTGGACACAGACGCTGCTGGCCCCCTCATGTCATGTGTTAAACACTGCACTACACTAACACACTACACTGACACTACACTATACTGGCACACTATACTAACACTACACTAACACTCCACACTCAGAGTCACAGTAAGTGAACACACTAACTTGCTATTAGCAAACTGAGCCTTGCTCTATCTATCTCCACTCCAACAAACTGAAAAAGCTTCCTATGGGAAGGAACCTTTTATAGTGTGGGGTGGAACTATGAGCACTGAGCTGTGATTGGAGAAAGTCATCATCACTTTGTCCAATCAGGGCTCTGACAGTGCTCTGGTGCCCTAATTGGCAAAGCCTTGCACCTCAACAGCGGTCAGGTGTAAGGCTTCATCCAATTAGGGGCCTAGAATGCACTGTGAAGTGCAGTGCATTGTGGGGTGTTCGCTGAATGGGTGAACAGGCAATGTTTGGCCAGAACTTCTTCTTGGCTCGAACCGTTCACACAAAACTAGCAGCTGGTTGTAGTAGGCGCCCACATCCTTACTAACCGATGAGTCCTCAGCTGTCAGCTGCTTCCCTGCTAATAGCTGGATGTAAACAAAAGACCCTTGAAAAAGTCACGTGACATGTGACGCAACGCGCCGGGAGAAGCCAAGTGACGACATCTTTTGTGTTTGAGTACACTGGATGCGGAGTGAGGAGGATACACGCTCTATGTGCCTGAACGTTTGCATTACGCGCTGGTTGATCTGTGTAAATGTGAGTTGATCTACTTGCACCGCAAACCTTTAATGTCAGTCATAAGCATCGCGCAATGATATATTTCTTTTGTTTTGAATGAGAATCAACACATACGAGGAATCTAAAAGGAATATCTAAGGGAAACTATATGATCATTGGCAGATGAACTAATTGCTGGCAGGAGTGTTTCTTTGGAGCTTCACCATTTGGGAACTTTACATCCATACAGGCTAACGAATTGGTGGTGTATTTATTTTATTGCACTTAATTATTTATTTATTTGTGTTATGCACATTGGATTAGTTCTTTTTCATCAGTATTTGCACAGGGAGATCAGTCCCTATCACTAATTGTATAATTTTACCCTGTGCTTTAAATTAGAAGATTGATTATAGTGCACTATTGCTAAACAATTTATCACTTATTCACGGTGTCAGAGCACTATTTTTAATGGTTGCAGCTTAGGTCATTTATTCATCTTCTATCACATAATTGAATATTTATATCAGCGCTTTAGTATTTATTTTATCACGTAAACAAAAGAATGTTGGACCTTTGGGTTTGGTATGGATTAAAAAAAAAGCCGTGAGGTCCCTCCAAAAATCCATACCAAACTCTTATTTAAGCGTCCCCCCTCCTGAACCATACCAGGACACATGCCCTCAACACATGCACCTTGTCCCCATGTTGATGGCGACAAAGGCCTCTTTACCACAACCCTGGCCAGTGACTGTGGGGATCTTCAGGCGCGAGGCTTATTGGAATCTGGAAGATCCTTTTAAAAAAGGGGGCCCCGGATCAATCATGATGAACGCCATCCGCCGACCTGAAAAAAGAGGTCTGCACCCGACGCTGGCTCCCGCTGTCTGACAGCTCTGCTTCATAGCTGCCACTAAATAAACTAAGGGGCAGGGCCAACTGGTGATGTCACCAGGGGATCCTGCCCCCTGGTGACATCACCAGTTGGCCCTGCCCCTTAGTTTATGACCCAGCATAAATAAAGAAAACTGCATATTTGTCTTTATTAAATCTACCCCCTTGTATATTACAAGTGGTATTAAACCCAAAAGCAAAACTGATGTATATTGCAGCTTACCAACCATTGTTTGTGGCGGCTGCATTAGTTTTAATTTTTTTACTTTTTTCCTTCTGTTTTCACCTGGTAATCAAGCCAGTAAAACACCTCCTATATAAGAGTGCCCCCACACTGAGCACAGAGGGCACAACAGACAACAGTTTTGTCAGTCTGGGGGGAGGGGAGCGTTAGATGTGCTAGCCGTTTTAATTACATTAACAAATTAAAGCCAGACTCTAGATCACACTTTATAATCAGTTACAGCAAACAGTTTTTTTCCTTTTGAGATAAAGGTTTTATATTAATAAATAAATGCTGATCATTGTAAGCGCCACTGTCAGTAGTAAATGGTTTGTCTCATCCAGATACTTCTGGACATCTGGAAGAGAACTTGTTCATTTGAAAAACAACAGACTTACCGACTACATTACCAGAGGAATAAAAGACTAATGCAGCTATCAAATCTAATGCCCCATACACACGATCGTTTTTCATGCCGTTAAAAATGTCATTAAAAAAAATGGCCATTAAAAATGATCGTGTGTAGGCTCCAGAGCATTTTTAACGACGTGAAAAACGGGCATTAAAAATTTCGAACATGCTCTCTTTTTTCACGTCGTTTTTCATGTCGTTTTTTTTAACGACGTGAAAAACGATAGTGTGTATGCTTTAACGACGTGAAAAAAAACGCGCATGCTCAGAATCAAGTATGAGACGGGAGCGCTCGTTCTGGTAAAACTAGCGTTCGTAATGGAGATAGCACATTCGTCACGCAGTCACGGACTGAAAAGCACGAGACTGAAAAGAGCGAATCGTCGCTCAACAAACTTTACTAACATGAAGGGTGGCGCCATTCGAACGGAACTTCCCCTTTATAGTGCCGTCGTACGTGTTGTACATCACTGCGCTTTGCTTGATCGTTTTTTTAAATGATCGTGTGTACGCAAGACAGGCTTGAGAGGAAACATGAAAAAAAACGACGTGAAAAACGGCAAGAAAAAAAATGGCAAGAAAAACGATCGTGTGTATGGGGCATAAGAACTGGTGAGCTACCATATATTAAATGTTTGCTTTTGGGCTTATTACTGCTTTAATATACAGATCTATGAAAATCGAAGAAAGAACATTCCCATTAGAAATACTAACATTTGAAGTTTCAAACCATCTAACGTTACTTGTAACCATGCATATAAACGTTTTCTAAATTTTTTAATAATTCTTTGTATTTCTTCTATCTACTATTGCTGGTGTTTTATGTATGTTGCAATACATTTTATTTAATGAGGTTGTTACTTCTAATGACATATATTCCATTTCACAAACATTCTGGTTGCTGACTCTTTGTTGTGTGCCAGGACTTAGGAGACCAGGACAAATTGGGCAGCGGGGATGGTGATAGCGGTATAGAGCCCTGTGTTATATAGGCATCAGAAATATTTTTGGAAGCGGCAATGCTCACTGTCTTATGTGTTGCTTGGATTGCCTGTTACATTTGAAGTTGCTGGAACCACATCAGACAGCACTGCCAGAGAATGTTGGTGATGGATTAAGCCAGCTTGACTGTGCGCTTGTTACAGAGATGAAACACAATGGAAAACAAAGCTTGCATGAAGCACTTGCTTGCTTTACACAGTGTTATTATCCATTGTCGTGTAAGGCATACAAATACAAGGATAACATTTCTGGATAGGACCAGTGAAATGTTCCTCACACATCATCATGCATCATTTGTATCCATATTTCAGTGTCAAGAGTGCATATAAAATAAATGACAAGGAACTGAGAATTCAGAACAAAGAACAATTTTTTTTTGTCTTTGGATTCCAATGAAATATCGTATGTGATATTGAACTTCTATATAAAATATATAGAATATGTGCTATATTTGGTAGATGTAGATTTTTCTGAGAGAGGATGCCACCGAGGTCACGCAATGGCAGTCATGTTAGCATGGTTTGGATAACAATTTCAACTCTTTCCTGCACCCAGCCATCCCTCAAGTAGTTTTTGGCTGTAAAATTAATCAGAGACATTGGAACATCTGCCCCATGTGCATAAAAAAATGAAAAACACACAACTGGCTCATTTCAGTACAAAGATTTCTCTTGTCTGCACAATAACAAGGACTTCCAAAACCTTGAAAAGTTTGTTATCATCCGTTAATTACCACTTTATGTAAGGCTCCAAATACCTGCACGTTTGTGTAGGCAAGTGTTCTTTGTACACTGTCTGTGAGGTTGTTTACATTCATGCCTGGTAACTACCATAGAGTTCTTGTTACAAACTGATTCTTCCTGTGAAAAAGGTTGTTTCCTGTCCCTGCTAAGGGTCAGGAAACTCCTCATGGCTACATATATGGATTTCTTAAAGGGAGTGAAGTAGAGAGTGGCCAGCCACATGCTGAGCAAGTCAGAGGTGCTGCAGGCTGATTTTGTGCTGTATCCATCCAGGCTGAAAAGGGACAATAGGCAAGTGTTACTGCACTGTGTAGCTCACTGTTTGTTATATTTCTGTCACTCATGTGTGATCACTTTTGTATGGGAATCAGAAACATCTGTTAGAGGCTTCTCTGATTCACTGAAACTTTCTATTTGCATAATGCAATATATTTGGGCTAGTCTCAAGTGTATGAGAGAAAAGCTCATTTGATTATAACAAGTGACTGGTTTGTGTTGAAGTGTATATCTGCCACTTCATTATTTAAAGCAACAGTGTCCCTTTTTGGTCTGGGGGGGGTACATAGCTAGTATTGGCCTAGGGAATGGTAAACAGCTCAGGGTTGCAACAGGATAGGCTTCCGATGGCCATATAGATAGGTAGAGGTCGGGTAGCCTTGGATAGCCTATAGTCAGGTTAGGGACCAAGAGATATGCTAGATAGGCCTGATTTGCCTTGCAGGTGGCACGTTACATACTTCTTCGCTATCGGAGTGTTTTCATCTTTACAAGCGTCCCCAGGAAGCCACCGCTCCACAGATGCAGCAGCGTTCGTCTTCTCAAGCTGGATTGTGTTACGCCTTGCAAGTCAACTCATCAGGGGTCCCTGCAACCAACCTGTGCCACAGTGCCTAATTGGAGGTATTGGTTTTAAAGGCCTTTAGTTATATATCCGGATATATAGATACATATCTACACTGTTCTTTTCACACATACTTTCTTCCTGTTATTGCTTTGGTTGTATTTAATGCCATCACTTTATCATATATAACAATGGTTCTCAACTCCTGTCCTCAGGACCCACTAACAGGCCAGATTTTAAGTATTACCTTGGTGAGATGCAGACTAGAATACTGCAATCCCTGAGCAGAAAATTATATCACCTGTGATGCATTTCAGTTATCTTGCAAACCTGGCCTGTTGGTGGGCCCTGAGGACTGGAGTTGAGAACCACTGATATATAAAGTTACACTAATAACCTGCTGGTATGTCTGCATATCTTTACTCTTAGAAATCTATGCTGGGTGTATTAGTACTACTGCTGTCAGTTATTTTGGGTGATCATCTCTACGTACCGTGGCAACATGTCCTGTTCTCCTGGCTAGTTCGGATGTTGTAGCATCGTCAAGATGAATATCATGCCATGTTTGCTTTATCCCCTTCAGGCCCTCCCAATACGTGTCCCAAGTTCCTTACTTCAGGTGGTCAACTGAACCCTTATCCATTTTCTTTGGGCCCAAAAGCCCCTGCGTCTTGGTCAGACAATCTTGAGACTTCCGAAGCTGATGGGAGGTATGGCTCTAGCAGATGCCAGTCTCTATCACGCAGCGTGTCACCTCATCAGGATTCTGGACTGGTGCTGCCATGGTGCACTTAAACAGTGGGTACAGGTGGAGTGGATCTTTTCGGGGGTGCCCCTTGATTCGGTATCTTGGTGCCGTAGGGATTTGCCTGCCTCTGTTTCCAACCACCCCACGGTGGGGGAAACCTGGCAGGTCTGTAATAGAGTTTTTGGTTCTTCTCTCATTGCCCAAGATCGCTCGCCGCTCACCTCTATAGTGGGTAATCCTGCTTTCATCAATGGCCTTGGTGACCCTGGATTTCAGGATTTGAAGTCTGAGGGTCTCTGGCAGGCAAAACACTTTATCGTGAATGGACGATGGACAACAAGACAACAAATAATAGAGGACCAGGCCTTTGAAGGTCCATTGTTTTGAAAAAAGATACAGTGGGCTCACTTTATTGACTCTTTCCCCCCTTGGATGCATTCATATGCCCCCGTACTACGTTTGAGCTCTTTAGCGTAGAGCAATCTCTGCTGTGCCATACAGTGTCTTTGCCTTATCGTCTGTTGGTGTCCCCACCTCCTTCCTTTTGACTTCCATATATTTCCAAATGGGAACGAGCCTTGGGGCTTAGCCTTACAGGCAAACAGGTGGAGAGGATTCTTCTGTTCTCTTACAAAACATCTATTTGCACTAAGCACTAAGGATGAGCTTCGAGTTCGAGTCAAACCCATGTTTGACTCGAACATCGTGCTGTTTGACCGTTCGTCGAACTTCGAACATTATGGGCCGTTCGCGCCAAATTCGAGTGGCGCGTCACGGCCCATAATTCACTGCGGCATTGCAGTGCATTGCTGGCTGATGATTGGCCAAGCATGCACTATGACCCGCAATGCTTGGCCAATCACAGCGCCGTAGGTACAGAGAGCCATAATTGGCCAAAGCCAGGGTGGCTTTGGCCATTCATGGCTCAGAGGAGTAGGTACATGCCCCACACTATATAGGGCCGCCGGCTTGGCGGCCTTGTGTAGTGTGTTGGCGTTGGTTAAAGGAAAGAGACAGAGAGAAAGACAGTGTAATTTGATTTGAGTTAGATGGAGCAGACAGGCGAGTCAGTTAGCTGCAGTTACAGTGTGTAGAGGATATATATGCATCCTAGGTGTTGTATATATATTTACACACTGTATTGAGTTTAGCTAGATCCATTCCTGTTATTCTCTATACTGACAGGCAGGCAGGTGATTTTTCTAGCTGCAGTGTTTCACTTAGTGTACTGTGTCCTTTGCACAGTGTGCACCAAAAAATTACCTGAATACAATTGCTGGTGTTCTGATACAAATACAGTCAGGGAGCTGCAGTATTTAGCTTTAGTGTCCTTTGCACAGTGTGCACCTAAAGCTTACCTCAATACAATTGCTGGTGTTCTCATACAAATACAGGCAGGGAGCTGCAGTATTTTGCTTTAGTGTCCTTTGCACAGTGTGCACCAAAAGCCAACCTGAATACAATTGCTGGTGTTCTGATACAAATACAGGCAGGGAGCTGCAGTATTTTGCTTTAGTGTCCTTTGCACAGTGTGCAGTGTGCACCAAAAGCTTACCTGAATACAATTGCTGGTGTTCTGATACACATACAGGCAGGGAGCTGCAATATTTTGCTTTAGTGTCCTTTGCACAGTGTGCACCTAAAGCTTACCTCAATACAATTGCTGGTGTTCTGAGACAAATACAGTCAGGGAGCTGCAATATTTTGATTTAGTGTCCTTTGCACAGTGTGCACCTAAAGCTTACCTGAATACAATTGCTGGTGTTCTCATACTAATACTACAGGCAAGGAGTTCAAGATTACAAACAGATTCTACGCAACAACAAACCTACAGTCCCTGTCTTGTTTGCACCGCCTGTATACTGCTGTTCAGAGTATATAGGGCCTGGGGGCCCCACGCCTTTCCTTTTTTTAATTTGGGTGCGGGATTCCCCTTAAAAACCATACAAGACCCAAAGGGGCTGGTAATGGGATGGGGGGGGGGATAACTATGCAATTTTTCTCAATGATTTTCATCCATATTGCCAGGACCAGACATTACATTAAAGCCACAAGCAGTTTTAAATGACTTTTTTTCCTTTAGAAATGTCATTTTGTGCAGGGACAGTTCTAAACACGGGAAACACGTGCCACTTCACAGGCATACTATAGACACCCCCCAGGTACGATATTTAAAGAAATATTTCACTTTTTTTTTCACTTTATGCATCATTAAAATCACAGCTCCCGAAAAAACTGACGTTTTTAAAACTTTTTTTTGCATTGATACATGTACCCTGGGGCAGGACCTGGGTCCCCAAACCCTTTTTAGGACAATAACTTACATATTAGCCTTCATAATTAGCACTTTTGATTTCGAACGTTCGAGTCCCATAGACTTTAATACGGTTCTAAAATTTGCGCAAACTTTCGGTCCGTTCGCAGGTTCTGGTGCGAACCGAACCAGGGGGTGTTCGGCTCATCCCTACTAAGCACCAAGAATCAGGCTTTAAGGTGTTGATCATGTGGTATAACATGCCTGTAAAGATTCACAAAATGTTTCCCCAATGCCCAGATCTCTGTGGAGAGGAGACTGGTTCCCTTGTTCACAATTTCTGGTCTTGCCACATATTGCAATCTTATTGGACGGAAGTTCATAGGATAACCCAAAAATGTACGGACTGTGACCTACCGAGGGACCATGCGCTTTTCCTTCTGCACCACTACAGTTTCTTCAGTAAGACTAGTAGGCATTCCATCTTGCCACTCTTTATCACTGCGGCAAAAAGCTGCATCCTGCTCTTTTGGAAACAGGCACAGGCTCCACCCATAGCCATCTGGTTGAAAAGAGTGGCTGAAATTTAAAGAGATGAAAGACCTGGTGGCCACTGCTAGAGGCCTCCGGAATAAATTTCTTAAAAAAGTGGTTTTACTGGCATGAATTTGTATACTCGGAGTACAAGGTCTTCCTGAATTAAATTATCCTAAATGGAGATTGTACCGATCATAGATCATGGATCTGCTGGGGTGGTGGTTTGACTGGACTATTTCCTTTCTCCTCTCTTCCTTTCCTCTCTGTATTGTCGTCTTCCTTTTCATTACCTCTTTGTTGGTTTCATTTTTCTTCTCTGGGTAAAAATAAACCTTGCAGGGTACAGAGACTCTGTAGTGCCGGTGTTCTGCCGAATAAGTTCCCCCCGGCGGATAAGTTCCCCCCTGTACTGCGCAGGCATGAACTGAGCTCTGAAAATAGCCGAACATGTAGAGCTGAGAGTCAGCTGTAGACGGCGCCTGCGCAATGAAATAGTTATTGCAACAGGTCTAGGGTGACGTGGACCTCGCTGTAAGTGGCCAGTTGGCCTCATGTCCTCGCTTCGCTCGGACAGCTCGCTTCGCTCGCTTGGCCTCCTGGCTTATTTTTTAACATCTCCATGTCCACGGGGATGGTAAGGAATGAGCCTGGATGTCAGAAGTGTAGCAATTTGGTTTGCGTAGGTGCCGTCAATGCTGTATCCTGGCCTAGGCCAACAAGGCCCAGGCCTAGGGCAGCACTTTTCAGGGGGGCAGCACAAAAAGAGACCCCGCCGGCTTGCGCTACACTGTTAGGCAAATTAGTCTAGCTCCCCCATAAAGCGGCCGCACTGCTCCTGGTATGTGGGGGGCAACTCTTCTAATTTTGACTGTCCTATCCTCCTGGACCACAAACCTTCCTCACTGTGCTATATGATTCTGCTGCACCATTGTCATGGTTATATCTTCTTAGTCCTCTCCATAAAATTATCAGAAATTTGTGCTTAAAGTAGAACGATAAGCAAATTTTTTATTTATTTTTTTGGGGGATAAAGAAAGGGAGGGTTATAGCCCCTGTCAGTTTATTTTTTACCATCCCCTTCACTTCCTCCCCCATTTCCAAACAGGAAGTGAGAGGAAATTATGCAAATTCAGGGAATCCATTGCCCCCCCAGGCTCTCAGAACTAGTGTCCCCACTCGAAAATGTTCAGGGTGGGTCTTAAACAAGGGGTGTGGCCTTGACAGGAAGGGGAGGGTCATATTTAAATTAGGGGGTGCACAAGTTTAGTCAGGCCTAGGGCAGCACAAAACCTAAATACACTACTGGGCGCCGTCTAGAGCTGACTCTCAGCTCTACATGTTCGGCTATTTCCGGAGGCTCAGTTCACGCCTGCGCAGTACAGGGGGGGTCCTTATCCGCTGGGGGAACTTTTTCGGCAAGACACCGGCCCTATGGAACATTCTTTTCCTGGCCCATGTATTGCTTATGACCTCACTTGTTTCTAAGTGCTGTGATATTCTACCGGTGATATATTTTGACATGGTTACTATTGGTCTCTGTATTTTCAGTGAGTTGTCTTAAAAAAAGTATTGAGAAAAAAAGAAACTCCATCTACAATTACTCTTACATTGCAAGTTTTGCCAAGGGTTTCCTCTTTTATCTCCTATGACGGACCACCTGGCACCCAGCCTCTGCCAAAATGCAGCTTCCTCCACTCCAGAACCAGGAACCAGGTAATATTTTGTTACATTTTGGTATGCACAGTGCCTTAAAGTATTCATACCCCTTAAGATTTTCCACATTTTGTCATGTTACAACCAAAAAAAAATTTATCTATTTTATTGTGATTTTATGTGATAGACCAACATAAAGTGTCACATAATTGTGAAGTGGAAGGAAAATGATAAATGGTTTTCATTTTTTTTTATTTTTATAAATATGTGAAAGTGTGGCGTGCAAATATATTCAGCCCCCTTTACCCTGATACCCCTAACTAAAATCTAGTGGAACCAATTGCCTTCAGAAGTCATCTAATTAGTAAATAGAGTCCACCTGTGTGGGCAAGGAGAGAATTAATCAGAGAAGCAGCCAAGAGGCCCATGGTAACTCTGGAGGAGCTGCGGAGATCCACACCTCAGGTGTGAGAATATGTCCACAGGACAACTATTAGTCATGCACTCCACAAACCTGGCCTTTATGGAACAGATGAAGAAAGGCATTGTGGAAAGAAAGCCATAAGAAGTCCCGTTTGCAGTTTGCAAGAAGCCATGTGGGAGACACAGCAAACATGTGGAAGAAGGTGCTTTGGTCAGCCACCTGAGGGCAGCAGCATGAGGGGGGCGGTAAAATCAGAATCCCCAGCCACTTGCTGGGCATTCCATACTTCCCACCAATCCTGGATAAGGCCCCGTAACAAATACTGGCTGAATTCTGACAGGCTCCGGCACTTGGCTGTACTAGTCAGTCTGGTCGGGGCGCACTAGTGCAGCCAAACTGAGTACCTGCCCCGCATCTTTTGCTCCTCCCCTCTATTCCAATTCTCAGCCTGTCTGTGTGTCAGGCATAGTGAAATCTGCAGGGTTCCCGGCCTGCGTGTGTGTGCCAGCCCCGCCCACCTCCCAGGATCTGCACTGCATGGAGAGGCAGTGGCTGCATCTGACTAGTGGAGCCCTTACCCAGTCCTGAGACTGGGTGAGTACCCACCACTGCTCCATACAGGGAGCATGCTTCCTGGTTAATGGGGGGACATGCTGCCTGTAATGGGGGTGACATACTGCTTGGCTAATTTGGGGACATGCAGCCTGATGTATGAGGGGACATGCAGCCTGATGTACGAGGGGACATTCAGCTTAATGTATGGCTGGACATTTAGCCTAATGTATGGCGGGACATGCAGTCTGATGTATGGGTGGTGGGCCTAGAGCTTGGTATGGGGATATTCAGTTTGATATATAGAGGACATATGGGGGTATGCAGAATCTGTGTTCTCTGTCTCAAAGGTGAGATGTCCGGGGGCTGTTTTAAAAAAAATTAAAAATTGTAAAAAAAAAAAATGTAATTGTAATTATTTTTAATTGTGTAGCACCCTTCTACTTTGAGGGGTGCTATGTACCTAAATTTAGGGGTTGGTCTGAGCTAGTAGCCAGGCTCAGATCGCTTTTATTGATAGGTTCTGTTATTTTGTTTCCTCAGGTGTTGTACTGGTGTGCAGTTCCCTGTGGCCTGTAGGTGGTACTGCCATGACAGGTCAGAGTTGAACCACTGGTAACAGTGCTGTGCCTCAGGGTGTCCTCTATCGGCAGTAGTACAGTGGGCGTGGTCTACCTGCTGTGCATGCCGAAAGAGGATACATAAGGGGCAGACGCCACCTGGAGGGGGTAGTGGTTGGAGAGTTCCGGAGTTCGGGTAGCGTGACCTGGCCCTCCAGGCCAGATGTGCGCGAGGTCATCGGTCCCAGGCACCTTTAGCTTGGGGCTGCAGCTTCGCCATTGGGCCCAGCACCTTAGGCTGGGGCTCAGCTCTAAAAGGAGGAATCCCAGGGTGCCCCTGTGAGGGGACCCGCTCTAAGAAGAGGAGACCGGGGGAGGACCTTTCTGAGGGACCGGTGAGAGTTTCACAGTGAAAGAGAGGCCCGGTAAACTTCTGGAGGGATTCCACTAATCATCTAAGGCCTTGTAATGTGCAGCAACTTGCACCTGTTCTTTAATTACAAGTGCTGAGAGGTTCGGGGCTCAGAGATTCTGTGGCAGAGGATCTCCCGATCGTATCTCCAAGGAAAACTTAGGTGAATTAAAGTTCGTGTATCACTCCGGCTGCTAGTACCGTGAGAGGGGACTATCCGGGTGAGCAGAGTCCACTTGGGATTGAGTGGTGATATTAAGTGCCTGAACCTGCCTTCCTATTCTTTTATTTCTTCAACTCCAACTTTCCTATCCAGTTTGCAACATAAAGAAAATAAACCGTCCTTCATTAAGGTTTAATGTCTGGACATTGGCCTTATTGGTGCACCTACAACAGACTCTTCCCTACACTCTAGGGGTAAGAACCAGCCGATGGAAGGTAATTCGCTGCGGGACCCAACAATTTCTGAACACCGCTCACCCTCTTATTCAAGAAGGAACCTGGGCATTGTGGTACGGTGTGTCCCGCCTTGAGGAGGTAAGGACCTGTGTGCTACAATTGTAAAAATATTTAGATTTTTTTTTATTAAGAAATATAAAGAAAGATATAAAAAAAAGTATATAAAAATATAATTAAAAAATAGGGCTGCGGAAATTAACGATTAATTCCTCGATTAATCGTTAATTTTTTTTGATCGATCAAAATTCTTTTGATCGGTATGCGGATCGGCACACCACATGATCCGTGGAGCTCCGCTGCTGCCTCGGCCATAGGAAAGGCTGTGGCTTCGGCCTAGCTCCCGGAGCGGCGGCCATCTTGGTCCACCTGGTGGCGGCCTAGGCGAGCCTAGAGCGGCGCGCTGACGTCATCACCTGGCCTCAACTGCTCGTGTTCGGCCGGCTTCTCTGGTAAGACTAAGCAAGCACTAATCTTCCTATACAGTGGGGGACATGTGGACCACATTAAAGTGGGGAGATGTCTGTGGATTACAGTGGGGAGATGTCTGTGGATTACAGTGGGGAGATGTCTGTGGATATTACAGTGGGGAGATGTCTGTGGATATTACAGTGGGGGAGATGTCTGTGGATTTTACAGGGGGGGAGATTGTGGATATTACAGTGGGGGAGATGTCTGTGGATATTACAGTGGGGGAGATGTCTGTGGATATTACAGTGGGGGGGAGATTGTGGATATTACAGTGGGGGTGATTGTGGATATTACAGTGGGGGAGATGTCTGTGGATATTACAGTGGGGGTGATTGTGGATATTACAGTGGGGGAGATGTCTGTGGATATTACAGTGGGGGTGATTGTGGATATTACAGTGGGGGAGATGTCTGTGGATATTACAGTGGGGGTGATTGTGGATATTACAGTGGGGGAGATTGTGGATATTACAGTGGGGAGATGTCTGTGGATATTACAGTGACTAATGCAGAGTTGCAATGCAAGGAGATCAGCTAAAAGTAGTTGGATCTGTATGTGCGTTATAATTAATCGAAATTAGTCGATTAATCGATTTAAAAAAAAACCGATTAATCGAACACAAAAATTTTAATCAGTAACAGCCCTATTAAAAAAACTAAGGGCTAATTCACACAGGTTCTCTGGCCCATGCAGTGTGAATGAACTGTTTGTGTGGCGGGAGCTGTCTGTAAAGGCTGTACACACGATACGAAAATTGGAATTAAAAGTTTGTCCGACTAATGATCTGCCGATTTTCAGATCGTTAGTATGGTGCTTTCGATGTGCAGACTATAACATTTTTGTTGTACGTGAACTCAACTTCCAATTTTCATTTAATCAGTATGGGTTTTCATACGAAAAAAATAAGCGGAAGACTACGCATGCTCAGAAACGAAAGAATACATACAAAACTAGTCAACACATTACATCACTTCTGAAGTTGTATTCGGTCGTACGATAATTTTCTTACGAAAATCTGATTGTGTGTACGAGGCTTTACTCTATGAGGATGCCATGGCTGTATGAACACAGCCACAAGTTCTAATTTGATAGGTGTGTACCTGCATCCACACACCTGTCAAATGAGGACCCGAGGCTGTGTTCACACAGCTGCTGCATCCCCGTAGCGTAACATAGGCTGCCTGCAGACAGCAATAGCCACATTTAAAAGAAACATAGAATAAAAAAATGTAGTGTGTAAGAACCCAGATATATATAAAGATCTGGGCATGTGATAGTATAACTGTCTAAATAATATAAATAAAGGGAATGACCCCAAAATATATATATATATATATATATATATATATATATATATATATATATATATGTGTACAAAACAACTATGAGTAATAAAATGTGCAAACTCATATATAAAGTCCTGTAAAGTGATGGGACTAACAACAAAGTCCAATAAGATGCTCAGTAAGTGTACTGAAAACAAATACAATCAATCAAACTTCGGTATATCCATGGCGACTTCAAGTTCGTATAAATATATGTATACATAAAGCAGCAACACCCGGGGACGTGATTCCAACACCAGGAATGGGGAGAAAGAAATGGGTACTCTTACCCCTAAGTGTGGACACACACACCAACGGTGGTGGGTCAACCAGGCAAAGGTGTAGATGTAGAGTCCTCTGGAACCGTCTTCACGGAGCGATAAGTGCAGGAACACCAAATCTCCAGCCAGATCTTTCCACGGTTGTAATACGAAGCGCCAAGGATATTAGTGCATCAAGGATTGTGGTAATGACCATAGAAAAAAAGGAGGAAGCTCCACATAGTGCAGGATCAGATGGTAATTAAAAAGACTTTGTTTAGTCAAACAAAAAGTCACAGAACACACATCGGTGTTTTAAAAAACAAAGTAAAAAATGAAACAGGCTTCCATGCAGAGGCTTGTACAAGCAGAATTAGAATCAAATAAAAAGCGTAGCTACAGGCAAGTCCATGTACCCGACATGTTTCGCATAAAAAAATGCATCAACTGGGGCTTTTCCTTGCAAGTTCATGCCCCAGTTGATGCATTTTTTATGCGAAACATGTCGATTGATTGTATTTGTTTTCAGTACACTTACTTTGTTGTTAGTCCCATCACTTTACAGGACTTTATATATGAGTTTGCACATTTTATTACTCATAGTTGTTTTGTACACATATATATATATATATATATATTTTTTGTGGTCACTTCTTTTATTTATATTATTTAGACAGTTATACTATCACATGCCCAGATCTTTATATATATCTGGGTTCTTACACACTACTTTGGCGCTGCATTTTTTTATTCTATGTTATTTACCTTGCGATTTGTCTATTTGCTGATGCTAGCAGCCATCTATTCATTTGTTCACCTAGTAGCGCTACTTCATTTATTTTTTACATATTTAAAAGAAACAAAAATGCTGATTCGCACTTTACAGGTCACAGTGCCTTTGTGAATGAGCCCAGAGACCTCATTCACACACAGAACTTTTTATTAACTCAATACAGTTTTTTATCTTTTTCATTTAGTAGGAATTTTGTAAGTTATGTTATGTTTGTGTCCACTAATAATGATTTTGTGTATTTTTAGTGAAACTATTGTTTTAATATGTTTGGAGGGGGGAGGCTCTGTCAGGTAGGCTCTATGTGGCCCAATGATTTCTAAGAGGCCAACTAGTAGAATGAAATCAAACACAGCCTTCAGTAGAGAAAGATTGTTCTTGAAACATGATTTAACTCTAGAGAAGGCTATTACAATTTCAATCCAAAGGCCTCATGCACACAGGACGTTTTTTTAACTCTCCTACAAGCCAGCAGCGTTTGTGCAGAAAAAAATGCCTGACGCTTGTAGTGTCTACTAGCTGTTGGGAGGCTTCAAGCTCTTAGGTGTTAATTCATTTCAATTTTTTAAATAATTTATTCTGGCCATGGAAATTAATTAATGCTCAAGCACTAGCTTTTGGTGCATTTAGCAGCTTTTAGTAGCGTCAAGCGTTTTTTTTTTTTCTCCCCGAACTCTGCTGCTCCTGGCAGTGTGTTTTTTTTTTTCTGCCTCTAAAAGCTCCTGCCACTAAACATTTCTAAAAGCCTATATGTGCATGGACACGTAGGCTAACATGGAGGGGCATTTAGAGGCAGGAAAAAAAAACATCAGATGCCCCTAGAAGTAGCTGTAAAACTGTCCAGTGTGCATGAGGCCAAAGTAAAATTGCTGTGGCTGAGGCAAAAACCCAGAGTCAAGGGACTACTGCCATCATACAGGCTGTGAATTCAGAATTTGTGTCTAATCTCGACACATATACCGGCCCAATACAAGGGTACAACAAGAGATTATTCTAGACTGCAATGCTTAGCTGCACATACTGTACATAGGACGAGTATTTCTTCAGGTGTGGCTCAACGCAGCACATTGGAAACTATGCTGCATTCCCTGCAAAAGACACACAATTCTGTAAATGCAAGAAAATGGACACTAGCACGTACTTATACTGCTAGATAGGTTCCTGAAGTAATTGCCTCATTGATTACTTGTTAAGTGTAGATATATATTACTATGCCTTTCCAGAAAACCAGAAAAAGTTTTGTAGCACTGTGCTACTGCTTCTGGTAACAAGGGCTACTTTGATATCCTGATCCTTGATGCAGCATCCAATGTCTCTATATTGCCTAAGGGAAATCCACCAGAAGTATTTTGCCAAAGAACTACTAAGACCCCTTTCACACTGAGGGGTATTTCAGGCGTTTTAGCGCTAAAAATAGAGCATAACAAACGCCTGAAATACTCCTGCCCCGAGGGCTTTCACACTGAGGTGATGCGCTGGCAGGAGAAAAAAAAATCTCCTGCAAGCCGCATCTTTGGAGCGGTGAAGGCGCGGTGTGTATACCGCTCCTTCCCATTGAAATCAATGGGACACCGCAGTAATACCGCCCACAAACCGCAGCTGTAGCCGCGGTTTGCGGGCGGTATTAACCTTTTTTCGGCCGCTAGCGGGGGGTTAAAATCGCACCACTAGTGGCCGAATATCGCGGTAAATATGACGGTATAGCGGCGCTGAAAATCACGCCGCTATACCGCCACCGCACATGCCCGCCTCAGTATGAAAGGGGCCTTACTGTACCTACTCTGAAACAGGTTGGTTATCATAGAGAACCCATTCTAACACTTGTTTGTCTGCTTTCAATCAACTAGTGTGCAAGCTGAATTCCACATTGTAAATAAAGGCAACACTATTGGTCAGGGATCTTTTTGTTGCTCTAAATCTACAATTAATGAATGGTCTTATCACAATAGCTCCAGTTGTTAGTATGGTCAAAAATTTCATCACCCAATGACACCTCACTGGACTGTGTAACAAATTTAAAGTGAGATGAGATGTGAAATCAGTGTGTCAGAAATTGAGACGCTTGAGAAGCTGTTTTCCAAGAACTTTAAGTGATTGTAAGGGTACTTTTTATATTAAAATAACAAACATGGTATACTTTCCTGCTCCAAAGTGACCTACTTACTTAATCTTCTGGGATCCCCTGCTGGCTCTCCAGGCTTCTCCTCTTCTGAGTGTGCCCTCATAGCAAGCCACTTGCTATGGAGGTACACCAATGAGCTTGATCCTAAGCCGGGCTATGTGCATCTATTGACACACACAACACCCCCCACTCCATTCTCACAGGATTTTATTGACAGCAGCAGCAATGCTGTCAAGCTTCCTGTGAGATAGGGGAGAGAAGAACAATGCTGCTGTAGACAGGAACAGCACTGAATCAAGATTGGGCTCAGGCAAGTATTTAAAGCGGAGTTCCACCCAAAAGTGGAACTTCCGCTTTAAGCACTCCTCACCCCCTTACATGCCACATTTGGCTTGTAATTTTTTTGGGGGGGAGTGGGGGCTTCGGTAGGAGTGGGACTTCCTGTCCCACTTCCTCCTTCCGCCGAGGGACTGCCTCGGCGACTCCTCCTCTCGCCTTAGGCGGCCCCTCCCTCTAGGCGATCTCCTGGGAGCACAGCGCCGCTCGCGCATGCGCAGTGCGTGCCCGGCTGTGAAGCCGAAAGCTGTCACGACCGGGTGCCCACAATGTGAATGGAGGCGCCGGCGGAGAGGGGGGGAGAGGAGCGACGCTCCGGGCTTCCGCATCGCTGGACCGTGGAGCAGGTAAGTGTCTGTTTATTACTATCACTTTTTGTAGCTGCTGACTTTTAATAAACCTAAAAAGGCTGGAACTTCCCCTTTAAGGGGGAACAAAACACAGGTGCAGCACTCACATCAGGGAACACTCCTCATAAATAAGGGATGGGATCTTTCACTGGGTGCTCTGGCTCAAATGGTCTCCAATCATTAAGTAGACATCTCCAAGGAAATTGTAACCAGCAACTCTAGAGTTTTGCCAGCTACAATTTTCTTGGAGAAGTATTTAAGGGGGCTGACACTAAAAGGTTTTACCTTAATACAAAGAATGCATTAAGGTAAAAAACAGTTTGTCTTTAGAGCCAGTTTAAAATATAAAATATTAGAACAAGCTTGTCTTGTATGCCCAGTACATGTACAATTACAGGGCATTCTACAAAGTAATTGGTCAAACGTAGAAAATAAATTTATCTCCGTTGTACGACCTTACTACTGAATTACAGAACTCACTTGCTTACTTGTACCAGAGACCTTGAGAAAGCATTATACAACTTGCACATGAGAGTCACCATAAAATTGTAGGGACAAAGCAAAGACTTAAACTATATCGGTGGCCAGACATGGATGCCCAACTAATCATGACATATTTGCTGGCACACACACTTCACCACTCCAGCCAGTGCCATTTCCTGATTCTGCTTAGTGGAAGCTTGCTATTGATATTGTAGGCCCTTTCACAGAGGCACCTGATGACTGCTGATTTTCTATAACAGTAATAAAGTATTACAGTATGGCCAGAAATTGCATTTGTGTCAAATATAACATCTGACAACGGACCCCAATTTGTTTCATCTGAGTTTGAATCCTTCCTGATAGAGAGAGAAATATTGCCCATAGGAAATCCTTCGTTTATTGCCCCCAAGCAAATGGAGAGATTGTGAGATTCAACAGAAGCATTAAAGGAGCTCTTCAGTTTGCAAATCATAGAAAGTATTTCTGCAGAGATCTTGCATGTCTACAGAACAACAAGACTTGCAACTACACAAGCATCACCAGCTCAACAACTACATAGCAGACATATGCCCACTAAATGAGTTAAAAACACATTCAAGAAGATGCCTATTTTGTGTGAACAAGAGCTAACGCATTGCAAATCTGCGTGGGTGATTGCGGCTGCAGATCCACACCTGTACATGCAGCCGCAACCACCTGCACAGAAAAAAGCAGGAGATATGTGTGAGTTCCATTAATCCTAATGGCATACCCCATGCATTGGAAATCGCTCCTGCACTGGGAACCACACTGTACTTGCGGTACTCCTTCCAAAAATGGAGCAGGTCTAACCGAGTGGCTGCTTTTTGGTGGGGGGGAGGGGGGGGAGTAATGTTTTTTTTTTTTTTTGGAACCCACTCCCAATTCTGCATCTTTGACTAGGTGAGGATGGTGTTGCTTGTCCTGCCCCATACTTGCATGCAGCCTCATGGGACACATCACTTATACCAGGAGGCTGCAGGACCAGTCACCCTGTGCTACATGATCTTGCACATACACAAAAGGAGTTGGCTGTGATTCATCAGGAAGCCACAGCAGGCTCCCAAATCCAAGATGGTAGCACCAGGGGTGATAAGAATTGGCCAGTGTGTGGCCACTTTCTTTTTTCTACATACTTCAGCAACGGTCGTGAGCCGGGGATAGCACCTGGAGAGATATTGCACCTGAATGGACTGAGCGGTGCTTGTTTTCTGAACAATAGAAGGAAAGATTGGGACTTTGCAACCAGGGAGATAAAACAGCAAAAGTGCTTGTTTTCTGTTTTTGACTTTGGATAAGAATTGGCTGCTGGAAGACAGCGCTGGATTATATGGACTGGTAAGTACCTGGTTTTTAAAAGTCAACAGCTACAGTGTACAGTATGTAGTTGCTAACTTTTCATTTTTAAAAATCTTAATGAAATTCCTCTTTAGGTTTCAGCTACAAAGATTAATTTATAATAGTGTATGCAAATAGTTTTTTAGTTTTTTTTTTGTAAGTCTGTACATGGAGGTTTTTGATCCAAGCATCCCTTACACATGAATTCTCAAGTAAACTGGGTGAGACTAAAAGAGAGCGCAATCTTTTTTTTTTGGGGGAATTGCTGAAATTTTTGCTAAAACAAAACATGTTTATCTTTAAATACAAAACATATTTCCGGATATTGGAATTGGCCATAGGGAGTACTTGTGCCTTATCTAGTATCAGTTTGTATCTTAAACTGTTCCAATATTTGGTTCTTTTAAGCAATTAATATACTGTCATGGCAAAGTTCATAGGCAATGTGCTTTGTTTCTAGATGAATTCTGAGTATTATTTTAATGAGTTTAGAAAAAGTTAAGTCAATAACTTCAGTTTATATTTTATGCACTTGTGCAAAGAGGTTAGACTAAACAGCGACAGAATAATCAAAACCACTTTATTCCAAAAGCTTACTGCATCAATATTATGCCACAAAAGCAAAGAATCATGATAGTATTTTAAGATGGCTGCTCAGGAAAGTATTCAACGTACAGGTACCCACATCCTAAAAATCATAATGAAGCATAATTGGAGGGGTGGGGCAATAGGATTTTTCCGGTATCTTCATTAGATAACACAAGCAAATTATTTTAAAACCAAATAGATTTTATTTTACATATATAGTCAAAATTACAATATAAACAAGATCCATAGTCAGTCTAGACGGTCACTACACCTCTGCTAGGAGGTCACTTCTAGCTAAGGATACCTTCAAGAATAATGTGAAGGTGTGGACCATCAGATTCTCAACATGTTTTGCAGTTACCTGCTTCTTAAGGAGAGAAAACAAGGAGGGGAAGAAACCAAACACTAGAAGAAATAATGAAAAGCATCAATACATAGCATAGTATTATATTAACAATACGTATTTTGCATATCATGCAACTGTTCATTTCCAGAAAAGGTATAGAAGATCTTTACCTCAAGGACTGGGTCAGATTAGTCAAGAAACCCATGGTGGGTTTATGGCTTTTCTTATCACTCAACAAAGTGAGGATAGTTGTTGTAAGTATTTATTTCAATGAGACAGGTATCAAATTTCTCCAATTCCTTTTAAGTAAAAAACAGGATAAACTCAGGGCATTGAATAAATTATTCCCGTTTAAAGATCCGGAAATTTATAAGCAAAAATCTGATCAATTAAGATAATGTCTGGAAAAGGAAGATATTAAAAAAAATATATAATAGGGATTTTGCTGATTATTCCAACAAAGTTGTATTCAAATGGCAGATTAAAATTGATGAAAACCCTGCTGGCGAAAGCCCCCTATTATGGCATTTCCTAATACTACCATTCCATCTACATTGCAAAATAGAGGGAATGATAAAAATACTCAGAGGAACTTCTCGCAAAGAAATAATAGGGAGGCAACAATCCTCCTAAATCAAACCCCAACAAAAATCAGGGTAGTACCCGCCAACAAAGTGTCCCTCATCAGACTTACCAACAAAGTGTCCCTCACCAGACTTACCAACAAGGCACCCCCTATCAAACTCATCAGAAGGGTTTCGTTCGTGGAGATGGCAATAAAGGCAGCTATCCACCAAGGAGAGCACCATACATTGAAAATTCGAATTATTCGAGACAATGGGAATATAGGGGTGACCCTAGAGACTATATAAATCATCAAAATTCAGGCTCTAGGGGTCAAACCCTTAGAGATAGACCAATCCCCTTACATAATAGATTTGCTCCCTTGTCTGGCTATCAAGAAGACAGATTTGAGGATGAACGGGCTATTATGAGACATCCTCAATACAGAGATTACCCAATCTCACAAAGAGACGAGTACCAAGACTCCCCTTTAGACTTCGAGAGCAATGGCCAGTCTTGTTTCTTTCGATGGACAACAAAAGAGCCAAAAGGGGTTATGAAGAAAGAGAGGCACCAAAGGGGGGGAGGAGGGTCAGGGCCAAAGAAAACACTAGATATTAGTGGCGTTTTCAACTTGAGCTCAGCCCAATTAACTCGTGGTGAACAGAGTGTCCTCAGTAAAGGATTAAAATTTGCCCCCCCCCCCGTAAGCTTAATAAATTTGAGACATCTACATCTATTGATGTGCACAAATTTATTTGCAAAATATATATTAAAAGACATTTCATTTTAAACCCCATAGTTAATGGCAGCCAAGTTGTTCATACCATACCATCTCAAGTAGGCACTCACGATGCGGGTAACTCTATCTTTGACCTCGACGAACGATGACATCAGTGTTCCCATTCGTCACACTAATTTTGCCAATGCCAATGCTTCATTGTTTAACCCCCCAGGTTTTGTTTCTCCCTCAGTGCAAGTACTGTATTTAAAGAAATAGTACTAAGGGAATTGGTAGCATTAAAAATTCCCAGAAATAGAAGTACCAGTGAACTTCAATCTAATTTGTCGAATAATCATTCGCCCGCCGATAAACGGGGCAGGATTGTTATCCTAGATGAGAATCATTATGTAGATGAGATGAATAGATTATTATCTGATCGTGTAACATACACACCCTTGGCCTCTAATCCCACAGTGAGATATAGGAAAGACCTCTCGAATTTGATTGAGTATGGCTTTCAACAAGGGATTCTACATAAGAAGGAAAAAGCATATCTTATACCTACCATACCCCAAGTACCTATAATATACTACCTGCCTAAAATCCACAAAAATACTACAAAACCACTCGGTCGCCCTATCATTAGCGGCATAGATTCTGTCACCGCAAGAATAAGAAGGTATGTGGATAATTTTCTCCAGCCCCTAGTAGTGATGACCCCTTCATACTTGCGGGACACTACACAGGTTATAAACCTGCTGGATGGGTGTGAATGGAGAGAGGGGTTCATTATGGCGACAGCAGATGTGGCCTCGGTCTATACTGCAATATCCCACCAGCATGGGTTTGAGGCATAACATTTTTATCTTGTGCAAGATCACTCTCTGTCTTCTCTACAGAGGGATTTTATTATGGACCTCTTACGTTTTGCAACTGGACACAATTATTGGTGGTGATTTTTTTCTGCAAACCTGTGGTGTAGCAATGGGTGCCAAGTTTGCGACTAGTCTAGCAAACCTTTTCATGGCCCGGTGGGAGCAGGAGGTTATAGACATCGATCCCCCCAGAGAGTTGCATTTTTGGAGAAGATACATCGATGATGTGCTTCTCCTCTGGGAGGGAGAACTACCCTCGCTTGAGGCCTTTTTTCGAACACTCAATAATAAAGATAGAGACATCTCACTGCAATACGAGGCTAGCCATACTCAGGTGCATTTTCTGGATTTAAATATCACTGCTAAAGATGGGCGTCTCATTACTAGGGTTGCCACATTATCCCTTTAATCCAGGACACATATTAATTACACAGGTTCTGTGGCTGATTAAGGTGGTAATTAAACGCAATTGGTGCCTTATCTGCATTAAATCAGCCTCAGAACCAGTGTAATTAAATAGGTGTCCTGGATTAAAGGGATGATGTGGCAACCCTACTCATTATGAGTACTTTCTTTAAAGAGACTGACCGTAATGCTTACATCCCTCTATCCAGTTGCCATCATAAATTTTGGCTAACCGCAGTTCCAAAAGGACAATTCCAGCGCATCAGACGCAATTGTACCGAAATTTCTGAATATTATCAACAGGCATCAATTCTCAGGCAAAGATTCCAAGCTAAAGGATATCTCTGAAAGGAGATTGATGCTATCATTGATAATGTTGCTGATATGGACAGGTGAAAAATGCTGAGCAATACTAAAGAGAATAATCTGCTATCAGGGAATAATCAAGAACAAAATAACAAATTTGGATGGTCTATGATCACTAGATACTCAAATCAGCATTTCTCTATTAAAAAAATTCTCAATAAACATTGGGGAATTATGAAAGATGACAAAGTACTCGGTTCTATTATCCCTGATCGTCCTGTAGTAATCTACAGAGGGGCCCCGTCGTTGGGACACAATTTAGCTCCAAACGTAGTTGACCCCCCTAAAACCATCTTGTTTTTTCAGTCTATGAAGGGCTTCTTCCTATGCCGCAAATGCAGTATTTGTCAAATCAACTCTTTTAGAGGGCGTAAATGTGAGACTTTTCAATCTTCTGAGACCAATAAGATATATAATATCTAATCTTTCATCACTTGCTCTACCCAATATGTTATTTACATGATCCAATGTCCATGTTCAAAACAATATATTGGACGCACTAAAAGGGAATTGCACATGCGGCTTGCTGACCATGTTGGAAATATCAAGCGTGGTTTCAAAAAACATAATTTATCAAGGCATTATGATAAATATCATGAAAGGAAACTCAAAGGGACCCTATTTTTGGCCATGGACAAAATTCGTCCCCACTGGAGGGGGACTAATATGGTTAGATCCATTTCTAGACTTGAAACAGGATGGATCTTTGACATGAAATCTTATCTGTCCTTTGGCTTAAATGTAGATTGGGACATTAACTGTTTGTGGATGTGCGGATCTTGCATTTTTTCAGAGCTTCCCTCCTTCCTTTATTTAGACTTATACATCCAAACAAATTATAGCCTTCCGCTTGCTGTTTTTTAATTATGTTTTCCTACCACTAGATGGCGGATCTTAATTCCGCACCTTGCTACTTACTATTTATTTTCTATTGCCCCCAATAGCAGCCAGCAGTTAAAATGGCGATGCCGCTTTTTTCTATATACATTATACTGTTGCCAATAGTCAAAATGGCACCTGATGAGTATATAACCACCTAATGTGATGACATTGACACCTGATCAATCCCTAGATGATGTCCTATTGATGACGAAAAGCGTAGGGTTGAGCCTCTGACGGTGACGCTGTTACGTTTGTTCCTTCCAAGACGGTGGACGGGCGTTTGTTATAGGAAGTAGAGTGAAGCCTTTGGAAACACTGCGACTTTTGCACATCTGAATTGTATTGATTCGCTGGTTGATGACTTATTTTCTGTAAGTGCAAGCTTGTCTTTTTATTAAATTGATCTATATTTGACATACTACACTATGGGAGTTCTTTCTCTTATATTTTTGAGCACCATTCTTTGTTAGCTTGCAACACTAGGAATCACTACCTGTTATCTCCGGACACTACCGAGGTCCTAGGGAGACCATTAAATCCCCACGCTGGGCGAGACTGCTGTGGCAGTCATCGCCATCTGGTAAGCGGATAATTTTACCACCTTGGGCGTGCAGAGCTGGATTTACCATTTTACAATTTGTGTGAAGATTTTATCACGATTTTCTTCTTACAATATACCCTCAATTTTGTGGATGGACATTATATAGACACTTATGAGTTTTTCTATGTGATGGCCGGGACTCTGCCTTAGTTTTCTTTTTTCATTTTTCTTTTTCACTTTGGTATAATATTTTTTTTTTTTTTTTAATATCATTCTTTATATAAACAGTCATTTAGCGATGCATTCATGTCTGCATATATACCTTGTTTTAAGTTTTTATACAGGTGAAACTTGAAAAATTTGAATATCGTGCAAATGTTCATTTATTTCACTAATGCAACTTAAAAGGTGAAACTAATATATGAGATAGACTCATTAAATGCAAAGCAAGATAGTTCAAGCCGTGATTTGTCATAATTGTGATGATTATGGCTTCCAGCTCATGAAAACCCCAAATCCACAATCTCAGAAAATTTGAATATTGTGAAAAGGTGCAATATTCTAGGCTCAAAGTGTCCCACTTTAATCAGCTAATTAAGCCATAACACCAGCAAAGGGTTCCTGAGCCGTTAAATGGTCTCTCAGTCTGGTTCAGTAGGAATTACAATCATGGGAAAGACTGCTGACCTGACAGTTGTGCAGAAAACCATCATTGACACCCTCCATAAGGAGGGAAAGCCTCAAAAGGTAATTGCAAAAGAAGTTGGATGTTCCCAAAATGCTGTATCAAAGCACAGTAATAGAAAGTTATGTGAAAGGGAAAAGTGTGGAAGAAAAAGGTGCACAAGCAGCAGGGATGACCACAGCCTGGAGACGATTGTCAGGAAAAGGTCATTCAAAAGTGTTGGGGACTTTCACAAGGAGTGGACTGAGGCTGGAGTCAGTGCATCAAGAGCCAACACAAACAGACGGATGCTGGACATGGGCTTCAAATGTCGTATTCCTTTTGTCAAGCCACTCCTGAACAACAAACAACGTCAGAAGCGTCTTACCTGGGCTAAAGAAAAACAGACCTGGTCTGTTGCTCAGTGGTCCAAAGTCCTCTTTTCTGATGAGAGCAAATTGTGCATCTCATTTGGAAACCAAGGACCCAGAGTATGGAGGAAGAATGGAGAGGCACACACTGCAAGATGCTTGAAGTCCAGTGTGAAGTTTCCACAGTCTGTGTTGATTTGGGGAGCCGTGTCATCTGCTGGTGTTGGTCCACTGTGCTTCATTAAGTCCAGGGTCAACGTAGCCGTCTACCAGGAGATTTTGAAGCACTTCATGCTTCCTTCCGCAGACGAGCTCTATGGGCATGCTGACTTTATTTTCCAGCAGGACTTGGCACCTGCCCACACTGCCAAAAGCACCAAAACCTGGTTCAATGACCGTGGGATTACTGTGCTTGATTGGCCAACAAACTCGCCTGACCTGAACCCTATAGACAATCTATGAGAGACATGAGACCAAACAATGCAGAAGAGCTGAAGGCCGCTATTGAAGCATCCTGGTCTTCCATAACACCTCAGCAGTGCCACAGGCTGATAGCTTCCATGCCACGCCGCATTGAGGCAGTAATTGCTGCAAAAGGGGCCCAAAACAAGTACTGAGTACATATGCATACTTTTCAGTATTGTTCTATGTACAATCCTTGTTTTATTGATTGCATGTAATATTCTAATTTTCTGAGATTGTGGATTTGGGGTTTTCATGAGCTGTAAGCCATAATCATCACAATTATGACAAATCACGGCTTGAACTATCTTGCTTTGCATGTAATGAGTCTATCCCATATATTAGTTTCACCTTTTAAGTTGCATTTGTGAAATAAATGAACTTTTGCACGATATTCTAATTTTTCGAGTTTCACCTGTTCACACACACTAATTACAAGCAAACAGATCACAGGTGAAGATGGTTACCTTTTGATAGCCATTCAAATCCCTTTGTGTCAACTTGTGTGCATGTTATCAGGCCAAAATTACCAGGGTATGTAAACTTTTGATCAGGGTAATTTGGGTAATTTCTGTTTGTGATTATGATTTAAAAAGAGTAAACACAGTTGATTGATAATAAATGGCTTCAGCCAAACACTAACCACGAGTGAAAGAAATGTTTTTGTATTGTCATTCATATTCTCAGAAAAATGGCCAGGAAATCATAAATTCTGCCAGGGTATATGAAGTATTCACACATACTGATCCTGCCATGACAATTCAACACCTGGTGAAACAAAAAAACCTGCAAACTGGTTGTGAATATTCATAACCCGTTTACTAGATCGTAAGTCCATAAACTGTAGACGCTGATTTGTGTTTGCTGGTGTTGGTTTTCCGGTGCTTGTCTCCTTGTCCCGAAGAAAATTATGCAGGACACAGCAGGCAAGTACCACTTTAATGGCGTTCTCCACGTCCAGCTGCATACATGACAGCGGGACTCTCCACTTTCCTGTGAGGATGCCAAAGGCAAACTCTACAACTCGATGGGCACGGCTAAGGTGGTAATTAAATATTTTCTGTGTGTGGCTCAGTCCAAAACCACTGTATGGCCGCGTTAAATTCTCCCCAAGTCCAAATGCTTCATCTGCCACAAAGACAATTGGCAGACTTGACTCCGTTGTGCAGGGTAGCGGCCTATTTGGGGGACTGTTGAGGTGTCCTTCATACAGGAGACGTCCCAAGGCAGATTGTCTGAAGATGCATGCATCTCCTTGGCTCCCGTATGCACCAACATCCACACACACAAAGTGTAGATTTGCATCAGCCAATGCGAGGAGAACAACAGAAAAATATTTCTTATACCGTATTTATCGGCGTATAACACGCACTTTTTTGTGTACTCGGCTCCGCCTCCCGCCATTGGACCGGTGTTATGTCCATCATAGGAGCCGGGCCAAGGGGCGGGACTGCGAGACGAGCCGAGAGGAACAGAGTACACAGGAAATCCGGCTTTGTGTATCTCGGCAGCGCTTGTTCCCTCAGGGATTTGATTTACCTGCCAAAGACACTGTATGTATGTCCTGCAAGCTTGTGATTTGCAAACATTTTGCACAGCCCTGTTTAGGCAAGGCTGCAGATGGATGGGCAAGGCTGCAGATGGATGGGCAAGGCTGCAGATGGACACTTTTGGGCAAGGCTGCAGATGGATGGGCAAGGCTACAGATGGATGGGCAAGGCTGCAGATGGATGAGCAAGGCTGCAGATGGACACTGATGGGCAAGGCTGCAGATGGACACTGATAAGGCTGCATTGATGGGCATTTAAAATGTACGTTTTTTTCCTTAAACTTCCCTCCTAAACTTGGGGTGCGTGTTATACACCTGTGCGTGTTATACGAAAATAAATATGGTAAGTTAAATACAAAGAGCCAGAATGCGGAGGTTTTTTTACCCTCACATGCTTCCGATTGAGGGCTCCGATGCAATTGGGGAAGTGTGTCTTTTCCCAGAATTCATCTGCAATCTCCTCTGCAATCTCCTCTTCATTTGGCTAAGGGATCATGGCTTCATGCAGCTCCTCCCACATTGCCAAACAGGTTTCCCGGGCACTGTGGAGACGCCCATGAGAAAATAATGGTGCAATGAAACAAACGCTTGTCCTGTTGCCAGAAACCTAAAATAAAATATATAATTAACAAAACTTTGGGGCTGATTTACCAAACGTTTGCGCCATGAGTATTGGCGCATCTGCGTGCGCAATGGCTGTTTTGGTATTTACAAAACATTAGCGCCGGTAGCGCAGCCCTATTTCCCATTTACTATAGTGTTCTCTGCGCCCGGGAGGAGGCGCTCAGTGCGCTACTATGGACCTGGCGCAGGGCATGTTAAAATCTAAATATAAAGAAGCTGGAAGTGAGAATATAATGGGGGTGACATGGGGTGATGTGATGAAGTGTAGTGACACCTGCCCAAATAACAAACATGGCCAAATTAGAGAGGGAAAGTAAGTTTTTCAAAACCAGCCCACTGCGCCGGCAATTCCGATTTGAGCTGTGGGAGGTTTTTTTGAGCTCAGCGCGGGAATTTCAATGGTTCAAATGCACCAAGACACTGCGCCAGCAAAATCTTAGTAAATGTCAAGTCACCTAAGTCAATTTGCATAAGTTGAACAGGTGCAGCCCTGAACTTCCCAGTGCGCCTGCAAAAAGACATTTCTAAAGGAAAAAAAAAACATTTAAAAGCAGCCGCGGCTATTAATGAATTGTCGGCTCCCAGCAATATAGAGAAAAGTTATAATAAGTCTTTGTTAACCAAAAAAAAAAAGCGTGGGGGTCCCCCCAAATTCCATAACCAGGCCCTTCAGGTCTGGAATGGATATTAAGGTGAACCCCGCTGCAAATTTAAAAAAAAAATGACGTGCGGGTTCCCCCCAAATATCCAAACTAGGCCCTTCAGATCTGGTAAGGATTTTAAGGTGAACTCCACCCCAAATTTAAAATAAAAATGGCGTGGAGTCCCCCTAAAAATCCACACCAGACCCTTTATCCAAGCACATAACCTGGCCGGTCGCAGGGGAAGAGGGGGGGACGAGAGAGCGGCCCCCCCTCCCTCCTGAACCGTACCAGGCCACATGCCCTCAACATGGGGAGGATGTCTCCATGTTGATGGGGACAAGGGCCTCATCCCCACAACCCTTGCCCGGTGGTTGTGGGGGTCTGCGGGCAGGGGGCTTATCGGAATCTGGAAGACCCCTTTAACAAAGGGGACCCCCAGATCCCGGCCCCCCCTGTGTGAAATGGTAAGGGGTACATTGTACCCAGAGGCGAACTGAAGCGTCGCACAGCGGGAACCTCCAATTCAAACGGAGCGGCCGGAGAAGAAGGGAAGACGCCGGGGCAAGATGCGGACGAGAAGACCGAAGGAAGAAGGAAGAAGGAAGATGAAGATAAAGAGGAAGATGAAGATGGAGGAAGAAACCCGAATGGAGAAAAGAAGAAGATGGAAGAAGAAGATGGAAGAAAAGAAAAGATATTAATAAAGGAATTGTCAAAAACCGGATCTTGTCATTTTTTAAATTTTTTACACTTTCCTTGTGAAATGGTAGGGGTACATTTGTACCCCATTACCATTTCACATAGGGGGGGCCGGGATCTGGGGGTCCCCTTTGTTAAAGGGGTCTTCCAGATTCCGATAAGCCCCCCGCCCGCAGACCCCCACAGCCACCGGGCAAGGGTTGTGGGGATGAGGCCCTTGTCCCCATCAACATGGGGACATCCTCCCCATGTTGAGGGCATGTGGCCTGGTACGGTTCAGGAGGGAGGGGGGCCGCTCTCTCGTCCCCCCCCCTCTTCCCCTGCGACCGGCCAGGTTACGTGCTCGGATAAAGGGTCTGGTATGGATTTTTAGGGGGACTCCACGCCATTTTTTTTTATTTGGGGTGGAGTTCCCCTTAAAATCCATGCCAGATCTGAAGGGCCTGGTTTGGATATTTGGGGGGAACCCCACGTCATTTTTTTTTCAATTTGCAGCGGGGTTCCCCTTATATCCATTCCAGACCTGAAGGGCCTGGTTATGGAATTTGGGGGAACCCCCACGCATTTTTTTTTGGGTTAGCAAAGACTTTCAATGACTTTTATCTGTATTGACGGGAACCAGCAATTCATTACAGCCGCAAGGACTTTTAAATGACTATTATTTTACTTTAGAAATGTCATTTTGCTCTCCAACTGTTATAAACATGGAAAACATGTGCTACTTTACAGGCATACTATAGACACCCCCCGGGGATGATATTTAGGGCCAGTTCACACCGGATGCAGTGCAGTGCGTTTTTTTGATTCCTGAAAAACGCAAAGAAAGTTGATCACATTAATGGCAATGGCATAGTTCACACCACTGCAGTCCGTTCCAGTGCATTTCAGAAAGCCAAAAAATAATTGGTCATGCTGCATTTTTTAGGTACAAAACTGTACTGGACCCCAGTAAAACACATCAAAAACGCAACGGAACGTACCAAAAATGCACTGGAATGCACCGCAACGCACCTAAATGCACCAAAGACGCACTGCAACACACTTGTCCTAAGTGAAAAGAGGCGGAAAAAAACACTGGACTGCATCAAAAACGCCTCAAAAATGCACTGGAATGTGTCAAAAACGCGCATGCAGAAAAGCACCTGGAACGCACCCAGACTGCGTTTCTATAGTGTGAACTAGGGCCAGTTCACACCATAGAAACACAATCCGGATGCGTTCCAGGTGCTTTTCTGCATGCACGTTTTTCATGCGTTCCGGTGCATTTTTGGTAAGTTTTTGATGCAGTCCAGTGCTTTTTTTTCACCCCTCTTTTTTATTAACCATAGATAAGGACAAGTGTGTTCCAGTGCGTTTTTGGTGCATTTAGGTGTGTTTCTGTGCGTTCCAGTGCGTTTATGATGCGTTTTGATGCGTTCCAGTACAGTCCAGTGCAGGTAAAATGCAGCATGTTCTACTTTTTTGGTGGAACTGGAACGCACTGGAACAAACACTGCCATTTAGAACCATATAACCAACTTTCCATGCATTTTTGATGCATAAAAAACGCAATGCACTGCATGTGGTGTTAAATGGCCCTTAAGCAATTTGGCATATTTAAAGGCACTTCTCCTTGTTTTGTTTTTGGTGTTGTCCAAATTGGTGACATTGATATATGTCCCTTAGGGTGGGACCTGGGCCCCCATTTTAAGGCCAATAACTACTAGAAGATAAGCCAGCCAAGTGGGGACTAGCAAAATTAACAAGTCAGTTCCCATAGACTGCAATGGTATTTGTTGGTGGGGGGAGGGGTGATTGTCCCATCTCTAATTTTGTAGCATGCTGGATGATGTGCTTAATTTTGGACGCGGGGAGGGGGGGGGGGGTTATTTTTTGCTAGCTGCATTGGTGTTGTTCTGCACATGCCCAGCCAGTTTTTTTTTTTTTGGCGTGCTTTTTGTGTGTGAACAGCGCCTGGATATTTCTGGGCATGCTCACTCAGAGAGTGTTTTTATGGGTTAGAAATTGAAGGACATCTTAACAGGTGTGCCCACTTTGAATTTCAGTCTCTACATTGAGTGAACTTGCATTTTGGGTGTTTCATGGACTGTGCATGTGTTTTCAATTGCCTCATTAGCACACAAACCTATGTTATCTAAAGCTCACAGAGCATTCGGTCGATTGCCTTAAGAAGAGGCAAGTGTGTGTGTGGGGGTTAAATGTACGTGTTGGTGTCCTTATCGAGTTTGTAACACATGTATTTTATTTGTTATGTCTTTGCAAAACAAGTGATTGGTTAACTTTCGTGGATTGTATATTTTTGGTGTGGGGGAGATATGTTCCCCTGAAATAAATCTGATGTTAATGTGTATTGTTTGTTCACTTTGTTTTAATAGTCTGCTGCATTTGTTTGGCCAAAAATTGCTCAAGATGTTGAGTCTGTAACTGTTTCAAATTGACCATGTTTTTTATTTTGCCTTCCCTTTTGTTTTGTTGAACAATAAAATTAGATGCAAAATTTTGATGTTTGTTTTGTGTTTTCTTTGCAACAAATGTGACAGCTGATTGGCATGTCAAAACAAAACAGGTGTGATTTGTCTACCCTGGTGCCTTCATGCTAGCATATGCATGTATTGTGTGCTGCCATGGAGCGTCACCAGGAAATGAAATACAGAGCGGTAAGTATTCAATTTTCCTTTTTTTACTGCAGTGATTCTCAGCCTCAGTCCTAAAATACCCCCAACAGGACATGTTTTGTGAATTTATCTTATCGAGAATTTCTGTCCAAAAATCTAAACCATTGACTGTGATTTAAAGCACATGTGCAAGATGAAGAAAAACCTGCAAACATGGCCTGTTGGGGGTACTTGAGAAGCACCGATTTTAGAGCACTGCACTTAAAAATAGCTCAAGGGCACACAATTCTTATTGTGGGCATTTTGAGGGAAACAAAGTAAGTGTTAGAACCCCTGCGTGTGTTGTTTTTTTTTTGATATTTTTTTTTGTAGTTTGGCCTTTGTCTCCTTTTCTTAACATTGGCTTCACTTCCTGTCACACAGCTAAACAGGAAGTGAAGGTAAAACCCTACCAATGGCTTTTCTTGGGGACACACAGATCAATCTAACTAGTGTCCCCATTAAGCAAATTGCACTCTAGCACTTTGTTGTGTACACCCCAAATCAATGTATAGTTTGGGGTTTAGTAAAGACAAATCCACTCTGCAGTAAAAGTGTAGCTGCTGAAAATCTGAGGGAAAGTACTGGTGATTGGATGTTACAATCATGTAAAAGCAAAGATGTTTTTTTTTTTTTGGCTTGCATGTCCCCCTCAGATATACAGCAAGTGCACTTGTAGTGCAAAGTAGATTTGCCTTTAGTAAATAAACCCCACAGTCCAAACTACCTAATAATAATTTGTGGTGTACCCCGCAATATGCTCGAGTGCAATGTGCATAATGGGGAAAGTATTTAGACTGACCTGTGTGTCCCCAAGGAAAGACATTGTTAGGGATTTTCCCTCACTTCCTGTGTGGCTATGTGACAGGAAGTGAATTATTTGGAAGGATAAAGTGGCCAAATTATTTAGTTTAACTTTTCAAAGACTCATTCCTAAGTTGAATTGTGATGCATGTCAATGGCCCATTTAGGCCCTCTTTAATCACTTGAGATCAGCGCTATAACTGATCGACGGCCACAGCATGGTCCTCAATTGCCGGGAGTCCGTCAATAAACGTCCTCCCCTTTGCGCGCGCTGTGGTCACAGAGTCACTGAGACTCAGGTGATGACAGATCCCAGTAAGGGGCCCGATCCCTGCCCTTTACCATGTGATCAGCTGTCAGCCAATGACAGCTGATCACGTGATGTAAACAAAATCTGGGTAATGGTTTTTGTTTTCTCCTTGTGCTGACAGCGTGAGCATAAAAAAAAGGCAATCACAGGCTTATGTGCAAGGGACATGGGGCCCGAAGAGGAGGAGGCAATTCTGCATCATCTGTGACAATTAGTAGCCCCTGCCAGTGCCACCTATCAATGCCCACCACTGGTGCCAATCAGTGGCACCTAGCAGTGCTGCCAGTGCCTATCAGTGCCCATCACTGCCAACTATCATTGCCACCTAGCAGTGCCACTTCTCACTGCCCACCAGTGCTAAATAGCAATGCCACCTCTCAGTGCCCACCCTTGCCACCTTATCGGTGCCCATCAGTGCAGTCTCATCAGTGTACATCAATGAAGAAGAAAAATTACCTTTTTTAAAAATATTAACCAGTTTCCTACCGCCCACCGTCAAATGACATCCTTGGCTTTGGGCGGTGACATCTGAATGATGCCTGCAGTTGCAGGCATCATTCAGATATCATTCTTTTCAGCCGGCGATTCTGTGCACAATAAAAATGATCATAGTGGCAGTTCCGCCGCTTGATCGTTCTTATAGGCGGGGGAGGGGACGTCCCCCCCCCCTCTCTTGCCGCCATCCGGTGCTTCTCCGGGCTCTCCCGTGCCATCTGGGGCTCGGAGAACGATTTGGAGATGACTGGTGACCAGATGGTCATCAGTCATCTCTATGACCGTCGGAGGCGCGAGCACGACGTTATGACATCATGCCGTGTTCCCGTATGTTAACCAAGCCGTGATCTTGGCTGTCAGCATGAGATTGGTGATTTTTTTGGAACAATATCATGCTTTCCAGCCTGGAGGAGAGATGTGGGGTCTTATTGACCCCGCATCTCTCCATAAAGAGGACCTGTCACACACATTCCTATTACAAGGGATGTTTACATTCCTTGTAATAGGAATAAAAGAGATCCCAAAAAATAAAAAAAATTAAAAAAGAGTAAGAAATACAAAAAAGTCAAAAAACAAAAACAAAAAAAATAAAAAAAATAAGAAAAAACGCCCATGTCCCCGGTAGCTCGCGCTCAGAAGCGAACACACACGTAAGTCCCGCCCACATATGTAAACGCCGTTCAAACCACACATGTGAGTTATTGCTGCGTGCGTTAGAACGAGTGCAGCAATTCTAGCACTAGACCTCCTCTGTAATGCCAAAATGGTAACGTATAAAACAATTTTAAGCATCGCCTAGGGAGATTTTTAATTACTGAAGTTTGGTGTCATGCCATGTGTGTGCGCAATTTTAAAGCGTGACGTGTTAGGTATCTATTTACTCAGCATAACAACATCTTTCACATTATACCAAAAAATTGGCCGTAACTTTACTGTTTTGTAATATTTTTAGCAAACAAAAGGCGTTTGAAAATTTTTTGCGCAAATACCGAGCAAGATAAAAATTTGCAATGACCACCATCTTATTCCCTAGGGTGTCTGCTCCAAAAAAATATATAATGTTTGGTGTTTTGAAGTCATTTTATAGCCATAAATTTATGATTTTTACATGAAGGAGAGAAGTGCCAGAATAGGCCCAGTGCTGAAGTGGGTAAAATATCCATTTATTTATTTTTTAAACTCGGTCTTTTGTATTTATAGAAAAAAAATAAAAATAAAACACAAATGTGATCAAATAGCACCAAAAGCAAGCTCTATTTGTGTGCCAACAAATAAAACATTTTCATTGGGTTACAGTGTTGTATGAGCGCGCAATTGTCATTAAAAGTGCATCAGCGCTGAAATGTGAAACTTGGTCTGGGCAGTGCGCAAGTGGTTAATAGAGTTGAGCGGACACCTGGATGTTCGGGTTCGACGGGTTCGGCCGAACTTCGGAAAAAAGTTCGGGTTCGGGACCGAACTTTAACCCGAACCCGGACCCGAATCCGAACCCCATTGAAGTCAATGGGCACCCGGACTTCTAAGGACTAAAAAGGCTCTAAAAAAGTAATGGAAAGGGCTAGAGGGCTGCAAATGGCAGCAAAATGTTGTTAAGAGCATGGCAAGTGCTCTGCAAACAAATGTGGATAGGGAAATAACTTAAAATAACATAAAAAAAATAAAAAAATAAAAAAATATGCTGGAGGCCCCCTTTTCAGCAGAAGAGGTACGCGAAGTCATTAAGAACCTCAAAAACTCAACGGCACGATGCCACACATATGGTGGGAATGCCCCAGAATACACCCTTTCTGGAATAAATTATTCAATTTAATGGATAAGCTAGTGGGAAAATAAAATACTTAAAAATAAAATAAAAATGTAGCGGGGTGCTAAATTTAAGGGAAGTGTTTGAGTGGTAAATAGGCTCAAACACCCTAATTCTGTAGGATTCATGGACCATTTTGTCCTCGGGGGACAGTATTGGTGTGCAGTTCCCTGCGGCCTACAGGTGGCGCTGCCATGGTAGGCTAGGGTTGAACCGCCGATACAGTGCTGTGCCTTTTGTGTCCCCTCTTGGCATTAGTACAGCGGGGCGGGGAACCTGCTGTGCATGCCGGGAGAGCATATAAAAGGGGTAGACCTTTGGCCAGGGGGCTGATGTCCAGTGGGGTCCACGCCCAGGTGCCTTCGGCCTGGGTGCATGTGTTCCTGTTCCATCTCGGGTACCTTTAGCCCGGGGTGAGGTACTATCCTGGAGTTCCTGCTGCCCTGGGTATGGAGGCCTAGGTGCGGGAGTAAAGCCTGGAGTCCAGAGCCTTCGTCTGGAGTCCGCTAAGGGTCGAGGAGTCTTAGGGTGCCGCCTCGTGTAGGGGACCATGTTCCAGGGAAGGGAGGATCATTCTGATGGACCGATGCGGGAGTCACGGTGAAGGAAGGGTCTGTTGACTCCCTGGAGAGATGTCTTCCCCTTGATATGGGCTAGGTTCGTAGAAGGAGAAGCTCAAGGTCATCTTGACTGTATCAGAGGCCTTATTCACCCGGCCCGTGGCAGGGGCCTTATACACCCTGGTCTGTGGCAGAGACCAAAGTTCTCCAGGTCCGTGGCAGGGGCCTTGTACACCCGGTCTGTGGCAGAGACCAACCTCAAGGTCTGTGGCAGAGACCGTGCACCTAAAACTGTTTGAGAAACCTAAGCAGTGAAGTGAATGTGCTACATTTGTGCCTGGACCTCCTCCACACCTTAAGCTGTCCTGTTTCTTTGCTCTAACCTTTTTCTATCCGAGTAGAGTTTATTTTGCCATGAGAGAATAAGAGTTGTAATTTCAGCTGGTGTGGACATTGACTTTACTGGGAATTAAAGGACTTGCCTCTACCTACAGTTGAGGTGAGAATCATCCTCTGGAGGAGTTTTGACTCCGGCTGAGGACACGGCCCGTCAAGTACACCGCTCAACCTCTTTATATAGGAGGGTACGGGCTGGTAGTGCGGTGTGCCTTTCTCCCTCCTGCGAGGAGCCAACAACATAAAGGCAGGTAAGGGGGAAAGGATCTGTGCGCTACAAAAAAATATTATAATCTTGACCTAGGAGGACGAGGTCCATATGGAGTAGGAGGTTGAGGTGGCGGTGGATGTGGCTGTGTAGGTGGAAGCGGCGGTGGAGGAGGACGAAGTAGCCAACACTGGTTCAAAAATACAACAATGGCTGGGTAAGGCCGGTGATGTGTCGAATTCTGTCCCCCGTCAAATAGTGTCCACCCTGTACTGCGCTTGCTCAGTATGTAGGACAAGGGGATTTCGAAAATCTCCCAAGACGAACGGCGCCTGCGTGGTGAGTTCAGGTGAAGGCCACACCATCCGTGGTTCAAGCCGAGCCAAGTGAGGCCGTGCCCGAAGCGTGGCGATCGAACCGAGCCCGTGAGGGGCCCTGTTACTATGTGCTACCGTATGTCCACTTGGATGGTGGGGCTTGAACCTGCACTCACAGCGCAGGCGCCGTTCATCTTCGGAGATTTTGTGAATCTCCTTGTCCTCTGTACTGCGCAAGTGCTGCGCCTTCGCAGTATGGGCCGGACACAATCCGATGGCCGGACAGTTTTTGTCACAACACCGGTATACATGTCTATTCTGCACAAGGTACGGACAAGTCCTGTGGGATCCATGCCTGGTTCATTTTAATGAATGTGAGCTTGTCCACATTGGCTCTGGACAGACGGCTGCGCTTGTCTGTGATAACGCCCCCTGCCATGCTAAATACACGTTCAGATAATACACTGGCTGCAGGGCAGGCCAGCACCTCCAAGGCATAAAGGGCAAGCTCAGGCCATGTGCCCAATTTGGAGACCCAGAAGTTAAAGGGGGCAGACCCGTCATCCAGTACGTGTAGGCCTGTGGACACATACTGCTCAACCATGTTGGTGAAATGCTGCCTCCTGCTAAGACGTTCCATCTCAGCTGGTGGTGCTGGTTGTTGTGGCGTGCTGACAAAGCTTTTCCACATTTCAGCCATGCTAACCCTGCCTTCTGAGGTGCTGCCGGTGCCCCGGCTGCGTTGGCGACCTCTTCCTCCTCCTCTGCCTTCGCCTTGTGCTTCCACCGTACGCCCGCTGTCAGGTGGGAATGCCACCAGCAGCGCGTCTACCAGCGTGCGCTTGTACTCGCGCATCTTACGATCCCGCTCCAGTGAGGGAATTAAGGACGGTACGTTGTCCTTGTAACGGGGATCCAGCAGGGTGGCCACCCAGTAATCAGCACCAGTTAAAATGTGGGCAACTCGGCGGTCATTGCGGAAACACTGCAGCATGTAATCGCTCATGTGTGCCAGGCTGCCCAGAGGCAAAGAAAAGCTGTCCTCTGTGGGAGGTGTATCGTCTGTGTCCTCTGTATCCCCCCAGCCACGCACCAGTGATGGCAACGAGCTGGTCTGGGTGCCACCCTGCTGTGAAAATGGCACCTCCTCTTCCTCCTCCTCCTCCTCATCCTCCTGTGCCACATCCTCTTCCATCATCGCCACTATCGCCTGCTGCTGCTCGCACAGTCTGGCCAGCATGTGCAAGGTGGAGTTCCACCTTGTGGGCACGTCACATATGAGGCGGTGAGCAGGAAGGCCGAAGTTACGCTGCAGCGCTGACAGGCGAGCAGCAGCAGGGTGAGAACGCCGAAAGTGCGCACACACAGCCCGCACTTTCTGCAGCAGCTCTGGCATATTGGGGTAATTTTTAAGGAACCTCTGGACCACCAAGTTCAGCACATGCGCCAGGCAAGGGATGTGCGTCAAACCGGCTAGGCCCAGAGCTGCTACGAGATTTCGCCCATTATCGCACACCACCAGGCTGGGCTTGAGGCTCACTGACAGCAATCACTCATTGGTCTGTTGTTCCATGTCCCTCCACAACTCCTGCGCGGTGTGGGGTTTTTCCCCCAAACAGGAAAGTTTTAAAACTGCTTGCTGTCGTTTACCCCTGGCTGTGCTGAAGTTGGTGGTGAAGGTGTTACGCTGACCGGATGAGGAGGCGGTAGAGGATGAGGAAGCGGAGTAGGAGGAGTTAGCAACAGGAGGCAAACTGAAGCGCCCTGCAATCCTCGGTGGTGGAAGGACATGCGCCAAACTGCTATCTGCCTCAGGCCCAGCCGCCACTGCATTTACCCAGTGTGCTGTTAGGGAGATATAACGTCCCTGACTGTGCTTACTGGTCCACGCATCCGTAGTTAGGTGGACCTTGCCACAGATGGCGTTGCGCAGTGCACACCTGATTTTGTCCCCCACTTGGTTGTGCAGGGAAGGGATGGCTCGCCTGGAAAAGTAGTGGCGGCTGGGCATGACGTACTGTGGGACAGCCAATGCCATCAGGCTTTTAAAACTCTGCGTCTCCACCAGACGGAATGACAGGATTTCAAAGGCCAGGAGTTTTGAAATGCTGGCATTCAGGGCCAGGGATCGCGGGTGGCTAGGGGGGTACTTCCTCTTCCGCTCCAATGTTTGGGAGATAGAGAGCTGAACGCTTCCATGGGACATTGTGGAGATGGTTGGTGACTCAGGTGGTAGTGTTGCTGGCAGATCCTCTGTTTGCAGGGGTGGCAGGTGCCACTGTCACTACAGAGGTGGATGAAGAGGCCGAGACTGCAGCAGAAGAGGAAGCAGGAGGAGCCAGAGACCTTTCTTGGTTTTTGAGGTGTCTACTCCACTGCAGCTCCTGCTTTGCACTTAGATGCCTGGTCATGCAGGTTGTGCTCAGGTTGAGAACGTTTATGCCTCGCTTCAGGCTCTGATTGCACAGCGTGCAAACCACTCGTGTCTTGTCATCAGCACATTGTGTGAAGAACTGCCACGCTAGGGAACTCCTTGGACCTGGCTTTGGTGTGCTCGGTCCCTTGCTGCGTTGGGCAGTAGCAGACATACTGTCTAGGGGACAGACGCTCCGCTTTTGCACCCTGCTCCCTCTTCTGCTGTGCTGGTGGCTCTGTGCGACCACCGCCTCTTCCTCCAAACTACACTGGTCACCTGCATAACGTTGATTCCATGTGGGGTCGAGGACCTCATTGTCCTCCACATCATCTTCCACCCAGTCTTCACCCCTGCCCTCCTTGTCTGTCTGCACAATTGCGAAAGCAGCAGCAGTTGGCACCTGTGTTTCGTCATCATCCGAGACGTACTGCGATGGTCCTCCCATGTACTCATCATGAAACATAAGTGGTTGGGCATCGGTGCACTCAATCTCTTCCACTTCTGGGGCAGGGCTAGGTGGATGGCCCTGGGAAACCCTGCTAACAGAGTCATCGAAAAGCAGAAGAGACTGCTGCATGATTTGGGGCTCAGACTGCTTGGCTGATTTGCAAGGGGGTGAGGTGAAAGACTGATGGACATGGGTTTCAGGTGCCAACTCTGATCTTTCATCAGAAGAGTGGGTGGGAGACAATGTGAAGGAACCCGAGGCACTGTCAGCAACCCAATCTACTATCGCCTGTACTTGTCCTGGCCTAAACATTCGTACAGCCTCATTAGGCGCGACAAAATACCGCCGCAGGCTCGGTCGCCTACTCGCACCTGAGGAAGGTGTTTCACTTGTGCGTGTATCTGGCACAGATCCACCACGTCCTCTCCCTGCAACAGGAGCTCCACCAGCAGCACCACGACCGGGGCCACCACGTCCCTTTGACCTTCTCCTCATATTTTCCAAATTTAGGATGTTGTCCTAAATGGGTGTTTTTGGAAGAGCAGAACACACCCACAGTACGTAACCGCTGAATCGCACAGCTACAGAACTGCAGAAAATGCTATTCAAAAAAATTTTTGTTTTTTTAGTATAGCACAGTAGGAGAAAACTATATAGAAATTGTTTGTTTATTTCACACACCTCCAAATATGTATATCACAATGCAAACTATTTTTTGTGCCCCTAAACGGCGTTTTTTGGAAGAGCAGAACACACCCACAGTAGGTAACCGCTGAATCGCACAGCTACAGAACTGCAGCAAATGCTATTCAAAAAAAATCTTGTTTTTTTAGTATAGCACAGTAGGAGAAAACTATATAGAAATTGTTTATTTCACACACCTCCAAATATGTATAACACACTGCAAACTATTTTTTGTGCCCCTAAACTGCGTTTTTTGGAAGAGCAGAACACACCCACAGTACGTAACCGCTGAATCGCACAGCTACAGAACTGCAGAAAATGCTATTCAAAAAAAATGTTGTTTTTTTAGTATAGCACAGTAGGAGAAAACTATATAGAAATTGTTTATTTCACACACCTCCAAATATGTATAACACACTGCAAACTATTTTTTGTGGCCCTGAATGGCTCTTTTTGCAAGCGTACATTAAAGTGCAATTTTTTATTTTTTTTTGCCCTAAACGGGTCTTTTTTTGCACGAGCAAAATAAAATGCAATTTTTTTTTTTTTTTTTTGCCCTATGGGTCTTTTGGAAAAGAGCACAATAAAGTGCCTTTTTTTTCCCCCTAATGCCGCGTACACACGACCGTTTTTCTCGACGACAAAAACTGCATTTTTTCCTTTCGCCGAGAAAAACGATCGTCTGTGGGCTTTATGTCGTTTTTCTCGACGTGAAAAACGGCATTAAAAACGACGAGAAAAATTAGAACATGTTCTAATTTTTCTCGTCGTTTTTTCTGACATTTTTTCCGCGGCAGTTTTCCCATAGGGAAACACTGCCGCGGAGCCCACCAACGGTCGTTTTTCACGACAAGAGAAAAAATGACGTGAAAAACGACCGTGTGTGGGGAACAAGCCGTTCCCTCGTTTTTAATGTCATTATTCACGGCGGTTTTTTAACCGCCGTGAATAATGATCGTGTGTACGCGGCACAAAAGTTAGATTTTCTCTGACACTGGGCTCATGGCAGTGTAAAAAGACTGCACTGCAACACAAACAGGTAAACCTATGCAGATCGCTGATTTTAATCTCTGAATCTGGACTCCTATATAATATTCTCTCTCCCTGAAAGCACCAACAGGAACCTGGCCCTACACTACACTATCTCTCTATCTTTTCCCTCAGATTGCAGAATCAGGACTACCTCATGTATTTTTCTATCTCTCCCTAAAAGCAGCAGCAGCAGACAAGATCCTCTCCCTATCTATTCTGAAGCAGAGTGACGTGTGTGCTGTGTGCCTCTAGCTTATATAGAAGCTGGGTCACATGTTGCACTGACCAATCACAGCCATGCCATTAGTAGGCATGGCTATGATGGCCTCTAAGGGCACACCAGCTAATCAAAAGGTGATTGGCTGGCCCCTGAAGCATTTCTAAATGCGTAATTAGAATGCCGAACCCGATCCCGAACCCGGACTTTTGCGCAAAGTCCGGGTTCGGGTTCGGGTTCGGGAGAAAGCTAAAGTTCGGTACGGACCCGAACTTTACAGTTCGGGTTCGCTCAACACTAGTGGTTAATATAAGGCTACATGCACACGGACGTTTTTCCAACCGCTTGTTTGAGCGTTTTTTGCAGCTTAAAAACATCTCTCCATGTTAGCCTATGGCCTCATGGCCACCATGGCGTTTTGGAGCTGTAAATGGCATAGGCGTTTTTAGGCCCCATGTAGATGGGACGCTGGTGCAAAGTGTTCTGAACTAAGGTTGAAAGTGGCGTTTAGAAAGGCGCGCTTTGTGGCGTTTGCATGCCGTGTTTTACCACATTTGCATGTATATGATAAGGAGCCGCCCTAAGCTCCAAAAACAGTATTATTTACGATTTTAGCTATTTAGTGAGACCAGAGTGATATGAGCAGCTGAGAGCAGCAGTGTAGTTGTATTTAGGCTGGGTTCACACTAGTGCGACACGACATCTGTCCTACTTTGGATCCGACTTTGCCCTGCGACATGAAGCCGACATATGTCCGACTTTCAATGAACGGGGATCCGACTTGGATCCCCGCCAATAGCAGGCACTGTGTTTGGTATGAATCTTGAGGGGGAACTCCAGGCCAAATTTTAAATAAAAAACCGGCATGGGTTCCCCCTCCAGGAGCATACCAGGCCCTTGGGTCTGGTCTGGATTTGAAGAGGAACCCCTACGCCGAAAAAACAGCGTGGGGGTCCCCCCAAAATCCAAACCAGACCCTTATCCGAGCACACAACCTGGCAGGCCGCAGGGGAAGAGGGGGGATGAGAGAGCGGCCCCCCCTCCCTCCTGAACCGTACCAGGCTGCATGCCCTCAACATGGGGGGTTTGGTGCTCTGGGGCAGGGGGGCGACCTGCGGCCCCCCCACCCCAGAGCACCCTGCCCCCATGTTGATGAGGACAAGGGCCTCTTCCCGACAACCCTGGCCGTTGGTTGTCGGGGTCTGCGGGCGGGGGGCTTATCGGAATCCGGGAGCCCCCTTTAATAAAGGAGCCCCCGGATCCCGGCCCCCCACCTTATGTGAATGAGTATGGGGTACATCGTACCCCTACCCATTCACCTGGTGGAAAAAAATTGCAATAAAAAAACCACACAGCTTTTTAAAGTATTTTATTGCACAGCTCGGGGGTCTTTTTCCGACTTCGGGGGTCTCCGGTGTCGTCGCCGCGCTCTCCGGTTTTCTTCTGCCGGGCCTCCGCTAACTTCTTTAGCTCTTTTGCTAGCGGAGGCCCGGTCTTCTCCGTCGCCTTCTCCCCTCTTCTTCTCTCCGGTTCTTCCTTTCTTCTGCCGGGCCTCCGCTAACTTCTTTTAGCTCTTTTGCTAGCAGAGGCCCGGTCTTCTCCGTCGCCTTCTTCTTCTCCCGCTATCCGGTTCTTCTCCCGGTTCTTCTCCCGCTTCTTTCTTCTGCCGGCCCCTCCACTAACTTCTTTAGCTCTTTTGCTAGTGGAGGGGCCGGTCTTCTCCGTCGTCGCCGTCGGCGTCTTCTTCTCTCTTCTCCTCCTCGATGTTAACTTGTCGCTTCCTCTCGCAGTAATGCTAAATTTTCGGTCCGCAGAGATTAATATAGGCTTCTCATGACGTCACAGTCACATGTTCCGGGGCACATAGCCCCGGAGCATGTGAGTGTGACGTCATGGGAACATGTGACTGTGACGTCATGAGAAGCCTATATTAATCTCTGCGGACCGAAAATTTAGCATTACTGCGAGAGGAAGCGACGAGTCAACATCGAGGAGGAGAAGAGAGAAGAAGACGCCGACGGCGACGACGGACAAGACCGGCCCCTCCACTAGCAAAAGAGCTAAAGAAGTTAGTGGAGGGGCCGGGAGAAGAACCGGGAGAAGTACCGGATAGCGGGAGAAGAAGAAGGCGACAGAGAAGACCGGGCCCTCCACTAGCAAAAGAGCTAAAGAAGTTAGTGGAGGGGCCGGCAGAAGAAAGAAGCAGGAGAAGAACCGGGAGAAGAACCGGATAGCGGGAGAAGAAGAAGGCGACGGAGAAGACCGGGCCTCTGCTAGCAAAAGAACTAAAAGAAGTTAGCGGAGGCCCGGCAGAAGAAAGGAAGAAACGGAGAGGAGAAGAGGGGAGAAGGCGACGGAGAAGACCGGCCCCGCTAGCAAAAGAGCTAAAGAAGTTAGCGGTGGCCCGGCAGAAGAAAACCGGAGAGTGGCGGCGACGACACCGGAGACCCCCGAAGTCGGAAGAAGACCCCCGGAGCTGTGCAATAAAATACTTTAAAAAGCTGTGTGGTTTTTTTATTGCAATTTTTTTCCACCAGGTGAATGGGTAGGGGTACGACATCTGGGGGCCCCCTTTTTAAAGGGGGCGCCCTGATCCCGAAAAGCCCCCCGCCCGCATACCCCGACAACCAACGGCCAGGGTTGTCGGGAAGAGGCCCTAGTCCCCATCAACATGGGGGCAGGGTGCTTTGGGGTGGGGGGGCCGCAGGTCGCCCCCCTGCCCCGAAGCACCAAACCCCCCCATGTTGAGGGCATGCGGCCCGGTACGGTTCAGGAGGGAGGGAGGGTACGGTACGGTTCAGGAGGGAGGGGGAGCTGCTCTCGTCCAGGTTGCGTGCTCGGATAAGGGTCTGGTTTGGATTTTGGGGGAACCCCACGCCGTTTTTCGGCTTGAGGGGTTCACCTTAAAATCCAGACCAGACCTAAGGGTCTGGTTTGGATTTTGGGGGGACCCCCACACCGTTTTTCGGCTTAGGGGGTTCACCTTAGAATCCAGACCAGACCTAAGGGCCTGGTATGCTCCTGGAGGGGAACCCATGCCGGTTTTTTCATTAAAATTTGGCGTGGAGTTCCCCTTCATGATTCATACCAAACATGGGACAGCGAGGCTGCCGAGGACCAGCGCGATGACATCGCGCTGGACACATTCTCGCCGGCTAGTCTCCTCTAGGACACGACTTGAGCGGCTGCCTCACGCGCTCAGGTCGTGTCCAGGTCGCCTGGCAGAGTCGCGCTGTCCCTGTGTCAGCCGGCACACGAGTCGCCCGCAAGTCGGATCCGACTTCCCGGGTGACCTCTATTCAAATCAATGGGCTCCCATAGGGAACCATTCATTTTCAATAGAGCGCCGCTGACATTTCTATTTACTATAACAGTGCGCCGCTGCTTCCTGCGCCCAGTGAAGGAGTTATCAGGCGCACCAATTAAGGTTAGAAGCAGCGCAGCGCACTGTTATTAGTAAATCAGCCCCAATGTGATATAAAAACATGTATAAAAGTATTTAAACATTCCATTTACAAAAAAATAATTATGCTCTCTAGTTCCTCTGGGGTGCCCAGTTGGCATGCTCTGTGATAACTGTATCCTTCGGACAAAGCCAATGACAGATCGTAACTGGCAATCCTGACGGGGTAATGCACACAGATAATCAGGGCACTGATTATCAGTGCAGCCCTATCAGTAGGCACAGAGCTGCCTATCTGTGCCATCAATGCTGCCCATCAGTGCCGCATATCAGTGCTGTCTCATCAGTGCCCAACAGTGCCGCCTTGTTAGTGCCCATCAGTGAAGCCTCATCAGCACACATCAGTGAAGGAGAAAAATTCCTTATTTGCAAAATTTTAAAACTGAAAACAAATGACTTTTTCTTTGTTTCTAACGTTTCTGCATTTTTATTTACTTTAACAAAAAGTAAAAAAAAAAAATTATACAAATGTTATATGGGTACAGGGTTGTATGACCGCACAATTGTTCAAGGCGTGACAGGACTGAAAGTTGGCCAAGTCAGGAAGGGGGTATAAGTGCCCAGTATGCACGTGATAAAAATACATACCTAATGGTCACGAGGAGACATTCCTCTGGTGAAATGCTTGCCCTCATCTGGGTGTCCATTCTTCTCAATCTTGGTTGGAGCCTCTCTAGAAGTTGATCAAATGATGTAATGGACATGCGCATAAAGTTGAAGAATTTCTCCAGATAACTACGCAGCCCTGTGTACATATTTGCAAAATATCCAGAGTATTTATGACGGGATAGCAAAGGATGGGTCCAGAATCGTCTTCGGTGGCTACTTCTCTCCTCCAGCTGTCTCTGTCTGCGCACCATTCTTAATAGAATCAGTAGCCTAGCCTCATCAATTTTCTGCATCACAGGATCCATAACACAGCAAGAAAAATCAAAATAGCTCCTAAACAATGCAGTGCTTCCTCTCTCTAGTACTCTCTCTGCTCTGAAAATGGGCACTAAACAATACACAAAGGCTTTGCAGAGATGCATTGTGGGTAAATGGGAGTTACTAATAGCAGAGAGGTGGTTTCTTGCTAAAAACCGCTAAAAACCGCTAACGCTAAAAACCGCCATTGTATTAACGCTGAAAAACTCACTGCAAAGCTACTGGTGTTTTTATGTGTAGCGATACCTCCAACTAAGGAGGCCGCAGAATTAGATTTTGGGCCCTGAGTGCAGCTCCGCCAACCCCCGGCAATAGGCTCTATCCCCTTCTGGCACAGCTAGTACTAACAATCAATGATATGTCCTATGCAATAGAATAACTAAGCAAGGACACAGTAATGAATTGTAATAGGTAAAGTGTTTTACTCATCAATTCTCAATATGAATAAAAGGGGTAACAATAATCACAGTTCTAAACAATCACTCCTAAGGGCAGCGTCCTGCCACTCTAACACACTATATAGTAACACACGCTACAAGTGCGCCATACGGGCGACCGTTAACTAAGTGCCCTATGGCGCAGCAATCAAACACGCTAGAATCCCCACCAGGCCTGGTTCTAATATTTAGCTTAGTCCTTCTTTCTTCACCGGCAGGTCTGTAATGGTGGTGCACTTAAACAGAGTATAACTTTGTAATCCAAGGGGTATGAAAATAACTTGTAGGCCACGGCAGTCTATAGGCCTATACACAGCAACAGTATCTAAGCTGGGCTTATGCCCTCTCACCCGCCGGACTACGGATCCAGTCCGGGAAAACCTCCACCGGCCGTGTCACACACTCTCGATCTCTCCAACGATCGGGTCCCCGATCCGACAAGGCGGTAGCTCACAAAGTCAGATGCCACCCAGGCTCGCAGAGGGGAGGATGGAAGGCTCTTCGGTGCAGAGCAAGGCCTCAGGCTTCAGGCCTTGCCCCTCCGACACATCCGCACAGGAGGATCCGTCCGTGAAGTCTCGTGTCGCCAAAGAGGCCGAGCCCGGCCCCGCCTCTTCCTTTTATAACCCCTCCCATGAGTCTCTGCGGTGGAACGTCACAACAAGAATGGGGTTATGGGTAATGTAGTTTCTTCCCAATATAGGGGAACACCCCGCTACACACTCCCCCCACTTAAACTCTTTGGTCCCCAAAGATAAATTTTAGCAACAACTATATACAACATTGGACAATTCTGAAAACGATGTTGGGATAGGGGATTCCCACCATAACTGAGGGGTTGAATTCCCTTGCCCACAGGTCACATTATCTTGGGTGGCCTGACTAACTGTGCCAGAGAGTGAGCTGGGGTTGCCCTCCACCAAATGGACAGTGGAGGGATCCGGAATCTCAGCATTTCTCCTAGCAGTGACCACAGAGTCTTCCGAACTGTTCCCCATCTGGGGGTAGGTCAGCTTCTTAGGAGGTTGAATGACTCTTCGAGCTCTTTGCTCTCTTGGAATCTCTGGCTCTGGCGCCTCAGGCTCCTCTTCCTCGGTGTAACTATCATGGGCATCTTCCCAGTAATCTGTTGAAGGACTGAAAGGGATGAATTCTGTAGCCTCTGGGTTCAGCGTTTCATCTGTGGTATCTTGGGTGACTGGAAGATCTATGATAGAAGTTCCTGGAGTTGGGGAAGACCACAGCCAATCAAGCTCTCCTTCTTCATCTCCACTAAGTTGGGAGGCTTCTCCATTTCCAGCTCGGGAGGTCTGTGACCGAGTGTGCGGTCTAGGAGTATCCAAGATAGAGGCCGGCGCAGGGGAGTCTCCCACGGAAGGTATTCTAACTGCCTCCGTCAGTGGGAGCAGGTGGTTTCGATGCCATGTCTTCAGTGGGCCTACCTTTCCCTCTGGCTTCACCTTGTAGACAGGTAGGCCCGGCAACTTCCTGCAGATGACATAAGGTTCAGATCTCCATCTGTCTGCAAGCTTGTGCTTTCCAGGGACTCCCAGATTGCGCAACAGTACTCGATCCCCGGGCTGTAGGTCTTGTACCCGGACCTTCAGGTCGTAATTTTTTTTATTCCGAGCTCCCCTTTGATCTGAGGCCGCTTGAGCATGTTCATAGGCTACTTTCAGGCTGTGTCTGAGCCTATCCACATATCCTCTGTGAGAGGTGACGGAGGAATGGTCCAGTGAGGTGCCAAAAGCCAGGTCCACCGGTAGTCTCGCTTCTCTCCCAAACATGAGTCGATATGGGGAATAGCCTGTAGCATCACTGATGGTGCAGTTGTAAGCATGTACCATGGCTGCTATGTGTTTGCTCCAATGTTGCTTTTTCTCGCTTTCCAGAGTCCCCAACATGTTGAGCAGGGTTCGGTTGAACCTTTCCGGCTGAGCATCTCCCTGAGGATGGTAAGGTGTAGTTCGAGTCTTCCTGATTCCCAACGAATCCAAGAGCTTCCGGATCAGCTTACTCTCGAAGTCCCTCCCTTGATCTGAATGGAGTCTCTGTGGCAGCCCATAATGGACAAAATACTTCTCCATAAGTACCTTGGCCACGGTGGAGGCCTTCTGATCTTTGGTGGGGAAGGCCTGGGCATACCGGGTGAAATGGTCGGTTATCACCAGAACATTTCCTAGTCCACTCAGGTCGGGTTCGAGGCAGAGAAAGTCAATGCACACCAGGTCCATAGGCCCTTGGCTCTGTAGATGGCCCATTGGGGCAGCTTGATGGGGCAAAGTCTTCCTCTGGATGCATCGCGCACATGAGTGGCAGTATTCCTCTACCTCTGCCCTCATGCAGGGCCAATAGAACCGACTTCTGACAAGTTGAAAAGTCCTTTCAGCCCCTAGGTGGCCATGATTGTCATGCAAGGCCATCAAAACAGTCTCCCGATGTTTCTCTGGGAGGAACATCTGCCACTTATCTTCTGAATCATCAGAGGGGCCCCTTCGGTAGACCACTCCCTGATGCAACTGCAACCTATCCCACTCCTTCCTCAGTAGGCGAGCTTCTTTGGAGGGTTGACGCATGAGTATGTTTGGATCCTGATTTTTCAAGGCCTCCAGGACCAATCTCCCCCACAGTTGAAGCAGACTATATCTCCCCATTCTTGTAAAGGTTCGGGTGCTGAGGCAATCGGGAACAATTCCTTCCTTGGACTTTCCTTCTTCTTGGGACACTCTGTGTCTTTTGCTATCAGAGAGGTCAATATCTCTAATACCTTGGACATCTGAGTTTTTAGGGTGTCTATCTCCGCCTCTCTTTCAGGGGTCATCACTGGATTGACCAGCACCTGTGCGGGTACAACACTTGTCTTATCCTTCTGCTGGTCCTGTTGCAGCGCCTCCTCATCTCTGATAATTTTTATTAAATCAGCATAAGTCAGCAACATTCCTCCTCCCAAGGTTTTCAGGTGCAGCCAGACTGGATCGGAGCGTAGCGCTCCCTTTAAGACTTGCTTCATTCTTGCCGCATCGGCATCTTGGGGCCTCATCCCTTTCTTTAACACAATCTTGCACAGCAGCCTGTTTAGCCTTCTGACATACTTGGAAAGTTTCTCCTCCGGTTTTTGGAAAGTTTTTTCAAACTGGTAGACCGTCTCTGTCACCTTGTCTAATTGACCAAACTCTTCCTGCAGCATAGCTAGACAATCCTGCGCCGTGCACCCTGCATTCCCAAACCGGAAACTTTTCACTGCTTCTGCTGCTGCACCTTTAAGGCTTTCTAACACTCGCTGCCTCTTCCGTGCCTCCGGCACCTCCCATGCCTCCACTGCCTGTAATGCCTGTTCCACCCAAGTATCAAAATCTTCTTCCCCTGCCGGGACAGGGAGCTTCCCTGAGAATATTTTTAGTCTCCGGTAGCTAGTTTCCACATGCACCGTACTTGTCTTCTGACATTTGGCTAGCAAATCCCCTATTGCATTTATCAGTTCTGGTGATATAGCAGTGGCCGATGCAGGTGCCACCGGAGGTGGCGCCCTGTCTTCTCTTTCAGGTGTAGTTCGGGCCGCAGCCTGTGGCGATCCCGTAGGGGATGGTTCCCTTTCTACAGTTATTGCGTGCGCCAGCCTAAATGTTCTGTTGTCTGGCGTCCGCAGACACTTGTGCTTACAGGCCTCTGGCATCCCGTCCCAATATTCCACTAATGCATATTGATATGAGATGTTTGGGTCTGTCTTCATGTCTATCACCCACGGTGTGTGATCTGGGGACACTGAACTCAGCAGTTCCTCTACCGTCTCACTTGACCATTTCTCGCCAGGAAGGCTAATGGCTATCGACTGTTTTGGCTCTGTATTAGCGGCTTTGCACCACTCTTCTACCGCTCTTGGATCCATGGGGTCCATGCCGGCACTTCTGGCGTTCGCTTGCTGCATCAGGATCCCGGACGAGAACCCCCACGTGTAGCGATACCTCCAACTAAGGAGGCCGCAGAATTAGATTTTGGGCCCTGAGTGCAGCTCCGCCAACCCCCGGCAATAGGCTCTATCCCCTTCTGGCACAGCTAGTACTAACAATCAATGATATGTCCTATGCAATAGAATAACTAAGCAAGGACACAGTAATGAATTGTAATAGGTAAAGTGTTTTACTCATCAATTCTCAATATGAATAAAAGGGGTAACAATAATCACAGTTCTAAACAATCACTCCTAAGGGCAGCGTCCTGCCACTCTAACACACTATATAGTAACACACGCTACAAGTGCGCAATACGGGCGACCGTTAACTAAGTGCCCTATGGCGCAGCAATCAAACACGCTAGAATCCCCACCAGGCCTGGTTCTAATATTTAGCTTAGTCCTTCTTTCTTCACCGGCAGGTCTGTAATGGTGGTGCACTTAAACAGAGTATAACTTTGTAATCCAAGGGGTATGAAAATAACTTGTAGGCCACGGCAGTCTATAGGCCTATACACAGCAACAGTATCTAAGCTGGGCTTATGCCCTCTCACCCGCCGGACTACGGATCCAGTCCGGGAAAACCTCCACCGGCCGTGTCACACACTCTCGATCTCTCCAACGATCGGGTCCCCGATCCGACAAGGCGGTAGCTCACAAAGTCAGATGCCACCCAGGCTCGCAGAGGGGAGGATGGAAGGCTCTTCGGTGCAGAGCAAGGCCTCAGGCTTCAGGCCTTGCCCCTCCGACACATCCGCACAGGAGGATCCGTCCGTGAAGTCTCGTGTCGCCAAAGAGGCCGAGCCCGGCCCCGCCTCTTCCTTTTATAACCCCTCCCATGAGTCTCTGCGGTGGAACGTCACAACAAGAATGGGGTTATGGGTAATGTAGTTTCTTCCCAATATAGGGGAACACCCCGCTACATATGCTTGAGGCCTAAAACAAAAAATCACAGCAGCACTTTGGTGTTGGCTATTCCAACGGTACCAACACTTGGTGCATAAACCAGAAAATACACAGTACTTTATTTGAATTCACTTGAAAGAGTCACATTCTGCGGGTGGTACTGCCCAATGAACACGACAGGGAGTATAATTCTTGTTGCACTGTGATGCAAAATATCACAACTGTGGCAAGTATACAACACCATCTGACTGCCTTTGCAGCTCAGCTGCCTGTTTTTACCACCCTCCAACCACAAGTGTAAACTTAACCATAATGATTTACCTTGTGGGGTATACAGATGTAGAAAATGAACTGCAGAGTGACATTAGAACCACTCAGTAAGTAGGAAGTAGCTCTTAAACACATTAGATAGGGCTACATTTCTCTTTGCATAAGGCATTACACATTTGCATAAATCTAGAATTCAATCCATAGAATAGTGAACAACCAAAAACATTCAAAAAAAGTTAAGTTTTTATTTAGCTGACTTGTTAATTTATTGAACAGAGAAGTTTTGTGTAATACAGGCTGGTCTCCCTTTTTTATTATAAGAGACACATTGGCATGTGCACAGTCCCAACAGCCATGCAGTTTACATAATAGCAGTGCATGCAGCATCATGCATAATTATTTACGTCACTTCGTTCAGGCCCATCCACGCTTTCCTCTTTCTAGTGGTTGCACCAAAATAAACAGACAGCAGACTGGAGGGAGCCAGGGAGGATGTGTCATTAAGCAACCTGTTAGAAGCAAAATTAGACATAAAAGAGAGGTCAAGATACAGACCAAGCTATGGAGAGGAATTCTGTAATTGTAAGGGTCAGCTGCTTCACTAAAGAACATAATTATCATAATAAATGACAGGATGTTCTTAACACGACTTAAAATGTGACACTTTGTTTTTATTCATCATACTCTGTGTAGAGGTAATTGTGTTAGAAGTGTGTTGAAATTTTATTTATTCCAGTATATGATGTTAACTACATGAAAAAGGTTCCCAGAACGAAGCTTTCTATTTCTCTTCTCTGAGACCCATACAGTGTAGAGAACGCCTCGGTTGCAGTGATTGCAATTTGTTTGCCGTTCTAGAAAACCTTGCTGGCTATAAGTTGTGAGAAAAAAATATAATTGTAAAAAACAGAAAGGTACAATACAATTTGTATAATATACAGTATACATTCAGTGGGTCAAAAAAGTATTTAGTCAGCCACCAATTGTGCAAGTTCTCCCACTTAAAAAGATGAGAGAGGCCTGTAATTGTCATCATAGGTAAACCTCAACTATGAGAGACAAAATGTGGAAACAAATCCAGACAATCACATTGTCTGATTTGGAAAGAATTTATTTGCAAATTATGGTGGAAAATAAGTATTTTTGGTCAATATCAAAAGTTGATCTCAATACTTTGTTGGCAATGACAGAGGTCAAACGTTTTCTGTCTTCACAAGGTTGTCACACACTGTTGCTGGTATGTTGGCCCATTCCTCCATGCAGATCTCCTCTAGAGCAGTGATGTTTTGGGGCTGTCGCTGGCCAACACAAACTTTCAACTCACTCCAAAGGTTTTCTATGGGGTTGAGATCTGGAGACTGGCTAGGCCACTCCAGGACCTTGCAATGCTTCTTACGGAGCCACTCCTTCATTGCCCGGGCGGTGTGTTTGGGAATCATTGTCATGCTGAAAGACCCAGCCACTTTTCATCTTCAATGCCCTTGCTGATGGGAGGAGGTTTGCACTCAAAATCTCACGATACATGTCCCCATTCATTCTTTCATGTACACGGATCAGTCACCCTGTTCCCTTTGCAGAGAAACAGCCCCAAAGCATGATGTTGCCACCCCCATGCTTCACAGTAGGTATGGTGTTCTTTGGTTGCAACTCAGAATTCTCTCTCCTCCAAACACAACGAGTTGTGTTTCTACCAAGCAGTTCTACTTTGGTTTTATCTGACCATATGACATTCTCCCAATCCTCTTCTGGAGCATCCAAATGCTCTCTAGCAAACCTCAGTCGGGCCCGGAAATGTAGTGGCTTAAGCAGGGGGGCACGTCTGGCACTGCAGGATCTGAGTCCCTAGCGACGTAGTGTGTTACTGATGGTAGCCTTTGTTACGTTGGTCCCAGCTCTCTGCAGGTCATTCACTAGGTCCCCCGTGTGGTTCTGGGATTTTTGCTCACTGTTCTTGTGATCATTTTGACCTCACGGGGTGAGATCTTGCGTGGAGCCCCAGATCGAGGGAGATTATCAGTGGTCTTGTATGTCTTCCATTTTCTAATTATTGCTCCCACAGTTGATTTCTTCACACCAAGCTGCTTGCCTATTGCAGATTTAGTCTTCCCAGCCTGGTGCAGGTCTACAATTTTGTTTCTGGTGTCCTTCGACAGCTCTTTGGTCTTCACCATAGTGGAGTTTGGAGTGTGACTGTTTGAGGTTGTGGACAGGTGTCTGTTATACTGATAACAAGTTCAAACAGGTGCCATTAATACAAGTAATGAGTGTAGGACAGAGGAGCCTCTTAAAGAAGAAGATACAGGTCTATGAGAGCCAGAAATCTTGCTTGTTTGTAGGTGACCAAATACTTATTTTCCACCATAATTTTCAAATAAATTATTTCCAAATCAGACAATGTGATTGTCTGGATTTGTTTCCACATTTTGTCTCTCATAGTTGAGGTATACCTATGATGACAATTACAGGCCTCTCATCTTTTTAAGCGGGAGCACAATTGGTGGCTGACTAAATACTTTTTTGCCCCACTGTATGTGCAGAACTGTGTGAGAAAGTATTTGCCCCTCTTTTTTTTTTTGCAGATTTGTCACACTTTATTTTTTACCAGTAAAAGTTTTTTTATTTTTGTAGACAAACAAACATACATTGCAATGACAGTAGAAGAGTCAAGGTAATTGCATTGTTTCACAGGTTTACATAAAAAAATTAGGTATCATCAGAGAATTATCAACAAGAAGAAACAGACATATGGAAACAAAACCGTCAAGAGACTGTAATTAATCAGGGGTGGACATCAAACAGGTTCCACGCGATTAACCACCCCGCTTTATCAGCCCCGCCCCTCCCTGGTTGCGGGCGAGAGGGTGGGAGGCGGGGGGGGACAAGAACCAAAAAGAAGGAGGGGAAGGTAGGGGATGGGGGGAAGGGGAAGAGGGCCCAGGACCACCCCACCCGGTTAACCACTCTCCACATCAGGGTAGGGCGGGTATAAGGAGCTTCAGCTAGAGGTGTCCACCCAGCTCGACCAGATTTTTTCAAATTTAGTTGGACAGTTCCTACTTTCATACGTTATCCTATACAACGGTAGTACTCTGCTAATCGTTCCTAGCCAAGAGGATCTAGTAGGAAGGTCAGGCCCTCTCCAACGGAGCAGGATCTCCCTCCTAGCATAAAACAAAGCGAAGGTGATACATAACTTGACATACCTATCTCTCTCAACATCACCTAGATAACTTAGAAGGAACAGGCGGGGATCTAATGGTAGCTCCATTCCGCAGCGATCCGAGAACATCTCTGCCACCTCCCGCCAATAGGGACCCAGCTTGGGACAGGACCATACCATGTGGAAAAAAGATCCCGGTGCCACGGAGCATCTAGTGCACAGTGGGCTCCTGGAGGAGTATATCCTGGCCAGCCTTTGCGGGGTATAATATTCTCTATGGAGGAAATGTAATTGTATAAAGCAATCCCTAGAGGCAATCATGGAAGGGAGATAGGAAGAAACACAGTCCTCCCAAACCTCCTCATCAGGTTCAGGGATGTCAGCGTTCCATTTAGCCAAGACCCCTGCAGTGTCATTATCGTGGGCCACCGAAAGATGTAAATAAAGGGACGAGAGGGGTTTCCCCATTACACCCGAGATCAGGAGACACTCGATCAAGTCCGGCTCGAGGGTCTCCGGCTCGAGGGTCACCGGATCCGGGAACTGGGACGCAAGGGCATGTCGCAGCTGCCAGTACCTAAAACTAAAGGAGCACGGGAGATGATAGGTTTGGGTCAGGTCACGGAAGGACATAATCTTCCCACCCGGCATCACATGCCAGAGGGTGAGGATGCCCCTCCGAGCCCACAGTACCGGATCAGGGACTGTATTCAAGTGAGGGAGGAGGGGATTCCCCCAGAGTGGGGTATGCGGGGAGACAGTGTTAGGTTTGGCGAGCTTTGCTCTGGAGGACTGCCACATCCTTAAAACGGTTGTCATTGGCTTCGTAACAGAAGGATGTGCCTTGCTATATTTCTCACACTTAAATGACTCCGATCATCCAACAAATTTTATTATTACACAAAGATAACCCGAGTAATTACAAAATGCAGTTTTTAAATGATGGTTTCATTTATTGAGGCAAAAAAGTTGTCCAAGCCTGCCTGGCTTAATGTGAAAAAGTAATTGCCCCCTAAACCTAATAACTGGTTGTGCCACCCTTGGCGGCAACAACTACAATCAAGCGTTTGCAATAACTGGCAATGAGTCTTTCACATTGCTGTGGAGAAATTTTGTCCCACTCTTCTTTGCAGAATTGTTTTAATTCAGCCACATTGTAGGGTTTTCTAGCATGACTGGCTTGTGTAAGGTCATGATACAGCATCTCAATTGGATTTAAGCCTGGGCTTTGACTAGGCCACTCCAAAACCTTGTTTGAACCATTTGGAGGTGGACTTGCTGTTGTGTTTCGGATCATTGTCCTGCTGCATAACCCAAGTGCACTTGAGCTTGAGGTCACAAACTGATGGCCGGACGTTCTCCTTTAAGATTTTCTGGTAGAGCTCAGAATTCATGGTTCCATCAATTATGGTAAGTGGTCCATGTGCTTAAGCTGCAAAGCGGCCCCAGACCATCACGCTACCACCACCATGTCTGACTGTTGGTATGATGTTCTTGTTATGAAATGCTGTATTTGTTTTATGCCAGATGTAACGGGATACACACCTTACAAAAAGTAAAATTTTTGTTTCATCAGTCCACAAAATATTTGCCTAAAAGTCTTGGGGATAATCAAGATGTTTTTTGGTAAATGTGAGATGAGCCTTTGTGTTCTTTTTGGTCAGCAGTGGCTTTGGCCTTGGGACGCTCCCATGGATGCCATTTTTGCCCAGTCTTTCTTATTGTTGAATCATGAACACTGATCTTACCTGAGGCAAGTGAGGCCTGCAATTCTTTAGATGTTGTTCTGGGTTCTTTTATGACCATGACCTCCTGGATGAGTCGTCGTCATGCTCTTGGAGTAATTTTTGTTGGCCAGCCACTCCTGGAAAGGTTCACCACTGTTCCAAGTTATCTCCATTTGTGGATAATGGCTCTCCCCGTGATTCACTGGAGTTCCGAAGCCTTAGAAATGGCTTTGAAACCCTTTCTAGACCGATACATGTACATTACTTTGTTTCCAATCAGTTCTTGAATTTTTTAAGATTGTGGCATGATGTGTGGCTTTTTGTGATCTGTTAGCGTGCTTCACTTTGTCAGACAGCTTCTATTTATGTGATTTCTTGATTCAACAGGTCTGGCAGTAATCAGGCCTGGGTGTGGCAAGTGAAATTTAACTCAGCTTTGCAAAAAATTGTGGTTGAACACAGTTCATTCATGATTCAGCATGGGAGGGGACAATTAATTTTTCATGTAGGGCCAGGCAGGTTTGAACAGCTTTTTTCCCTTAATAAATTAAATAATAATTTAAAAACTGCATCTGGGATTTACTCGGGTTATCTTTGTGTCATAATAAAATTTGTTTGATCTGAATCATTTAAGTGTGAGAAATATGCAAAATAAAAATAAAAATCAGGAAGGGGCAAATACTTTTTCACACAACTGTATATAGAGTAGTGGACAGGCTAATGAATATGGTTTCTACATTAACACTGCTTACACTAGTTGTATGTAATATCATGTGAACTACTGTATAAGGGCATCTTACTATTTTTTTATCACCATTTTAGTTTTTTTTTTTTAAAGCAGAACTCCATACATTATTTTCCCATGCAGGGGGGCTGTTCCCTGAACTGCACAGGTTAACTGCTCGCTTTGTCAGGGGGCGCACTTAAAGGCAATACTTACCCAATTCTTCGACCCTCGAAAACTGCGATTCCCCACCTCTAGCGGTGGACTGTTCCTGCCGTCCTCACATCTAGAGCTGGTCTATGGGCGTGATGGCCTCAGGAACAGTCCATTCACAAGACCGCTAGCATGCTGGGGGGGGGGGGGCGAAAGCAGCTGGAACCAGTATTACGCTCAGAGGATTGGCATATTAGGTAAGTATATCTTTGGTCTGCAATCTCCTGGACAAAAAGCAGCAGTTAACCCATGCAGTGTGGGCACAGTACCACTGCATGGGAGAAATTTTTATTTTTTTTAAAGAAAAGGTGCCTTACACAATGAAACTTGCAAGTATAGAACATACACTATATTACCAAAAGTATTGGGATGCCTGCCTTTACTCTTCTGGGAAAGCTGTCCACAAGGTTTAGTTTGTCTATGGGAATGTTTGACCATTCTTCCAGAAGCTCATTTGTGAGGTCAAGCACTGATGTTGGAGAGAAGGCCTGGCTCGCAGTCTCCGCTCTAATTCATCCCAAAGGTGTTCTATTGGGTTGAGGTCAGGACTCTGTTCAGGCCAGTCAAGTTCCTCCACCCCAAACTCGCTTATCCATGTCTTTATGGACCTTGCTTTGTGCACTGGGCCAAATCATTTGGAAGAGGGGAGATTATGGTGTGGGGTTGTTTTTTAGGGGTTGGGCATGGCCCCTTAGTTCCAGTAAAGGGAACTCTTAAGGTGTCAGCATACCAAGATATTTTGGACAATTTCATGCTCCCAACTTTGTGGGAACAGTTTGGGGTTGGCCCTTCCAGTTCCAATATGACTGCGTACCAGTGCACAAATCAAGGTCCATAACGACATGGATGAGCGAGTTTGGGGTGGAATTTGACTGGCCTGCACTGAGTCCTAACCTCAACCCGATAGAACACCTTTGGAATGAATTAGAGCGGAGACTGCGAGCCAGGCCTTCTCTCCAACATCAGTGTCTGACCTCACAAATGAGCTTCTGAAAGAAAGGTCAAACATTCCGAAAGACACACTTCGAAACCTTGTGGACAGCCTTCCCAGAAGAGTTAAAGCTACTACAGCTGTAGAGGGTACACATAGTGTATGTTCCTTTGGAATATCTTCTTTCATTTTCTATTTTACACTATTAAATTGTCAGTGTAACCCCCACTTATTGTTTAATGGGTATCCTCCCTGCATGTAACACACTGCTACACATTTAACCTTCTTAACAGTTTATCTGCATAAAAGTTCTGTATATGGGTCGTGTGCAGGGCCGGATTTCCCACAAGGCCACCGAGGCCAGGCCTCGGGGCGGCAGTGGATGCAGGGGCGGCGGCGCTCCTGCGGCGACTTCTTGGCTTTCGCGCCTTCCCCCGCACTATCATAGCCCCCGGCGGGCGGTGGCGCCGGCACTTGCTAATTTGCCTAGGCTGTGTGGGGGTGGCCGTGAGCGACAGGCGCGCACCGGCGGGGCGCGATGACTTCCTGGTAAGGAGAAAAAAAGCTAACTGGCGGAGGCAGAGCCTAAGGCTCCGTCTACCCTCCTCTGCGCCGACTGCGTGGCCGGCATCATCTTCTCCCCCAGGCCAGGAGCGGGGGTCTCTGTGACTAGTGACCTGACTCGTGACGTGAGGAGAAGAGACAAGTCACGAGAAAAAGAAGGGGAACCCTACCCTCTCTGAGCGGCCGGCATCATCTCCCCCAGGCCAGGAGCGGGGGTCTGAGACTGTGACGTCACCACCACCAGAAAAAGAAGGGGAACCCCCAGGCAGCAGTAGCCAGCAGGCATTACGCACTGAGTACAGCCTAGCAGGTACCTCTTGAAGATGATTGATGATCATGTTGTGCATGTGTGTGTGCGTGTGTGCCAGGCCCAAGCAGAAGCAAGCAGCCAGTTAAATATTATTGTGCCAAATATGGATTATATATGCATATGCAGCCATAGATATCACAAATAAAGTGTAATAAAGTGATTTGTGCAACAGGCTGTTGCACAAATCACTTTATTACACTTTATTTATGATATCTATGGCTGCTAGTGCTATGCATATTTATATAATCTATATTGAGCACTATATTTGATTGGCTGCTTCTGCTTGGCACACACGCACAATCGCACATGATGATGACTTTAAGTCGTCATCATCATGTGCGATTGTGCGTGTGAGCCAGGCCCAAGCAGAAGCAAGCAGCCAGTTAAATATTATAGTGCTAAATATGGATTATATAAATATGCATAGCAGCCATAGATATCATAAATAAAGTGTAATAAAGTGATTTGTGCAACAGGCTCATTAAAGGGGTTGTAAATGTAATTTTTTTATTTTAAAAAAATAACAACCATGTTATACTTACCTCCACTGTGCAGCTAGTTTTGCACAGAGTGGCCCCGAACCTGGTCTTCTGGGGTCCCTCGGTGGCTGTTTTGGCTCCTCCCTGCAAGAACTAACCCCCTTCATGTGAGCTCTCTCGCATATGGGCTAGTTCTTGCGGGCATGCTCCCATGATACAGCCGGCCCCTGTGTGTGTGGCATTAAAGGACCCGGCCTTGGGGCGGCAAAGGGAGTAAATCCGGGCCTGGTCGTGTGACTTTTCATTTTCAGCCCCAAAGCATGATGTTGCCACCCCCATGCTTCACAGTAGGTATGGTGTTCTTTGGTTGCAACTCAGAATTCTCTCTCCTCCAAACACAACGAGTTGTGTTTCTACCAAGCAGTTCTACTTTGGTTTTATCTGACCATATGACATTCTCCCAATCCTCTTCTGGAGCATCCAAATGCTCTCTAGCAAACCTCAGTCGGGCCCGGAAATGTAGTGGCTTAAGCAGGGGGGCACGTCTGGCACTGCAGGATCTGAGTCCCTAGCGACGTAGTGTGTTACTGATGGTAGCCTTTGTTACGTTGGTCCCAGCTCTCTGCAGGTCATTCACTAGGTCCCCCGTGTGGTTCTGGGATTTTTGCTCACCGTTCTTGTGATCATTTTGACCTCACGGGGTGAGATCTTGCGTGGAGCCCCAGATCGAGGGAGATTATCAGTGGTCTTGTATGTCTTCCATTTTCTAATTATTGCTCCCACTGTTGATTTCTTCACACCAAGCTGCTTGCCTATTGCAGATTTAGTCTTCCCAGCCTGGTGCAGGTCTACAATTTTGTTTCTGGTGTCCTTCGACAGCTCTTTGGTCTTCACCATAGTGGAGTTTGGAGTGTGACTGTTTGAGGTTGTGGACAGGTGTCTGTTATACTGATAACAAGTTCAAACAGGTGCCATTAATACAAGTAATGAGTGTAGGACAGAGGAGCCTCTTAAAGAAGAAGATACAGGTCTATGAGAGCCAGAAATCTTGCTTGTTTGTAGGTGACCAAATACTTATTTTCCACCATAATTTTCAAATAAATTATTTCCAAATCAGACAATGTGATTGTCTGGATTTGTTTCCACATTTTGTCTCTCATAGTTGAGGTATACCTATGATGACAATTACAGGCCTCTCATCTTTTTAAGCGGGAGCACAATTGGTGGCTGACTAAATACTTTTTTGCCCCACTGTATGTGCAGAACTGTGTGAGAAAGTATTTGCCCCTCTTTTTTTTTTGCAGATTTGTCACACTTTATTTTTTACCAGTAAAAGTTTTTTTATTTTTGTAGACAAACAAACATACATTGCAATGACAGTAGAAGAGTCAAGGTAATTGCATTGTTTCACAGGTTTACATAAAAAAATTAGGTATCATCAGAGAATTATCAACAAGAAGAAACAGACATATGGAAACAAAACCGTCAAGAGACTGTAATTAATCAGGGGTGGACATCAAACAGGTTCCACGCGATTAACCACCCCGCTTTATCAGCCCCGCCCCTCCCTGGTTGCGGGCGAGAGGGTGGGAGGCGGGGGGGGACAAGAACCAAAAAGAAGGAGGGGAAGGTAGGGGATGGGGGGAGGGGGGAAGGGGAAGAGGGCCCAGGACCACCCCACCCGGTTAACCACTCTCCACATCAGGGTAGGGTATAAGGAGCTTCAGCTAGAGGTGTCCACCCAGCTCGACCAGATTTTTTCAAATTTAGTTGGACAGTTCCTACTTTCATACGTTATCCTATACAACGGTAGTACTCTGCTAATCGTTCCTAGCCAAGAGGATCTAGTAGGAAGGTCAGGCCCTCTCCAACGGAGCAGGATCTCCCTCCTAGCATAAAACAAAGCGAAGGTGATACATAACTTGACATACCTATCTCCCTCAACATCACCTAGATAACTTAGAAGGAACAGGCGGGGATCTAATGGTAGCTCCATTCCGCAGCGATCCGAGAACATCTCTGCCACCTCCCGCCAATAGGGACCCAGCTTGGGACAGGACCATACCATGTGGAAAAAAGATCCCGGTGCCACGGAGCATCTAGTGCACAGTGGGCTCCTGGAGGAGTATATCCTGGCCAGCCTTTGCGGGGTATAGTATTCTCTATGGAGGAAATGTAATTGTATAAAGCAATCCCTAGAGGCAATCATGGAAGGGAGATAGGAAGAAACACAGTCCTCCCAAACCTCCTCATCAGGTTCAGGGATGTCAGCGTTCCATTTAGCCAAGACCCCTGCAGTGTCATTATCGTGGGCCACCGAAAGATGTAAATAAAGGGACGAGAGGGGTTTCCCCATTACACCCGAGATCAGGAGACACTCGATCAAGTCCGGCTCGAGGGTCTCCGGCTCGAGGGTCACCGGATCCGGGAACTGGGACGCAAGGGCATGTCGCAGCTGCCAGTACCTAAAACTAAAGGAGCACGGGAGATGATAGGTTTGGGTCAGGTCACGGAAGGACATAATCTTCCCACCCGGCATCACATGCCAGAGGGTGAGGATGCCCCTCCGAGCCCACAGTACCGGATCAGGGACTGTATTCAAGTGAGGGAGGAGGGGATTCCCCCAGAGTGGGGTATGCGGGGAGACAGTGTTAGGTTTGGCGAGCTTTGCTCTGGAGGACTGCCACATCCTTAAAACGGTTGTCATTGGCTTCGTAACAGAAGGATGTGCCTTGCTATATTTCTCACACTTAAATGACTCCGATCATCCAACAAATTTTATTATTACACAAAGATAACCCGAGTAATTACAAAATGCAGTTTTTAAATGATGGTTTCATTTATTGAGGCAAAAAAGTTGTCCAAGCCTGCCTGGCTTAATGTGAAAAAGTAATTGCCCCCTAAACCTAATAACTGGTTGTGCCACCCTTGGCGGCAACAACTACAATCAAGCGTTTGCAATAACTGGCAATGAGTCTTTCACATTGCTGTGGAGAAATTTTGTCCCACTCTTCTTTGCAGAATTGTTTTAATTCAGCCACATTGTAGGGTTTTCTAGCATGACTGGCTTGTGTAAGGTCATGATACAGCATCTCAATTGGATTTAAGCCTGGGCTTTGACTAGGCCACTCCAAAACCTTGTTTGAACCATTTGGAGGTGGACTTGCTGTTGTGTTTCGGATCATTGTCCTGCTGCATAACCCAAGTGCACTTGAGCTTGAGGTCACAAACTGATGGCCGGACGTTCTCCTTTAAGATTTTCTGGTAGAGCTCAGAATTCATGGTTCCATCAATTATGGTAAGTGGTCCATGTGCTTAAGCTGCAAAGCGGCCCCAGACCATCACGCTACCACCACCATGTCTGACTGTTGGTATGATGTTCTTGTTATGAAATGCTGTATTTGTTTTATGCCAGATGTAACGGGATGCACACCTTACAAAAAGTAAAATTTTTGTTTCATCAGTCCACAGAATATTTGCCTAAAAGTCTTGGGGATAATCAAGATGTTTTTTGGTAAATGTGAGATGAGCCTTTGTGTTCTTTTTGGTCAGCAGTGGCTTTGGCCTTGGGACGCTCCCATGGATGCCATTTTTGCCCAGTCTTTCTTATTGTTGAATCATGAACACTGATCTTACCTGAGGCAAGTGAGGCCTACAATTCTTTAGATGTTGTTCTGGGTTCTTTTATGACCATGACCTCCTGGATGAGTCGTCGTCATGCTCTTGGAGTAATTTTTGTTGGCCAGCCACTCCTGGAAAGGTTCACCACTGTTCCAAGTTATCTCCATTTGTGGATAATGGCTCTCCCCGTGATTCACTGGAGTTCCGAAGCCTTAGAAATGGCTTTGAAACCCTTTCTAGACCGATACATGTACATTACTTTGTTTCCAATCAGTTCTTGAATTTTTTAAGATTGTGGCATGATGTGTGGCTTTTTGTGATCTGTTAGCGTGCTTCACTTTGTCAGACAGCTTCTATTTATGTGATTTCTTGATTCAACAGGTCTGGCAGTAATCAGGCCTGGGTGTGGCAAGTGAAATTTAACTCAGCTTTGCAAAAGATTGTGGTTGAACACAGTTCATTCATGATTCAGCATGGGAGGGGACAATTAATTTTTCATGTAGGGCCAGGCAGGTTTGAACAGCTTTTTTCCCTTAATAAATTAAATAATAATTTAAAAACTGCATCTGGGATTTACTCGGGTTATCTTTGTGTCATAATAAAATTTGTTTGATCTGAATCATTTAAGTGTGAGAAATATGCAAAATAAAAATAAAAATCAGGAAGGGGCAAATACTTTTTCACACAACTGTATATAGAGTAGTGGACAGGCTAATGAATATGGTTTCTACATTAACACTGCTTACACTAGTTGTATGTAATATCATGTGAACTACTGTATAAGGGCATCTTACTATTTTTTTATCACCATTTTAGTTGTTTTTTTTTAAAGCAGAACTCCATACATTATTTTCCCATGCAGGGGGGCTGTTCCCTGAACTGCACAGGTTAACTGCTCGCTTTGTCAGGGGGCGCACTTAAAGGCAATACTTACCCAATTCTTCGACCCTCGAAAACTGCGATTCCCCACCTCTAGCGGTGGACTGTTCCTGCCGTCCTCACATCTAGAGCTGGTCTATGGGCGTGATGGCCTCAGGAACAGTCCATTCACAAGACCGCTAGCATGCTGGGGGGGGGGGGCGAAAGCAGCTGGAACCAGTATTACGCTCAGAGGATTGGCATATTAGGTAAGTATATCTTTGGTCTGCAATCTCCTGGACAAAAAGCAGCAGTTAACCCATGCAGTGTGGGCACAGTACCACTGCATGGGAGAAATTTTTATTTTTTTTAAAGAAAAGGTGCCTTACACAATGAAACTTGCAAGTATAGAACATACACTATATTACCAAAAGTATTGGGATGCCTGCCTTTACTCTTCTGGGAAAGCTGTCCACAAGGTTTAGTTTGTCTATGGGAATGTTTGACCATTCTTCCAGAAGCTCATTTGTGAGGTCAAGCACTGATGTTGGAGAGAAGGCCTGGCTCGCAGTCTCCGCTCTAATTCATCCCAAAGGTGTTCTATTGGGTTGAGGTCAGGACTCTGTTCAGGCCAGTCAAGTTCCTCCACCCCAAACTCGCTTATCCATGTCTTTATGGACCTTGCTTTGTGCACTGGGCCAAATCATTTGGAAGAGGGGAGATTATGGTGTGGGGTTGTTTTTTAGGGGTTGGGCATGGCCCCTTAGTTCCAGTAAAGGGAACTCTTAAGGTGTCAGCATACCAAGATATTTTGGACAATTTCATGCTCCCAACTTTGTGGGAACAGTTTGGGGTTGGCCCTTCCAGTTCCAATATGACTGCGTACCAGTGCACAAATCAAGGTCCATAACGACATGGATGAGCGAGTTTGGGGTGGAATTTGACTGGCCTGCACTGAGTCCTAACCTCAACCCGATAGAACACCTTTGGAATGAATTAGAGCGGAGACTGCGAGCCAGGCCTTCTCTCCAACATCAGTGTCTGACCTCACAAATGAGCTTCTGAAAGAAAGGTCAAACATTCCGAAAGACACACTTCGAAACCTTGTGGACAGCCTTCCCAGAAGAGTTAAAGCTACTACAGCTGTAGAGGGTACACATAGTGTATGTTCCTTTGGAATATCTTCTTTCATTTTCTATTTTACACTATTAAATTGTCAGTGTAACCCCCACTTATTGTTTAATGGGTATCCTCCCTGCATGTAACACACTGCTACACATTTAACCTTCTTAACAGTTTATCTGCATAAAAGTTCTGTATATGGGTCGTGTGCAGGGCCGGATTTCCCACAAGGCCACCGAGGCCAGGCCATGGGGCGGCAGTGGATGCAGGGGCGGCGGCGCTCCTGCGGCGACTTCTTGGCTTTCGCGCCTTCCCCCACACTATCATAGCCCCCGGCGGGCGGCGGCGCCGGCACTTGCTACTTTGCCTAGGCTGTGTGGGGGTGGCCGTGAGCGACAGGCGCGCACCGGCGGGGCGCGATGACTTCCTGGTAAGGAGAAAAAAAGCTAACTGGCGGAGGCAGAGCCTAAGGCTCCGTCTACCCTCCTCTGCGCCGACTGCGTGGCCGGCATCATCTTCTCCCCCAGGCCAGGAGCGGGGGTCTCTGTGACTAGTGACCTGACTCGTGACGTGAGGAGAAGAGACAAGTCACGAGAAAAAGAAGGGGAACCCTACCCTCTCTGAGCGGCCGGCATCATCTCCCCCAGGCCAGGAGCGGGGGTCTGAGACTGTGACGTCACCACCACCAGAAAAAGAAGGGGAACCCCCAGGCAGCAGTAGCCAGCAGGCATTACGCACTGAGTACAGCCTAGCAGGTACCTCTTGAAGATGATTGATGATCATGTTGTGCATGTGTGTGTGCGTGTGTGCCAGGCCCAAGCAGAAGCAAGCAGCCAGTTAAATATTATTGTGCCAAATATGGATTATATATGCATATGCAGCCATAGATATCACAAATAAAGTGTAATAAAGTGATTTGTGCAACAGGCTGTTGCACAAATCACTTTATTACACTTTATTTATGATATCTATGGCTGCTAGTGCTATGCATATTTATATAATCTATATTGAGCACTATATTTGATTGGCTGCTTCTGCTTGGCACACACGCACAATCGCACATGATGATGACTTTAAGTCGTCATCATCATGTGCGATTGTGCGTGTGAGCCAGGCCCAAGCAGAAGCAAGCAGCCAGTTAAATATTATAGTGCTAAATATGGATTATATAAATATGCATAGCAGCCATAGATATCATAAATAAAGTGTAATAAAGTGATTTGTGCAACAGGCTCATTAAAGGGGTTGTAAATGTAATTTTTTTATTTTAAAAAAATAACAACCATGTTATACTTACCTCCACTGTGCAGCTAGTTTTGCACAGAGTGGCCCCGAACCTGGTCTTCTGGGGTCCCTCGGTGGCTGTTTCGGCTCCTCCCTGCAAGAACTAACCCCCTTCATGTGAGCTCTCTCGCATATGGGCTAGTTCTTGCGGGCATGCTCCCATGATACAGCCGGCCCCTGTGTGTGTGGCATTAAAGGACCCGGCCTTGGGGCGGCAAAGGGAGTAAATCCGGGCCTGGTCGTGTGACTTTTCATTAGCTTGGAAACTGGAATGTGTTCTCTTCATTGCCATTTACAGGTTTATCTAAAAGCCTTTGTAACAGAAGAATCAGCCAGTGAAAGCCAACGAGCAGCCTCAGACCACTCAGTACAACTCTTAGGATGCTAAAGCTGGCCATACACTGATCAAAGTTTAGCAGGGACTGGACAAATTTAGATCAGTGTGTGGCCATCCCCACTCAACAGAAGTCGATCGTTTGATTGACTTCTGTTGAAGGGATTATTGGAAAAATCTTATTGGCTGCAGTCTATCCTGTATCAATTTCATGAAAACTGTGCAACAGTTTTCTTGCTATTAATGACGTGGCCTCAATGATTAAGCTTACTAGGGGGCGAAAAGCATCTGAGGGACTTCTCCTGTGGGTGGGGAGCAGAGTTGAAGCCCATCTTGCATTACCTGGTTTAGTTTTGGTGACAGTGAGTCAGCGTGTGCCATCAGTTGCCATTGTAGCCTGACAAGCTGTGTTATATGATCTACACCAGTTTGTTATATGTCATGTTGGCTGATATCAGTGATAGGAGCATCCGACTGGTCTACATTGATTGTATGTGCAACATTCTGAACATAGTTTAAATGAAGATTGTTTAAATTTTGGATATAGCTGTTTGGTGTTGTAAAATTATATGCATCACACAGCTAAAGTCAAGTCTGTTGATGGTATAGGCAGCCCTTCCGTATTGGGCCTTGGGCTCATCAGGCACGTAGATGTATTAATGGCAGAATTTTATACAGGTACTTCTCACTTAACGACCAGGTTCCGTTCCAACGACAAGGTCGTTAAATGAATTGGTTGTTAAACAAAGAGTCACAAGTAACGGTAATCAATATTTTAAGCATTCTTAAATACTGTACTGTACTCTGCTGCAGGCTGCATCCATGTTTGACCGTTTGCCTTCCGGGCCACGGACTCCTGCTGTGTGATAAAAGGTAAAAAAGTTAAGGCTGAAGTAATGTTTTAAGTGAAACTGATGTCCCCATCAGGAGATTTCCCTTTACCTTATGTTCTAATAACCTCTCTTAATTGTTTATTTTACATGAATTTCTATTCTGGTGACCACTGACAACCCAAACAGCAATAAAAATCTGATGGGGTTGATCCCTTTAAATATGACCATATGCAAGAATGTGTCATTCTTTCTTTGTGATAAACAGCTGTATCATCAGTTCAGCTGAACTAAAGGCCCAAGGCTTATATCTGCACTTTCACTTGAGGCAGCTGTCTAATCCTCAGCCTTGATGACCTTTGTATTATTTGTGACACTGCAATGTTGTTCCTTTGAGAAAAGATGCTAAAATTAGAGCACCCCCGACAGATTATATATTTCTCTTCTATGGTACTGTGTATATACAGTGCCTTGAAAAAGTATTCATACCCCTTGACATTTTCCACATTTTGGCATGTTACAACCAAAAAACTTAAAATGTATTTTATTGGGATTTTATGTGATAGACCAACACAAAGTGGCACATAAATTGTCAAGTGGAAAGAAAATTATAAATGGTTTCCAATTTTTTGGAATTTTTACAATTAAATAAGTGAAAAGTGTGGGGTGCATTTGTATTCAGCCCCCTTCAAATCAATAATTTCTAGAACCACCTTTTGCTGCAATTACAGCTAAAAGTTTTTTTTGGCATGTCTCTACCAGCTTTGCACATCTAGAGAGTGACATGTTTTCCCATTCTTCTTTGCAAAATAGCTCAAGCTCTGTCAGATTGGATGGAGAGTGTCTTTGAACAGCAATTTTGAAGTCTTGCCACAGATTCTCATTGGATTTAGGTCTGGACTTTGACTAGGTCATTCTAACACATGAATCTGCTTTGATCTAAACCATTCAATTGTAGCTCTGGCTGTATGTTTAGGGTCATTGTCCTGCTGGAAGGTGAACCTCCGCCCCAGTCTCAAGTCTTTTGCAGACTCTAACAGGTTCTCTTCTAAGATTGCCCTGTATTTGGCTCCATCCATCTTCCCATCAACTCTGACCAGCGTCCCTGTCCCTGCTGAAGAAAAGCATCACCATAACATGATGCTGCCATCACCATGTTTCCCGGTGGGGATGATGTGTTCAGGTTGATATGCAGTGTTAGTTTTCCTGCCACACATAGCGTTTTGCTTTTAGGCCAAAGAGTTAAATTTTGGTCTCATATGACCAGAGCACCTTCTTCCACATGTTTGCTTTGTCCCACTGCAAACTGCAAACAGGACTTCTTATGGCTTTCTTTCAACAATGACTTTCTTCTTGCCACTCTTCCATAAAGGCCAGATTTGTTGAGTGCACGACTAATAGTTGGCCTGTGGACATATTCTCCCACCTGAGCTGTGGGTCTCTGCAGCTCCTCCAGAGTTACCATGGGCCTCTTGGCTGCTTCTCTGATTAATGCTCTCCTTGCCCGGCCTGTCAGTTTAGGTGGACGGCCATGTCTTGGTAGGTTTGCAGTTGTGCCATACTGTTTCCATTTTTTGATGATGAATTGAACAGTGCTCCGTGAGATGTTAAGATGTTAAAAGCTTGGGATATTTTTTATAACCTAACCCTGCTTTAAACTTTTCCACAACTTTATCCCTGACCTGTCTGGTGTGTTCCTTGGCCTTCATGATGCCGTTTGTTCACTAAGGTCCTCTAACAAACCTCTGAGGGATTCACAGAACAGCTGTATTTATACCGAGATTAAATTACACACAGGTGGATTCTATTTACTAATTAGGTGACGTCTGAAGGCAGTTGGTTCTACTAGATTTTAGTTAGGGGTATCAGAGTAAAGGGGGCTGAATACAAATGCACGCCACGCTTTTCACATATTTATTTGTAAAAAATCTTGAAAACCATTTATCATTTTCCTTCCACTACACAATTATGTGCCACTTTGTGTTGGTCTATCATATAAAATCCCAATAAAATACATTTACGTTTTTGGTTGTAACATGACAAAATGTGGAAAATTTCAAGGGGTGTGAATACTTTTTCAAGACACTGTACATTCAAGACGGTGTGCGTTTTTATCCAGCTTAGCTCTCTTTTGGTTATAATTCCTGGTATGCTTTGTTGCTAGTGTATCAGGCCCACCTGCCTTCCTCCACTCTCTAAACATTCAGCAGGTGAAATGAAAAGGACAGTTAACTGAGATCAAAAGGAATGTTCAGAAGAATGTGTTAATCCATCTGGAATTCGTCAGCGCTGTCAATCACAAATACAAGGCCTGATGGAATTTTAAGTGGAATTTCTATTTCCCCTCTTTTCAAGCTGAAGAAAGTTAAAGTAAACACTTGGCTGACAGGTGGCACTTTCTTTAAGAATCGGCTCACTCACTTTTCAGTCGGGATGATTCGGATACCGGTTCTGCGTAGAAAACTCCTTATTTTGGCTTTTGTTTGGGGAAATGGATGCAAGTCATTCCTTATCTTTTTTTTTTTTTTTTCTCTTTTCAAAGCTTCTAAACAGAAAAAGCTCTACTAGATTTTTTTAATGAAGCAGAAAATTCACGGGCTTTGTGCTCCTCCTTTTAGGAAATTCTATTGATCTCTGAAGGCTGGAGCTGTTTGTCCTGTCATTCAGAAAGAACACAGAGCATAGCTGCTATTTGGGCTACCAGCATGGTTGCATGCTTCTGTCCTGATGTACATAGGGATTTCATTTACCTCAATCTACAATACTACTTGGAGTTGAATTTGTCTGAGTATAGGCGACTTCCTGTCTGAACTTTAATGATTGCTTTGATGTTTAATGTATATGTTTGTTAGACCAATTGCGTCACGAAGGCAGGATTGCCAGAGGCCCTTATGACATAACAACCGTGGGTTTTAGAACACATCTATGAGCAGTGCTTATGAAACAACTTTTTTTGCACAATTAAGTACGCAGCAATAATCCATAATACTGGCGGCATCAATAAACAAAGTAAAATAGATTTCTACATTGTCACAGCCTTCTCTGTAACTATGTGGTTAAGGATGCACTTCAGTATTACAAAATACAGAGTGTGGACAAAATAACAGAAATGTTGCACAATATAGAGTTTAAAGTGGTAATGAACCTCAAAATAAAAATGTAACATATTGCAACTTACCAACCTGCATTCATTTTCTTTTTTAGGATTTTGTCCTTTACTTTTATCTGGCAATCCAGCCAGTAACACACTCAGTGTCGGCCCGTCCATTAGGGGCGCAGGGGCGCCGCCCCCCAAATCCATGCGTCCAGGCCCCTAATCTATATGCAGGGCGCCGAACGCATGGATTCCAATGTTTTTTTGTTTAAAAAAAAAAAAAAACTCTAATTGGCTTAAAGGGTGGGCTCGGTGCTCAGAGCACTGCGCCTTGAGCCCAATCAGTTGTGAGAAATTACCAAACTAATATTCGCTAATGTCTTCCTGTTTCTCCTCCCGGCCAATCAGGAAGCGGGTCCTGAGTCCCGATTTGCCGGGAGTCCTAAGACCCGATTGACCGGGAGGAGAAGCGACCACCGGGACTTGGGGGGAGACGCAGGGGGGGAAGCCACCACCTGGATGGGGTGATTGCAGGGGCTGGCGGGGGGTCTGGTGGGCGACAGGCAATTGATTTGAGTGAGCGTCGGAGGGTGAGTTATGTGGTTGGTTGACTGGGGGTCGTGGGCCACGGGCCGCTCCCCCAAGAAAATTGAGCACCAGCCGCCACTGAACACACTTCCACTCTGAATAGAGGAGAAACAGAGATACCTTTGGACAGCAGCATGTTCTGTCCGGGGAGATGGGTGTGTTAGATGGTTAGAAGGTTTTACATAAATGAATAAAAGCCGATCATTGTAAGCACCCCTGTCAGTGTTAAATGTTTGGCTCAACTTTCTAATTGCCACTTTTACCAGAAAGCTTGGTCTGTTAAAAGAAGTTGAAAAATAATAAACTTACAGTCCAGATTACCAGGTGAAGAAAAGACTAAAAACAGAAAATGAATGCAGCCACCACAGCTAACAATCGGTAAGCTGCAATATATTGAGGACTCACATCCGGACTTTAATATTATGTAAACTGTATGATCTACCTTTATTCCTCTATGGCAGCCTTTCTCAACCTTTTCAACACAGAGGAACCCTTGAAATAACTTTCTGGTCTCAGGGAACCTCTGCTAAAAATGACTGTCGACCTCATTGTGTAGCTGGATGTTGAGGCATGCTGTGGTCTCTCATGAAGCTCTGTATCTGAAGCCAATATCAGTTTACCATCATATAAAATCCTTTCCATCTTTGACCACTGGCCTCCCACACAAAACTGCAAGACTCAGGACCTCTCCTTTTGTTCTGACCCCAGTGACTCTGTTGGCAAATACATCTACAGTGCGGGGAAATATTTGGTAGTCGCCCCCTAGGGGACAGATACTGATACATGACAAATTCCCTATAATAAATCCATTGAAGATCGTTTAATCAGAGTGGGGAGTCAAAACGCAGCCTCTCGAGAATTTTTCTCTGTTTTTAATGAATGGAATGTAAAATTCAACACTATCGCTATATGTATTTGTAAAACAAATCTCCGCTACCAATTTACACCCCTGAAGAAGGAGATTTTCATACTCCAAAATGCGTAGGGTGCGAGAGGATTACACTTGGCTATATAAATACATGATGACAATGTTGTAAATATGTAGTACATTCCATATTTTATATGTTGATTTTTATGTAATAAATAAACTTGTTTTGTACTTATTATACTCTCTATACTTGTACTATACACATTGTGCCTTAAAAGTCCACCTTAGGGGGTTTCTTTCTTGTTTGATTAAATACTGGATGTGGCACTTAATATGCATATAGTTACCGATTCCCCTTGTTGCAATGGTATAAGTGGGAACTTATCTGAGAGGCAGAAATTTCTCCTTGCTCAAGGAACCCCTCGAAACCTCTTGAGGAACCCCAAGGTTCTATGAAACCCTGGTTGAGAAACCAATATATATTTTATGAGCTACTGCTGGATGTGAAATTGTGTCTGAGACCTGTATGTCACACTTCACACAGTAATGTGTTTGTATATAATTTTTAACATTTGTATTGAATAAACTATGATGATTTTATTTAATGTGTGGTCCATTTCTGTGATTTGCACCTTTTAAAATCCCACTTTTTTGTTTAAATTAAGCTGTAATATAGGCCTAAAACAGTGTCCCTCCCTATACCTTTCTGAATGTTGTTGTACAAGGGATTGTACAAGACTGAATAAATGTCAAATTCAGTTATTTATACTAGTTACATAGTTAAAATATGAATAAGCTCAGCTTTAAGGTAACATAAGGCAATTAAAGGGGTAGCATAATGATTTAGTAATACATGCTGGTAATACTCCCATGACAGTTTTATAAAAATGCAAAAGTGTTTACATAAATACCAGATTGAAGTCAAGCACCTTCCATTGCTCATCAGTCATCAGGTCCAGACATAATTCAATCTCTGTCGGAGGATCTGTCATGCAGAGGGTAGAGTAGGTCTCGATTACCATTGGCCATCTAAGAAATAGAGGCATTTCTTCTTAAAGAATTTTGCAGACACTCACCATACACAGTTAGACCCGGTTCACACAGGGGCGACTCCGGACGCGACTTCAGGTCGCCCCGAGTTGCCCCAAGTCGCGCTATTTTTAAAACGAATTGAAGTGAATGGAGATGTTTTAATGTACACGACTGCAGTCGCTCCGACTTCAAAAAAGGTTCCTATACTACTTCAATCAGACTACTAGGCGACCTGTAGGCAACTTGTACCTATTGATTTCAATGGAAGTCGCTTAGAAGTCTGATCACTGTTCATTTTGAAGGCAACTTTACAGGAAGCAGAAAGGAATTTACCCAGAAGCCACAAGGAATTTACTTCAAGTCGTGTTGTTAATGACCACAAGTCGCGCTGAAGTCTCCTCCAAGTCTCGCTGTGATTCATGCTCAAGTCGTGTCTGAGTTGCTTCTGGAAGTCGCGTTGCCCCAGTGTGAACCGGCTCTTAAGGACTTGTGGGACAGTATTTCAAGAATCATTGAAGCTGTTCTAAAGACAAAATGTGAAGGCTTTTTCCTCTCTCTCCACATTTCCACACACTTTTTAAAATGTAATTTATTTTATTCGAGGATTGCAATTTACACACTGAAACATATTACAAATGAGTAATGTGCCTGGGTTTGGTTCTTGGGTCATTTGTCAAACCCCTAGTAAAGTCCATAAATTGCAAAATTAAAAATAAAGCAGGGAGAGGGTCCTCCTTCTCATGCAACTTTGAGGTTGACAAGGGATAAGCACCAATCCTTTTAATTGTATGCTTTGGAGATTGCTTTAAACTGTATGTTTGAATTAGAAAAGAGGACAATTATTAGGGACTTTGTGGAGCCAATAGCCTGGTTAGGTCATGTATGTCCATCCCTTGGGACTTTATATGAAACCATGACGCGGTAAGGTCATGCATTTCCATCCCTATTTAATGAAAAGGAGAACAAGGAAGGTGGGACTTTATATAAAGCACATGGTTGCGAAGGGGTAAGTAGGTGAACAATAGGAATTTTATTATGATTGGTACAGTTTAAACATATAAACAATGCTGGTAACAAGGTAAACAATAGGCATAGTATTGACAATTGGCATAATTATATCAATAGAGTCTCAAGATGTAACCACTGCTAAATGGGTAGACAATGTACATGATAACAACCAATAGGCATAATAAAGATGATAAAACTGTCTCATAGTGAGACGATAACAAACTTCCCTGGGTCACCAATGAAAAGGTTGTGTAAAAACATAGTTAAAAGTAGAACCTGCAGGACCTATGGCCTCACTAGACCTGAGGAGGTAGGGAAGGTAAGATGATTGGGTGGGTTTTGGAACATGAATGAATAAAACCACGGCACCAATTAGCTTGACGCGTTTTGTGGCTTCTGCGCCACTCATCAGGAGCGACACGTGATATATCTAGAATAGAGATGGTATATAAATATAAGTAATTGATGGAAGCTGGGTGGCCAGAGATATCTTCCGGCTGACGGCACCCCTCCCCCTACTCTTTGCCACCTGCCGTGACGCTGGTGGGCGGTGGCGCATATTACGGTGCCTCCGGGCGGTCTTGGCACTCGGGGCTCTCTGTTCACTTCACACCACATCACAGGATCCTTTCTCCCTGTTCGGTCATCCTGCTGAACCAAGGTAACCTTTGTTTTCTCTCCACTGTCACATTATACTGGCACCACTTTGGACTGTCAGCTTCTACCCTAGCATACCTTCTCCACCTGCACGGGTCCCTTCCCATCATCTCCACTCTCTGGTCATTCCCAGTGACACCCCACTCTCAACCGGTCTCACTCCCCACAGGGTTGCCCCACTTTCAGTGCCTGTCTGGTGGCTGCCCGTGTGTGTTGCCCCTGATGAGCTGCCCGTCACGGCTCCCGATTGGAGCACTTAGGTGCTGGGGGTTCATAATCTACACCCATAAGTGCATACTTACTAATTGTGGTTCATGTGTTCATAGTGTGGTGGTGAGGCATGACAGGCATCCGGGAACACCTCCAATCGGGAGCTGTGACGGGCGGCTCATCAGGGGCAACACACACGGGCAGCCACCAGACAGGCACTGAAAGTGGGGCAATCCTGTGGGGAGTGAGACCGGTTGAGAGTGGGGTGTCACTGGGAATGTCCAGAGAGTGGAGACGATGGGAAGGGACCCATGCAGGTGGAGAAGGTATGCTAGGGTAGAAGCTGACAGTCCAAAGTGGTGCCAGTATAACGTGACAAGGTAAAAAGTAAAAGTGATGCAAGTAGTGATCCCAAGCTGATACCCAAGAAGTGAAAAGTGGGAAAATGAGTAAGAGGTGGAGAGAAAACAAAGGTTACCTTGGTTCAGCAGGATGACCGAACAGGGAGAAAGGATCCTGTGATGTGGTGTGAAGTGAACAGAGAGCCCCGAGTGCCAAGACCGCCCGGAGGCGCCGTAATATGCGCCACTGCCCACCAGCGTCACGCCAGGTGGCAAAGAGTAGGGGTAGGGGCGCCGTCAGCCAGAAGATATCTCCGGCCACCCAGCGCTTGAGCTCTCCCCTAATGCTCACTGTGTCTGATACCAGCAGCATGGACGGCAAGGCGTCCAACCGGGACGCCGCACACCCAGCGTAGAGGCGTGACGCGCTTTGACAAAGCATCCGCCCCCCGCTCAAGCGCTCGGTGGCCGGAGATATCTTCTGGCTGACGGCGCCCCTCCCCCTACTCTTTGCCACCTGCCGTGACGCTGGTGGGTGGTGGCGCATATTACGGCGCCTCCGGGCGGTCTTGGCACTCGGGGCTCTCTGTTCACTTCACACCACATCACAGGATCCTTTCTCCCTGTTCATCCTGCTGAACCAAGGTAACCTTTGTTTTCTCTCCACTGTCACATTATACTGGCACCACTTTGGACTGTCAGCTTCTACCCTAGCATACCTGCTCCACCTGCACGGGTCCATTCCCATCATCTCCACTCTCTGGTCATTCCCAGTGACACCCCACTCTCAACCGGTCTCACTCCCCACAGGGTTGCCCCACTTTCAGTGCCTGTCTGGTGGCTGCCCGTGTGTGTTGCCCCTGATGAGCCGCCCGCCACGGCTCCTGATTGGAGGTGTTCCCAGATGCCTGTCATGCCTCACCACCACACTATCAACACATGAACCACAATTAGTAAGTATGTATTTTGGTGCTGGGGGTTCATAATCTACCCCCATATATGCTTCCATCAATTACTTATATTTATATACCATCTCTATTCTAGATACATCACATGTACGCTCCTGATGAGTGGCGCAGAAGCCACGAAACGCGTCGAGATAATTGGTGCCGTGGTTTTATTAATTCATGTTCCAAAACCCCCCCAATAATCTTACCTTCCCTACCTCCCCACGTCTAGTAAGGCCATAGGTCCTGCAGGTTCTACTTTTAACTACGTTTTTACACAACCATGTCATTGGTGACAGTTTTATCATCTTTATTATGCCTATTGGTTGTTATCATGTACATTGTCTACCCATTTAGCAGTGGTTACATCTTGAGACTCTATTGATATCATTATGTCCATTGTCAATACTATGCCTATTGTTTACCTTGTTACAAGCATTGTTTATATGTTTAAACTGTACCAATCATAATAAAATTCCTATTGTTCACCTACTTACCCCTTCGCAACCATGTGCTTCATATAAAGTCCCACCTTCCTTGTTCTCCTCCTTTTCTTTAAACTGTATGTGTTGTTTCAAAACAGTAGGAATATAACTGCCAGCGCCACCAACACCATTTTCTGGAATCACATAACTTGCTTGTGTAGTTAATTTGTTTAAGTGCCAGTTTACACTATAGAAACGCAATCCGGATGCATTCCAGGTGCTTTTTTGCATGCGCGTTTTTGACGCGTTCCAGTGCGTTTTTTAATGCAGTCCAGTGCTTTTTTTTAACCCCTCTTTTTATTAACCTTAGATAAGGACAGGTGTGTTCCAGTGCGTTTTTGGGTGCATTTAGGTGTGTTCCGGTGCGTTCCAGTGCGTTTTTGATGCGTTTTACAGCGTTCCAGTACAGTCCAGTGCAGGTAAAATGCAGAATGTTCTACTTTTTTTCTGGAACTGCAAGCACCGGTTTGAACTATTCCATTGAAAACCATATAACCTACTTTCCATGCGTTTTTGATGCAGAAAAAAACGCACTGGACTGCATGTGGTGTGAACTGGCCCTTACAGCAGCAGCACCCCAATATCTTTAATTTCAATTTGGAAAAAAAAAGCTTTTAAAAAAAAAAAAGCTTTTAGGTTGTTTTGGCTGCAATAGCTGATTTTTTGTATCCAGTGTTAATAGGCCTGAATTAAGTAAGTAGCAGCCATGAGAGATGTATGTAAATGCTATAGAAAAGTGTACTCCTAAGAAATAAATAAAACTAACCCCTCAACTGTATACCAATTGGGTAGTGGCAAAATAGTTTCTTAGATTAGTTATTTTAGCTTCTTTTTCACAGTACCACACACTATATTGGCGTTTAGTAAAATGTCAAAACATAGAAAAAACATTTCAAAACCATTAAATATTTTCAGTATAGACTTTATTTGCGTATAGTCATCTTTTGGAGGGGTCTTCCCGACATCCTTCTCCTCCTCTATGTCCCAGACCTCCTGGGTGGACACGCCTGATGGCAGCTCTCCTCCATCTTTGGTGGGTGAAACATGGCCCTCTCCGGCCCTCCGAGCCACCTGCGACTGTGGCATGCATAGTCCCGTGAGCAGGTTGGTGGAGTAGTATCTTGACTCCCGCTGCACTGGCCCTAAGCAGGTTAGTGGCTCCCCACAGTGGCCGCACCGTCGGGCGCTGACTCCAGCTATCGGGATGTGGCACCTGGGGCACAGCATGCACAGCCGCTCCACTCCTCCGATCACCCCCAAGGCAAGTCCTCCCGAGAGTTCCAACCGGATGCTGGTGTCGACCAGCATCTGATCCTGCATATCAGGTGACCATTGCATAGCGGGCATCCTCCGATCGCCCTCCGCCATCTTCAGCCACCTCGTGGAGTGCGCAGCATGCTGGTCTCCTTCACTGTCCTCCGCTGGGGCGTAACTCCGTCCACATGCTTGTTGGTTCAGCGTGCGAGGAACTGTAAGCAGGCTTTGGGCAGTGCGTGCTGTAGTGACACCTGGTGGTAGGCGCTGATGAATTGCAGGCACTGTCCAGGCTGTCGTTTTTGGAACTGTCACAGAAGCTGGAAACTGAAGGCAGGCAACTACACAGTGATCACCAATAACACAATAAAGTCTCTCCTTGTAGCATCCTACTGTGTGGATTTGACTGTGCAACATCCCGTCATAGACACCCCCTCGCTGCATTCTGTTACTAGGGGCAACAGCAGACATTCACAAACTCCTTTTACTGTGTTGAGCAGGATTAACAAAGTCATTTAACATTTCTGCAAGGCAGTGTGTAATGTCCGCGCCATGCAGAGCGCTGGACATATTTGTAATACAATGAGCAGGATCACTCGCCGTGGTTTCCACGGGTGATAGCACATGGTTACAGTCACTGGTTGCAGGGCTTATCGCTGTTGTGAGTGTCCATTGAGGCAACTGGGTGCAGGGGCGTGATGGCAGTGCTGATCCTGGACGGTTGCTTTGGACAATGGCACTTGGCGACAAACTTGAATTTGGTTGCTATGGGCAACAGCATATCGCAAAAGTAAATTTTAATGGCAAACACACAGTCCTTTCCTTGTTATATCCCAAACTTGGCAAAACGGGTAAAGTCTCCCCCAACTGTTATCGTTTGCTAGGGGCGACGGCCAGCAGGTTACCCGTGAAGGCGGATCTCGGTGGGACCTCCAAATGTGCGGATGGTTGCTATTAGTTACTAGTAACATGCACCATATCCGCAAATCCTGCGCCCTTAGGCCGCATCGATTTGACACATTTCCCACAGTCTCTCCTCTGGCCTCGCACCCAGCTCCACTGGCATGCCTCATCCAGAAATCCACTCACCAACCGTTTCCTGCCCCGAATCCATGATGGAGAACTTTACCTGGACATACATTCCAACAGCTTCTCCAGCCCCCCCTGTTCCATGACTCCTCACCTATGACCATGTAAAGTTGAAGACTTCATCCATGATGGTGTAAGGATGAAGCACCCTCCCAGCTCTCCCGGGCTCCTCCGTGATCGGCGCACCCCCCAGATGGGGATGGCCTCCTGCTGCTGCCTAGTACTCCATTCTCCACTTCTCCCGGCCGACAACTCCCCCCAGTGGCATGTGATCTCAGCTTATATGGGAGGCCTGCCCCCTGCCAATACCAAGTGGGGATTGGTCAGGGCTCCTCACATGAGCTGCCTGCCACTCCAGTCCTAGACCCAGCCCTCTTCCAGAACATTCTCCCTGGAAGCAGGGGGGGTGCCTCAGAACTAGAGCACAGGTGGTCACACCCACTGCTACACTAACCACTCCCTGTCCTCAGATCAAAACAAGCAGGCCTAGCCTGAAGCATAGGCCTGCCTAAATTTACCTGCACTGGCAGTTTCCCTAGCAAATATTCTATGCTAGCACCTACCTACGGTAGAGGGTGCTACATTAGCATTTAGAAATTCATTGTATCTTTTTTTATTATTTTAAGGCCATCTCTACCTTGTTTATGCAGACACTGACAAGAATAACAATGTACCTTTAAAAACAAAGCAAGTCCTAAGCTTAAACACCATCTTGTCACTATGCAAAAATTAAAAAATAGGTGCCTAGCACAATAAGACTGCCAGCTCAGACAATGGACTCACAGTGGTGATGGCCACAAGAAGAGTAATGATGCCAGTAAGTGAGAATAGGTAGAGGAATCTTTCCAATGTTAAAAAGAAGGTGTGTTTAAATAACCTGGGGTAAAGGTGTGTGGTGTTTTGGGTGCACACTATTTTAGTGTTTATAACCATAAACTAATGGGTGTCCAGTCTGAAATATTGGCTGAAGTTGCTCCAATATGAGCTTAGCTTGCCCTTCTACATGCAATATGTCAGAGAGAGCCTTCACCACAACTGAAGAGGGGGGGGGTTGTGACTGAGAATATTGTGCTATGCTAGAATCTTCCCCCCAGATGACTTGTGGGCTAGCATTTCATTGCAGGGCAGAATCCTTGTAGTTTTTGTTGGGGAAGGAGGATTTGGCGCCAGTCACTTAAGAACGGTTTACAAGTTTTTTAAAGGACCAATAAACTAAGGGAAAGAGAGATTAGGGCACAGGATACACAAGACCAAAAACTATGCAGATTATGCCGACTCTTCTCACAGTGAATACAGAAAATTTAGACTGTAGAGCAGCTTCAATGCAACATTGGTACTCCTTGAATGAGCCACCAAAATCCCTGTAATGTTCACAGCTTTTACCTAGCTTTTACAGACATTCTGCAGCGGGAAAAGTTTTACCTCTGGTTTTCCATTCCAGATAGACACATTACTGTTTCACATCCCCTAAATATACCCTCCAGCAGGACAGCAGGAAGCTATAGGTCCCCGACTTGGGCCTCTCTTTAGCACAGCACACCCACCCCAGGTGGAAGGCCTGGGAGGACAGGATTACTAAGCAACACACCCTGTTCAGGCAGAGCTTGAGAGGCAAGAGAACTTTTTAGGATCCCTCCAAATATTGATATCTTTCTCCAGCATGCCCCACTGAAAATAAAGCTCCTAGTGGTTGGCCAGGGAGACATAAATCAGACAGAATTCATAAATCTGGTTATTGAATTTTTTTACACTATTGCCAGGAACACTCCCCAACAACAAGCAGAAGCAAACAATACCCCTCAGCTTATAGCCCTGGAGCACTAAACTTAGGGTAGGATCACCATTGTTTAATGCAGGGTCCCCTACACATGTACAGTGGGAAAACTAATTATTTGGATCCCTGCAGATTTTGTAAGTTTGCCCACTTACAAAGAAATGAAGGGCCTATAATTTTCATCATAGGTGTATTTTAAATGATAGAGACAGAATATCAACCAAAAATCCAGAAAAAAATACATAAAACAAATGTTTTTTTATGGTTCTTGGAGGACTCTGGTGATGTGAGGTTCCCTGCGGCCTACAGGTGGCGTTGTTGCCCTGGGCCGGAGTTGAACTCACATCGCAAGACTGTGCCTTTTTGTCCTCCCCTGGAGCTGGTACAGCGGGGCAGGGAACCCGCTGTGGAGCGAAGGGAGAGGAGATAAAAGGGGCGGACTCCCTTACCACGGGGTTCAGCGTTGAATTTGGAGGACGCGGCCACACCCAGGCACCTTCAGCTTGGGTGCTGGCGTTCCGGTGCTCCGGGCCCAGGTGCCCTTGACCTGGCCGGAGCGGAGATGGAGTCCATCTCAGGCACCTTTAGCCTGGGGTGAGGTACTATGGCAGAAGCCTGGGGCTCAGTACCTTCGACTGAGTTCCGCGAGGGTGGAGGAATCCGAGGGGGCCCTAACTCCTTGGGTGCCCGTGTCTGAGTTCGTGAGGTCTGGTGAGCAGAACTTCTCTGGAGAGTCCGGCGCAGCATCGCTGGTGACAGAGAGGCCTCTGGTATCTCCCTTGGACGGATATCCTTCCCCTGACAGGGGCCTTGCTAGCGAAGGTAATTCACGTTCTACTTCACATAGTCAGTGGCAGTGACTATTCGCCACTGGTGATACCACAGTGGTTGGCAAGAGAAGGGAAAGGATTGTGCCTCGACCTATTCCCATTAAGACTAAGTTGTTGCAAAAGAATCCAACTTAACCGTGCTGTGTGTTTATTCGCTGAGAAGAAAAAAACTGTGTTGGACCTATTCACTGTGTGGAACTCTGGTTACTAGGAGCAAAGGAGTCAGGGACGAAGTACAGGACTTGACTCTAGGACACCTACACAAGGCCCGATCTTTCTGGTCTTCACCTCGTCACTATGGAGGACATGGTCCATGGTGTGTCTCATCCCTCCCCCCAGCACTAACACCCCTAGACAAAGAAAGACAAGCCGAGAATGAGAGGGGGTGTGAGGGGTGAGGCCGCTACATAAGTATTTAATCCCCAAGTAAAACATTACTTAGTACTTTGTGGAGAAACCCTTGTTGGCAAGCACAAAGATAAGATCTTTCTTGTAGTTGGTGACCAGGTTTTCACACATCTCAGGAGGGATTTTGGTCCACTCTTCTTTACAGATCTTCTCTAAATCCTTAAGGTTTCTTGGCTGTCTCTAGGCAAACTTAAAGTCTCAGCTCCCTCCATAATTTTTCTATAGGATTAAGGTCTGGAGACTAACTAGGCCACTCCATGACCTTAATGTGCTTCTGCTTTAACCACTCCTTTGTTGCCTTGGCGGTATGTTTTGGGTCATTATCATACTGGAAGACCCATCCACGACCCATGTTCTGTATTCTGACTGAGGGAAGAAGGTTCTCATCCAAGATTTTACAATACATGGCCCCGTCCATTGATCCCTCAATGCGACAAATTCGGCCTATACCTTTAGCAGAGAAACAGCCCCAAAGCATCATGTTTCCACCTCTATGCTTGACTGTAGGGATAGTGTTCTTAGGGTCATAATCAGCATTTTTCTTCCTTAAAACATGGTGAGTCGAGTTCATGACAAAGAGCTACATTTTGGTCTCACCTGACCACAGGACTTTCTCCCAATCCTTCTCTGAATCACTAAATCATTTAGATGTTCATTGACATGACTGTACATGTGCCTTCTTGAGGAGGTCACATGCCTGATGAAGGGGTCCTGCAAGGCTCCGAAACATCACCTTTTGTTGTAACTATCTGTGGATTAAAGTTTTGGACCCATTTTTAGAGATCCTGGCGTGCTGGTGACATTTCTCTCTATTCTTGAGGAGGGGGACTCGTCGTGTTTGCAGAAGGAAAAATGCTGATTATGACCCCAAGAACACCATCCCTACAGTCAAGTACGGAGGTGGAAACATTGTGCTTTGGGGTTGTTTCTCTGCTAAAGGTACAGACCGACTTTGCAGCATTGAGAGGCCAATGGACGGGGCCATGAATTGTAAAATCTTGAATGAGAAGATTCTTCCCTCAGCCAGAACACTGAAGATGGGTCATGGATGGGTCTTTCAGCATGACAATGACCCAAAACATACTACCAAGGCAAGAAAGGGGTGGCTCAAGAAGAAGCACATTAAGGTCATGGAGTGCCCTAACCAGTCTCCAGACCCTAAAACTACATTTATGGAGGGATCTAAAACTTCTGAGTTGCCAAGGATTTAGAGATCTGTAAAAAAGATTGGACCAAAATCCCTTTTGAGATGTATGCAAACCTGGTCAGAAACTACAAGAAACGTTTTACCTCTGTGCTTGCCAACAAGGGTTTCTCCACCAAGTGCTAAGTCATGCTTTGCTTGGGGATCAAATACTTATTTTACTCGCTGAACTGCAACTCAATTTATAACATTTGTATTGTGTGTTTTGGAGTGGCCTAACCAGTCTCCAGGACCCTAATCTTATAGAAAATTCATGAAGGGAGCTGAAACTTCAGAGCTGTCAAGCAACTTAATTTATAACATTTGTATCCTGTGTTTTTTATGAAGTTTAGGCTGATATTTTGTCTCTATCATTTAAAATACACCTATGATAAAAAATTATAGACCCTTCATTTCTTTGTAAGTTGGCAAACTTACAAAATCTGCAGGGGATCAAATAATTATTGTCCCCGCTGTATAAATTTATATTGAATTCATTTGTATGGCCATACTCATAGTATCAGCAAACCAAGCTTGGGATACCGGCTCTTTCCAAATGTCATTGTCTGGAGTAGGTCTATGAACAGTCCATTTGTCATAAGAAGCAGGGTAGGGTAACTGGTTTGACGTTCATAGCAGAGAGTAAATCTAAATGACTTTTCAATTATGCAACTCCTGAAAGAGAGTTTCATGGGAGTAGACTAGTGACACTTGAAACGAGCCAAATTGCACTTTCAGTGCATACCAAACCAGGAGGATTTTTAAAGAATATGTTATTAGGGATAATACCATAGTTAACTTTCATTGTTTGAAAATCAGTAAAAGTGAAATTTAGAAACAGGTGAGAAATATACACCTTTCTTTATCCACCAGATTGGATTGTATAGTTCCTGTAGGTTTAAATTAAACCAGAGAGGAGAGTGCAGCGAGGGACCCTGATGATTGTATGCCAGTTCTCATTTGGTCCTGTGTCAGGCAAAGACAGAGGTGTCAGATGATATCCTGTCCAGAAATGGCATCAAAGGTACATATTATATCTAGAAGTGCAGTAAATGAGTCTTCAGAGCCATCAAGATAAATCAGGGCATCATCAATGGACTCCTCCATAAAGTGCCATTGACTGTTCAAGTAAACATGCCAGTGGCTCAATAATACCTATGGCAAAAGTAATGGTGAGAGGGGAACAACCCTGTTGGATGACTCTATACAGGGGAAAAATCTCTAAAACATTTGTATTGGTATGGAGATTAGACTTTGGTGAGCTGCAAAGCACTTTTACCCATTGAAGGATACAAGGGCATATTCCCATTTCTTACATAGTTCCCATATTTTTCAGAGTACAGTGTCAAAGGCCTTCATAATGTCCAATGACACAACCAAAGCAGAACATTTCAACTTCCAGGCATTGTGAATATTTGTATAATGTTTCTAATATTATCTTTTGACACCATTTTGGTACCATTGTCATTTTTACAGCGACCAGTGCTATAAAAATGCACTGATTACTGTAAAAATGACACTGGCAGAACCTTTTTCCACTTGCTGTGGTCCTGTATCAGAATCCAGGCTCTGTGGAAACAGGTGGCGGATTTCCTGCACGATGATATGGGCTCACCACTTACCTTGGACCCGAAGCAGTGCCTCCTGGGGATCTTCCCAGTGGGTTTAGACAAATACTCGAAAATATTTCTTCAGGAGACTTTGTTCTCGGCCAGAAAAATCATTGCCAGGAAGTGGATGAGGCAGTTACCCCCCACTCTGATGGAGTGGAAAACAGAAGTCAATGTCACTATGCCTTACAAAAAATGCATTTATATAAACAGAGGGTGCCCTACCAAATAAGAGAAGATTTGGGATCCCTGGTTGCAGAACTCTGATACCTGCATATGATTGTGAGATAACTACTTCATGCATGATGTATAGACTGTTTTAATATTCTATTCATAGCCCTGATGGTTCGTGTTTTGTGTCTTGAATATGTCTGATAGGAATACTCACACCTAATGTTGTATTTCTCATTGTATTGTACGATTGTTGTCATTAATATTGGTATTTTTCAACTTGATCTGTATGTCCTTTTGCTGCGTATGTATACACTGTGTCTAATTAAATAAAAACCTTTGTTGATTAAAAGAAAAAAATGACACTGGCAGTGAAGGGGTTAACTTGTAGGGGGCACTGAAGGGGTTAAGTGTGTCCTAGGGAGTGTTTATAACTGTTAGGGTGCGTGGCTTGGCGTGACACGTCACTGATCGCTGTTCCCGATGACAGGGAACAGACGATCACTGACAATGTCACTAGGAAGCACGGGGAGAGGTTTGTTTACACTTACCTCTCCCCGTTCTTCAGCTCTGCGACCCGAGCGCGGGACACTGGCGGCGATCGGGTCCGCGGGTCCCACGGGCACGGTCACGGAGCTCCCGACAGGGTCACGAGCGTGCGACGCACGGCTTGCATATTAAAGGGGACGTACCTGTACGGCCATATGCCTGTCCGTGCCATTCTGTCTACGTATATCATCGTTCGGCGGTCGTCAAGTGGTTAAATAATTATTGAAACCTCCACGTGTAGTGTATCCTACCACCCCTTTTATATGTGTGATAATCTTACAAACTTCCCTCTATTAGTTTCTTTCTGTGGACTTTATTATTCCCCTAGATTCCAAGAGAGAAAAAAATGAAAGGGGAATGAGTTTAAACCTAAAATTTTAAACATCAAACCTAAATACCTAACTTTTTTTTAAAAAAAACGAACTAAAAAAAAAAAAAAAAAAACAGATGTGAAAATTAAATAAAATATTTTAACTGATTTGAAGTTGTTGCCGACACACATAAAAAAAGTATCTCTCCTTGCAAACACTGTGTGATCCAAATGTAACATAAATGTAATGTAACAAATGTAAAGTAAAATATAACATAACCCAACCTCCCTAGAGAAGAACAGTCACCACAACTCAAGGAAAGAAGAACATTGGTCAGGGCAGGAACCAAAAGGCCAATGGTTACTCTGGAGAAGCTGAATAGTTTTACAGGTGAGATGAAAGAAACTATTTCTGGAACTATAATTCCAATTCTCGAAAAGGCTGACATTTTTGGAAGGGTCGTGAAAAAGACAGTCACTATTGAAAAAAAGGGATTTCTGGTCTGATGACTAAACAAATGCTATGTGTTAAAAATCAACAATGCACATCAACCTCAGAAGACCAGCCTTATAGTGAAGCATGGTGATGGTGGAATCATGTTTTGGGGATGTTTTTCATTAGCAATGTCTGGAAAAATGTTCAGAATAGAAGGCAAGACAGATGGAGCCAAATCCAGGACAATTCTAGAGAGATGCAAGTTTAGGGTACAAATCCACTTTTCAACAGGGCAATTATCCTAAACTAGGCAAAAATACAGTGCAGTGGGTTAAAACTAGGGATGAGCTTCGTGTTCGGGTCGAACATCGGCTGTTCACCGAATTGCGAACATTATGGGCCGTTCGCTCCAAATTCGAGTGGCACGTTACGGCCCATAATCCACTGCGGCATCGCAGTGCATTGCTGGCTGATGATTGCGGCAATCGCAGTGCGGAAAAAACAAAGAGCCTTAATTGGCCAAAGCCAGGGTGGTTTTGGGCAATTATGGTTTAGGGGGTTTAGAACACCGGCTTGGCGGCCTTGTGTAGTGTGTTGGAGTTGTTAAAAGAGAGAGATATCAGAGAGAGACAGTGTCATTTATATTGAATTATGCCCCGTACACACGATCGTTTTTAATGTCATTTTTTAAACCGACGTTTTTCTCCTCGTTTTTTTTCATGTTTCCTCTCAAGCCTGCCTTGCGTACACACCATCATTAAAAAAAACGATCAAGCAAAGCGCAGTGACGTTCAACACGTACGACGGCACTATAAAGGGGAAGTTCCGTTCGAATGACGCCACCCTTTGGGGCGCTTTTGCTAATTCCGTGTTTCCGCGTGTTAGTAAAAGTTTGGTGAGAGACGATTCGCGCTTTTCAGTCTTCGTGCTTTGAAGATCGTTTTCGGGAGTTCAGATTGCGCCTGTGGGTTCGTATCTGTTTAGCACTGCTTGTAGTCAGTTCGTATCTGTTTATTCAGTGCGGCCTGCTCTGCACGTACGTGTTTTTCAGCTTGTTCTTCATAGGCCTTGCTGTTCTTCCGTGCGTTCTTCTAGTACGTTCTGTTCAGCCGACCGTTATCTAGCCATGTTGCGGCTACGTACTCGTCGTAGAGTTTGTGCTGTAGTTGGTGCAGGGGTTCATGCTGTATCCCGACTCCATGCCATGAGCAGGGTCAGGAGGAGTTCATGGACCAAGAATTGGTTGCTCCAGCGGCACCAATTCTGTCACATGCCTTTGTTGCGGGAGATCAGGGAGAATAATCCTGATGATTTCAGGAATTTTCTCAGGATGTCTGACCCCGTATTTCAGCAGCTGTTGGCTTTGGTGTCCCCCTATATTACCAGGCAGGACACCGTTATGCGGGAAGCCATCAGTGCTGAGCAGAGGCTCATCGCCACGTTGCGATACCTGGCTACTGGGAGAAGCCTGCAGGACCTTAAGTTCTCCACAGGCATCTCCCCCCAGGCTCTGGGGATCATTATACCAGAGACTTGTTCTGCCATCCTTCAAGTTTTGCAGGAGGACTATATTAAGGTAAGTGTTCTTCTTCAAAAATTCACATTGTATGGTTTTTATTTTGGGATATTTTTAATTTGCTTTATTTGCAGTCCCTAATTCACATGATTCTTAGCTGCAGGGAATGTCCCCTTTCTCCCCATGTTTTATTATTTAAAGTTTGGTGTTTGAGGCCTACCTGTAAATTTGGCTTACCTAACCTCTCCAGCATGCTATCCTGGGGCCATACCTACCTTGCCTAGTCATTTCCATGTTTTTTATTATATGTTCCATCGTAGTGCTTTACCCAAAACACACTCTAAATTTTGCCTCGGAATGTTTCATTGTTGTTAACTTAAATACAGAGTGCTACAGCCTTCATGTGTGATATTCCCAACTCATCTTCAACCCTTCCCCCCCCCCCCCCCCATAATATATATATATTTTTTTTCTTGCTTCCAAATTTTTATGTTTTTAACAGTTTCTACCAATGTTGGCCATGAATGTGTGTATGAAATCAGCTTTCAATGTTTCTGGCTCCAAGTATTAATTTGTTATTTCTTTAATTCCACAGTTCCCTTCTTCGCCACATGAATGGCAGAATGTGGCTTCCGAGTTTGCCCAGCGATGGAACTTTCCGAACTGTGGAGGAGCCATCGACGGCAAACATGTTCGGGTCGTCCCACCACCCCATTCGGGATCCTTTTATTATAATTATAAGGGGTTCCACAGCGTCGTGATGATGGCAGTGGTGTCGGCCACCTACGAGTTCCTCTATGTGGACGTTGGCAAGAATGGCAGCATGTCTGATGGAAGAGTTTTTGCCCAGACGGAGTTTGGAGAACGGCTCCTTTTGGATCTGCTGGCCTTGCCACCCGCGGAGCAGAATGTGGAGGGACTACCTTTTGTGTTTGTGGCGGATGAGGCGTTTGGCCTGGGACCCCATTTGATGAGGCCATTCCCGCAACGCACCCTCACCCCTGAGAGGAGGGTTTTCAATTATCGGCTGGCCAGAGCCAGAAGGGTGGTGGAAAATGCGTTTGGGATCATGGCCAGCCGATTTCGCCTCTTCCTTACCTCCATCCACCTTGCCCCATACAAATGGAACCATGTGATTATGACGTGCTGTGTGCTGCATAATTTCCTAAGGGTGCATTCAACGAGTTATATATCTTTGAGTGGGCCTGAGGCCTCTTTAATCAATGCAGAAACTTTGGTGGCCCTGGAACCTGGCCGTCCTGGCTTGGCCCCCCCAACCGGACGTGAGGTCCGTAACCAATATGTGGACTATTTTATGGGTAGGGGGGCCATTGAAATGCCAGACAATCTCTAATAATTTTAGACCAAAAAAATAAAACTTTTTTAAAAAGTAAAGATTGGTTTGTCATTTTTATTGTATAATGTTTGATGTTTCTGGTAGGTTTACCTAGTGCATTTGTTTTGCCATGTGGATTAAAAAATATTTTAATTAGCCTTCATTGTCAGTGTAAACACCAAACATTGATTAGTTCACTCAGCACCACATTTACATAATGAAGCCACAATGATTTGTTATGTAAAAATACCTTTAATTTTTTTTGTTTAGGTGGGCAACTTCCATAGAAATGTGGATGTTCCCTTAATTTCAGGTGTATTAAAACGCATGACCAGCCATGCATAAACAAACTATAGTTCTCCAAATTTTGAAAAAGCTAAACATGTGCTAGTCATTAAAGGGTAAAATAACCCAAAAAAATAGAAATCTCTGCAAGTAAAACGTTATTTGGTGTAAAAACATTAGACACGCCCAAGCACAGCCATGATATTTTGGAGCCTTTCCTCCACCCGCTTTGTATTTGCCCTGATCTCTCGCAAATCTCCCTTAATTTTTTCGAGGTCACGACAGCAGACCATCAGGTATTGGATCAGGATCTGGGCACTGTGATGTGACAACTTATTGGGGTCTTCGGCCAGAACTGCACCTAAATGTAAAAAGAAATATGTAGGATAGAATATGTAGGCCTACATCTATTTAACATGCATGTGTCTGGTTTCTCTCTGACCTGTGGTGGTGCCACTTTCAACTTCCACAACATCACATTCCTCTCCATCCTGGGGTTCTGGGGGTATTGTTGTAGGTATTGCAATTCTCGTCTCATCTGAGGTAGCTTTTCGAATCCCTAGGGAGATTGAAATAAAAGGAATAGTTTCATTAGTAGCGACTCAATTTTGCTAAAATAAGAAACATGGAAAAAAACTTTTTAATCATTCTTTTGAAGCATGCTCCATTTTAATTTTTAACCCCTGTGCCAACCGGGACAAATGATTGGATACATAGGCCAAAACAGAGCATATACATTTTGTGAACAAATTTGAAACATTGTAACACCCCAAAGTATCTACACTGGATCACCTGTGTGTGACTCCCTCAAGCTTTTTGGCTTTAGGCCCACACTTGTACTACTGCGTTCAGATGTTTCATCAGCTGCTGAGCATTCACTCCCATGCATATCGTTTTTCAAAATAAACAAATCTCCTTTGGATTAGCACACCAAAAATAAGTGTGGCCCAAATGTACTCCCCCAAATAATCAAAAAAACATGGGTGTTCACACTGGATGATCCGAAAACATCGTTTGAGGAACTGTACGGAGAAAGAGGTAAAATACGTCCGTTTACTATGCGGACGAACCTAAAAAAGATGGTATCTTTCAGTGTACTATATGAAAGTTAAAAATACACGACAGAATACAAGAAAATAATATGTACCATGGAAACTCAAAAAAAACAACTTACTTTTTAATATAACTTTCTTGATTCTTTTATATTGGTCGGCCTCCCGCAACTTCAGATCTGACCATCGTTTTCTGAGCTGTTCCTTCGTTCTGCACACCCCGAATTTTTGGTGGAGACTTTTGACCACTTTGCCCATATTTCTGGACTTGACCAGATTAGGCCTTTTATACGGACCATGCTTGGCATCATAATCCTCCTTCTTTAAAATGGCGACCATCTCCACCATTTCCTCGAATGACATGTTGGATGCCTTATATCTCCTGGGTCTTGATTTGGGCTCCTCTGTAATTTCATCCTCTGTAGAGGTAATCTCAGCCACCTGTGTCTCCGCCATGTTTTGTTCAGCACTACGAGCGAGAAGGGGCGGGGAAAGTACAATATCGAACGTCAGGGGCGGGGAAAGCGTGCAGAGTTTCACGCATGCGCTGTGTATATAAAGTGAAGATCCATTGCTGGGAAATACGTTCATTTTTCGGGAGAGAGAGTTAGCAACGAACGTCGTGACCAAGGTACCTAACAATTTTACTTTTTGAGGTTCATTAGACGAGGAGATTTGTGTGCTCAAAATATGTAGACAATGCACAGTTGAGGAATGTTGCCTGAAATATATTTTTATTTTGGTTTCTCGCTTTTACAGATATCATGAATACTTTTAAAAACCCAGACTTCATGGGGGAGTTCATCGACAAATGGCAAGAGCTCCCTATATTATGGCAAACCAAAAGTGGCGGAAATAAAAATAAAGACGCCAGGAAAGCAGCACTGGAGAGCCTGCTTGCATTTGTGCAAACAAAGATACCCACAACAACTCTCCAAGATGTCAAAAACAAAATTGGGACCATCAGAGGGACATACAGGACCCAGAGGACTATGGTCCTGAGGTCCCAGAGGTCAGGGGCACCAGCAGATAAGGTTTATAAACTGTCATGGATATGCATTAATGTCTGTCTGCCATCTTACCTTCCTCCTCATGTGTTCATCTAGAGACCAGACCTCCTTCACCTGGCTTCCTTTATAATCTCCTCCCAGCCTGACTCCACCCCAGGCCCTATCACTGAACACTATATTAACCTGTGCACTGCAAGCCTGCTTTGCTGATCAACGTGTTTGTTAGGCATTGTGTGTTTGGGTTCCTGCCTGCCGTGTGCTACGTCTGTCTCTCTGTTACGTTATTGGCTTGTCCCCGACCATCCCTGTCTGCTCGTGACCCTTGACCTTCGGCTCGTTCTTCGTTATCCTTGTCTGCTTGTGGCCCCTGACCTTCGGCTTGTTATTCGGTTCTCTCTATCGTGTGCTGCTGCTTCCCCTTATCCTACGGGGCGTGAGCTAGGAAACTCCAGGGGCCGCGACCTGGTCCCAGCCTGCAGCGTAACATCCTCACCACTAGAGGCCCTGGAGAAGACCAGCTGGGTCTTAGACTCCGCGCCCTGGGGAATCTTGGCTCTCGCTTCCGTTGGGATCCCGGTTGTGCTCCTCTGGTCCCGCTTTCCACAACCACCCAGTTTCCTATCCACAGAAGCCAGCCATAGGGTTCACTACCTCGCGGTGCACTCCTGTCCCCCTACGGTGTGCATCTGTCACCTGGCCACAGGTGACCCTGACAGTTTGATCAGCCATGAACCCGGCTGACATCCCGCTTCCCGCGGATGATCCATTGCAGGGCATAGTTCGCAGACTTGAGACCCAGGAATCAAATCAGACCCAGGTGATGCGATTCCTCCAGGATCTGGCTTCTCGATTCGAGCAGCTTCAGGTCTCCTTGGGAACCCCGAATCCGCAACCCCAAGTACAACCAGCGGCTGTACCTATCGCACCAGTCGCAGCCTCACACTCACTAAGATTGCCAGCTCCGTTCCGTTTCTCTGGGGACTCCAAGGCCTGCAGGGGGTTTCTCAGCCAATGCACTATTCATTTTGAGCTTCAGCCTCAAAGCTTCCTATCTGACCGGGCTAAGGTAGCCTATATCATTTCCCTCCTCTCCGGTGAAGCTTTGGCCTGGGCTGCCCCCCTGTGGGAGAGGAACGATCCGGTGGTTTCCAGTCTGTCCGAATTCTTGAAGCTCTTTCGTAATATCTTCGAAGAGCCGGCTCGGGCTTCTTCAGCGGCTAGTGCTGTCTTACGTCTTCGCCAAGAATCTAGTTCAGTGGGGCAATATGCTCTTCAGTTCCGTATCCACACAGCTGAATTGAGCTGGAATAATGAGGCCCTGGTCGCTACCTTTTTACATGGCCTCTCTGACCGAGTGAAAGACGAATTAGCGGGAAGAGCCATTCCCGTCGGTCTGGACGATGTAATTTCATTATGCAACCAGATCGACATTCGTTTTCAAGAGAGGTCCTTAGAAAAAAGACGCCAGCACTCTCTGGGTCCTAGCCAGTCTGAGCTCCCCTCCCTTCATTCCGTGGAGCATCCTCTTCCTGCTGAAGAACCTATGCAGCTGGGCCGGACCAGACTAACCCCCGAAGAACGTGCTAGGCGCAGAACTCTGGGCTTGTGCCTCTATTGTGGGGGCAAGGGTCATTTTCGTGACTCCTGCTCGCTTCGTCCGGGAAACGCTCGGGTCTAATACATTTGGAAGGTGGAGTATTGGACCCAGAAACATCACCTTCTCGCCTGCTCTTGCCGGTGTCCCTTCATGTAGGCACTTCTCCTCAGTCAACCCTTGCATACCTGGATTCCGGGGCTGCCGGCAATTTCATGGATTGGAGAACTGCTTCTTCTATGAAGCTTACCCTTTCACCTCTCACTACCCCATTGGTAGTCTCGGCAATTGATGGCACTGTTCTCCCAGGGGGCCCTATTCGCTTCCAGACGCTACCCATTAGGATGTCGGTAGGGATTCTCCACCAGGAGTGGATATCCTTTCTTATTCTACCCAAGGCCTCTACCCCAGTTGTATTGGGCCTCCCTTGGCTACAGCTCCACTCTCCACATGTGGACTGGGTCTCTGGGCAGATCCTGGCCTGGGGTTCCTCATGTTTCTCGTCGTGTCTTCTCAAGGTGACCCCCAAGGAGAGTCTTCCGGTTGCTGCCACTTCTGTTTCTTCTGATCTTCCCGCCGCATACAGCGATTACCGGGATGTGTTCTGTAAAAAATCAGCTGAGGTGCTTCCTCCCCACAGGTCTTTTGACTGTGCTATTGATCTTGTCCCCGGAGCAACTCTACCCAGGGGTCGTACCTACCCTCTGTCCATCCCAGAGACCCAGGCCATGTCGGAGTATGTAGCAGAGAATCTGGAGAGAGGGTTCATCCGGAAATCCTCATCGCCTGCAGGGGCAGGGTTCTTTTTTGTTGCCAAAAAGGATGGTACCTTAAGACCCTGCATCGATTATCGGGGTTTAAATGCGGTTACTATTAAAAATCGATACCCCTTACCCTTAATATCTGAGCTATTCGATAGGTTGAAGGGTGCCTCCATTTTCACCAAGTTGGATCTCAGAGGCGCGTACAATCTCATTCGAATACGGGAGGGTGACGAATGGAAGACTGCATTTAACACTAGAGACGGGCATTACGAATATCTGGTGATGCCTTTTGGTCTGTGTAATGCTCCAGCCGTGTTTCAAAACTTTGTCAATGAAATCTTCAGAGATCTGCTGTACCAGTTTGTTGTCATCTATCTGGATGACATTCTGATCTTTTCTGAAAATCTGCTCGTCCACAGAAACCATGTCCGCACTGTACTTCAACGTCTTAGAGAGAACAATCTCTATGCCAAGCTGGAGAAATGTTCCTTTGAATGTTCTGAGGTCCTGTTTTTGGGGTGCTTTGTCTCATGTTCGGGGCTTCGTATGGACCCTGGGAAGGTCTTGGCTATCACCAACTGGCCTCTTCCTGCTAGCCTCAAGGCCACACAGCGCTTTCTTGGCTTCACTAATTATTATAGGCAGTTCATAAGGAATTACTCTTCCATTGCCGCTCCTATTATCGCTTTGACCAAGAAGGGTGTGAATGCCAGAGACTGGCCTCCCGAAGCTGTCTCTGCATTTCACAACCTGAAACAGGCCTTTGTTTCTGGCCCCCTCTTGAGGAGACCAAATCCTGGGAATGCATTTTTTATTGAAGTGGACGCTTCCTCAATGGGGGTGGGAGCTGTGCTTCTTCAAATCTTTGAGAAGAGACACCAACCATGTGCGTTCTTCTCCAAAAAAATTTCTCAGGCAGAGAGGAATTATGCCATCGGTGATCGGGAACTTCTCGCAATTAAATTGGCGTTAGAGGAGTGGCGTCATCTCTTGGAGGGTTCCCCTCACTCCATAACGATCTTTACCGATCACAAGAATTTACAGTATCTACAGAATGCTAAACGTCTGAATCCTAGACAGGCCAGGTGGAGTCTCTTCTTTGCCCGTTTTAATTTCACGATTACCTACAAACCTGGTTCCTGCAACGGTCGGGCTGATGCGCTCTCTAGGTCATTTGACACTTTGGACGAGGAGTCCGCCCCTGAACCTGAGCCGATCATTCCCACCTCATGCATTGTTGCCCACTCTACCACCCTGAAGTCTAAAATTCCGCCTGGTAAGACCTTTGTCCCCACTGGGCTAAGAGCTAAGATCCTTCGTTGGGGACATGATTCCAAGGTGGCAGGGCATTCTGGATTCCTCCGATCCTTCCTACTCATCAGTCGTCACTACTGGTGGCCTAATCTCCGCTCAGACGTCAAAGACTACGTTAAAGCTTGTCATGTCTGTGCTCAGTCCAAATCCTCCACACAAGCTCCTGCTGGTCTCCTCATGCCCTTGCCTATTCCTAAGGAACCCTGGGCCCATATTGCCATGGATTTTATCACCGATCTCCCACTGTCTGAGAATAATACAGTCATTTGGGTGGTAATCGATCGATTCTCCAAGATGGCTCATTTTGTTCCTCTTCCTGGTCTTCCTTCTGCCCCTGCCTTGGTTCCCATTTTCATTCGAGAAATTCTCCGCCTACATGGGGTCCCTTCTCATATTGTTTCCGACAGGGGAGTCCAATTCACGTCTCGTTTTTGGAGAGCCTTTTGCAAATCCCTCAATATTGTCTTGGATTTTTCTTCTTCTTACCATCCCCAATCCAATGGACAGACTGAGAGGGTTAATCAGGAGTTAGAGGTCTTTCTTCGCACCTTTGTGTCTTCTCACCATGACGATTGGTCCTCTCTACTCCCGTGGGCAGAATTCTCCCATAACAATCATGTGAATACCAGTTCGCAGAAGACACCCTTTTTCACAGTTTATGGAAAACACCCTCAACTTCCTCTTCCTATGATCTGTTCTCCAGACATTCCAGCTTTGGCTTCGGTTCAGGAGTCTCTCAATTCCGTTTGGGGTCACGTTCATGATTCCCTCCGGGCAGCTGCTGAAAAATTCAAAGGCTTTGCCGACCGCCGCAGGCGTAAACCGCCTTCTCTTCAGCCAGGGGACAAAGTCTGGCTCTCTACCAGGAACATCAAGCTCCGAGTTCCTTCTCTGAAGTTTGCTCCACGATTCATCGGTCCATACACGGTAACTGCTAAACTGAATCCGGTTTGTTTCAAACTCCAGATTCCTAAGAGCCTTAAAATCACTAACTCCTTTCATGTTGCTCTTCTAAAGCCTTTAGTCCTCAATAAATTCTCTCGTCCTCTTCCTACCGTGGCGCCTGTCTCTGAGGATAATCAGGAGTACGAGATCAGTCAAATTCTGGACTCCCGACTCTGTAAAGGCGTTCTTCAGTACCTCGTTCATTGGAAAGGGTTTGGTCCTGAGGAGAGGTCTTGGATCACTGCATCTGAGGTCTTTGCACCTCGTCTGTTAAAGGAGTTTCATCTGAAGTTTCCCTCTAAACCTGGGCCCAGGCGGGGAAGGGGGAGGCCTCGTAAGAGGGAGGGTACTGTCATGGATATGCATTAATGTCTGTCTGCCATCTTACCTTCCTCCTCATGTGTTCATCTAGAGACCAGACCTCCTTCACCTGGCTTCCTTTATAATCTCCTCCCAGCCTGACTCCACCCCAGGCCCTATCACTGAACACTATATTAACCTGTGCACTGCAAGCCTGCTTTGCTGATCAACGTGTTTGTTAGGCATTGTGTGTTTGGGTTCCTGCCTGCCGTGTGCTACGTCTGTCTCTCTGTTACGTTATTGGCTTGTCCCCGACCATCCCTGTCTGCTCGTGACCCTTGACCTTCGGCTCGTTCTTCGTTATCCTTGTCTGCTTGTGGCCCCTGACCTTCGGCTTGTTATTCGGTTCTCTCTATCGTGTGCTGCTGCTTCCCCTTATCCTACGGGGCGTGAGCTAGGAAACTCCAGGGGCCGCGACCTGGTCCCAGCCTGCAGCGTAACATCCTCACCACTAGAGGCCCTGGAGAAGACCAGCTGGGTCTTAGACTCCGCGCCCTGGGGAATCTTGGCTCTCGCTTCCGTTGGGATCCCGGTTGTGCTCCTCTGGTCCCGCTTTCCACAACCACCCAGTTTCCTATCCACAGAAGCCAGCCATAGGGTTCACTACCTCGCGGTGCACTCCTGTCCCCCTACGGTGTGCATCTGTCACCTGGCCACAGGTGACCCTGACATAAACCCAGTCTGTGGTACTACAGTAAGCTTGCTTTTCTGGATGACCAGCTGGAAGTGCGGGAATCTCTCTCCACCCTTCCCCCCAGAGGTCAATCCAGCCTTCCTTGTACCCAACCCTCCAGCCTTCCCTGCAGCCAGTCCTCCAGCCTTCCTGTCAACCCTGCTCTGGCTTCCTCTGAGGATCAAGATCAGGGCCTTGAGGAGGCAGATTTGGAGATATGGAGCCAGGTAAAGTTTTGCTATCTATATTTCTATCGTACAAAATTATAGATTTTAAATAGATGTTAGTATTGTTAAAGGTATGTACACTTCTACCAATAAAGTTTGTGAAGAGCAAGATACAGTAGTGGCCTAATTTTATGTGTCCAAGACAACAAAACCAGGATGCGTAATCAATGAAAAGGACATTACTTTTGGCATTGATTTCAACAATGTCTACAGGTGAACAATGTCTGTGAATGATGATGTGGCAAAAAAAATAATGTCCCTTTCTTTTTTTACAGCCAGAGCAGAGCCAGGAAGAGGGTGATGTTGGGGATCAGGAGGAGGCTGGGCCCAGTGGCACCCAGGAGGAGGCAGGGCCCAGGGGCACCCAGGAGGAGGCTGGGCCCAGTGGCACCCAGGAGGAGGCTGGGCCCAGCACAAGAGCCCAGATGCCTCCCCTGGTAGTTAAACCACGAGGGCCAAGGAGAGGTAGGCAGGTGGAGGAGGAAACCAGGGCCTTCCTCAGAGAGGCAACAGCGGCCCTCAGAGAGGCACCCTCTGTTGAAGAGGGATTTGCCGCAGTCCTCGTCCACAAACTAGGGCAAATGGAGTTGCAGCAAAAAATTTACAGTGAGACCCTGCTATTGAAAGTCATCAATAAGGGCGTGCTGGGTGAACTCACTAGGTACACGGACATAACGGAGGTTGTCCCTACTCCTCCACCTCCTCCTCCTACTACTCCTCCTGCCACAACCTCTCCTCCTGATCCCCAGCCTCCAAGGAAGAAACCAACCAAGGCTGCAGAGAAGGCTGGAGAGAAGGCTACAAGGAAGAGAAGAAAATAATGCCTGCTGTAGTACCACAGACTGGGGACATATAGGACTTATCTGCTGTGGCTCCTGACCTCTGGGAGCTCAAGACAAGATTGGGCTCATTTTTTGGGGGGATCTAATCTCTATTTTGGTTTGGACATCTTGTATGGTTGTTGTGGGGTGAAAGGGATGCACAAATGCAAGCAGGCTCTCCAGTGCTGCCTTCCACTTTAATTTGTTAATGTTCTGAAATAAAAAAAAAATGAGTGCCCTTTAAATACTTGACTATGTGATTTGTATTTCAAAAGAGAGCTTGCTAGGAAGCAGGCAGGGACGTCTCAAATTATATTATTGTTATTATCAGGGGACACAAACCTCCCTGAGGCCAAATGAGACACATTTGGAAGGTTGTTGTGGTAACTTTACACAAGAATAATTTAAGCCAAAAAACTTAAAAAAAGGCCAAAAAAAAATAACCAAAAAGAATATAAAATTTAAAGAAAAAAGGAGAATTAACTTATTTTATTATTATTAGTATTATTTAGGAGGGAGGTGCGGCTTAAAAATAATATTTTATAATCATTAGAGCAATTTGGAATTACTTTAGAAACAAGTTGGGCATAAAACTCTCAATGTCAAAAGAAGAACGGAATGCGCTGCATTAAAACGATGCTATTAATTCCACCGTGACGAATGTGCCATCTCCATTTCCAACATTAGCTTTACCAAAACGAGCGCTCCCGTCTCATAGTTGCTTCTGAGCATGTGCGTTTTTTTTCACATCGTGAAAGCATACACACTATCGTTTTTCACGTCGTTAAAAAAAACGACATGAAAAACGACGTGAAAAAAGAGAGCATGTCCGGAATTTTTAATGGCCGTTTTTCACGTCGTTAAAAATGCTCTGGAGCCTACACACGATCATTTTTAATGGCCATTTTTAAAAATGGCATTTTTAACGGCATGAAAAACGATCGTGTGTACGCGGCATTAGAGCAGGCAGGCGAGTCAGTTAGCTGCAGTTACAGTGTGTAGAGGATATATATGCATCCTGGGTGTTGTATATATATTTATACACTGTATTCAGTTTAGCTAGATCCGTTCCTGTTATTCTCTATACTGGCAGGTGATTGTGCTATCTGCAGTCAGTGTTTCACTTAGTGTACTGTGTGCTTTGCATAGCGTTCACCTAAAGCTTGCAAGAATACAGTTAGTAACTATTATAGTGGTGTTCTCATAATAAAACCACAGGCAGAGAGCTGCAAGTATTTTCAGTGTACTTTATCCTCTGCACAGTTTTCACCTAAAACTAACTGAAAACAATTGCTGCTTTACCACAGCAGGCAGTTGATTCTGATAGCTGCATTATCAGTATATATATATATATATATATATATATATATATATATATATACATCCCACCTTTGTGCAGCTACATCTCACTGCAGGCCATTAGTATGTCTTGAAGGCAAACAAGGAGAGGCAGACAGTCACGAGGCAATAAAAGAGGGCAAGCAGGCTCTGTGTCTAGAGGCAACAGTGCTGGTCGTGTATACGGTCCATCCTCATCAGCACGTGGCCGTGGGACACGCTTGTCCTTCTTTTCGGCAGCTGGCCATGTTGAGCCGCAACATGCCCAAGACTTGGTAGAGTGGATGACCAAGCCGTCCTCCTCCTCCTCATCCTCTCTCACCCAGGCTCAGGGTACTTTGTCTGGCAAAGCAGCTGCCAAAGCGGCCTCTTCCCTCGGCTCAATGGCATCAGTTACTCCTTCCCTAGCCCCACCATGTCCTCCTGAGGAGTCCCCGGAACTATTTGACCACAGTGTTGGGTACATGCTCCAGGAGGATGCCCAGCATTTTGAAGGCTCTGATGATGGAACCCTGCTGGAGGAAGGCAGTAACGTGAGCCCAGAGAGAGGGGGTGCCCAACAAGGACAGCTATCTGGCAGTCATGTTCCCCCAGCTAAACAATTTAAAGTTCAAGTGTGTCAGTGAAAAATATATGAAATCTTCTCCTCTATTTAAAGATGATAAGAGTTCTACAGAGTGCAGGTATCCGATGAAAATCATAGGCAAAATGCTCCAACACTTAGTAAAGATCCCGCCACCAAGGTGAAGAATGAAGGCTTACCAGACAGCCTGCGACCGCCCTTCTCAGGGGGGTCAAAACAGGCTCAGTAGAGTGATGTTTTACTCCATGGAAGGCAGGATGATTCTGCAGGAACGCTTCATCCACAATGGGAGAGTCTCCAGAGACGTTGATTGAACACCTGGCCAGAACTGGGAGTAGACACACTCTTTGCAGATCAGAGTGGATGTTCCTCAGTAAGTAGGATAAAATCCAAAAGAGAAAGAAAAACTTTCCATAGTGTAGCGTTCATCCTTAAAAAAGGGGTTTATTTTCACAAAGTATGCGATACAGAACCTCAAAGTAACAAGTCCTGAGATATTAAAATGCTGGTTAAAAAACTCCTTGCAAGGAATAAAAAGCTCCGTATTCTGTCAATCAAACGACCGTTCGCGCGTGCGCAATGCATGCACGTGTCGCCCTACGTAGTTTAGTCAAATCTGACATCATCAGGGGCACGCCCACGCAAGCGCGCACACGCTATTTATAGCCAAAGGGCCCGCAAAGGGTTCTCTCATTGGTTAGGCCTCAGATTGACAGACGGAGCAGATAGAGTGGACCTGTGCATTGAATTCTCAATGCAGAGGTCTATACATAGATAACAATCACATCCTGACACCCGGTGGAACCTCCGGATATTGCACCTATTTGAATCTATTCCACACAACGCCATCTTGTGGGTCATGATGTAACTGTTTACAAAAAGAGGGATTTGTAAAGTCCCAATTATAACAGATTAATATACATATATATATATATATATATATATATATATATATATATATATATAAAATCAATAAAAAACTCTCTATTACATATACTAATTGTTCAAAATTCAGAAATGTTATCCATAAACTAAAGCCCAGATCGAAAATACACAAAAGGTAAGAAAGTGAAAAATGGATAAAGATTATTGGAAGGGACATCAAAATAATCACCCATTATTAATGAAGCAATTTAGGTCCCATTCCACATTAAGGCCTCCCGGTGTGTGACAGCCTAATTTATGTATCCAGCTGGTTTCAGATCTGGATATGCTTCTTCTACCATTTCCACCTCTCCAATGGGGCACATATTTTTCCAGACCAATAAAGATAGTACCTTTTGGGTTTCTATTGTGTACAAGATCATAATGTTTTGACACATTATGTTTGTCAAAACCATTTTTTATGTTGGTAATGTGCTCCCCCAATCTTATACTGAGTTTCCTAATAGTCCGTCCGACATATTCCAACCCGCATGGGCACCGCAAGAGGTCTAATGGGATATGTCACTCCTGTTCCAGATGAAATGAAATCAGTAATTCTTCTACCCTGGAGAGCATTGACCCTACAAACTTTACATCTCCTACAGGGATAGAATCCCTTCAGATCCCCAAAAAAAGTCGGACGAGTTGGGGGATCAGGTACGTTTGGTGCTATTGAATGTCTGAGGTTGGAAGCACCCCTGAAGAGCACTCTTGGGCTGTTGGACAACAGAGGCCCCAACACTCGGTCATTCTTTAACACCGACCAATGTTTTTTAATGATTCTTTTAATGGCCCAGTGTTGGCTTGAATATGTGGTCAGAAAGGCTAGGCCAAAATCCTCCCTGTTTTCCACCTCTGGGGGTCTGTCACACAGAAGAGTCTGTCTATCTCTGAGACCAACCTCAGAAATTATAGAATCCAGTTTAGCAATATCATAACCTTTGACTATGAATCTAGATCTAAGGATTTGTGCCTCCTTATGATATTGCTCCAAATCGGTACAGTTGCGCTTTAAGCGCAAAAACTGACCCTTTGGAACCGCCGACAGCCAGGAACTATGATGACAAGAGTCCAGTGGTATATAACCGTTCCTGTCCGTCGGTTTAAAAAAGGTGGACGTGACAATCCTATTGTCCTCTATTGAAATATTGAAATCCAGAAAATGAATCTGAATGGGACTAATCTCATAACTAAGAATAATTCCCCTGTCATTACTATTTAAGAAAGACAGATAGGAATTGACTGATTCAGTGTCACCATCCCAGACAAAAAGGATGTCATCAATAAATCTTTTCCAAAAAATAAGATTAGGTGACCTATCACAAAGTACCACGTCCTCTTCCCACTTTGCCATAAAGAGGTTGGCCATACTGGGGGCAATCTGAAGGGATTCTATCCCTGTAGGAGATGTAAAGTTTGTAGGGTCAATGCTCTCCAGGGTAGAAGAATTACTGATTTCATTTCATCTGGAACAGGAGTGACATATCCCATTAGGTCCCTTATAACCTGCACTACTAAATGCGTGGTGTACCTCTTGCGGTGCCCATGCGGGTTGGAACATGTCGGACGGACTATTAGGAAACTCAGTATAAGATTGGGGGAGCACATTACCAACATAAAAAATGGTTTTGACAAACATAATGTGTCAAAACATTATGATCTTGTACACAATAGAAACCCAAAAGGTACTATCTTTATTGGTCTGGAAAAATATGTGCCCCATTGGAGAGGTGGAAATGGTAGAAGAAGCATATCCAGATCTGAAACCAGCTGGATACATAAATTAGGCTGTCACACATCGGGAGGCCTTAATGTGGAATGGGACATAAATTGCTTCATTAATAATGGGTGATTTATTATTTTGATGTCCCTTCCAATAATCTTTATCCATTTTTCACTTTCTTACCTTTTGTGTATTTTCGATCTGGGCTTTAGTTTACGGATAACATTTCTGAATTTTGAACAATTAGTATATGTAATAGAGAGTTTTTTATTGATTATATATATATATATATATATATATATATGTAATGTATATTAATCTGTTATAATTGGGACTTTACAAATCCCTCTTTTTGTAAACAGTTACATCATGACCCACAAGATGGCGTTGTGTGGAATAGATTCAAATAGGTGCAATATCCGGAGGTTCCACCGGGTGTCAGGATGTGATTGTTATCTATGTATAGACCTCTGCATTGAGAATTCAATGCACAGGTCCACTCTATCTGCTCCGTCTGTCAATCTGAGGCCTAACCAATGAGAGAACCCTTTGCGGGCCCTTTGGCTATAAATAGCGTGTGCGCGCTTGCGTGGGCGTGCCCCTGATGACGTCAGATTTGACGAAACGACGTAGGGCGACACGTGCATGCATTGCGCACGCGCGAACGGTCGTTTGATTGACAGAATACGGAGCTTTTTATTCCTTGCAAGGAGTTTTTTAACCAGCATTTTAATATCTCAGGACTTGTTACTTTGAGGTTCTGTATCGCATACTTTGTAAAAATAAACCCCTTTTTTATGGATGAACGCTACACTATGGAAAGTTTTTCTTTCTCTTTTGGATTTTATCCTACTTACTGAGGAACATCCACTCTGATCTGCAAAGAGTGTGTCTACTCCCAGTTCTGGCCAGGTGTTCAATCAACGTCTCTGGAGACTCTCCCATTGTGGATGAAGCGTTCCTGCAGAATCATCCTGCCTTCCATGGAGTAAAACATCACTCTACTGAGCCTGTTTTGACCCCCCTGAGAAGGGTGGTCACAGGCTGTCTGGTAAGCCTTCATTCTTTACTAAGTGTTGGAGCATTTTGCCTATGATTTTCATCGGATACCTGCACTCTGTAGAACTCTTATCATCTTTAAATAGAGGAGAAGATTTCATATATTTTTCACTGACACACATGAACTTTAAATTGTTTATTTGTAGTATTCACTCATGTTTTTGATACTTTTTCTTATATTATATATTTTTTTCACTGTATAGCCATACACAGTTTTGCTCATCCAGCGCTACACCTTTTTGTATATTTATATTGTTGTACCTTATATCAGGGTTTTTTTTGGTGTTTAGCAGCAGGTTTTCCTTTAGGGATTTATTCATTTATTGCACTTTAATAATTTGCACCTTGCGCAAATTTTTCTTTTATAACCATGTTCCCCCAGCTGCAGCATACTGCCAGATTTTCTCCAGTGATAAGGAGGGAGGGGATGATGAGGTCACTGACTCCACATGGGTGCCTGATAGGAGAGAGGAGGAGGAGGAGGAGGAACATCTCCAACGAGGCAGGATGCCCTCCAGGGGCCAGCTTAAGTGCAGCACACCGACTGCATCACACCACATGTGCAGGGCGCTGCTGTCTCTGCGCGTTATTCCAAAAGTTCTTTGGTGTAGGCCTTTTTTCAGACATATGCAGCAGATTGCACCGTTGCCATTTGCAACATATGTCTAAAGCGTATCTCGCGTGGCCAAAACATCAGCCGCTTGGGCACCACGTGCTTGACCAGACATATGTCGACCTGCCATGCAGTTCGTTGGCAAGCTTACCTAAAAGACCCACACCAAAGAACAAAGGGGACCTCTCCTTGCTCCTCATCAGCTGGGATATCCAACCCCGCTATACCTTCAGTCCTCTCTGAAACCTGCACTGAGAGGAATGAAGGTGTAGAATTAGGTGTGTCACAGCCAAGTACTTGCGGGCAATCTGCTATCGGTACACCCACATCAGATTGTACCAGGCAAATTTCCCTGCCCCAGCTGCTGCACCGCCAAAAGAAGTTAGCTCCCAGCCATCCACATGCCCAGCGGTTGAATGCTAGCTTAGCTAAATTTCTAGCACTTCAACTGCTGCCTTTTCAGTTGGTAGACTCTGTCCCCTTCCGTGAGTTTGTGGAATGTGCGGTTCCTCAGTGGCAGGTTCCCAAACGCCACTTTTTCTCACGGAAGGCGATTCCGGCTCTCTACCGGCATGTGGAAGGCAATGTCTTGGCCTCGCTGGACAGGGCGGTCAGCGGTAAGGTGCATATTACCGCTGACTCATGATCCAGCAGACATGGACAGGGACGTTACATATCTTTCACGGCGCATTGGGTGACTCTGCTGGCAGCTGGGAAGGATGCAGGACAAGGTGCAGTAGTGTTGGAGGTTGTTCCGCCAAATCGCCTCCAAAATGCTACTACTGGTGATTCTGACACACCTCTCTCCTCCACCCCCTCCTCTTCTTCTTCCTCCATGGCCTCTACCTGTGCTTTGTCCTCGGAACCAGCGGTGCTCTTTAGGCGTTCAAGTGGCTACGCAAGTACGCAGGCAAAAAGATGCCATGCGGTGCTTGAGCTGGTGTGCTTGGGGGACAGGAGCCACACTGGGGCAGAGATTGTGTCAACTCTGCAGGGGCAGGCTCAGAGGTGGTTGACGCCACGCCAGCTTAAGCCAGGAAAGGTGATTTCCGACAATGGCACCAACCTCCTCTCCGCCCTCCGACAGGGACAACTGACCCATGTGCCCTGTTTGGCTCACGTCCTTAACTTGGTGGTGCAGCGGTTCTTGGGCAGGTACCCGGGCTTACAGGAGGTCCTGAAGCAGGCCAGGAAACTCTGTGGGCATTTCCGCTGGTCATATAATGCCAGTGCTCGGCTGGCTGACCTGCAAAAGGATTACAACCTCCCCTAGAACAGCCTAATCTGTGACATGCCCACCAGGTGGAACTCTACGTTGGCCATGCTTCAGAGGCTGCACACGCAGCAGAGGGCTATTAATGAGTATCTGTTGCAATATGGCACCAGGACAGGGTCAGGGGAGCTTTGATTTTTTTCCCCATGCAAGTGGGCTATGATCAGGGATGCATGCACTGTCCTGGCACCATTTGAGGAGGCCACGAGGATGGTGAGCAGTGACAGTGCATGCATCAGTGACACTGTCCCTCTTGTCCACCTGTTGGAGCCCACGCTGCGTGGAATAATGGACAGGGCACTTGAGGCAGAACAGAGGCAGGAAGAGGAGGACTTCCTTACCTCTCAAGGCCCCCTTTATCCAGACAGTGTTCCTGCTGGCCCGGCTATCACACAGGAAGAGGACGAGGAGGAGGAGTATTGTGTCAGCATGGAGGTGGAGACTAGCACTCAGCATCAGCAGCAGTCTTCAAGGGATCAATTACAGTCCCAAGACACACGTGGACTTGTACGTGGCTGGGAGGAGGTGGCTGCGGATCATGTTGTCCTCAGTGACCCAGAGGACTCCGCACCGAATGCCTCAGCAACCCTATGCTGCATGGCCTCCCTGATCCTGCAAAGCCTGCGGAAGGGTCCTCGTATTCGTGCGATCAAGGAGAGGGATCATTACTGGCTGGCAACCCTCATTGATCCACGTTACAAGGGTAAGGTTGCGGACCTTATCTTGCCGTCGCAGAGGGAGCAGAGGATGAAGCATCTTCGGGAGGGCTTGCAGAAAGGTCTGTGCAACGCGTTCCCAGAGACTGAGAGGTCACAAATTCCTGGTCCTGGACAACGTGTTGCTGAGGCTTCGGTCAGTCAAAGAAGGAGCGGTGGAGAAGGTGGCCGTCTGACCGATGCGTTCAGACAATTTTTTAGTACGCAGCCCCAAGGTATGATCGGTTCCAGCAACCATCGCCAGCGTCTGGTTTACATGTTCCAGAAATACCTAGTGGCAAGATCAGACTTGGACACCTTTCCCACCGAAAATCCTCTGGGTTACTGGGTCTTGAGGATGGATCACTGGCCAGAGCTTGCACAGTATGCAATTGAGCTACTGGCCTGTCCTGCATCCAGCGTTCTTTCGAAATGCACATTCAGTGCTGCTGGAGGCTTTGTTACCGATCACAGGGTGCGCCTGTCCACCGACTCGGTCGATCGTCCGACCTTCATAAAAATTAATCAGTCTTGGATCACCACCAGCTACCAAGCACCTGATGCTGATGTAAACGAGTAATTTTTTTTGAAATGTCAGATCCCTTCAAGACTGCCTATGCTGATGCTAAGTGACTATCCTGTTATGCTGAGTGACTATCCTCTTCCTCCTCAATGATCATGCTGATAGCTTGAAAGAACATTTTTGGTTCTGGGCACCGCCACCAGTGGCTAAGACCCAATTTTTCAGCCCTTGTTTAACAGGGGCGTGTATTTACAATTTTTGATGCAATGCTTTGCAGCAGGGCTCATTGCTGTGCTCCAAGTACAGTATCTGTGAGGGGTTGCAGTGTTGTGGCACCAGTGTCTAAGGCCAAATCTTTCTGCCCCTGTTCAACAGGGGCATGTAATTACATTTATTGATCTAATAATTCACAGAAGGGCCCATTCCTGCGCCCACCAAGAGTAACTGTGAGGGCTTACAGTGTTGTGGCAACACCACCACCACCAAAAGCCCAATTTTTTCTGCCCCTGTTCAACAGGGGCATGTAATTACAATTCTTGATCCAATATTTTACAGCTGGGCCCATTCCTGCACCCACCAAGAGTAACTGTGAGGACTTACAGTGTTGTGGCACTAGCACCACCACCAAAGGCCCAATATTTCCTACCACTGTTCAACAATGGCATGTAATTACAATTCTTGCTATAATAGTTCACAGCAGGGCATTCCAGCACCCACCAAGAGTAACTGTGAGGGCTTACAGTGTTGTGGCAACACCAACACCTAAGGGACAAATTTCTACAGAGTATATACTGCAGGCCCCTACTTTCAAACATCCGACTTTCAAACGACTCCTACTTGCAAATGGAGGTAGACAACCACTAGGAAGGGAAATTCTCTCCTGTAAGAGTTAATATGGGAAAAAGGTGTCTCCTCTCCACTGATGCTTTATCACCAATCCTTGTTTCAATAAAAACCCCACATTTTCAAAAAAACATTTGTCATTGGGACAGAAATGTTCTGAACAGGTGCACAGACAGCAAAACAAATGTTACAGGGGTGATAACCCTTCCCTATGTTTTCCAAAAAGCTTAAAAATAGATTTTTTGGCTTGAGCTACACTTAAAAAATGTACCTGTTCCAAATTACAAACAGATTCGACTTAAGAACAAATTTACAGTCCCTGTCTTGTTTGCACCGCCTGTATACTGCTGTTCAGAGTATATAGGGCCTTTTTTTTAATTTGGGTGCGGGGTTCCCCTTAATATCCATACAAGACCCAAAGGGGCTGGTAGTGGGCTGGGGGAGGGGGGTGGGGGGGTACCCATGTCATTTTTCTCAATGATTTTCATCCATATTGCTGGGACCAAACATTACATTAAAAACACAAGCATTTTTAAATGACTTTTTTTTCTTGAGGAATTTCATTTTTTGCAGGGACAGTTCTAAACACGGGAAACACGTGCCACTTCACAGGCATACTTTAGACACCCCCCAGGTACGATATTTAAAGGAATATTTCACTTTTTTTTTTCACTTTAACCACTTAAGCCCCGGACCATTTGGTAGCTAAAGGACCAGAGGTGAATTTAGAATTTTGCACTGCGCTGCTTTAACTGTAAATTGTGCGGACATGCAATGTTGTACCCAAACGAAATTTGCGTCCTTTTCTTCCCACAAATAGAGCTTTCTTTTAATGGTATTTGATTGCCTCTGCGATTTTTATTTTTTGCGATATAAATGGAAAAAGACCGAAAATTTTGAAAAAAAATGATATTTTCTACTTTTTGTTATAAGAAAAATCGAATAAACTCAATTGTAGTCATACATTTAGGCCAAAATGTATTCAGCCACATGTTTTTAGTAAAAAAAATGTCAATAAGCGTATATTTATTGGTTTGCGCAAAAGTTATAGAGTTTACAAACTAGGGTACATTTTCTGAAATTTACACAGCTTTAAATTTATGACTGCCTATCTCATTTCTTGAGGTGCTAAAATGACAGGGCAGTACAAAACCCCCCCCAAATGACCCCATTTTGGAAAGTAGACACCCCAAGGAAATTGCTGAGAGGCATGTTGAGCCCATTGAATTTTTTTTTTGTCCCAAGTGATTGAATAATGACTAAAAAAAAAAAAAATTACAAAAAGTTGTCACTAAATGATATATTGCTCACACATGCCATGGTTATATGTGGAATTTCACCCCAAAATACATTTTGCTGCTTCTCCTGAGTACGGGGATACCACATGTGTGGGACTTTTTGGGAGCCTAGCCGCGTACGGGACCCCGGAAACCAAGCACCGCCTTCAGGATTTCTAAGGGCGCAAATTTTTGATTTCACTCCTCACTACATATCACAGTTTCGAAGGCCATAAAATGCCAAAATAGCACAAAACCCCCCAAATGACCCCATTTTAGAAAGTAGACACCCCAAGGAAATTGCTGAGAGGCCTGTTGAGCCCATTGAATATATTTTTTTTGTCCCAAGTGATTGAATAATGACAAAAAATAAATAAAAAAATTTACAAAAAGTTGTCACTAAATGATATATTGCTCACACATGCCATGGTTATATGTGGAATTACACCCCAAAATACATTTTTCTGCTTCTCCTGAGTACGGGGATACCACATGTGTGGGACTTTTTAGGAGCCTAGCCGCGTACGGGACCCCGAAAACCAAGCACCGCCTTCAGGATTTCTAGGCACAAATTTTTGATTTCACTCCTCACTACCTATCACAGTTTCGAAGGCCATAAAATGCCAAAATCGCACAAAACCCCCCCCAAATGACCCCATTTTGGAATATAGACACCCCAAGCTATTTGCTGAGAGGAATGGCGAGTATTTTACAGCTCTCATTTGTTTTTGAAAATGAAGAAAGAAAATATATATATATATATTTTTTTTTTTCAATTTTCAAAACTTTGTGACAAAAAGCGAGATCTGCAAAATACTCACAATACCTCTCAGCAAATAGCTTGGGGTGTCTACTTTCCAAAATGGGGTCATTTGGGGGGGGGTTTTGTGCTATCTGGGCATTCCATGGCCTCCGAAACTGTGATAGGCAGTGAGAAGTGAAATCAAAAATTTACACCCTTAGAAAGCCTGAAGGCGGTGCTTGGTTTTTGGGGTCCCGTACGTGGCTAGGCTCCCAAAAAGTCTCACACATGTGGTATCCCCGTACTCAGGAGAAGCAACAGAATGTATTTTGGGGTGTAATTCCACATATGCCCATGGCATGTTTGAGCAATATATCATTTAGTGACAACTTTGTGCAAAAAAAAACAAAAAAAAAAAAAAAAATTGTCGTTTTTCCGCAACTTATGTCAACATATAAAATATTCCATGGACTCGACATGCCTCTCAGTATATAGCTTGGGGTGTCTACTTTCCAAAATGGGGTCATTTGGAGGGGTTTTGAACTGTTCTGGCATTTTATACACAACATTAGGAAGCTTACATCCACTCTTCTAACCACTTGAAGACAAAGCCCTTTTTGACACTTTTTGTTTACATGAAAACATTTTTTTTTTTGCAAGAAAATTATGTTGAACCCCCAAACATTATATATATTTTTAAAGCAAAGGCCCTACAGATTAAAATGGTGGGTGTTGCATTTTTTTTTCTACACAGTATTTGCGCAGCGATTTTTCAAACGCATTTTTTGGGTTAAAAAATACACTTTTTTTAATTTTAATGCACTAAAACACACTATATTGCCCAAATGTTTGATGAAATAAAAAAGATGATCTTAGGCCGAGTACATAGATACCAAACACGACATGCTTTAAAATTTCGCACAAACGCGCATTGGCGACAAACTATATACATTTTTAAAAGCCTTTAAAAGCCTTTACAGGTTACCCCAGTAGATTTACAGAGGAGCTCTACTGCTAAAATGATTGCCCTCGATCTGACCTTCGCGGTGATACCTCACATGCATGGTGCAATTGCTGTTTACATATGACGCCAGACCGACGCTTGCGTTCGCCATTGGGCAAGAGCAGGGCAGGACAGGGGTGCTTTTTTTTTTTTTTTTTTTTTTTATTATTAATTTTGCTTTTTTATTTTATTTTTAAATTGTTCCTTCCAAGTATTTTTTTTTTATCATTTTTATTGTTATCTCAGGGAATGTAAATATCCCCTATGATAGCAATAGGTAGTGACAGGTACTCTTTTTTTGAAAAAACTGGGGTCTTCTAGACCCTAGATTTTTTCTCTGCCCTCAAAGCATCTGACCACACCAAGATCGGTGTGATAAAATGCTTTCCCAATTCCCCAATGGCGCTTTTTATATCCGGGGGGGGGCATTCCCTCCCACTGCTTGTAAAAGCAGTCCAGAGGCTAATTAGCCGCTAGGATTGCTTTTACATGAAAGCCGGCCGCAGGCTGAAAAGAATGATACCAAGATGATACCTAAACCCGCAGGCATCATTCTGGTATAAACATTCAAAATCCAGCAACATACCAGTACGTTGCTGGTCCTTGTTGGACATGTATTGTAATCTTTTTTTTTCATGCAGCCAGTTGGCTGAACGAAAAAAGAGATTGATCGGTGGGTATGCCCACCATTAGAATACCGCCCTTCATCCACCCACTTCCAATGATGGGCATACACGCACCATTTATATATGCCGAAGCATGGGGGCATCCTCCCGCAAAAAAGTTATGCCGCACACACATGGTCGGACTTTTCCACGGGCAAGCCTCCGTCGGAATTTCGACCGTATGTACGCGGCATTAGGAGCAAAATCGCTCCTCCGCCCCTGCTGCCCCAATGCTTCGGCATATTTGCTTTTTTTTTTTAACTGTGGTGGTGAAATCACCTCCTACAGCACTGGAGTCGCAGGGATCAGGCCTGTCTCTGCGAACGCTGCAGTTATGTGTGTTTTTGTTTTGTAAGTGACAGTGATCGATCGATACTGCACTTGGGTGGCCTGGGCTGGACGGAGGGGCAAAACGCAGGTGCCAGCAGGTATCTGGGCTGATCCCGCTAACACTGCGTTTTTGGGAACCCTAAACTGCTGGGGACGCTAGTATAGATCTGATCAGATCAGATATTGATCTGTTCAGATACTATACCACTAAGGGGGGTGTATGCTTCACGCGTGGGTGTTAGCGTTACTGGCACTAACCTGACGCTGCCTGGGGTGTGACTCAGACCCTCTCTGACGCTAAAACCTAATTGATATCACCCGCTGGGTGATCAGGGGGTTAAACCTTTATTGGGTTATATACACGGCGGGTGCCCTGACACTATAAAAAGCAAACTAACTAACCAGCGTCACCCATAACACTTATATGGTGATCACTGGTGAAAGGGTTAACTAGGGGCAATCAGGGGGTTAAAACCTTTATTAGATAATATATGGGGGTACCTGACGCTATAAAAACCTGCGGCGAACCTAAAAAAAATTACTGGCTACCGATCGGCATCACCGACACTAAGACAGCGATCAGAAAAACGATCGCTTAGCGTCAGTGGTGATGGGGGTGAAAGGGTTACCTGGGGGGCGATCAAGGGGGTTAAACCTTTATTAGATAATATATTGGGGTACCTGACGCTATAAAAACATGCGGCGAACCTAAAAAAATTACTGGCTACCGATCTGCATCACCGACACTAAGACAGCGTTTAGAAAAACGATCGCTTAGCGACAGTGGTGATGGGGGTGAAAGGGTTACCTGGGGGGCAATCAAGGGGGTTAAACCTTTATTACATAATATATTGGGGTACCTGACGCTATAAAAACATGCGGCGAACCTAAAAAAAAATACTGGCTACCGATCTGCATCACCGACACTAAGACAGCGTTTAGAAAAACAATTGCTTAGCGACAGTGGTGATAGGGGGTGAAAGGGTTACCTGGGGGGCGATCAAGGGGGTTAAACCTTTATTAGATAATATATTGGGGTACCTGACGCTATAAAAACATGCGGCGAACCTAAAAAAAATTACTGGCTACCGATCTGCATCACCGACACTAAGACAGCGTTTAGAAAAACGATCGCTTAGCGACAGTGGTGATGGGGGTGAAAGGGTTACCTGGGGGGCAATCAAGGGGGTTAAACCTTTATTACATAATATATTGGGGTACCTGACGCTATAAAAACATGCGGCGAACCTAAAAAAAAATACTGGCTACCGATCTGCATCACCGACACTAAGACAGCGTTTAGAAAAACAATTGCTTAGCGACAGTGGTGATAGGGGGTGAAAGGGTTACCTGGGGGGCGATCAAGGGGGTTAAACCTTTATTAGATAATATATTGGGGTACCTGACGCTATAAAAACCTGCGGCGAACCTAAAAAAAATTACCAGCTACCGATCTGCATCACCGACACTAAGACAGCGTTTAGAAAAACGATCGCTTAGCGACAGTGGTGATGGGGGTGAAAGGGTTACCTGGGGGGCGATCAAGGGGGTTAAACCTTTATTAGATAATATATTGGGGTACCTGACGCTATAAAAACCTGCGGCGAACCTAAAAAAAATTACCGGCTACCGATCTGCATCACAGACACTAAGACAGCGTTTAGAAAAACGATCGCTTAGTGACAGTGGTGATAGGGGGTGAAAGGGTTACCTGGGGGGCGATCAAGGGGGTTAAACCTTTATTAGATAATATATTGGGGTACCTGACGCTATAAAAACATGCGGCGAACCTAAAAAAAATTACTGGCTGCCGATCGGCATCACTGACGCTAAGACAGCGATCAGAAAAATGATCGCTTAGCGACAGTGGTGATAGGCGGTGAAAGGGTTATCTGGGGGGTGATCAAGGGGTTAAACCTTTATTAGGGGGGGTTAGGGGGCTACACTGGACCTAAGACTAAACTTTGGTGACACTTTTACAGTCACAAATGTCACTGATTGCAGTGATCACTAAATAAATGGTCACTGCAATCAGTGACACTGTGACTGGGGGCTGGGGGGGTGATCTGGGGGGTGATCTGGGGTGTCTGGGGGGGCCTGGGGGGGCGATTTATGTCCCTATGTGTCCTGGTGTCAGTGTAGTGTTGTGTGCACTGACCTGATGTCTTCTCTTGTACGGCGCTCGGTATATGTGAGCGCCGCACCAGAGATGACATCACTTCCTCCTGCTCCCTCTGTCTGACACAGACAGAGGGGGCATTTCCATTCGCCGGGAGCGATCGCGAGGGGGTGGCCAGAAACGAATGGCTGCCCCCTCATCCCGGAACGCTCCCGGACACTTAGCCACCGCTCACTGTATAGGAGGGGGGTCCGATTGGACCCCCCAACTATACAAAGGCAATCACGTATGCTCTACGTGATTGTGCCTGTCGGTGCCATTCTGCCGACGTATATATACAGTGAGTGGTCGTTAAGTGGTTAAGCATCATTTAACCACTTCCCTACCCAGCCATAGACAAATGACGTCCACAAATGGGATCTCCCATCCTGGGTGGACGTCATATGACGTCCTCGGCTTTGTAGGGGGATATCTGAATGATGCCTGCAGCTAGAGGCATCATTCAGATATCCTTTTGAAGTGCCGGCGATTCTGTGCACCATAAGAATGATCATAGTGGCGGTTCCGCCGCTTGATCGTTCTTATAGGCGGCGGGAGGGGACACCCCCCCCCCCCCCCCTCCCGCCACCATCCGGTGCTTCTCCGGGCTCCCCCGTGCGATCGGGGACCCGGAGCGAATCTTCCGGCATCGTTGGTGGAGTCACGTGATGGGCATAGAGATGACTGGTGACCAGATGGTCACCAGTCATCTCTATGATCGTCGGAGGCCCGGGCGCGATGTGATGACGTCACGCCCGGGTCTCAAATGTAAACAAAGCCGCCATTGCGGCTGTAAGTATGAAATCAGTGAAAAAAATTCACTGATCTCATGCTTTGCAGCCTGGAGGAGAGATGTGGGGTCTTATTGACCCCGCATCTCTCAATAAAGAGAACCTGTCACACACATTCCTATTACAAGGGATGTTTACATTCCTTGTAATAGGAATAAAAGTGATAAAAAAAAAAAAAAAAGTAAAATCATTGTAAAAAAATAAATAAATAAGTAAAATAAATAAATAAATAAAAAATAAAAAAAATAAAACGCCCCTGTCCCCGGTAGCTCGCGATCAGAAGCGAATGCACACGTAAGTCGCCCACATATGTAAACGCCGTTCAAACCACGCATGTGAGGTATCGCCGCGTGCGTTAGAGCGTGTGCAACAATTCTAGAACTAGACCTCCTCTGTAATTCTAACCTGGTAACCTGTAAAAAAAATTTAAGCGTCGCCTATGGAGATTTTTAAGTACCGAAGTTTGGCGCCATTCCATGAGTGTGCGCAATTTTAAAGCGTGACATGTTAGGTATCTATTTACTCGGCGTAACATTATCTTTCATATTTAATATACTGTTTTGTTATTTTTTAATTCATGAAACCATTTTTTTTTTTTTAAAAAGGCGTTTGAAAAATTATTGCGCAAATATTGTGCAAGAAAAAATGTTGCAATGACCGTCATTTTATTCCCTAGGGTGTCTGCTAAAAAAACATGTATAATGTTTGGGGGTTCTGAGTAATTTTCTAGCAAAAGAATGATGATTTGTACATGTAGGAGAGAAGTGCCAAAATAGGCCCGGTATTGAATAGGTACAAAAAGCCCTGTATTGAAGTGGTTAAATCACTGCTCCCGAAAAAACTGCAGTTTTTAAAACTTTTTTTTGCATTGATACATGTCCCCTGGGGCAGGACCCGGGTCCCCAAACCCTTTTTAGGACAATAACTTGCATATAAGCCTTGATAATTAGCACTTTTGATTTCGAACGTTCACGTCCATTGTATTTAATAGGGTTCTAAAGTTCGCGCAAACTTTCGGTCCGTTCGCAGGTTCTGGTGCGAACCGAACCGGGGGGTGTTCGGCTCATCCCTAGTTAAAACCAAGAAGCTGGAAGTCTGCCTTCCTTCCCTCCTTCCCTCCTTCCTTTCTTTATTTTTTTTCTCTCTTTCTCTTTTTTCTCTTTCTTTCTTTCTTTCTCTCTTTCTTTCTTTCTCTTTCTCTTTCTTTCTTTCTTTCTTTTTTTCTTTCTCTCTTTCTCTCTTTCTTTTTTTCTTTCTTTCTTTCTTTCTTTCTTTCTTTCTTTCTTTCTCTTTCTTTCTTTATTTCTCTTTGAGAAAGAAAATCGCCTTGCAGAGCTATATAAGTTATTCACTCACTCTATTTCTCTTTCTTTCTTTCTTTCTTTCTTTCTTTCTTTCTTTCTTTCTTTCCCTACTTACTCCCCCTTTTTTCCCCCTCTGCAGCCTCTGATTTACAAATGTTTTCCAGCATGTCCCTTCATCAGAAGTCGATCAATCGATTGATTTCTGTCAAGCAGGGGCAGCCACACACTGATCATAGGTTGGACAGTGTATGGTCAGCTTAAGGGCCAATTCACACTCTAATGCATGTGTTTAAGTTTGCGCATTCCCTGCGGTCCAGTTTTGCAGACCGTTCATTTGAATCACATGGAACGCATAAAAAATAGTGCAAGCACTACTTTTTCAGAATGTACTGCACCAAACTGCATGGTATAATATGCGATTTGGTGCCCGCAAACATGCTGCATTTGCAAGATGGATTTGTGGTGCCAATAACAATTCATTGGCACCCGCACACTCTCACAAGGGCAACACTTCACCCTTCCCGAACCACGTTTTGGTGTGAACTGGCCCTAAAACTACCCTCCACTTAGACTGACGATGCTGCTGTCCAAAGGTATCTTCCTTGCTCCTCCAGTCCTCCAGCGGAGTGGAGACACCCTAGAAAATTAGGTGTGGATCACAAGGTAAAATAAAGGAAACAAAGCCTAAAAATAGAAAACAAATGCAGCCACCACTTTTAAGGATTGGTAAGCTGCAATATATAAAATTTTTGGTTTTGGGTTTATTGCTACTTAAAGCACTGCTCCCCTGAAAAATTCTGCCTAAGTCAAACGCCTTGTTTGCCTCACAGTAAATACACCCCTGGCTGTACCATGTACTTGTATGAGAAAGTATCCTGTTCTCTTTGTATTGCTTCTTTTAAGTGAAATACCTGGTGTTCCTGCTAGTCCACTTGCTTTCCTATTAAAAACTGACCACACAAAGCAAGAGAACACACTGTGGTCAGTTGTCTAGCTGTGCACGGAAATCAGCCTGCTCTCCTCCATTGATCAGACTTGTACTGATACGCCCCCCCGGCATAGCCATTCATTCGGAAGCTCAGTGCATTGCTGCTTCTCCCCCCCCCCCCCCCCCAGCTCTTATGCAGCTGAGAACAGAGGGAAGGTGATCATGTGATCCTCTACTCCTCTCCTTCTAGGACTTTCTAGAAAGAAGAGGGAGGGGACAGTGATGCTACCTGTGAATCACCCAGCCCTGCCCTGAGCCACCCAAGCCCAGAATGAAAACAAACAGGCCTAGTCACCAGCTAGGCCTGCCTAAATTTTCATACTCTCCAGAAAAATCCTTACTCTAGCACCTACCTAACTAGAGGGTGTTACATATATTTAAGCTATAGGTCTCACGTTGCTCACAGTCCTGGTAAATAATTCAATGAATGTGGGTGACTAATCCGCATAACACAGGTGCATTGATGGCTGTGAAAATACATCCTGTGTCCAGATGTAGATCCACCATAGATGTACCATATGGGCACATTTCAGCCACTGTGTAAAATAATATCCCACAAGTAACATGTTTTCTTTATTACAATGGAATTTTCACTCAATGATATGCTTATTTTGGACTAGATCACCACAGAAAGAAGCTAATCAGATACCAGAAATTACAAGCAGATCTTGAATTAAAATTAAATTAATCAAAATAGATCTTTGAATAGGCTAACATAAAAGAAATACTATTAAATTAAAGAGAACCAGTAGAAAAAGAACATTTACTACAGTATATTGTAAATCTCTACACTAAACTTTTTATAACAGTACAGCCTTATTCCTTTAGGGATTGCTGCTTTTATATATTCTCTCATGGCCCCCGCTCTCCCATGCTGTGTGATTTTGGGGCTCATTCATTTAAATGGGCTGCAAATCTCACTGGAATGCAGAAAAAATAGTGCACGCACTTCTTTTGAAAAACGTGATGCATCAAATCGCCCTGTACCACGCACATGAAATGCACCTTTCCCGCATTACGTTCTGGTGTGAACCAGCCCTCAAAGAAGAAGTGCCATCTCATTGGTGACTGGAAAGTCTTGTCTCCCTTGTTTGCTCAGTGCCAATAATAGAAACATATAAAACTTATAAATAATGATTGTGTTGTCAAAATTCCACAAAATAATACAAATTTCTTTGTTAATGGACAAATTATATGTAGCGGGTATATGCTTTCTATTTTTTTGAATCTGGTGGGGAAACTGTGATGTATGGTTCACTGGGGCCCACCGGGTGGCACTGTCGCTTTGGGCCCGGGGTTGAGCCATCGTTGTGGTGGCGTACCTCTTTTGGTCTCTCTCAGCAGTTGTATGGTGGGGCGGGAAACCCGCCGTGCTTGCTGGGAGGGGGTATAAAGGGGGCAGCCATTTTCGGTGGGGGGAGTCGAGTCCCGGGCACCTTCAGCCTTAGGGCGGTGGTTCGTGTCGGTCCCCTAGGCGGCCTAGGCCTAGAGGACGTTCAGAGGTCGTGTTCCATCCCAGGTACCTTTAGCCTGGGGTGAGGTACTCGGATGGAGGTCTGGAGCTCAGTGCCCAACACTGAGTTCCGCGAGGGAAGGAGATCCTAGGAGACCCCGGGAGTGGGTACCCGAATCCGGAAGGCGTAATGGACCGGTGGGAGATACTTGCTTGAAGACCCGGTGCAGCATATTGCCAGTGACAGGTGAGCCTCCCATCGGAGACCGCCTGGAAGGAAATTCCCCCTCGCTCGGAGACCGCAACCCACTTTCAGGAAGGAAAGTGGAGAGTTCATTGTGTCTGGGCCTACTCGCATCCACACCTCCCTTTCTGTTCTGTTCTCCAAGGGAGTCTAACTGATTGTGTTCACTTTGAAGAATAAAGGAGTGTTGGACTTTAATGGTGTGGGGCTCATTTTCTGGCAGACATTGTTCAAGGTAACTCTCATTGGAGGTTCCAGGTGCAGAACACTGACCCGAAGGTAAAACAAGAACTTTGCTTCCACCACACAAACATCTGCGGTGAGGGCTTGGCGTGGTGACCCCGCTCTCTCTCCTCTAAAGTACCCCTAGACAAGAGACAGACGAGCTGATAGAAGAGAGGGGAGAGAGGAGGCCGCTACACGTGGGGGCTCGGGTCCGGTATAGTGTTCGTATTACTACGGAATTGAATGTGTCTGCCCGGAGGAGTTACGAGTAGGCAGGTCTTCATTGGCTGAAGTGCATCCCTGCTCGAAGTCGTGGACATGACCCAATAAAGGGAAAGGCCCGCGCAGAAGAGTGGAAAAAGGAGGAAGCTCAGCCGCATGAAGTAGTACACGTGGGGGCTTCTATTGCACTGCGCCACCAGGCACACCCCCACCGCTTAGTTCGTGGGCGTGACTCAGAAAGAGAAAAGAAGAAAAGCCAGCGAACTGGAGCAAAGGGGAGGAGTCCAATACGTGTGAAGGACTACACGTGGGACGTTGGCGCAAAAACCTGGCAGTGTGCGATGGATCAGCAACAGGTCACCATGTTCGGACATACATCGTGGATTCCGGTTCATCCTTCTACCACGACACTGACTGCTGCTGCTCCGGTAACAGATACGGGGATCCGGCTAAAGCCAAGGGGATGATTCGCCATGTATTCATGCATGGACGTTGAGGCCCTGGGTGTGATTTGTCCCGGTTGTTCGGGACTGGTGTGCCAACTGAAGCTTTTTGAAGTGGATCCAGCGGTTGAGAAGCCGAGAACCATTTACCCCGGCCGGGCTGCAGGCAACACCACTCAGAGAGGAGGAATCACTGCTTTGACAGCCATCCCTGCGCACACTGCAACGACCGCCGAGGAGGTCGTGAGTACTCAACGGGAGAAATCCGAGGATGCTGACTCGGTTACCACTGTCTCGCAGCGTCCACCACCGAAGAGAAAGACCGGTATGGTAGCCCCGACCAGTGGTTGTGGTGGACCGTCTCGCCCGCTTACGCCCGGCCCAGATGGATCCGTCGATAAGAGTTCCGGACGTCCCGCTTCAAGTAAAGGCCGAGGTAAGCCAGACGGAGAGATTTGGTGTGTGGGAAGAGGTGAAAATTCAGTCTCCGCTACAGGCTACCTGCCCGTGGAGGAGTGTGACACCTCTGACCTGGAGTCACTCTCGGATATGGAAGACGATGTTGCTATTGATGAACTGTTTGCAGAAAAGGGTTGGAACAAAGTACGTCTTGCCTCATCCCGCAGAACCAGGGACCCACCCATGTCTACAGGGGATAGTACACCCCGGGTGGAGGCACCAGCGCCTGAGGAGGGGTCCCGTTCCCAACCTGCCCTTACATCCACGGTGTCACCTACACCCAGGACCAGGAAAAAGAGACTGTTGTTGCGGGCACCTATGCCCAGATCAGATATGATCAAGGTCCCTCGCCACCCGGACGCGATAGTTTTGCCTGGCGAAGGGGATAGAGCCACTATGCCTCCTCTGGTGAGATTACAACGCCTATTTGGCCAGAAGGCCCACGCAGAAGAGTGGATGTTGGGACGGCACATCCATGCGGACAAGGTGCTGATCCGGCGCAAGGAAGGGGAAGATGTTGAGTATCATCTGGAGACCATGGATCAGCACTTGAAACCACTTGTTCTGCTGCATCCCCGTTTCTATTTGTAGGAGAGAAAAGACTCCGTTCTTGTTTGTATGCTGCTGAACTTTCTGGGGCCTGTTGTCCTTGTTACCCAGAGGAATGAAGGACTGTTCCTGTTTGTTCTTCACTTTTCCAGCAAGAGATCATGGATTCTGGGGTAGATAGGGCTCAGGAGAAGAAGAAAAGTTCCACGAGTGCAGTTACTGCGACGCTGTCACCAGGTGGCAGTGTTGCGCATCGTTAACACTTTTCACACACTCACTCTATAGAGAAAAGGGATTTCTTTACGAAGAAGTTTCTTTCCTCTTACACGAATATATGTGTCAGGGTTTATGTGTAATAATTTTCTTTTTTTTCCCTCTGCAGGAGAGCATCCCATCAAGACCACTGAGTATGGGGTGGGTCTTAGTCAGGATGGGTGGGGGAAAAGCATAATGTGAATATGTGATTCTAACAGTTATGGTTAAAATGTTGTTGTTTCCTTTCCCTTTTATGTAAGGCTCAGACACAATTGCTTTAGTTGACCAAGTTTTTCAAAAGTATATTTTGTACAATTTATAGTTGGTTTCTGGACTGGACTATGTCAGCCGTTGAGGGCATGGTTTGCTCCAGACACTGGGGACCAGTGTCAAATCACCAGGGGGAGAGTGTAGCGGGTATATGCTTTCTATTTTTTTGAATCTGGTGGGGAAACTGTGATGTATGGTTCCCTGGGGCCCACCGGGTGGCGCTGTCGCTTTGGGCCCGGGGTTGAGCCATCGTTGCGGTGGCGTACCTCTTTTGGTCTCTCTCAGCAGTTGTATGGTGGGGCGGGGAACCCGCCGTGCTTGCTGGGAGGGGGTATAAAGGGGGCGGCCATTTTCGGTGGGGGGAGTCAAGTCCCGGGCACCTTCAGCCTGAGGGCGGTGGTTCGTGTTGGTCCCCTAGGCGGCCTAGGCCTAGAGGACGTTCGGAGGTCGTGTTCCATCCCAGGCACCTTTAGCCTGGGGTGAGGTACTCGGATGGAGGTCTGGAGCTCAGTGCCCAACACTGAGTTCCGCGAGGGAAGGAGATCCTAGGAGACCCCGGGAGTGTGTACCCGAATCCGGAAGGCGTAATGGACCGGTGGGAGATACTTGCTTGAAGACCCGGTGCAGCATATTGCCAGTGACAGGTGAGCCTCCCATCGGAGACCGCCTGGAAGGAAATTCCCCCTCGCTCGGAGACCGCAACCCACTTTCAGGAAGGAAAGTGGAGAGTTCATTGTGTCTGGGCCTACTCGCATCCACACCTCCTTTTCTGTTCTGTTCTCCAAGGGAGTCTAACTGATTGTGTTCACTTTGAAGAATAAAGGAGTGTTGGACTTTAATGGTGTGAGGCTCATTTTCTGGCAGACATTGTTCAAGGTAACTCTCATTGGAGGTTCCAGGTGCAGAACACTGACCCGAAGGTAAAACAAGAACTTTGCTTCCACCACACAAACATCTGCGGTGAAGGCTTGGCGTGGTGACCACGCTCTCTCTCCTCTAAAGTACCCCTAGACAAGAGACAGACGAGCTGATAGAAGAGAGGGGAGAGAGGAGGCCGCTACATATAATATAGCTAATATTGTACCACAGTAAGTACCTTAAATACCATTTATGAATTTGCCTACTTCCTATTTTTGTTATATTACAGTGTATGAATAGCCAATACTTTTTGTTGGTTGTGGATACTGAGTAGAGAAGGGTTAAACTTCCTAGCATTTTTTTTTTCCTGCTGTTTGTGTCCTAATGGGGACATTTCTCATCTTGAAGACACAATTAGAAGTGAGAAGAAATCTCTACAAAGTGAAGGGAATTACTATCATAGACATACAGTATGTCTATAGAACATTTGCCTCAAATTAAAGATTTCCTCTCACCTCTTGCTTTACCACTTCAGCCCCGGAAGATTTTACTCACTTCTTGACCAGGCCATTTTTTGCGATACGGCACTGCATCGCTTTAAAAGAAAAAGAAAGTGACTTCTGGAAGCAGCACTCCGATTAAAAAGCCTTTATTCCAAAAGGTTCAGGAAACAAAACACACTGCACGACACAGCAAACTGATCACATCTGGCTAACGCATTTCACACTATTGTAGTGCTTACTCATAGCTTTAACTGACAATTGCGAGGTCGTGCAACGCTGTACTCAAATAAAAGTGACCTCCTTTTTTTCCCACAAATAGAGATTTCTTTTGGTGGTATTTGATCACCTCTGCGTTTTTTTTTTTTTTTTTGCGCTATAAACAAAAAAAAGACAATATAAAAAAAAAATATATATATATTTTTTACTTTTTGCTATAATACATATCCCCCCAAAAAAATAATAATTCCTAAACCCCTAAACTGCGTGCATGGAATCACATACAGGTAAACGCCGCAGTAAATGTATGTAGGGCGGTCTGGAAGCAGTTAATGACAACTACATGTAGGATTTCGCCTCACTTTCTGTCTCAGTGACAGTGGTCACCAGGACAAATAGAGGGGTAGTTCCCCAGTAGGGACACAGACAGCAAAACTTGTCAGAGGATCTAACTCTACCCAAAACGAAAAAATGCTTTTGCTGTTATATACACTTTAAGTAAAACCTTTTGTAGATTAGGATCTCCTTTAGTGCAATTATTCTGCCTATTTCTTAACAACAGCTTTGGTAAGATTTCCGCTGCACTGGGAGTGGATTGTTTTAGTAGGTTGGCCAATTCATGGACATTCATTGTGAGAAATCATATAGCACTGCAAAGAAGAAAGCACACTCTGCATGTGTAATGAGCAAATATGACTGCCCCCTGTGTATATATATGATTTACAAATTATACATAGAAACAGGTTTTTTAAAACATTTTGATACAGAATTTCACATCGGCACCTGTTCCCACAACAGCTTACAATCTAATTCCACCCCCTTCACTCCAATCCAATTCCACCCTTTCCATCCCTTCTTTCCTCTATTCCTCTCCTTTCCCTTTTCAATTTTTCTTTCTTTTGTGATCCAAATTTGTCACCCGGGATATTTTAATTAATCAATTTCCACAATACTCTGTTGGATAGATTTCAGCCGAATAATCTTTTTGAGCCCTGTTTGGCTTCTCTCTATGTGCACAATCCAGTGACTTTTTTTCTCTCGACTTGACATTGAGTCGCAGGCAAAAGATCTTCATATGGGTGAGCGATTGGTGATAGGTATGGCGGTTTGACAGCATATTCTACTCTACCATTACTATTTTCTGTATTATACTGTATTAAAAAAGTTAATGCAATGTTTTTAACTCTGTTTTGTTCTATGCAGTGTCACATCTAATTGTCTTTTAAACATCCCCTGAGGAAGCCCAGAGTGGCGAAACATGTCGGGACAATCGCTCCAATGCTATTATTGAGTGATCAATTTTTCCATCTGTTTTGAATTCTAGATGTTTTTATGCACCTGTGCACATAACCTACAGCCATCTTGTATGTAGTAAAAAAATCTCTGTTATTTTATATATTTTGGTATTGAAATCACTTCTCCTTTGCTGGCACCCTCAAAAATCCCCCTGAAAAATTCCCTTGTCTAAGCTTACAATCTAATGTTTCAGCTACAATCACACATGCAATTGAACATTTTCTGAGATTGTTAACTAGTCAAACAGGATGATTTTGGGTTGATGCCTTCAGCTGGAGCACCCAAAAACCCACCATACAAATATGGAAAAAATATGCAAATACCATTCAGATAAGTGCCCATATTGGGAATTAAATGCAGGCACCACAGTCCTACAAGACAAGAGTGCTAATTACTTAGGTACAATTCTGTCCAGATGCCTGTAAGACAATTAATCTTTCACACACATTATAATAAAGTATTTCTATATTGGTATCCCCAATCACATAAACTCAAAAACAGTAGGAATGTTCTTCCATATAAAAAATTGATCAGAAAACATTTGACAGCTACGATGGCTAGCTTCATCGCCAATATTACAAACATCTAATCAAATGGAAACAAATACTATCATCAACAGTTGTATTTATTTTTGGTGGACCATACTATGGATATGTGCATAGGCGTGCGCAGGGGGTGTGCCGGGTGTGCCTGGGCACACCCTAATCACCGCTTGAGTTGTAGATTCCCCCTGCTAATATTGCACCAATGCCCATGAAAGGGGCTCCTAAATTTTTTTAAAATAAAATAAAAAGATTAACATAATAAAAATAAAAAGCTACTGACACTGTCCACGGCCCTACTGACACCAACCTCTGCTCTACTGACAAGTCCACTGCTCTACTGACACCGTCCATGTTTTAATATATTTGGGGTGCACACCCTAATGCAATAGGCTGCGCACACCTATGGATATGTGGCATTACTTTCCATACAAATGACCTACTACTTTAACCACATTGGCATTCATATTAAACATCTTATTAGGTTCACTTCTGAGTAAGAGTTGTAATTTCCAAGAAGCACTAACTTGGGCAAAGAATGACAGCTATCTGCCAAATAGTTAATTGTAAAACAGCGTTTTCTAGAAAAACACAAGAGCACATCAGGAATTCATTGCCAGTGCAAAAAAAAAAAAAAAAAATAGAAAGATGGAAACAAAAGCCTACTGTACAATCTGCTTGTTAGTATCAAATTCCTAACCGTAGCAAACATGTCCCTTTTTGATGTGGGGTTAGGATGGAGATCTAGTGTCCAAGAAGATTAGTGTAACATAAACCATGTGAATGTTTTGTTTAGTGGTTAATATGTTTGTATGCATTTTTTCTTTGTGAAGTTTAAAGGGAATCCGGTGTCATTTAAACTTGATAAGTGATTGGGCCAATCAATGCAATTAAATTTAATCCGTATTGCCGTTATGGAAAACAGTAGGTATATTTTCCTATATCTGGAACAAATATAAAAAATGTAACTCGTTTACCTGGTTTGAGATTGAGAAGATATGCTGTAAATTCGTTTAAATATATCGGGCATTGTGGATAAGCTACTATCAACTGAAGGGGGCCCATTTATTTGTTTTCCCCTAAAAAAAAAAACAAAAAAAAAAAAAAAAACACAATACTCAATTCATAAACCTAAAACTTCAGGAATGATTTTTTTTTAAAATGACAATTTAATGGGCTTTAAAAATTACAGTTATGTGGCAACCATAAAGATCCTTATCTTGGTGTTAAAATGTTGTGAATCGCGCCTATATATACACTATATTACCAAAAGTATTGGGACGTCTGCCTTTACACACACATGAACTTTAATGACATCCCAGTCTTAGTCCGTAGGATTCAATATTCAATTTGCCCACCCTTTGCAGCTATAACAGCTTCAACTCTTCTGGGAAGGCTGTCCACAAGGTTTAGGGGTGTGTCTATGGGAATGTTTGACCATTCTTCCAGAAGAGCATTTGTGAGGTTAGGCACTGATGTGGACAAGAAGGCCTGGCTCGCAGTCTCCACTCTAATTCATCCCAAAGGTGTTCTATCGGGTTGAGGTCAGGACTCTGTGCAGGCCAGTCAAGTCGAGTTTCCTTCAGTGGAACTAAGGGACCAAGCCCTACCCCCAAAAAACAACCCCACACCATAATCACCCCTCCACCAAACGATTTGGACCAGTGCACAAAGCAAGGTCCATAAAGATCCATAGAGACATGGATAAGTGAGTTTAGGGTGGAGGAAGTTGACTGGCCTGCACAGAGTGAAGGAAAATGGCTGCATGCCGATGTAGCGAAAGTTCTTTTATTGAAATACTCATGAAGATACACAAAAGCACATGACACACACCATAAGTGCAGTAGCCGATGCAGAGGTTGACGCGTTTCACACAACTACATTGTGCTTACTCAAGCCTGCACAGAGTCCTGACCTCAACCCGATAGAACACCTTTGGTACGAATTAGAGTGGAGACTGCGAGCCAGACCTTCTTCTCCACATCAGTGCCTGACCTCACAAATGCGCTTCTGGAAGAATGGTCAAACATTCTCATAGACACACTTCTAAACCTTGCGGACAGCCTTCCAAGAAGAGTTGAAGCGGTTATAGCTGCAAAGGGAGGGCCAACTCGATATTGAACCCTATGGACTAAGACTGGGATGCCATTAAAGTTCATGTGCATGTAAAGGCAGGTGTCCCAATACTTTTGGTAATATAGTGTAGGTAAAGATGTGCACCAAATATGCCTCCAACATGCTTGTATCTACATGAGAAGTCTCACAGTATTTCTCACAGAATGTTCAGTGATACTTAGACCTATCTAATTACCAAATGTGGTATTTTTAATTTTTATTCAATGGAAACCATTCAACCAGCACAGGAAGTACCCCAATAACATTCATTTTTTGCCCCATTTGTACGGAACAAATGCAGATGCACTTTCACTGAGCAAACTGTTATGCAATATTTTTTTTTTATAACTACATCCCTTAAAAGAGAGTTGCTGAGAGACTTAGCCAGGTGCTGGTCCTGTCATCTGGGTGAATCCCAACCATATGGTCTGGATCTTTCCCGAACCTGGACCAGCTGAGTGATGTCAGCAGACAGCGAACTTTAGTCCACTGTTGGCTGAAAATGGGTCACAGGAGTGCAGAAAGAACTGAACTCCTGTGACCTACAGGAGAAGTACAGCCAAAAAAAGCTTTGGCTATACTTATCCTTTAAAGGAGTTTTATGGTCACAATATTCACTTTAATTTTAAAACATCAACATTGTAATAGAAATAAAAAAGCTATATATTTATTTGACGATCCAATATACAATACTTTAACCCAGTGGTCTCCAAACTGCGGCCTTGGGGCCAGATGTGGCCCTTTGCTTGCCTTTATCTGGCCCTTGAGACACTATTCCTTCCACTGACACCAACGATGGGGCACTATTCCTTCCACTGACACCAACGATGGGGCACTATTCCTTCCACTGACACCAATGATAGGGCACTATTCCTTCCACTGACACCAACGATGGGGCACTATTCCTTCCACTGACACCAATGATAGGGCACTATTCCTTCCACTGACACCAAGGATGGGGCACTATTCCTTCCACTGACACCAAGGATGGGGCACTATTTCTCCCACTGATACCAACTATTTCTCCCCCTAATACCAAAGATCGGGCATTGTTCACTCCTACTGGGCACAGTCCAGCCCCCCTAAAGCCTGAAGGACAGTAAACTGGCCCTTTGATTAAAAAGTTTGGGGACCCCTGCTTTAACCACTTCCCGCCCAAGGTACGTAATAGGACGTCCTTGACTTTGTGCGGGTATATCTGAATGATGCCTGCAGCTACAGGCATCATTCAGATATCGTCTTTTTCAGCTGGCGATTCTCTGCACCATAAGAATGATCATAGCAGCTGTTCCACCGCTTGATTGTTCTTACGGGTGGCGAGAGGGGACTTCCCCCCCCCGACACCCTCCGGTGCTTCTACCAACTCACCGCTGCGATCGGTGAGTCGGAGAATGGATCCGCCAGCCCCGGATGTTTACCATAGAGATTTCCGGCGGACCAGATGGGTGCCGGAGTCTCTATGATCGTTTGGAGGCCGGGCGCGATGTTATGACGTCAAGCCCGGCCTCTGCATTCAAACAAATGGCGCCGCCTCGGCTGGGAAGCCGAGATCGTTTTTTTTATTTTTTATTTCAGGCTGCCCAGCCTAGAGGTGAGATGTGGGATCTTATTGACCCCATATCTCACTGTAAATAGGATGTTTACATTCCTTGTAAATGGAATAAAAGTGATCAAAAAAATAAATCTTTTCATTGAAAAGTGTCAAACTAAGTAAAATTAACAATAAAAAAAATAAAATAAAATTTAAAGCGCCCCTGTCCCCATATAAAGAAGCGAACGCATACGTAAGTCCCGCCCACATATAAAAACGGTGTTCAAACTACACATGTGAGGTATCGCCACGAACGTTAGAGTGAGAGCAATTATTCTAGCCCTAGACCTCCTCTGTAACTCTAAACATGTAACCAGTAAAAAATGTAAAGCGTCGCCTATGAGGATTTTTTAGTACCGAAATTTGGTGCCATTCCACAAGCGTGTGCAATTTTGAAGCGTGACATGTTAGGTATCTATTTACTTGGCATAACATCATGTTTCACATTATAAAAAAAAATTGGGATAACTTTAATGTTTTTCATTTTTTAAAAGCATGAAACTTTTTTTTATTTATAAAAAATGTGTTCAAAAAATTGCTGCGCAAATACCGTGCGAGATAAAAAGTTGCAACGACCGCCATTGTATTCTCTAGGGTCTGTGCTAAAAAAAAACATATATAATGTTTGGGAGTTCTATATCATTTTCTAGCAAAAAAAATATGATTTTTACATATAGGAGCGAATTGCCAGAATTGGCCCGGATGGGAAGTAGTTAAAGTCTCCTTTCATGTTATGAGTGCTGCCTGTCTGCTGGCCATCTCTTTCCACAACTTCCTGTATTCCCTGCATGTTTTGCAGCTTCTTCTCTGCTGTTTACTTTAGATTTTTAAGGACTACATATCCCATGGTCCCTTTCCGTCTGCAAGCGTTTCCTGTACTGACTCTGCCTCCTGAAACCGCTCTTCTCATCACATTTGTAATTCAGAAGGCAGAGTCTGTGAAATGTGTGACACAGCATTGCCTACTCACAGAACCTAGTGAATACGTGTCACAGAATTCAAGGAAGTAAATGTGTGGGGGTCTTCACAAAGTAAATTTACAAACTTCAAGATCTTTCAGATTATTGGGAGTAGGGTAGAAATAATAGAAATACAATGTGGAAATTAATTTAAGATTTTACATTTTGACCATTAATACACTTAAATGTTTGTTAAAGCTTTCTGAGAGTTCTTAACATTCACAAAACACTCATTATACCACACACACTATATTCATTAAATATTAAAAAGATATAAATATGACATGGATAAAATGAACCAAAGAATAGTGTGCATGTGGTACACCAAAACCCCTCATGGATTATGGAGGCAGACAGGGGTTTTGGTGCACCACATGCACGCTAATCTTTGTCATAGGCCTCGTACACACGACCGATTTTCTCGGCAAGAACCAGCAAGAAACTTGCTGGCAGAGAGGTCTTGCCGAGTAAATCGGTCGTGTGTACGCGGCTATCGGGTTTCTCGTCGAGAAAACCGACAAGAAACCTCAACGAGAAAATAGAGAACCTGCTCTCTATTTTCTCGTCGAGATTCTCCTCGGCATGTTTCTCGACGAGAAAAGTGAGTGTGTGTACACTTACCTGTCCTCCCGGAAGCCCGCGCATGTTCGAAATGAATTTGACGCATGCGCGGTAGCTTCCTAGGCATACGTAGGGTATACCAAGATGGCGGCAACGGCATCGAATGTGACGAGCGCATGCTCGACGTAGTCGATGACGTCACCGCGTACACTCCTTTCAAAGAACCGCGGGTTCTTTGAAACGAGCGTGTGTACACTCGGCCGGGACAAGTTTCTTGTCCAAGAATCTCGTCGGAAAAAACGACATGTTTTTTTCAACGAGAATCTCGGCCGTGTGTACGAGGCCTCAATATTATTAAGGATGTTGGCAGACCAATTTTTACCCCACTCCACCTCCATCTCTATATTGTTTGATAAAATAAACATATAAATTACTTATTGTTGAGCAAAAATTGATGATAGTGTTTAAAAAAAAAACTAGGAAAATCCCTCTAAAAACCCAATACCCTTTGCAGAATACACTTTCCTGTATAAAAGAAAGTCTACTTTATTAGGTTCTTTTTTGGACATATTTGACTTGTAATTTGTTGTTAAATGTCCCTGACAGAGTTCGTTTGACTAAACTTCTAGGTCATTGGCAGAGTTTCATACCACAAAAAAGAGCGGTTCAGAAACTTGTGAAATAGTATGTGAAAACCACCCTCCAAAGAACACAGCGCTGCACTTCCACAGCTTACAGGAGCAAGGGACAGCAATGTCGAGGAGATATGTTGTGTTTAACAGCTGGCTGATATTGCCTTGTGATAATTATTCCGTAATGGTATTTATGGTGGGATTCCTCTGCCAGCTCGTTTGATGAAAGTCCTCCTGGGGAATCTAGCAGAAAATCAACAGTGACTGAAGGGAGCTTTCCAATGTTTTCATTTCTCACTGAAATAGCAAAGCTTGAGGACTATCTAAATAGCTTCTATTTTTCCTGTCTGCAAAAAGGACCCCACTCCCACACAGGCTCATTTCAGGAATATACACTAGAAATTCATAAGCTGGGTTATTTCAGAGGATTAGAAAATTGACTGTTATACATTACAGCATTTGCTTATTTTCTCTAGTCAGACAAATTCCACAATATTGGAATATTTGTCATTATTATAATTTTGGGGTTTGATATACATGGTATGGCATAGCTGTTCTTTCTTTTGACCTTCTGTTAAATGGTAGATATTTTAACCAAAAGCTAACATGTTAAACATGGTCAATGAAGTTTATTGACAATTGTAAATGACATGTTTGAATAGCAAGACAGACATTTTCATAACTCCTTTCACAACTATTTATTTAAAGCCTAAGTTAAGTAAAAGTAAAAAAAAAAACAGCAAAAGGGACATTACTTACTATGAATTTGATGTCCCTTGTGCTGCTGGCTCATGCAATGGTTGAAATCTTACACCTTCAAACCCCCCACCACCACTACCACAGAATATATGCTTAAGCTCCTGAGAAAGCGCAATGTTGCGAAACATGTAGAGCTTGAACAAGCTACACCAACCCACACCAAGCCCACCTGGACATTGGTAGCATTAATATTTCTGGCACTTATACCATACTACTGTAGCACTCACACCCAGAGCAGAAGCAAATTTAGAACAATCAATATGTCTGAGCCCAACTACTGGCTCAGACTACCCTTAAATTTACACATAGCGCCCCAAATATTGGGGAGGGCGCTACACACACCCCCTCCTAGAAAAGACACTGTCCCCAGTGGCTGGGGAAATCAAAATCCTTCAGTCCTAAAGGCTGTTGATTTACTAAAAAAAACATTGACTTGGTACCTGAACCAAAATTTTGGGAAGGGAGAAAGAAAAGAAGAGAGAAAGTACACAAAATTAACATTACAATCTCCAGATATGACATTTCAGTTTTATGTTCAAAAATACACTCCACCCATTACTGACTATCTATCCCACCCTATTCTTTGGTGGTCTTGATAGTAGCTTCTGGTACCTGCAAGAATCACAAACAACATGCATGGAAAATGCAAACATCCTCGCCACTGCTCACATTCTATCCTACAAAGAAGCAGACTGTTTCCCCGAGAGGAAGCAGTTCCCTTCTGTAAATTTTTTTAAATGCTAAGCCTAGCATAAAAGTTTTCTAATTCTAAGTGCCATATTAACATTGCAGTTCCTTTATTCCTGCAGACCACTGCCACCTAGTGTCAGTAGAGTCTCAACGTCCTTTACTGGTTACGCAGGGGTTTGTAACACAACACAAAAAAAAACATCCCACTGTTGACCAAGGCGTTTTCTTACCATAACATCCTAACTGACTAACCCAAAGTTCACTCAGAGGAAAAACTGTCTTTTTCGGAGAGAGGAGAGGAAAAAAAAACAAAGCATGCTCTCCGTCTTTTCCTCCTTAGAGCAGACATCCTCTTTCAGCAGAGGACAAAGTCACCTTGATCCAAGGTATTCCTTTCTGTGCGAAGGACAGGAAACAAACAGCAAAGTCAGCGCCTATCTCCAAAGTTTCACAGGTAAAAACTTGGATCCGGAAGGGTCACAAATCTTCCACGCTCATCCTGGGTGGTAATTGAATGTACAACATCCTCTTCCCATTCGCTACAGATGACCACCCCGATCGGCGTAGATGTGCCGGCCGTAGCTCCAGGTCCGTCGGTATAAATGAAACTCTTCCGTTATAATAAAAAGTTCCTTCCCGCATCGGGAGTCTGGGTTTGCCAAGTGATCCCAAACAGCCTCATCATACCACTGTTCCCTAATGTCCTCAACTTCTTGCATAACCTCACGAGGCACATAAGGGAATTCAAGACCGTAATCCTTGCTCACGCGGTCTATCAATACTTTCTGCAACCGGGCAATTTTTGGTAATGTCCTCCGGTCTCCCGTCCCGGGCAATACACACGAGTCGGGTGATCGTCTTGCTACAGACCTAACAGATTTATAGGGAGTCTCTCTCTTAGCTGCCAAAGTCCATCTAATATCCCCCAGGGTCCTTACTCGTGTTGTTGCACTTATGGGGTTCACGGCTGTCAACTCTTTGTAACTGCAGGTAAGAGTAACAGCCGTACATTGATCCTGCAATAGTTCCTGGGCCTTGGCGCTGGTCACCCTCCCTCTATTACGGGGTATGAGCTTCTTCCCTTTGCCCGATGAACTGACAGGAACAGTCTCAATTACTTTTCCCCCAGCCTCCTTACCGTCCCCTGACATGGACCTCTCAAGCATCTTCTCACTTTTAAAGTCCGGTTCTGGCTGGCGCTGGGGCAGGCTTTGACCGCGGCCGCGGGAGGCCTTGACATATCCCACCTTCCATTTCGCTGTCGGGATATGAACTTCAGTAGTAGCGGAGGCAGCGTCCCTTGTGGTGTCCACCAATGGCTTTGCAGCAGCACAGGCATCTTCTCCGGTTACATCCGTGGCAGTCCATGTGATGCGCGTGGGTTCGGCTGTAGGGGCGTAGGCGACTTCCTCCGAAGTAACGACGCCTGTAACACAATTGACCCGGTAGGCTTGGGGCGATTCGGTGGGCTGGTCCACCTCGAATAAGAACTCCTCACAGGACAAACATCGTCCGAACGGGTGCAGCTGCACAGCCAGTCCATTGCATCTAGGACAGAGCATGCCCAGGGCCTCCGCATCTCGGCATGTGTATAATGCATCCATGTGTAACACGCAGGTGGCAGGAACTCCTCCCCTTTTTCTCTTCCTGCACGTAACTTGTGGGCTTTTCTTCCTTTGGATCCACCCACGAACTACGCAGTTAAAAAAAGAACAGTTCTGTTCCCCTTAACCCCTTCTTCTCATTCAAAAACACAGTAACACAGTCCAACTTCCTCAATGGCCGACTTTCCCAAACATATAAAGAATAATGCAATTGCGAGAGGTAGCTGCAAATCCCGGACTTGAGCCTCCACGTGTAACACTTGCCCCCATTTAAGGGACCAGCTGGTTTTTTTGGGTCTTGCAAACTACCTCCAAGGCTTCCGTTGTCAGGGTATGGAAAAGTCTTTAGAAAGGCCAATGTCTACACAATGTAAAACCCAAACAGTCAGGCTTTATTTACTTTGCTGAGGAAACTGAGAGGAAGGTAGAATATGAGAGAAAAGAACACAGGGGAAAGTTCAGGCACGCAGCACTTAAGTTACAATCATCGCCACTCAAGCCTGAGTGGGTATTGCTCACCTGGATAGTCCCTCTCACTGGTCCTAGCAGCCGGGATGATGCACGGATCAATATTTCTCTTGAGAACTAGGGATACGATCAGGAATCCTCTGCCACAGGATTATCAAAGTCCTGAACCTCCCAGCCAAGCAATAACAGAGAACCTTTAGGCCAGATTGGCGTATTGCAGGGCTTGTAGTAGCAATGGATCCCTCCTTAGGTGAGTCTCCAGGCCTCCTCCCGAGACAGCAGTACCTTCGCTAGTCTCCTCTGGGGCAGATCCTCCCCTGGCCTCCTTTCCTAAGAGTGGGCCTCCCGCAGGTGGGTAGCCTGGGATCCTTTCCAAAAGTGTAGGCCTCAGCCAGCAGAGCTGGGCCTAACAGGTAGTGATGTAGCCTCGGGCTGAAGGTGCCCGGGGCCAGAACACACACGCACACCGTGCCATGCGGGCCACGAGGCGCGCACACAGGACAGGCCCGACCGGCCCCCAAGAACGAACCACAATTAATTGCATCTGCCCCTTATGTACCCTCTCCCAGAATGCACAGCGGGTAGACCACGCCCACCACGGCTGCCAAGAAAGGACACCCAAGGTGTTGTGATACCCCCTGTAGTTCAACCTATGCCGGTGGTGACAGTGCCACCTACAGGCAGACAGGGAACATTACTGCCAGGCAGCATCACACCCAGAGCAGAAGCAAATTTAGAACAATCAATATGTCTGAGCCCAACTACTGGCTCAGACTACCCTTAAATTTACACATAGCGCCCCCAAATATTGGGGAGGGCGCTACACTACAATACTCTACAGTACACACGGCACAAATGTCTGACAACATTACCTGGTTCAATAGAAATCGGCCAACATTTGGCCCATGTGTACTGTATCTGGTCTGAAGAGGTATGACCAGAAAAATTCTACTGACTGGCCCCTTGTCAGCACTCGCGGCCAATAGCGTCCCCCTGTCAGAACACAATAGAACAGCAGGTTGAGATCACTATACTAACATCGGACTGTTACTACAGCAGCTCCAACCTAAGCTGTAAGTTAGTTTTTTTCGTTCAGCCCCCTGGACTGAAGGGAAAAAAAACTAGCAGTGTGTACTAGACTTTTTCTTGCCAATCCATAGCAGCTACTCAGACATCATCCTTTCGCAATGTTGAGCAACTAGTGCGATTATTTTATTGGTTGTTTTAAATTCACACACACTTAAACCTTGTGTATCTTTGAAAATAAAGAAAATGTATATGTAACACAGGTGATTCTTCTTCATTTTATCAAATTACATCTGTTAGCCTGTTTATGCTTGAGTTTTTTGAAGGGCTGCACAGGGTGTATATACAGTATTTTGTTTCTGTGTAGTAGCATGAAGGATCAAGGCTTTTTATGGAGTTTAAATGCCTAGGTGATTTACCATGGCAGACAGGTGTGGGCGTAACAGTCCCTCCAAGGGACTACTTGTACTTGTACTACTGCTGGCAAGAAAGAAAACTATATTTCTAGCAATTCTAGGCTGACATGGTGTTGACCGCATTTATGCTTTTCTTAGGTTATAGTTGAGCTGGATAGAAGATATAGTGATGTAATTGGCAGCTCCTCTGGGAAATGCCAAAGAAGGTACTCCCAATGTTCTTCTATAAACAAGTCAGTAGGCCGATGGGTTTATGTGGCCTTCCTCATAGTATTTCAGCTTCTGAACTGACTTGTGCCATCATCTTCTGCCACAAACCTCATCATCTGATTGCGCAGCATGCCGATAAATCAAGTCCTAGAGCAGAGCTGCACACAGAAACCAAGGCTGTGCAGAGCAAAGTGATGTTTTCCTGTGTTCCCAGTTATGTGATCTGTCGGGTTTGCGTGATCATTGCATGCTGGGGATTTCTTTGGGATTTGATTCTGTACACTTCCTCCTCTTGCTCTAGGTGCTAGAGTTGAGCTCCATTATCTATGTCTATGTCCACTCACCTTTCCACAGGAAACCTTTCTAACAGAATAGGAAGGATACCATCACTGAATTCTACTTTGGAGCATGCTAGTTGCTTGGCTGTCATGCTGATCCACTGACTTCAATACTTTCTGAGGAACTTCTTCAAAGGATAGTATGCAGATCAGGAGTTCTGACAACACTGTGATATTTAATTCTGCATGATTTTTCAATAATAGGTTTTATTTAAAAAAAAAAAATTGTAGCACTCACATAAACACAAGATAATCTCCAAAATGTCTTCAAAGAATAGAAAATGAATCTATGTTACACTAATTACCATAACAAAAATAGCTAAATGGAAAATAATTTTTTGTGAAACAGTTTTAATTGGTGGTAAGCCAACCTGCAAAGAAACAATTGAAAGTAGAACTCCACTTCTATTTAAAATATAATATACTGTGTCACGCTGAAGCTGCTGTTGTTTTCTACAACTGTTTAATGCAACAAAACAACCTGGAGGCGTTCTGTACACTGCTAGCGTACAGAACTGTTCTAGAAATAACATTTCCTGTTTGTGAGATTGGCTCACAGGTAATCTTAGGCGTCTGCACTAAGATATAAATATAATTTTAGGAATCCCCTGCTAAACAAATTTTATTTTTGGCACCATACTCCTTAAGGGTTAACTACGGTACTTCTAAAGGAATTTGCTAACTCCTTTTTAAAGCAGTAATAACCCCAAAACATAAAATGTAATATATTGCAGCTTAACAATCATTAGATGTGATGGCTGCATTCGTTTTCTTTTCTTAGGCTTTTTTCCTCTCTGTTTTCACCTGGTGATCTGGACAGTAATACACCACTAGTAGATACACTAATAAAATCGAAGCCAAACTCTTGTGCCACGTACAGACGATCAGACATTCCGACAACAAAACCGTGGATTTTTTTCAGACGGATGTTGGCTCAAACTTGTCTTGCATACACACGGTCACACAAATGTTGTCGGAAATTGCGAACGTCAAGAATGCGGTGACTTACAGCACGTACGACGAGCCGAGAAAAATGAAGTTCAATAGCCAGTGTGGCTCTTCTGCTTGATTCCGAGCATGCGTGGGCTTTTGTGCGTCGGAATTGTGTACACACGCTCGGAATTTCCGACAATGAGTTTTGTTGTCCGGTAAATTTGAGAACCAGCTCTCAAATTTTTGTTGTCGGAAATTCCGACAGCAAATGTCCGATGGAGCCTACGCAAGCTCCCATCGAACATTTGTTGTTGAAAATTCCGACCATGTGTACGCGGCATTACAGTTACAGCAACAGTTTTTTTTCTTTTGGGATAATGGTTTTAGATAAATAAATAAAAACTGATCATTGTAAGCCTCCCTGTCAGTGGTAAATGGTTTGTCTTAACACTCTAAACTGCTACATTTCTAGGACAGCCTAACAAAGAAAAGTAATGCAGCCATCATGTCTAAAAATTGGTAAGTTGTAAACTATGACATGGTGACCAAAAGCTTTGGACGCATATCGAACAACAGTGTAGTACCATCCCCCCCCCGTAGGGCACCGTGGCGTTATGCAGACCTACCGACCTCTCCGTGCCTGGGTTTTGACAAGCCAGGGAGCAGAGGCCCCATGCTCTGCCTCTGCTCCCTGGCTTGTCAAAACCCAGTGGTATCTTCTAGTCAATTTCCACTATACCTCATTCTGGGAAACTCCAGTTTCCCCCCAGATCTAGAAGAAGGCCTATTTGTGGGCTCCTCGAGGGGGGTTGTTTCCAAGCTGTCCGCTTCCTTGCCTCCAATACTTGCCCTTTGTTCTAATCATTAATACATCCAACCAGTGGCGGCTGGTGCTCAAAATTTTTGGGGGGCCCAAACAAACTGAAAAAAAAAAAAAAACAATTGCCGCCACTGTGCCCATTAAACGCAGCCACTGTGCCCAAACGCCACCAGTTTGCCCCCTCAAATACAGCCAGTTTGTTTCCATATACAGCCAGTGTGCCCCCATATATATACAGCCAGTGTGCCCCCATATATATATATATATATATATATAGCCAGTGTGCCCCCATATACAGCCAGTTTGTCCCCATATATATAGCCAGTGTGCCCCCATATACAGCCAGTGTGCCCCCATATATATAGCCAGTGTGCCCCCATATACAGCCAGTTGGTCCCCATATACAGCCAGTTCCCCCCAAATGCAGCCAGTTTGTCCCCCATATACAGCCAGTTCCCCCCAAATGCAGCCAGTTTGTCCCCCATATACAGCCAGTTCCCCCAAATGCAGCCAGTTTGTCCCCCATATATAGCCAGTTCCCCCCAAATGCAGCCAGCGTGTCCCCCATATACAGCCAGTTCCCCCCAAATGCAGCCAGTTTGTCCCCCATATATAGCCAGTTCCCCCCAAATGCAGCCAGCGTGTCCCCCATATACAGCCAGTTCCCCCCATATTCATCCAGTTTGTCCCCCATATACAGCCAGTTCCCCCCATATTCAGCCAGTTTGTCCCCCATATTCAGCCAGTTCCCCCCATATTCAGCCAGTTTGTCCCCCATATTCAGCCAGTTCCCCCCATATTCAGCCAGTTTGTCCCCCATATTCAGCCAGTTCCCCCCATATTCAGCCAGTTTGTCCCCCATATTCAGCCAGTTCCCCCCATATTCAGCCAGTTTGTCCCCCATATTCAGCCAGTTTGTCCCCCATATTCAGCCAGTTCCCCCATATACAGCCAGTTACCCCAAATGCAGCCAGTTTGTGCCCCATATTCAGCCAGTTCCCCCCAAATGCAGCCAGTTTGTGCCTCATATTCAGCCAGTTTGTCCCCCATATTCAGCCAGTTTGTGCCCCATATTCAGCCAGTTTGTCCCCCAAATGCAGCCTGTCCCCCCCCCCCAGCCCTGCACTTACCTTCCTCGGTCCGCGCTGTCCTCGATGTGTTCTCCCGCCCTCGATGTCGCTTCAGCCAATCAGGTTACCGGTAACTAGATCCGGTGAACCTGATTGGCTGAAACCTCCACACAGTCTTCTTCCAGGAACGCACCCCCGTGCGTACCTGGGAGGAGTTTTTGGAAGCCGAATACAGCCTGAGAGCTGTATTCGGAAAGCCTATCAGAGCCGCTGGCTCTGATAGGCACTTCCAAGTTCCACCCACCGCCGGCCGCCGCTCTAATTCATATGGCCGGCGCTCACCAGGAGGCCGGCCATATGAATTGTGGGCAGCGCAGCAGCGGTGACAATACATAGATTCATGCAATGCATGAATCTGTGTATTGTCTTTCAGTGGCGGTGCGGGAGCGAGAGGGGGCGGCGCTCCGGCGCCCTCTATGGACGCACCGCCACTGCATCCAACTGGCCATTTTGCTTTGAATTTCTGGAAGGCACTACAGCTATATTATTTTATTTGTGCCTTAGGGCCTCCCGCACTATTTTGACATCAGTTGACGATGTTGGAATCATACAGCATGGACAGTGGCATTCTTCCCCATACCCTGTCCCAGATGTATTCCTTGCTGATCTAAATAGTAAATGGGACCTGGATCTTAATAAAACGTTCACACCAGACCTGGTCCTGAAGTCCTCCATATGTACCCTCGTCCAGGAGACTAATTACAAGTTGCTCACCCGATGGTACCGTACACCTTTGGTTTTTCAACATTAGTTCCCTTAGACCTTAGATTGATGCTGGAGATGCCGGGAGGAATGAGGGATGCTATTGCACATCTTTTGGTCTTGTCCGAATTTAGACCATTAGAGGTGCGGAGACTCGCTCAACAATTCATGGATTTCTCAGTCCCATACAATCCTGCCTTCTTCCTCCTCCATTGCTCTCATATCCCTGTTAAGACCTACAAGAAGACCTACAAGACGTCGGTCCTCCGTCACTTGCCTAATGCTGCCAAAGCCTTTATCTCTCTATGATGGATCGACCAAAACCCCCCCTTCCATCTCGTTGTGGCTCAACAAGGTGGAGGACGTCAACAAGTTGAAAGATTTAGTCCTTACCGCCCAGAACAGGCGGGAGTAATATACAAAAACATGGTTCTACTGGAACATATTCATTTACTCTGAGGGCAAGGCCCTGCTGGAAACCTGTTCTGAAGATTGACCTCTTTCTGTCCTTCATTTCAACATGCGCACCCCAGCATAGCATCCCCCCTCCTACCCCCTCCCCTTTTTTTCCCTTTCTCCTCTCCTTCTCCATGCCATTTTCTGTCCTCTTCATGTTCTTCTGATTCTCTTTCCCTGAAAATTGGGTATCTATCTGAGCATGTACTGTGGCCAGTAACCAGCAGTATGGTAGTTCAGGGACATTTCGTATTATCACCTCGGCCTCTAGGGGTACTCTCTCGATGGCCGATACTCAGGATATCCCGCTCCTAGGTTTGTTATTTTCTTTAGATAGATCTTTTCAGATTTGCAGATACTGTCCTTACTGGTATTTGGTATATGACATTCATTTTGTACTTTTTCACTTTTTATTCAATGTAAATTCTCTGTACGTCCTCTTACTGTATGGTATTTAACTTTTTGTGAGACATTGCCGCTGGTTCGTCCTGCATTGCTTTGTTGGATAATTTATTTGTATAAATAAAGAATCTGAAAAAAAAAATAGCTTTTGGATTTAATACTGCTTAAATGATTTAATTGAATTTGATTATTTTTTAATTATTATTCACTTTCCTAATTAGAACACTGAAAGTACACTCGTGGTTATAAGGAAAACAGGAATCAGTCTGGAAAAGATATGTGAAAAAAAAAAAAATCAGAACAAAAAAAGGAACAAAGTCTGATAAAAATCCTTGCAGGGTACATGAATCACCCAGAGTGGATTGTTATTTCTTTCTCAACAAAAGTGCAGGGACACAATAAATTAAACTCCTGCTAAATACTACTAGCATTTGCAGGATGAGAAGGCAGCTAACTTTTTTTTAAAAGTGTAAGCTCTAACCAAGTTATTGTTGACCTCCAGTCCAGCAGCTAAATATACATTTCAATTACATATATTTCTCCAATGAATACAGAATAAACAGTGCACTCCATAGAGCAATCAGACCTATCTAGAGGAGTGCTAATGATGACATGGCAAATGGTGCCACCAAAGCACGAGTCCCAATCCAAGACATCACCAGCATGGTATGCGTGTTATTTTATATTATATTATTATTATATTATTATTATTTATATTTTGAGTTGACACCTAATCAGGGACCATTTCACTGCTGAAACAGGCTCTATCTCATTATATACTGTATATGTGATGTGATATATGTATGATATCATATATATATATATATATATATATATATATATATATATATATATATATATATATAATATGTTATGTAGCACGTTTTAGGAAAGGTTGAAAGATGATTGGAAATGTAAACTAAGGAAATATTTTAAGAGACCAGAGCACTGCATTGTGATGCTAATCAAAATAATATATGTAAAAAAAAATAAAAAAAACAATATTGATCTATATAATAATAGTATCAACAAATACTTGGTAAATCCTACTGAATGTGCTTCGACTAAAGATACCGGCTAAAGTAATTCAGTGCAATACTGACCTCTGGTGGTAAAAAAAGTATATTATCATTGAAACATATCACCCTGTATGTGAAGCATTATTGTTGCACTCCTGGTAAATATAACAACGTAAAAAAACATTCTTTGTATTTATTAAACATAAAAAGGTAAGTACATAGTTCCTAATCATGCCCGCATTGTAAAAAAAAGAAAAATTCTCCCCCCATGTTGCTGGACCCTGCAGAAGTTGTTAGATAAAGTGACTTTATAAAAATGACATTGCTAATGCTCATAGGATGGATAGGGTGAAAAAGAGTTACATCTCTGCCAGGTCTTTGTTACTGCCTATATTTATGTTGGGAAGGATATCCTTTTGCTGGTGAACATCACTATGACTAAGTAAGGGAAAACTTTTAAACATGGACATACGCAGCAATAAAATCACAATGGTAGCCTAACATATGAGAGTTGAAATTTCTGTCAGCTTTTCATTGTCATCTGTGACTTCATTGGAAATAGTCACATTACTTGTTGTCCAGGTGATAATGGTCTTTATTTATGCATAGAGATACGCAGTAATTCTTTTTGTAATCCAAAATATTGGCCTGAAATCTCTCTTTAAATCATCTTCTCACAATCCACCTGCAAAGAAGAAATTACAACAAAAGTGTTTAGCAATGTGAGGTCCTCGGGCTCTACTGCATTCCTCAGGGCTGCCAATAGGGTTGCCACCTTTTCTTCAAGTCAAACCCAAACACTTTAGCAGCACACAGAAATAATTTTTATAGTATAAACTATACATATATTTTGCATTAAAATAACATTTCTGATCATATGAAGTTATTCACAAGAGTTCCCCTCTTACATCAGAGTCCGCAGAGTTCCCTTTTTATATTAGAGTCCACAGGGTTCCCCTTTTACATCAGAGTCTGTAGAGTTCCCCTCTTACATCAGAGTCCACAGAGTCAGAGTTCCCCTTTTACATCTGTATCCACAGAGTTCCCCTTTTACATCTGAACTCACAGAGTTCCCCTTTTACATTGGAGGCCACAGACTTCCCCTTTTACATCTGAATCCCCAGAGTTCCCTTACACTGTAAGGGGGGACTTTGCCAACTCTGGTGTAAGGGAGAACTCTGGGGACTCTAACATAAGGGATGCTCTAGGAACCCTGATTTAAGGGGGAACACTGAGAACTCTGATGTACGGAGATGACCTCATGTAAGGGGGAACACTGTGGCCTCTGGTGTAAGGGGGAACTCTGATGTAAGGGGTGCTCTGAGAACCCTGATTTACCTTAGTGTACTCACTCAGAGGCAGTAGAGAGAAGGGGGAGACTTCAGTCACAGACAGGGATAGATGGTGAGCTCACTTCCCTCTTGGCAGTCAGTACCTCTCATCCAGATGTATCTGAAGCATCTGGACTTCAAATTTCTGGCCCCCACTTTCCTTTTCTGAGGCACAGCACTGGGGATTGGAGTGGTGGCAGACACAGAGAGGTAGGGGCGGGAGGAAGAGGAGTAGATTGAGCCCTCTCTCGTCTGTGCGTGTTAGTGCTGGCTATGGGCAGTGTGAAAGAGAGTGTAACAGACACTCTCGGCTTACACAACTGCAGCCAGCAACCCTGCTAGGAAGCCATAGTCCGGTCTGAATAATGTGCCCGGGTTTCAGGCCGTCTGAAACCCAGACGCATGATTGCTGACCCGAACTGTCCGGGTGAATCTCGGACAGATGGCAACCCTAGCTGCCAATTTAGTGTGTTTTCAGGCACTGGGAGATGAGGATGGAGGAGTTTAGGCAGCGCACAGTAGAGGAGTGTTGTTTTCCTGCCCATGTAGTGTGTTAAAGCCCAACTCCGGGAAACTTTAAAATTATCCTGTGCAGTGAGGCTGTGCCTCCACTGCAAGGGTTAACTGCTCCTTTTGTCTACATACCTGATCCTCTGCTCCTCCAGCAGGTGGCGCTCCTCTATGCCCCAGTGGTGGACTGTCTCTCAGCATCCTCATGTGCAGTGCAGGGCTATGGAAATTCACTGGTCTTGATGATGGCAGGACCTTGGACTGGTAGAGCAAAGGAGCTAAAAGTGGTAAGGAGGCTAAATAAATCTGCTTTTCCCTGTCCTCTAGACCTAAACAAGCAAAATGAACCCTTGCAGCATGGGCAAAGCCCACTGAAAGGGATAATTTTATCTGTTTGGCTGGAAGTTCACTATAAAGCAACATTATGTATTGCTACACATAATGCCGCGTACACACGACCGCTTTTCTCGACGAGAAAAACTGCATTTTTTTTTTCGCGAGAAAAACGATCGTCTGTGGGCTTTATGTCGTTTTTCTCGTCGAGAAAAACAGCATAAAAAAACGACGAGAAAAATTAGAACATGTTCTAAATTTTCTCATCGTTTTTTCTATCATTTTTTTCCGCGGCAGTTTTCCCATAGGGAGACACTGCCGCGGAGCCCACAGACAGTCGTTTTTCTCGTCAAGAGAAAAAATGACGGGAAAAACGACCGTGTGTAGGGAACCCTTGGAACCGAAGCGGTTCCCTCGTTTTTCCTGTCATTATTCACGGCGGTTTTTTAACCGCCGTGAATAATGATCGTGTGTACGCGGCATTAGGTTCAATACCCTAATAACTACATAAATAAAACACACAAAAGTACACAAGGTTACACAGTTTCTGACACATCCTCAAATAAGGCTAGTCATAGTGGAGTTGAACAAAAAAATTACCCCATTTCCTTATCCACACAGTTGATGTGGATGGGGGAATCCTCTCTGCTGAGCTATTTTATTTTGACAGTGAGGAGACCTCCCCACTGTCAAAATACACTGATCAGCCCCACTAACTATAACTGATCTAAAGGCAAAAGTCTGACAGAGTGACCTTGCCCACCCATGAATCAACGTTTGGCCGGTCCCTGCTGAACTGGCCAAATTTGGATCCATGCATTGTCGGCTTTGGTGGTTTAATCTGCTATAACAATATATAATATAGACTTTCAAATCATGGCCATTCGTGACACGTGGCCATTTTGCTAGATTACGAGCATGGTGGGTTACATATTACTGTACCCCCCACTGTGTGTTATTGTTTTTAAATTACCTTTTACTTTTAGCTACATTCAAATATATGTGTAGCGATACCCCCAAACTAAGGGAGCCGCTGGTTTGCTTTTGGGCCCTGTACACAGCACAGCCAACCCCCCGGCAATCTACTCAACCCTTCTCTGGCTAGTCTAGGGGTGGTGTTGTTGTATAGCTCTATACCAGTTCATGTACAATCCCCCAATACTGTTCTAACAGTGATAAAATAGATTAATAGACTCCAATACCAGGTTGATCAACTATAAAAAGGGTTTACTTGTGAATAAAGGGATTAACGATCAATATCACATATAACACATGCAGGCAGAGCCCTGCAGTAATACTAACACTGGTTAACTTTAGTGCACAAACAGTTCTATCTCACACTAACATTTAGGTAGAGTCCCGTTAGCAATATGGCGCCCAGCAATACTATCAACTCCCAGTCAGGCCTGACTCAGTTAAAGCTCAGTCTTTTAGACAAGGAATCTTCGCATGCAAGATGATCGGTGGTGCACATACAGGAACAATATTTGTAATTCAATAATGGCTGGAGGCAATGTAAGCAACTCCTTGGAGACTACGTAATTTAGTCCCACAACTAGTCTCCTGACAGGAAAAGGGAAAATATAACCCGATGGGCCAAGGTAGTCTATAGGCCTAATAAAGTACTTGGTTATAGTTGTGAGCAGGTGCTCTCTCTCCCCTCCGGACTCGATCCCAGTCCGGGACTCCCACCACTGTGTCCACACACACACAGGATCTGCCACCGCCTGTTCTCCGGTTCACTGACGTCCCTGAAGCAGGTAGATGTCTGCAGCCGCACAGGCTCCGCAGCAAGGTGGAAGGCTCTCTGGAGTTGCGCAAGGCCCAGGCCTCGGGCCTTGCACTCACAGCAGGTCCGCACAGGAAGTCCTCTTGCCAGCCGTGCGGTGTCCAAAGAGGCCGAGCTTAGCCTAACGGGGTTCTGGGTAACGTAGTCCATGGGGCCTCAGCGGAGACCCCACTACATATGTATATAGGGTTAGGTATTATTGTTTAAAGTTTATTTTGTTTCGGGAAGATATATTTTGTTTTAATATTATTTTGTTAGGGTCTAGAGTTGAGCGGACACCTGGATGTTCGGATTCGACGGGTTCGGCCGAACTTCGGAAAAAAGTTCGGGTTCGGGACCGAACTTTAACCCGAACCCGGACCCGAACCCGAACCCCATTGAAGTCAATGGGGACCCGGACTTCTAAGGGCTAAAAAGGCTCTAAAAAAGTAATGGAAAGGGCTAGAGGGCTGCAAATGGCAGCAAAATGTTGTTAAGAGCATGGCAAGTGCTCTGCAAACAAATGTGGCTAGGGAAATAACTTAAAATAACATAAAAAAATAAAAACATATGCTGGAGGCCCCCTTTTCAGCAGAAGAGGTACGGGAAGTCATTAAGAACCTCAGAAACTCAACGGCATGATGCCACACATATGGTGGGAATGCCCCAGAATACGCCCTTTCTGGAATAAATTATTCAATTTAATGGATAAGCTAGTGGGAAAATAAAATACTTTGAAATAAAAATGTAGCGGGGTGCTAAATTTAAGGGAAGTGTTTGAGTGGTAAATAGGCTCAAACACCCTAATTCTGTAGGATTCATGGACCATTTTGTCCTCGGGGGACAGTATTGGTGTGCAGTTCCCTGCGGCCTACAGGTGGCGCTGCCATGGTAGGCTAGGTTTGAACCGCCGATACAGTGCTGTGCCTTTTGTGTCCCCTCTTGACAGTAGTACAGCGGGGCGGGGAACCTGCTGTGCATGCCGGGAGAGCATATAAAAGGGGCAGACCTTTGGCCTGGGGGCTGATGTCCAGTGGGGTCCACGCCCAGGTGCCTTCGGCCTGGGTGCATGTGTTCCTGTTCCATCTCGGGTACCTTTAGCCCGGGGTGAGGTACTATCCTGGAGTTCCTGCTGCCCTGGGTATGGAGGCCTAGGTGCGGGAGTAAAGCCTGGAGTCCAGAGCCTTCGTCTGAAGTCCGCTAAGGGTCGAGGAGTCTTAGGGTGCCGCCTCGTGTAGGGGACCATGTTCCAGGGAAGGGAGGATCATTCTGATGGACCGATGCGGGAGTCACGGTGAAGGAAGGGTCTGTTGACTCCCTGGAGAGATGTCTTCCCCTTGATATGGGCTAGGTTCGTAGAAGGAGAAGCTCAAGGTCATCTTGACTGTATCAGAGGCCTTATTCACCCGGCCCGTGGCAGGGGCCTTATACACCCTGGTCTGTGGCAGAGACCAAAGTTCTCCAGGTCCATGGCAGGGGCCTTGTACACCCGGTCTGTGGCAGAGACCAACCTCAAGGTCTGTGGCAGAGACCGTGCACCTAAAACTGTTTGAGAAACCTAAGCAGTGAAGTGAATGTGCTACGTTTGTGCCTGGACCTCCTCCACACCTTAAGCTGTCCTGTTTCTTTGCTCTAACCTTTTCTATCCGAGTAGAGTTTATTTTGCCATGAGAGAATAAGAGTTGTAATTTCAGCTGGTGTGGACATTGACTTTACTGGGAATTAAAGGACTTGCCTCTACCTAAAGTAGAGGTGAGAATCATCCTCTGGAGGAGTTTTGACTCCGGCTGAGGACACGGCCTGTCAAGTACACCGCTCAACCTCTTTATATAGGAGGGTACGGGCTGGTAGTGCGGTGTGCCTTTCTCCCTCCTGCGAGGAGCCAACAACATAAAGGCAGGTAAGGGGGAAAGGATCTGTACGCTACAAAAAAATAAAATAAAAATTATAATCTTGACCTAGGAGGACGAGGTCCATATGGAGTAGGAGGTTGAGGTGGCGGTGGATGTGGCTGTGTAGGTGGAAGCGGCGGTGGAGGAGGACGAGGTAGCCAACACTGGTTCAAAAATACAACAATGGCTGGGTAAGGCCGGTGATGTGTCGAATTCTGTCCCCCGTCAAATAGTGTCCACCCTGTACTGCGCTTGCTCAGTATGTAGGACAAGGGGATTTCGAAAATCTCCCAAGACGAACGGCGCCTGCGTGGTGAGTTCAGGTGAAGGCCACACCATCCGTGGTTCAAGCCGAGCCAAGTGAGGCCGTGCCCGAAGCGTGGCGATCGAACCGAGCCCATGAGGGGCCCTGTTACTATGTGCTACCGTATGTCCACTTGGATGGTGGGGCTTGAACCTGCACTCACAGCGCAGGCGCCGTTCATCTTCGGAGATTTTGTGAATCTCCTTGTCCTCTGTACTTCGCAAGCGCTGCGCCTTCGCAGTATGGGCCGGACACAATCCGATGGCCGGACAGTTTTTGTCACAACACCGGTATACATGTCTATTCTGCACAAGGTACGGACAAGTCCTGTGGGATCCATGCCTGGTTCATTTTAATGAACGTGAGCTTGTCCACATTGGCTCTGGACAGGCGGCTGCGCTTGTCTGTGATAACGCCCCCTGCCGTGCTAAATACACGTTCAGATAATACACTGGCTGCAGGGCAGGCCAGCACCTCCAAGGCATAAAGGGCAAGCTCAGGCCATGTGCCCAATTTGGAGACCCAGAAGTTAAAGGGGGCAGACCCGTCATCCAGTACGTGTAGGCCTGTGGACACATACTGCTCAACCATGTTGGTGAAATGCTCATCCATCTCAGCTGGTGGTGCTGGTTGTTGTGGCGTGCTGACAAAGCTTTTCCACATTTCAGCCATGCTAACCCTGCCTTCTGAGGTGCTGCCGGTGCCCCGGCTGCGTTGGCGACCTCTTCCTCCTCCTCTGCCTTCGCCTTGTGCTTCCACCGTACGCTCGCTGTCAGGTGGGAATGCCACCAGCAGCGCGTCTACCAGCGTGCGCTTGTACTCGCGCATCTTACGATCCCGCTCCAGTGAGGGAATTAAGGACGGTACGTTGTCCTTGTAACGGGGATCCAGCAGGGTGGCCACCCAGTAATCAGCACCAGTTAAAATGTGGGCAACTCGGCAGTCATTGCGGAAACACTGCAGCATGTAATCGCTCATGTGTGCCAGGCTGCCCAGAGGCAAAGAAAAGCTGTCCTCTGTGGGAGGTGTATCGTCTGTGTCCTCTGTATCCCCCCAGCCACGCACCAGTGATGGCCACGAGCTGGTCTGGGTGCCACCCTGCTGTGAAAATGGCTCCTCCTCCTCCTCCATCTCCTCCTCCACCTCGTCATCCTCCAGAACTGTGCCCTTTCTGCCGGACAATTGTGTACCTGGCGTTTGTTGGTGCAGGAACCCACCCTCGTAGCCACTTGTGAAAGACTGCCCTGAAAGCCTTTGAAATTATCCCGCTTCCTCCTCCTCATCCTCATCCTCCTGTGCCACATCCTCTTCCATCATCGCCCGAAGCGTTTTTTCAAGGAGGCATAGAACTGGGATAGTAACGCTAAGAACGGCGTCATTGGCACTGGACATGTTGGTGGAGTACTCGAAACAGCGCAACAAGGCACACAGGTCTCGCATGGAGGCCCAGTTATTGGTGGTGAAGTGGTGCTGTTCCGCAGAGCGACTCACGCGTGATTGCTGCAGCTGAAACTCCACTATCGCCTGCTGCTGCTCGCACAGTCTGGCCAGCATGTGCAAGGTGGAGTTCCACCTTGTGGGCACGTCACATATGAGGCGGTGAGCGGGAAGGCCGAAGTTACGCTGCAGCGCTGACAGGCGAGCAGCAGCAGGGTGAGAACGCCGAAAGTGCGCACACACAGCCCGCACTTTCTGCAGCAGCTCTGGCATATTGGGGTAATTTTTAAGGAACCTCTGGACCACCAAGTTCAGCACATGCGCCAGGCAAGGGATGTGCGTCAAACCGGCTAGGCCCAGAACTGCTACGAGATTTCGCCCATTATCGCACACCACCAGGCCGGGCTTGAGGCTCACTGACAGCAACCACTCATTGGTCTGTTGTTCCATGTCCCTCCACAACTCCTGCGCGGTGTGGGGTTTTTCCCCCAAACAGGAAAGTTTTAAAACTGCCTGCTGTCGTTTACCCCTGGCTGTGCTGAAGTTGGTGGTGAAGGTGTTACGCTGACCGGATGAGGAGGCGGTAGAGGATGAGGAAGCGGAGTAGGAGGAGTTAGCAACATGAGGCAAACTGAAGCGCCCTGCAATCCTCGGTGGTGGAAGGACATGCGCCAAACTGCTATCTGCCTCAGGCCCAGCCGCCACTGCATTTACCCAGTGTGCTGTTAGGGAGATATAACGTCCCTGACCGTGCTTACTGGTCCACGCATCCGTAGTTAGGTGGACCTTGCCACAGATGGCGTTGCGCAGTGCACACCTGATTTTGTCCCCCACTTGGTTGTGCAGGGAAGGGATGGCTCGCCTGGAAAAATAGTGGCGGCTGGGCACGACGTACTGTGGGATAGCCAATGCCATCAGGCTTTTAAAACTCTGCGTCTCCACCATACGGAATGACAGCATTTCAAAGGCCAGGAGTTTTGAAATGCTGGCATTCAGGGCCAGGGATCGCGGGTGGCTAGGGGGGTACTTCCTCTTCCGCTCCAATGTTTGGGAGATAGAGAGCTGAACGCTTCCATGGGACATTGTGGAGATGGTTGGTGACCCAGGTGGTAGTGTTGCTGGCAGATCCTCTGTTTGCGGGGTGGCAGGTGCCACTGTCACTACAGAGGTGGATGAAGAGGCCGAGACTGCAGCAGAAGAGGAAGCAGGAGGAGCCAGAGACCTTTCTTGGTTTTTGAGGTGTCTACTCCACTGCAGCTCGTGCTTTGCACTTAGATGCCTGGTCATGCAGGTTGTGCTCAGGTTGAGAACGTTTATGCCTCGCTTCAGCCTCTGATTGCACAGCCTGCAAACCACTCGTGTCTTGTCATCAGCACATTGTGTGAAGAACTGCCACGCTAGGGAACTCCTTGGACCTGGCTTTGGTGTGCTCGGTCCCTTGCTGCGTTGGGCAGTAGCAGACATACTGTCTAGGGGACGGACGCTCCGCTTTTGCACCCTGCTCCCTCTTCTGCTGTGCTGGTGGCTCTGTGCGACCACCGCCTCTTCCTCCAAACTACACTGGTCACCTGCATAACGTTCATTCCATGTGGGGTCGAGGACCTCATCGTCCTCCACATCATCTTCCACCCAGTCTTCACCCCTGCCCTCCTTGTCTGTCTGCACAATTGCGAAAGCAGCAGCAGTTGGCACCTGTGTTTCGTCATCATCCGAGACGTACTGCGATGGTCCTCCCATGTACTCATCATGAAACATAAGTGGTTGGGCATCGGTGCACTCAATCTCTTCCACTTCTGGGGCAGGGCTAGGTGGATGGCCCTGGGAAACCCTGCTAACAGAGTCATCGAAAAGCAGAAGAGACTGCTGCATGATTTGGGGCTCAGACTGCTTGGCTGATTTGCAAGGGGGTGAGGTGAAAGACTGATGGACATGGGTTTCAGGTGCCAACTCTGATCTTTCATCAGAAGAGTGGGTGGGAGACACTGTGAAGGAACCCGAGGCACTGTCAGCAACCCAATCTACTATCGCCTGTACTTGTCCTGGCCTAAACATACGTACAGCCTCATTAGGCTTGACAAAATACCGCCGCAGGCTCGGTCGCCTACTCGCACCTGAGGAAGGTGTTTCACTTGTGCGTGTATCTGGCACAGATCCACCACGTCCTCTCCCTGCAACAGGAGCTCCACCAGCAGCAACACGACCGGGGCCACCGCGTCCCTTTGACCTTCTCCGCATATTTTCCAAATTTAGGATGTTGCCCTAAATGGGTGTTTTTGGAAGAGCAGAACACACCCACAGTACGTAACCGCTGAATCGCACAGCTACAGAACTGCAGAAATTGCTATTCAAAAAAAATGTTGTTTTTTTAGTATAGCACAGTAGAAGAAAACTATTTAGAAATTGTTTATTTCACACACCTCCAAATATGTATAACACACTGCAAACTATTTTTTGTGCCCCTAAACGGCGTTTTTTGGAAGAGCAGAACACACCCACAGTACGTAACCGCTGAATCGCACAGCTACAGAACTGCAAAAAATGCTATTCAAAAAAAATGTTGTTTTTTTAGTATAGCACAGTAGGAGAAAACTATATAGAAATTGTTTATTTCACACAACTCCAAATATGTATAACACACTGCAAACTATTTTTTGTGGCCCTGAATGGCTCTTTTTGCAAGCGTACATTAAAGTGCAATTTTTTTTTTTTTTTTTTGCCCTAAACGGGTCTTTTTTTGCACGAGCAAAATAAAATGCAAATTTTTTATTTTTTTTTGCCCTATGGGTCTTTTGGAAAAGAGCACAATAAAGTGCCTTTTTTTTTCTTCCCCTAAATGGATCTTTTTCAAAGAGCAGAATACACCCACAGTATGGAAACGGTGTATCTCTCAACGTAATATGCAGTGCTGGTGCACTGAGCTTGCAGATAAAAGTTAGATTTTCTCTGACACTGGGCTCATGGCAGTGTAAAAAGACTGTGCACTGCAACACAAACAGGTAAACCTATGCAGATCGCTGATTTTAATCTCTGAATCTGGACTCCTATATAATATTCTCTCTCCCTGAAAGCACCAACAGGAACCTGGCCCTACACTACACTATCTCTCTATCTTTTCCCTCAGATTGCAGAATCAGGACTACCTCATGTATTTTACAATCTCTCCCTATTAGCAACAGCAACAGCCAAGATCCTCTCCCTATCTATTCTGAAGCAGAGTGACATGTGTGCTGTGTGCCTCTAGCTTATATAGAAGCTGGGTCACATGTTGCACTGACCAATCACAGCCATGCCATTAGTAGGCATGGCTATGATGGCCTCTAAGGGCACACCAGCTAATCAAAAGGTGATTGGCTGGCCCCTGAAGCATTTCTAAATGCGTAATTAGATTGCCGAACCCGAACCCGAACCCGGACTTTTGCGCAAAGTCCGGGTTCGGGTTCGGGAAAAAGCTAAAGTTCGGTACGGACCCGAACTTTACAGTTCGGGTTCGCTCAACACTATTAGGGTCTTTTTTTATTTTGGGGTCAGCAACATGAAACTGGCACAGACAAAGCTGCCCTTTGTTTGTAGCACATCACCACAGTCTCGTGCAATACAGTTTATTGCACCAAATAACCACATTAAGTGCACCAAAGCACCACATTCTCACACACTTGTGAATGGGGCCAACTGCAATTACACATTTGATTGCATTTGGTCATACAGTGATTACGCATGGATAATTAGCCCCAGATGCAAACTGCGTCCAGGGCCAGTTAACCGATTAGATGCAAATGGCCACAAATAGCTGTAGGTGTTGTCAGCCTCCCATTGCTTTGAATAGGGCTTCCCGTCCAGAGTTATTTGCTGGGAAATGGGTTGAGTTTGCCTTGGGTAATCACAGTTGTGGTCTAAAAAATCTGGTTACATAATGTGTATTAATAGCACAATATTTTTTGGGTACTGTCTGTGAAATAATAAACTCAAATTTGTATTTCTTGACCAAATTTGCCTTGTTTCTACCCCTTAATTTGCAGTCTAATGAAGCAGATTACATAATGCACATCAACTGTACAATGTTTCCGGCTATTGCATGTGAGCTAATACTAATTTCTCCTGTCCAAACTGCAGCCTAGTCAAGCTGCCTATAAAATGTGCATTGACTGTATAAAATGTCTAGTTATTGTCTGTGAAATAGTTCACACCGCAGCCTAATCAAGCTGCTAACATACCGTGCAGTGACATTACAAAGTTTCTGTCTACTGTCAACCTACCTCATTTCTCCCTATTAAATTGCAGCCTAGTCAAGCTGCTTATGCACTGAGAATTGCTGTATAAAATGTATGTCTATTGTCTAAAAATATTACACTAATTCTTTTAACAATAAAAACACCCATGTCTTTCCCTCTTACACTGCAGGCTAAGCTGATTATATACTTTGTAGTGATTATACAATATTCAGAATTTTATCTTTGAAATAATACACTCTAATTTTTATTTCATGATTTAAACTGCCTTGCTTCTCCCTCTTACATTACAATGCGGTCTAATAATGTTGCTTACATACATTAGTATCTTAAAGTGGAAATAAACCTTTGAATGTCCTTTTGGGAGAAAATGCTATGTAGCTTAAGGAAATTAGGGTTAGAGAGAAGGGAGGATTCTTACGTTAATGCTGCTGATGTGTGTCTTGCAGCCTCTTCACAGCCTCTCCACATGCACTGTCTACATATGACCAGAAACAAGAAGTTTTCTCCACTGTCCTGTATTTGTGCCATTCATATACTTGTACTGAGTGCTGAAACAAGCCTTTCAGTCTGCATCCGGTGTGTGTACAAACACTATCTTATTTCTAACAAATACATACCTAAGACCCGGTTCACACAGGTGCGACTCAGGACGAGACTTCAGGTCTCCCCGAGTTGCCCCAAGTCGCGCTATTTTTAAAACGAATTGAAGTGAATAGAGATGTTTTAATGTACACGACTGCAGTCGCTCCGACTTCAAAAAAGGCTCCTGTACTACTTCAATCAGACTTCTAGACGACCTGTAGGCAACTTGTACCTTGATTTCAATGGAAGTCGCTTAGAAGTCTGATCACTGTTCATTTTGAAGGCAACTTTACAGGAAGCAGAAAGGAATTTACCCAGAAGTCACAAGGAATTTACTTCAAGTCGTGTTGTTAATGACCTCAAGTCGCGCTGAAGTCTCCTCCAAGTCTTCTGAAGTCTCCTCCAAGTCTCGCTGTGATTCATGCTCAAGTCGTGTCTGAAGTTGCTTCTGGAAGTCGTGTTGAAGTCGTGTTGCCCCTGTGTGAACCGGCTCTAAAGTCTACCTTTTGAATATTTTGGAAATAGTTAAGGATACAGACATGGGAGGGAAATTGGGGAATGTGAGGCTGTGATTTTGACATTTTATAAAACTTTTTAAACAATACCGTGTGGTACTGCAAAAAAAAACCTCACAAACTATACTATTATTTCTTAAGCTGTAATGAATCAGATTTGGGTGCTGCTGCTGTATTTAAATTTAGGAAATATTGTAACAGTAAAAAAACAATTACACAAAATATGACGACATGGCCCATGAGAATCCAACTCTTCCGTAACACAGTGTACAGCTAAAAAGCATCTCCCAAGCGTTTAATTGAAAGTGTTGCTTTTTTTATTAGCCATGCAGTTTTTAAACTTTATGATGGGTTTAACAAAGCCCTGTAAACCAAACCCAGGAACCCATTCCTATTTATAAACTGCATGTGGGACACTTACCAAGAAAAGGAGTAAAACGATATTTCGATAGTATCATTATAGACAACGCTTCTTCAGGTTATTCCGTACTTCATAGGCGACATGTGGAATTTGTACCAAGTGTTAGAACAGTATATCTATAATTTCAGTATAGAGCAAAGTGTTTAAATTATATCATTACAGTCTCAGTATAGACAATACTGCTCCAGGTTAGTCCAAACTTTATAGGCTGCATACAGAACATGTACCAAGCAAATCGTTAGACTGTAGACTGTAGACTCTCAGGATCTCAACACCATCCTGGAGCCCAAAAGCCAAATGTTTTTCCAGGATTTGGCTCCAGCTCTAGGCAGACACTGTGCAGCAGACTGATCTCCTGCTCTGCAAATTTTGCATAGTTCCGACAGCAGAAGGAAGACGAGGGTGGCGCTGGACAATGGAACTATAGTGCAAGGTAAGTGTCCACTGACACCAATGTTTCCCAGATTCCACTGAGCACAATTGTCCCCCCAACCGCTTGCTGAGGACAGTTGTTCCTTCCATTTTCATTCTGAGAACAATTGTTCCTCTCACTGTGTACTCGGCACAATTGTTCCCCCAGTCCCCACAGAGGATAAATGCTTACCTACTAAGCAATTATTGCACACCCATTAGATTCTGGCACGCATACTTTTTTTCTTTTTCCTTGTACTGATTGACACCAATCCTTTTTTTGTCACCAACTCCTGCTGACCACCTCTGTGTTCTCACTCTCACTTACCACCAACATCAGGGCATTTCTCTTTCCAGGGACCAGCAATGTCAGGACATTCTTTCTCCCACAAACACCAATTCCGGCATTTTTTTTATTTCCTACTACTAACACTGGAACGTTTTTTATCTCCCACTCACTGTCAACAGTGAGCATTGTTCTAGCCTCTAATCATGGCAGCATATGTTTACAAAAAAAGGTGAGGGGAGCAAAAAGAAAAGGTTTCCAGGTCTCAAGAAATCAACAATGCCCACTACATCCATAGAGTCCATGTTTTATCAAAATTTGTGAGTTTTGAAGCATACATGTGACTTTGTCATTTACCATGCTCCAGTTTAACTTAGGATTGACAACGTCATTAGGTGCAGTTGATTGTTTCCAGTATTTTTGGGATTGCTACTTTGGCAGGTAAGATTAGGTGTGTACTTCTTATGCTTGTTTTGTACAATGGAAAGTGATTTATGTACTTTATGTATGCAGAGAACAATGTTGGGCTCTGAAAAAACAAAAGTGAGTGAAAATGTCCAAATTGGGCCCAATTAGCCATTTTCCCACCCCAGTGTCATGTGACTCTTTAATGTTACAAGGTCTCAGGTGTGAATGGGGAGCAGGTGTGTTAAATTTGGTGTTATCACTCTCACTCTCTCACACTGGTCACTGGAAGTTCAACATGGCACCACATGGCAAAGAACTCTCTGAGGATCTGAACAAAAATAATTGTTGCTCTACATAAAGATGGCCTAGGCTATAAATAATAAGATTGCCAAGACCCTGAAACTGAGCTGTAGCATGGTGGCAAGACCATACAACGGTTTAACAGGACAGGTTCCACTCAGAACAGGCCTCGCCATGGTCAACCAAAGAAGTTGAGGGCACGTGCTCAGCGTCATATCCAGAGGTTGCCTTTCGGAAATAGACGAATGAGTGCTGCCAGCATTGCTGCAGAGGTTGAAGGGGTGGGGAGTCAGCCTGTCAGTGCTCAGACCATATGCCGCACGCTGCATCAAATTGGTCTGCATGGCTGTCATCCCAGAAGGAAGCCTCTTCTAAAGATGATGCACTATAAAGCCTGCAAACAGTTTGCTGAAGACAAGTAAAGTAAGACCATGGATTACTGAAACCAGGTCCTGTGGTCTGATGAGACCAAGATAAACTTATTTGGTTCAGATGGTGTCAAGCAAGTGTTGTGGCAAACAGGTGAGGAGAAAAAAGACAAGTGTGTCTTGCCTACAGTCAAGCATGATGGTGGGAGTGTCATGGTCTAGGGCTGCATGAGTTCTGCCGACATTGGGAAGCTACAGTTCATTGAAGGAACCATGAATTCCAACATGTACTGTGACATACTGAAGCAGAGCATGATCCCCTCGCTTCAAAGACTGGGCCACAGGGCAGTATTCCAACATGATAATGACCCCAAATACACCTCCAAGACGACCACTGCCTTGCTAAAGAAGCTGAGGGTAAAGGTGATGGACTGGCCATGCATGTCTCCAGACCTAAACCCTATTGAGCATCCTCGAAGGGCAGATGGAGGAGCTCAAGGTCTCTAACATCCACCAGCCCTGTGATGTTGTCATGGAGGAATGGAAGAGGACTCCAGTGGCAACCTGTGAAGCTCTGGTGAACTCCATGCCAAAGAGGGTTAAGGCAGTGCTGGAAAATAATGGTGGCCACACAAAATATTGACACTTTGGGCCCAATTTGGACATTTTCACTTTGGGGTGTACTCACTTTTGTTGCCAGCGATTTAGACATTGATGGCTGTGTGTTGAGTGTTTTTAAAGGGACAGCAAATTTGCACTGTTATACAAGCTGTACACTCACTACTTTACATTGTAGCAACGTGTCATTTCTTCAGTGTTGTCACATGAATAGATATAATAACATATTTACAAAAATGTGAGGGGTGTACTGACTTTTGTGAGATACTGTATATGTACACAGGAGCAGCGATATTTGCTAATAACATACCAGGATTGATTTACAAAATTGGACAGTGCAAAATCTGGTGCAACTCTGCATAGAAACCAATCAACTTCCAGGTTTTTTCATCACAGCTTAATTGAACAAGCTGAAGTTAGAAGCACAAGTTGGCTACCATGCAGAGCTGCACCAGAAATTGCACTCTCCAGTTTTAGTAAATCAACCCCACTAAGGCTCTGCTTCCTGCTTTGCGGTGCTACACTATGGTTGTGCTATACTGGTCCTTCTCACAACTGACTAAAGATAATTTGTTTTGGCACAACCTTTCTTAATATCTTGTGAGCGGTTATACCGAGTGACTGAAATAGCTAATCTCTGTATTTAGTGGCTAGTCTAATTTACATAATAATAAAAAATAACAAACATCTAAAAATGTGAAAGTCACTCCCAACTTTAATTTAAACTGAACAAAGTTATGCAAAAAAATGTCCTTACTGAAAATACTGTATAGTTTCACTCTAACCTTGAAGTTTCACTGTTGGGTAGATTAGTTATTTGATGTCAAACAAATATGCCCTTTAATCTAACCATAAAAGAAAATGAACACACTTTCATGTGTACTATGTGTTAAAGTAAGGTGTTAAATGTTGATATCTTTACATAATTGATTGTAGTGTATACAATTACTGTATAAAACAACAGAGGATCAAAGAGACATTAAATACTTAAGTCTCTGCTATATCTTCAGTATTTACAGCATTACATTTAAAAACATAAATGTATAAATAGTTCTTAAAACTAAGTAATGTTTACATTTTGATCATGTCTTTTAAACAATGTATTATTTTGAAAGAAACAGTTGATTCAAATTCAATTCTATAACACAATTTTAGAATTGCATTAATTTTATTTATTATTTTTTCTATATGGATTCTCTTTAACGTTGTTACACAAACCCCTATAATAAACCATAAAGCATGTTTGCAGAGAGTAACAAACTAATATCCCTAATGATAAAGTAATTATATTATATAATTGATGCTAAATTTGCATATTCATTGGCTTTTTGGATTACATACTAGCCTATGTTTACAAATAAGCTATTAGAGATAATAAGTAGTTAATTGTACCTCATTATGATGTCTCAAATAGTTATTCCTCTTTGCAAACTGAGTTTATGGGGTAGTTTACTGATCATTTTAACCATATGTGAGTACATTTTTCATTGAAATTGTTATTAAATTAATGGTGAGAAATTATGGCAGGGGATTTTTTTGGCATCTTCTTATGTTAAATCATAAAAGAAAATGTGGATTGTCATGATATTTTACTGCAGTTTAATATTCATGCGCCATGCAAAAAAATTATAATAATAATATGTACAGTATAGGTTATTATTATTTTACTATTATTATGCTGCCACTGAGAATGTAACACATTTATATCATGTGACATCCTGGCTTGTATATTTGAAAATATCATGTGGTCAATTGGGAGAGCAAATGTCAGTCAATATAAGCCATACAATAAATTGGCAATATGTGCCAGACATTTGTTGATTGGTATATGATAATTATTAAAGTACTATTATTAGTATTTTATGTGATAATTCAATTATTCCTATAATATTATTATTATTTTCAATGTGTTGCCATATATATCAACAAAACAGACATATATATTAAAATAAAATAAAACACATCTTAGCAGAAAAATGAATTAATTGCATTAAGTCCCAAATTATATAATAGTATTTTATATTCATAATTTTATAATATCTGAATGGTTAAAAAAATGTTTTTAACTGTGATATGAAAGTGGTATGCTTTAAATAAGCTAACACACTTCAGCAAATAACAATTAAAAGCAAGGCCTTATATACTCAAAATTAAAATGCTACCAAACATAAAATATATTTCCTCAGTCGCTTACAAAAACAGAATATAATATAATATAATAATTATAATATAATAATTATTTGTTTTGTGTAAGAAGAGTCATATTATATTATAACTGAAATTCCAAGATTATAATGTGACTAATATATGTATATGTATATATATATATATATATATATATATATATATATATATATATATATGTGTGTTATATACTGGTCAATACTTACTGACCAAAATTCAGTTGCTACATTAAAGTAATATAATAACAGTATGCTCCCTGTGTATTTTTTATATTGTATATTTTAGTTTCTGTTTATTTGATCCTATCAACAGATTATTATACCTGAATTAAATCATGCATATTTAGCTGATAAGATTTTTAGCATGTGTTACTAACATGAAAGGACAACATGACACCTGACAGTTACCTTGGCAGTCTTTGATTTTGAGGTCAATGACATGAAAGGTAATAGATGTAAATATGGACCCTTTTTATCTAACCATATAAAAAATGAGTGAAACCTAAGGACCTCACTTCAGTCTTGCAGATCTTCTGAGGAACATCTCCTGAGACATTACAAATCAAGAAAAGGTGCAGAAGATCTCAGAAGAAATGACCTGGCTGAATGCCATCCTCTACCTCACAACCATCTCCATGGTACAGGGATTGCCAGCTTTTATGCAAGGAAACCAAAGAAGAATTCCTCTTCAACAATCTAACCATGAATTAAGAACTTCAAGCAGTCTTGATGGACAACCAAACTCTCAAAAGATGAAGTACTCACCTTTCATGATGCAGCTCTATCAGACCCTTATTATGGGGAACGACACAGGTCTGTCCAGCTTCGAGCATTCCATTCTTCAAGATTCAGACACAGTCCTAAGCCTTACTGCCAAAAGTAAGTACAAATCTGTTACAATATACTGTATTTTGTCATATCCCATGCTGCTTTATGTATTACCTTAATGTAATGGCAGTTTTACTCTTGATGGACTAGATTATTTTCTACGGAAGAGGCATAGAACAGTTTCAATGCCTGCTTTTTACGTCAGGCATTTCAATTAAGAGAAATGTAATTTCTTATAGCTGATTATTTAACAATAATAGAACTAATTTTAAAAGTAAAAGTGTTTTTGTAGTTTCTCTGTCTTCCCTGAAACACCCCTCAAATGACTCATATATGACAAATTTACCTTAGCCGTTTCACATACATTGCCTACTACCTAAAGATTTATTTTAAATGGTAAATATAATTTTAAAGGATACTGTTTTGCATTATGTAATAACTATGTTTGTCTGTTTATAATTAGAATGATATTTATGTTGTATATTTTGTTGTTTTATTTAACCAGGATGCACCAAGATGGACAATCATCGATCACTCTACTTTGACATATCCTCTCTCTCAAGCAGTAATGAGATTCAATTGGCAGAGTTAAGGATTCAACTTTCTCCTTCAGAGAAAACACAAGATATGATAATGCATATCTACCACAGAAAACAAAGTTCCAAGAGGCTGTTTCTCAAGTCCTTTCCCATTGGTTCCTCTGTAGCAAAAGGTGGCTCCTGGAAAGTCTTCAACCTCACCAAAATTTTGAATACTTATCTCCACCTTCATCAAAATTCTGATTATGAGCACTTCATGGGGGATGGAGGCTCATCTCAGAGGGATCATGAGAACAGTTGCACAGACATATCTACTGACAGGGTCATATTGATGGTGTTCACCAAGGACAACCCTTCTGATAATGTCAATGGATATCCCAACCTCATCCAAACAGTGGAGTCTTCTAAACACGTGATGACACCAGAAGTAACAAGCGAACACGGTATCAAAAAGCACAGGAAGAACAGAAATGCAAAACACAGCATCATAATGAACAACTTTCCATCCCAAACCATGGATAATGGAAATGGAAAACCCTTGTGCAGAAGGGTTGATATGATGGTGGACGTTGAGAAGTTCGGGTGGGGGGATCTGGTTATCTACCCAAAGAAATTTAATGCCTACAGATGTGAAGGAGCCTGTCCCATTCCCTTGAGTGAGACCTTCAAACCAACCAACCATGCCTACATTATGGTAAGTGTCTTTTTTTTCCCACTGATAAATGTCTTTGCCTTTTGCAAGTATTTCTAAATATTGGGTGCCATTCAGTATTTTCTAATAATGGGTGCCATTAGACTGACAGCAGTCCAGCAGTAAATGATCGGTTGGCAACTGAAGAAAATAAGTAGTACTTTCATATTATGTGTAGCGGGGTTCTCAATTTAGTGGGATACACCTGGGGGTAGTGTGACCCAAGTGTGTAATTGTGTTAGGGTTCAGACCCCTTTTTGTTATTCGTGGAGGATTGGGTGGTGTAATATTCTCCTTGACCACTGGGTGTCAGTGTACCTACTGGCTCAGGGTAGAATCACTACCGGAGTGCTACCCTTCTTTGTCCCTTCCTGGAGATGGTACGGCCGGGGCGGGGAACCCGCTGTGGTATCGAAGGGAGGAGATAAAAGGGGGAGACGCCCTCGCCACAAGGTTTTTTTCGGGGGATCATCTCTTCACGCACCCAGGCACCTTAGGCCTGGGTGCGGGCGGTTCAAGGTTCCGGCCTAGGCGCCTTAGGCCAGGCCGGAATGAAGATGGAGTCCATCTCAGGCACCTTCAGCCTGGGGTGAGGTACTATTCAGGAGGCCTGGGACCTGGTGACTCCGACTGGGTTCCGCGAGGGTGAAGTTGCTCCAGGGCGCCCCCTTGCGAGGGGACCCGCATCTGAGGTGAGGAGGCTGGGGAGGTCACTCGTTCGAAGACCCGGTGTAGTGTCAACCCGGTGACGGATGGGCCTTCGGTAACTCCCTTGGAGGACATCTTCCCCTGATAGGGGCCGCAATGCAATGGAGGTATTCATGTCAAGACTCCTACAACCCTTGGTCATAGCACAGGGGGTGTGGGGACCCAGATCAGTATAGTGCCTCGACCTGCTCATCCCACCGTATCATGCCATCGCATTGCCTGTATGTGGAGATACGAAATAAACCAACAGTTGGACTGTGATCGGTGTATGGACTCTGTTAATGGGAGCAAAGGGTGGTTCGGTGGTTTCTGCACGACAGACTCGGTACATGTTCAGGACACACCGGCCCGAGGAAACATCAGGTATTGGCCTTCACCTCGCCCGCCGTTATGGGGAGGACATGGGCCGTAGCGCACCTCACTCTGTCGCGTGACATACCCCTAGCTAAAGAGGACGGGGTGAGGGGGTGGCTACATATATAATGCATGTAACTTTTTGGATCCTTAGAGGAATGTCAGCTAGCTTAACTCCTTAGGGCAGGCATGTCAAACACAAAAATGTGGAGTCCAAATTTGGATAAACCCTATAAAGGGCAGCATTTAATGGAATTTCTGTTACAGTTTATGTTTAGGGATCGGCATGCCAATTAAAAAGCCTTTTTTTTATAGTTGAAACTGATTTTTGTAGGTTGCAAAAATGTAATTCACCTGACTGTAAAATAATGCTATGTTCAATTTAAATACTCACATTGGTTAAGGACCACAAGAAAGAAGTAGATGGGATGCATCCAGCCCAACCAGTTTTACATCTACTTTATGAAAAAGTTAGATATATCAATTGTTACTGTAATTTATGGGTTGTTTAATATGTGTGTTTCATCCTTTTCTGGTAGATTTGGAAATTAAAAAATGTTTTGTTTGTTTTACAGAGTTTGGTGAAGCTATTCAATTCAGATAAAGTTGAATGTGCTTCCTGTGTCCCGGTGAAGATGAGACCTTTGTCCATACTGATGTATGAGGAGGGAGAAGTGGAAATGAAACACCACGAAGATATGATTGTAGAAGAATGTGGATGTCATTGAGGAACTGCTAAAGCATATGTCACATGTATTAAATAGATGCAGAGTAATCAGTGACTTTAAAGGAATAATGGCACTTTGTAGTGTCTGGTGAAAGGCCTGCTGAACTCTGATTAGAGCTAAAAAGAGTCTGAAAACTGGAGCCAGAGGAAGAAAATAAACACTTTAATTGCTGGCCTGCACTACTGACCTGGACTGGAGATAAAACTCAGCTGATAAAGGGCAAATACTTTTTTTAAAAAAGAATACGTTTTTATTGTTTAAAATACAGTATATTATATACAGTAAAACCTTGGATTGCGAGCATAATTTGTTCCAGAAACATGCTTGTAATCCAAAGCACTTGTATATCAAAGCGAATTTCCCCATAAGAAATAATGGAAACTCAAATGATTCGTTCCACAACCATTTATTCATAGGTCTTTCAGTTTATAGTACATATAAAAAGATTATAGCAATGTAATAGGTTGTGTAACCCAAAAATGTCCATCCATAAATGGAAGCCTCCACAAGGGATTAGAAGCAAAATCCAGCAGGAGATAGAGTATAAAAGAGAAGAGAGGTGCCTCTAAGTGTAGCAATATGTTGCTAAATGTTATAGCTTCATTAAATGTAACCATATTGCTACACTTAGAGGTGCCTCTCTTCTCTTTTATACTCAGTTGTGACATGACGCTACTTGTATATCAAGACATCGCTTGTATATCAAGTCAAAATTTATTAAAACATTTTGCTTGTCTTGAAAAACCAAGGTTTTACTGTAATTTATAGTACATTTATTGTATAATTATTACAAATTAAAATATATTGTTCTTAATACATCTGTTTCATTTTGTTTATTGTTTGTTTGATAGTACTAATTAAGCAATGGGAGCTCAAGCTTAACAGTAGAGCCACTAAAATGTTTTAGATAAGACTTGTGCAGAAAATGGTGGGTTTTGACTTTAATACTCAGACTTAAAGAGTCCTTGTCACAAACTTAAAAACGTGCAGGAAACCAAACTCAAAAGAAATAAAATATTTAAAATGCTTACTTGCAGTGTTTTCCATGAGACTGTAGACAGCAATGAGCAATAAAAGAAAGACCACAAACGAGTTGTGGAGCTTAAAATGGCTGCTGCCTCTTTATTATTGGTATTAAAATTTTAAACATAACAAAAAACAATACATAAATATAAGCTGTATCAATAAATAATAAATAATCTCATCACAACAGGGTTGTAATTATAGCAAAACCCTTTATTAACTGTCCCCCACAAACCTGGCTCAACCACCCCAAACCGTGGCCATCTCCACAGCAGTTTGTAAATTGGGGTTGAGGACTCTACTTTGCAGATCATTAAGAACTTTGGTACATACTCGAGTATCCATATTAACTGGGACAAATCAATATTATTTCCACTCTCCCCAAGGGTGCTTGAAAGTCAGAAATTACATTTAAATATTTGGGAGTTGTGATACAACAAGATCTAAATTCCTATGTCTCGGATAACATTTAACCCCTCTTGAATCACTTTCATAGCCAATTTTTGGCCTGGTTGTCTCTTTCCCTTAGTACCTTAGGATGTGTTAACCTATTAAAGATGGTTTATTTACCCAAATTTCTATACTTTTTTAGACAATCACTAATTCCTATCCCCAAATCCTTCTTTAATAAGTTGGACGGTATCCTGTCCCCATCTCTCTGGGCTGTCATGTTCTTCCCTATATCTCCCAATTAATCGTGGAGGATTGGCGCTGCCCAATTTTATGTGGTATTATTGGGCAGCAGTACTGGTAACAGCAAGGTGGTGTTTTTCTCAGCCCCGAGACAATGTGCAGTGATTCTGAATGCAGCATTGCTGGGCTCCTACGCTGAGCTCAGTAACCCCGCTATTTCTACCCCAATGAAGATGACTTTAAAGGTTTGGGCCCAGGCCAGAGCTCAATATCAATCTGCCAACGTCTGTTCCCATTACACTCCACTGTGGGGACAACCCAGCACTCCTGAACTTACGTTCAGTATTAGACCCTTCTTTTTGGGCTAGATACGGTATTAAGGTGTTACGACACATTATGCCTCAGGGCATCCTACCCTCGTTTGATAAACTTAAACGTATTTACCACCTACTGAACTCTATGTTTTTGTATTTCCTACAACTGAGACATGCTACTGCGGCCCAATTCCCTAGACCAATTACTCTTCAGAGGGATCATCTAGAGAGTATGCTTCTTTGTGAGGATCTTCCCAACCCACTACCTTCTCTGTACTCACATTTGTCCACACTGTCTACTCCCCGCACACTGAAATTATGTGAGAGGTGGCATGCTAACCTTCCTTTGCTTTCTAAAGATGAATGGGTGGACTGCCTGCTAAAATTTGTTCCCACTATGATATCCGTAAGGGATCGGTTCCTCCAGCTGAAATTTGTCCACGGAGTATACTATACCCCACAATGGCTTGCCGCTATATATCCTAATAGATCAGATACTTGTCTTTGTTGTGACCCCACGACTGGTTCTTACTTCATCTTTTCTGGACATGCGCTAAAATTTGCACCTATTGGCAAAGCGTGGTGGATACCATTAATGCCCTGGGTATCCTAGTTATACCCGTGGATCCTCTTATTTGGTTACTGGGTCTTACAGATATATTGAATGCCTCCAAACATATTAAACTATTTGTGTTTTATCCCTGTTTTTATCCCTGAAAGTGCCGCCACCTTTTTCTTTTCTACATGTTGATTTGGATGTGGACCAGGCAGACACCTGGGTTCATACAGCAGCCAAGGACCTTTGCTGGGTGTGAGAGTGTTTTTTTTTAGCTCCTTTTTCTTCTTTTCTTTTTGGCTGTTTTCATAGATTTTTTTCCCCTTTTATGATCTTTTCCTTTGATGATACTTATATTTACATGGAAATTGATTGATTTATGCCTTTATTTGCACATATAGGGGCTGATTTACTAATAACAGTGCGCTGCGCTGGTTCTAACCTTAATTGGTGCGCCGGATAACTCCTTCACTTGGCGCAGGAACCAGCGGCGCACTGTTATAGTAAATACAAATGTCAGCAGCGCTCTATTGAAAATGAATGGTTCCCTATGGGAGCCCATTGATTTGAATAGATGTCACCGGGGAAGTCGGATGAAGCGGATCCGACTCACGGGGCGACTCGTGTGCCGGCTGACACAGGGACAGTGCGACTTTGCGAGGCAACTTGGACACGACCTGAGCGTGAAGCAGCCGCTCAAGTCGTGTCCTAGAGGCGACTAGCTGGCCGAGAATGTCTCCAGCGCGATGGCATCGCGCTGGTTCTCGGCAGCCTCGCTGTCCCGTGTTTGGTATGAATCATGAAGGGGAACTCCACGCCAAATTTTAATGAAAAAAACGGCATAGGTTCCCCTTCAGGAGCATACCAGGCCCTTAGGTCTGGTATGGATTTTAAGGGGAACCCCCTAAGCCAAAAAAACGGCATGGCGTGGGGGTTCCCCCAAGATCCATACCAGGCCCTTAGGTCTGGTATTGATTTAAAGGGGAACCCCTAAGCTGAAAAAATGGCGTGGGGGTCCCCCCAAAATCCATACCAGACCCTTAGGTCTGGTATGGATTTAAAGGGAAACCCCCCTTAGGACGGCTCCTTATCATGTTTCCTAACTAAACGCGTATAGACGCAAATCTGGTAAAACGCGGCATGCAAACGCCACAAAGCGCGCCTTTCTAAACGCTGCTTTCAAACTTAGTTCTGAACACTTTGCACCAGCGTCCCGTGTACGTGGGGCCTAAAAACACCTATGCCATTTACAGCTCAAAAACGCCATGGTGGCCATGAGGCCATAGGCTAAAATGGAGAGACGTTTTTAAGCTGCAAAAAACGCTCAAACAAGCGGCTTGAAAAACGTCCGTGTGCATGTAGCCTTATATTAACCACTTGCGCACTGGCCACTTAAACCCCCTTCCTGCCCAGACCAATTTTCACATTTCAGCGCTGATGCACTTTGAATGACAATTGCGCGCTCATACAACACTGTAACCCAATGAAAATGTATTATTTTTTGGCACACAAATAGAGCTTTCTTTTGGTGCTATTTGATCACCTCTGCGTTTGTTTTTTTTTTCAATAAATACAAAAGACCGAATTAAAAAATAAAAAAATAGATATTATAACCACTTCAGCACTGGGCCTATTCTGGCACTTCCCTCCTTCATGTAAAAATCATACATTTATGGCTATAAAATTACTTCAAAACCCCAAACATTATATATGTTTTTTTAGCAGACACCCTAGGGAATAAGATGGCGGTCATTGCAAATGTTTATCTCGCTCGGTATTTGCGCAATACATTTTCAAACGCCTTTTTTTTGGGGAATAAATGGTTTCATGAATGTAAAAAAAATTACAAAACAGTAAAGTTAGCTCAATTTTTTGGGATATTGTGAAAGATGTTGTTATGCTGAGAAAATAGATACCTAACATGTCACGCTTTAAAATTGCGCAAACTCATGGAATAACACCAAACTTCAGTACTTAAAAATCTCCCTAGGCGATGCTTTGAAATTTTTTACATGTTACCATTTTGGCATTACAGAGGAGGTCTAGTGCTAGAATTGTTGCATTCGTTCTAACGCACGCAGCAATACCTCACATGTGTGGTTTGAACGGCGTTTACATATGTGGGCGGGACTTACGTGTGTGTTCGCTTATGAGCGCGAGCTACCGGGGACATGGGTGTTTTTTCTTTTTTTTGATTATTTTTCTTTTTGTTTTTTCCTTTTTTGTATTTCTTACTCTTTTTTTACCTTTTTTGTTTTTTGAATCACTTTTTTTTCTATTACAAGTAATGTAAACATCCCTTGTAATAGGAATCTCTTGTGACAGGTCCACTTTATGGAGAGATGCAGGGTCAATAAGACCCCACATCTCTCCTCCAGGCTGGAAAGCATGAGATCGGTCAAACAAATTCACCAATCTCATGCTGACAGCCGAGATCACAGCTTGGATTACATACGGGAACCCGGCGTGATGTCATAAAGTCGCGCCCTGGCCTCCGACGGTCATAGAGATGACTGGTGAGCATCTGGTCCCCATTCATCGCTATGCTTCCCATCCGGCACCAGCCAAATCATTCTCCGAGCCCAAGATGGCACGGGAGAGCCCGGAGAAGCACCGGATGGCGGCGGGAGGGGGGGGGTCGTCCCCTCCCGCCGCCTATAAGAACGATCAAGTGGCAGAATTGGCACTATGATAGTTTTTATCGTGCACAGAATCGCCGGCTGAAAAGAATGATATCCGAATGATGCCTGCAACTGCAGGCATCATTCAGATGTCACCGCACGAAGCCAAGGACGTCATTTGACGGTGGGCGGTAGGAAAGTGGTTAATATTTCGAAAATTTAGACAAAAGGTAATTTTACTCCTTCATTGATGTACACTGATGAGACTGCACTGATGGGCTGCACTGATAGGCACCAATAAGTTGGCAAGGGTGGGCACTGAGAGGTGGCATTGCTAGTTGGCACTGGTGGGCATTGAGAAGTGGCACTGCTAGGTGGCAATGATAGTTGGCAGTGATGGGCACTGATAGGCAGCACTGCTAGGTGGCACTGATTGGCAGCAGTGGTGGGCATTGATAGGTGGCACTGGCAGGGGCTACTGATTGTTACCGATGACGCAGAATTGCCTCTTCCTCTTCGGGCCCGATGTCCCTTGCACATAAGCCAGTGATTGCCTTTTTTTTATGCTCACGCTGTCAGCACAAGGAGAAAACAAAAACCATTACCCAGCTTTTGTTTACATCACGTGATCAGCTGTCATTGGCTGACAGCTGATCACATGGTAAAGGGCAGGGATCGGCCCCTTACTTGGATCTGTCATCACCCGAGTCTCAGTGACTCGGTGACCACAGCGTGCGCGAAGGGGACGACGTTTATTGACGGACTCCCGGCAATTGAGAACCGTGCTGTGGCTGGCGATCAGTTATAGCGCTGATCTCAAGTGATTCCGTCCCCACCTCTTCCCCTGTGGCCTGCCAGGTTGCATGCTCGAGATAAAGGGTCTGGTGTGGATTTTTAGGGGGACCCCCACGCTATTTTTTTTATTTTGCGGGGTTCCCCTTAAAATCCATACCAGACCTGAAGGGCCTGGTATGGATCTATAGGGGGACCCCCACGCTATTTTTTTTTAAGTTTGGCGGGGTTCCCCTTAAAATCCATACCAGACCTGAAGGGCCTGGTATGTATCTATAGGGGGACCCCCACTCTATTTTTTTTTTTAAGTTTGGCGGGGGTTTTCCTTAAAATCCATACCAGACCTGAAGGGCCTGGTATGGATTTTGGGGGAACCCCCACGCCATTTTTTTTTTCATTTTGGTGGGGGGGTCCCCTTTGAATCCATACTAGACCCAAGGGCCTGGTATGGACCTGGGGGGGGACCCCACGCTGTTTTTTTTTTTTTAGAGCAGGCAATGTTTATTTCTTTTACATTTCCTTTAACAACCAGCTATAAGCAGGTTAAAAAAAAATTGCTGCAAATTCGCGGTACTTGCGTTTTGGATGCGGGTCCATTGAATTCTATTACATCCAAAACACTGTTTTTGGCCTTGAAAAAAAAATCTGCAGTTGCGTTTAAACTCGTTTTTCACAAAGCGTAAAAATGCCTTCAGACGCCAAAGATTTCCACGTTTCAGACGCGGTACCGGCGTTTAGACGCATTTTAGTTTAGAAGCGTTTTTAAAGGTGACCTATTTTTTTACATTGATAAACTCAAAAGTTAGGGCAAATGAGGAAAAAACATTAAAAATATATATATACCGGTATATAAAAAAAAAATGCAATTGCTTCCATTGCATTGTGGACAATCCACAACTTGGGGCAGGTGACGTGGCATATGAACAATCCACAACTTGGGGCAGCTGACGTGGCAAATGGACAATCCACAACTTGGGGCAGCTGACATGGCAAGTGGACAATCCACAACTTGGGGCAAGTGACGTGGCAAGTGACACGCTAAATACAACTACACTGCTGCTCTCTCAGCTGCTCATACCCACTCTGGTCTCAAAAAATAGCTGAAATCGTTAATAATACTCTTTTTGGAGCTTAGGGCGGCTCCTTATCATGTTTCCTAACTAAACGCGTATAGACGCAAATCTGGTAAAACGCGGCATGCAAACGCCACAAAGCGCGCCTTTCTAAACGCTGCTTTCAAACTTAGTTCTGAACACTTTGCACCAGCGTCCCGTGTATATGGGGCCTAAAAACACCTATGCCATTTACAGCTCAAAAACGCCATGGTGGCCATGAGGCCATAGGCTAACATGGAGAGACGTTTTTAAGCTGCAAAAAACGCTCAAACAAGCGGCTTGAAAAACGTCCGTGTGCATGTAGCCTATATTAACCACTTGCGCACTGGCCACTTAAACCCCCTTCCTGCCCAGACCAATTTTCACATTTCAGCGCTGATGCACTTTGAATGACAATTCCGCGCTCATACAACACTGTAACCCAATTAAAATGTATTCTTTTTTGGCACACAAATAGAGCTTTCTTTTGGTGCTATTTGATCACCTCTGCGTTTTTTTTTTTTATATAAATACAAAAGACCGAGTTAAAAATAAAAAAATACTGGTAGATATTTTAACCACTTCAGCACTGGGTCTATTCTGGCACTTCCCTCCTTCATGTAAAAATCATACATTTATGGCTATAAAATTACTTCAAAACCCCAAACATTATATATGTTTTTTTAGCAGACACCCTAGGGAATAAGATGGCGGTCATTGCAAATGTTTATCTCACTCGGTTTTTGCGCAATACATTTTCAAACGCCTTTTTTTTGGAAATAAATGGTTTCATGAATGTAAAAAAAATTACAAAACAGTAAAGTTAGCCCAATTTTTTGGGATAATGTGAAAGATGTTGTTATGCTGAGTAAATAGATACCTAACATGTCACGCTTTAAAATTGCGCAAACTCATGGAATAACACCAAACTTCAGTACTTAAAAATCTCCCTAGGCGATGCTTTAAAATGTTTTACACGTTACCATTTTGCCATTACAGAGGAGGTCTAGTGCTAGAATTGTTGCACTCGTTCTAACGCACGCAGCAATATCTCACATGTGTGGTTTGAACGGCGTTTACATATGTGGGCGGGACTTATGTGTGTGTTCGCTTATGAGCGCGAGCTACCGGGGACATGGGTGTTTTGTTTTTTTTTTGATTATTTTTATTTTTGCTTTTTCCTTTTTTGCATTTCTTACTCTTTTTTTACCTTTTTTGTTTTTTGGATCACTTTTTTTCCTATTACAAGTAATGTAAACATCCCTTGTAATAGGAATCTATTGTGACAGGTCCTCTTTATGGAGAGATGCAGGGTCAATAAGACCCCACATCTCTCCTCCAGGCTGGAAAGCATGAGATCGGTCAATTTTTTTTACCAATCTCATGCTGACAGCCGAGATCACGGCTTGGATTACATACGGGAACCCAGCGTGATGTCATAAAGTCGCGCCCTGGCCTCCGACGGTCATAGAGATGACTGGTGACCATCTGGTCCCCATTCATCGCTATGCTTCCCATCCGGCGCCAGCCAAATCGTTCTCCGAGCCCAAGATGGCACGGGAGAGCCCGGAGAAGCACCGGATGGCACGGGAGAGCCCGGAGAAGCACCGGATGGCGGCGGGAGGGGGGGACGTCCCCTCCCGCCGCCTATAAGAACGATCAAGCGGCGGAACTGGTGCTATGATCATTTTTATCGTGCACAGAATCGCCGGCTGAAAAGAATGATATCTGAATGATACCTGCAACTGCAGGCATCATTCAGATGTCACCGCACAAAGCCAAGGACGTCATTTGACGGTGAGCGGTAGGAAAGTGGTTAATATTTCGAAAATTTAGACAAAAGGTAATTTTACTCCTTCATTGATGTACACTGATGAGACTGCACTGATGGGCTGCACTGATGGGCACCGATAAGTTGGCAAGGGTGGGCACTGAGAGGTGGCATTGCTAGTTGGCACTGGTGGGCATTGAGAAGTGGCACTGCTAGGTGGCAATGATAGTTGGCAGTGATGGGCACTGATAGGCAGCACTGCTAGGTGGCACTGATTGGCAGCAGTGGTGGGCATTGATAGGTGGCACTGGCAGGGGCTACTGATTGTCACAGATGACGCAGAATCGCCTCTTCCTCTTCGGGCCCGATGTCCCTTGCACATAAGCCGGTGATTGCCTTTTTTTATGCTCACGCTGTCAGCACAAGGAGAAAGCAAAAACCATTACCCAGCTTTTGTTTACATCACGTGATCAGCTGTCATTGGCTGACAGCTGATCACATGGTAAAGGGCAGGGATCGGCCCCTTACTTGGATCTGTCATCACCCGAGTCTCAGTGACTCAGTGACCACAGCGCGCGCGAAGGGGACGACGTTTATTGACGGACTCCCGGCAATTGAGGACCGTGCTGTGGCTGGCGATCAGTTATAGCTAGGATTGCCACCTCATCCCTTTAAACCCGAACACATATTAATTACACAGGTTCTGTGGCTGATTAAGGTGGTAATTAAACTCACTTGGGGCCTTATCTGCATTTAATTAGCCTCAGAACCTGTGTAATTCAAAGGTGTTCGGGTTTAAAGGGATGAGGTGGCAACCCTAGTTATAGCTCTGATCTCAAGTGATTAAACAGGGTCTAAATGGGCCATTGACATGCATCACAATTCAACTTAGGAATGTGTCTTTGCAAAGTTAAACTAAATGAAATCCTTTCTTATTTTTGCTTGGGGATAGAGTGCAGAGGGATTACAAGTCTAGACAGTTTTTCGGGATGTCTGCACCCCTGATAGGGTGAAGACAACTCCCAAATTTGGCCACTTTATCCTTCCAAATAATTCACTTCCTGTCACATAGCCACACAGGAAGTGAGGGGAAATCCCTACCAATGTCTTTCCTTGGGGACACACAGGTCAATCTAAATACTTTCCCTATTATGTACATTGCACTCCAGCATTTTGCGGGTTACACCCCAAATTATTAGTTTTTTTGGACTTTGGGGTTTATTTAATAAAGGCAAATCTACTTTGCACTACAAGTGCACTTGCTGGATATCCAAAAGGGAAATGCAAGCAAACAAAAAAAACACCATCTTTGCTTTTACATGATTGGATGTTACAATCACCAGTGATCCCTCAGATTTTCAGCAGCTACACTTTTACTGCAGAGTGGATTTGTCTTTACTAAACCCCAAACTACCCAATGATTTGGGGTGTACACAACAAAGTCCTAAAGTACAATTTGCTTAATGGGGACACTAGTTAGATTGATCTGTGTGCCCCCAAGAAAAGACATTGGTAGGGTTTTACCTTCACTTCCTGTGTGACAGGAAGTGAAGCCAATTTTACTACAAAGGGACACAAAGCCCAACCTTTAAAAAAATAAAAATAAAAACACAAGCAGGGGTTCTAACACTTACTTTGTTTCCCTCAAAATGCCCACAATTAGAATTGTATTGCCTTGAGCTATTTTTAAGTGCAGTGCTCTAAATCAGTGCTTCTCAAGTACCCCCAACAGGCCATGTTTGCAGGTTTTCCTTCATCTTGCACATGTGCTTTAAATCACAGTCAATGGTTTGGTATTTTGGACAGCAATTCTCCATGAGATAAATTCACAAAACATGTCCTGTTGGGGGTACTTGAGGACTGAGGCTGAGAACCACTGCAGTAAAAAAGGAAAATTGAATACTTACCGCTCTGTATTTTTCATTTCCTGGTGACTCTCCATGTCAGCACACAATTCATGTGTAGCGATACCTTCAACTAAGAGGGCCGCATATTTAGTTTGGGCCCTGAAGACAGCTCCGCCAACCCCCGGCAATCTACTCGACCCCCTACTGGCACAGTTAGTCTAGGGTAATATGTTTATATCTTATGCTCTATGATTAAATGCAAACACCAAGACAGTGATAGGAGAATAACGAATTTACTTTCTATGGCAATGGAAATCAACAGTGATAACAGATCATAAGAATCTATCTACAGAGCCCTGCAGCAATAGTCACACTATAACCATCAAGATATGGCGCACACGCGCCACGTGTAACAGTACTTCACTATGCACCCTATGGCGCAGCAACTAAATAAACTACCTAGATGGCCAGGCCTGACCATATAACTCAGTCTCTAGGAAGGGCAAAATTCTTCGCATGCAAGTCTTTAAACGGTGGTGCACATTTCAGGAACACATTTGTAATCCAAGGGGGGGGGGTAAAAACGCCAACACAGTACACTCCACTAAAGATCCATTCAACTCAGTTCTGCTTTGGATCTCACATGGGGAAAAGAACTCAAATAGGAACTGGTGGGCCACGGCAGTCTGTAGGCCTAACAATGATATAAAGTATTTGTGGATTGAGCAAGTGCTCGCTCACCCCTCCGGACGCGATCCCAGTCTGGGAACTTCCACCTGCTGTGTCTCCTCACACAGCTCTGCAGCAGTCTGGTCTCCGGCTCAGCAGCGGTTGAAGAAACCCGAGTCAGATGCCACCCAGGCTCGCGATGGGGTGGAAGGCTCTTTGGGTAACAGCGCAAGGCCCCAGGCTTCAGGCCTTGCACCACAGTGGATCCGCACAGGAAGGTCTCTCTCCCTTGAAGTCTCGTGTCCCAAAGAGGCCGAGCCCAGCCTCACCTCCTCCTTTTATAACCCCTCCCATGAGTCTCTGGGGTGGAAACATTGCCGAAAGGGATTCTGGGTAAGGTAGTCCTGGGAGTCTTAAAGGGGACCCCGCTACACATGCATATGCTAGCATGAAGGCACCAGGGTAGACAAATCACACCTGTTGTTTTGACATGCCAATCAGCTGTCACATTTGTTGCAAAGAAAACGCAAAACAAACCTCAAAACTTTGCATCAAATTTTATTGGTCAACAAAACAAAGAATAAAAAATAAGAAATAAAAAATTAAAAAACAGGGTCAATTTGAAACAGTTACAGACTCACAACATCTTGATAAAGATTTGGCTAAATAGTGCAGTACAGACAATTAAATCAAAGTGAACAAACGACAAACATTCAGGGGAACATTTCCCCCACACAAAAAAATACAATCCACAAAATAAACCAAACACCTGTTTTGCAAAGACATAACAAATAAAATGCATGTGTTACAAACTCGATAAGGACACCAAAATGTACATTTTGCCCCCCCCACACACACACACTTGCCTCTTTTCAGGGCAAGGGAGGGAATCTTAACTGTGAGCTTTATATAAACTATGTTTGTGAGCTAATGAGGCAATTGAAAACACATGCACAGTCCATGAAATGCCCAAAATGCAAGTTCACCCAATGTAGAGACTGAACTTCAAAGTGGCTACACCTGTTAAGGATGTCCTTCAATTACTAACCCATAAAAACAATCTCTGAACATGCCCCGAAATATCCAGGTGCTGTTCACACACAAAAAGCACCAAAAAAAAAATCTAACAGGCTGGGCATGCTCAGAAGAACTCAAATGCAGCTAGCAGAAAATAATCCCCCCCCCCCCCCGTCCAAAATTAAGCACATCATCCAGCATGCTACAAAATTAGGGATGGGACAATCACCCCCCCCCCCCCCCCACTTACCAACAAATACCATTGCAGTTTATGGGAACTGACTTGTTAATTTTGCTAGTCCTTAAAATGGGGGCCCACGTCCCACCCTAAGGGACATATATCAATGTCACTAATTTGGACAACAGCAAAAACAAAACAAAGAGAAGTGCCTTTAAATATGCCAAATTGCTTAAGGGCCATTTCACACCACATGCAGTCCATTGCGTTTTTATGCATCAAAAATGCATGGAAAGTTGGTTATATGGTTCTAAATGGCAGTGTTTGTTCCAGTGCGTTCCAGTTCCACAAAAAATGTAGAACATGCTGCATTTTACCTGCACTGGACTGTACTGGAACGCAGCAAAACGCATAATAAACGCACTGAAACGCACAGGAACACACCTAAATGCACCAAAAACGTACTGGAACACACTTGTCCCTCTCTTTGGTTAATAAAAAAGAGGGGTGAAAAAAAAGCACTGGACTGCATCAAAAACGTAACAAAAATGCACTGGAACGCATCAAAAATGTGCATGCAGAAAAGCACCTGGAACACATCCGGATTGCGTTTCTATGGTGTGAACTGGCCCTAGTTTACACCATAGAAACGCAGTTTGGATGCGTTCCAGGTGCTTTTCTGCATGCGCGTTTTTGACACGTTCCAGTGCATTTTTGTTATGTTTTTGATGCAGTCCAGTGCTTTTTTTTCACCCCTCTTTTTTATTAACCAAAGAGAAGGACACGTGTGTTCCAGTGCATTTTTGATGCGTTTTTGATGCAGTCCAGTGTTTTTTTCCCCCTCTTTTCACTTAGGACAAGTGTGTTGCAGTGCGTCTTTTGTGCATTTAGGTGCGGTCCGGTGCATTCCAGTGCGTTTTTGGTACATTCCGTTGCGTTTTTGATGTGTTTTACTGCGGTCCTAAAAAATGCAGCATGACCAAATTTTTTTTTCCTTTATGAAACGCACTGGAACGGACTGCAGTGGTGTGACCTATGCCATTGGCATTAATGTGATCAACTTTCTTTGCGTTTTTCATGCATCCAAAAAACGCACTGCACTGCATCCGGTGTGAACTGGCCCTAAATATCATACCTGGGGGGTGTCTATAGTATGCCTGTAAAGTGGTGCATGTTTTCCATGTTTATAACAGTTTGAGAGCAAAATGACATTTCTAAAGTAAAATAATAGTCATTTAAAAGTCCTCGCGGCTGTAATGAATTGCTGGTTCCCGTCAATACAGATAAAAGTAATTGAAAGTCTTTGATAACACAAAAAAAAAGCGTGGGGGTCCCTCAAATTCAATTACCAGGCCCTTCAGGTCTGGAATGGATATTAAGGGGAACTCCACCCCACATTTAAAAAAAAATGGCGTGGAGTACCCCCAAAAATCCACACCAGACCCTTATCCGAGCACGCAACCTGGCAGGCCGCAGGAAAAGAGGGTCCCCCCTCCCTCCTGAACCGTACCAGGCCACATGCCCTCAACATGGGGAGGATGTCCCCATGTTGATGGGGACAAGAGCCTCATCCCCACAACCCTTGCCCGGTGGTTGTGGGGGTATGCGGGCAGGGGGCTTATCGGAATCTGGAAGACCCCTTTAACAAAGGGGACCCCCAGATCCCGCCCCCCCCTGTGTGAAATGGTAATGGGGTACAAATGTACCCCTACCATTTCACAAAGAATGTGACAAAAATGTAAAAAGTGACAAGAGCTGGTTTTTGACAATTCCTTTATTAATGTATTTTCCTTTCTTCCATCTTCTTCTTCCATCTTCTTCTTCCATCTTCTTCTTCTTCCATCTTCTTCTGTTCTCCATTCGGGTTTCTTCCTCCATCTTGTTCTCCATCTTTATCTTCATCTTCATCTTCCTTCTTCCTTCGGTCTTCTCGTCCGCATCTTGCTCCGGCGTCTTCCCTTCTTCTTTCTTCGGCCGCTCCGTTTGAATTGGAGGTTCCCGCTGTGCGACGCTTCAGTTCTTCAGTTCTCCTCTGGGTCCGCTGCCACCCGGTGACCCCGCCCCCCTCTGACGCACATGGATTTCACGGGGACTTTCCCCGTGGTGTCAGAGGGGGGCGGAGCCACCGGGTGGCAGCGGACCAAGAGGAGAACTGAAGCGTCAGACAGCGGGAACCTCCAATTCAAACGGAGCGGCCGAAGAAGAAAGAAGCCGGAGCAAGATGCCGGACAAGAAGACCGAAGGAAGATGAAGATAAAGATGAAGAGGAAGATGGAGGAAGAAACCCGAATGGAGAAAAGAAGAAGATGGAAGAAGATGGAAGAAAAGAGAAGACATTAATAAAGGAATTGTCTAAAACCGGCTCTTGTCATTTTTTACATTTTGACACTTTCTTTGTGAAATGGTAGGGGTACATTTGTACCCCATTACCATTTCACATAGGGGGGGCGGGATCTGGGGGTCCCCTTTGTTAAAGGGGTCTTCCAGATTCCGATAAGCCCCCCGCCCGCAGACCCCCACAACCACCGGGCAAGGGTTGTGGGGATGAGGCCCTTGTCCCCATCAACATGGGGACATCCTCCCCATGTTGAGGGCATGTGGCCTGGTACGGTTCAGGAGAGGGGGGCGCTCTCTCGTCCCCCCCTCTTCCCCTGCGGCTGGCCAGGTTGCGTGCTCGGATAAGGGTCTGGTACGGATTTTTGGGGGGACTCCACGCCATTTTTTTTAAAATTTGGGGTGGAGTTCCCCTTAAAATCCACACCAGATCTGAAGGGCCTGGTATGGATATTTGGGGGAACCGCACGCCATTTTTTTTTAAATTTGCGGCGGGGTTCCCCTTAATAACTATACCAGACCTGAAGGGCCTGGTAATTGAATTTGGGGGGACCCCCACGCTTTTTTTTTTTATCAAAGACTTTCAATTACTTTTCTCTATATTGCCGGGAGCCGACAATTCATTATAGCCGCGGGTGCTTTTAAATGCCTTTTTCTTTCCTTTAGAAATGTCATTTTGCTGGCGCACTGGCAAGTTCAGAGCTGCGCCTGTTCAACTTATGCAAATTGGTTTACGTGACTTGACATTTACTAAGATTTTGCCGGCGCAGTGTCTTGGCGCAAAAAAACAAGGAAAATTGCCGCGCTGAGCTCAAAAAAAACTCCCGCAGCTCGAATCGTACTTGCCGGCGCAGCGGGCTGGTTTTGAAAAAGTTACTTTCTCACTCTATTTTGGGCATATTAGTTATTTGGGCAGGTGTCACTACACTTCCTCACATCACCCCACATCACCCCCATTATATTCTCACTTCCAGCTTCTTTATATTTAGAGTTTAACATGCCGTGCGCCAGGTCCATAGTGGCGCACTGAGCGCCTCCTCCCGTCCGCCGACAACACTATAGTAAATGGCAAATAGGGCTGCGCTACAGGCGCTAATGTTTTGTAAATACCAAAACAGCCATTGCGCACGCAGATGCGCCGATACTCATGGCGCAAACGTTTTGTAAATCAGCCCCACAGTGTTTTTTCCTGAAAAAATTGCTGCTTTGCTGGTGACCTAGGCTGTATGGGTTGAGATCGCTTGCTGTGGATGATTACACCTCATTGATTGACCTCACCTGTCGGCTTTTGGTTATAAGCGAGCGTACATACTTGGGGCAATCAGTAATGATTAAGAACAGGAATGTGAAACGCGTTTACTGAGATTTGTGTATTGTGTGTGTCGAACTGCATTTTTTATTATTTTTGCAAATATACATTTTATTGTTTTTAGAGAAAAGTCAGGGAATGTACAGTACATTGACAATCATAACAGAGAATGTACATGGGTGATTACATTGATAAAAGCCAATTATCTGTCTGGTGTGAAAAAAAACATGACGGTAGTATCAATAAGATTTGTGGTAACAACGGCTCCTTCTCTCACATTTTTTGGGACTGTGAAAAAGCAGCCCAATTATGGAAACGACTAGAGAAATTTTCTTCTAAAATTTCAAACAAAATTATAACCCTTACCCTTCCCAATTGTTTCTTGTTCGCCCCGATTTTGGGTTTGAACACGTTTCAATTAAGAATAGTCCATACAATTTGTGTATCCATCCATTGGCTAATAGCTTATCATTGGAAATCCCCATCGTTACCAATTTCCCAATTGAAAATTAGAATAAACGACATTTACCTTATGGAAAAAATTTTGCATACCTTGCATAATACCATGCACCTACTGGATAAAAAATGGAACCTATGGTTCAAATATTCAGACTACCTTTTAGACCCATATTAGAATCCCCTTTTCACATCCAATTCTTTTATACACAAAAACAACCCTGCATTTCAAAATACTACTGAATCATTTATTTTTTATATGTAATAGATGTTGTCATAAATAAATAAAGGCGGTTACTCTGTCATAAATCATTATAATTATTGATTGAAAATACTGTAATTCTCTGATGTCATGACATAATGTTTGTACCATTATTTTGTACACAATAAAAAAGTTTGTAAACAAAAAAAAAGATTTGTGGTAACAATTACAGTGACAGCGTTTGACACTCGACACTATCATCCTGAGTTATTAGGTGAGAAGCGTCACATTGGTCTCCTAATCAATGATTCGATCGGACTGCCCGATCCCCGACCACTGTTAAAACAGAAGAATCAGAAAAGAAAAGGAAAATAAAGCACAGAGGTACCAAAGAGAGTACCAAGAGAGAGAGTGGGGGGTGGGAAGAGGAAGAGGGGTACTGACCCGGGTGTGATGGGTGTATCATCACTTTCGCGCTTATCAGGTCTGTATCAAGTTGTCTTTTTTCAAGAGTTGAATAAAGGCACGCCTTCATAAGATAGAATGAACATATTCCAGAGCCTCCATCCCTTAGAATGTTGTTCTTGTTTGTGTTGTGCCGTAAGAACTAGATCTTCCAGTTTTTTTAGTTTCCTCTACTCTGCGCAACCACAACCCAACAGAAGGCAGTGTGTTTTTTTTCCATATAACAGCAATACAGGATTTTGCGGCATTCAATAAATGTTGCACTATTGATTTTTTGTAGCTCTGTGTCAGGATCGTGGAAGCGTGAAGCAGAAGGAAAGCTGGATCATCGTGAATCATACGATCGGTAAATTTCTGTGTAACTGTCCTTACTGTCGTCCAAAAGTGTTATAGTCGCGGGCAAGACCAAAAGAGATGGATGATCATCCCCTCATCCATCTGGCATCTCCAGCATTTGTCTGTGGTGTTTGGGAAGTACTAACATATGAGGTGTATAATACCACCTGGTCAAGATCTTGAAGTTAGATTCTTGTACTTTCGTACAAATGGATGATTTTACAGAGAGCCTGATAATAGTTTGTTTTTGGGTGTCTGTAAAATTGCATTGTAGGTCAGTCTCCCATTTCTGTAGGAAAGACAAGTCAGGTTGTTCTGACGGGGAGTTGAGCAAGATGTACGTTTGGATAGTACTTGTGGTAAGTCTCCCTCGTCCCTACAGTAATCCACAAAGGTTGTTAGTGTACGGTTGAATTGAGCCGGATCTGTGATTGAGTGCAGAAAGTGGCGCAGTCTTGTTGCTTTCCAGAACGGAAGTTGAAAGTGACCCGTGTCACTTATCAGTGATTGGATGGAAGGCCACTGATTACCCTCTAAGAAGTGCAGAGCACAGTCCCTACATGTCAATAAAAGTGCCCCATACTCAGATTGTAGGAGTCCAGGGGGAAAAGCAGGGTTACCTAGTATTGGGAGGAGGGGCGAGTTTCTAGTGGAGAGGGAAGTTGTACGTATAATTGTCGAGCCTATGCGAAGTGTTGTGCCTATTACAGGATGTGATGTCAGAGTGGGAGGTAGCTGGTCATAGCACCAGGCCGCCCTTTTCAATAGAACTACTGTCTGGGGTTCATTCTAATTAAGTCCAAAGTTTGGTCTTCTCATGTCTGTTCCAATCAATAATTGAGTGCACAGCTAAGTAATAATTCTTTAGGTCTGAGAGAGCCAGTCCTCCATAGTGTTTCGGGAGTGTAAGGTAACGTCTACGCAACCAGGGTTTTGAGTGTGCCCATACGAATTTAGTGAAAAGGGAATGCGCCTGTTTGAAGTATTGGGGTGTGATCTTGACAGGTAGGGCTTGAAACAAGTATAGGAACTTCAGAAGAATGCACATTTTAAGAAGGTTACACCTGCCGAACCAGGAGTGGAGTCCCTTGTTCCATTCCTCTAGCATCAGCCGAGTCTTAGTTAACAGGGGTGGGAAGTTCAGGTCAAAGGTGCCGTCTGACCATTTGAATTTGAACTGAGCTTTTAAGGAGTTCAGTCTCTTTGGCGCTATGTTGATCCCCATGGCTGCAGATTTATCAAAATTTATTTTTAGGTTGGACATAGTACCGTATCTGTCAAACTCTGAGAAGATTTGGTATGGACACTACAGGGTTGGTTAGGGAAAACAGGAGTTCATCCGCATAAGATGAGATCTTGTATTGGGTGTTACTTACAGTCAATCCCACTATGTCTGGGTTTGAGCGTATAGTACACAAAAAGGGTTCTAGGACTAGGGCATAAAGAAGGGGTAAGAGTGGACATCCCTGTCTGGTACCATTTGAGATGGGGAAGTGATCTGAAATGACTCCATTAGCTTTAACCTGAGCTGTCGGTGTGGAGTAGATATTAGAGATCCATTGCAACATTTTATGTCCCAAGGCAATGTGTTTTAAAAGGACAGTGGGCATGAATTCCCAATTTACCGGGTTCGAGCGCTTTCTCAGCGTCTGTGCTGAGAAAGACGCACAGTGTTTTAGTCATCGAGGCCTTGTGTACCAGGTTGAGTACTTTGGTGGTGTTATCTCTCGCTTCTCGTGAAGGGATGAAGCCCACCTGATCTAGGTGTACTATGTACATCATGTATTGGGTCAACCGATTGCCCAGTATCTTCGTTAAAAGCTTAAGGTCTATATTCAAGAGGGAAATGGGTCTATAGCTGCTGCATGTGGTGGGGTCCTTGTCTTCTTTTGGGATAAGGGAGATGTGGTCTTTTAGGGTATTCCCAGGGAAGTGTACCCCTTCACCAGGGATGAGCCGAACACCCCCCTGTTCGGTTCACACCAGAACCTGCGAACAGACAGAATGTTCGCGTGAACTTTAGAACCCTATTAAATACAATGGACTCGAACGTTCGAAATCTAAAGTGCTAATTATAAAGGCTTATAGGCAAGTTATTGTCCTAAAAAGTGTTTGGGGACCCGGGTTCTGCCCCAAGGGACATGTATCAATGCAAAAAAAAAGTGTATAATATGCATGTGAAGTGGCGCTTGTTTCCCGTGCTTAGAACTGTCTCTGCACAAAATGTCATTTTTGAAGGAAAAAAAGTAATTTAAAACTCACTCGCGGCTATTAATGAATTGTCGGCTCCTGGCAATAGAAAAGTCATTGATAAAAAAAAAAGCGTGGGGGTCCCCCCAAATTCAATTACCAGGCCCTTCAGGTTTGGTATAGATATTAGGGGAACCCCGCCGCAAATTTTAAAAAAAAATGCGTGCGGTTCCCCCCAAATATCCATACCAGGCCCTTCAGATCTGGCATGGATTTTAAGGGGAACTCCACCCCAAATTTAAAAAAAAATGGCGTGGAGTCCCCCCAAAAATCCATACCAGACCCTTATCCGAGCACGCAACCTGGCAGGCCGCAGGAAAAGAGGGGGGACGAGAGAGCGCCCCCCCCCCTCCTGAACCATACCAGGCCGCATGCCCTCAACATGGGGAGGATGTCCCCATGTTAATGGGGACAAGGGCCTCATCCCCACAAACCTTGCCCGGTGGTTGTGGGGGTCTGTGGGCAGGGGGCTTATCGGAATCTGGAAGACCCCTTTAACAAAGGGGACCCCCAGATCCCAGCCCCCCCTATGTGAATTGGTAATAGGGTACATTGTACCCCTACCATTTCACGAAGAAAGTGTGAAAAAATGTAAAAAAAAAACACACAAACACTTTGGAAAAGTCCTTTATTAAAAAATAAAAAATAAATTAAAAAAAAAACATTCCAGCGATAAATCCAGTGTCCCGCGGCGATCCGATGTCCAGCGCTGTCCGTCATTGGCTGAGCCTGAGTGGACCTGATGGGGAACTTCCTCCGCAGTCTTCTAAAGTTCCCCATCAGGTCCGCTCAGCCAATGACTAGGTGTAAGGCTAAGCGGACCAGATGCGGAACGTGAGAAGGGGCGGGTCTATTCATGAATTACACAGTGAAGGAAGTTCCCCATCAGGTCCGCTCCCTCGGTATGTCAGACCCCGCCTACGTCATTGGCCTGAGCGGACCTGATGGGGAACTTCCTTCACTGTGTAATACATGAATAGACCCGCCCCTTCTCACGTTCCGCATCTGGTCCGCTTAGCCTTACACCTAGTAATTGGCTTAGCGGACCTGATGGGGAACTTTAGAATGGGCGGGTCTATTCATGTATTACACAGTGAAGGAAGTTCCCCATCAGGTCCGCTCAGGCTCAGCCAATGACGGACAGCGCTGGACATCGGATCGCCGCGGGACACTGGATTTAATCGCTGGAATGATTTTTTTTTTTTTTAATAAAGGACTTTTCCAAAGTGTTTGTTAAAGGGGTCTTCCAGATTCCGATAAGCCCCCTGCCCGCAGACCCCCACAACCACCGGGCAAGGGTTGTGGGGATGAGGCCCTTGTCCCCATCAACATGGGGACATCCTCCCCATGTTGAGGGCATGTGGCCTGGTACGGTTCAGGAGGGGGGCGCTCTCTCATCCCCCCCTCTTTTCCTGCGGCCTGCCAGGTTGCGTGCTCGGATAAGGGTCTGGTATGGATTTTTGGGGGGACTCCACGCCATTTTTTTTTAAATTTGGGGTGGAGTTCCCCTTAAAATTCATGCCAGATCTGAAGGGCCTGATATGGATATTTGGGGGGAAACACACGCATTTTTTTTTTAATTTGTGGCGGGGTTCCCCTTAATATTTATACCAGACCTGAAGGGCCTGGTAATTGAATTTGGGGGAACCCCCACGCTTTTTTTTTCTTTTTTATCAATGACTTTTCTATGTATTGCCGGGAGCCGACAATTCATTAATAGCCGCGAGTGAGTTTTAAATGACTTTTTTTCCTTCAGAAATGACATTTTGTGCAGGGACAGTTCTAAGCACGGGAAACATGCGCGACTTTACAGGCATATTATACACACCCCCCATGTATGAAATTTAAAGGAAAATTTCACTTTTAGTGTTTCACTTTAAAGGAGTAGTAAAGTTACATGTTTTTTCACCTTAATGCATCCTATGCATTAAGGTGAAAAAACATCCGACAATACCGCCCCCCCCCCCCCGAGCCCCCGTTTTACTTACCTGGCCCTTCGAAAGTCCCGCGCTCGTCCCCGTCATCCTCTTCGGTTCTTAGTCTGGCCGCCGATTGGCTACACTGGATGGATTGAAAGCAGCGCAGCCATTGGCTGGCGCTGCTGTCAATCACATCCAATGACGCGGCGCGCCGGGGGCGGGGCCGAGTGATACAGTCGGCGGCTATGGCCGCCGCTGTATCACGGGAGCGCGCCTGCAATAACTCCACACCATGCGAGCTCACATTATGGTGTGAAGTCCTTGCGGGGAGGAGCCAAGACAGCCGCCGAGGGACCGCAGAAGACCAGGATCGGGGCCACTGTGTGCAAAACGAGCTGCACAGTGGAGGTAAGTATAAACTGTTTGTTATTTTTTTGCAAAAAAAAGGAAGCTTTAGTGTCCCTTTAAGCATTATTAAAATCACTGCTCCCAAAAAAACGTCCGTTTTTAAAACTTTTTTTTGCATTGATACATGGCCCCTGGGGCAGGACCCGGGTCCCCAAACACTTTTTATGACAATAACTTGCATATAAGCCTTTATAATTAGCACTTTAGATTTCTCCCATAGACTTTTCGAATTTGCCGCGAACACCCCAATTTGTTCGCTGTTCGGCGAACGGGCGAACAGGCAAGGTTCGAGTCGAACATGAGTTCGACTCGAACTCGAAGCTCATCCCTACCCTTCACTAAGAGCATTGAACATTTTCATCATATCAGGGCCTAGGACTGGTAGGCGGGACTGGTAATACTGTAGGTCATGCTGCATTTTTAGTAGACATGAAATACTGTAAAGAAGCTGTTTTTATCCCTGGAAGTGCCGCCACCTTTTTCCTTTCTACATATTGATTTTGCAGTGGACCAGGCAGTTCATTTACACAAAGGATTATTGTTTGTACAAGGGACACGTTTTTTAACATGACTATACACGGTTCACATAAACAAACCAGCCGTACCTTCCGCACACTAAATGACAATTCCCTTAGAGCCAATATACAGGATGTTTTACAAACTAATAATGAGGCTGATGTGGGTCATAAGACTCTTATTCCTCAACCTGGAGCGCAAAATTGAAAAAATTATTAAAGGTTACTGGGACAAAACCACACTCAGTGTCGTAGCGTGGGGAGGGCAGGGGGGGCCGTCGCCCCAGGCGCGACATTTAGGGGGGCGACATTCCGTGCATCCTCCTGATTTTTATTTCCTGTGTCCCCAATCTCTGGCCGCCATGTTTAGTGTCCGGCGCCCTGTGATTGGACTATGGGGGTCATGTGCGGCGTGGGGCTGGCCTGTCCGCGATCACTCTAGAATTCCCGCCTCCGCACATGACCCGCCATACGCCCAATCACAGTGTGCCGGGAAACTCTGAACATGGCGGCATGACAAGCACTGGAAGTGTGAGCCGCCGGGGCCGCTGTCTTCCCCTCCGCCTGTCCCTCTGCTCTGGTATGGTGCTGTGTGTCTAGCGTGGAGCGGAGGGGCGAGGCTCGGTGGACATGGGTGCATGGAGGTGCAGGCGTGCAGCATCTGACACCATGGAGCGGGCTGCGGGTGGATGGCGCTGGCGGGGAGTCGAGACTCCGAAGCAATTCTGCATGTGATGTCCAGTGCTGAGGTCCTGTCCTGAGGAGAGTCCTGACGAAGAGCAGAGAGAGGTAAGGAGGACTCAGAGGATGGATTTGCACCGAGCTGGGGGGAGGGGGGAGGGGGGTGTGAGTAGTGTAGGAAGCCGAAGTAGGACTCCTACTGTAGGAGTCAGGTGGGTCTGTGTAGTAGGTCAGTGTAGTGTAGTATGGTGGTCAGTGTAGTGTAGTGTAGTATGGTGGGTAGTGTCGTGTAGTGTAGTGTATGGTGGGTAGTGTAGTGTAGTGTAGTATGGTGGGTAGTGTAGTGTAGTGTAGTATGGTGGGTAGTGTAGTATGGTGGGTAGTGTAGTGTAGTATGGTGGGTAGTGTAGTATGGTGGGTAGTGTAGTGTAGTATGGTGGGTAGTGTAGTATGGTGGGTAGTGTAGTGTAGTATGGTGGGTAGTGTAGTGTAGTATGGTGGGTAGTGTAGTGTATGGTGGGTAGTGTAGTGTAGTGTAGTGTAGTATGGTGGGTAGTGTAGTGTAGTGTAGTATGGTGGGTAGTGTAGTGTATGGTGGGTAGTGTAGTGTAGTGTAGTATGGTGGGTAGTGTAGTGTAGTATGGTGGGTAGTGTAGTGTAGTATGGTGGGTAGTGTAATGTGGTATGGTGGGTAGTGTAGTGTAGTATGGTGGGTAGTGTAGTGTATGGTGGGTAGTGTAGTGTAGTGTAGTATGGTGGGTAGTGTAGTGTAGTGTAGTATGGTGGGTAGTGTAGTGTATGGTGGGTAGTGTAGTGTAGTGTAGTATGGTGGGTAGTGTTGTGTAGTATGGTGGGTAGTGTAGTGTAGTATGGTGGGTAGTGTAGTGTAGTATGGTGGGTAGTGTAGTGTAGTATGGTGGGTAGTGTAATGTGGTATGGTGGGTAGTGTAGTGTAGTATGGTGGGTAGTGTAGTGTATGGTGGGTAGTGTAGTGTAGTGTAGTATGGTGGGTAGTGTAGTGTAGTGTAGTATGGTGGGTAGTGTAGTGTATGGTGGGTAGTGTAGTGTAGTGTAGTATGGTGGGTAGTGTTGTGTAGTATGGTGGGTAGTGTAGTGTAGTATGGTGGGTAGTGTAGTGTAGTATGGTGGGTAGTGTAGTGGTCAGTAAAGTAATCAGGTTGGTCAGTACTATTGTATTGTTGGAAGGGGCTCTGGGGGTGTCTAAGTCTGCAGGTTGGGGGGGGGGGGGGCGCAAATTACTTGCCTTGCCCCGGGTGCTGACAACCCACGCTACGCCACTGACCACACTCACTGAATATGTGACCCTAGAAAGGATTCTGCGGGGATTAAGGGTGAAGAAATTCCCCACCTTCTAATTATTCAATCCCAGTTTCTTTCACCCCACCCTCAGACAAACTACAACTTTGTTACACTTCAAAAGGTAATTTCAAATGTGGTGCCACTGATTGTCCCTGTTGTCCCCACATTCTTGGAGGAGAAGTAGTTTCATCGAGCAGCAATAACACACCTTTTATTTGAAAAACGTCCTTAATTGCAATAGAGAGGGGGTTATGTACTAAAGGCAAATCCACTTTGCACTACAAGTGCACTGCAAGTACAAATGAAAGTGCACTTGGAAGTGCAGTCGCTGTAGATTTGAGGGGGACATGCAAGGAAAATAAAAAACAGCAATTTTGCTTGTACATGATTGGATGATACAATCAGCAGAGCTTCCCCTCAGATCTACAGCGACTGCACTTTCAAGTGCACTTGTAGTTCAGCGTGGATTTGCCTTTAGTAAATCAACCAAAGTGTTTTATCAATGTTATCACATGCAAATCTTTTAGGGTCAAGTATGTGGGACGGACTATCTGGAGACTAATGGCCTGTACACATGATCAGAAAGTTGTATGAAAAATACCTCTTTCGAATCGATCGTAACATAACCGGATTGTTAGTACACAGCTTTCGAGAGCCGACGACAGTTCATCATATATTATCCGATCGGACAAGCACGAAAATATTTCTCTTACTATACCAGATCGTACAATTTTCGTTTAATCAGTACTGTTGTAGTTTGAAAATATAACACAAATACACTACAACACATTACATCACTTCCGAATTTTTATTCTGCCGTACGAGAATTTGTCACTTTAGGAAACTCTTATGCCCCATACACACGATCGTTTTTCTTGGCATTTTTTTTCTTGCCGTTTTTCACGTCGTTTTTTTTTCATGTTTCCTCTCAAGCCTGTCTTGCGTACACACGATCATTTAAAAAAACGATCAAGCAAAGCGCAGTGACGTACAACACGTACGACGGCACTATAAAGGGGAAGATCCGTTCGAATGGCGCCACCCTTCATGTTAGTAAAGTTTGTTGAGCGACGATTCGCTCTTTTCAGTCTCGTGCTTTTCAGTCCGTTACAGCGTGACGAATGTGCTATCTCCATTACGAACGCTAGTTTTACCAGAACGAGCGCTCCTGTCTCATACTTGATTCTGAGCATGCGCGTTTTTTTCACGTCGTTAAAGCATACACACTATCGTTTTTCACGTCGTTAAAAAAAACGACATGAAAAACGACGTGAAAAAAGAGAGCATGTTCGAAATTTTTAATGGCCGTTTTTCACGTCGTTAAAAATGCTCTGGAGCCTACACACAATCATTTTTAATGGCCATTTTTTTTAATGGCATTTTTAACGGCATGAAAAACGATCGTGTGTATGGGGCATTAGTTTTAGATACGATCATTCATCTGATAATCTCATTGTGTGTACCAGGCATAAGGGATCGTTTCCAAAAGCATCTCAGTGACATTAGGGCTAGCAAATCAACTAATGTGGTCAGACATTTTAATGGACACCATGGTGGGGATACCAATTTAGGGGTTGATTTACTAAAAGCAAGTTCACTTTGCACTACAAGTGCACTTGAAAGTGTAGTCTCTGTAGATCTGAGGGGGACATGCAAGAAAAATAAAAAACAGCATTTTAGCCTGCACATGATTGGATGATAAAATCAGCAGAGCTTCCCCTCGTTTGAGATCTTCCCCTCAGATCTAAAGCGACTGCACTTCCAAGTGCAAAGTGGATTTGCCTTTGGTAAAACAACCCCTGTGTCTCTGTACAGATTATAGATACGGCTAAACTCTAAGCCAGAGGTTGTGATCTGTTCTGGTTGTTATGCAGAAGTGAGGTGCATTGGATTTCCAATTTACGTACTCGCATCCCATTCGGGTTAAACTTTGAGTGGGATGTTTCTCAATATTATAAATGATTTACTACCTTATTGTGTCTTGAATATTTTTTTTATTATATGTGTAGCGGGGGTCTAAATTTAGGGGGATACACCTGGGTGGTAGTATGACCCAGGTGTGTGTAAATCATAGAGGATTTAGACCACTTTTAGTCGTGGAGGACTTTGGTGGTGTACTATTCTCCTTGGCCTGGGGTGAGGCAGAATCACTGCCGCAGTGCTGTCCTTTTTGTCCCGTTCTGGCGGTGGTACAGCGGGGGCAGAGAACCTGCTGTGGCGTCACGGGAGGAGATAAAGGGGAGAGACGCCCTCGCCACAAGGTCTTTTTCTCGAGCGCGTGCCCAGGCACCTTAGGCCTGGGTGCGGGCGAATCCGGAGTTCCAGCCCAGGCGCCCTAGGCCTGGTCAGAGCGGAGTTGGCGTCCATCCCAGGCACCTTAAGCCTGGGGTGAGGTACTACACCGGAGGCCTGGGGCCCAGTGACTTCGACTGGGCTCCGCTAGGGCGGATGAGTCCGAGGGACCCTTAGGTGGATGGGGCCCATGTCTGAGGTGAGGAGGCCGGAGAGGTTACCTGTCTGAAGAGTCTGGAGCAGCATCAACCCGGTGATGGAGGGGCCTCTGGTAACTCCCTTGGAGGGACATCTTCCCCCTGATAGGGGCCACAACGCAGCGAAGGTACTCCAATTCATGTTCTTCAGAATCGCTGGTAGAGACTCACAAGTTTCAAGTTCCTCTCTCTAGCCAATGGCTATAGCAACCGCTGGTGAAACCACAGTGGTTTAGTTTTATCATTAGGACAGTGCCTCGACCTGCTCACCCCACCGTATTGAACTGTTTATGGATCTCAACCAGTTGGCTGACTAAGAACTGTTTATTGTGTGTTACAATAAAACAAGTGTTGGATCCTTATCTGTGTGTGGAACTCTGGTTAATGGGAGTGAAGGGGAGTGTCAGCACCGCAGGACTTGGTTGTGAATAGAAACACACAGGCCCGAGAAGAATAACTGGTACTGGCCTTCACCTCACCCGCTGCAATGGGGAGGACATGGGCCGTAGCGCATCTCACCCTCACGTACAACATACCCCTAGACCAAAAAGAGGGGGTGAGGCCTCTACACGTGGGGGCTCATAAGTCCGGGATGATGTGTGTTTTAACCATGGAACTGAGAACGGCTGTGTTTGAACTTTGTTGCCGAGTGGGTCGGCCATGTGATTGGCCAGAGTGCATCCCTGCTCAAAGTCGTGGACATGACCCTAAGACGGGAAAGGCCCATGCAGAAGAGCGAGAAGAGGGAGAAGTCCAGCCGTGTGATGTACTACATGTGGGGGCTTTTACTGCACTGCGCCATGAGGCACCCCATAGCCGCGCAGTTCGTGGGTGGAGACGGATGGAAGCCCGCAAAAACATGCAAGTTGTGGGAGGAGTCTGGCCATGTGAGGATATACACGTGGAGACTTCGGCGCGTGGTCAGTGCGTGATGGAGCAGCAGATAGTCGGGATGGCCTCAAGCTCCCCGTGGATTCCGGTTCCCTACCCCACGAAGATGACTGCTTTTGCTGCTCCCCTTACAGACACGGGGATAAGACTTAGACCCCGAGGGCAGTTGGCTCTGTACACTTGCAGAGACACGGAGGCCCTCGGCGTGATCTGTCCCAGGTGCTCGGGACTGGTGGTCAACCTGAAGCCATTCGGGCGTTGCGAGGCATGCAAACAGTTTCTATTCGAGGTGGAGCCATCCACAGTAAGGCCCCGGGCCCTTCGCCTCAACTGCCTCACAGGTACCGCTACTCAGGAAGGAGAGATCCAGGCCTTTGCGGAGGTCCCCGTACGCAGTGACCAGGGCGATGGGACTGCCCAACCAGAGACTGAGATAGAAAAATCCGAGGATGCTGCCTCGGTCACCACAGATTCCCTGCTCCCACCTCCGAAGAGGAAAGTCGGCCTGGTACAGGCGTCCTGTGGTCGTGGTCGAGCTTCACCCCGTCGCTTGCCGGGCCTGGATGGATCCGGTTGGAAGAGTCCTGGACATCCCAGTTCTACGAAAGGTCAAGGTGAGCCAGGGGCTGGGACTGCAGTGGTGGTTGGAGGTGTCGGGGGTCCACAGCCGGTGGAGCCCGCTAGGGAGGCTAGTTCCACGTCTACTAGGGACTACCTCCCCGCAGAGATGTATGACACCTCCGACCTAGAATCGCTGTCGGACTGTGGAGAGGACGGTGAAATAGATGAACTTTTGCACTGCAAAGGCTGGGACAAAATGCCATTGCCTGTGTTACGTGCACCACGGGATTTGCCTATGTCCACGGGAGACAGCACGCCCCGGGCGGAAGCCCCGGAGCTCACGAGGAAGCCTAGTCCTTCGCTTGTCATTTCACCACCTGCAGCATCACCCGTTCCGGTGGCGGGGACACAGCGCGCATCACTACGGGCACCAAGATTCAAACCGACGGAGGTAGTGAAAGTACCTCGGAATCCAGACGCCCTTGTTCCGCCAGGAGAAGGTGAGCGGGCCACAATGCCTCCTTTGGCCCGACTGCAGCCGCTCTTCTGCCAGAGGGTCGCCCGTGAGTACGGATGGGAATATCCTTACTTGCCTCGGGACTTACTTTTTGAGGTCGAAGTCCTGCGACAGAGATGGTATGACGAGTTTGTTTGGGAGAAGCTTAAAGTGCTGTATGCCCGCCGGTACTTATCCTGTTCACCATCAGTGTCCAAACAATTCAGGGACTGTAGAGCAGAATGGATGTGGGGCCGCCATATCCACGCAGACAAGGTGCTTATATGCCGAAAGGATGGAGAGGACATTGATTATTCAGTGGAAACTTTTGATAAGCATCTGAAGCCCCTGTTCTTGCCACACCCGAAATTTTATTTGTGAAGAGAGAAAAAAAAAAACTCTCCTGTATGTTCTTCTGCTGCTGAACTTTCTGGAAGTGTTTTACCAGAATATCAGAACTGGGCCCTGGTTTTTTATTTGGGTTTTTCTTCTCTTTGGAGGAATGAGAGCTGTTTTGTTTTGTTCTCTCTTTCTTCATACATCAGAGACACAGACTTTGGGGTAGAATCAGAGTAGGGACGCAGGAAGAGGGAAGGTTGCCTGGAAGATTTCACCAAGTGTCATTACCGCGGTACTGTCACCAGGTGGCAGTGTTGCGCAACGGCTGTTTGTTTTGTTTTTTTACATTTGCATCACCTTACTCATTGGAGCGAATGGGTCCCTCGGCTGATGGACCCATTCATTCCAAATTAACACAAATGTGTCAGGATGTTGTGTTTTTGTTTCCCTTCTGCAGGAGATTCATCTGTCAAGACTGCTGAGTATGGGGTGATTCTTAGACAGTAATGGGAGGGATTGTATATGTGTATATGTTCAGATGGTTTTATTGAAAAGTATTATTTTTTCATGTTCCCTTTCCCTTGAGCGGGTCTTGGCACAATCAGGATTCAAATTTTGAGGGATGGCCTCTGGGGTCAGGCTTATGTTACCACTTTTTGGAAGACATGGGTTTGTACCAGACGCTGGGGACCAGCATCAAATCACTAGGGGGAGAGTGTAGCGGGGGTCTAAATTTAGGGGGATACACCTGGGTGGTAGTATGACCCAGGTGTGTGTAAATCATAGAGGATTTAGACCACTTTTAGTCGTGGAGGACTTTGGTGGTGTACTATTCTCCTTGGCCTGGGGTGGCGGTGTTCCCACAGGTCGAGGTAGAATCACTGCCGCAGTGCTGTCCTTTTTGTCCCGTTCCGGCGGTGGTACAGCGGGGGCGGAGAACCTGCTGTGGCGTCATGGGAGGAGATAAAGGGGAGAGACGCCCTCACCACGAGGTCTTCTTCTCGAGCGCGTGCCCAGGCACCTTAGGCCTGGGTGCGGGCGATCCGGAGTTCCAGCCCAGGCGCCCTAGGCCTGGTCAGAGCGGAGTTGGCATCCATCCCAGGCACCTTAAGCCTGGGGTGAGGTACTACACCAGAGGCCTGGGGCCCAGTGACTTTGACTGGGCTCCGCTAGGGCGGATGAGTCCGAGGGACCCTTAGGTGGATGGGGCCCGTGTCTGAGGTGAGGAGGCCGGAGAGGTTACCCGTCTGAAGAGTCTGGAGCAGCATCAACCTGGTGAGGGAGGGGCCTCTGGTAACTCCCTTTGAGGGACATCTTCCCCCTGATAGGGGCCACAACGCAGCGAAGGTACTCCAATTCATGTTCTTCAGAGTCGCTGGTAGAGACTCACAAGTTTCAAGTTCCTCTCTCTAGCCAATGGCTATAGCAACCACTGGGGAAACCACAGTGGTTTCGTTTTATCATTAGGACAGTGCCTCGACCTGCTCACCCCACCGTATTGAACTGTTTACGGATCTCAACCAGTTGGCTGACTAAGAACTGTTTATTGTGTGTTACAATAAAACAAGTGTTGGATCCTTATCTGTGTGTGGAACTCTGGTTAATGGGAGTGAAGGGGAGTGTCAGCACAGCAAGACTTGGTTGTGAATAGAAACACACAGGCCCGAGAAGAATAACTGGTACTGGCCTTCACCTCACCCGCTGCAATGGGGAGGACATGGGCCGTAGCGCATCTCACCCTCACGTACAACATACCCCTAGACCAAAAAGAGGGGGTGAGGCTGCTACATATGCAATCCTGCACCTCCCCAGTGGCATCGCTAGGGGGGTGCGGGCCGCACCTAAGTGACACCCACCATAGGGGTGACACCAGGGGCAGACTGAGCCGGCCTCTCCGATGCCCCTTGAAAGGCCGCACTGCTTCTGTCGCAAACATGCAGGGCCCGTGGAAAACCCACTGTTCCATCCATCTGCTCCTCTCCTACCCCTCTTCCAAAGACCGCTCCGTCCTTTGCGAGTGTGGTGACAGCCACCTCAGCAGCTGCAGCTGTTCTGGAAGGAGGGGATCCCCACATTACTCCGTCCACCTCCAGCATGCCTGAGCATGACACACATACCTCCTCCCACCCCTCTCTCCCTGCCCGTGTGCTCCGTCTGTGAAGGGGATGCGGGGGTGGGAGGATTAAACATGCCCACCGCCACATATAAAGAGAAGCCACTGACTGAGCCAGTGAGCCCCCGGGCACCATCCAAATGAGTGAGCACTGACCAGACCTTGCCCCCCTCTCTCCTCCCTGCCCCGCTCTCTATCCCTGTCCCCTCCCTCTCTCTGCTCTCCCCACCCTCTCTCTTGCAGGTTGCAAAAAATTATTTGGGGGGTTGGACACCATGTTTTACCATACCAGGTGACACCAACCCTAGTGTCACCCTTTTTCTTATTTACATAGTTAGTCAGGTTTAAAAAAGACACAAGTCCATCCAGTTCAACCAAAAAAAATAAAAAAAACATACAATCCCATATACACAATCCTTCACCCACAGTTGATCCAGAGGAAAAAAAAAAAAAAAACACAGCAAAGCATGATCCAATTTGCTGCAGCAGGGGAAAAAATTCCTTCCTGATCCCTTGAGAGGCAATCGGATTTTCCCCGGATCAACTTTACCTATAAATGTCAGTACGCAGTTATATTATGTACATTTAGGAAAGAATCCAGGCCTTTTTTAAAGCAATCTACTGAGCTGGCCAGAACCACCTCTGGAGGGAGTCTGTTCCACATTTTCACAGCTCTTAGTGTGAAGAAACCGTTCGGTTATTGGAGATGTAATATTTTTTCCTCTAGACGTAAAGAGTGCCCCCTTGTCCTCTGTGATGACCTTAAAGTGAATAACAACAACACCAAGTTCACTATATGGACCACTTATGTATTTGTACATGTTGATCATATCCCCCCTTCTCAGGAGGGCAAAAATTCAGTTCCTATAATCTTTCCTCATAGCTAGTTCCTCCGTGCCTCTTATCAGTTTGGTTGCCCTTCTCTGCACTTTCTTGCAGTTTCTCAATATCCTTTTTGAAATCTGGTGCCAAAAACTGAACTGCATATTCCAGATGAGGTCTTTCTAATGATTTGTACAGGGGCAAAATGATATCTCTCTCTCTGGAGTCCATACCTCTCTTAATGCAAGAAAGGACTTTGCTCGCTTTGGAAACCGCAGCTTGGCATTGCATGCCATTATTGAGCTTATGATCTACCAAAACCTCCAGATCCTTCTCCACTATGGATTCCCCCAGTTGTACTCCCCCCTAGTATGTATGATGCATTCATATTCTTAGCCCCCAAGAGCATAACTTTACATTTATCAACATTAATCCTCATTTGCTACACAGTTGCCCAAATAAACAGAGCATTGAGGTTGGCTTGTAAGTTGGAGACATCCTGTAAGGAAGTTATTCCACTGCATAGCTTGGTGTCATCATCTGCAAAGACAGAAATGGTACTTTTAACCCCAAACCCTATATCATTTATAAAGATATTAAAAAGTAAGGGTCCCAACACTGAACTTTATTTATTTATTTTGATATTACCTATGTTGGGGTGGGTGACAGGGCCGGTACAAGGCAGGGGCGGGAGGGGCAAGTGCCCTGGGCAGTACCATTTAATATAGATGGGGGGGGAAGCCGCAGGTGAAGTTCTGCCACGGCCGCCCGCCAGTGTGTCACCTGTGTCATAGCGAGCGGGCAGCGGCACTGTACAAATTGTATACCGACTGCCGAGTGCGCTCCTGCATCCGGGACCGTCACCTCACGCGGCCGCCTCCCTTCACTGTAAAGTTTACTGTCTCCCCCCTACGAAGGAGTGTCGTAGTCCCTGCCAGCGGCGTGATGTCACTCCACTCACGGCCGGAGGCGAAGTGGGAACAGGAGAGGTGCGCTGCGCACAGGGAGGAAGCTGTGTCGGCGGTGCTGCGACTCACAGCCTGTGAGCTAGAGGAGCCTGCCTGGCTCTATCTGGAAGCCTGCACTGTGCTACAGAGCAGACGGACTACTTGTAAAGTAAGAAGAAGTTACTTTAACTTCGAGGAGATAAATAAATGGCTGGATAGGGGGGAGGGGAGGAGGCTGACTGAGGCAAGGTTAATAATGACCACTGTGTGTTTTAAGAAAAAACAGCAGATAAAATATGGTTTTGCATTATTTTAAATGAGCCATGCTTGCCATCTCTGACCTGTTCATGTGTTCCCAAAGTGTCACCCCCACTGTGAAAGTGCAGAGATAAAATTGGAGTATGAACTGTATGTGAATTAAACAAGTGCTCACTCCATAAAGGAATGTGCAAAAAGATGTGGGACTTTAATTGTACCTCTTAGGCCTCCTTCACACTGGGGCGGGGGCGGCGTCAGCGGTAAAGCGCTGCTTTTTTTAGTGGCGCCTTACCGCCATTTTTGTGGAGGTTTTTGGCCGCTAGCAGGACGCTTTTAACCCCCGCTAGCGGACGAAAAAGGGTTAAAACCACCCGCAAAGCGCCTCTGTATTGGCGCTTTGCCGGCGGTATAGCCGCGGTGTCCCATTGATTTCAATGGGCAGGAGCGGTGGAGGAGCGGTATACACACCGCTCCTTCACCGTACCAAAGATACTGCTAGCAGGACTTTTTTTACCGTCCTGCTAGCGCACCGCTCCAGTGTGAAAGCCCTCGGGGCTTTCCCATCAGAGAGACAGCAGCCGCTGTTTCAGGTGACTTTGCAGGCGCTATTTTTAGCGCTATAGCGTCTGCAAAGCGACCCAGTGTGAAAGGGGTCTAAGAAGATTATTAACATACCGTGCAGACAACTGATGAAAATATATTAATTACTGAAAACTTTTAGACCCCTTTCACACTGGAGCGTTTTGCAGGCGCTATAGCGTTAAAAATAGCGCCTGCAAAACGCCCTTAAGAAGCTGCTCCATTGTCTCCAGTGTGAAAGCCCCGAGGGGCTAGCAGGTAGTTAGAAAAAGTCCTGCTAGCCGCATCTTTGCAGCAGTGAAGGAGCGGTGTGTTTATCGCTCCTCCTGCCCATTCAAATCAATGGGACAGCGTGGCTATACCGCCCACAATGCGCTGCTTCAGCAGCGCATTGCGGCGGTTTTAACCCTTTCTCTGCCACTAGCGGGGAGTAAAACCGCCCCACTAGTGGCCGAATTGCGCCGCAAATCCCCCCATAGCGTCGGCAGTAAAAATAGCAGCGTTGTACTGCCGCCGCTATGGGGGGGGGGCGCAGTTTGCCATCCTCGCCTGGGCACCAAATGGCCTTGTCCCAGCACTGGTGGGTGATGTCCCTGTGTATATGTATGTATATATTCAGGATGTGTTGTTTATTGTTAGTAATTATGCATGATTTCTGGTGATCTTGGCAGATTTTATCGAAGCAGGTGCACAGGCATTATGGTCTGGGATTTGGGGTTTTTCATCCATTGCCTTAGGCGTTTATTCATATGGCTGCTATTTTTAGTGTTGCGGATAGGAGTGACCAGCTACAATTTATTACATGCACATATGTGATATAAATAATATAGTTATTATATTTATGGGTTTATTTTTCCTATATATACTCCTCCTTTATGATAACTGCATGCTTCAATTGATTTTCTTTCTGCACATTTACTGGGATTGTTCTCGGGGGCAACTTTGTGGAGTTTATGCTGCAAGTCATTCATTGGTGAGAGGGTGTTTTTTTTTAGCCCCTTTTTCTTGTTCGTTTTCAAAGATTTTTTTTTTTCCCCTTTTATTATGTTTTCCTTTGATGATGTTTATATTTACATGAAAATTGTTCTTTTGATTTATGTCTTTACTTGCTCATATAGTGTTTTGCTGGGGACCTTAGCTGTAGGGGTTGAGATCGCTCGATGTGGGCGATTACCAGACATGGGAGTAAGTCACACATGTGCAAGTCACAAGCAAGTCTCAAGTCTTAACCTTCAAGTCTCAAGCAAGTCCCAAGTTACTGTGACTAGGGATGAGCCGAACACCCCCGGGTTCGGTTCGCACCAGAACCTTCGAACGGACCGAAAGTTTGCGCGAATTTTCGAACCCTATTCGTTATAATGGACGCGAACGTTCAAAATCAAAATTGCTAATTACAACGGCCAATATGCATGTTAATGTTATAAAACAGGTTTGGGGACCCGGGTCCTGCCCCAGGGGACATATATCAATGCAAAAAGAAATTTTAAAAACTAAAGTTTTTTCGGGAGCAGTCATTTTAATGATGCATAAAGTGAAAAAAAAAAAGTGAAATTTTCCTTTAAATATGGTACCTGGGGGGTGTCTAAAGTATGCCTGTGAAGTGGCATGTGTTTCCCGTGTTTAGAACTGTCCTTGCACAAAATGACATTTGTAAAGGAAAAAAAGAAGCCATTTAAAACCACTTGCGGCTTTAATGTCATGTCTTGTCCTGGCCGCCATATGGCTGAAAATCCTTGAGAAAAATGGCATGGCTACCCCATCACCCCCCCCCCCCACCCCAGCCCCTTTGGGTCTTGTATGGATACTAAGGGGGACCCCGCACCCAAAATAAAACCCTATACCTACAACCCTATATACTCTGAACAGCAGTATATAGGTGGTGCAAACAAGACATGGACTGTAGGTTTGTTCTTAAGTAGAATCTGAACAGGTACATTATGAAGTGTAGCTACATCCCAAAAAAATCAATTTTTAACCTTTTTGGAGAACATAGGGAGGGGTTATCACCCCTGTAACATTTGCTGTCTTTGCACATCTGTTCAGAACATGTCACCTCACTTTCCGTCCCAATGACAAATGTTTTTGGAAAAGTGGGGTTTTAATTGAAACAAGGATTGGTGATAAAGCATCAGTAGAGAGGAGATACCTTTTTCCCAAATTAAATCTAACAGGATAGAATTTTCCTTCCTAGGGGTAGATTTCCTCTCACTTCCTGTTTTCTCTTGCCGTTTGCAAGTAGGAGTCGTTTGTAAGTTGGATGTTTGAAAGTAGGGGCCTGCCGTATATACTCTGCAGAAATTTGCCCTATTAGATGTTGGTGTAGCCACAAGACTGGTGGGCACAGGAATGGGCCCTGCTGTGAGTTAATAGATCAAGATTTGTACTTGCATGCACCTGTTGAACCGGGCAGAAAAATTGGGCCTTTGGTGGTGGTGGTGGTGGTGGTGGACGGTGTTGCCACAAGACTGTAAGCCCTCACAGTTACTCTTGGTGGGTGCAGGAATGGGCCCTGCTGTGAGTTATTAGATCAAGATTTGTAATTGCATGCACCTGTTGAACAGGGCAGAAAAATTGGGCCTTTGGTGGTGGTGGTGGTGGTGGACGGTGTTGCCACAAGACTGTAGGCCCTCATAGTTACTCTTGGTGGGCGCAGGAATGGGCCCTGCTGTGAACTATTAGATCAAGATTTGTAATTACACGCCCCTGTTAAACAGGGGCTGAAAAATTGTGCCTTAGGCATTGGTGCTGGTGCCACAACACTGCAACCCCTCACAGATACTGTACTTGGAGCACAGCAGTCACACCTGTTGCGAAGCATCTTTTTAAAAAATTGTAATTACACGCCCCTGTTATACAGGGGCTGAAAAATTGTGCCTTAGGCACTGGTGCTGGTGCCACAACACTGCAACCCCTCACAGATACTGTACTCTGAGCACAGCAGTCACACCTGTTGCGAAGCATCTTTTTAAAAAAATTTAATTACACGCCCCTGTTATACAGGGGCTGAAAAATTGTGCCTTAGGCACTGGTGCTGGTGCCACAACACTGCAACCCCTCACAGATACTGTACTCTGAGCACAGCAATGAGACCTGTTGCAAAGCATTGCCTAAAAATTGTAATTACACGCCCCAACAGGGGCTGAAAAATTGTGCCTTAGGCACTGGTGCTGGTGCCACAACACTGCAACCCCTCACAGATACTGTACTCTGAGCACAGCAGTCACACCTGTTGCGAAGCATCTTTTTAAAAAATTGTAATTACACGCCCCTGTTATACAGGGGCTGAAAAATTGTGCCTTAGGCACTGGTGTGGTGGCATGGATCATTGAGGAGGAGGAAGAGGATAGTCAGTGAACATAACAGGACAGTCACTCAGCATCAGCATAGGCAGTCTTGAAGGGATGTGACATTATAAATTATTCCGTTATATCCGCTTCAGGTGTCTGGTAGCTGGTGGTGATCCAAGACTGATTCATTTTTATGAAGGTCAGTCGATCAACCGAGTCGGTGGACAGGCGCACCCTATGATCGGTGACAAATCCTCCAGCAGCACTGAATGTGCGTTCGGAAAGAACGCTGGATGCAGGACAGGCCAGTAGCTCAATTGCATACTGTGCAAGCTCTGGCCAGTGATCCATCCTCAGGACCCAGTAAGCCAGAGGATTTTCGGTGGGAAAGGTGTCCAAGTCTGACCTTGCCCCTAGGTATTCCTGCACCATGTATATCAGACGCTGGCGATGGTTGCTGGAACCGATCATACCTTGGGGCTGCGGACTAAAAAATTGTCTGAACGCATCGGTCAGACGTCCACCTTCCCCACCGCTCCTTCTGCTACTGACCGAAGCCTCAGCAACTTGTCGTCCAGGACCAGGAGTTTGTAACCTCCCAGTTTCTGGGAACGCGTTGCACAGACCTTTCTGCAAGGCCTCCCTGAGATGTCTCATCCTCTGCTCCCTCTGCGACGGCAAGATAAGGTCCGCAACCTTACCCTTGTACCGTGGATCAAGGAGAGTGGCCAGCCAGTAATGGTCACTCTCCTTGATCCGAAGAACACGAGGATCCTTCCGCAGGCTTTGCAGGATCAGGGAGGCCATGCAGCGTAGGTTAGCTGAGGCATTCGGTCCGGAGTCTTCTGGGTCACTGAGGATGACATGATCGCCAGCCACCTCCTCCCAGCCACGTACAAGTCCACTGGTTTGTTGGGACTGTACATCATCCCTAAAAGACTGCTGCTGCTGATGCTGAGTGCCAGGCTCCACCTCCATGCTCACACAATCCTCCTCCTCCTCCTCCTCCTCCTCCTCTTCCTGTGTGATGGGTGGGACAGAAGGAACATTGTCTGGATAAAGGGGGCCTTGAGAGACAAGGAAGTCCTCCTCTTCCTGCCTCTGTTCTGCCTCAAGTGCCCTGTCCATTATCCCACGCAGCGTATGCTCCAACAGGTGGACAAGAGGTACAGTGTCACTGATGCATGCACTGTCACTGCTCACCATCCTCGTGGCCTCCTCAAATGGTGAGAGGACAGTGCATGCATCCCTGATCATGCTCCACTGGCGTGGGGAAAAAAAGCCAAGCTCCCCTGACCCTGTCCTGGTGCCGTAGTCGCAAAGGTACTCATTGATGGCCCTCTGCTGCGTGTGCAGTCGCTGCAGCATGGCCAACGTTGAGTTCCACCTGGTGGGCATGTCACATATTAGGCGGTTCTTGGGCAGGTTCAGCTCCTTTTGCAGCTCAGTCAGCCGAGCACTGGCATTATAAGATCGGCGGAAATGCACACAGACTTTCCTGGCCTGCCTCAGGACATCCTGTAAGCCTGGGAACCTGCCCAAGAACCGCTGCACCACCAGGTTGAGGACGTGAGCCATACAGGGCACATGGGTGAGCTGCCCCTGTCGCAGGGCGGAGAGGAGGTTGGTGCCATTATCAGAAACGACCATTCCTGGCTTAAGCTGGCGTGGCGTCAACCACCTCTCGGCTTGCCCCTGCAGAGCTGCCAGAACCTCTGGCCCAGTGTGGCTCCTGTCCCCCAAACACACCAGCGCAAGCACGGCATGGCATCTTTTTGCCTGCGTACTCGCGTAGCCCCTTGTACGCCTACGGAGCACCGCTGGTTCCGAGGACAGAGCACTCGAAGAGGACATGGAGGAAGAAGAAGAGGAGGGGGTGGAGGAGAGAGGTGTGTCACAACCAGTAGTAGCATTTTGGAGGCGTGGTGGCGGAACAACCTCCAACACTACTGCACCTTGTCCTGCATCCCTCCCAGCTACCAATAGAGTGACCCAATGGGCCGTGAAAGAAAGATAACGTCCCTGTCCATGCCTGCTGGACCATGAGTCAGCGGTAATATGCACCTTACCGCTGACCGCCCTGTCCAGCGAGGCATGGACATTGCCTTCCACATGCCAGTAGAGAGACGGAATCGCCTTCCGTGAGAAAAAGTGGCGTTTGGGAACCTGCCACTGAGGAACCGCACATTGAACAAACTCACGGAAGGGGGCCGAGTCTATCAACTGAAAAGGCAGCAGTTGAAGTGCTAGCAATTTAGCCAAGCTAGCATTCAACCGCTGGGCATGTGGATGGCTGGGAGTATACTTCTTTCGACGGTCCAGCAGCTGGGGCAGGGAAATTTGCCTGCTACAATCGGACGTCGGTGTACTGCAAGTACTTGGTTGTGACACACCTAATTCTACACCTTCAGTCCTCTCAGAGCAGCTTTCAGAGAGGACTGAAGATATAGTGGGGATGGAGATCCCAGCTGATGAGGAGCAAGGAGAGGTCCGCTTTGTTCTTTGGTGTGGGTCTTTTATGTGTGCTTGCCAACGAGCTGCATGGCAGGTCGACATATGTCTGCTCATGCTTGTGGTGCCCAAGCGGCTGATGTTTTGGCCACGCGAGATACGCTTGAGACAAATATTGCAAATAGCAGTGGTGCGATCTGATGCACTCGTCTCAAAAAAGGCCCACACCAAAGAACTTTTGTGATAACGTGCAGAGGCAGCGCCCTGCACAGGCGGAGCTCTGCGGTGTGGTACAGTTGCTGTGCTGGCCTCTAGCTGGCCTCCAGGGGGCATCCTGCCTCGTTGGACATGTGACGCTGCATCCTCCTCCTCCTCCTCCTCTCTCCCTTCAGGCACCCACGTGGAGTCAGTGACCTCATCATCCCCTCCCTCTTCACCACTAGAGCAAACCTGGCAGTAAGCTGCAGCTGGTGGAACACTACTGCCAGATTGCTGTCCTTCAGCATCCCCTCTCTCTGCGCGCACACTACTGACTTCCTCAAGCTGGGTATCATCATCCGAGCCTTCGAATCGTTGGGCATCCTCCTGGAGCATGTACCCAACACTGTGCTCAAACAGTTCGGGGGACTCCTCAGGAGGACATGGTGGGTCTAGGGAAGGGGTGGCTGATGATGCCATTGAGTACGCGTTGGCAGCTGCTCTGCCAGTACCCTGAGCCTGGGTGAGAGAGGATGAGGAGGATGAGGAGGGCTTGGTCATCCATTCTACCAAGCCTTCGGCATGATGCGGCTCCACATGTCCAGCTGCCGAAAACAAAGACAAGCGTGTCCCATGGCCACGTGCTGATGACGATGCACGACCACGTCCACGGCCAGCACTGTTGTCTCTAGAAACAGAGCCTGCCTGCCCTGTGTTCTTGCCTCGGCACGCTCTGCCTCTCCTTGGCGGTCTTCCAGCCATTGTAGTCGGTAGTGTATATAGTATAAAAAATAGAACTCCTATGTGTGCTCACAGCACACTGTAGGTCCTATGGGTGCTGACACTAACACACTATAGGTACTATATGTGTGCTGCTGACAAGAAAATATAGGAGCTCTGTTTGCTGCCACTAACACACTAGAAGTCCTATGGGTGCTGCTGAGAAGAAAATATAGGAGCTCTGTTTGCTGCCACTAACACACTAGAAGTCCTATGGGTGCTGCTGAGAAGAAAATATAGGAGCTCTGTTTGCTGCCACTAACACACTAGAAGTCCTATGGGTGCTGCTGAGAAGAAAATATAGGAGCTCTGTTTGCTGCCACTAACACACTAGAAGTCCTATGGGTGCTGCTGAGAAGAAAATATAGGAGCTCTGTTTGCTGCCACTAACACACTAGAAGTCCTATGGGTGCTGCTGAGAAGAAAATATAGGAGCTCTGTGTGATGCCACTAACACACTAGAAGTCCTATGGGTGCTGCTGAGAAGAAAATATAGGAGCTCTGTTTGCTGCCACTAACACACTAGAAGTCCTATGGGTGCTGCTGAGAAGAAAATATAGGAGCTCTGTTTGCTGCCACTAACACACTAGAAGTCCTATGGGTGCTGCTGAGAAGAAAATATAGGAGCTCTGTGTGATGCCACTAACACACTAGAAGTCCTATGGGTGCTGCTGAGAAGAAAATATAGGAGCTCTGTTTGCTGCCACTAACACACTAGAAGTCCTATGGGTGCTGCTGAGAAGAAAATATAGGAGCTCTGTTTGCTGCCACTAACACACTAGAAGTCCTATGGGTGCTGCTGAGAAGAAAATATAGGAGCTCTGTTTGCTGCCACTAACACACTAGAAGTCCTATGGGTGCTGCTGAGAAGAAAATATAGGAGCTCTGTTTGCTGCCACTAACACACTAGAAGTCCTATGGGTGCTGCTGAGAAGAAAATATAGGAGCTCTGTGTGATGCCACTAACACACTAGAAGTCCTATGGGTGCTGCTGAGAAGAAAATATAGGAGCTCTGTTTGCTGCCACTAACACACTAGAAGTCCTATGGGTGCTGCTGAGAAGAAAATATAGGAGCTCTGTTTGCTGCCACTAACACACTAGAAGTCCTATGGGTGCTGCTGAGAAGAAAATATAGGAGCTCTGTTTGCTGCCACTAACACACTAGAAGTCCTATGGGTGCTGCTGAGAAGAAAATATAGGAGCTCTGTTTGCTGCCACTAACACACTAGAAGTCCTATGGGTGCTGCTGAGAAGAAAATATAGGAGCTCTGTGTGATGCCACTAACACACTAGAAGTCCTATGGGTGCTGCTGAGAAGAAAATATAGGAGCTCTGTGTGATGCCACTAACACACTAGAAGTCCTATGGGTGCTGCTGAGAAGAAAATATAGGAGCTCTGTTTGCTGCCACTAACACACTAGAAGTCCTATGGGTGCTGCTGAGAAGAAAATATAGGAGCTCTGTTTGCTGCCACTAACACACTAGAAGTCCTATGGGTGCTGCTGAGAAGAAAATATAGGAGCTCTGTGTGATGCCACTAACACACTAGAAGTCCTATGGGTGCTGCTGAGAAGAAAATATAGGAGCTCTGTTTGCTGCCACTAACACACTAGAAGTCCTATGGGTGCTGCTAAAAAGAAAATATAGGAGCTCTGTTTGCTGCCACTAACACACTAGAAGTCCTATGGGTGCTGCTGAGAAGAAAATATAGGAGCTCTGTGTGATGCCACTAACACACTAGAAGTCCTATGGGTGCTGCTGAGAAGAAAATATAGGAGCTCTGTTTGCTGCCACTAACACACTAGAAGTCCTATGGGTGCTGTTGGGGTGCAATGCTGTGCTAACAGCACTGCGGTTGGTACTACTGCAATACTGTACTAACAGTAAGCACGCACCAGACTAATCCCCAGCAGCAGCTAATAACACACTAACTGTGCAATCAGCAGCAATGAACGATCAATGACTTAGGTAGCAATGGTTTAGCAAAGAAATAGCCAATGGTTTAGCAAAGAAGAGCAAATCTTTCAGTATCAAGCAAAGACAGAATCAGCAGACTAATCTCTCCTAAAGCCGGAACTCATGTGACCGGGGCCGATGGCGTGGCGGCCTTTTAAATGGTGGGGCGTGTACTAAAGCCCCTGAGCTGTAATTGGCTACAGCCGTCCTGCCTGTAGCCAATTATTGCTCTCCGAGTTTCGGGCGCTGTGATTGGCCAAGCATGCGGGGTCACAGTGCATGCTTGGCCAATCATCAGCCAGCAATGCACTGCGCCGGCCGCGCCGGCCGCAATGCATTGCGGGGCCGCTCGCATCACACGAATGTGATGCGAACGGCCCAAATAGTTCTGGGCTCGACGAGCGAGCGAACGCCCGATGCTCGATTCGAACATGGGTTCGAATCGAGCATCGGGCCCATCCCTAACTGTGACGAAAAGCAAGCAAGTCAAGTCGAGTCCCTGCTAGAAGTCAAGCAAGCCAAGTCATTTATTTTGGTCAAGTCACAAATCAAGTCAAAATACTGATCTACCCCATACTGTATAAAAATAATAAGAGGGATAACAATAAATAATATTGGTACTGTGCCCATGCCTCACTGTGCCCGTGTCTCACTGTGCCCAATGCCTCACTGTTCCCGTGTCTCACTGTGCCCATGCTTCACTGTGCCCGTCAGCCGTGTACCTGATCAGTGGCATCCCGGCAGCCATTCCAGTATTCAAAAGCCGCGCCTCCTCCTCGTCTGCGATAGGCGGAACACTCAATTTCCCAGCATTCAGTGTTCCGCCTATCACGGACATCCGCTCATCCTCATAACCAGGGCCGTCCGAACAGGACAGGCAAAACAAGCAATTGCTTGGGGCCCCGAGCTGGCCTGGGGCCCCAGCCTGCTGCCTGTCACTGTCCTCGATTTTCGCCCGGAGCCGATCCGCGGATTGCAGCCTTAGGAAAGGCCGCGGCTTCGGCCTAGCTCCGGAGCGGCGGCCATCTTGGTACACCCGGCGGTGACAGGCTGCCGCTATTGCTTATGGGAGTTGTAGTCCACAACGGCGGCTACGTGCTGATGCTCCCTGCTCCTGGGGGGAGGAGTCAGTGTCAGTCACAGTCACTCAGGAGGGCAGCGCAGGCGTGCTACAACTCCCATTGCGGTCGGATCATATTTTGCCCGCCAGACAGTGCCTCTGGAAAGGGTAAGTCAGTGAATTACTTTTTAATGGAGTGATAAAGTCTCTAATAGTTCCACAAATAAAAAAGTAAATACGTTTTCTTGAAAAGTAGTAAAGAATCTGTCTTTCTTTGGCTCCACAAGCATGTACTTGTACATGATTTCTGTTCTTCTGTCCAGTAATTCAGCCAGATCAGGATCCCTGAATATTAGTGCGCGGCTGCAAACAACTTCCTGGTCACAGCAGCCTGCTTCTCCATCCCAATCCCCACTATTGGAGAAATGTCCAGTATCAGGGTTTTTGCCTGCTTCTCCATCCCAATCCCCACTATTGGAGAAATGTCCAGTATCAGGTTTTTTTTAATTTTTTTATTTACTAAATAAAAAAACTAAAAAACCCTGATACTGGACATTTCTCCAATAGTGGGGATTGGGATGGAGAAGCAGGCTGCTGTGACCAGGAAGTTGTTTACAGGAGAAAAGCGCACGAATATTCAGGGATCCTAATCCTGGCCTGGATTACTGGACAGAACAGAAATCATGTACAAGTACATGCTTGTGGAGCCATAGAAAGACTGACAGATTCTTTACTACTTTTCAAGAAAACTTAATTACTATTTTATTTGTGGAACTATTAGAGACTTTATCGCTCCATAATTATTTTTGAATATTTTTATTATTTTAACAGTGGACATTACAGGGGGAGATGTGGACAGTACAGGAGGGAGATCTGGATATTACAGTGGGGGAGATGTGGCCATTACAGCAGGAGATGATATGGACATTACAGTGGGGGAGATGATGTGGATATTACAGTGCGGAGTCCCCCTGTCCATCCCACGGTCCCCCTGTCCATCCCACTGTCCATAAACAGTCCTAAGCAGCATCTTAATGTGAGTGTGTATGTGTTTTAAGTATGTTGGATTATATGCAACAGCAGTATTTGCACTGTAAACCTTTTTTATTTATATAAAGTGTGGGTGAGCTTAAACTGTATCGCTATGCTGTGGTTCCTGTAGGGTGAGTGCGAGGGGGGGGCAGCCTCCATGTCCATTTTGCTTGGGGCCCCCAAATTCCTTCAAACGGCCCTGCTCATAACAGACGAGGATAAGAGGATGTCCGTGATAGGCTGAACACTGCCTGCTGTGAAATTGAGTGTTCCACCTATCAGACGAGGAGGCGCGGCTTTTGAACACTGCAATGGCCGCCGTCTGTCTGCATGACACGCTGATCAGGTAGGCAGACGGAGGCTTGCGGTTCGTGTTAGTGGTGCCAAGTCATTGCAAGTCATATAGCCCACGTCAAAGTCAAGTCGCAAGTCATTAGTGACAAGTCAAAGTCAAGTCGAGTCATTTATTGAATTCTGTCAAGCAAGTCGCAAGTCCTCAAACAGGTGACTCAAGTCTGACTTGAGTCAAGTCATGTGACTCAAGTCCCCCACCTCTGGCGATTACACCTCACTGATTGACCTCACCTGTCAGCTTGTGGTTATAAGTGAGCGTGCATACTGGGGGCAATCAGTAACGATTAAGCACAGGAGTGTGAAACGCGTTTACTGAGATTTGGGTTTTGTGTATCATGCTGCATTTTTAATGGACAGGAAATAAAGAAGCTGTTTTTATCCCTGGAAGTCCCGCCACCTTTTTCCTTTCTACATGTTGATTTGGACGCGGACCAGGCAGATACCTGGGTTCATACAGCAGCAAAGGACCTTTGCTGGTTGCCTTGGAGTGGTGTGTACACAGCACATCCTCACACAACTGTCTGTAAACCTGGGTCATGCATTTGTAAAGATACACATCAGGGCTATATAAGGGCTATTAATCTACTGTTATCACTATGTATGTATATTGGCAGAGAACCAGGAAAAAAAAAAAAAAAGACTCTGGCCAAAAAGAAAATTGTATCCCCCCTTTGAATGCAACTGATCCAGGGAAAATCCGATTGCCTCTCGGGGATCAGGAAGGAATTTTTTTCCCTGCTGTAGCATGATCATGCTTTGCTGGGGTTTTTTGCCTTACTTTGGATCAACTGTGAATGAAGGATTGTGTATATGGGATTTTATGATTTTTTTATTGGTTGAACTAGATGGACTTGTGTCTTTTTTCAACCTGACCAACTATGTAACTGAACATATCTATTGAGTATTCATATTATGTCACTGTACAACAGGAATTGGGCACCATACATATCAGTAAATATTAAATACCTTAATATGTACCTTACAAAAGGCCCTGGGCAACATATGTACTGCAGAGCAAGGAAGGCGATTTAACCTTTTGCTTTAGTATTAAACTGTATATTCTATACAATCTCAATCTGGAAGCGCTGCTTCAGTAAATACGCTCTATCTTCCCAATGCTCCCCATTGATAAACGTCTTATTCAACCCAGACATTCCCAACAGCTTATCTTATGACTCCATGCTACCATGGACTAAAGCAGGTGTATTTCAATTGAGACACTTGGTCCACTCAGTCACACGCACTCTACTCCCCTTCTCGGATCTGCAAACCAAACACAAGCTGCCAAACACGCTATTCTTTTCTTATCTGCAGATAAAACATTATTTCGCATCTAGATCTCCCCAATTGACCCTGGTTGTTCCTACAGAATTTGAAAAGCTATGCTCATACGGCCCACACGAGCCTTGACAAATCTCTTACATATACAAAATCCTCCAGAGCCCTAAACCAGTCTCTGAACAAACCCACTCATATATGAGGAAGTGGGCCCAGATCCTTCATAGTTCTATTTCTCCAACACAATGGGGGGCGATATGGGACGCCACTTCTAAAGTTTTCAGATGTGTGGCCCAGAAAGAGACAGCGTACAAGATTTTAATGTTTTGGTATGGAACTCCCGAATTCCTAGAAGCTCATAAGCTATCACCATATAGCCACTGTTGGAGATGTGACTCCTCTTTGGGCTCACATTTCCACATATTTTGGGAATGCCCTATCTTAGCCCCCTTTTGGTCTAAAGTTCATGCCTTATTGGAAAAGGTGCTTGAAATCCAAGTTCCTTTCCAACCTATACACATGCTACTAGGCCTCCCCCTTCGAAATGCCTCCAAAGCCGCTAACAAACTTATGGCATTTATCCTATTAGCAGCTAAACGAGTGATTCCACTTCACTGGCGTACCAGTGTTCCACCTACTTTTTCACAGTTCCTCTCCACGATTGCAGACATTCGCACAATGGAACGCCTCACGGCAGTCATAGAAGACACCTTACCAAAATTTGAGGTCATTTGGGGGAAATGGGACTCATCTGAATATAACTCAGAAACATAGACTCTTGAGTTGAGATTAAGAATAGTCATTAATGGTTATATTGTTAGGTTCTAACTATCAATACACAAAGTTTTATTTTATTATATAGTTCATTCACTGACTATCTTCGTGCCTACATGTTTCCTTGATGTGTTACTGACGTTTCACTCCCTGCCTTTCAAATGACTCCTTCACTGCTTATTTGTAAACTTGAATAACGTGTATACTTTTCATGATTTGTATCTAAATGTTTATACCCACATTATGCTATGTGTTCATTCTTGTTGAATGTGGTATATAATTGTAATGCAACCTAAAATTTTCATAATCAAACAATTTATAAAAAAAAAAAAACTGTATATTCTATACTGCCTCGATGTTGATCTACAGCAGGGTTTCTCAACTCCAGTCCTCAAGGCGCCCCAACAGGTCATGTTTTCAATATTTTCCTCAGATGAAACAGCTGTGGTAATTACTAAGGCAGTGAAACTGATCAAATCACCTGAGCAAAATAATGGAAAGCCTAAGGGCTCTTTAACACGGAGGTCCATTCAGGTCCGCCTGTCAGTTTTTTAGGCGGACCTGAAACGGATCCTCCATGCACCCCTATGGAAGCACGGATGTCAGCGGTGACATGTCCGCTGACATCCGCTCCGCTCCGAAAAAGTGTGACGGAGGAAAATCCTATTTTTCCTTCCGTCTGCAGAGCGGATCGGATGACAACGGACTCTACGGTCCGTCGTCATCTGATTCCCCATAGGGGAGAGCGGCGCTCTGACAGGACGGTCCCTGCACAGTGTGTGGGGACCGCCCAGTCATCCGTCAGCTCAGCGGGGATCAACGGAGCGATCCCCGCTGAGCAAGCGGAGCTTCACGGGGCGGATCTGCACGGATCCGCCCCGTGTGAAAGAGGCCTTAAAACATGACCTGTTGGGGCGCCTTGAGGACTGGAGTTTACACTGATCTACAGGACCAATCCAATATAGTCAGTCATATATGCATGTCACCTTGTATATACTGTACATTAGATCCTGCAATTCATTCGATGGATGTATAATGAGCATCCAGCACCCATGTAACAAGGCCATGTATTTTATGATCGCAGGTTCATATTTTTGTACGGAAATATGGACTAAAAATAGCACAAATGTGCCGTTCATTATTTTACAAGTATCAAAAATAGACAAGATGAAATTTTATTAACTACTATCGTAAAATGACACATTATACAATGCAGTTTAGGTCTTTATTACTGAAAAAGAAAATGAAAGCTCCAAAACACCACAACAATTTAAACTTTGACTTTGCATTGTCACCATTTTAGAGAATCCTTGCTATCTGGCACTTTATGAATAAGTGATATTTGGTCACAATAAAACAAATAAATGAAAGGACATTTCACACATAAAGACTTAAAGTAAAAGGGTTTGTCGAGTGTGAGCTTTCTAAGAAAACAAAGACAAAACACAAGCACAGTTCATCTAGATTCTAGAAAGAAAAACTGTTGTGTAAAATAGCTGAAGAACAAGGCAACACAAGATGCAAATCAAAGCATGCAAAACTTGAAACTTGGAAATTGCTCCTTCTATTTTTAAATAAACTACATTTCCCAGGCCTTGTATAGTACAAAAACTGTGGTAATTTCCATGCAACTGTACAAACCTTAAAGAAAAAAAAAGATTAGATCATCTTGGGACAATTCTAATTAAACTAATTTGCATAGCCACATTGCAAAATACAAGTACTCAAGAATAATAATATATACTGAATTCAGCTGCGGTGTTACACTGCAATCATTATTTTGGGTCCTATTCACAACATTTAGGTAATAATTGAAGTGCTACGGGTTGAATGCAAAGTATCCCTTAGTCTATGCATGCACTGAAATTTGGCACTCAGAACTGATCTTGGTAAACTACATTCTGTAAAATGCAAACACTTCACTAAAGACATCTTTAGGGAATATAAAATGAAGAGGCTTGCTGGATGATGAATACATAGAGAGGCACCATTTAGACGCCAAGTTACACAGGTAGGTATCTAACCACCCAGTCTTGAATAGGATCAGTTACTGTATTTATTGGCGTATAACACTCACTTTTTTACAATGAAAATAGAGGGTAAACTGTGCCTGCGTGTTATACACAGGGGGCTGTGGAAAGTTTTTTCCCTAAAACTTCCCTCTTAAAGTTAGGGTGCGTGTTACACGCCTGTGTGTTATACGCCGATAAATACGGTACTTTCTTTAACACCTTAAACTGGACCTCATGCATGGGTTTTACATTTGCAGTGAGCGCCATTATGGCTGTAATTAAATTTATTCAAGTCATTTAACCCTTCCCAAATAATCACCTCTATTGGCTTGACTCTGCATTTACCTGCCATGCCAATTCAAGAGATTTCTCTAAATTTCGACAGAAGAACTATCGGAATTTACAAGTAAAGCCCCGTACACACGGTTGGACTTTTGGCCAACAAACTTCATTTTGAGCAAGTTGGACCAACAATCCGACCGTGTGTACGCTCCATCGGACAAACTTTTTTTGCTTTTTTCTTGTTTTCATCGGACAAAAGTTGGGTCTGCAAACGGACAAACTTTTGCCCAACAAAAGTCCGATGGAGCAAAGTCCGACCGTGTGTACAGAAAACCATCGGACTTTTGTCCGATGGACAAAACTAATGTTAAAATCAACCAACAATAGCAGAAGTTGACCAAAGAGTGGCGGTAAAGAGCAGAAAAGAGCAGAAAAACCACTTGATGTTGCAAAAAGTTTGGGGAAAGTTTTCAGAAAAGTCCGAGCGTGTGTATGCTATGGGTGTTCCTGACCAACTCCGTTCGGACAAAAAAACACGGAAAAGTCACCATGGAAGTCCGACCGTGTGTACGAGGCTTAAAACGAATAATTGCCCAGATGTGACTGCAGAAAAACAAACCAGCATGTAACTTAGGCCTAAAACTGAATCTGTGAATTAATTTGCATTGCACTGTAAAGGCTCATAGTCTGACACAACACACAGTCAAGACGTCCCTAGTACTTTCCACCAGTGAGTAAAGACTAATTAGCTTTTAGCACTCTGAAGTGAACAGTAGAGTGGCTGCAGAAAGTGTAAAAGGAGAAAACGTTTGAATAAATAAGTCAATTAGCATAATTCATCAATGCAAAATAATTAAACAAATACCACATTGTTATCGCCATACATAATCTAGGATCGTTTTCTAGATTTGTAGCACACAATCATAACAGGACCACCTTTAACACCAGAGCACAAATCTGTACAACATTTTCAGAAACTCCATCCGTGACACTTTTTCATGAAAGCGATGGCAGAACAAGAGGAATTCAAATCAAAAAAAGAGTTTGTCAGAAAGAAAGTGCTAATGCTGAGCTATCGTTTCTTGCTCCCTGTAGTGCCATTGGAAGGCTTGTTGAAACTCCTGCTCATATGTGGGAAATTTACTGTTGGGGTTCTATTGTTGGGCCCATATAACCCTAGATTCCTAGCAGCAGTAGATTTTCTTAGTGGCTTAACGCTTGGGAAAGGGGTGAAAACATGTCCCCTTGGGGACTTTGATAAAGTTCCACTTTCACTGGAGGAGCTGTTAGAATCAGAAGGTGTTTGCTGTACAGACTGGATTATCTCAGACGTGTCCTTCGTTTCATCAGTGGAGCTTAGCTCCAGTGCTTCTAGTTTTCTCTGTACAACAGTCACATTTGCATTTTCATCCTGGAAAACAGGCTCTGGAGAGTGTCCATCAACCTTCATAACTGTCCTGTCTGAGCCATTTTCATCTTCTGCTATTGAGTCAGCATTCTCTGCAATGTCCTCGCTTTCTTTGGTGGCATCAACCTGATCTTTTGGGATTTCATTTTGCTCCTCTATAAGCCCAATTGTATCCCCATAGCCAAGCTGACTTTTTGACCTTGCAATGTTCTTTCTATGAACTCTGATGTGGGTTCGCCATGGAGAATTCAGCTTGCCTTTGGCTTCTTCATTGGGCAAGATCATAGATTTGGAGGTTGGTAACTGCAAAACAGTGTTTTTCGAAGACCTGTTTACTTGCTTCAACTTCTTGCCAAGTAACAGATGGTTTATAACAGGGGAATGATTAACCTGTGATGACAATATATTGTTTACGGGACCTTTATCTAAAATAAAGAAAAATTAAAAGAATGTAAGAATTTTAAAACTACAGCAACCGTTTCATTTATCAACACTAGGCATCACAATTAACCTGGACATTATCCTTTCACAGAAAATTGAATAGCGAATCAGTAAAGCTGGCCATACACGAGCAGATCATCGTTAATATATATATATTTTCAGAACATTTATTAAATTTTCAAATTATTAAAGGGGTCAAATCAACATTGGTTTTCAACTAAAGTGATGAAAATAAAAATAAAATATAAAAGCAGCAAGATGTAATTTTTTTCTCGATTGAACAAATTTTTAAAAGTGTTTTTTGTTAAGGAAAGTCCAATACATTCCAAATAGAACGCTAAAAGCATTCATTAATTCATCAGAATTTTGTATGAATGTTCATTCGGAAATCTACTAGTGTAGGACAAGCTTCCAGTGTACCAGACTGAAACAGTTAAAGGCCAAGTATCCGCTCCCACTTCTGTGTAAGACCGTCGCATCCTTGTGCGGCTATCTACAAAACTTCCGGCCCAGTATTTGTAGCTGCTGACTTCATTTTTTTTTCCCAGGCTGGAACTCCACTTTAAACCCTCCCTCTAATGGACGCATGGCAAACTGCAGGGATCACTCATTGGAGCACTTTAGGCTGCTCTGCAATTTTCAGCACAAATTTGCTCTGGCTACAGAAACCTCTTACTTTCAGCAGGCTCATAAAGCAAGAGCCATGCCATGTAAAAAAAAAAAAAAAAGAAGAATCAGCCCTCTCAGAGCTTCTTTTCCATTGCTCAGAGCAGCGATCAGCTGGGGTCTAGGTAATGCAAGTCTTCAAGTTCAGCATTAGCCCAACAGTGGAGGTTTTTCATATATAAAATTAGCTTTTTATTTATTTTGCAGCTGGAAATACCTTCTCCCATGCATAATTGGTTATCATAATCAGATACAAACAATACACAGTTATTTAATTATAGTGAGAAGATACTTTTTTTTTTATTAAACACGTAACAACGTATACAACACCCCTTACCACTATGAATAGATTATACAGAAATGTAAAAATATTATAAGCACTTCACCATGTTGAAGAAAAGGAAAGATTTAAAAAATATATATGAAAAAATTATTTCCAACATTTAAAGTTTTTGATTCGATTTTTTAAATAAAAAACCATCACCAATCAGTGAAACATTGCTGCAGACAATATTACTTAACCAGACACTGTATTTAACATAAATAAAAGTTGAGTCATGAAATAAGCACCTGGGTTGCCACTGCTGGCCTCCTTAAAATGCTTCTGTCTGGTTTCATTACTTTAAAGTCACAGATCCAAAACAAGCATGCTGTAAATGAGTTTCAGAATTCCTCATCTCTTGTTTTAGGTCAGTGGCTCAGAAAGAAGAAAAAGGCCAGAAATGGAAGCCCTAATGATTCTCTCATGATAGCTATATTTTAAGCAACTGAAATTTTAAATGTCCACGTAGTAAGTTGTGTAGAAAAATATAAGCAGTAAGATAGTAATTTAGCTTTTTCAAGGAGTGATTTACAATAAAACATGCATGGTAATTCTTAATGAAGCAGAGACACCCTCAGAGTTAACAGATGTGTAATATTTTCTGGCATGCATGCTTTTCTTGCCAATATGTGCAGGTAGGTACTGTATCTCTGGAGGCATGAATCAGGAAACTAGCCAGACATTCCCGGCACTGATCTTATGTCAGGGGAATGATAAATAATGTTCAAAATTAATTAATGACTATTCACCCCTCCCAATAAATGAAATAATTATTAGCCGCTTTAAGTGATAGATGTCAGGCTGTGCCAAAACTGACCACATCAGCCAATGTTTCACGTCTATGAATCCCTCAACTTGCAACAAGTCTGATTCCAGCACAGATACTTCTGGAATACAGCCAATGTGGCTATATTCTAAGACTGAAATTATTCCTCCCTCTCTTTTGGTCTAAATACAAGTACCTGAATCATGAGACCATCTGAACATTAATCAACTAAAAAGTAGGTAACCCAAGAAGAAAATAGACCAAGACGCGGTCCACAGCCAGACTGATCTGATCATTCATCTGCTCTCTAGAGACATTATTATCTACAATGTATATACGCATTCATGTATGGGCTAAACTACGTTTTCTATTGTAGTTAACAATCACGATGCTTCATTAAAAGGATGACCGTGCATGTTAGAAACAGAAAACAAAACCTCCATAAAATAGGAACTTTTTTAAATACCATTATTCAGCTGATCCCTGGGATCAAACAAAATCCCAGGATCCCTTTCTTCATCGAGTCCTAAGTTTACAGAAAAAACAAAACAAAATACAAATGTGCATTAATGAATATAAAAAATAAAAAAAAAATTAGGTGCACTTTGCCACAGTTTGCCTTTAAGGCATCAGCTTAGCAGGTATGGATAAATGCAAACATACAGTATACCATATGTATACATATTAAAAGGAATCTGCCAAGATAGTTATATGGGAGCTGCCATTGACAACCTGTCTTTGGAGATGAAAGATTTGGTGCAGTCATGCTTATTCTTGCTGCCCCAGCTATTGAGTGACTGACTTGGAACAAACATGTGCATATCAGGTGTCGGAAAACCAGATATGTATATTCTTGTTCTGAGTCAGTTAGACTCCATTCACACTGGGGCAACACGACTTCCAGCACGACTTTGGGAGGCAACTTGGACACGACTTGAGTATGAATCACAGCGCGACATGAGGCAACTTACAAGGCAACTTCAAGTTGCCTCCAGGACAGGAGGCTTTCCAGTGGCCAATCAAACAAGAATCAGCTCTGTGGGAGGGAGGGGGGAGGGAGGGGTTTGCCTGAGAAATGTATGTTCTCTTCCTGTATTGTTGCTTCTGTTAAGACAGGGGATCCGACTTCTGAGCGACTTCCATTGAAATCAATGGGTACAAGTTCCCTACAAGTTGCCTAGAAGTCAGATTGAAGTAGTACAAGAACCTTTTCTGAAGTCGGAGCGACTGCAGTAGTGTGCATTAAGACGGCTCCATTCACTTACATCGATTTTCTCATGCAGCGACTAGGGGCGACATGGGGCGACTTGAAGTCAGATCCAAAGTCGTCCCTTTGTGAATGGGCTTTAAAGCTCGAATCTGGGCGATAGCCCTGTATCTTGTACCTTAAAAGAAAAAAAAAATCAGCAATGGCAGTTCCAATATTGCTATAATGATTGGTTCCTTCTAAATGGCTCCTGTGTGCCCATCACAACTATAAAAGTGGCAAAACTTATAATTGGAAATAATAGTGATACTTGGGTAGAATTTAAAACTTTTTTGCACAATATCCTTATTTGTTGTGATTTTGTCTTTACAAAAAGATGGTTTACAATTACAAGCATATATTGAAATCTACATGATATCGAAGACAAAAGTTGGATTTCAACTTGCAGTGGGTTTCATTACGAAAAGAAGCTGATAATTACCTGGTCACTATTACAACTATTATTTTCCTGAGATCTATAAAAATTCTAAAAGGTTCTCCACTATAAGAAATTAACACAGACTAACTCAATATTTTACCTGCTCTTATGTAGACCTGGTTAATTTGCTGCAGTTGCCTCTTCTTAATCCTTGAGTACTGTTGTTTTAGGGCATTGATGTCAGTGGTCATGCGCTCCATCATCATACTATTGAATACAGCATGATATTCTCCACGACACGAGTCAATTGCACCTGGACTGAGCTCTGCAATGTTGCCAAGTTTCTGCTCTTCTTTATGCTCTGGAAAAAACAGAGACAAAAAGGTAAGGTGTGGCTATTATACCATAAAACTTTAGCACCTTTAGTCTCCACTAAAATCGAACGCATCTCACTAGAAGCAAGTGAATGGAGTGCATCTCACTAGAGCAAACAATGTGTAATACTGCCCTAGGTCGGTCCACCCTTATCCGCCCAATTACCAGGTGCCTGTCCATACCATTACTGAAGAAATTAAATTATGTATATGTTCCCATGCAGCTGTGACATAATACACCCCCCCCCCCCCAGAGGGGGGTCATATATTGAATTTAGGTGTGGAATTATCATTGAGAGAGAAACTTTTTGAAGAGTTCGGTTATCATATATTAACGTGTGGGACTTTAATAAAGGACTTTATTCAATAGATATTAGGTGAAAAAATGGAACACAGCACAAAGTATAAGTTTGTTATTACTGAAGACTCCATATAAAAGATTGTGGATAGCCACACTTTGGTAAAAACAACTTTTTTATTGCAGTATAGCCATAAAATACCATGCAGTACAAAGAGAAGTGAGACCTCTAACACATTTCATGCTGTAGAGAGCTTAATTATGGAGCACACTCTATAATTTAAGGGTCTCACCAGAAATGAGGCAATGGGCCAAGTCTCTTCCCTGCCCACTTCAGTTGTCTGTGCAACATTTGAACATGATAAATAAAGGATATTTTGTGTATATATGTGTGTATATATATATATATATATATATATATATTTTATTTTTTTATTTTTATTTTTTCCATAAAAATATACTGTAGCTTTAACTGTCAAATCTGTGGTATGTAATAATATTTATGTATACACATTTCTACTCTAAAACTGGAAATTTAGCTTACCTTTTATTTGTTTCTGGTACCTCTGCAGTTCCGGGGCTAAAAGTCCACTAAATGGGCCAAGACAGCCAACAGAATTGGCATTTATGTCTTCATCTTCATCATTTTCTTCATCACTATCTCGCATTTTGCTTGGCCGCCTAAAATAATAAGGAGTTATACATGCTAGATCTGATTTATTCAAAAGTCCTGGATGGCTTAACTCCAATGTAAAAATGCATATAAGAGCAAAGGAGAAGGCCTTCAAAAAATACAAGGTTGAGGAATGATCATCAGCATTCAGAGTTTATAAAGAATGCAACAAAAAATGTAAGGGTGCAATTAGGGCAGCTAAGATAGAACATGAAAGACACATAGTGGAGGAGAGCAAAATAAATCCCAAGAAATTCTTTAAGTATGTAAACAGTAAAAAAAAGGAGGGAAGACCATATTGGCCCCATAAGGAATGAGGAAGGACATCTGGTTACAAGGGATGGGGAGATAGCGAAGGTATTGAATTTATTCTTCTCCTCAGTCTTCACAAGGGAATCGGGGGGCTTCAGTAACCAAAACTGCAGTGTTTATCTTCATGACACATCACAGGAAGCACCTCCATGGTTAACAGAGGACAGAATTAAAATTAGACTTGGGAAACTTAACATTAATAAATCACCGTGACCAGATGGCTTGCACCCGATTGTACTTCGGGAACTCAGTCAAGTAAATGCCAGACCATTGTTCATAATTTTTACTGACAGTCTACTGACTGGAATGGTACCAGCTGATTGGAGAAAAGCCAATGTAGCACCAATATTTAAAAAGGGCCCAAAATACATCCCTTGGAATTACAGACCAGTTAGCCTAACATCAATAGTATGTAAGCTCTTGGAGGGGATCATAAACGGACTATATACAAGATTTTAGTAATGAGAACAGTATTATTAGCAGTAATCAGCATGGATTAATGAAGAATCGTTCTTGTCAAACCAATCTATTAACCTTCTATGAGGTGGTGAGTTGCCATCTAGATAAAGAAAGGCCCGTAGATGTGGTGTATCTGGATTTTGCAAAAGCATTTGACACAGTTCCCCATAAACGTTTACTGTACAAAATAAGGTCCGTTGGCATCGACCATAGGGTGATTACATGGATTGAAAACTGGCTACAAAGGCGAGTTCAGAGGGTGGTGATAAATGGGGAGTACTCGGAATTGTCAGGGGTGGGTAGTGGGGTCCCCAGGGTTCTGTACCAACCCTGTTTAATTTGTTCATAAATGACCTGGAGGATGGGGTTAGCAGTGCAATCTCTGTATTTGTGGACGATACTAAGCTAAGCAGGGCAATAACTTCTCCGCAGGATGTGGAAACCTTGCAAAAAGATCTGAACAAATTTATGGGGTGGGCAACTACATGGTAAATGAGGATTAATGTGGAAAAATTAAAAATAATGCATTTAGGTGGAAAAAATACGAATGCAATTCATACACTGGGGGGGGGAGAACCTCTGGGGGAATTTAGGATGGAAAAGGACCTGGGGGTCCTAGTAGATGATAGGCTCAGCAATGACATGCATTAAAAAGGGGATTAACTCCAGAGATAAAACGATAATTCTTCCGCTCTACAAGACTCTGGTCCGGATGCACCTGGAGTATGCTGTCCAGTTCTGGGCACCAGTCCTCAGGAAGGATGTACTGGAAATGGAGGGAGTACAAAGAAGGGAAACAAAGCTAATAAAGGGTCTGGAGGATATTAGTTATGAGGAAAGGTTGCGAGCACTGAACTTATTCTCTCTGGTAAAGAGACGCTTGAGAGGGGATATGATTTAAATTTACAAATACCATACTGGTGACCCCACAATAGGGATAAAACTTTTTTGCGGAAGGGAGTTTAACAAGACACGTGGCCACTCATTAAAATTAGAAGAAAAGAGGTTTAACCTTAAATTACGTAGAGGGTTCTTTACTGTAAGAGTGGCAAGGTTGTGGAATTTCCTTCCACAGGCGGTGGTCTCAGCGGGAGGCATCGATGGTTTCAAGAAACTATTAGATAAGCACCTGAACGGCCGCAACATACAGGGATATACAAGGTAATACTGACATATAATTACATGCCTTGTACACACGACCATTTTTCCCGGCAGGAAAAAAAAAAGTTTCCCTGTCAAGCCTGCCTTGCATACACATGGTCACACAAAAGGCCACTGAACTTTTGAATGTCAAGAACGCGATGACGTCAAAGACTATGACGAGCCGTCAAAATGGAGTTCTATGCCTCCGTGCATACGACGAATTGTTTACGAGCACGCGCGTTTTTTTTTCTCCTCAAGAAACCATACAGACGACCGGTTTTCTCGGCAGGATTTTTTCCTGACGGGAAAATAGAGAACAAGTTCTCTTTTTTTTTTTCCCGCAGTTTTCTTGCCGGGAAAAAACGAGGCAACACACATACAGTAGGTTAGACTTGATGGACTTGTGTCTTTTTTTCAACCTCACCTTCTTTGTAACATCTTTCTAAATCTGGCAGATCTATTGTTCTAATGTTTATATGGTGTGAAGCACAAAATATAACTACATACCCAGAGAATGAAGCAGACTTAACAGGCGCTGGGAAAGGTGTGATGTTATAGGTGTACTTCTCCCTCAGCTCTGCAAGTTGTGGAAATGGGAAAGGGGCCATGGAGTACACAGTCTAGAGAAAGCAAAAGGCAGATATTACTTGGGGAAAAACTGCACTGCTGGCATGTAAAATGAAAATTACACATACATTTACATACACACACACACACACACACACACACACACCATATTATATATATATATATATATATATATATATATATATATATATATATATATATATATATACACACACATACATACACACACACACACATACTAACACGCAGTAATACAATAAATGACCAAATGCTGTTTATTTGAAACTACATAAAACAGAGAATGTGCAAGGTAAATCTCTTGTAACACACCAAGGACCTTAACCACTAACATACTGTATATCCAGAAATTTTATGAATAAGAAACAAATACATACAGGCTGGTACTGAAGTGGTTAAAGTGAACCAGTAAACTGAACCAAGAAGTAGATCATCCTGGCTGTGCAGTGTGGCAGAGACGTGCAAGTCACAAGACTTGCTGTATAGAATTCATTGTTTATCATTTTGTCTGCCACACGATTTGGATTTCAACTGTGTATTTATCAGTCTGTCTGAGATTCCACTAAACATGAAAACTGTGTCCTGCCAATTCAGGGAAAAGCAACAGATTTGCTTTGCTCACCTATACAAACCTCCCAAGTTTTTGAGATGGGAACGAGAGACACCTATTAGCAAATGTATGTAGGCATGAGACACATCCCCTGTAAGGAGGATTATAAAAAATAAATAATAATAATAATAATAATAATAATAATAAATAAAACCCCCCCTTTTTTTTACCACTGCTATTCCTTAGGCCCCTTTCACACGGGGCGGATCCGTGCAGATCCGCCCCGTGAAGCTCCGCTTGCTCAGCGGGGATCGCTCCGTTGATCCCTGCTGAGCCGACGGATGACTGGGCGGTCCCCGCACACTGTGCAGGGACCGCCCTGTCAGAGTGCCGCTCTCCCCTATGGGGAATCGGATGACGACGGACCGTAGAGTCCGTTGTCATCCGATCCGCCAACGGAAGGAAAAATAGGGTTTTCCTCCGTCACACTTTGGCGGAGCGGAGCGGAGCAGATGTCAGCGGACATGTCTCCGCTGACATCCGTGCTTCCATAGGGGTACATGGAGGATCCGTTTCAGGTCCGCCTAAAAAACTGACAGGCGGACCTGAACGGACCTCTGTGTGAAAGAGCCCTTATATTGGCTTTTGAAATGTACAAATGTAGCAATTTAGAAATTGGATGAAAGGTTTAGCACCGGGAAACACTTTTTGAAAAATAAAAACTGCATTTTATATACAACTATATAGATCGGACCAAAATGAGGAACAAATGAGGAAGAAAGAGGGACAGAGGGACTTTGTTCCAAATCAGGGACAGTCCCTCGAAATCATGGACAGTTGGGAGCTATGTCTATATAACCCCAGCCCTGCATTTCCATATCTTCCTTTGCTCCCCTACTTTTCCATTCAGCACCAAAAGCCAAAGAAAATACGTATGGAAAAAAATGTGACTCTCTCAAGGTGACAGCAATAGGCCAATCAGAGCTGGCACACATGGAGTCCATAGACCTGAGTAAGCTTGAAAGCCGAGTAAGCTACTCAGAGCTTACATATTGAATAAGTGGATAATCTGTTGCTTTGTCCTGCATGGGACAAGCACTGGTTCACTTTAAGCTGTTCTACCAAGTACCACTGTGGTCACTGGGCAGCTTAAAACAGAAGCTCACATCCTAAACTCCTGCGTAAAAAAAAGTAAGATAAAAGCATAAGATATAGTGCATATATAACGACATACCACATATCATGGCAGCATTACTAAATAACTACTAGTAAATAATTACGGTACTAAATAACATTTTGAGTAAAAATGTACCTTCTGCTTCCTCTGGTTATTCTTTATTAAAGCACAATGAACCAACTAAGGACTGCAGAATCCCCCGGTGGGCCCATGTACCCTCCCATAGGGCTCGATGAAGAGCAAGAGATTTGAGGCAACGGTCTCAGACCCCTCACAATAAGAAGGTCGCACATTCAAACCCCTGTCTACAGAGTGCCAGTACCACAGACTACTTGCGTTGGAACATTTTTCCCTGAAACTGACACAATGGATGCAAGGGCATTTTTCCTCCTACTGACCATAGATACCAGGACATTAATATATTTCCACTGCCTTGGACTGTCTACGGACACCTGGGCATTCTTTCTCCAACAGACTAGCAATGCTATGGGCAGTACCTTACACACCTCTGGACGCTGCACCCCACCCACTGTGTTGTAAATTACGTACTCAAGAAACCTGCAACATACTCTTAACCCCGCACTCAATATATTAGCTTGTATGTTACATATTTATGACCATTGTACTCCATACGCTCTGTTGTATGTTACATACTCTGACCAATGTATTATACATGCTTTGCTGTTCCCGACTGCTGCATTGTATAGGCTATGTTGTATATTACATTGTACTCTATGATTTGTTGTAGGTTGCTTAATCTTGATCAGTGCAATTTTTACACAAGGCTGTTTGCCGAATATTCTACACTCCCGCACTCTATAATCGAATGTTGTCTGCTACATAGTTTTGAGCCCTACACTCTGCAAACGATGCTGTATTTTACATACTCCTGACCAAAGTGTTCATTGGCTCAAGTTTCTGGTAGCCAAGTAGTACTTCGCTATTTTGATGACATTATGCTTTAGCCCCCAATCACACCAGTGCGACTTGTCATGCGATTTGACAGGTCCAAATCGCATGACGAGTCGCACCCTATTATTGGCAATTGAACTGTTGAAATCAGTGCGACGCCAACTTTGCGGTGCTGCCGCATTTCGATAAAAATGGTTCCTGAACAATTTTTGGTGATTTCAGGTGCGACTTGCATAGACATCTGTGCACAGATGTCAGTCAAGTCACACCTAAAGTCGCACTGACCTGCAGCTTTGAAATTGTTCGATTTCAAGTGATGTTTGCACGATTTCAAAGTCGGATTCAGTGTGAATGGGGGCTTAAGGACAGACCCCCTGCTCCACTTTCAAAAAAACAGGATTAAAACCAAAATTGTGGAACATTTTCATGACCAGTAATCTGCTGGCCTATTTATAAAGCAGGTGAGGCAATAAATAAAGGAAGAAAAAAAAAAAGGTGAGGCAATAAACAGTATTAGGTAAGGGGGATATAAACAGAGGGTGGTAGTGCGTCGGTTTTACCTGTATAATTTGCAGTCAGATTGTCATCCTGACATGGCAGCCTGCAATCACCGATCGCAGGCTTCATTACACTGTAATGATACGGTTATTTTTTTTCCTTTTAGAGCTTTTATGTGCAGATCAAATTACGCTGCTTTGCAAGTACCAGAAACCTTGCAAGTGAATTTTTTTTATTTATTTTTTTAACAAAAATTGTTCCCATTTAACCTTAGTAAAATGTCAGAGAAACTGAGTAATAGAATTCAACAATAACCTTAATCCTTTTCCCCTTGTTGTTTTATATTCAGAGTGAACTCATCTCCACTATTCTTCTTTCCCTATTTCCCACCTCTCCTCTCCCTTTCTCTTGCTAAACTCTTCTTTTGTTCCCCGAATCTTACCATGAACATAATTACACATCTGATGTTTACGGGTCTCCTGACTTTGCTTTAATATGTACACCTTGTTCTGAGGACAATACTTTCATCCAGTCTCTAGTAGGTTTATCCTCTGTACAGCATTATTTTGCTGACAATGACCCCTTTTTGTGAATTTCCTTTATTCTTTATGTTTAGATTGCAATGTACTTATTGCTATATTAACAATTTTTATGTGCATTTGCATTCACTCATTGTGAGCGAATGACTATGTCACTTTCTGAAAATTTGTTATTAAAAAATATATATTTAACCTTAAAAAGGAGAAGTCCACCCTAAGCTTGTTTGGCTGTACTCCTCCTATGGATCACAGGAATGCACTTTGATTTGCACTCCTGTGACCCGTTTTCAGCAGAGAGCGGGCTGAAGTCCGTTCTCTGCAGTCCAGGCATCCCGTCATCACGACAATAAAGTCTGGATCCGCCAGCTGCCTGGACTGATGCCCATCTCAGCAAGCTGCTGAGCACCTGAGATGGCTGCTCCCCGCCTCTCCACAGCTCAGCGCTCCAATCTGCGAGGAGGAGCAGAGCGGATAGCTGTTGATTGACAGCAGCTCTCTACTCAGGGAGCTGTGAGAACCGAGCCATTGGCGGTATTCGATCGCTCGGTTCTCAGTGTAGAGGCGCAGTGGGACAGATGCAGCATCAGACTGATGCTGCATCCACCTAGGCAAGTATAAAAACAGAAAATAAAAAAAAATCCCATACTTCTCATTTAACCTTAGTAAAATGTGAATTTTACTACAGCTCAATCTTAATGAACCCTCGAGCCATTTCAGTCTTTTTGTACTAAAAAATATTGTAAAGAACCTTACCATACTTTGTACCAGAAGCAGGATTTAATTTAGTGTTATTATAAAAGGGGAAAACAAAAATTTCCACTTTTTATGGACAAGGACACAAATGTTACAAATTTCACTGGTTAACTACTTAAAGCGGAGTTCCACCCTAAAGTGGAACTTCCGCTCATCTGATTCCCCCCCCCTCCCCTCCGGTGCCACAATTGGCACCTTTCGGGGGGACCGGTATCCTTTCTCATTTCCAGGAGTCCAGGGCGTGGCCCGTAACGTCACCGCGGGGATCCCTCCTCCTCCCCCGGCAAATAGGAGCGGGGCCTCGCGCATGTGCAGTAGGGTTCCCGGCGTGAAGCCGAAAGGCTACACTGCCGGATTCCCTTACCCGCAATGGCGACAGCAGCACCCGACAGCTGATGGAAACATCAGCTGCTGTGCCGACATCGAGGGACTCCAAGACAGGTAAGTGTTCTATTATTAAAAGCCAGCAGCTGCAGTTTGTGAACACCGCTTTAAAGGACCAGAAGATTTGCCCCCTAAATGACCAGGCCAAACTAAAAATAAAATAAAAATTATTATTATGATAATATATATATATATATATATATATATATATATATATATATATATATTTTTTTTTACTTTTTGCTATAATAAATATCCCCTAAGAATTAAAAAACTAAAACATTTCTTTCTCAGTTTAGGCCAATATGTATTTTGCTACATATTTTTGGTAAAATAAAATCACAACGAGCGTTTGATTGGTTTGTGCAAAATGTATAGCGTCTACAAACTATGGGATAGATTTACGGCATTTTTATTATATATATTTTTTTTACTAGTAATGGTTTTGCGATTTTTTTTTAGCAGGACTGAGACATTGTCGCGGACAGATCAGACACTTTTGACACTTTTTTGGGACCATTGACATTAATACAGCGATCAGTGCTAAAAATAGCCACTGATTAGTGTATGTCACTGGCAGGGAAGGGGTTAATACTAGGGGGCGATCAAGGGGTTATGTGTGTTCCCTTGGAGGTGTTGCTAACTGTATGGGGGCTGGGCTGACTGGAGGAGGAGAGAGATTGCCGTTCCTAATCACTAGAAACAGACGGTCTTTCTTTCTCCTCCCCTGACAGAACGGGATCTGTCTGTTTACACTGACAGATTCCTGTTCTGCCTGTTTCTGGAGCAATCGTGGGTGGCCGAAAGACAGAGTCCGCCGGACCCACTGGTTGGCTCCCCTGTTCGCGAATGGGTGCGCGGACACGCCCACAAATCGCCGTATACGCGCCCGACGTACAATGACGGTGATTCGTGCAGGGGAGCCAACCTGCCGCAGTACAACTGCGGTGCACGGCCCATAACTAGTTAAAGTGGGGGAAAAGTTGAATATAAAATAAATGTTGGAGGAGGATTCCTGTATGTTCACAAAACACAATATATTGTTCACATGGATATCCTGGGTAATGATAAAGCTATAGCCGAACCAATAGGCCCACAGCTGAAAAGTAAAAATAAATAGAGGGAGATGGAGCTACACCCCAAGTTCTGGCATTAAAGTACATGTCAGGATGGTGCTGTTATCATGGTATACCAGTGAAAATTGCAGTGTAACATATTGTAAATTATTAATTTCAGTAGACCAGCAGATCCTGATACCTGTTTATATATCGGGCTCTGCTCCACAAAGTTGGAGCAGTGAAAAAAACTGTCAAGTGTGGAAAAAGTACATTAAATCCCATAGATACCTGCATAAGTTCATTGCTATCTATCAGATTGTCTTCAAGCATCTCCTGCGTCAGTTTGCCCATCATACTGTAGAATTCATCTGCATCCTGGCAACACTCAATCTGCCTGTAACACAGACACCAATATCTTGTTATGCAACTTCAGTATACACTCCATTATGCACACAGTTGGAATTCAGTAAATACCCCTCACTGATTGCTACACAGTTCAACTCTAAAATGGTCATCCCACATTTTTTTTTTAAAGAGCTACGCCACCAATAAAGCTGTCCATCCAGACCTGAGGTTTTGAAAGCCCTGTCAGACAGCGCTGCCTGGTTGGTGACTTCACATTTCTCTATAGCAAGGAGAAATAGAAAAATCATCTGACATCTATAGGTCAATAGGCACCACGTCCCTGATATTTGGAAAATACAGATAAGAAAGTGGGACTTTGAAAGTGCATTCAAACACATGATTGATAAAAAATATAATTTTTATTTAATAGAAAAATTCCATTCACATATATTATAAAAAATATGATTTCAGTTACAGTAAAAAACAATGAAGTATTATACAGACAATTAATCTCAACGTTTCGCCAATAAACTGGCTTCTTCAGGAGTATTAATTATTGTCATGTATTACTAGAATAAAAAATACATACAGTAAGTATACAAAAATAGATAAACAGAAAAACACTAATATATTGCTCTACAAAATAATATTTAAATATTCCACAAGAAGCGATACAGAGACAATTTCTAAACCACCACATGAGCCTTCATTACCTGTACATTGTTGAAGAAATCAAAAGTCTAGCTGGTATTGAATCAGAGTAGTGTTCTCACAATGGAGTCTTGTAGTGAACCTTAGAGAAGGTGATAGCTCATACAGAGCACATAAATGAATAATGTGCTACTGAAAGCAATGGAAGGTGAATAGTCACCTGAAGGAAGGAAAAAGAATGATTAAATTGAGTTGGACCCATACTATGATGGAACTTAATATATGGAAATCCAATTTTATATAACAATACCTTAATCTAAAGATCATTTTGAGATTCCAAAAAGGAACCAAAGATCATTAAATCATGGTGGAAATGTCTGTAGGAAGATGAAATTATATTAGAGGAATTAGTCATATATCTAAAAAAAATGTGTTATTTAAGGGATAAAAGAAAACAAATACCTGAATCATCCAATTTAAAGCCTACTTGCAAAAAGGAGGATGAAAATTCAGAGCTAGGAGGGTGCCGGTCAGTGTCTATAAGACCAACAATCCATCTATCAAAAATAAATAAAATATATATGCAAGTCAAAAAATGCTATTAAAGCATTCCATAATTAGAATGGGTAGTAAAAAGGACATAATTCCACTGTAAATACCTGACACATAGGATCTTTGGACATATAACCTTCCTCGGATAGCGGCAGCTATACCACCTATGCAAACCACCAAAGCTTAAATAGTCACCATCTCCCTCGCCTATAATTATAGGCAGGGCGGGCATATCAGTTCCACCTGGCAGGGAACCAATCCAAGATATTATTAAAGGATATGGTGGAAGTAGAGGGCGGCAGGAAATGACACGTTGCCGTGCACAGGAAATGACACTTAGACATCTGAGTGATGAAAGAAATTCATCACATATTTGATGCAATCTACAAAACGGCCACAAGATGGCCACAGTGAGACCGAAATCAAATAAGGATAGAAGAGTCAATATTAGACTGATAGGAAAAGCAAGTCAGGCCTCGTACACACGGCCGAGATTCTCGTTGAAAAAAACATGTCGTTTTTTTCGACGAGATTCTTGGACAAGAAACTTGTCCCGGCCGAGTGTACACACGCTCGTTTCAAAGAACCCGCGGTTCTTTGAAAGGAGCGTACGCGGTGACGTCATCGACTACAACGAGCATGCGCTCGTCACATTCGATGCCGTCGCCGCCATCTTGGTATACCCTACGTATGCCTAGGAAGCTACCGCGCATGCGTCAAATTCATTTCGAACATGCGCAGGCTTCCGGGAGGACAGGTAAGTGTACACACACTCACTTTTCTCGTCGAGAAACATGCCGAGGAGAATCTCGACGAGAAAATAGAGAGCAGGTTCTCTATTTTCTCGTCGAGGTTTCTTGTCGGTTTTCTCGACGAGAAACCCGATAGCAGCGTACACACGACCGATTTACTCGGCAAGACCTCTCTGCCAGCAAGTTTCTTGCTGGTTCTTGCCGAGAAACTCGGTCGTGTGTACGAGGCCTCAGAAATAAAAAATGGGAATGGAAACCTATTGGTGGAAAGGTGGCACCAACTTAAGTGCTAAAAGGCAAAAAGTCGGAAGACCCGGGCGCCCGTAAGGTCACCTTAACGCAAAGAGAACACTTCCCTTTTTGGAATCTCAAAATGATCTTTAGATTAAGGTATTGTTATATATATAAAATTGGATTTCCATATATTAAGTTCCATCATAGTATGGGTCCAACTCAATTTAATCATTCTTTTTCCTTCCTTCAGGTGACTATTCACCTTCCATTGCTTTCAGTAGCACATTATTCATTGATGTGCTCTGTATGAGCTATCACCTTCTCTAAGGTTCACTACAAGACTCCATTGTGAGAACACTCCTCTGATTTAATACCAGCTAGACTTTTGATTTCTTCAACAATGTACAGGTAATGAAGGCTCATGTGGTGGTTTAGAAATTGTCTCTGTATCGCTTCTTGTGGAATATTTAAATATTATTTTGTAGAGCAATATATTACGGTTTTTCTGTTTATCTATTTTTGTATACTTACTGTATGTATTTTTTATTCTAGTAATACATGACAATAATTAATACTCCTGAAGAAGCCAGTTTATTGGCAAAACGTCGAGATTAATTGTCTGTATAATACTTCATTGTTTTTTACTGTAACTGAAATCATATTTTTTATATGTGAATGGAATTTTTCTATTAAATAAAAATTATATTTTTTATTAATCATGTGTTTGAATGCACCTTCAAAGTCCCACTTCCTTATCTGTATTTCTCTACAGCAGTACAGCCAAGGTCACTACTTGCCCCCACATACCAGCCACTACCTCTACAAATTCAACTTTACAGGAGATTACGAGATGCGGATACCAGAACAGTGCATTAGCTGCATTTAAACATGTATTGATTCATTTTATGAACTGTGTTATTTGGTATTTTTTATCTGTCCAAAGTTCATCTTTAAATGCTGCAAGAAAAAATACAAAAATGAATGCACAAATGTGTGTTTAAACCTAAAATGTAGTTTCAGTATATTAGGCATCATGATTCACCCTTGCAAAAATACCTAACCCTTACCTGGAAATTCTGCCAGTAACCACAATTGCTGTTGCAGGCTGACAACGCTGAGCAACTAGCTCGCAATTACAACCACCGTTGTCAGCCTGGTATGTAAACTCTATTGACTATTGGGATGTCAATGTAATAGACTTGATGGGCAGCCCAACAACCAAATGATGTTGGGAACACAAACTGACAATGCAGCCCTTGACTGCGAAGCCATGACTTGGCACTTTCAGCCTGCAACAGAAAGTGCTGTTACTGGAATCATCTTCAGGTAACAAACTTTGGAATAGTTAAAAAAAATGCAAAGCTTTTTTAATTTTGGATAGAGTAAAAGACTTTTAAAACCCCTGTAAAGTTTATTTTTTGCGGTCTTTGTCTCATTAGGCAGATTTTACCCTTCATTTCCATACTGAGACAGCAACCAAAACTTGAGAGGACCGAACCATTCCCTATGTTTTCCAAACCTGAAAAAAAAAAAATGGAATGCCAGAAATCTTCCTGCTCCTGAATCGGCCAAACCAGGGTAGCCGAAGGCCATCGGCCCAAACTGCCAATACCTATAACAAATACCAGGCCCATGCAGGACCAATTACCAAGCTAGTTTAATTTAATGTGACCACCAGTATCTTCTGTCCATTTCTCAAGACGGCTGCTGTGGAAAATCTCCAACAAGGAGAATCAAGGACTCCAAATAGATACGGAATTGGGGTATGCTGAAGAAGTTTTGATTACCAAGTCCAATCTGGTGTGAAAAATCATGGAATTAAAAGACCTGTGTAGGAGGACAGACCTGTGTGTGAACTGAAAATGGAGAACAAATGTCAACTCAGTCTAAAAGACATGAACTATAACGAGAAGCTGAACTAAGATGTTTACCTATGAAATGGAGGGGTGCTGAAGAACACAAACCAGATTCCAAATGCTTAAGATGAGAAACAAGAACGGAAACACCAGGAGGGCATGGCTGAACTGAAAACATTCTTGAGAGATGCAGGAAATGGCCAAAAACCTGAAGCTGTTGCTGGAGTAGAAAAAGCACCAGGAGCTGCAGGTAAAGTCACAAAGGATGCTGGAGGAAAATGAGCATCAGCTGCATTAGCTGGAGGAGAGTAAAAGCCAGTCCCTAGAAAAACTAACAGAGTACTGCAAGACTAAACTGCATAATAGATGCCCCAGCTGCAGCAGGTCCAGGAGGAAACCTAACACCACAGAGATTTTGAAAACATGTGTAGCGGTAGGTTGTTACGAGTTTCAAACATCCACCAAATCACCCTGCTGCCAGACCTGCCCCCTGCCAATACCGAATAGGGATTGGTCAGAGCCCCTCACATGAGCTGCCTGTCACTTAAAACTTCAGGTCCAACCCCTATTCCAGAACAATCTGCCTGAAAGCAGGGGAGGCGTCTCTGAGTCAGAGCACAGGTGATCACACCCACTACTGCACTGAACACTCCCAGTCCCAGATCAAAACAAACAGGCCTAGCCTAAAGCACAGGCCTGCCTTAGTTTGCCTGCACTGATATCTTAAACCCAGAAAAATCCCATTCTAGCACCTACCTAAAGGTAAAGGGTGCTACATATGCTAAAGCATAAAGGGATGGAGACCAACAGAACCAAGATGTAAAAGTTAAATATGGGTGCCGTCTGTGGGAGGAGGAGAAGGAAACTGAACTGCATCTAAAAAGGAGGGAGAATGGGTTCTTGAGGTAGAAGATCAGCAAGAAGATCTCAACCAAAAATATTGAAAAGTGGCCAAAAATATTAAAAATATGAACTGGAACAGCAAGGCACGAGTAATGGAGGACATCCAGGATCTGAAGAGAGAGATCCAGGTGAAGGATGAAAAGAAGAGACTTTGTGAGCTGGAAAAGAAGAATCGGGAACTGGAGAAATTTTGTTCTGGATCATAAAAACAAAGCGTTTGAGAAGCCAATTGAAACCAGAAAAAAAAGCTGATCAAAGAGATGAAAGTGTAGTTTCAGGGGATGGAAGCTGAGCTGGAACACTCCTACAAGCAAAACACCCAGCTGGACCTCAATATCATCGAGCTGAAACAAAAACGAAAAGCTACAGACCGGGAGATGCAGCGAGAGCAGCAGAAGGTTTGTAACATCAAGGCTGTCGTGAAAGGTTTCAAGCCAGATTTGCATAAATGTGTTGGGTCTATAAAGGAACACTAAAAAGCTGAAGGATAGCATCCGGGAGTTTTACTCTAGATATGTACAGAAGGGTAACACAGTGGAGATTATGGTTGTAGACCCCGACATCCACCAGGACTGCACCCATCACAAGGAGCACCTGGAAGGCAGACTACTCAAATTACAGAAGAATTTTGTGAAAGACAAAGATCCGTAATGTGAACAATATGCACCTCATGAAGGTAAATGTCACACCGATTGAACAAATTAATGAACTATGTTAGGAGCTGAAAGTCAGCCATAAAATGGTGCATGACCTGGAGGTGGCTTGTAAGTTGGACTGGAAGAGTAGCCTCACAGATTCCAAAACATCCATAGGTGGGCATCAATTCTCAGGGGTCCTATGATCATACACCAAGGAGGGAACGGCAAACATTACTGAGAAAACGGGAGATCAAATGACTGACATTTATTACATTCACAGGGCCTCACAGTGGGGATCCAACCCCAATTAATTACCATCAATGACAGCCTCATGAGACCAAACAAAGATCCTCAGATTGCGCAGATTATATTAAAAAAATGCATATAACCCTCCACCCCCCCATTTCTTTCCTTGCCAACCCCTCTCTTGCCCTAGTCTCCTCTTCTTGTTTTCTGCCTTTCCCTTCCTAATTCCCCGTGCTTCTCTGTCTCTCTCTACTCGCTCTGCCTATCCTCTTTTCTTTGTATTGTAAGTGATTGAAAAATACCTCAAATAATAAAGAGTTCACAAACAAATGCATTAAAAACGATGTTAATGTTTTAATTAATTTGATTTAGTGATTAAGCCAAACTTACTCTCCCAGCTTTGCCCAAATTGCCAGTGCCACTCTTAGTATGATCTCTGAACCTTCGAAGAACACAGAGTCCCAGATCTTCAGAACAGTGTGATTCGGAAGACAAGTTGCAAATAAAGTCAAGAACCATTGCATAGTGAAGACATTCGTAAGTGGGGGCTCATAACCTCCTGCAAGGGATAAAGAAAGAATTTTAGATTTCTAAAAAAAAATTAAATATTTTTTGATTTTTTTGTAGTCTTATCTGAATGCCTGTTTTCTAAAACACATGGGTCAAGAAAACCCAATGTCATATTTTGTCAAATTAGACGTTCTGTTGATTTACTTCGTAAAAAATGAATACAACCTCAACAGTTGTATTAAACCCAAAAGCAAACATTTATTGTATAGCAGCTTACCAATTCTTGGATGTAAAGGCTACATTTGTTTTTTAGGCTTTATTTATTTTAGTTTTGCGTGGTGATCTAGCCAGCAAATCTGTTATTTTTCAAAAGAACAAGCTGTCCTACAGATGTAGCAGCAGTTAGAGGGTTAAGAGAAAACATAACCATTGACAAGGGTGATTGCAATGGTCAGCATTTATAAAAAGCCGTTATTCAAAAAAAGAAAAAAACTGTTGCTGTAATTAAAGAACCATTATCTGGGAGTTTGGCATCAGTGTATTAGTGCAGTGGTCATCAACCCTGTCCTTAGGGCCCACTAACAGGCCAGGTTTTATGTATTAACTTGAGGAGATGCAGACTAGAATACTGCAATCTCTGAGTAGAAAATGATATCACCTGTGATGTATTTCAGTTATCTTGCAAACCTGGCCTGTTAGTGGGCCCTGAGGACTGGGTTGATGACCACTGTATTAGTGTATCCAAATCAAATAGTATATCTAAGGCCTCGTACACACGACCGAGTTTCTCGGCAAGAACCAGCAAGAAACTTGCTGGCAGAGATGTCTTGCCGAGAAACTCGTTCGTGTGTATGGTTTCTCGTCAAGAAAACCGACAAGTAATCTCGACGAGAAAATAGAGAACCTGCTCTCTATTTTCTCGTCAAGATTCTCGTCGGCATGTTTCTCGACGAGAAAAGTGAGTGTGTGTACACTTACCTGTCCTCCGGGAAGCCCGCGCATGTTCGAAATGAATTTGACGCATGCGCGGTAGCTTCCTAGGCATAGGTAGGGTATACCAAGATGGCGGCGACGGCATTGAATGTGACGAGCGCATGCTCGTCGTAGTCGATGACGTCACCGCGTACGCTCCATTCAAAGAACCGCGGGTTCTTTGAATCGAGCGTCTGTACACTCGGCCGGGACAAGTTTCTTGTGCAAGAATCTCGTCGAAAAAAACGACATGTTTTTTTCGACGACAATCTCGGCCGTGTGTACGAGGCTTACCACTCTCTCTCCCCCCAGATTAACAATGCTGCTGTCCAAAAGGTGCCTCTGTTGCTCCTCATTCCGAACTATAGGAACAGTAAGACCCCTTTCACACTGAGGAGTTTTTCAGGCGTTTTAGCGCTAAAAATAGCGCCTACATACCGCCTGAAAAACTCCTGCCCTGCAGTCTCAATGTGAAAGCCCGAGGGCTTTCACACTGAGGCGATGCGCTGGCGGGACCGCTCCAAAAGTCCTGCTAGCCACATCTTTGGAACGGTGAGAGGAGCGGTGTGTTTACCACTCCTACACCGTTCCTTCCCATTGAAAGCAATGGGAAACCGCGGTAATACCTCCAGCAATGCGCCTCTGCAGAGGCGCATTGCGGGGCGGTATTAACCCTTTTTCAGCCGCTAGCGGGGGTTAAAACCACACCGCTAGCGGCCAAATACCGCGGCAATTCCGACGGTATAGCGCCACTAAAAATAGTGTGAAAGGGTGTTGGTGGCCAGATCATCAGGAAGAAAGCCTAAAAAAAAAAAAAAAAATGTATGCAGCCACCACACAATGATTGGATTTTGGTTTTGCATTTGATACTACTTTAACAAGAAATTATATTGGGCATTTTTCTTAAACATGAATAATTGACAACATGTAAGTGAATAAGTGATAAGTAGTGCATGCAAGTCAAATGAAGACTTTTCTGAACTAAAAGAATTAGCAAAGAAAGGTTTGGAAAACCCTTGAACAAAAATAGAAATAAAGTCAGCTGGGTAGTAGATGCAATAACAAAGTGCATGTAAAGGCAACTTTTTTTTTTTTTCAGAGTAGCAAAGGGTTAAGCCTCGTACACACGGTTTGATTGTTGGACAACTGAGCGTTTGATTTTTGTCAAAAGGGCGTGTGCCAGGATCTTGTCTTGCATACTAACGTTACACAATTGTCATGCCACAAACACGAACGTAGTGACGTACTACGAGGAATTTCAGCTCTTGAGCACCACCCTTTGGGCCCCTTCTGCTAATTTCGTGTTTGGTAAGCATCGATTCCGAGCATGCGTGTTTGTACTTTCGACTTTTGTGTGACAGATTTGTGTACTGACCATACGAAAATCAGACCTGGAGCCGCTGTCCACGGAAAATTTACTAGTCTGCCATCCAACATTTGTTGGCCGAAAATTGGAAACCGGTTGCCTAAAGGAGCGTACTAAAAACGGTAAGAATTTAGGACAATAGTCTGTCAACAATCGAACCGTGTGTACGAGGCTTACGGCTCTTTGTCAAGGTTTTAAATTTGTAAACCCTTTAGAACTACCTAGATTAGGCAGAAATCGATGAGGATCTCATGTATGTGTATCTCTATATGAATGAGCCTGGCTTTGGCAGCATGTCCACAGATTTATGTTGCACATAACTTTTATAATAACCACTAAAACCAATACCAAAGTTCTATTTTAGAGCCGCAGCTTTGTTTTTGTTTTTTTTCACAGTTTTAACAGACTTTTATTTGTCACTGATTAACAGTGTAAAGCTTTTTTTCACTAATTAACTCTGAAAAATATCTTGTATGCAATTCGAGCACATGACTTTACAGAACCGAAATATCCATTAGGCTTGTCTGCATTAATGGAGATACAAGTCACCAGGGTTTTTCAAGTCATTAAGACACAAAGTCTAAATTCTTTAAAAGGAATCATGAATCGGTAAACGTGAGAACATTTTTTGAGAAAATGTGAGAAAAAAAGAAGAGAAAAGATGAAGGATGTTTCAGGGTGGTCCTTTGTAATAAAACATGATGAAACATATTGCATATTTAATAAGTCCACATACCACCGCTCTCCTTGTTTGCAGTTTTCTGAAGTACATCCAGGTGATGAGATAGTTCAGAGAGTTTCATCCGTAAGAGATCCCTAAATACAGCCATATCCACCGAAAGCGCTCGCAGATTATTGACAAAGTAACTGTCCGGCAGCACTTTGTCTATAAGGTAAATCATTATCTATGGAAAAAAATAAAAAGCAACATTTTTTCATTGCCAGATAACTAGAAACATATGTGATTTATTTTAAAAGTGACACATTGAAAAGTTAAACTGCATCAAGAAACAAAATTATAGATGAATAATACACCAATATAAGGAAACCGGCACAGAAATGCAAAAAAGGGGCAGCTGGAGAGCTTTTTTACAGGCTAACATATTAAGGGCACCTGGCTCTTTAAGTCTCAATCTGAAGTCTGGAAAGTGGAACTGTAGTATAAATTGGTGTTGCCTAAACATAACCAGATAATTCAACTCTAGTACCATCTAATGCCCCGTACACACGAGCGGTTTCCCCGTCGGAAAAAAAACTGATGGTTTTTTCCGACAGAATTCCTCTCAAGCCTGCCTTTCATACATACGGTCACACAAAAGTTCGGTAAACTTTTGACTGCCAAGAACACGGTGACCTAAAAGACTACGACGAACCGAGAAAATGAAGTTCTATGCTTCTGAGCATGTGTCATTTTGTTTCCGAGCATGTGTCGGAATTTGTACACACGATAGGAAATTCCGATCAGCTTTTTTCCTGACGGGAAAAAAGAACCAGCTCTCTATCATTTGACGGCCGGTTTTGGCAGTTTTCCTGTTGGAAAAAGTCTGATGGAGCATACACACGGTCGGGATACCCGACCAAAAGCTCTCATCAGTCTTTTTCGAACAGGAAAACCGATCGTGTGTACGGGGCATAAGACTTTTTTACACTGTCATTTTGGGGGAGACTTACTAAAACTAGTGCACTCAGAATCTGGTGAAGTTGTGCATGGTAGCCAATTAGCTTCTAACTTCAGCTTGCTTATTCAATAAAGCTTTGGCAATAAAACCTGGAAGCTGATTGGTTTCTATGCAGAGCTGCACCAGATTTTGCACTCTCCAGCTTTAGTATATGACCCCCTTTGTTTGTTTTTTATACAAGTCGATGGGGATCCAAATGCAGCCAAAAAAGGGGAGTAGAGTGTACACCGCTCCAAGGCTGTCTGCAAATTAAAGATCTCTTGATACTACTGTGGCAACAAGACAGGGTGCCTGCCAAGGTCCGCAACCTGGGAAATCCATGCAACAAAAGAGAAAAAGCGGCACATCCAGAGATGAAGAAAAAATTGTTGGTTTATTGTACAGTCAAAGGTTTAAAAAACATGACACACGAGGAGGGATCCACACTGTTCAGCAGCCAAAAAAAGGGGGCCACATGGGAAGTCAAGTCAGAAGGACCTCCAGAGGAACCTGGAAGCATCTCAAAACATACTGCATTTGCCTGTCTACATAAACCCTTAAACAGATTCAATTTTTATTCCATTATCCCACCTGTGAGCTGTCTTGGCATTTGCAATTATTATCATTACCATTTTAGTTATGAAATAAAATTTGAGGAATGCTGCATATCACATCTGGTGATGTAACATATAGTACACTGTTTTTTGCTCTTTTGTTATAATGTGTTAGGCTGGGTTTTCCCCACATCCAATTCACATGACAGGAGAGTGTGACCAGCTCTCCATGGAGCCAGTTCACACATGTTCGTGGCAGCTGGGGAGTGCATTGCAGAAGGGTCCTGTGCGTCTTTGGATCCATTTCAGATCCGAATTCAGGAAAAATTATGACCTGAAACGGTGAATGGGGACACACCGGACCCCCTGCTGTGAGCCGCGCTGCAAATAGTGTGAACCCAGCCTCAGTGGTGTCTTTATTTTGATTAAAACCAGAGAATTTTGTTCACACTAGCTATAGTAGTCATTAAACGCTCCTATCCTTTATAGCCAAGGAAACCAATGTCTTAGTGGTTGATCTACTAAAACTGCAGAGTGCAAAATCTGGTGCAGCTCTGCATTTTAGCCAATCAGCTTCTAACTTCAGCTTGTTCTAATAAGCTTTGACAAAAAAAAAAAAACTGGAAGCTGAGGGGTTATGGGGATGGGAAAAAAAAAGGAAACAAATACAGCCATCACATCTAAGACTTGATGGTGTAGTAGTCCATGCCATATTTGCAGAGGCATTGCCCAGCCACCACTAGGGGTTAGCTTTTGGCTTGGTTTAGGACTGGGATCCAGAGAGAATTTGAAAACTGTAAAATTAAACATAGTCTCAGTGTATGTAAGTGGTTCAACATTTTTAGGACTTCCATGATGGTAAGCGATAAATCAACTCCTTTTGCACTAAAACAGAGTAAGCATATTTATTGAACAGTGCTAAGCTTAATAGGACAGTAATCCTTAAAATAGAAGTATAGGGTTTATAAAAAAAAACGTATACTTACCTAGGTAGATGCATCCCCCACCCCCAACACCTCTGCAATGAGAACACCTCTTAATCGCTCAGTTCTCCCCTCCACTCTGAGCAGAGAGTCATGACTGTCAGAGCTCTCTGCTCTGCCCCTCCAGCATTCACTGGGGCACTAGACTGGGAAGGTCTTTCCCCAGCATGGACCAGCTGAGTGACATCAACCAACAGCGGGCTTCTGAAAACAGGTCACAGGACCTGGATTCAGCTGTTTGCTGTAAGTACTGCCCTTTGTACTATACACAATCTATGCTTGGAGCTCTTATAGGACTGCAACCCCCAAGGGCACAGGCTGACAATTGCGGTTCCTTAACTTTTGCAGAACTAAGTCATCCTGCACCTCAATTAAGGGGCAGCAATGGGCTTAGTAATGGCTGCAACCTAATGCAAAACAGTGACCACTTTATTAATGTAGCGGGTACTTACTTTCCCGCCGTAAGTTTTTGAATTTTTCGGTGACACCAGTGGTGTATCTCCGGAGGTCCACTGGGTGGCGCTGTCACTGTGGGCCGACGGACGGATACCGCTGTGTGCTGAGCTTACTTTTGTCCTCTCTGGGCAGCGGTATGGTGGTGCGGGGAACCCCCGTGCTTGCTGGGAGAGGGGATAAAAGGGGCCGGCCATCTTGGGGTCACGGGGTTGTTGGTCCCTGGCACCTTTAGCCTGTGGACAGAGTTCGTGTTTGTCCTCTAGGCGGACTAGGCCTAGAGGACCACCGGAGATCGTGTTCCATCTCAGGCACCTTTAGCCTGGGGTGAGGTACTCGGACGGCGGTCCAGAGCTCAGTGCCCAACACTGAGTTCCGCGAGGGAAGGATCCTAGGGTACTCTGGAGATGGATGCCTGAATCCGAGGTGGGCGTAATGGACCGGGAAGAGCTCCTCATCTGAAGACCCAGTGCAGCATACTGCCGGTGACGGGTGAGCCTCTTGTCGGAGACCGTCCGGAAGGTGAATTTCCCTCGTGCGGAGACCATAACCCACTCTTTGGAGGAGAGTGGAGGATTGAACTTGTGTCTGGGCCTATTCGTACACACACCTCCTTTTCTGTTCTATAGCCAAGGGAGTCCATGTTATGTGCTAAATAAAGGAGTGTTGGACTTTAACGGTGTGTGGCTCAAGTTTCTGGCAGACGAGGTTCTTGGAGACTCTTGGAGGGAGGATCCGATGCACAATACAGGCCTGAAGGTAAAGGAAGGCATTGCTAATACCACTTATACATCTGTGGTGGAAGCCAGGCGTAGCGCACCCTCTCCCTCCCCTATCGTACCCCTAGACCAGAGACCTAGCGAGCAGAACTTTAATAGAGGGGACTGGGAGAGGGGAGGAACAGCCCGCTACATTAAATAATATAAAAGCCCTAAAAATTAACCCAGCGTTTCAAGGGTTAAATGCCCTTAACTTTAGTAGATAAGGAACAAGATGTAACGATCGATCTCTATGTTGTGGATAATAGGAAAGAGGGTTGTTTTGGGTGGAGAATAGGAAAGAGGGGTGTTTTGGTTGGATTAGCAAAAGACAGCTGGGCAGGGCCGACACCACTCAGTACACAAAAACTACAGGTTTTTAATTTTGCCCTGCCATGTACTTTAAGTTAATTTATTACGATGTCTAGGCAGCTGACATGTCCTTAGATGTAATGGCTGCAACAGTTTACATTTTCAGACTAGGTAAATTTTCTGCAAGTACAGAAAAATACCTATTGATCTTGATAGAAATGTTCTTACAAATTCCTGTGTACTTAACAGAAGTCCTAAACCATGTTATCAGCTTTCCCAGCTACCTTTTGTGAACTATATAATCTATCCTCCTTATGTAATAGATACGAGGAGAGGGGCATCTGTGTAGTCCAGATTAAGAGAACCCAGCGCTGCTCCCCCATTGATCATTACAGCCAACATCTACTGGGAATATTGATAAATCCTTACACTGAGTTTAGTGGGTGTGCTGGCGGTGAGAGAGGAAAGCAGCCCCAAGGGAGAAAATGCTCCATCCTGCCAGGGCTGTGCAGCGCTTGCCAATATTTCTAATGAACTGAGCTTTGTTGTTTTATGGGAAAGGGAGGAGACATATTAAATAATTTACATAGACGAGGACTATCAATGAGATAAAAAAAGATGTTTGAAGTTAAATCAATATTACATTTCATGGATATGCCTTACTTGCTCAAAAAGAGGTTACATGCATCCTGCCTTGAAGAAATGAACAGCTGACTAGTGAAAGCTTTCTTTGAATTATGGAGCAGCAGCAATCTGTGAATTATTAAAATACAAGCACTGTCTCCACAGAGGAAATGGTGTCAGTTGTAGAGACTGACAGTGCACTACAAATGCACCAATGTCTGCCAATCTATATAAAGCTTTAGATAGATTGTATGATCATTTAAAACATTTTATAGGTGTAATGGTTCAGAAAGTACATAGTAAAAACGTATTCTAAATTATTAAGTAAGCTTCTGTTGTTAAAAAAATAAAATAATTTAAGTTAGCCTGCGAGTCTTCATGCAACATATAGAACCACGTATTCACCTTTTGGGAAAAAATAATAAATGTACATATTTTAGCAGAAAAAAAAAATGTGCACATCCCCAAGGAGCCTGCAAAGCATTGTACCCGCAATCAGTGGAAAGCAAGTGCAATGTCAGGCTCCTGTAGTCACAGGCTTTCAGTTAGAAAAGCTAGAGGGCTTGTAAATGAACTATGAGGGTGCTCATCAGCACCCTCTCAGTTCATTGAGAACTACAAACCATCTGCCACAGTGGCAGACAGGACTTGTAGTGTTCATTCACAGAACGGTGAAGGAATGACTAGGCTGTGCGGACGAAGCCCAGCGCAGCCGCGCCAATTTTAAAATGTGACAGTGAGTGCCGGGGAGAGGAAGCCCCATCTGATGTAGCAGGGTGGGGGAGCACTTAGATGGTGTCTTTGAGCAGGTTACACCCTAAATACATGTGTAGCATGTGACATGCTCCAAAGATTAACTCATCCTTAATAAAATATATATATATTTTTTAAACAAAGTATACTCCTGGCCACCATCCCCTTTGCAGATATCACCATCATGGCCTTTTCAATCCTTTATCATTTACATGCAACCATACCCACTTGCTTCTACAGGCCCATCAAAAAATATAGGACACCATTTTTGTACACTCCATTCAAGTCTCCACAAAGCAACACAATGCAATGCGATGTCATGATCTACGTTGCCTATCAGATGTGCAATGGAAAAATATAGTATGTCTACAGTAAATTGTTCTGCACCAAGCATGACTGCAGCATTGCCATTGACCATAGGACCAGATACAAATTCATGTTTTAACTGATGTATAATAGGTTATTTCTTATTGGTCGATTATTCTGTATAATTGCAGACTAAAAAAAAAAAAGATAAAAAAATAAATAAAAATCTAACAAGAGGACACTATAAAAGATGCCGTTGAATTACATTTTTATCAGATCACTTTTCCTTATTTTATTTTACTGCGGCTGAAAGCTGGACAATTCACAATGGAAATACATACTGTATATGGTAGTTGATTCAACTGCCAAAGGATTTGTATTTATGTCCATACAAGCTCTGAGAGGAACCGGAACTTTCTCCACTACAATTTCACTTACAAGTCTTCTCCCCATCCACACCGTGGGACTGAAAAGTAAAAGAAGCAGCAAACTGATCATCTCTCTCTGCAACTCTGCTCTCTCCTTGTATCAGCATGCTCCTAGAACTGCAGCACAGCTGACGGGTTCCTTGTACTGCTTCTCTATCCTGCTGTACAAACTACACAGCAGACTGCAAGAGGCTGATACCAAATCCAGTTCAGGTACTTACACTGCTTGCATTATATATATATATATATTTATATATATTTTTATTTAATAATGTACTGAAAACATAGATGCATTCATTGCGTCTTTTATACCTTCAATTTTTTCAAAATGCTAAATCTATATAAAAAGAAAAAAAAAAAAAAAAACACACACAATCCATGTATACTGAACATTTTCAGAAATGTTATGTCCGATTACTAAAAAGGAGGTAGATGGCAATCAGCTTTTTTCCAACAGCTGTAGTTTTTTTTTTTTTCCGTTGATGAGTTCTACATGGAAAATAAGATCAGTACAGAGCATGACAATCAGTGTAGCAATAGCAGGCCATCTGCCTAGCACAGACAAGAGGAGGAGACATCTCTGATGAGAATCCAGGGAGTTTTCTTAGTTTCTATTAGTTAGAAGCGTTTTTGTTCTAGCCGCAGCTAAGCCATGATATCTTTTTACACATACGCAGGAAGGAACAGCTAAAATGCATATTTGGTGATGTATTCACATGTCGGGTGTGATGCTAAGAACACTTGGCAAAAGCTGGAGCTATACTGTGTACAATAGTAATCAAATAGTATCTTAATCCATTACCACTGCGAGCATTGAAAACCATGTGTAAAATAAAACAAGTAAAATTATGAATAGAACAAAATTATTGCACACACCTTAAGTGCATCGCCCTCATTGCCCTCCATTACTTCCAGGATGAGTGCAGCCAAAATATTAAACCCTTGACAGTAGCCAACTGACTTGTTCCATCTGGCGTAGGCCAAAAGAACCCGTTTAAGTACCACTCTATCCTGTTCTGCCTCCTGTCCACAGTAGGAGCTACAGCCAGTCCTGTGGAGGTCCTAAAAAGAAAAACATTGAACAGGCAAACATTAAATCTTCATTCTAGCAGTGCTTACAGGTAAAGGTGATCTACTTGAATATAAATGCAAGAAAAAATGCCCTTTAATTTAATTTATGATTTCAATTCATATACTGTATGTAACAAAAATATCAACAGAAGCAAGGCTACATTCACATGGGTGATTAGTCCCCACCGTGCATGACAGCAGCAGGAATCTGCAGCTGTTTTTGTCACCTGTGAGCGGCTAGCTACCAGTGTTAATTTTGGCGTCAAATTTTGATTTAGTTTTATTCATAGTCTTTTGACTAAAATGCCACTATAGTTCTAGTCATATTTAGTCAAATAAATCTAAAGCCCTGTACACACGATCGGATTTCCTATGGATTTTAAACCGATGGATTTTTCCATCGGAAATCCGATGAAGCGGACTTCCATCAGTCTTGCCTACACACCATCAGTCAAAAATCCGACCGTTCCAAACGTGGTGACGTAAAACACTCCGATGAGCCGAGAAAAATTAAGTTCAATGCTTCTGAGCATGCGTCGACTTGATTCTGAGCATGCGTGGGTTTTTTATCCGATGGAGTTCCCCACAGACGATAGTAATTTGTTATCGGTTTTTTAACCATCGGATAAATTTAAAACATGTTCTATTTTTAAACACTGATGGAAAAAAGACCGATGGGGCCCATACACGATCGGTTTGTCCGATGAAAAAAGTCCATCGGAGTGTTTTCATCGTAAAACCCATTGTGTGTACACGGCTTAACAGGTTTAGTTAAATTGTAATGCATTGTTTAAGGATTTCTCTTAAGAATTTCCAGACTTATTATATACTACTGGAGTAAAGAAATCTAATATCATGTTAATATTTATGGTATTAAGGTTTGAATAAACTATATGCTTTGCACAGTGGTCTAAGGTGGCCTGCAAATATGGCACAGTGCTCTGGATGGTATGAGGTGGCCTGTAAATGCTGCACAGTGCTCTGGATGGTCTGAGGTGGCCTGTAAATGCTGCACAGTGCTCTGGATGGTATGAGGTGGCCTGTAAATGCTGCACAGTGCTCTGGATGGTCTGAGGTGGCCTGTAAATGCTGCACAGTGCTCTGGATGGTCTGAGGTGGCCTGTAAATGCTGCACAGTGCTCTGGATGGTCTGAGGTGGCCTGTAAATGCTGCACAGTGCTCTGGATGGTCTGAGGTGGCCTGTAAATGCTGCACAGTGCTCTGGATGGTCTGAGGTGGCCTGTAAATGCTGCACAGTGCTCTGGATGGTCTGAGGTGGCCTGTAAATGCTGCACAGTGCTCTGGATGGTCTGAGGTGGCCTGTAATGCATTGCACACAGTGCCCTGGATGGTCTGAGGTGGCCTGTAAATGCTGCACAGTGCTCTGGATGGTCTGAGGTGGCCCTGTAAATGCTGCACACAGTGCTCTGGATGGTCTGAGGTGGCCTGTAAATGCTGCACATTGCTCTGGATGGTCTGAGGTGGCCTGTAATGCATTGCACACAGTGCTCTGGATGGTCTGAGGTGGCCTGTAAATGCTGCACATTGCTCTGGATGGTCTGAGGTGGCCTGTAATGCATTGCACACAGTGCTCTGGATGGTCTGAGGTGGCCTGTAATGCATTGCACACAGTGCTCTGGATGGTCTGAGGTGGCCTGTAATGCATTGCACACAGTGCTCTGGATGGTCTGAGGTGGCCTGTAATGCATTGCACACAGTGCTCTGGATGGTCTGAGGTGGCCTGTAATGCATTGCACACAGTGCTCTGGATGGTCTGAGGTGGCCTGTAATGCATTGCACACAGTGCTCTGGATGGTCTGAGGTGGCCTGTAATGCATTGCACACAGTGCTCTGGACAGTCTGAGGAGGCTTGTAATGGACACAGTGCTCTGGACAGTTGTCTGAGGAGGCCTGTAATGCAGTCCCCTGGATGGTGGAAGGAGGAAACCATAAATTAATGCTGGTTAACATCCCTCCCTCACATTTTCGTTCCATTTTCATTCATTGACGAAAATGGAGTTAATTTCCGTCATAATTTTCATCACTGGAAATATTTCGCTGCCAAAAAATGATGACAAGAAGGTTTCGTCGACTAAATTAACACTTCAATGATGGGTTCACTGTAGGCCGCAGCTATCCGCACAGCCAGCCATCACATGCGGTGATCACAGCTGCAGCCCCCGCCAACCTATCATTGAAGGGTACAGGGCTCGATGGCCAAAAGGTAGCCGCTCACAGGTGGCAAAATCAGCAGCTAGTAGCCCATGTGAATGTAGCCTAATGGAGTACTGTACAAAAAGTACACCCTTGGCATCAAAAGCTCGTATTGTACCCTGTAGCAGAAATGACGACTTCTGGGCATTTTATATAACTAACTGTCAACCAGTTTTTAAGATCGATTCAGTGATGTTTTTGGCCTCTTTTCCACTCAAAATTCTTTTGATGGCAAGATGTTTGTGGGTATCCTTGAATGAACCTTACCTACAGAATTCCCCCACAAAATGTCAATGGGAATTAAATCAGGACTTTGATTAGGGCAGTCCAAAACCCACTGTTATGCCCTGTACACACAAGCGGAATTTCCATCGGAAAAAAGTTGGATGGTTTTTCTGACGGAATTCCACTCAAGCTTGGCTTGCATACACACGGTCACACAAAAGTTCTCTGAACTTTCGAGCGTTAAGAACGCGGTGACGTACAACACTACGACGAGGCGAGAAAAAGAATTTCAATGCTTCCGAGCATGCGTCAAATTGTTTCTGAGCATGCATGTTTTTTTCCCGTCGGAATTGCATACAGACGATCGGAATTTCAGATAGGAACTTTTTCCGTCAGAAAAATAGAGAACCTGTTCTCAATCTTTTGCTTTTTGCTGGCGGAAATTCCGACAGAAAAAGTCTGATGGAGCATACACACGGTCGGAATTTCCGTCCAAAAGCTCACATCGGACTTTTGCTGGCTGAAATTCCACTTGTGTGTATGGGGCATTACTTCTTTTTGAGCCATTTCTTGGTGGATTTGCTAGTGTGCATTGAACCATTATTGTAATGAAAGACTCATTTCCAGTTCAGCTTCAACATTTGGACAGATGGCCTCACATTCTCATCAAGCACACTTTGAAATGATGCAGAATGGATAGCAGAATCAATAACTATGAGCTGTCCAAGCCCGTAAGTAGCAAAGCAACCCCAAACCATAACCTTTCCACCATCGTGCTTCACAGTTGTTATGGAGCACTTTTCCTGAAATACTGTGTTGGTTTGCAGCAAAGTGTCTACTATTATTGTGACCAAATTAATTATTTCATTGATCAGTCTTCAGCACATTGTTCCAGAAGGCCCAGTCTTTGCTTATAGGTACAATGGCAAACTGCAATCTTACTTTAATGTCCTTATTAGAAAGCAAAGACTTTTTTTTTGTATTCCTCTCATGCAGTTTGAATTTGTGCAATCTCTTTAGGACTGTAGAAGCATGCACTTTGATTTCAATTATAGTAAGAGTTACCTGAACAGCCCACAGTGATATTTTGGGGTTCTTGGGGACTGCTTTTACCAAATGATTTCATTTTCTGGGCCAGACTCATAGCCATCCACAACTGAGGACTTAAAGAGCTCTATTGATCTTGGTATGATGACACAACACATCATAACAGCAACATGAACACCAGACCCTAGATGTCTTGGGTTTAAATAGGGCAGGTTCCATCTACATGCACCCTAAGAGAGATTTTAATCTTTGGCAACTAATCTGGAACACCGGATTCTAATTTCATTAATTTGATGTGGTGGTAAATGTAGGGGGGAACTTAAGTTTTACCACATGACAAACCAACATTTTGGTTAATGTAAATCAATAAAATTAATACATGTCAATTTTATGCATGTATACACACACTGTTTACACTGTATGTGGATTAAAACTTCCCTAGAATGGTCTTGGGCTTTGTTTTTGCAACACAGATATGACAACTTAATAGGAATCATAAGTCAGCAAGTTTAACCAGACTGCTGTCTAACTGTTCAAACATTAAAATGCAAATGTTTATATAGTTTCCTGCTGAACCTACAGCCTCTTGTCACATGATTCTGTGCAAAACAACCCCTATGGCCCAGACTGTAGCACATATACCTGGCCTACATATTCACAAAACTCAGGAAGTAATGTTCCTAGAACAGCACGCTACACAATCAAGGAAATTATCAGCAACTGGATGGCCTAATCTTAATGCATTCCAGCAACTTCAGGGACCAAAAGGACTCAGGGTCCTCAGTGATCAAAAGGACTCACAAAACTACCCATAATGCAAGAGGAAAGAAAAAACATTAAGGCTGACCACCAAAGTAATGAAGTGTAGGCAGAGGGAGGGACATGGCCTGATATAAATAACAGTTCTTCTACGTTTTCAGGCTCCTATTGAAGCAACAAGCATACACTGAAAAAGTAAAACAGTCATGTCTTTCTAACACTAAAAGCTATTGTGGAAGAGTATTACCTTGACAATTTGAATTCCCATTGAGTCGTCATCAGGATTGCTCCTTTCATTAAATGTAAAGCGCATAGTTTTATCCCAGTCTATAGAGATGCTATGTAAGTAGTGGTCTGCAAGTGTCAGCCATACCTGAAATCGGTAAAATAAAAGCCTGTTAATTTAACTGTAATTTTAACTTACCCCTCTTGTAACCGAACCATCTTGTATTAAATTGTATCGTTATTGTTCTGTCTCCCTTTATTTTTTTAATAGCACTGCACAGACTACTCTTGCTATATAAATGTATTTAAAATGTTAACAAGCACTTACTTTCCTCCTCCACTCTTTAGGTATTCCAGTGGGTAGTCTGGCAACAGCTTTGAGTGCATCGTACCACTAGAAAACACAGAAAACAGTACTATGAGTATCCCATAGAATTACAAGCTCTTATAAAAAAAAGTAAGGACCAACACTCTAAAAGGATAATAATTTATATATACCGTATTTATCGGCGTATAACTTTAAGAGGGAAGTTACAGGAATAAAACTTTCCACAGCCCCCTGCGTATAAAGCCCCGTACACACGATCAGATAACCTATGGATTTTCGTCCGATGGATTTGTCCATCGGAAATCCGATGAAACTGTTTTTCATCAGTCTTGGCCACACACCATCAGTCAAAAAACCGACCGTTCCAAACGCGGTGACGTAAAACACTCCGATGAGCCGAGAAAAATGAAGTTTAATGCTTCTGAGCATGCGTCGACTTGATTCTAAGCATGCGTGGGTTTTTTAACCGATGGACTTGCCCATAGACGATCGGAAATTCCCATCGGTTTTTTATCCATCGGAAAATTTTAAAACAAGTTCTATTTTTTACAACCGATGGAAAAAAGACCGATGGGTACCATACACGATCGGTTGGTCTGATGAAAACCATCCGTCGGACGGTTTTCATCAGTCAAACCGATCGTGTGTACGGGGCTTTACACGCAGGCACAGTTTACCCTCTATTTTCAGGGTAAAAAAGTAAGTGTTATACGCCAATAAATTATATATATATATATATATATATATATATATATATATACATATATATATATATATATATATACACACACACATACACACACATACACACATACATATATACACACACACACACACAGGCATACCCCACTTTTAAGTACACAATGGGTTTTATTTACTAAAGCTGGAAAGCCCAAAATCAGGCTCACTTCTGCATAGAAACCAATGAGCTTCTAACCCCAGCTTGTTCAATTAAGCCTGGTAATAAAACCTGGAAGCTCGTTGGTTTTTATGCAGAAGTGAGACAGATTTTGCGCTTTCCAGCTTTAGTACGGTAAATAAAACCCATTGTGTACTTAAAAGTGGGGTATGCCTGTATATATATATATATATATATATATATATACACATACACATACACACACACAGTATATACACACACACACACACACACACACACACACACACATATTCCAGACCCCTAAACATTTCATTCTGCTTATTGTAACATTATCCGCACAGATTTAAAGGTCCCATCCCAACCCTGCGTCACGGCTGCAGTCATCACTGTAGTAGCGCCGACGACTACTACAGCGATTGTCCGCTTTCTCCAGTGGTCCCTCAGGTATGAGCTATGCATACTTACATTGGTCCAAGTTGGACCAATGGAGGTATACAATTAAGATCACTTCTGGAGTTCAGCTTTAATGGTTCTTGGAGGAAAATATTTGAGAAAGACTGGTTTAGCCACTAAAACTGCTGTTAGACAGCTGTACAATAGCATTACCTGTTGAAAACCATGTTGCCCCAGGGAAGGTTCCAAGGTAAATTTCAATTTTGTGTCTACCCCTGGAATATAAAAAACAAAACAAAAAGAAAAAAAAAAAAAAAACATGTTTAGCCATCCGGCAAATTAAAGCAACAAACGAAAAAGAAGTTACTACAGCTGATAATGCAGAACGCACGTTAGGGATATTTTTTTATTTGCGGGAGCACAGTGGTTTAGGGATTAGTGTATTTGGAGCAGCACTAGGATGTTCATTCTGAATCCCAACCTAGACACTATCTGCATGGAGTTTGTATGTTTGTGTGTTTCTTCCAAACTCACGCTAGACATATTGGTAGGTTAATTGGCTTCTATCTATATTGGCCTTGGTATGCGTATATATGTATGTGAGATAGGGACCTTAGATTGTAAGCTCCTTGAGGGTAGGGACTGATGTACATGTAAAATATTTGTAAATTGCTACCTAAATTGTTGGCGCTGTATAAATACCTGAAATTATAATATTAATGTGTATGTATATGAGATAGGGACCTTAGATTGTGCGCTCAACGGTAGGGGACTGCTGTGAACATACAATATATGTAAAGTGCTGCATACATTGTTGGCGCTATATAAATACCTGTAATAACACCAACAACAAGTATGTAGGTTTGTGAGTTAGGAACCTTAGATGGTGCTCTCCTTGAGACAGGGACTGATGTGAATGTACAATATATGTATAGCTCTTCATAAATTTTCAGTACTGTATAAATACCTGTAGTAGTAACAAAGAATATGTATGTATGTACTGTATGTATGCATGTATAATGGGGACCTTAGTTAGTAAAATTCTTGAGGACAGGTACTGATGTAAACATACAGGCGCTGCAGAGAGGGGAGACACTATCCAGGTCGAGGTGCCCATAAAACACATATACAAGTGAGTGAGGGAACAGCGTGGGAACACTGGGACTATCTGGAGCTAACCACTGACCTTGGAGCCTTACTTAAGGCTCTGGCTGGCTCTGATCCCGACCTTCCGCTGAGCAAACTTCAGTCTGCACTGTGCCACTGGAGCTTGGCTGCTGTTGCTTACCTGTCTTGGACAGATTTGGGGTTTTTCTATCCCAAGTCCACATTGATCCTGAATTGGCGCACCTAGGTACCCCCACCCACACAGTTACCTCATTTGTCTTCACATGGAATCATTTGAATTGAATTAAACTAATTATGACCGTACTCATCCCTGTTTCTTACCCCTGACGAAGATGCTAAACTGGAAACGCGTCGGGTACAAGGGAACACCACTTACTGGAGAGTAACAGTGTCATTGTATATGTTACTGCTGTATTGTTTTTGTTTTGTTTTGCTTTGTTTGTCATACACATACCACATTGATGGTTCATACCTTTTAAAACTATTGATCATTGTTTGTGATCTATTTTACGAATAAATTATTTTTTGTCAAACGCATTGCAGTGTTTGTGGCCTTCAAAGTCCCATTCCAGGGGGAACAGTTTCTTGTTCTATACAAACCAGGGATGTGGCCACTACATTGGTTGATCCGACATGGTGATAACCTCCCTTTTCGTTCTAAACATACAATACAGTGGAACCTTGGATTACAAGCATATTCAGTTCCAGGAGAATGCTCGTAATCCAAAAGTACTCGCATATCAAAGCGAGTTTCCCCATTGAAGTCAATGGAAACGTAAATAACTTGTTCCGCATTGACTTCAATGGCATGCAATTCCGCATGCGGCCAGAGGCGGGGGGGTTCCGGACAGCCTCCGAAACAGCCGGAAAGGCCAGAGGACAGCTCGACTGACCTCGGCAAACCTTGGAAAGGATCGGAATGTAGTATTTCCGAGTCTTTCCAAGCATTTCCGAACGGCTCAGATCGGTGCCGTTTGGCTCCGGCGCCCCCCTACCTCAGGCCAAACACGGTACTGCACACCACTTTGGCCTGAATCCTGCTCATTTCGCGAGACAACACTCGCAAACCGAGTTAGGATTTTTCAAAATACAGTGCTCGTATTGCGAAACGCTCTTTAACCGCGTTACTCGCAATCCGAAGTTCCACTGTATAAGCGCTGCGTAAATTGTTGGTACTACTACGTAGGGACCTTAGATTATGTGTTGCATGAGGACAAGGACTGATGTGAATGTACTATGTGTGTAAATTGTTGGTGCTATATAAAAAATACCTGTAATAATAATAATAAAAAATAATATTAATTGAGCATGTGAGGACCTTAGATTTTGTCAGGACAGGGACTGATGTGACTGTACAATACACGGAAATTGTCGGCACTATATAAAAATACCTGTAATAATATTATTATTAATAGTATTTATATAGAGCTGACAATGTAAACATCGCCTCACATACACAGTATTGTACATTCACATCAGTCCCTGCCCTCAAGGAGCATACAATCTATGGTCCCTAACTCACATGGATATATACACATTATTAATATTATTTGGATGTGTTTATGTTAATGTGAGATAGGGACCTTAGACTGTGCTCTCTTTGAGGGCAGGGAGTGATGTGTATGTACAATATATGTAAATTGTCGGCACTATATAAATACTTGTAATAATAATGTTATTATAGTATTACAGGTATTTATATAGAACTGACAATTTACACAGCACTTTACATATATTGTACATTCACATCGGTCCCTGCCTCAAGGAGCTTACAATCTACAATCCCTAACTCACATGGATATATGTACATTAATATTATTATTTGGATGTGTATATGTTCATGTGACATAGGGACCTTAGATTGTGCTCTCTTTGAGGGCAGGGACTGATGGGAATGTATATGTAAAAGTACTGTGTACATTGTTGGAGCTATATAAATAATAATAATAATAATAATAATAATAATAAGAAGAAGAAGAAGAAGAAGAAGAAGAATGTGTATATTTCCTGTGCGCTCCTCAAGGACAGGAACTGATGTATATGTACAACATATGTAAACTGTCAGTTCTCTATAAATACCTGTAATAATGTCAGTTGTGGTTAGCTCTATATAAATACCTGCAATGCTACTGCTACTACTACTAACATTATTCCAGGTATTCATAGAGAACCGACAATTTACATAGGTTGTACATTCACATCAGTTCCTGTCCTCAAGAAGCGCACAGGATACTATATATACATATTATTATTACAGTTATTTATATAGCACCAACCAATGTACACAGTACTTTACATATATTATACATTCCCATCAGCACCTGCCTTCAAGGAGAGCACAATCTAAAAGGTCCCCATCTCACATATACACATTCAAATAATAATAATCATCATAATGTACATATATCCATGTGAGTTAGGGACCTTAGATTGTAAGCTCCTTGAGGGCAGGGACTGATATGAATGTAAAAAATATATGTAAAGTATTGTGTACATTTTTGGTGCCATTATAACAATATATGTAATAATAATAAAAATGTGTACATATTCTGTGCACTCCTTGAGGACAGGGACTGATGGGAATGTAAAGTATATGTAAAGTACTGTGTACATTGTTGGTGCTAAAAAAAATATATGTAATAATAATATTATTATTATTATTAAGTATATATCCTGTGTGTTCCTTGAGGACAGGGACTGATGTGAATGAATAGTATATGTAAAGTACTGTGTACATTGTTGGTGCTATAAAAATATATGCAATAATAATAATAATAATAATAAGTATATATCCTGTGTGCTCCTTGAGGACAGGGACTGATGTGAATGAATAGTATATGTAAAGTACTGTGTACATTGTTGGTGCTATAAAAATATATGCAATAATAATAATAATAATAATAATAATAATAAGTATATATCCTGTGTGCTCCTTGAGGACAGGGACTGATGGGAATGTATAGTATATGTTAAGTACTGTGTACATTGTTGGTGCTATAAAAATATATGCAATAATAATAATAATAATAATAATAATAATAATAAGTATATATCCTGTGTGCTCCTTGAGGACAGGGACTGATGTGAATGAATAGTATATGTAAAGTACTGTGTACATTGTTGGTGCTATAAAAATATATGCAATAATAATAATAATAATAATAAGTATATATCCTGTGTGCTCCTTGAGGACAGGGACTGATGGGAATGTATAGTATATGTTAAGTACTGTGTACATTGTTGGTGCTATAAAAATATATGCAATAATAATAATAATAATAATAATAATAATAATAATAAGTATATATCCTGTGTGCTCCTTGAGGACAGGGACTGATGGGAATGTATAGTATATGTAAAGTACTGTGTACATTGTTGGTGCTATAAAAATATATGCAATAATAATAATAATAATAATAAGTATATATCCTGTGTGCTCCTTGAGGACAGGGACTGATGGGAATGTATAGTATATGTTAAGTACTGTGTACATTGTTGGTGCTATAAAAATATATGCAATAATAATAATAATAATAATAATAATAATAAGTAAGTATATATCCTGTGCGCTCCTTGAGGACAGGGACTGATGTGAATATAAGCAAATGGTCAGCTCTATATAAATACCTGTAATGCTACTATTTGCATATATTGGACTTTCACATCAGTCCCTGTCCTCAAGCGCTTACAGTCTAAGGTCCCTATCTCACATGGATATATGTACAATATGATGATTATTATTAGTATTATGAGTGCAGTGTCTATATCCATGTGAGATAGGGACCTTCGATTGCAAGCTCTTGAGGACAGGGACTGATGTGAAAGTCCAATAGATGCAAATAGTAGCATTACAGGTATTTATTAAGAGCTGACCATTTGCATATATTATACAGTCCCTGTCCTCAAGAGTTTACAATCTAAGGTCCCTAACTCATATGGACAGATGTACATTATGATTATTATTAATGTGTATCCATGGGGACCTTGGATTGGGCGCTCCTAGATGAATAAATAGAAGGTTAGATGTGAAGGTGTGCGGAGAATCCGGGTGTCATGTAGAGTAGAGGGGAAGAGGAGGAGGGGGCGCTGTCCAGTGTCCAGTGCTGATCCCCGCTCGTCACACCGCACAGATCCCAGCAGGGCCAGATGACGTCACTCTCCCATCAGAGATCTCCTGCTAGACAACGCTGAGTGCATGCACAGAGCGCACCGCACAGAGCGCACTCACCTTCCATCCTTACCCCGCCATGCAATCAGTGCTACACACGGCCCATCAATCCACTCCAGCCCCTTGTATCTACAATAGATTACCACCAATGCTGCTGATCCGATTACTAGTACAATGCAGGGATAAGCCAAGATTACCAAATCTAGACGGGTCCAGATCGCCCCCCCCCCTCTCCCCTATGCCGTGTGATGGAAGATGCCCACTCACCTGGCTCCAGGGTGCAGAGCAGGCGCGGTGCGGTCCTAGAGATACAGTTCCTCTTCTTCAGCACATTGCTCAGGATGTTCCCCACTCCTACTCCTCCTCCTCCTCCTCCGGCGTTCTGTCTCTTCAAGCATCGTCCCCCTCTCCTCCCGCTGCAGCTCAGCCTCTCCTGTCTCATGGAGGAGCCCCGATCCCCGGCTACAGGCACAATTACAGCCCGCTGACAGCTGATGATCTCTAGGGGCTCCTCACTGGAGGCTTCTTCCCATCAATGACACCAATGGTGGGACCGATCTCTCCACTCCAGTACAATCACCAGGATCAGCAGCCGGTAGGTCGCTACAAGCTGGCTTTTGTGGAGGAAATCTGCAGTGCAGAGGCGACCGAGTGTGGGTGCAGGGATGAGGAGGGACCGTGTTAGGGATGAGGAGGGACTGGGGTAGGAATGAGGAGGGACTGGGGTAGGAATGCTCCACCTACCAACACTTCTATCATCCTTCTGTCAGGGATCCAGCTCTAAGGTTACACCATCATCTCACACACACACAACACACACACACACAACACACACACACACACACACACACACACAACACCACACACACACACCACACACACACACACACACACACACACACACACACAACACACAACACACCTAATGTCACCATGCAGTGCCATCAGGGGGCATGTTTTTTGTATACATGTATTTATATCTCATATACAACCAATTACCTACAGTATCTCACAAAAGTGAGTACACCCCTCACATTTTTGTAAATATTTTATTCTATCTTTTCATGTGACAACACTGAAGAAATTACACTTTTCTACAATGTAAAGTAGTGAGTGTACAGCTTGTATAACAGTGTAAATTTGCTGTCCCCTCAAAATAACTCAACACACAGCCATTAATGTCTAAACCACTGGCAACAAAAGTGAGTACACCCCAAAGTGAAAATGTCCAAATTGGGCTCAATTAGCCATTTTCTCTCCCCGGTGTGAATGGGAAGCAGGTGTGTTAAATTTGGTGTTATCGCTCTCACTCTCACTCTCTCATACTGGTCACTGGAAGTTCAACATAGCACCTCATGGCAAAGAACTCTCTGAGGATCTGCAAAAAAGAATTGTTTCTCTACATAAAGATGGCATAGGCTATAAGAAGATTGCCAAGACCCTGAAACTGAGCTGCAGCACGGTGGCCAAGACAATACAACGGTTTAACAGGACAGGTTCCACTCAGAACAGGCCTCGCCATGGTCGACCAAAGAAGTTGAGTGCATGTGCTCAGTGTCATATCCAGAGGTTGTCTTTGGGAAATAGACGTATGAGTGCTGCCAGCATTGCTGCAAAGGTTGAAGGAGTGGGGGACCATACGCCGCACACTGCATCAAATTGGTCTGCATGGCTGTTGTCCCAGAAGGAAGCCTCTTCTAAAGATAGTGCACAAGAAAGCCCGCAAACAGTTTTCTGAAGACAAGCAGACCAAGGACATGGATTGCTGGAACCATGTTCTGTGGTCTGATGAGACCAAGATAAACTTATTTGGTTCAGATGGTGTCAAGTGTGTGTGGCGGCAACCAGGTGAGGAGTACAAAGACAAGTGTGTCTTGCCTACAGTCAAGCATGGTGGTGGGAGTGTCATGGTCTGGGGCTGCATGAGTGCTGCCAGCACTGGGGAGCTACAGTTCATTGAGGGAACAATGAATGGCAACATGTACTGTGACATACTGAAGCAGAGCATGATCCCCTCCCTTTGGAGACTGGGCCGCAGGGCAGTATTCTAATGTGATAATGACCCCAAACACACCTCCAAGACAACCACTGCCTTGCTAAAAAAGCTGAGGGTAAAGGTGATGGACTGGCCAGGCATGTCTCCAGACCTAAACCCTACTGAGCATCTGTGAAGCATCCTCAAAGGTGAAGGTGGAGGAGCGCAAGGTCTCTAACATCCACCAGCTCAGTGATGTTGTCATGGAGGAGTGGAAGAGGACTCCAGTGGCAACCTGTGAAGCTCTGGTGAACTCCATGCCCAAGAGGGTTAGGGCAGTGCTGGAAAATAAATGGTGGCCACAAAAGAATACACACTTTGGGCCCAATTTGGACATTTTCACTTAGGGCTGTACTCACTTTTGTTTCCAGTGGTTTAGACATTAATGGCTGTGTGTTGAGTTATTTTGAGGGGACAGCAAATTTACACTGTTATACAAGCTGTACACTCACTACTTTACATTGTAGCAAAATGTAATTTCTTCAGTGTTGTTACATGAAAAGATATAATAAAATATTTACAAAAATGTGAGGGGTGTACTCACTTTTGTGAGATACTGTATATGTACAGTGCATTCAGAGGCGGCTCTCCAATTAGGCGATTGCCTTAGGCCTCGCAATCGCCGAATTTGCTAGGTGTAAGCGGGTGCCACATATCCCCATACCGCTTGCTCTCCCTGCAAATGACAGGAGCGGGTCCGAGAAGGAGACCTCCTTCATCCGCCCTGCTCGTGCTAAAATAAAGGATGGCTCTCTCTCCCTGTGTTTCCTGCCCATTCCCCTCCTTCCTCCTGGGAGGAGAAGGAGGAGAGAAGGAGGAGAGGAGAGAAGAGAGAAGGAGGAGAGGAGAGAAGAGAGAAGGAGGAGAGGAGAGAAGAGAGAAGGAGGAGAGGAGAGACGAGAGAAGGAGGAGAGGAGAGACGAGAGAAGAGACGAGAGAAGGAGGAGAGGAGAGAAGGAGGAGAGGAGAGAAGGAGGAGAGGAGAGAGAAGGAGAGAGAGAGAGAGAGAGAGAGAGAGAGAGAGAGAGAGAGAGGAGAGAGAGAGAGCGAGAAAAGGAGAGAGAGAGGAGAGAGAGAGAGAGGAGAGAGAGAGAGGAGAGAGAGAGAGAAAAGGAGAGAGTGAGAGGAGAGAAAAGGAGAGAGAGAGAGAGGAGAGAGAGAGAAAAGGAGAGAGAGAGAGAGAAGGGGAGAGAGAGAGAAGGGGAGAGAGAGAAGAGAAAAGGAGAGAGAGAGAAGAGAAAAGGAGAGAGAGAGAGAGAGAAGGAGAGAGAGAGAGAGAGAGAGAGAGAAAAGGAGGGAGAGAGAGAGAGAAAGGGAGAGAGAGGGAGAGAGAGAGAAAAGGAGAGAGAGAGAAGGAGAGAGAGAGAGAAAAAGGAGAGAAGAGAAAAAGGAGAGAAGAGAAAAAGGAGAGAAGAGAAAAAGGAGCGAGAGAGAGAGAGGGGGGGAAGGGAGAGGAGAGAGAGAGGAAGGGAGAGGAGGGAGAGAGAGAGGAAGGGAGAGGAGGGAGAGAGGAGGGAGAGAGATAGAGAGAGGGCTCTTCTCCCCCCTCTCCTCACTGTAGAGAGGAGGATTGTGGGAAATATAGTCCCGAGGGCTGGACATGCAATACTAAGGGGAGAAACTGCAGCCCCCAGCATGCCCAGCTGAAAAGATGGGAGAGAGAGCCAGGAGCCAAGGAAAATTTTGGGGAAGTCCACGAGAGAGACAGAGACAGAGACAGAGAATCCCACTGCACTACCAGAGAGAAATCCACACAGCCTAGCACCATTCCTTCTGAAAAAAGGCATGAAGTTATTTCCAGAATACAGATCTGGGCACTACCCAGCGGAGTCGCCACAGGCAACCCAGAATGAGCCAATTCCTGATCCGAGGAACCATTGTTGCTGTATCCCTCGGGTCTAGTAAGAGGGCCGGTCGGCCATTATCTACTGCCATCCATAGGAACTACCCACCCCGTTATTCTTTGGCCCTAATATTGCTCGCAGGCCCTATTCATAGCTGCAACGCGCACCAGCGATTAGAGATGAAGATTTAGGACTTGGTGCTGGTTCACACTGCCGCGATGTCCAACATCAGATGTGATTTGTACCACACTGCAGTGAAAATCACATGCGATCTCTGTATGATGCGATTTCAGCCATACAGATAGTATGGCTGAATTTCGCATTGCATTCGGACAAAACTCGCACAGGACCCTTTTCTGGTCCGCAGCAGAATAGGAACACATGGGTGTTCACACCCATGCAATCCGAATTCCTGTCCAAATTTGCAGTTCGCACTGTGATATGCAAAACGGATTTGGGGGTGTCATTAACTTTTAACTGACACTCCCAGCAGTTCACATAGGGCAGTGTGAACTGCCATCGGGAGCCATGCGATGCGATAAACCGCAGTGGATTCGCAGGGTTCCCACATCGCTGCAGTGTGAACCAGCACTCGACGTACGTCTTGTACGTCATCGCGTTCTTGATGGTCGGAATTTCCGACAAGATTTGTGTGACCAAGTGTATGCAACACAAGTTTGAGCCAACATTCCGTCTGAAAAAAATCCACGGTTTTCTTGTCGGAATTTCTGATCGTGTGTACGCGGCATAACAGGTTTTCTTCTAAGATTGCCCTGTATTTGGCTCCATCCCATCAATTCTGACCAGCTTCCCTGCTGAAGAAAAGCATCCCCACAACATGATGCTGCCACCGCCATGTTTCACAGTGGGCATGGTGTGTTCAGGGTGATGTAGAGCTGGGCGATTTTGGCCCAAAAAAAAAACCTTGATTCACGATTCGAAGCGAGTTTTTTTTCTGATGGACACCGCACCGGTCCTAAGGAGCTGTGGGCAGGAGTTTTTAGGCGAGGCCGCAGCTTCAGCCTAGTCCGCCGCGGTCCTGGGAAAAGGCCGCGGACTAGGCCGAAGCCGCGGCCTCGCCTAAAAACTCCTGCCCACAGCTCCTTAGGCCTGGCGCCCGCAGCTCGCCGCGATCCTGGGAAAAGGCCACGGTTTCAGCCTAATCCGCGGACTATGGAAAAAAAAAAAACATTTAAAAAATCGATTTGGTCAAAATCTGAATCAATTTGCCCTTGCAACTCGATTCAATATTCAAATCGATTTTTTCCCCAGCCCTAGGATGATGTGCAGTGTTAGTTTTCCGCCACACAGCGTTTTGCTTTTAGGCCAAAAAGTTCAATTTTGGTCTCATCTGACCAGAGCACCTTCTTCAACATGTTTGCTGTGTCACCCGCATGGCTTCTTGCAAACTGCAAACCAAACTTCTTATTGCTTTCTTTCAACAATGGCTTTCTTCTTGCCAGTCTTCCATAAAGGCCAGATTTGTGGAGTGCATGACTAATAGTTGTCCTGTGGACAGATTCTCCCACCTGAGCTGTGGGTCTCTGCAGCTCCTCCAGAGTTACCATGGGCTTCTTGACTGCTTCTCTGATTAATGCTCTTCTTGCCGGGCCTGTCAGTTTAGGTGGACGGCCATGTCTTGGTTAGGGATGAGCTTCGTGTTCGAGTCGAACATACGTTCGACTCGAACATCGGCTGTTCGATCGTTCGACGAAGATCGAACGATTTGGGCCGTTCGCGCCAAATTCGAGTGACGCGAACGGCCCACAATGCACTACGCCATCGCAGTGTCATCCAGGCGCTGTGATTGGCCAAGCATGCACTGTGACCCCGCATGCTTGGCCAATCACAGCGCCGGCAGCGAGGAGAGCAATGATTGGCCACAGGCAGGATGCCTGTGGCCAATTATTGCTGAGGGTGTTTAGTACACGCCCCACACTATAAAAGGCCGCCAGCACGGCGGCCTAGTGTAGTGTGTTCCGGAGCAGGGATAGAGCAGCATAGGCAGGGACAGTGACTGTTATTTCTTTCTTGCTTAACCTGGATTCCTTTAGTTTAGGGAAAGAGAAGGATAGGTAGGGAGAGTGTCAGTGTGTTTTGTGCTTGTGCTATAGTGTGCTTAAAAAAAACATTTATTCTAGGGACAGAAAACTGTAGGTAGGGACAGTGTCAGTTTCTTTCACTCTGCAAGTCCTTGTTTCCAGGGACCTGGAAGGACAGTGAGTGAATTCTCCTTGTGCTATATTGTGCTTAAAAAAAACATTTATTCTAGGGACAGAAAACTGTAGGTAGGGAGAGTGTCAGTTTCTTTCACTCTGCAAGTCCTTGTTTCCAGGGACCTGTAAGGACAGTGAGTGAATTGTCCTTGTGCTATATTGTGCTTAAAAAAAACATTTATTCTAGGGACAGAAAACTGTAGGTAGGGAGAGTGTCAGTTTATTTCACTCTGCAAGTCCTTGTTTCCAGGGACCTGGAAGGACAGTGAGTGAATTGTCCTTGTGCTATATTGTGATTAAAAAAAACATTTATTCTAGGGACAGAAAACTGTAGGTAGGGAGAGTGTCAGTTTATTTCACTCTGCAAGTCCTTGTTTCCAGGGACCTGTAAGGACAGTGAGTGAATTGTCCTTGTGCTATATTGTGATTAAAAAAAACATTTTTTCTAGGGACAGAAAACTGTAGGTAGGGAGAGTGTTTTTTTTTCTTTCACTCTGCAAGTCCTTGTTTCCAGGGACCTGGAAGGACAGTGAGTGAATTGTCCTTGTGCTATATTGTGCTTAAAAAAAACATTTATTCTAGGGACAGAAAACTGTAGGTAGGGAGAGTGTCAGTTTATTTCACTCTGCAAGTCCTTGTTTCCAGGGACCTGGAAGGACAGTGAGTGAATTGTCCTTGTGCTATATTGTGATTAAAAAAAACATTTTTTCTAGGGACAGAAAACTGTAGGTAGGGAGAGTGTTTTTTTTCTTTCACTCTGCAAGTCCTTGTTTCCAGGGACCTGTAAGGACAGTGAGTGAATTGTCCTTGTGCTATATTGTGCTTAAAAAAAACATTTATTCTAGGGACAGAAAACTGTAGGTAGGGAGAGTGTCAGTTTATTTCACTCTGCAAGTCCTTGTTTCCAGGGACCTGGAAGGACAGTGAGTGAATTGTCCTTGTGTTATATTGTGATTAAAAAAAACATTTTTTCTAGGGACAGAAAACTGTAGGTAGGGAGAGTGTTTTTTTTCTTTCACTCTGCAAGTCCTTGTTTCCAGGGACCTGTAAGGACAGTGAGTGAATTGTCCTTGTGCTATATTGTGATTAAAAAAAACATTTTTTCTAGGGACAGAAAACTGTAGGTAGGGAGAGTGTTTTTTTTCTTTCACTCTGCAAGTCCTTGTTTCCAGGGACCTGTAAGGACAGTGAGTGAATTGTCCTTGTGCTATATTGTGATTAAAAAAAACATTTTTTCTAGGGACAGAAAACTGTAGGTAGGGAGAGTGTTTTTTTTCTTTCACTCTGCAAGTCCTTGTTTCCAGGGACCTGTAAGGACAGTGAGTGAATTGTCCTTGTGCTATATTGTGCTTAAAAAAAACATTTATTCTAGGGACAGAAAACTGTAGGTAGGGAGAGTGTCAGTTTATTTCACTCTGCAAGTCCTTGTTTCCAGGGACCTGGAAGGACAGTGAGTGAATTGTCCTTGTGTTATATTGTGATTAAAAAAAACATTTTTTCTAGGGACAGAAAACTGTAGGTAGGGAGAGTGTTTTTTTTCTTTCACTCTGCAAGTCCTTGTTTCCAGGGACCTGTAAGGACAGTGAGTGAATTGTCCTTGTGCTATATTGTGATTAAAAAAAACATTTTTTCTAGGGACAGAAAACTGTAGGTAGGGAGAGTGTTTTTTTTCTTTCACTCTGCAAGTCCTTGTTTCCAGGGACCTGTAAGGACAGTGAGTGAATTGTCCTTGTGCTATATTGTGATTAAAAAAAACATTTTTTCTAGGGACAGAAAACTGTAGGTAGGGAGAGTGTTTTTTTTCTTTCACTCTGCAAGTCCTTGTTTCCAGGGACCTGTAAGGACAGTGAGAGAATTGTCCTTGTGCTATATTGTGCTTAAAAAAAACATTTATTCTAGGGACAGAAAACTGTAGGTAGGGAGAGTGTCAGTTTATTTCACTCTGCAAGTCCTTGTTTCCAGGGACCTGGAAGGACAGTGAGTGAATTCTCCTTGTGCTATATTGTGATTAAAAAAAACATTTTTTCTAGGGACAGAAAACTGTAGGTAGGGAGAGTGTTTTTTTTCTTTCACTCTGCAAGTCCTTGTTTCCAGGGACCTGTAAGGACAGTGAGTGAATTGTCCTTGTGCTATATTGTGCTTAAAAAAAACATTTATTCTAGGGACAGAAAACTGTAGGTAGGGAGAGTGTCAGTTTATTTCACTCTGCAAGTCCTTGTTTCCAGGGACCTGGAAGGACAGTGAGTGAATTGTCCTTGTGCTATATTGTGATTAAAAAAAACATTTATTCTAGGGACAGAAAACTGTAGGTAGGGAGAGTGTCAGTTTATTTCACTCTGCAAGTCCTTGTTTCCAGGGACCTGTAAGGACAGTGAGTGAATTGTCCTTGTGCTATATTGTGATTAAAAAAAACATTTTTTCTAGGGACAGAAAACTGTAGGTAGGGAGAGTGTTTTTTTTCTTTCACTCTGCAAGTCCTTGTTTCCAGGGACCTGGAAGGACAGTGAGTGAATTGTCCTTGTGCTATATTGTGCTTAAAAAAAACATTTATTCTAGGGACAGAAAACTGTAGGTAGGGAGAGTGTCAGTTTATTTCACTCTGCAAGTCCTTGTTTCCAGGGACCTGGAAGGACAGTGAGTGAATTGTCCTTGTGCTATATTGTGATTAAAAAAAACATTTTTTCTAGGGACAGAAAACTGTAGGTAGGGAGAGTGTTTTTTTTCTTTCACTCTGCAAGTCCTTGTTTCCAGGGACCTGTAAGGACAGTGAGTGAATTGTCCTTGTGCTATATTGTGATTAAAAAAAACATTTTTTCTAGGGACAGAAAACTGTAGGTAGGGAGAGTGTTTTTTTTCTTTCACTCTGCAAGTCCTTGTTTCCAGGGACCTGGAAGGACAGTGAGTGAATTGTCCTTGTGCTATATTGTGCTTAAAAAAAACATTTATTCTAGGGACAGAAAACTGTAGGTAGGGAGAGTGTCAGTTTATTTCACTCTGCAAGTCCTTGTTTCCAGGGACCTGGAAGGACAGTGAGTGAATTGTCCTTGTGCTATATTGTGATTAAAAAAAACATTTTTTCTAGGGACAGAAAACTGTAGGTAGGGAGAGTGTCAGTTTCTTTCACTGTGAAAGTCCTTGTTTCAAGGGACAGAGAAGGACACCTGAAGGTAGCCCTTATTGCTTTTTTCCCATCTCCCTGCAGGCCATCTATTAGAATGTCTGGAAGGCAAACAAGGAGAGGCAGACAGTCAGGAGGCAATAAAAGAGGGCAAGCAGGCTCTGTGTCTGGGGGCAACAGTGCTGGTCGTGGACGCGGTGCATTGTCATCAGCACATGGCCATGGGACACGCTTGTCCTTCTTTTCGGCAGCTGGACATGTTGAGCCACATCATGCCGAAGACTTGGTAGAGTGGATGACCAAGCCCTCCTCCTCCTCCTCATCCTCTCTCACCCAGGCTCAGGGTACTGGAAAAGCAGCTGCCAAAGCGTCGTCTTCCCTGGTATCAATGTCAGACAAATCATCAGTCACTCCTTCCCTAGACCCACCATGTCCTCCTCCTGAGGAGTCCCCCGAACTGTTTCAGCACAGTGTTGGGTACATGCTCCAGGAGGATGCCCAGCGTTTCGAAGGGTCTGATGATGAAACCCAGCTAGAGGAAGGCAGTAGCGTGAGAGCAGACAGAGGGGATGCTCAAGAAGGACACCAATCTGGCAGTCATGTTCCAGCAGCTGCAGCATACTGCCAGATTGGCTCCAGTGATGAGGAGGGAGGGGATGATGAGGTCACTGACTCCACGTGGGTGCCTAATAGGAGAGAGGAGGAGGAGGAGGATGAGGAGGAGGCACATCTCCAACGAGGCAGGATGCCCTTTGGTGGCCAGCGTAAGGGCAGTACACCGACGGAATCACACCGCAGAGCTCCGCCTGTGCAGGGCGCTGCCTCTGCCCGTCATTCAAAAAGTTCTTTGGTGTGGGCCTTTTTTGAGGCTAGTGCATCAGATCGCACAGCTGCTGTTTGCAACATATGTCTCAAGCGTATATCGCGTGGCCAAAACATCAGCCGCTTGGGTACCACATGCCTGACCAGACATATGTTGACCTGCCATGCAGCTCGTTGGCAAGCCTACCTCAAAGACCCACACCAAAGAACAAAGCGGACCTCTCCTTGCACCGCATCAGCTGGGATCTCCAACCCCACTATAACTTCAGTCCTCTCTGAAACATGCACTGAGAGGAATGAAGGTGTAGAATTAGGTGTGTCACAGCCAAGTACTTGCGCCCACTCTGCTAGCAGTACACCGACGTCCGATTCTAGCAGGCAAATTTCCCTGCCCCAGCTGCTGGACCGTCGAAAGAAGTTCACTCCCAGCCATCCACATGCCCAGCGGTTGAATGCTAGCTTGGCTAAATTGCTAGCGCTTCAACTGCTGCCTTTTCAGTTGGTAGACTCGGCCCCCTTCCGTGAGTTTGTGCAATGTGCAGTTCCTCAGTGGCAGGTTCCCAAACGCCACTTTTTCTCACGGAAGGCTATTCCGGCTCTCTACCGGCATGTGGAAGGCAATGTCTTGGCCTCGCTGGACAGGGCGGTCAGCGGTAAGGTGCATATTACCGCTGACTCATGGTCCAGCAGGCATGGACAGGGACGTTACCTTTCTTTCACGGCCCATTGGGTCACTCTTTTGGCAGCTGGGAAGGATTCAGGACAAGGTGCAGTAGTGTTGGAGGTTGTCCCACCGCCACGCCTCCAAAATGCTACTACTGGTTGTGACACACCTCTCTCCTCCACCCCCTCCTCTTCTTCTTCCTCCATGGCCTCTTCCTGTGGTTTGTCCTATGAACCAGCGGTGCTCCGTAGCCGTTCACGGGGCTACGCAAGTACGCAGGCAAAAAGATGCCATGCCGTGCTTGCGCTGGTGTGTTTGGGGGACAGAAGCCACACTGGGGCAGAGGTCCTGTCTGCTCTGCAGGGCCAGGCCGAGAGGTGGTTGACGCCACGCCAGCTTAAGCCAGGAATGGTGGTTTGCGACAATGGCACCAACCTCCTCTCCGCCCTCCGACAGGGACAACTGACCCATGTGCCCTGTGTGGCTCACGTCCTTAACCTGGTGGTGCAGCGCTTCTTGGGCAGGTACCCGGGCTTACAGGATGTCCTGAGGCAGGCCAGGAAAGTCTGTGTGCATTTCCGCAGATCTTATAATGCCAGTGCTCGCCTGGCTGAGCTGCAAAAGGAGTTGAACCTGCCCAAGAACCGCCTTATATGTGACATGCCCACCAGGTGGAACTCAACGTTGGCCATGCTGCAGCGGCTGCACACGCAGCAGAGGGCCATCAATGAGTACCTGTGCGACTACGGCACCAGGACAGGGTCAGGGGAGCTTGGTTTTTTTTCTCCACGCCAGTGGGGCATGATCAGGGATGCATGCACTGTCCTGGCACCATTTGAGGAGGCCACGAGGATGGTGAGCAGTGACAGTGCATGCATCAGTGACACTGTACCTCTTGTCCACCTGTTGGAGCACACGCTGCGTGGAATAATGGACAGGGCACTTGAGGCAGAACAGAGGCAGGAAGAGGAGGACTTCCTTGCCTCTCAAGGCCCCCTTTACCCAGACAGTGTTCCTTCTGTCCCACCCATCGCACAGGAAGAGGAGGAGGAGGAGGAGGAGGAGGAGGAGGATTGTGTCAGCATGGAGGTGGAGGCTGGCACTCAGCATCATCAGCAGCAGTCTTTTAGGGATGATTTACAGTCCCAAGAAACCAGTGGACTTGTACGTGGCTGGGAGGAGGTGGCTGCGGATCATGTCGTCCTTAGTGACCCAGAGGACTCCGGAGCGAATGCCTCAGCAAACCTACGCTGCATGGCCTCCCTGATCCTGCAAAGTCTGCGGAAGGATCCTCGTATTCTTCGGATCAAGGAGAGGGACCATTACTGGCTGGCCACTCTCCTTGATCCACGGTACAAGGGTAAGGTTGCGGACCTTATGTTACCGTCGCAGAGGGAGCAGAGGATGAGACAACTCCGGGAGGCCTTGCAGAAAGGTCTGTGCAACGCGTTCCCAGAGACTGGGAGGTTGCAAACTCCTGGTCCTGGACAACGAGTTGCTGAGGCTTCGGCCAGTCAAAGAAGGAGCGGTGGGGAAGGTGGCCGTCTGACCGATGCGTTCAGACAATTCTTTAGTCCGCAGCCCCAAAGTATGATCGGTTCCAGCAACCATCGCCAGCGTCTGATAAACATGGTGCAGGAATATCTAGGGGCAAGGTCAGACTTGGACACCTTCCCCACCGAAAATCCTCTGGCTTACTGGGTCTTGAGGATGGATCACTGGCCAGAGCTTGCACAGTATGCAATTGAGCTACTGGCCTGTCCTGCATCCAGCGTTCTTTCGGAACGCACATTCAGTGCTGCTGGAGGATTTGTCACGGATCACAGGGTGCGCCTGTCCACCGACTCGGTTGATCGACTGACTTTCATCAAGATGAACCAGTCTTGGATCACCACCAGCTACCACACACCTGATGCTGATATAACAGACTAATTGATTTTAACATGTCACATCCCTTCAAGACTGATGCTGATGCTGAGTGCCTGTGCTGTTATGTTGACTGGCTATCCTCCTCCTCCGAGTCCTCAATGATACGATTGATGATGATAGCTTGTAAGATCATTTTTGTTTATGGGTGCCGCCACCAGTGCCTAACGCCCAATTTTTCAGCCCCTGTTTAACAGGGGCGTGTAATTACAATTTTTGAAGCAATACTTTGCAACAGGGCTCATTGCTGTGCTCCAAGTACAGTATCTGTGAGGAGTTGCAGTGTTGTGCCACCAGTGCCTAAGGCCCAATTTTTCAGCCCCTGTTTAACAGGGGCGTGTCATTACAATTTTTGAAGCAATACTTTGCAACAGGGCTCATTGGTGTGCTCCAAGTACAGTATCTGTGAGGGGTTGCAGTGTTGTGCCACCAGTGCCTAAGGCCCAATTTTTCAGCCCCTGTTTAACAGGGGCGTGTCATTACAATTTTTGAAGCAATACTTTGCAACAGGGCTCATTGGTGTGCTCCAAGTACAGTATCTGTGAGGGGTTGCAGTGTTGTGCCACCAGTGCCTAAGGCCCAATTTTTCAGCCCCTGTTCAACAGGGGCATGTAATTACAATTCTTGATCTAATAATTCACAGCAGGGCCCATTGCTGCACCCACCAAGAGTAACTGTCAGGGCTTACAGTGTTGTGGCACCAGCACCACCATCAAAGGCCCAATTTTTACTACCACTGTTCAACAATTATATGTAATTAAAATTCCTGATATAATAGTTGACAGCAGGGCGTTCCAGCACCAACCAAGAGTAACTGCGAGTGCTTACAGTGTTGTGCCAACACCAACAACTAAGGGGCCTATTTCTGCAGAGTATATACGGCAGGTCCCTACTTTCAAACATCCAACTTACAAACGACTCCTACTTGCAAACGCAAGAAGACAACAGGAAGTGAGAGGAAATCTACCACTAGGAAGGAAAATTCTCTCCTGTAAGAATAAATATGGGAGAAAGGTGTCTCCTCTGTACTGATGCTTTATCAGCAATCCTTGTTTCAAGAAAAACACCACATTTCAAAAACAGTTGTCATTGGGACGGAAAGTGAGGTGAAATGTTCTGAACAGGGGCACAGACAGCAAAACAAATGTTACAGGGGTGATAACCCTTACCTATGTTTTCCAAAAAGTTTAAAAATAGATTTTTGGTCTGGAGCTACACTTCAACAATGTACCTGTTCAAAATTACAAACAGACTCTACATAAGAACAAACCTACAGTCCCTGTCTTGTATGCACCGCCTGTATACGGCTGTTCAGAGTATATAGGGCCTTTTTTATTTTATGTGCGGGGTTCCCCTTAATATCCATACAAGACCCAAAGGGGCTGGTAATGGGCTGGGGTAGGGGGGGGGGGGTCATGGGGTAGCTATGCCATTTTTCTTAAAGAATTTCATCCATATTACCGGGACCAGACATTACATTAAAGCCGCAAGCAGTTTTAAATGGCTTTTTTTTCCTTTAGAAGTGTCATTTTGTGCAGGGACAGTTCTAAACACGGGAAACACGTGGCACTTCACAGGCATACTTTAGACACCCCCCAGGTACGATATTTAAAGGAATATTTGACTTTTTTTTTTTCACTTTATGCATCATTAAAATGACTGCTCCCGAAAAACGACCGTTTTTAAAACTTCTTTTTGCATCGATACATGTCCCCTGGTGCAGAACCCGGGTTCCCAAACCCTTTTTAGGACAATAACATGCATAATAGTTGTTATAATTAGCACTTTAGAATTCGAACGTTCGCATCCATTGTATTTAATAGGGTTCTAATGTTCGTTCGAACTTTCGGTCCGTTCGCGGGTTCTGGTGCGAACCGAACCCGGGGGTGTTCGGCTCATCACTAGTCTTGGTAGGTTTACAGTTGTGTGATACTCTTTCCATTTTAGGGTCATGGATTGAACAGTGCTCTATGAGATGTTGAAAGCTTGGGATATTTTTTTTTATAACCTAACTCTGCTTTAAACTTCTCCACAAATTTATCCCTGACCTGTCTGGTGTGTTCCTTGGCCTTCATGATTTGTTCACAAGGTTCTCTGAGGGCTTCACAGAACAGCTGTATTTATACTGAGATTAAATTACACACAGGTGGACTCTATTTACTAATTCGATGACTTCTGAAGGCAATTGGTTCCACTAGATTTTAGTTAGGAGTATCAGAGTAAAGGGGTCTGAATACAAATGCATGCCACAATTTTCAGATACTTACCGTATATACTCGAGTATAAGCCGACCCGAGTATAAGCCGACCCGAGTATAAGCCGAGGTACCTAATTTTACCACAAAAAACTGGGAAAAAAACTGACTGACTCGAGTATAAGCCGAGGGTGAGAATGCAGCAGTGGAAGTGGAAGAGTCAACAATGCCCATTTGCACGCCTCACTGTGCCCATTGCAACCTCACTAAGCCAATTGTCACTGTGCCCAACCTCACTCTGCCCATTGCCACCTTACTGTGCCCATCCTCACTGTGCCCATCCTCACTGTGCCCCTAAAATTGAAATTGTACCTGAAATTGAGGGGCTGCGGGCATCCATTCATTGTTTAAAACTCGTGGACTCTTCCGTGATAGGCATTTCCAAGCAGACACAGTTCCACCTATCACGAACGTTCTCTCATCCTCAGTTTCCCAGCAGACACTGTGTTCAGTGTTCTGCCAATCACGGGCGTCCTCTTGTCCGAGGATGAAAAGGCGTCCGTGATTGGCGGAACACTGAACACAGTGTCTGCTGGGATGGGTGAGGATGAGAGAACGTTCGTGATAGGCGATTCTCAGCAGACACAGTTCCGCCTATCACGGAAGGGACCAGGAGGAGACCGCGAGATTTAAACGATGGACGCCCGCAGCCTCTCAATATTTTCAGGTACACTGACTCGAGTATAAGCCGAGGGGGCACTTTCAGCCCCAAAAAAGGGCTGAAAATCTCGGCTTATACTCGAGTATATACGGTATTTGTAAAAAAATATTGAAAACCATTTATCATTTTCCTTCCACTTCACAATTATGTACCACTCTGTGTTGGTCTATCACATAAAATACATTTAAGTTTTTGCTTGTAACATGACAAAATGTGGAAAATGTCAAGGGGTATGAATACTTTTTCAAGTCACTGTACAAAGCAATGGACTGAAAAGAAACTATCATTCTGATGTGCTTACGCTAAAAGCAAACATTATCCACTTAACCTCCGGAAGATTTATCCCCATTTATGACCAGGCCATTTTTTGCGACACGGAACTTCGTTACTTTGACAATTGCGTAGTCGTGCGAGGCTGTACCCAAGTAAAATTTATGCTTTTTTCCCCTACAAATAGAGCATTCTTTTGGTGGTATTTGATCGCCACTGCGTTTGGTAAAAAAAATCCCAATAAGCGTATAGTGATTGGTTTGCACAAAAAAAAAAGTTATATCGTCTACAAATTATATATATATATTTTATTATTAGTAATGGTGGCGATCTGACTTACAGCGAGACTGCGATATTGTGGACAGATTGGACACATGACACTTTTGACACGGTCAGAAAGTGGTTATATTGCAGCTTACCAATTCTTAGATGTGGTGGCTGCATTTGTTTTCTTTTTTAGACTATCTTATTTTCACCTGGTGATGTAGCCAGTAAGTCTGATGCATTTTAAAAAAAAACAACAAGCTCTCTTGCAGATGTAACAGTTACACGGATGAGACAAAATGATTTAACACTGATAGAGATGCTCTCAATGATCAGCTTTTATTTATGTAAAACCTTTATCCCAAAAGGAAAAATGAAAACTGCTGTAACTGCTTATATGTGAGCTGGAGTCTGGCTTTAGTTAGTTAGTGTGCCTAAATCTGCTAGTACATCAAACACTCCTCTTCCCCCAGTCTGACAATACTGCTGTCCAGAGGTTCCCCATGTGCTCCTTCCTCCAGAGTGAGGGCACTTTAATACAAAAAGGTATGAACTGGCCAGATCCCCAGGCGAAAAAAAAAAAAAAAACACTTAAAAAAGAAAACCAATGCAGCCACCACACCAATCTGCAGTAGCCCATAGTAGATTATCAGTTTACATGCACTGTCCCGAACATCACATTTTACCCGAATAATTAAAACAAGTGCGCATTTAAATCAATAAACCATTTAAAGTTTTCTCTACTGGTAAATGGTAACAGTATTAAAAAGTGCTATGTGCCACAGCCAATCACCATAGCATAGGTCACTTACTGTAGAGGGATGGCGGGATAGTAGCTAATGCATGTGTGTCAGAGCCAATCAGGAAGAAGTCCTTATTTGTGAGAAATCGAATGTGCATGCATGTATGGCAACCAATGGGAAATCCAAAAGGTTGCTTGGTATGTCACAGCATCGTGGGCATGCAAGCTAAAGCCATGATCTGTCAGAGGGTCAGCAGCGCAAAATGCAAAGGAAGGGAATAAAACCACATGCAATGTGGAAGCAAGGGGATCTTCACAAAACATCATACAATGCAGACGGAGTAAAATAAGTTGAGTGTCATGCACATAAAAGGAGATAAAAAGCCTGTAATAGATACATAGTACATGGCAGGCCCGGACTGGGACAAAAATAAGGCCCAGGCATTTTAGACTGAGCAGCCCATGGCTAATTTACCGGGAGGCATGGAGAGCATTGGGGGGCGGAGAATGTGGGGGGGGGTGGAGAACATGGGGGAGTGTGGAGAGCACTAAGGGGGCCAGAGAGCACAGGGGGTGGAGAGCACTAGGGGGAGCTGGAGACCACATGGGGGCTGGAGAGCACAAGCAGGGGCAGAGAACACGGGAGGCGAAGAGCACAGAGAGCACAGGGGGGGCAGAGAGCACTGGGGGGGGGACCACGGGGGGCACAAGCAGGGGCAGAGAACATGGAAGGCGAACAGCACAGGGAGGTGAAGAGCACAGGGGGGTGGAGAGCACTGGGGGGCAGAGAGCACAGGGGGGCAGAGAGCACAGGGGGGGCCTGAGAGCGCTTGGAGGGGCCAGAGAGTACAGGGGGGCCAGAGAGTACAAGGGGGCCAGAGAGTACAAGGGGGCCAGAGAGTACAGGGGTGCTGAAGAGCACTGGGGGGCCTGAGAGCACTGGGAGGGGCGGAGAGTACAGGGGTTGATGAGCACAGTGGGGCCTAGAGAGCACAGGGGGGGCCAGAGAGCACGGGGGGGCCAGAGAGCACGGGGGGGGCCAGAGAGCACGGGGGGGGCCAGAGAGCACGGGGGGGGCCAGAGAGCACGGGGGGGGCCAGAGAGCACAGGGGGGGGCCAGAGAGCACAGGGGAGGGGGCAGAGAGCACAGGGGAGGGGGCAGAGAGCACAGGGGAGGGGGCAGAGAGCACAGGGGAGGGGGCAGAGAGCACAGGGGAGGGGGCAGAGAGCACAGGGGAGGGGGGCAGAGAGCACAGGGGGGGGCCAGAGAGCACAGGGGGGGGCCAGAGAGCACAGGGGGGCCAGAGAGCACAGGGGGGGGGCAGAGAGTACTGGGGGAGGGCTAGAGAGTACAGGGAGGCTGGTGAGCACTGGGAGGGGCTGGAGAGCTCTGGGGGGACCGGAGTGTACAGGGGCTGGAGAGCAGTGGGAGAGCCTGAGAGCAGGGTGTGCACCAGAGAGCCTATGAGCACTAGGGGGCAGTAGAAAGAGGCTGGATAGGAGAAGCAGCTGCACACACAGTAGAAGAATCCATCCCTTTATTTTTCTCCTACAGCCTCTGAATGCCCACGGAAGGCAGAGAGTGAGAAGCAGGCATTCAGTGGCTGTGGGAGAAAAATAAAGAGATGGATTCTTCTGCTGTGTCTGCAGCGGCTTCTCCTATCCAGGCGCACGCCTGGAGACTGAGAAACACTTGCTGGAACACCGGCCGGCAGCCACGTCTCATGTAGATCCCCTTCCTCTTCACGGTCACAGGTAACGTGACCTGTAGTCTCCGCCCCCAGCCCGACGGCCGAACTGTAATGGTGGCCGACCAGACGGCCAGCCTCGGAGAGGCCGGGCAAGCGGCGGGGGCTCAAGGAGCAGCTCAGTTGCCTTGGCCCTACAAGAACATGCGCCATGGGGCGGCCCGTGACCCACCGGGCAAGTGCCCGGTGTGCCCTATGGCCAGTCCGGGCCTGGTACATGGCAACAGGAAGATAGTTAACCCTGTACAATGTGTTACCCGGTAATCAGTTATGAAACTCCATGCAATCCAGAATATAGCTAAAATAAAATCAATTGCTCATAATAGGAGACATACAGCTTTTAAAGTGGCTGTAAACCTGATTAATGTAATCTGACCTGGGTATCAATATATCTGTAGTGTTTACTTATCTCTCTCCAGAGCCCAAAGTCCTGTGTCTTTCTGCTGCTCCATTCCTCTGTTATCAGCCTGATAACTCCTGACAAGTTCTCCAACACAGGAGATGGAGAACTGGAAATTTGTGTCGGGGAGGGAACTTAGAGAAGATAAGCAGAGAGCTTGTCTATTCACAATACAGCTCTACAAATTTCTTCATTTCCCTTGCCTATATGGAGTGGGGTGTGTGCATTTCCTCCAATCAGCTCACACACAGTGTATGCCAAGACTCCCCTCCCACTGCTGAAACAGGAAGAGAGATTTCTAACCCAATGTGCACTTTCTAAAGCAGCCATTCTCAACCTGGGTTCCGTGGAACCCTAGGGTTCCTCCAAAGGTGGCTAGGGGTTCCTTGAGCTGTGGCTGGTTTACCTCCTGTTTGATGGTGCCTACATAGTTCTGAGCCAATTCCACTTGGAGGAGCCAGTGGTATGACACCAATGATCTTTATAGCTCTCTGTAAAGGGGACCATTCTTAGCACCACTGTAAAAAAGGGAATTCTTCTCACTGACCACCAAAGTAAGGGGCATTGTTCCCACTGACCCCCAATAAATGGGTTTTATCAGGGGTTCCCTGAGACCTGAAAATTATTTTAAGGGTTCCCCTGGGGTAAAAATGTTGAGAAAGGCTGTTCTAAAGAGTCTAGAAAGCTGAAGACAGCAGATGTACATGTAAAACTTTAGGGAGATTTATTTCATTCCTGTGTATCATCTGATGCTGTTCACTTCACTGGGTATATGTGAGGGTTTACATCCACTTTAAGTGGTCAAAGCCATCTGGTTTAAAGTTTAAAGTTTAGTCTCAGCCCTTCCCCTAGGAGAGGCGAAGGTCGTGTGGCGATCACATTCTAAAGGCAGCAACACAAATTAGAAAGGCACGTACAGTATAAAGTAGTAAACAGAGGTTACAGAAAGCATTAAAGTGAGAATTCCACCTTCAAATCTAGATTAAAAATGGGAATTTCTCATTCAAATTTAGGTTTCAGTGTTTGCAAGGTAAAAATCCAATACTGTACGTTTCCCTTTGCAAGTGTAACAAATAACACATTTTGGGCCTCATGCACACTGAGCATTAAATACGCTGCTTTTAGGAGCATCTGGCATTTTTTTTTTCTGCCTCTAAATGCCCCTCCATGTTCGTCTATGGGGTTTATTTACCAAAGGCAAATCCACTTTGCACTACAAGTGCACTGCAAGTGCACTTGGAAGTGCAGTTGTTGTAGATCTGAGGGGGACATGCAAGAAAAGAAAAAAAAAAAAATAAAAAAAAAAAAAAGCATTTTTGCTTGTACATGATTGGATGATAAAATCAGCAGATATTCCCCTCGGATTTACAGCGACTGCACTTTCAAGTGCACTAGCAGTGCATTTGTAGTGAAGAGTGGATTTGCCTTTAGTAAATCAACCCCATTGTGTCCATGCAAACATAGGCATTTAGGAGGTAGGAGTGTTTAAAAGGCAAAAAAAAACAAAAAAAAAACACTGCCAGCGCATCCAGGAGCAGCAGTGTTTTGGCAGGAAAAAAAAAAAATGCTCAACTCGCATTAACACTAGAAGCGTCAAGTACTTGGGCGTTAATTCGTTTACAGGGCCAGAATAAATTATTACTCACATTTTACACATGTCAATACGCTGCTGTCAGAAGGAAAGGCCCTTAGGAGGGCTAGGCATATGCCCTGTGTGCATGGGGCATTAGGCCTCATTCACATGGCCACAGCCGGCAATACACCACTAGGAATCGGCATATTTGTGTGGCTGGGATTCACAGGTGTTGGGTTTCAACCGCAACCAACAGCCTGCACAAATCAATGACAGGCTGACAGACACTATAGCTGTACACATGTAACCACATATGTATTCAGTTACATGTCACTAGGGACATAATATTGAACCCCAACACACTGCAATTCACAGTTATGTAGCACAATACAGAACAGTGAACATGGGGGGGGGGGGGGGGGCAGACTATGTAGCTATGTAGCCCACCACACTGCAATTCACTATGATAATTAGTAAAATACAGCCTTCATAGTACTGTATGTGACATCGATTGGCAGCACTGTATAACAGCACTAATCTATCCCTGCAAATAAAACTCTGTCAGCTGTCTCTAAGTACTCCAAGTCTCCGCACACAAAGGGAACCCTGAATTTTAGAAGGAGGTGAATGTCACAAAAGACCACAGTTCAAAGGCCAGGAAGTACATGCCTGGTAATTGGCTGCTAGCTATGGTGGCAAACAATTGCATTAGGTCACCATTTTCCCAAAATGGGAAAGACATGAGTTTGGGTCACGTTCATGGTCCCCCTAATACACAGATGAAATATATATGTAGCGGGGGTTCCAAATTTAGGGACTGCTATACCAAATTTAGGGGCGATTTGAGAGGTAGTTGACTCAAATCTTTTCATTTTGCTGGACTCTGTCTTGTTGCAATTTCTCCTGGTGTGCAGTTCCCCTAAGAAGCATGGGTGGCGCTGTCATCTATACTCGGGGTTGAACTACAGGTGATGGGGCAGCGATTTGGCGTCTCCTCTCAGCAGCCGTACGGTGGGTGTGGTGGACCTGCTGTGCATGCCGGGAGGGGGTGCAAACGGGGCAGACGCCTTAGGGAGAGAATCAGAGAGTTGGAGGCGAATTGCCACCCCGGGGACCTGTACCCGGGGGAGGGTATTGTGTGGAGTCCAGTTTCGAGTGCATGGCCCTCCAGACCATGGGGCCACGTGCGCCCCAGTCCCAGGCACCTTTAGTCCTGAGACTGCAACTTCAGCCCTGGGCCCAGCACCTTTAGCTGGAGCCCACTTCAGGAGGAAGAATCCCAGGGTGCCGCCTTGCGAGGGGACCCGTTTCTGAAGAAGGAGGCTGGGGGAGGACCGTTCCGAAGGACTGGTGAGAAAATCACCGTGAAAGAAGGGGCCCAGTAACTCTCCGGAGGGATGTCATCCATCCGAAAACCAGGGGCCTAACATCTGGACCATCAGGAGGTTTGGGGTACCATAGATCCTGTGGCAGAGGATCTCCTAGACACATACATTAGGGAACTATATTGACTGTTCGAGCTACACACCGGCTGCTAGTGCCATTGGGTGACTATCCGGGTGAGCTGTACCCACTTGGAATCAAGTGGCGACGAAGTCAAGAGTGCCTGAATTCCATCTGTTTTCCCAACACCTTTCTCCTTTCATGCATGAGAAAATAAAGCGCTACGTTGGAGTGATATACTGGTGTGGACCTTGGAGTTACTTGGGGCATAGAGACCTTTGTCCTTACACACTAGGGACAGAAACCAACACTGAGGGGACTCGCTGCAAAGACCCGTAAGGAAACTAAGTGTGCCTAACCACTGCAACCCAGGGGGTACGGGCATGGAGGAGACCACGCGTGCTTTCCTCTCGAGTGAACGAGCCAAAGAGTGGAGAAGGAGGGTGGCCGCTACATATATAAGAAAGGCATTTTACATGCCAAGTTATTTATGTCTCTGTCCATCCAGTTCTAGACTTACACAGCCCTGACAGATAACACATGCAGGCAGATGACACCACTGTCTGTTAAAGATAGACTTTAGAAGAACTATAGTACTGTCCTCTCTCCACAACACATCCTGTTGCCTGGACAGTGAACTGCAGAATAACAGAAAATTGAATTCAAATACTTACCGTAATTTTCCTTTCCTGACGAGCTCCCTTCCAGCACAGCTGGGGTGAGGCTCCGCCTACCCCTACATGATCAGGACTCAACTATAAATTTTTCACTCACCTCAGCCTCAGCGTTTCGTAACTATTACTACTTAACTGGGCGGGTTCTGTGCTGACATGGAGCTCGTCAGGAAAGGAAAATTACGGTAAGTATTTGAATTCAATTTTCCGTTTTCCTGACAGCTCCATGTCAGCACAGCTGGGAATTAACTAGCCAAAACAGTGGGGGGGGGGGATAATGCTACACACTCCAATTATGACTAAAATGGTAACAGAAAACATAATGCCTCTGACAAACTCAATTGTCATGAATATGAATATTTTGGTGTCCACATAGTTGTATTGCGGACAGTTTGAGACACCCGGCCTGCTGTCACCCTCAAGGTCTGGACCCTTCTAGTAAGAGTGCCGTGATTCTCCTGGCACAGCCAGCCCTACAACCTGCAGGCCAAGGAGATGAGGTTATCAACCAAGAGATAATGATTTTACGGCTCCCAGCAAGATTATTATGTGTTCCACCTGAAAAGGACAAACAGATGTACAGAGCTCCTGATGGCAGGAGTCGCCTTGATTAAATATTTTAGCGCTTAGCCCACGTCCGATGGGCCAACTTCTTGAGTACTCCCCAAAGGGAACGTAGGAGGGAAACCTCTTGTGTGATATGAACTATGAAGGTCAGTTCAGGCACATATTAGAGCATTGGCATGAGCACCATCCTGCCTGGGAAGTACGCGAGTATGGGTTCTTTAAACCCAAGGATACCAATGCTGATGTAATTGCCACCAGTAAATCAGTTTCAGCGAGAAAGTACCACAGGGTGATTGAAGGCATCCGATGAAATAACATCCATCAGCATTGGTATATCTCATTCCGGAAACAAGTTTGAGGTTTCCACCAAATTGAATCTTGAAAAACTGTGTAATTAAGCTCTTGGAAGCTTGCTGAATGCCGGTGAAGACAGCGATAGCCAAAATGCATGCCTATAGCATGCTTGCGCATAGAATTAAGTCAAGCCATGCCTGTAGGCATTCGAAGCAGGCTTCTGAAGAGTCCAGCTTAAAATCTTGATCAGCGAATATACTGGGCATATATGTCCTGTTCTACTATAGGCATGCTTAGCACTGACCTTTCTCGTTTCGTAAAACTGTTCAAATCTTCACAGAGCATTCGACATCCATTAGGCTCTGCCTCTCTCGACCCAGGCCATCAGCCTGAGCCTGTCCAATGCTGAATGAATGGGACTGGAGAAGATTTGATCTACCAGGCAGAGGGCGTCACTCCTTGACACTCATCAGGATGAGTAGCGGGTACCAAAACGGTTACCTTCCCTCGCCCCAGCCTTAGCTGGAAGCTGAGAATCAGAGGGAGCAGCTGAAAAAAAAAAAAAAAAAAAAAAAAAGGTATAAGCAGTCTTGGCGATCCATTCTGCAGTCAGCACCTCCAGTCCGAGAGCTTGCAGCTCCTGGGCTCTGGAATGGAACTTCAACAACTTGGTGTCGACTGGAAATGTAAGAGGTCTACCTCTGGCAGAAAAAACACCAAGCTCTGTTAGTTCTCAAAAAACTTGCAGTAGTCTGGATCATCCATTGTCGTCAGACTTGACCTGGACAAATAGATCATCTGAAGATTCTTCCGACCAGGCACATAGGTCACAGATTGTTGGGAGGATTGACTTGGGTGAATTCTAGAATTAGAGAAAACTTCAGAAGTGAGAGACTGAGCCTTGTTTCCAGATGTAGGCCACAGTCGTTGTGCTGTCCAACTTTCCCAGGACAGGCTTACTCTGGATGAGATGACTGAAGGCTAAGAGCCTGAAAAGGCTGCCCTCAACTCCAAGATGGAGTCTTGGATCCTTGACAAATGACCATTGGTCCTGAGCTCATTGTTCCTGAAGTAGGGCTCCCCTAAACTGGCTGGTATCTGCCTGTACCACCAGGTCGTCTGAGCTGCTGGGGCAAGGCGATTTCTATGGCTCAATCTGAGACGTGAAGAATGAAAGATCTCCAAACATGGCCCAAAATGCTTTCCTTAGGGGACCACGTGTCCATCCACAAGCCGTCCCTATGTTCACAGAGGAACCACATAGTGCCCCTAGGGCATGTATGGGTGGCACAATCCCAAAATAACAGTTCTTATTGACTTCTTGGACTAAGCATTTGCTTCCTTGTCTTTCCTGGACTCCCATCCAGAAAAGCGCAGGAGCTACGCTCTCTGGCGTGAGCGTGAGCAATAACTCTTGAATTTTCGGTCTTTAACTCTGTAGACCTTTATCTTGAGGCAGGAAGCCAAACTGGCCACTATTTAATTTAGGCTTGCCCTTCTGCGATTAAGAAAAACATGCAGTGACCGCGTTTGTACTTGAGGGTCGCACCTTCTGATGGCAAGGTCATGTGAATGGCCGATCCCACAAAGGGACACATACTAACCAGCGGGGTGGTCCCAACCCCTGGACTTCTATTCGTTCCAAAGGGCATAACTTTGTCATCCTGCTGTGACGATATCCTCCAATCTTGACGAACAAGCACTTGATCCATTCAACATCCAGCCGTCTTCTGGAGGTATTTAAAATACTTCCAAAGTTTCACCTCTATACACAGGCATTTCACCAACCTTAGCAATCTGGACACAGGTCGTCCTCTTTCTTCTGTTCAGAAGAGACTGGAGAGAATTGATTGAACCAAGAAGGCTGGACATTGCCAAACAGACGGTCCCCATACAAGAAGAATCTAGTCATTCCTTTAGAGTGTCTTGACCATCTGCTTAATTGTGACAACTGGTTAGGTGTCGTCATCTTTATCCTAGGTTGCTTGAACTAGGTAACATCCTTGCCGTCTGTTTCTCTATTGAAGGATCTGAAGCGGATTGTTTGCTTGGGAAGGCGTGGAGAATTCACAGGGTGAGTGGAAACACGCTTTTAGAGCGTATTGACCACATGTTTCATGAGTGCGACCACCTGTTAGGCGCCGTCATCCATATCCTTGGTTGCTTGACAAAAGCAGACTGTGTGCAGTCATGTCCATCCGGAAGTTTGGAGAATGGGCTGCTTCATCTGGTATGGACAGGCGGCTTCTCATTATCAGAGCAGATAACCCTTTCACAGGGTGAGCAGCCGAAAACACCCCTTTAGAGCGTATTGGCAATTTGTTTATTGGGTGTAACACCTTTTAGGTGTCACCCTCCTCCCTGGCTGTTTAAGCCAGTGGGATACATACTGTCATGCCCATCCGTGTATTCCTCTTATAGAGCTTGAGGAGGGATGTTTGCTGGCTTGGGAAAGCCATGAGACTGCTTCTTCATGTTCATCCATGTCTTCTTATTGAAGGGCCTGAAGCATGTTCGTTCTGAGATTGGTAAACACTAATAGATAACCTCACCACAGGGCTTGTGAACCATTCAACAAACCAACCCATAGCCCCGGATCACACTGGTGCGCTTTTGACATGCGACCCGACCAGTCAAATCGCATGGAAATAATATGCGGCAATTGCACCGCCCTAATCGGTGCAACGCTGCATCAGCGGCGCCACACCAACTTCAAAAAGGCAGTTTTGTACTACCTTGCGATTTCGGGTTGCGACCTATATTGACAAACGCACAGAGACTTGCACAGATGTGTCTAAAAATCGCGACCGGAACTGAGACTGACCAGCGGGATCCTGGACTAGGGAAAAAAAACGGTTAAATGCAGTAAATAGATTGCTTAGTAACAAACCCTGAGGGGTTAAACACAGCTAGAGGGAGGCAGAAGCTTCCATCTACAGCCCTGTTAACCAGATGGAGGTTAATTTGGCTAGAATCTAATCCTGGAGGAATCAGGTTATGATGAAAAAGTTTGTTTCAGAAATCAAACAAAAAGGTAGGAATTTGTAACAAAATTACAACCATCTGCAGTGTACACAAACCAAGGGAATTGTAGACATCATAAACATGCTTCTCCGTACTCTTTTTTTCTTCTTTTTTTTTTTTAAGGAAGACCAAAGATCACATAGAAAAATACAAGGATATTCCATTCAAAGGCCATGGCTGGATTCAGTAGACATCTTCAAGGTGGTTCCATCTACCTTCTCTGCAAAATGCTGGTCTTTGGAGGGGTTTGGCATAATGGCATGACAGTAAGCAAACATGAGCAGCCTCCAACAGATTATATCCATGTGTGAACAGACAAAGTGTTACTTTGTGTATCTGTTATGCAGAGTACTCCCTGTCCAGTAATGCAGCATACATTGGATACAAAGCATTTAGCTCACCCAACCTCTGTCATCCGACTGTCGACATTGGCACAGCGCGGGTATAGGGAAGTACTCTGCCACAACCGCTGTCAATCTTGTTTGGACCAGGGCTCCCTGGATTATGGTCATTTAGACTAGACACCAGGGACTTCGTCCAGCTTCATCCACACGTATGGACGGTCCGCAAGCCATTTAGACCAGCTAGGTAGAGGAGCAAAGCTCCATCTTGCACGTAGGAGGAAAAGAGAAGAACGCTGAGGTGAGTGAAAAATTTATAGTTAAGTCCTGATCATGTAGGGGTGGGCGGAGCCTCACCCCAGCTGTGCTGACATGGAGCCGTCAGGAAATGTTCAGTTATCTGCTTCCTTTTTTAAAACAGTTCCTTGTCAGCATGTTTGTATGCAACACAAGTGATTCATTTCCAGCCCTGCCCCTATCTCTCCCAGACTGAACACTGCTTTATAGGGGATTGAAAGAGGCCGATACCAATTCAAATTCAGGGACTTACCCTAGCTGCACTAAGAAAAAGCACTTGCCCATTTTTTCATGCTGTGTCCGCAGTGGCGGCCCGTCTATTAGGGGTGCATGGGCCGTCCCTCCCTTTCTCACGCCAATCCCCCACCCCACCCTTCCCCACTAGGGTGACCACATGTCCCGGATTGCCCGCATTTTGCAGGTCTGTCCTGGGCACCTTCATTCCAGGACAATACAGTGTCCCGAAATGAAACTGACACAACCACCCCCCGGGCCAATCTGATGCCCCCAAAAAAGGCTGCCACATCACCCCTTTACTCACCGATAGTACTTGTCATGGCCGGGAATGCCTGGAGGAGCACAATACCCGCCCCCTGCTTGTGATTGGAGAAATCATAAATCTTGCCTCTTGTGTCCAATCACTGTGCTGTTATTCGTTACAGCACAAGCTGATTTTTGGGAAGGGAGGGTGTCCCTGAATGGTAGTTTGGAAATGTGGTCACCCTACTCCCCATTATATGCATAATGGATAGATTCATGCATAGCATGAATAGCAACGGGAGTCTTCTCTTTTTCGCCAATCAGAAGCGTGTGTGAGACCTGGTTTCTGATTGGCCGAAAAGAGAAGACTCCCATTGGCTGCCGAGGAGGGAGGAAACTGAAGCCGCCGCCGTGGAGAGCAGGAGAACGGGAGGCCGCCGAGCAGGGGGAAGCCGCCACCTCCGCGGAGAGCCGAGGAAAGGGAGGCTGCCAAGCAGGGGAAGCCGCCGGTGATGGAGAGCAGGAGAACGGGAGGCCGCTGCCGGGCAGGGAGTTGTCGCCGGTGATGGGCTAAGTGCTACCGACCAATGGGGGGTGGTATAATGTCTGTCGCCCCCCCCCAAAAAAAATCCACCAGCTGCCACTGGTGTGCGGCAACCTTGTATCAGTGCACCTTACATTCACAGCATAACAAAAGCTGTATGTAAGAAACAAATTCTAATGCACAAGGACAGCCATAGAATAAAAGGTTCGTTCACCTTTCCAGAAAAAAATAAATACACATATATGTTTGCAGAAAACAAAATGTGCATTTATCATTTTTTACTGCAGGAGCCTGGAAAGCATTGCACCCATGATCAGTGGATCAGGGTTGTAATGTCAGGCTTATGCAGATAAGCCCTGCAGCTTTCTGACCGTACCTTCATACTGTTCTGTTTGAAAGCTGCAGATCTTGTGTATGAACTACAAGGGTGCTCATCAGCACTCTGGCAGTTCATTCAAAACAAGAAAAAAAAAAAAGACATCAGCTGTGATGGATGACGGTACATGTGATTCATTAACAGGAAACTGAATAAATGACGCAGCTGTGTAGGCGGAGCCCTGCGCGGCCGCGTTCTTTTTAACCACTTAAGCCCCGAACCATTTTGTTGCTAAAGGACCAGGCCCCTTTTTGCGATTTGGCACTGCGTCGCTTTAACTTACAATTGCGCGGTCGTGCGAAGTGGCTCCCAAACAAAATTGACGTCCTTTTTTTCCCACAAATAGAGCTTTCTTTTGGTGGTATTTGATCACCTCTGCGGTTTTTATTTTTTGCGCTATAAACAAAAATAGAGCGACAATTTTGAAAAAAATGAATTTTTTTTACTTTTTGCTATAATAAATACCCCCAAAAAATATATAAATTTTTTTTTTTCCCTCAGTTTAGGCCAATACGTATTCTTCGACATATTTTTGGTAAAAAAAAAAAAAAAACACGCAATAAGCATTTAATTGGTTTGCGCAAAAGTTATAGCGTCTACAAAATAGGGGGTAGTTTTATGGCATTTTTATTAATATTTTTTTTTTTTTACTAGTAATGGCGACGATCAGCAATTTTTATCGTGACTGCGACATTATGGCGGACATATCGGACACTTTTGACACATTTTTGGGACCATTGTCATTTTAACTGCGATCAGTGCTATAAATATGCACTGATTACTGTAAAAATGAGTGGTGGCGCGCGACCCACGGCTGGGATCTTAAAGGGGACGTACCTGTACGCCCTTGTGCCCAGCCGTGCCATTCTCTCGACGTATATCGTCGTGTCGCGGTCCTTATGTGGTTAAAAAATGACAGCAGGTGCAGGGAGACAATACCCCGCCCACTGTCACACTGGCAGCAGGACCTAGAACATGGTAAATGTTCCACCCTAAATACAGGGGGGACATGTACAACGTTCTAAAAGGTGAACTTAAGCCAGCCATAGATGGAGCTATGCGGCCATGGGTTGCAGGCAAGAAAAATTGCTTGATTCCCCCATCAACACAGTCAGTGTTGATGGGGGAATCCCTCCCGTTGAGCCATTGTGTTCTCTCAGCTGGGGGGGCCAGCCCTGCCAGGAGAACGCAGTGATTACTGCTAGCGGCTATAATAATCACATGTAAAATCCAACAGGCTGTTTGTACCCAAGTTGATTGATCAAACAACTTGGGTACATTCAGCCTGCTCATACATGTATTGAATCTCAGCCGGTTCAGCAGGGATTCGAATCGTCTATGGCTGGCTTTAGACTTTAAGGCTGGGTTCACACCTATGGGAATTGGATGCGGGTTTCCCTGCATCCAATTCGCATGACAGGAGATTGTGACCGGCTCTCTATGGAGCCAGGTTCACATATCGCTATTGCGGCTGCTGTGCATCTTTGGCAATGTTTCAGGGTCGATTTCAGGCAAAAAGTTTGCTTCGATTTGTCCATGCAACGGAGAACAGGGACGCACCAGCCCCCTGCTGCGAGTCGGATCCGTCGGAGGTGTGAACCCAGCCTAAAGGATAAGTTCACCTTTGACAGCATGTTACACCCCAAGAGTGTAACATCTGCCAGCAGCCCCCCCCCTGTAACAGGGGGCGGGGGTTCTTCTCCCTGAACCCACTGTCACAATTTAAAAACAGATGGCTTGAACTTCTCAATGAAATGCAAAGACATGCGTGAGCGCTCTCGTAATTCATTGATCTTCCTGTTCTTCAGTAACCATCTGCCCGTATGGGAGGTACAGGCAGACAGCTATACTGAGAGTCTGGAGGAGCCTGGCATTGCACCCGTGATCTGATCACAGGTGCATTGCTTTCCAGATTCCTGTGGGAAAAAAATAATAAAATACTTTTTTTTGTTGAAATATGTGCATTTATTGTTTTTTCCCCCAAAGGTGACCTCATGTGTATGGATAATTTTGGAGAAGAAGGATATAATTTAGAGTCACTTTAAATGTGTTATGCACAATAACAGTTGCAATAGCCACTTGTACATAGAAATTAATCATATAATAAAACAAACAGAATGGTTTGTGTAATTAAAAAAGCCTCCAGATTATGTCTAGGTAACAGAAGTGCTTTCCTGGGACACTGATCTTATTTCCTGAAGAATCACTTCCATTAATCGCCACTCCTCTCTCTCCCAGCCCATTAATTTAGCAGGACATATAGCACTTTGCAGATAAGCCAAACACATTAAATTCAGGCTTATAATGTGCAGCTGCATTTTAACAAGGAGGATGCTATGGAAACGCCAGCTCAAGGCCTTAATTTGATTAGTGCCCATTTCATTTTGGAAAGTATCATGTTACACGCATTATGGTGCTAAAATATGGGCAGTCATTTCACACATCCTGATTTTAGTCCGTTTTCTTGTCTTTGTAATATTTAGACACAATCAGCAACACCTTTCTATGAAAAAGACTCCCAGTTTTATTTAAGTGCATTTCCACCCTTGCAGCAAAATTGAGATAACACTTTATATTTGTTACATGTTCTCTTTTACATAAGAGAACTTAAAAAAAAAAAAAAAAAAAAAAAATGCTGCTTACCTTTTACTTGCTCTTTTATGAAAACGGAGTCTTCCCTATTCATGCAACGTTAAGAAGGGGGACCGGGGAGTTTATGTTTACCATCATTAAAGTGGTTGTAAACCCACTTTTGCAACTTGCACCTACAGGTAAGCCTAGATTAAGGCTTACCTGTAGGTGCAAGAAATATCTCCTAAACCTACACGGTTTAGGAGATATTTGCTAAAAAAGGACATGGCTCTGTGTCTACGGCGCATGCGCGCCGTAGACAACGGCGCATTCATGGGGTTAATCCCATTCACAAATTCGGCTAAGTCCCATGCGCGGAGTGACGTCTTCGCCGCTCCGGCCAATCACAGCGCCGGAGCGACGATACACGGAAGGGACATCGAGGCAAGATGGCGGCGGAGGGGAACGAGGAGCGGTTCGGGGGCTCCGATTTCAGGTAAGTCATTCATAATGAGCTAGTATGCTATGCATACTAGCTCATTATGCCTTTCTTTTGCAGGGTTTTTTTTATTTTATTTTTTATTTCCCGGGTTTACTTCCTCTTTAACGTCCATGAAGGCATTCTGCGATTAAATGGTGAGGCAGGACGGTCACATCATGATCTCCATCTCGTACAATCAGAGAATGCCTGGTATTCCTTGAGAAAAATGCACTCTGTGAATGGTGCCCATGGTAAGAGAGCAACCCACTGTGGTTACTATGCAACTGGGCAGTTGCTCGGCACGGGACCCAGAGTACAGCAACTATCACTGTATCACAGTGATTTCCAGCTTTCACTTAAATCTCACAGGTATGGAATATACATACTTACATTGGTCCAGCTTCGGCCAATGTACCTATTGTACAGGATGCCAACGTTGGGTCCTGGACAGGTGCTATGTGGCACCAATAAATGGGTTGTGGTCACTTTAAGGGAAATGTTTTGGGTACTCAAGCTTGAAGCTTGTGGGCCTCGATGCAAAAGTTGAAAAACAACTATAAAAAGGCTTATGCCGCATACATACAATAGTTTTTCACGTTGTTAAAAATGCAATTTTTTAAATTGGGCATTAAAAACGACCGTGTGTAGGCTCCAGAGCATTTTTAACAACGTGAAAAATGGGCTAAAAAAAATGAGAACCTGCTCTATTTTTTCACGTCGTTATTTTTAACGACGTGAAAAACGGTAGTGTATGCGCTTTTATGAGGGGAAAAAAAACGCGCATGCTCAGAATCAAGTATGAGACGGGAGCGCTCGTTCTGGTAAAACTAGCGTTCGTAATGGAGATGGCACATTCATCATGTGTAACGGGCTGAAAAGTCGGAATCGTCGCTCAACAAACTTTACTAACATGAAGGGTGGCGACATTTGAACGGAACTTCCCCTTTATAGTGCCGTCGTACGTCACTGCGCTTTGCTCGAGCAGTTTTTTAAATGAACGTGTGTATGCAAGACAGGCTTGAGAGGAAACACGAAAAATCACGTTGCGAAAAACGTCGTTTTTGAAAATGACATTAAAAACGATCGTGTGTACGCGGCATTAGGATTAATTTCTAGGTATGCTGTAATAGGATCAGTTAACCGCTTCAGCCCCGGACAATTTCGCTGGCCAAAGACCAGGCCACTTTTTGCGATTCGGCACTGCATCAATTTAACTGACAATTGCACGGTCGTGCGACGTGGCTCCCAAACAAAATTGATGTCCTTTTTTCCCACAAATCAAGATTTCTTTTGGTGGTATTTGATGACCTCTGCGGTTTTTATATTTTGCGCTATAAACAAAAATAGAGCGACAATTTTGAAAAAAAATCCAATATTTTTTACTTTTTGCTATTAATAAATATCCCCAAAAATATATAAAAAAATATTTTTTTCCCTCAGTTTAGGCCGATACGTATTCTACATATTTTTGGTAAAAAATAAATAAATAAATATAAAAAAAATTAAAAAAAAATCGCAATAAGCGTCTGATTGGTTTGCGCAAAAGTTATAGCATCTACAAAATAGGGGGTAGTTTTTTATTTTACTAGTAATGGCGGTGATCTGCGATTTTTATCATGACTGCGACTTTATGGCGGCCACATCGGACACTTGACACATTTTTGGGACCATTGTCATTTTTACAGCGATTAGTGCTATAAAAATGCACCGATTACTGTAAAAAATACACTGGCAGTGCAGGGGTTAACCACTAGGTGCCGCTGAAGAGGTTAAGTTAGTAACGGAGTGATTCTTACTGTTAGGGGGCATGGCTACGAGTGACACGTCACTGATGACCATTCCCAATCACGGGGAACAGTCATCAGTGACATGTCACTTGGCAGAATTGGGGAATGCCTTGTTTACAAAAGGCATCCATTCCCCCTGTTCTGCCTTTGCCGACCGCAATCGCGGGCCGCCCGGGAACATCGAGTTCCCGGGACCCGCGAGCACACTCTCGAGGCACGCGGCGGGCGTGCGCCCGCTGGGCGGCAAATTTAAAGGGATGTACAGGTACGCCCATTTGCCTGCCCCTGCCATGTTGTCGACGTACATCTGTGTGCGGCGGTCGGCAAGTGGTTAAAAACATATGATGGGCAGCACAGTGACTAAGTGTTTAGCACTTCTGCTTAGCAGCACTAGGGTCGTCGGTCGAAACCCAGCCATGGCACCAACTGCCTGGAGTTTTCATGTTCTCCCTATGTCTGCGTGGGTTTCCTCCAGGTACTCCGGTTTCCTCCCAAAATCACAATTTTGGCCAGTGGCGGGGCATCCATAAGGGTGCACGGGCGCCGCCCCCTCTCTCAAGCCACCCCCTCTATGACCAATGGATCGATTCATGCATAGCATGAATCGATCCATGGCCGCCGCTGCCACCCCCTATTCAGGCGCCCAGCCCCTTTTGGGGCACCGGGCGCCTGAATTACAGCGACGGGGGTTATTTTTGAAGCACCCGATTAGAGCCATAGGCTCCAATAGGCAAGATATCAGGCGAAAAATAATAAAATAGGAGTGGCGCCAACTACAAACACATACACTGTGAAACAACTGATGCTGCACCTAAAATTAGTGATAACTAATGAACAAATGCAAAACAGTAAAGGGCGCACCAAAAGTGTAATAACAAACAGGCTCTAAATAAAAAGTATAATGTGAATAAAGTTAATTAATTATTAATAAAGTTCATATTTTTATCAAACATTGCTGCAAAACAAAAATAATGAAATGTAATTCTTCTGTGTGGACTCCAATCACCATGTGATAATACAGTGCAAATGCTTCAAATAAAGTGCTTCACCCGAAGTGGTATATCAAAGCGCTCACCAGATTCCCTCGGCCACCAAGTGACCCTCAGGCATGTAGTAATCAAAAGGGCTTCTTTTCACCCGATCTTCCTTCATAGGATGGTCAGCGTATTACTGCTGTCTGCAGATCACCAGATCTCAATCCGATCAGGAATGGTATATGTGTATATATGGCTCCTTCTTACAAGGATCAGCTCACATCCAAATCCTCCAATTATCTGCAAACTTTGGCTCCACATGAAAATCCACAGAGAGGCATGGATAGTGTGATGACGTTTTTTTAATGACTTAAAAACAACACTTACACTTCCAGTTCATATAGTGCAAGGTACAGCAGAATAACTAGATACAGCTGCAAGGGAGAGAGCGGTAACCGGTCTGACACCATGCGGGTATGTGTATTGCTCGACGTGCGTCTCAACAGATGCTTCAGCTGTATGTAGAGACAGGGGACTCGTATTTGCGTGGCAAGCCTCGGTTTAGTTTCAATATATTTCACGCTCGTGCGCGCGTCATCAGGAAATTAGGTTTGGCGCCATTTTACTGGAGCCTAAATACAAACGCCTTCAATGGGATTGGTCAAGAGTGGGCGGCTTAAAAAACGACAATTACACTTAAATCAATTAAAAACTGGAGGCGAAACAGTCCGTTCATCCCCTCAGCTGTGTCCTTACATACAGCTGAAGCATCTGTTGAGACGCAGGCCGAGCAGTACACATACCCGCATGGTGTCGGACCGGTTACCGCTCTCTCCCTTGCAGCTGTATCCAGTTCTGCTGTACCTTGCACTATATGAACTGGAAGTGTAAGGGTTGTTTTTAAGTCATTAAAAAAACGTTATCACACTATCCATGCCTCTCTGTGGCTTTTCATGTGGAGCCAAAGTTGGAGGATTTGGATGTGAGCTGATCCTAGTAAGGAGCCATATTTACATACACATACCATTCCTGATCGGATTGAGATCTGATGATCTGCAGACAGCAGTAATACGCTGACCCTCCTATGAAGGAAGATCGAGTAAAAAGAAGCCCTTTTGTTTACGACATGCCTGAGGGTCACTTGGTGGCCGAGGGAATCCGGTGAGCGCTTTGATATACCACTTCGGGTGAAGCACTTGCACTGTATTATTACATGGTGATTGGAGTCCACACAGAAGAATTACATTTCATTATTTTTGTTTTGCAGCAATGTTTGATAAAAATATGAACTTTATTAATTAATTAATTCACTTTATTCATGTTATAGTTTTTATTTAGAGCCTGTTTGTTATTACACTTTTGGCGCGCCCTTTACTGTTTTGCAAGATATCAGGCGCCCAATCTCCTATAGAAGAGGATGGAAGGAGAGGACGGACGAAGACGCATGGAGGACACCGCTCGCCGCCGTCACCCGCTGTCCCACATGGTAAGTGCTGGGCAGACGGTGAGCGGACGGGGGGGGTGTCACAGTGGCGGCATTCAATGGGCACAGTGGCAGTATTTGATGGGCACAGCGGCTGCGTTTGATGGGCACAATGAGGCTACAATTAATGGCTTTTTTTTCAGAATTTTTCAGTTTGTTTGCACCCCCCCTAAAAATTTTGAGCACCAGCCGCCACTGATTTTGGCAAGAGTCTTTCATCATGGTTTTCAGAAAGGAATGGGCATTTGCTCTCTTAGATGTCAGCTATGCCTGTGGACTTCCACCCTGTATATTATTGAGATAACAAAAAGCACACAACCTCCTAAAGTTGTCTTTTGCCTAAATGGATGCACTTTTACTTTGCAAATTTTTGCATTTGGGTTGAAATTTTCCTTTAATGTGCCATTTTACAAATAATCGGTGATATTAAATTGCCTTTACTGAATCACCATAGGACTCAGCGCTGGCAAACTCACTATGCTTATAAAAACCTCTCCCCAATATCAACTTTCTGACAATCCTTAGTAAGACAGTGAAAAACATCATTAGCTCATGCTGAGTGGGAGAGAGACATCTGTTCATATTCCAAAGCCAAGGACAAATTGCCTGCAGTCTTAAGAATAAGTGCACTTTTAACACGCCATAGCCCATGTAATAGAAATAGTCCAATTGGACAACGTTATAACAATAAACTAACTTGCTTACTGGACTGCTGAGGCTCAATGAGCCCAGGTACCATTAACTGTAACATAGCTGTATATAAACCTTCCCCCTAGCCCCCTCACCCTATTAAATAAACACGCTTACAACCATTAGGTTGGAAAGGGCAAGGCCACAGCTTTATTAAATCCAACATAACATATGAACATTATTTTTTTAACAAGTGCCAGTCACAGTTGTACTGTGAGCACCCAATTCCAAAGAGGGGGGGGCTATCCTTACCATAAGTGCTGGATAGGCCACCTACTTCCGATATCCATCAAGGGCATGGCCCATTACAGCCATTTTATGCTGGCAAGGTCAAAAAAAACGCAGCAAGCTGTGACATACCGCAGAAAAAAGGGGCGGGAGGGTGAGCAGCTCTTCCCAGCACGTTTTCCGAAAGGACCCAGAATTCCCTTGGGCGATCCTTTACCCGAGCTCAGGCCCATCCCATCCCCCAAATTAACCAATCCTTGGGTGACCACCACCTTGTCCTGTACCTGGCCATGCCCCCATCAGTCAAGACTCTCTTTCCCTAAGGGGCTCAAGAGGCCTTCATTCTGTCTTAGGAGCTAAGCCTGAGGTTTCTAATGATCTCTACAATGTATTCATTTATACAGTGTACTATGTGCACCAAGGAAGGTATCACTGGGCCCAAATTACACTTATCCTTCACTAGTGTTCCTAATCCACCTAGTGATGCCTTCTTTCATATAAACAGGATTGTTCCTTCTGCCATTCTCAGACACGAAGAAAAACAATTTATTTGGGGGGGGGGGGGGTTAGTCTTTAAACAATGTTAAAAACTTAATTTTTGTCATCATAGCTTAGACTCATCATCTTGGCCACTCTGTCAAATATGGCACAAAAAAGGTAGACAAGAAGAAATTATTTTTCTTTTAGGGGACTATATTCCTTTACCACTGGAACAATTCCGATTTAAACTCAAGACAAGAATCATTCCATTTATTGTCATTCGCTCCACTTGTGTATTACTCTAAGATATTAGGATGGATTTATTTCCCTTGGTAAATAATAAAAAAAAAAAACTTATTTAACCCTAATGCAGCTGTTATTTGATAAAAAAAAAAACACAACGCTACACTGAATCTAGGGTCTGCCCTGCCAATTCCCCTCCTAAAAATGCTGATTGCCAGGCAGTCTTGTCGATTCAGTAATGCTTAAAAAGACTGACAGCAAGCATGCAGATCAGGAGTTCTGAAGTCACTTTGACTTTGGCTGCTGCATGGTTGTCACATGTCAGCAACTCAAAGTTTTGAGACAGAAACAATCTGGCAACTAGCAATGGCAGCCCCCACATTTCTCTGTAGGTTTCTTTTAAAGGACGAAGCATGTCGGCTACTGTTGCTGATCTCATTTTTTAAATGCTAGTTGCCTGGCTGTCTCTAGCTTCAAGGAAACCTTTAAAGTAGAACTTTAGGCCTAAAAAAATAAAAGGGGAAACATGCAGGAATTTTAATAAAAGAGACATGCTTTGTCTTTCTTGCATTAAAGTTACCTACCTGCCTGTCTGTCCTTAGTCAGCTGCGCATTCGCAGCTGACTGTACAGATTTGGCAATGCTGAATCTGACTGAACTCTCAAGCATTTAGCAGGATAGGGTGACCACGTGTCCCGGATTGCCCGGGACAGTCCCGCATTTTGCAGGTCTGTCCCACCACATTCATTCCAGGACAATACAGTAGCCCGGAATGAAACTGACACAGCCACCCCCCGGGCCAAGCTGATGCCCCCAAAAAAGGCTGCCACATCACCGCTTTACTCACTGACAGTACTTGTCCTGGCCAGGAATGCCTGGAGGAGCACAATCCCCGCCCCCTGCTTGTGATTGGCGAAATCATAAATTCCGTCTCGTGTCCAATTACTGTGCTGTGATTCGTTACAGCACAAGCTGATTTTTGGGAAGGGAGGGTGTCCCTGAATGGTAGTTTGGAAATGTGGTCACCCTAGTGCAGGAGTGATTTCATCACTGCCCTGCCAATGAGAGTGGATGTCAATCGAGACCTGGAGGTCGGCCACCCGAAAATGTCAGCAGCTGGGCGGGGAGCTCCGCGACGCCACATCAAATGGAGCCGAGGTGAGTATAGTTCCACTTTAATAAGGAAACATGATGATGACATTTAATGCCCTTACCTTTTGAAAAGGCTGGTTGTCTGACTATCCTACGGAGTCAAAGGCTTAAATACTTTGAGTCAATGACAAAAAAACATTATTTAGAACACCTGATCTGCACAATTATTTCAGGTCAGTGACTCAGAATGTACGGACACCATTGGATCTGCTTGACTACATGTTTCCTTCAAAAGCAGGAGGAGGGTAAAACAGAGAAAATGCCCATAGTGACAATGACAGCAATAAGTCAACAGATGTAAATTGCACTCAAAATCGCTCCAGTGAGGCACTTTTTAGCAAGAATAGAAGAATCTGAGATACTCATGTAGCATTTCAATAGCTAATTCATAATACAAATGTAGCGGGTATTTGAATTTAGGGGAGGCATCTGGGTGGTAGTGTAACCCAGATGCACTGATTGTTAGGGAATTTGGGACCATTTGTTGTTCATGGAGGACTCTGGTGGTGTGAGGTTCCCTTCGGCCTGTGGGTGGCGCTGTCGCACTGGGCCGGGGTTGAACCCTCACTGCAGTACTGTACCCGTTTTGTCCTCTTCCGGTGGTTGTACCGCAGGGCGGGGAACCTGCGGTGACGCTGAGGGAGAGGAGATAAAAGGGGGCGGACGCCTGGAACACGGGGTTCAGAGTCAGAGGTCAGAGTCGCGCCCAGGCACCTTCAGCCTTGGTGCCGGCGTTCGAGTTCTGGGCCCAGGTGCCCTTGACCTGGCCGGAGCGGGAGATGGAGTCCATCCCAGGCACCTTTAGCCTAGGGTGAGGTACTATTGAGGAGGCCTGGGGCCCGGTACCTTCGACTGGGTCCCGCAAGGGTGGAGGAATCCGAGGGGGCCCTAAAGCCTTGGATGCCCGAGTCTGAGATGAGGAGGCCAGGGAGCGTAACCCCTCCGAACAGTCCGGTGCAGCATTGCTGGTGACGGCGGGGCCTCTGGTAACTCTCTTGGACGGATGTCTTCCCTCTGACAGGGGCTGCGCTTGGCGAAGGTACTTCACTCTCTGTTCTACAGTCAGTGGCAGCGACTGTACGCCATAACCGTTGGTGACACCACAATGGTTGGTTCTATCTAAGGATTGTGCCTCGACCTACTTCCCACCTATACTGAACTGTTCTTTGGTCACAACCTGTCTATGCCAAATGACGATTTATTGCTGTTGGAGAATAAATACGAGTTGGACCTTTTCAGTGGTGTGTAACTCCAGTTACTGGGAGCAGAGGGGGTCATTTACAGAAAAGACTTGCTCTGGGTTATGCACACGACCCGATGGTAAAATAGGTTCTGGCCTTCATCTCTATCCAAAAGAGGACATGGGCCGTGGTGTATCACATCCCTCCTCCCATACTCCCCCCCCCTAGATGAGACATCAAGCCGAGAAGAAGAAGGGGTGAGAGGGGTGAGGTCGCTACACAAAAAAAACAAAAAAATTATTTCAGGCATAAAACCTTTAGTACATTTTTTTTAATTATTATTCTTTGTAAGACCCTCATATTATTTGAAAATGTGTTTTATGAACTAAGTCAATTTGGCAGTTTTGCATGCCTGTCCAGAAAACAAAGAATAACTTGGGATCATTTCCTTGCTGCAAATCCTCTACAATACACCCAAATTAGCATACAGCACTAAATTACATAAAGCCATGATAAATTTAATTCCAAAATGCCTGGGGCGGAGCATTGCTGGGAAGTAACATTACTTTTAAAGCTAAAAGGCAATTCTGTAGGTCATTAAAGACTAAACCTTTGGTCTAAAAAAAGTCATAACTTAACTCTAATGCCCCATACACACGATCATTTTTAATGTCATTTTTAAAACTGACGTTTTTCTTGTCATTTTTTTTTCTTGTTTCCTCTCAAGCCTGTCTTGCGTACACACCATCATTTTAAAAAATGTTCAAGAAAAGCGTGGTGACGTAAAACACGTACGACGGCACTATAAAGGGGAAGTTCCGTTCGAATGGCGCCACCCTTCATGTTAGCAAAGTTTGTTGAGAGACGATTCGCTCTTTTCAGTCTAGTGCTTTTCAGTCCGTTACAGCGTGACGAATGTGCTATCTCCATTACGAACGCTAGTTTTACCAGAACGAGCGCTCCCGTCTCATACTTGATTCTGAGCATGCGCATTTTTTTTCACGTCGTTAAAGCATACACACTATCGTTTTTCACGTCGTTAAAAAAAACGACATGAAAAACGACGTGAAAAAAGAGAGCATGTTCGAAATTTTTAATGCCCGTTTTTCACGTCGTTAAAAATGCTTTGGAGCATACACACGATCATTTTTAATGGCCATTTTTTTTAATGGCATTTTTAACGGCATGAAAAATGATCGTGTGTATGGGGCATTTGGCCCCTTTCACACGGGCGGACCGTATGTCCGTTTTTCACCCATCCGTTTTCGGATGAAAAACGGACATACATGTATCCCTATGGGACAGCGGATGTCAGCGGATGAACATCCGCTGACACCCGATCTCACCCGTGTCCGCTACGCTCCGTTTTTCAGGATAGAAAAATTTCTATTTTTCTATCCGTCTGCGGAGCGGATTGGATGAACACGGACAGACGGTCCGTGTTCATCCGATCCCCCATAGGGGAGAGAGGAGATCTGACAGGGCGGTCCCTGCACAGTGTGCGGGGACCGCCCAGTCATCAGCCGGCTCAGCGGGGATCAACGGAGCGATCCCCGCTGAGCAAGCGGAGGTTCACGGGGCGGATCATGACTGATCCGTCCCGTGTGAAAGAAGCCTAAGGAAAGACAAAAAAACAAACAAAAAACAAACAAACAAACAAACAAACAAACAAACAAACAAACAAACAAAAAAACACAAGTTTTCTTTATTTCGTAAAAAAAAAAAAATAAACATAAAAAATTAAAAAATTAAAAAAAAAAAAATCGCGCGTCTGTGAGAGGCTCTCTTTTTTTGCTAAAATATTGATCAAGCAGCTTAGAAAACATGGAATTATAACCAACATAATATCCCACCTTGTTGAAGGCCAGATTTATGTTTTCTTCCTCCTCTAGCCTTGTTCCACCCCTCCTATACCACAGTAGACTGGCTAGCTTTTTAATTAAAAGTCCATATGCAGCGTTAAACTGTAAACTAGCAAACAGTCTTTCAAATGGGAGGAAAGATGAAATATTTTCACCAACTTCAGTGCACATCAGTGTCAATCCAATCTTCTTACCAGAAATAAATGGAAAACAGGCATATATAATAGAGCTCAGCAATGGTTCCAGCTCTACTCTCTGGTCAGATGACTCGATATGGCTAAATCACATAGAAAGGACCTGCTCCAGACACTGCTCATGCAACCCAAGTAACCAGGACATCCAGCACCAGGTATAGCAGAAAACGTTTGCTCCCAGTCATGGGGATGACATCACAGATGCGGGCGGCATAGGATGACGCAGGACCCCTTCGTTAGGCAAGTGACACATGCCTGACAAAGGGGTCCTGCGTGACTCTGAAACATTGCACTACACTGCTTTGTGGTGTGATCTTTCTTGAATAAAAAAAACGTTTGGACGAAATTGATGATCCTTGGTGTGCTGGCGAATATCTACATATTGTATGGGTTCCAGTATCCAGCTGGTGATCGCTACAGCAGTCTAAAGAGCTTGTTCCAGGAGCGTGTGCAATGGGTATATGGACTGTGGGCTCTGCCCTAAAACTTGCCACAACAGATGAACAGAGAAGTTGGGGTGCAGTGGTGAAAGAGGGGTGCAAAGTTGGAAAAAAAAGGGTGGGGTGCAGAGGTGAGCACTGGTGAAAGAGGGGGTACGGGGGGGCAAAAGTTAGCATTGGTGAAAAATGGGTATCGGGGTGCAGAGGTGAGCACTGGTGAAAGAGGGATACATGGGGGTGCAGAGATGAGCATTGGTGAAAAAATAGGTGGGGAGGTGACCACTGGTAAAAGAGGGATGGGGGGGTACCGAGGTGAGCAATGGTGACAGAGGGGTACGGGGGGCACAGAGATGAGCACTGGTGAAAGTGGGGTTCAGGTGGTGCAGAGGTTGGCATTGATCAAAGAGGGGTACAAGGAGGGTGCAGAGGTTAACATTGGGAAATAGGTTACAGGCCGCAATGCATTAGATAGATAGATAGATATCTCTATATATATATATATATGTAGCGGGGTCTCTAAACTTAGGTAGGACACTCAGGTGTGTAGGTATGGGAATAATGGACCATTTGTGTTCGTGGAGGATTGGACGGTGTAATAATCTCCTTGGCCTCTGGGTGGCGGGATACCTGGAGGCTCAGGGTAGATTGGCCGTTACAGTGCTAGCCTTTTTGTCCCTTCCCGGAGATGGTACGGCGAGGGCGGGGAACCTGCCATGGTGTCGATGGGAGGAGATAAAAGGGGGAGACGCCCCAACCACGAGGTCTTCTGGAGGATCTTCTTCACGCGCCCAGGCACCTTAGGCCTTGGTGCGGGCGGTTCCAGATTCCGGCTCAGGCGCCCTAGGCCTGACCGGGATGGAGTTGGAGTCCATCCCAGGCACCTTCAGCCTGGGGTGAGGTACTGAACCAGGAGGCCTGGGGCCCAGTGACTTCGACTGGGTCCCGCGAGGGTGGAGAAGTCCGAGGGTCCCTGAAGTGGATGGGACCCATGTCTGAGGTGAGGAGGCCTGGGAGGTTACCCATTCGGAGAGTCTGGAGCAGCATCAACCCAGTGACGGATGGGCCTCTGGTAACTCCCTTGGAGGGACATCTTCCCCTGACAGGGGCCGCAGCGCAGCGAAGGTACTCCTATCTATGTTCTCTTGAGTCGCTGGTAGAGACTCTCAAGTTCTAAGTCCTTCCGAGCTAATGCTATAGTAACCGCTGGCGAGATCGCAGTGGTTTAGCCGATAACCAGGATAGTGCCTCGACCTGCTCATTCCCCGTATCAAAATGTTATCAAGTCGCAACCAGTTGGCTACTGAAGCACTGTTTATTGTGAGATATGCAATAAAACAAGAGTTGGACTGTGATCGGTGTGTGGAACTTTGGTTAATGGGAGCAAAGGGAAGTGTTGGCACAGCGGGACTTGATTCTAGACAAAAGCACATAGGCCCGAGGAAATATCTGGTGCTGGCCTTCACCTCACCCACAGCTATGGGGAGGACATGGGCCGTAGCGCATCTCACCCTGTCGTATGACATACCCCTAGACAAAGGAGATGGGGTGAGGCCGCTACACGTGGGGGCTCGTGAGTCCAGGATGATATGCGTTTTGACTTTGGAAGAAAGAATGGCTGTGTCTGGACTTTGCTGCCCGGAGGAGTTACGAGCAGGTTGGCCATGTGATCGGCCAAAGTGCATCCCTGCTCAAAGTCGTGGAAATGACCCTAAGACGGGAAAGGCCCATGCGGAGGAGCGAGAAGAGGGAGAAGTCCAGCTGTGTGACGTACTACATGTTGGGGCTTTTACTGCACTGCGCCATGAGGCACCCCGTGACTACACAGTTCGTGGACGGAGCTTAATGGAAGCCCGCGAAAGCGTGCAAGTCATGGGAGGAGTCTGGCCATGTGGAGGAACTCACGTGGAGACTTCGGCGCGTGGTCAGTGCGTGATGGAGCAGCAGACAGTCGGGATGGCCTCAAGCTCCCCGTGTATTCCGGTTCCCTACCCCACGAAAATGACTACGTTCGCTGCTCCCCTTACAGACACGGGGATAAGACTCAGGCCCCGAGGACAGTTGGCTTTGTACTCATGCAGAGACACGGAGGCCCTCGGCGTGATCTGTCCCGGATGCTTGGGACTGGTGGTCCACCTGAAGCCGTTCGGGCGTTGCGAAGTATACAAAGAGTTCTTGTTCGAGGTGGAGCCATCAACAGTAAGGCCCCGGGCCCTTCGCCTCAACAGCCTCACAGGTACCGCTACTCCGGAAGGGGAGATCCAGGCCTTTGCGGAGGTTCCTGTACGCACTGACCGGGGCGATGTGACTGCCCAATCAGAGACTGAGAGAGAAAAATCCGAGGATGCTGCTTCGGTCACCACAGATTCTCTGCTCCCACCTCCGAAGAGGAAAGTCGGCTTGGTGCAGGCCTCCTGTGGTCGTGGAAGAGCTTCAACCCGTCGCTTGCCTGGCCTGGATGGATCCGGTTGGAAGAGTCCTGGACATCCCAGTTCTACAAAAGGTCAAGGTGAGCCAGGGGCTGGGACTGTGGTGGTGGTTGGAGGTGTCGGGGGTCCGCAGTCGGTGGAGCCCGCAAGGGAGGGTAGTACCACGTCTACCAGAGACTACCTTCCCGCCGAGATGTATGACACTTCCGACCTAGAGTCACTGTCGGATTGTGGAGAGGACGGTGAGATCGATGAACCGTTTCACCAGAAGGGCTGGGACAAACGCCCGTTATCTATGTTACGTGCACCGCAGGATTCCCCTATGTCAATAGGAGACAGCACGCCCCGGGTACAAGCCCCGGAGTCTACGAGGAAGTCTAGTACTCAAATTACCTTCCCACAATCTACAACATCGCCCGTCTTGGTGGCGGGGATGCAACGCGCATCACTACGAGCACCAAGAGAGAAGCCATCAGAGGTAGTGAAAGTACCTTGGCACCCGGAGGCCATCGTTCAACCAGGAGAAGGTGAGCGGGATGCCATGCCTCTTTTGGCCAGATTGCAATGACTTTTCTCACAGAGAGTCGCCCGTGAGTATGGGTGGGAATATCCCTCCCTACTTGCCTCGGGACTTACTTTTTGAAGTTGAAGTCATACGCCAGAGATGGTATGACGAGTTTGTTTGGGAGAAGCTCAAAGTACTCCATGCACGAAGATATTTGTCCTGTTCGCCACCCGTGTCGAAAAAGTTTAGGGACTGCAGAGCAGACTGGATGTGGGGCCGCCATATCCACGCAGACAAGGTGCGCATCTGCAGGAAAGCTGGAGAGGACGCTGACTATTCGATTGAGGTTTTCGATAAGCATCTGAAGCCTTTGTTCTTGCCTGACCCGGAGTTCTATTTGTGAGAAGAGACTCACTTGTTTGTTTTCCTTTCCTACAACCTTCTAGAAGTATTCCTGCCGGAGCATCCGAACTGTGCCCTAGTTTTTTTATTTGGGCTTTTGTTTTCTACTCTTTGGAGGAATGAGAGCAGTTTTTGTTTGTTCTCTCTTCCTCACAGTTCAAAGACAGACTTTGGGGGTAGAATCAGTGTAGGGACGCAGGAAGAATGAAGATTGCACCAAGTGTCATTACCGCGGCACTGTCACCAGGTGGCAGTGTTGTGCAACGGCGGTTTGTTTGTTTTTTACACGCGCATCACTTTACTCATTGGAGCGAGTGGGTCTATCGGCTGATGGACCCATTCATTCCAAATTAACACAGAATGTCAGGATGTGGCTTTTCTTGTGTGTTGTTTTTTTTCCCTTCTGCAGGAGATTCGTCTGTCAAGACTACTGAGTGTGGGGTGGTTCTTAGATAGTGAAGGGAGGAATTGTATATGTGTACATGATAGATGGTTTTAAGGAAAAGTTTTATTGTTTTATGTTCCCTTTCCCCTTTGAGCAGGTCTTAGTATGGTTGAGGTTCAAAAATTTTAGGGATAGCCTCTGGGGCCAGGCTTATGTCATCACTCCATGGGAGACATGGGTTTGCACCAGACGCTGGGGACCAGCGTCATATCACAGGGGGGAGTATGTAGCGGGGGTCTCTAAACTTAGGTAGGACACTCAGGTGTGTAAGTATGGGAACAATGGACCATTTGTGTTCGTGGAGGATTGGATGGTGTAATAATCTCCTTGGCCTCTGGGTGGCGGGATACCTGGAGGCTCAGGGTAGATTGGCCGTTACAGTGCTAGCCTTTTTGTCCCTTCCCGGAGATGGTACGGCGAGGGCGGGGAACCTGCCGTGGTGTCGATGGGAGGAGATAAAAGGGGGAGACGCCCTAACCACAAGGTCTTCTGGAGGATCTTCTTCACGCGCCCAGGCACCTTAGGCCTGGGTGCGGGCGGTTCCAGATTCCGGCTCAGGCGCCCTAGGCCTGACCGGGATGGAGTTGGAGTCCATCCCAGGCACCTTCAGCCTGGGGTGAGGTACTGAACCAGGAGGCCTGGGGCCCAGTGACTTCGACTGGGTCCCGCGAGGGTGGAGAAGTCCGAGGGTCCCTGAAGTGGATGGGACCCATGTCTGAGGTGAGGAGGCCGGGGAGGTTACCCATTCGGAGAGTCTGGAGCAGCATCAACCCAGTGACGGATGGGCCTCTGGTAACTCCCTTGGAGGGACATCTTCCCCTGACAGGGGCCGCAGCGCAGCGAAGGTACTCCTATCTATGTTCTCTTGAGTCGCTGGTAGAGACTCTCAAGTTCTAAGTCCTTCCGAGCTAATGCTATAGTAACCGCTGGCGAGATCGCAGTGGTTTAGCAGGTAACCAGGATAGTGCCTCGACCTGCTCATTCCCCGTATCAAAATGTTATCAAGTCGCAACCAGTTGGCTACTGAAGCACTGTTTATTGTGAGATATGCAATAAAACAAGAGTTGGACTGTGATCGGTGTGTGGAACTTTGGTTAATGGGAGCAAAGGGAAGTGTTGGCACAGCGGGACTTGATTCTAGACAAAAGCACATAGGCCCGAGGAAATATCTGGTGCTGGCCTTCACCTCACCCACAGCTATGGGGAGGACATGGGCCGTAGCGCATCTCACCCTGTCGTATGACATACCCCTAGACAAAGGAGATGGGGTGAGGCCGCTACATTATATATATATATATATATATATATATATATATATATATATATATATATATATATATAAAATAGTTTAGCACAAAAGTAAATTGTTACTCTGAATGGGGTGCAGGCAGTGCTGCATTTTGGCCTAGGCCGACAAGGCCCAGGCTTAGGGCGGGACTTGGCAGCCTGATCACACATTTATCCAGCAGAGCCAGGACTATGGGATGCGGAAGGGGCAGAAGCTCTGGGCGTAACAATTAACTGGAAGCGGGGGGAGGGGGGGCGCAGATGAAGTTCGGTGTGCAGGCACCCCCTGGGTTAAAGTCTCCTAGCTGAAGATACAGACAGAAAGCAGCACTGCAGCGGAGTGCCGAGTTCGCTCCTGCACCCGGCACCAGTCTAAACTACTGTAAATACGCCTGACAGGTGACTTCTAGCTCTGTAGTGGGGGGAGCTCTATGTACTGGGGGGAGAATGGGGGGGGTGAGGCTTGTAGTAAGGAAAGGGGAGGGTCAGAGTTGAGGGAGGAACACTGTACTTGGGGGGTGGAAGGAGGATGGGTGCTCTGTATAATTGGGGGACTAGGCAGTGAGGGGAGCACAGTACTGGGGGGGTGGGAGGAGAGGGGAGCTCTGCAATGAGGGGAGAATGATGGGCAGTGGCATATCTAGGGAGTGTGGGGGGGGGGGTGTGGCTCACACCGGGTACTACAGCTCTAATGTTGCCAATGCAGATCAAGTCTAATGTCACTCACCATTGTCAGCTTGTCTGGTTACTCACAGTGGCTAGCTGCTGCCATAACAACGATATTCCTCTTCAAACAGCCAACGTATAATGACAACAGGCGGTTGGCAAGTGGTTAAAATAATGTTCAGGTCTCGGGGAAATCTTAATAAGAGCAATTCATTGGGGGACATTAGAAAAAATGCTCTTTATGTTGGTGGTCAGTGGAAAGAATGTCCCACATAAAAATAGTGGTCAGGATGCCACCCTTACATACAGCTAAATAGATAATTAGTGTCATGCTGCTGGATTGGCCAAGTGGTTTGGCCCTGAAAATATGCGCCATAAAACAGAAGATAAAACGGCCACAGCTCGAGGAAATAATAAGAACTTCTGGATAAACCTTTGTTAAGAATGGCTTTGGTTTAGAATGTACTAGAGCAGAGTGGGTGAACTTTCTCTTCAAGTCTGTCTTAACCCATTTACAGCATGTCGAATGTTTTTAGTATGATACTAAAGCCTAGTGCACACGACTCGTTTGTTTTCCTTCATCCTAGCAGATAGAATGAAAAAAGTGAAGGGGGGGAAAAAAGTATGATATGAATCCAGATCCATCTTTATATCTTTTGTTGTTGGACAGGTAACTTCGATGCATAAGGTTCTAAACCAGTTGTTACCAAAAAAAGTATGTAAAGTGATGGCTGTAAAGATTCACAAACACACTGATGCAGTTATCATGCTTTTCAAATTACTGTACCTAATACTGCCATGCTGCATGTAGAAACAAAATACAGGTAGGTTAGCTTAGAGCATTTAGTTAAAAGCAATACTGCACATAAGAGTGAAAAAGCAATTATGAGGCAAAACATTCATTTAGATGTATACATTTACACTGAACACCACCTGGTGATAACTATAGGCAATGCTTGACATAGTTACACCTTTCTAATTACAATGCAAAATAAGACTTCACCTGTCTACTTACTATACCCTAAACCAAATAGGTTGTTATCAACTGCTTGAGGGATCCCTAAGGCCCCTTTCACACTGGAGCATCGGCGGTAAAGCGCCGCTATTTTTAGCGGCACTTTACAGTCGTATTTGCGGGGGTATTCGGCCACTAACGCGGCGCTTTTAACCCCCGCTAGCGGCCGAAAAAGGGTTAAAATCCTCCTGCCCATTAATTTCAATGGGCAGGAGCGGTATACACACCGCTCCTTCCAAAGATGCTGCTACCATTACTTTTTTTTACCGTCCTGCTAGCGCCCTCGGGGCTTTCACATTGGAGAGACAGCAGCGGCTCTTTCAGGGCGCATTGCAGGCGCTATTTTTAGCGGTATAGTGCCTGCAAAGAGCCTCAGTGTGAAAGGGGTCTTAACCTCCTTCCCTGCATATGCCTCTGTGCACATACCCTGTAATATAAATACAGAAAGGTTTTTCTCCAAACACTTTTTTTATTACATGGGATTTTTATACACTGATGGCCTGTAAGCTTTTGCACAATTTCTTTCAGTCTGTTAGACCCAAAAAGTGTGTTCTATCACCACCTGCACCCTTCCCTTATACTGTAAGCTGTTCATATAGTATGGTGTGATCTGAGCGAGGAGCTTGGCGTGGTTATAAGTACAGGGCATTTGGCTCTGACACCAAGTAAAAATGGACGAAGAGTCCCCACTTTAACAACCTGATGATAAAGCTCCCCATAACACTTAACCTTCCTCTACAGCAGTGGTCATCAACCCTGTCCTCAGGGCCCTCCAATGCCTTGTACACACGGTCGGACTTTTGACCGTGCAAAAGTCCGCCGTGAGTCCGTCGGAAAGAAAGAGAACAGATTCTCTAAGGTCCGTCGGACTTCCGACAAAAAAGTCAGATGGAGGCTACACACGGCAGGACTTTCCGAGAAAAAAAGCCCGTCTGACTTTTTTTCTCGGAAAGTCCAGCCGTGTGTACAAGGCATTACAGGCCAGGTTTGCAAGATAACTGAAATACATAACAGGTGAGATCATTTGCTGCTCAGTGATTGCAGTATTCTAGTCTGCATCTCCCCAAGGTAATACATAAAACCTGGCCTGTTAGTGGGCCCTGAGGACAGGGTTGATGACCACTGCTCTACAGGAACCCTTAACCTAACCCTAAACTGAACCCTTACAGTAGACCTAAACCCAATCTCGAAATCTTCAAATATGTAGCTTTGATTACAGTGGTATGTCCAACCAAAATGGTTGATTTTAGTTTTAGATTAGGCAGGGATTAGAGCGCATTTGGGCTATAACTGTTATCTGTGGCTCTGTTCTGTACATGCAAGAGATTGCCTCTTGCCCAATTCCCAGGGACAAGGCTTTACCAAACAGGAGAAAAAATCTCCCAACAGCCAAACAGACAGAAAGTACTTTATTTTTAAATATAGTAGGAAAAAGATAGAACCCCTGTCATCTTTTTAATGTCATTTGTGCCCCTGTTGCTGTTTATCATTGACTTAGAGTCTGGTAAAACCAATAAAAGGAAATCTCTGTAATGGAGCCCCAAATAGCTGCAAGGCTGGCCATAAACCGTGAAATTTTTTTTCCTGCAATCACGGGTTTCAGGAAAGGAATTTGCACGAAGAACCCCCCCCCCACCCCCCATCGACACAGAATTTGCATGATTCCCCCCATAAACACAACCTCAATCTCTCGGCGGGGACGGCTTTGCCCTACCCCCCCCCCCTCTGCCGGAAGACAATTACTGATTCCCCCATCAACACAGACCATGTTGATGGGGGAATCAGCAATTTTCGGAAAGGGGGGGGGTAGAGCAAAGCCGCCCCCGTCGAGAGAAGGCAGTGATTATTGCTAGCAGCTATAGCAGTCGCTAGCAGAATCTGGCAGGCTGGTTGTACCCAAGTTGATGGATCGATCGAATGGTACATTCAGTCTGCCCATTAGCCGTTTCGAATCTCGCCTGGTTCCTGCTGATGCCGAGATTTGAACAGTGTACGGCCGGCCTCAGATGGATTACTGATTTTGAAACTTTGCTTGGTGTTTTGTTACACAGAGGACTTTAGGTAACCCAGCTATAATTGTTTTCTTTAGTAACTGGAAGGCAATTAATTGGCTGCCCAATGAATACTTACAACGTTTCTGGGAGACCGCCTGCAGACAAGCAGTAACAATATCACAGTTTTTTTGCTGTTTGTGCTGTAGTCTGTCCTTCTGCCTCAACTGGCGCAAGAGCTTGGCAGACTGAACCTCAATACGACGTTTAAGTTCTCCCCTTATTGTTTTCAGTTCACTGCAATCTGCAATAATCAGAAAAAAATTATAAAAACATAAATAATGCATAAATCTAGCCAAAATAAGTGGGCAATTAGGTAGATTGTTGCTAAAGTAGCCTAGTTTTTAAAGCAGTAATAAGGCTAAAAACAAAAATGTTATATGTTGCGGTTTACCAATCCTTAAATGTGCTAGCTGCATTCGTTTTTTTTTTTTGTAGATTTTTTTCCCGTTAATTTTCATTTAGAGATCTGACCAGTAGGTAACAGACTTCCTGTATTATGTCTCCGCTTTGAATGGAGGAGAAACAGACACCTTTGGTAAGCAGCAATGTCAATCTGTGGAGAGGATAGTGTTAAATGCACTAGCAAATTTAGGAGGACTAGCCTAACAAATCAAAGCTGGACTTCAGCTATCACTTTACAACAGTTGATTTTCTTTTTAGAATAAGGCTTTAAATGAATAAAAGGCTACCATCATAAGCATCCCTGTCAGTGTTAAATGGTTTGTCTCAAGCCTCTGCTGGACACTTTTGCTGGACATCTTGGTCCGTCAAAGTAAAAAAAAAAAAAAACAGACTTACTGGCCCGATTAACAGGTGAAAATAAAGGAAAAAATAAAAATAATGCAGCCACCACATCTAAGATTTAGTAAGCTACAATATAATACAAATGTTGTTTTCAGGTTTTCTTCTGCTTTAAGTGTTCGTTCACCTTTTCAGAAAAAAAGTGAACACCATACACCTTCCCCATCCCCGCGGTCCACTCTATACCAACCTCCGGGGATGCTTAGCCATCAGCGCCCACGTAGCTGGTCCAGCGGTGCAGAGATTTGATATCCTCACACTTCTATGTGCAGAGCTTCTGGGACAGACCAGAGAGATACTGATTGGTCAGCACCTGCACCGTTTATTGTTCTAGTACGTCCCAGAAGCGCTGCACAGAGGGAGAAAAACAAGAATTTCAAATCCCCAGACCACTGGACCGGTTGCTTCTCACGTTGTGCATTTCTCACATACATGTAAAAAAATCTCCATTTTGTTTTGATAAAACCCACAAACATTATTGACATATAGTTTTTTTTTAAGCAAAGGCCATCGGAAAAAAAAAAAAAAAAAAAATGGTTGGTGTTGCAGTGTTTTATGCCAATTTGTTTGGAGAAAAATACACTTTAATGAATCTTATTGCACACAAAACATAATATAAAATACTCAATTTTTGGTAAAATATAAAAGATTATGTTACACCGAGTAAATAGATACCAAACATATCACTCTTTAAAATCACCCGTGGAATGGTGCCAAACTTCAGTACCTTAAAATCTCCATAGGCGACACTTTAAAAGCCTTTACAGGTTACCAGTTTAGACTTAAACGGGAGGTCTGGGGCTAGAATTATCGTTCGGGACTTATGTTTGCGCTTGCATTTTGTTTTTATTTCATCTAAAGCTTTTTTTTTTCCCTCCATGGGCGCTTTAATTTTTATCATGAATTTTATTGCTATCACAAGGGATGAACATCAAATCATCCTTTGTGACAGCATGGGCTGTGACAGGTCCTCTTTATGCAGGGCTTGACCAATTTGCTTGGAATCTAAGAGCCAGCTAAAAAAGTTAGGAGCCAGGAACGCGCCCCGTCCCGCCAAGCTCGGTTGCAGAAGCAAACGCATATGAAAGCAGTGTTCAACACATGTGAGGTATCGCCGCGATTGGTAGAGTGAGAGCAATAATTCTAGCCATAGACCTCCTCTGTAACTCAAAACATGCACCCTGTAGAATTTTTTAAACGTCGCCTATGGAGATTTTAAAGGGTAAAAGTTTGTCGCCATTCCACGAGCGGAAGCAATTTTTGAAGCGTGACATGTTGGGTATCAATTTATTTGGCGTAACATTATCTTTCACAATATAAAAAAAATTGGGCTAACTTTACTGTTGTCTTATTTTTTAATTTAAAAAAGTGTATTCTTTCCCAAAAAAGTGCGCTTGTAAGACCGCTGCGCAAATATGGTGTGACAGAAAGTATTGCAACGACTGCCATTTTATTCTCTAGGGTGTTAGAATAAAAAATATATATAATGTTTGGGGGTTCTAAGTAAAGAGAAGGAGATGGGCGGGCAATGAAAAACAGGCAGGGAAGCTCCATTAGCATTGCTGGTAGTCTTTATCATACCAACGGCCACCACAAGAGGGAGCCAGATTCCAAGATTCCAGATAGAAGCATAGGACTGCAGAAGGCCACAAAGCCACGGCCTCAATTACCGGCTGGGGGGGGGGGGGGGGTGGGGGTATTGGGTGCACACGGAGACAGGGTCAAAAACTGTTTCTGACATCACAGAGAGGGTGAAACAGTCAGTTTCCCTCTCCCTTTTCACTCTCCCTTTTCACTCCAGATGCCGCCACCAGTCGGGACCATCCCAGGCTTCCTTATTGGATGTAATAGCCCTGGAAAAGCAGGCGTGGCAGGAGGGGGGTGCACCCAGTTTCGCCACCTGTAGAAGTGATCCAGTGGCTGTATAGCCACTCAAAATCACTTTTACATGAGCATCAATTGCTGCAAATTTGGATACGGAATGATGCCAGTAGCTGCAGGCAGTGGCGGAACTATCAGGGTCGCAGCAGTTGCACCTGCGACTAGGTTCTGCAGTTCTGCTGCTGTGGGGAGGCTGTCAGGGGCCTGCTCGCTCTCTACCGTTCTGGCTGTCCCTTTGTTCCGCAGCGGGAGGGGTTGTTCGCCTGCTGGCCGCTGAGGAAAGGCTGCTATCTCTGGAGGGGAAAGCAATGTAGGGAGGTGGACGCTGGAAGACAAGGTCAGCTAACACCAATGGAGTGAAGGGGAGGAGCTCTTCCCTCTGCAGGAGACCCCATGACACAGAAGCATCCCTGGAGGAACGGGAGTAATGATGAAGGGGAAGGAATCAAATGACTAACTGACAATGTAAGTGACAAATTGTCAGTGCAACTGATCCCAACCTCTGCCTCTTACTGAATCCCCCCCCCCCCACCACCACCTCAGATCTCATCCCTATCCCCCCCATGGAATAGGGATAAGATCTGTGGTGGTGGGGGGATAGGATCAGTAAGAGGCATGGGTGGTGGTGGGGGAGGATGGCACCACCACTGTCACTGCTCCCACCCCCTTCACCACCCCCCTGCCACTGATACCACCCCCATCACCACCACAGCTGCCACCACTGAGAGACAGGGAGGGCCCTTCATGGTTTCTTGCCCTAAAAGTTCTAATTATGCCTCTGGCTGCAGGAATCATCTCGGTACAACCACTTATACCCCAGGATGTCATACAACATCCATCCAGGGGGAAGTGGTTATTTTTGTCTCATTTTATAGCGTTGGATAGAGTTGGGAAGGGTTAGAACCTCTACCAGGATTTTATCGCTGTCTTTTCACTTTTAATTACTGTGATCCCAGAATTTGAAAGAGGGGGCAATTGGAACTTTAAAGCACAAACAGCAGTAAAACCCTGAAAGAGAGAGAGAGATTTTAACCTCTGTACAAACTATCCATTGGAGGATAATTTCCTATTGCTTCCCATCACTCTAACCTCCAGCCATCAGCCTAGCAAATGAGGGAAATTCTCCCCATACAGAACACAGACAGCAATAAAAATTTGTAAGAAAAGCTTGTAGACAATAAAGGGATTTTTATAACAGCTTACCTGTAAAATCCTTTTCTTGGAGTACATCACAGGACACAGAGCGACTTAGTCATTACTAAATGGGTTATATAGATACCTTCAGGTGCTGGCACTGGCAACTTCCAAAACCGGAAGTACCCTCCCCTATATAAGCCCCTCCCATCCGGGAGCACCTCAGTTTTGTAGCAAAGCAATAAGTGTCCCAAAAAGAGGGGTGGGAGCTCTGTGTCCCGTGATGTACTCCAAGAAAAGGATTTTACAGGTAAGCTGTTATAAAAATCCCTTTTTCTTTTTCGTACATCACGGGACACAGAGCGACTTAGTCATTACTAATGGGACGTCCCAAAGCAATGCCAAATGAGGGGAGGGATACACTATACATAAGCTGGGCGCCATCAGGCATGAGGATCATTTGCGGCCTGCAACACACTGCGCCCAAAGGCGACATCCTCCTGACTTTTAACGTCTACCTGGTAGAATCTAGTAAACGTGTGTACTGAAGACCATGTTGCGGCCTTACAGACTTGAGCCAGGGAGGCCTGGTGATGCACTGCCCATGAAGTTCCAACTGCTCTTGTGGAGTGCGCCCTAACTTTGAACGGAGGCGGTCTCCTTCTCAAGCCATAGGCTTGTATTATGACCTGTCGAATCCACTTGGCTAAAGTAGATTTTGATGCTGCCTGACCCTTTCTGGGGCCTTCCGGCAGAACAAACAAAGTATCCGTTCTACGAATCTGAGCAGTGGCTTTTAGATAAGCTTTAACTGCTCTTACTACATCCAAAGAATGCAATAACTTTTCCTCTACTGAACTAGGTTTGGGGAAAAAGGAAGGAAGAACCACATCTTGGTTCAAATGAAACCTCGATACCACCTTAGGAAGAAAGGCTGGATGAGGACGTAATACTACTCTGTCCTTATGGACAACCAGATATGGCTCCTTACAGGACAAGGCGGCTAATTCCGATACTCTTTTAGCCGAACAAATGGCTACTAAGAAAATCAATTTCCTGGTGAGAAGAACCAAGGAAATGTGCTGCAATGGTTCAAATGGTTGTTTCTGTAGAACCGACAGAACCAGGTTTAAGTCCCATGGACATATGGGAATACTAACCGGAGGGCTAATACGCATCACTCCTTGTATGAAAGCTTTGACTAGTGAATGCGAAGCCAAGGGCCTTTGAAAAAATATTGACAAGGCCGAAATCTGACCCTTGATAGTACTCAAGGCAAGCTTCCTATCCACAGCCCACTGTAGGAAGTCCAGAATCCTACCTATTACGTACTTACGTGGATGCCATTTCTTGGCCTCACACCACGCGATGTACGCCTTCCAGATCCTATAATAGATCTGCCTGGATACCGGCTTCCTGGCATTAATCATGGTAGATACCCCAGGATTAGAGAGACCTCTCTTTTTTAGAATGTGGGCTTCAATAGCCAGGCCATCAAACCTAGGGCTGGTAAGGAAGGGTGGTATATCAGTCCTTGCGAAAGCAGGTCCGGACGATGTGGGAGAGACCAAGGACTCCCCACTGACATTTTTACAATCTCCGCGTACCATGCCCTTCGGGGCCACGCTGGAGCCACCAGAATCACCGGTTTCTTTTCTACCCAGATTCTGCGGATTAATCGCGGTAACAATTGTGGCGGTGGGAATGCATATATCAGCTTGAACTGATCCCAAGGGAACACTAGGGCATCCGAGCCGCAAGCTAGGGGATCCCTTGTGCGAGACACAAATCTGTCCACCTTTGCGTTGAATCTGGATGCTAGCAGATCTACATCCGGTGTTCCCCACCGCTGGCATATTGCCTGGAAAACCTCGGGGTGAAGAGACCATTCCCCCGGGCATAATTGCTGGCGACTTAAAAAATCCGCTCTCCAATTTTCCACTCCTGGGATGAAAACCGCGGATATGGCTGGGACATATCTTTCTGCCCATTCCAGGATGCAATTCGCTTCCCTCTGGGCTGCATGACTCCTGGTGCCACCCTGGTGATTGATATATGCCACTGCTGTGGCATTGTCTGATTGAATTCTGACAGGGGACCCTTGGAGTTTGGATGTCCTTGCTACTAGGGCATACCGGGCTGCTCGTATCTCTAAGAGATTGATGGGCAGGGCCTTCTCTGCTTCTGACCACTTGCCCTGGAGAGACCATTGCTCCAGTACTGCCCCCCAGCCTATGAGGCTGGCATCTGTAGTGACCACCTTCCAAGAAACCGGACTGAAGGGGGGACAGGGACATTGGTAAGTCTAAAGCCTGAACTTTTTTGTTCCAGGCTGACAGTATGGCCCTCTGCAAGTTCCTTGAATGGAATTGACCGTATGGTACTGCTTCGAATGAAGCCACCATTTTTCCCAGCAGCCTCATGCACAGGCGTATGGATGGTTTTCTTTTTGTACCCACTAAGTGGGTCAAATCTTTCAAAGACGACACCTTCTCTGGAGGTAAGAAAATCTTTCTCTGATTTGAATCCCGCCTTAGCCCCAAGTATTCCAGACTTTTGACTGGTCTTAGAGCTGACTTGTCTCGGTTGATAATCCAACCGTGATATTCCAGATACTTGATTGTCTCGTGAATAGCTACTTCCAGTTTTTCCACTGAGTGGTCTATTAGTAGCAGGTCGTCTGAATATGCCATTATCGTTACACCCCGTGTTCTTAGATTGGCCAATAGTGGGGCCAGAATTTTTGTGAACACTCGTGGTGCTGTGGCCAGACCGAAAGGTAAGGCTCTGAACTGAAAATGGCGCCCTTCTACTACAAAGCGTAGAAATTTCTGGTGGGCCGGAAAGATGGGAATATGCAGATAAGCATCCTTTATGTCGATCGAGGCTAACCATTCCTGCCCTTGTAGGGCGGTGGCCACCGATCGGATCGACTCCATCCGAAAAGTCCTGATATGTAGGAACTTGTTTAGCCCTTTTAAATTTAATATGGGCCTCACGTCCCCATTTGGTTTGGGGACTGTGAAAAGGTTCGAGTAAAACCCGAACCCGCTTTCTTCCAAGGGAACCTTCATGATTACACCTTGGAGCAATAGTTGTTCTAGTGCCAGAAGGAGGGATCCTCTCTTCTGGGGATCGCTTGGCACGTTTGACCTCATAAAATGGGCAGGAGGAGTGTCTTTTAACTCCAGCTTGTATCCCAGACTTACTGCGGAGATCACCCATCTGTCTCTGATGGTGTCCCGCCAGGTCTCTGTGAACAACTGAAGTCTTCCCCCCACCCGATTGAGTGGGGGCAACCCTTCATGACTTGGGGGGAGGTTTTGTACCTCTCTTGACCCAGGGTTTCTTGTTACCCTGTGATTGTCCCTGATTTCTGCCCCCTGGATTTGGCCGTTGGAACTGTTTCACAGCCGATGTGCCAGGGACTGGAGCAGTAGGCCTCTTAAAAGAAGGACTTCTACCCTTGTTCTTAACCGGCAAGAGTGTACTTTTACCGGCAGAAATTTTCTGGATATACTTGTCCAAATCTTCTCCAAATAAGCGTTCTCCATGAAATGGGAAGCTAATCAGCAATTTCTTACAGGGAGCTTCAGCAGACCAGTTTTTGAGCCATAGAAGCCTACGCATATGTACTACAGACAGCGTAAAGCGGGAGGCCTGTTGGATTGCATCCTTTATGGCGTCCACCGCAAAACACAAGGCTCTAGGTAGGTCAGCTAGGGCAAGAGCCTGCTGATCTGGTAAGTCCCTTAAGACTTGTTTCAACTGATCTTTCACTGCTTGGCAGACCCCAATCGCTGCTACTGCAGGTTGTGTCACCATGCTTGCTGTAGAGAAAGCAGATTTTAGTAAAGACTCCAATTTTTTATCTATTGGGTCTTTGAACATTGGAACATTATCTACTGGACATGTCAGTGATTTATTCACACAAGAGATGGCTGCGTCCACTGTAGGGACCCTCCATTTTTTTATGAACTTATCCTCCATGGGATAGATCACTGGAAATCTCTTGGGGGGAGTAAATATTTTATCAGGATGCTCCCAATCCTGGTAAATAAGCCCTTCCAGTAAAGGGTGGATTGGGAAGGAACAGACAGTCTGGGGAGCTTTCAGCGACCCCAGCGAGGAAACAGTAGTGGTTGATGGTTCCGCCAGAGGCATTTTAAATGCTGATCGGACCATGTTAGTCAGAGACTGAACCCATAATCTTTCAGCCTGAGATGCTGAGAAAGGTTCTTCCACTGTTGATTCCTCTATAACCGAATCAACCTCATCCTGATCCCCTTCAGGTAGGTCGATCTCTGTGTGGGACTGTTCCTCCACTAACAGGCACTCTGAAGGAGGAGACGGAGATCAGACGCGCTTTCCCTGTGACAGGGAAGCAGCGATCAATGCTGTTAATCTCTCTTCCAATCCTCCCAGAGTTGAGGAAAAAACCTCCTCTGTTATATATACAGGAGCAGGTGGACTGGGGACAGCCGCAGCACCAGGTACTCCTGCGGGGTTCCTACGGCTACTGACCTCTGAATTTTCAGGGGAGATTGGTGCAATACAAGCATGCCCAAAATCCTCAGAGCCTGATGGAGACCCTTTTGGCTTCCTGGAAGACTTATTTCCGGAGCGTCTGGACGACATATCCTTTAAGCACAAAGCTGAGGTATTCCCGTCGTCATACACCAATTTTACTGGTAATAGTCTAACACAGTTGCTGCTATATACCAGCTGGTGTCCACTAAAGTGTCTTTCTATGGGGATGCCTGCATCAACCGCCTCTGTGTGCCACCGTTTGTTGCTAGCTCTGCTTGCATCCAGCTGCCACTTGTACTGTGTCTTTTATCCATGCTGGGACGCCTGCACATGCGCAGAAGCGCCGCGGCGCGCATCGAGCGTCATCCACCCGCCCCTTTCCTAGGAGGCGCGTGCACGCGCCCGCGCACGCGCCCGTGCGCCTTCGGCGCCTTTTTTGAAAACAAGCAGGGACTAGGAGCCAGGGCCCTTTTTGCCGGAGGGCCTGTGCGGTGGATGAGCGCAGCAACAGGGCAGAGGAAGTGGATTCCCACAGAGAAACTTACCAACTGCCTGGATCTTTTGACTTGAAAAAGCCAAAGATCCACATGACAAGAAAAATGGACCACAGCGGCCTCTAGTGGTTTAACACAGGTACCGCGGTCTCCCTTTTTATTATTTTTTTTTCTTGACTACTATTAAAATTTTACATTTTCCAGTAGTTACAGGCATACACAGATATCAGCGGGAATACCGTTAGGTAACAGACAGAAAGACAAATTAGGCTTGGGGGTCCCCCAATAGAACCAAGTTCCTGGGGGCCCCCACTTACCTGTTCCCCGCCGCAGGACTTTGTTTGGTCCACAGAAGCCCAAACTTCACCTATCACGGCAGGCATTGTATTTAAACCTTCAGGGACCGGGTTCCCAAGGATTCCACTCCCCTGGACCTGTATAGCACCCTGCACAGACAACATCTTGGTCGTGGGTATGACCAGAGCTCTGGATCCCAGGGTCCAGCCCTCCTAAGAGAGGCATTACAGGCAAAACCTTGCTCTTCTGTTGCAAGGCCCGGGTACCGACCGTTTAGCTATGAAGCTTTTTTGGTCGGATCCGGAACAGCTTACTAAGGCCCGTAAAAGAACCTGTACGCAAGCCCAGTGAAAACACATGTTACTCTTTGGCCAACACCTTAGACACTGGCAAAAAACTGAGGTGCTCCCGGATGGGAGGGGCTTATATAGGGGAGGGTACTTCCGGTTTTGGAAGTTGCCAGTGCCAGCACCTGAAGGTATCTATATAACCCATTAGTAATGACTAAGTCGCTCTGTGTCCCGTGATCTACGAAAAAGAAAAAACCTGTAGACAATGTCTGCACACCAGGTGCCAGTTAAGTTTTAGATTTACGTAGTGCAAGGGCCTGCCTGATTGCATACAAATTGAAAGTGTTTAGGTTTGACCTCATATTATACGGTTTTGGTAAATCTAAAAGAAAGTTGTACAAGAACATTGTATAATGTATGGCCAGCCTTAATGGCCTTCCATACAGACCAATGGGAGGTTTCAGAGACACAACGACCCTCTTTCTCAAGGCAACATACAGAAAACAACATTGATAAGTGAACTATATACCGTATGGCTTTAGTACATACTGTACAATAAATTTGTATAGTCTACTTCCTTGAATGTTTTAGCTAAAGGAGACACTCGTGCACACGCTCTTCAGGCTGGGGCTGTGAGCTTCCATTGACACACACAAACACACACCCCTGATCCCTAATAGACAGCTGTAGGAGACAATCGTTCGCCTACCCTCACCTCTCACTTCTGTAACCAGGAAGTTTAGGGAGCAGCTCGAGGAGGACCTGACAACTTTATTGCAGACCCCATAAATCTGGATCTAAATCAAAAGAGGATGTCCAAGGCTGCTTACCTGGACAGTAAAACCCCAAGTATATCAAACCTATATCCGGCCCAGGTAAAAAAGTGTGTGGTGCAGAAAAGGGCTCCACTGTACAATTTATTTTTCAGTTTCAGGAATCAATTAATAGTTTTGTGCCAGCAAGATAAGCAATACATTAGGTCCATATATATTTGGACACAGGCACAATTTTGTTTTGTTTCACATGATATTGGCTAAAAAGGTGCACACTCCCAGGTGCGGGTATGTACATCCAAATTGGAAGACGGGTTTAGAAATTACAGCTCTTGAGAATAGCTATCCCCACTTTTTCAAACGGACCAAAAGTAATTGGACCATTGAATCAAAAGCGGTTTCATGGCCAGGTGTGGGCTACTCCATTATTTCTTTATCAATTAAGCAGGTAAAAGGTCTGGAGTTTATTCTAAGTGTGGTATTTGCATTTAAAAACTATTGCTGTGAACCTACATCGTGCGTTCAAAAGGCTTCAAAAACTAAACAAATCCATCAGAGAGATAGCAGCAACATTAGGAGTGGCCAAATAAACAGTTTGGTACATTCTGGGGAAAGAAGAACGCACTGGTGAGCTCAGCAACATAAAAAGGCCTGGTCGTCCACAGAAGACAACAGAGGTGGATGCTCACAGAATCCTCTCTATGGTAAAGAAAAATCCATTCACAACATCCAGAAAAGTGAAGGACACTCTCCAGGAGGTAGGTGTATCATTGTCAAAGTCTACAATCAAGAGAAGACTTCATGAGTGAAAATACAGGGGGTGCACCACAAGGTGCAAACGATTCATAAAGCCTGAAGACTAGAAAAGCCAGATTAGACTTTGCCAAAAAACATCTAAAAAAGCCAGAAAAGGTCTGGAAAAGCATTCTTTGGACGGATGAAACTAAGATTAATCTGTACCAGAATGATGGGAAGAAAAAAGTGTGGGAGAAGGCTTGGAGCAGCTCATGATCCAAAGCACACAACGTCATCTGTAAAACATGGTGGAGGCAGTGTGATGGCATGGGCATGAATGGCTTCCAGTGTCACTGTGTCATTGGGTTTTATTGAGATGACAGAAGAAAAAAGCAGCTGGATGAATTCTGCAGTGTTTAGAGATATACTGTCAGCCCAGATTCAGCCAAATTCAGCAAAGTTGATCGGATGGCGCTTCACAGTACAGATGGACAATGATCCAAAAACACACTGCATAAGTGTAGCGGATGGTTGCTACTAGTTACCATCATCCACCATATCACCCCGCTGCCAAACCTCCATCTATCACCTCAGAGACAATGAACAGTCATTTGCGTTGTCTTGTTTTTGTTTATTGGGGGACATAACTTGGTTGGGGGAAAGGGAATATGGGATGCCCATAGAACGAATTGCTTTGCCATCATATTTAAGTAATTGGTAGAAATAGGTTGAGCCTTGAGGAACTGATGGACTCTAACATTTACAGTCACTTTCCCTGCATAACCCATGCAGACTATTGATCCTCATCTGCATCAACTCCTGCAGAATGTTGCTCTCAGGACTTCTCTCCTACTGCACAAAACTTACACTGTAAACTTTCCTGTAGGAAAAAGTCAGATGGAGCATACACACGGTCGGGATTCCCGGCCAAAAGCTCTCATCGGACTTTTTCCGACGGGAAAACCGGTCATGTGTATGGGGCATTAGTCTTCCTGTCCCATCATCTTCACTTGACAAAAGAGATCACTCTGAATAATCCTAGATGCTGGCTGTAATTTGCTGTGTTGTTACTAGGCCAGAGGTCTGCAGTACCTCTCCCCGGTGGCCTAGTAATTTAGCAGCGTGTATTAGTTGGTGGACTACTGATCCCAGCTAGCCCAACTTGCAAATCCTGCGCCTGCAGGCCGCATCGATTTGATACAAGCATAGGCCTGCCTAAATTTACCTGACTGGCAGCTTACCTCACAAAAATCCTCACTAGCACCTAACCATGGTAGAGGGTGCTACAAAAGCAACCCAGGACCTTTTGAAGGAAAAGAAGTGGCATATTCTGCAATGGCTGAGTTAGTCACCTGATTTTAACCCAATTGAGCATGCATTTCACTAGCTGAAGGCAAAATTAAAGGCAGAAAGACCCACAGAGAACTGAAGACAGCTGCAGTTAGAGCCTGGCAAAGCATCAGAAAAGGTAATGTCCATCATTTCCAGACTTCCGGCAGTCTTTGCCAGTAAAGGATTCTCAACAAAATATTAAAAATTACCATTTTATTTATGATTATATTCATTTGTCCTATTATATTTGAGCCCCTGAAATTGGGGGGACTGTGTATAAAAATGGTTGTAGTTCCTAAAATTTGTACTTGATATTTATGTCCAACCAACCCCTTGAATTAAAAGCTGAAAGTCTGCACTTTGTGCCTGTGACCAAATATATATATGGACCTAACTATATGCCTGCTACATAGGTTGGTACACAAGGCGCAATTGCTCATGGCAGACCAAGCAAGTATTGTAGAGAATCACATTCACTGACACCGGTTACAAAGGCTATGCTCAATTCTAGTGTTTGTGTACTTCTAAATTGAAGAATAAATTTAACATTAACCACTTGCCAACCGTCATTATACGGCGGCTGTTTGAAGAGGAATACCGTTATGGCTGCAGCTAGCCAACCCCGGTATCGTCTTCTTCAGCGGGCGGTCGGCTTTTAGGATAAAAGTGGCGGACTCGGCACGAGATCACTTTTATCAGGGGCGGAAGATGGCCTCTCCCCAACGCGCTCTGGTCGTCTCCGCCTTTTACCGGAGCCGTCGGTAACGGCAAAGACGATCAGGTCTTCTTCCCTCACAGGCTAGTGCATTTTAGTGTACATATGAGATCTGAGGTCTTTTTGACCCCAAATCTCACATAAAAAAAAAAAAAAAGGAGGCCTGTCATGCTTTTTTTCTATTACAAGGGTTTGCATTCCCTGTAAGGCCTCTTTCACACGGGGCGGATCCGTGCAGATCTGCCCCGTGAAGCTCCGCTTGCTCAGCGGGGATCGCGCTGTTGATCCCCGCTGAGCCGACGGATGACTGGGCGGTCCCCGCACACTGTGCAGGGACCGCCCTGTCAGAGCGCCGCTCTCCCCTATGGGGAATCGGATGACGACGGACCGCTGACATCCGTGCTTCCATAGGGGTGCATGGAGGATCCGTTTCAGGTCCGCCTAAAAAACTGACAGGCGGACCTGAACGGACCCCCGTGTGAAAGAGCCCTAATAGGAATAAAAGTGATCCATTTATTTTTTTTAAAGAGATAGTGTAAAAAAAGTAAAATAAAGAAAACATTTATTTTTTTTAAGCACCCTGTCCCACCGAGCTTGCACGCAGAAGCAAACACATACGCAAGTCGTGCTTGCATATGAAAACGGTGTCCACACCACACGTGAGGTATTGCCGTGATTGTTCGAGTGAGAGCAATAATTCTAGCACTAGAACTCCTCTGTAACTCAAAACTGGTAACCTGTAGAAATTTCTGAACATCACCTATGGAGATTTTTAAGGGTCAAAGTTTGTCACCATTCCACGAGCGGGTGCAATTTTGAAGCGTGACATGTTGGGTATCAATTTACTCGGCGTAACATTATCTTTCACAATAGAAAAAAAAAAAATGGGCCAACACTACTGTTGTCTTATTTAATTAAAAAAAGGGTATTTTTTCCCCAGAAAATTGTATAATGATAGATATATATGTATATATGTGTGGTTAATTCAATCCATCACAGTTTTATTAATGATTTTTTTTTTCCAATAAAAAGGTGTCATGCTCAGGAGGTTGGTGCAACATCCGTGTTTAGATACTAGAAAATATATAATGTGAAGGATAAAGAAAGCAAGGACACTTGTGATGAAAGTCCTTTGTTGCGTTACCTTGATAGATGGTTATACATAATGTTGAATGAACATGTACCCATACCGGAAATCTCTTAAGTAGGTAAATAGCAAATCAACAACAGCCTTCTCTCTTATGCTTTGGCACTGTCCTTGATCTTCCTACATCCTGCTCTGCTTAAATAAAACTAGCTGTACTGCAACATAATAAATGGTGGCCCCTGCCACAGTACTAGGAAAAGTAAACAATTATACAATAAAATAAAATAAACCCTTTACTGCCTGGAAATACTTTGAGGATGCAGCACATAATACAATTCTCAATCACCGAAATCGGTAAAATCAATGAGTGTAAATGTTACAATGAGTGTAACATTTAAAAAGCAACAATATTTCAACCTGTCACTGACATTGGTGCACGCACGGTTCATCCAGTCCTCCACTCTTCCTCACAGAATAATAAGCATCACTACCTGCTAACAAGAAAATCTCTCCCTGTGTGCCAAAGGCCAAGCTATTTTGCACATAAAAATGTAATAAAGGGTGTGTAGCTCCACCCCGTACATTGCTGCTAGCTTTTGGGCCTATTTCACCCTTACAGCCTCCACAGCCAGGCAAACAGTATTGTCACATGCTTCCAGGTGGCTCAATATACAGTTTAGGGTAGCGATATCCAAACTTTGTAAACAGAGGGCCAGTTTACTGTCCTTCAGATTTTAGGGGGGGGGGGTGGACTGTGACCAGTGGGTTCTGGCATCAGTGGGAGTAAACAGAGCCCCATCTTTTGTATTAGGGGGAGGAATATTTCCCCATTGTTGGTGTCAGTGGGAGAAATAATGCCCTATTTTTGATGTCAGTGGCAGGAATTACGTCCCATTTTTGGTGTCAGAGGGCAGAAAAAAGTGTCTATCAGTATGTAGCGGCCTCACTCTCTCTCCATCTTTCATCGGTTACACACCAACTCATGTCTAGGGGTTCCTGGGTTGTGAGAGTGAGATGCGCCACGGCCCATGTCCTCCCCATTGTCGTAGGGAGGTGAAGGCCACTTACTGATGTTTCCTCGGGCCGGTGTGTTCTGTGAATGCACTGAGTCTGTAATTGCAAGCTCACCAGCCTCCCCTTTGCTTCCAGTAACTGGAGTTCACACACCGGAGAAAGGTCCAACACTTGTTTATTTGGCACTCCAATAGCAAAGCACTATAAACAGTTATTTTGCAGCAAACTGGTTGGGACCTATAACCTTGCCAAGGGTGGGGCGAGCAGATCAAGGCACTTCCTAAAGTTTAAGTTCTATGCCACTGTACTATGACCAGCGGCGCCTAAGCCAATCCGGCTGTTGCAGAACAGGAAAGATGGGGTCTCTTCCAGCAACCCCTATGAACAGCAATGGAGCCCTCTTCGATGCGCTGTGGCCCCTATCAGGAGGATGTGTCCTCCCAAGAAAGTTCCCAGAGGCCCACTGTCACCGGGTTGGTGCTGCTCCGGGTCTCCAGTGGGTAACCTCTCTGGCCTCCTCACCTCAGGTACGAGTCCCTCCGCTCAGGGACCCTCGGACAGTCCACCCTAGCGGGACCCAGTCGAAGGTACTGGGCCCCAGGCCTCCTCGATAGTACCTCACCCCAGGCTAAAGGTGCCTGGGATGGACGCCAACATGACTCCGGACCAGGCCATGGGCACCTGGACCAGACTCCTGGATCTCCCGCACCCAGGCCTAAGGTGCCTGGGTGCGGACCGCAACCCTCCTCCTCCGAGGACCTCCTTCTCCGCAAGACCTCGTGGTAAGTCCGTCTCCCCCTTTTATCTCCTCCCATCAACGGCCCGGCGGGTTCCCCGCCCCAGCCATACCATCTCCGGGAAGGGACAAAACAGGGAGCACTGCAGGGGATGATTCTACCTGAAGCCTGTGGGTACCCCGCCACCCACAGGCAAAGGAGAATACTACATCCTCCAATCCTCCACGAAACAAAAAGGGGTCTGAACCCTAACACAATTATACACCTGGGTCACACTATTCCCCAGGTGTATCCCATCAATTTGAGGACCCCGCTACACATTCCCCCCTGTGATTGGACGCTGGTCCCCAGCGTCAGGTGCACACCCATGCCTCCCATAAAGTGGTGACATGGAGTGAAACCCCTGAAGCAGTTCCTCTAAATTTTTCCCAAGTGCCAAGACCTGCTCAGGGAATGGGGAACATATAAAACAACTTATGTCATAAACACTTTAAACATCTACATAATCACAACCCCTCTCCCACACTGTCTAAGAGCCACCCACTCTCAATGATCTTGATTGACGATTCTCCTGCAGGGGAAAGAAAAAAAACAACATCCTAACATAATTTCGTGTCATTTGGCATGAGTGGGCCCGTCAGCCGAGAGACCCACTCACTCCAACAAGCAAGGTGATGTGTGTGTGAAACATTTTCAAACATTTGTTGCGCAACACTGCCACCTGGTGACAACGCCGCGGTCATGACACTCAACGAGTCTTCGTTCTTCCAGCTTTTCCCTACTCTGCCACTATTCCCAAATGTCCTTGCCTTTGGCACATGAAGAAAAGGGGAAACACAAAAAAAAAACACAACAGCCCCAAGTCTCCAATGAGGGAAAAAAAAAAAAAGAAAAGCCCAAATAACAACAAAAACAGGGCACAGTCCTGGGTGTCTGGGAATGGCTCTTCCAGAAAGTTCAAGTGCACAAAGGAAATAAACAGGAGTTCTTTTCTCCTATAAATAAAACTTTGGATCCGGCAGATACAGGGGTTTCAGGTGTTTGTCAAATGCCTCTATCGAATACTCGACATCTTCTCCTTCTCTTCTGCAAATGACTATCTTGTCAGCATGGATATGGCGCCCCAATTTCCATTCAGCTCTGCAGTCCTCAAACCTCTTAGATACTGCCGGCACACATTCCAGGTACCTGCGAGCATGAGGCACCTTCAACTTGTCCCACACAAACTCGTCATACCATCTTGCTCTCCAGACTTCCACCTCAAACAGCAGGTCCCGGGGCAGATACGGGTACTCCCACCCATATTCCCGAGCTACTTTGTGGCAAAACAGTCTCTGCAAGCGGGCCAAAAGTGGCATAGTGGCTTTCTCTCCAGTTCCAGGCAGCACAATAGCTTCCGGATGCCGAGGTGCCTTTACCAGCTCCCTGAAACTGACTTTCGGCGCTCTCAGAGAAGCGCGGGGTGTCCCCACAACCAAAGCAGGTGAGGTAACAGTAGATGAGGACACCGGTGGAGGGGTAGGTTCCCTCGTAAGCTGCGGGTCTTCCACCCGAGGTGTGCTATCTCCTGTGCACATAGGTGAATCCCGCACCGCACGGGAAGCAAGAAGTGGCTTTCTATCCCAGCCCTTGCGGCTGAACAGTTCGTCTATCTCGCCATCTTCTCCGCAATCAGACAGCGACTCTAGGTCGGAGGTGTCATACATCTCCGCAGGCAGATATCTTCCGGTGGACACAGAATCATCCTCCCTGGGGGGCTCCACCTCCAATGGGCCCCCGACACCTCCAACCACCACCACAGTCCCAACCCCTGGCTCACCTGACCCTTGTAGAGGACTGGGATGTCCGGGACTTCCTTCTCGACCGGCGCCATCCAGGCCAGGCAAGCAGCGGGGTGAAGCTCGACCACGTCCATAGGATGCCTGTACTAGGCCAACTTTCCTCTTCGGTGGTGGGAGCAGAGAACTTGTGGCGACCGAGGCAGCATCCTCGGATTTTTCTCTGTTGGGCAGTCCATCGCCCTGGTCAGCGCGCACGGGAACCTCGACAAAGGCCTTGATCTCCCCTTCCGGAGTAGCGGTACCCGTGAGGTGGTTGAGGCGAAGGGCCCGGGGCCTTGCTGTGGACGACTCGACCTCAAAAAGGAATTCTCTGCACTCCTCACATCGCCCGAATGGCTTCAGGGTGACCACCAGTCCCGAGCAGCCGGGACAGATCACACCGAGGGCCTCCGTGTCTCTGCAAGTGTACAGAGCCAACCGCCCTCGGGGCCTAAGTCTTATCCCCGTGTCTGTGATGGGGGCAGCAAAGGAAGTCATTCTCGTGGGGTGAGGAACCATAATCCACGGGGCACTTGAGGTCATCCCGACTATCTGCTGCTCCATCATGCACTGACCCCGCGCCGGAGTCTCCACGTGTATCCCCACACTTGGCCAGACTTCTCCCATGAGCTGTACATTTTCGCGGGCTTCCTCTTGACACCGCCCACGAACGATGTCGCCATGGGGTGCCTCGTGGCGCAGTGCGTTAACAGTCCCCACGTGCAGTACGTCACACGGCTGGACCTCTCCCTTTTTCCGCTCCTCCGCATGGGCCTTTCCCGTGTTAGGGTCATTTCCACAACTCCGAGCAGGGACGCACTTTGGCCAGTAATATGGCCGATCTGCTCGGAACTCCTCTGGGCAGCAAAGTTCAAATGTAGACATTCTCAAGTCCATCTTTAGAACACACTCTATCCCGGACTCACGAGCCCCCACGTGTAGCGGCCTCACTCTCTCTCCATCTTTCATCGGTTACACACCAACTCATGTCTAGGGGTTCCTGGGTTGTGAGAGTGAGATGCGCCACGGCCCATGTCCTCCCCATTGTCGTAGGGAGGTGAAGGCCACTTACTGATGTTTCCTCGGGCCGGTGTGTTCTGTGAATGCACTGAGTCTGTAATTGCAAGCTCACCAGCCTCCCCTTTGCTTCCAGTAACTGGAGTTCACACACCGGAGAAAGGTCCAACACTTGTTTATTTGGCACTCCAATAGCAAAGCACTATAAACAGTTCTTTTGCAGCAAACTGGTTGGGACCTATAACCTTGCCAAGGGTGGGGCGAGCAGATCAAGGCACTTCCTAAAGTTTAAGTTCTATGCCACTGTACTATGACCAGCGGCGCCTAAGCCAATCCGGCTGTTGCAGAACAGGAAAGATGGGGTCTCTTCCAGAAACCCCTATGAACAGCAATGGAGCCCTCTTCGATGCGCTGTGGCCCCTATCAGGGGGATGTGTCCTCCCAAGAAAGTTCCCAGAGGCCCACTGTCACCGGGTTGGTGCTGCTCCGGGTCTCCAGTGGGTAACCTCTCTGGCCTCCTCACCTCAGGTACGAGTCCCTCCGCTCAGGGACCCTCGGACAGTCCACCCTAGCGGGACCCAGTCGAAGGTACTGGGCCCCAGGCCTCCTCGATAGTACCTCACCCCAGGCTAAAGGTGCCTGGGATGGACGCCAACATGACTCCGGACCAGGCCATGGGCACCTGGACCAGACTCCTGGATCTCCCGCACCCAGGCCTAAGGTGCCTGGGTGCGGACCGCAACCCTCCTCCTCCGAGGACCTCCTTCTCCGCAAGACCTCGTGGTAAGTCCGTCTCCCCCTTTTATCTCCTCCCATCAACGGCCCGGCGGGTTCCCCGCCCCAGCCATACCATCTCCGGGAAGGGACAAAACAGGGAGCACTGCAGGGGATGATTCTACCTGAAGCCTGTGGGTACCCCGCCACCCACAGGCAAAGGAGAATACTACATCCTCCAATCCTCCACGAAACAAAAAGGGGTCTGAACCCTAACACAATTATACACCTGGGTCACACTATTCCCCAGGTGTATCCCATCAATTTGAGGACCCCGCTACAAGTATAATTAATAGTGCCAGATAAAGGGCAAAGGGCCGCATCTGGCCCCTGGGCAAGTTTGGAGACTCCTGGACCATGGGCGTCCACTGAACTTTTTTCAGGGGGGGGGCATCATTCTTGAGGATAATTCCGCTTCACTCCATGCCCATATAAATATAGCCTAGAGAATGTACATCTTTCTATATTGCAATGTATTGCAATACATCTGTTGTGGCCATATTTTGATCTTGATGAAAACAGCCTATACTGTATGTATAGGTTGTTTTCATCAAGATCAAAATATGGCCGCCCACAACACAGATGTATTGCAATACCAAAAGATGTACACAGTGGTGTCGTGGCACAGGCACTGCTGTTACCTGCAGTTCTTCAGTGATAGGGCAGGCACTGGCAGCATATTCAGTCTCTTGTCTCGGCCACTGCACGCCACGCACCTGTGGGAGGAGCCGGCGCCGGCCGGCTCAGCATAGGCACATTTACACAGGCAGAGGCAGGCTGAGGCAGCAGCCAATCACGGAACAGCCGGGTCAGGGTCACAGTGATGTTAAGCAGAGGCCCGAGTGGCAGAGCCAATCCAATGCTCCGGCCGGGGGTGAGGGAGGGACGGATAGTCGGAAAAGACTGAGAGCAGCCCCAGCCCCCAGGCCAGCAGCAGTCTGCAGACTTAGAAAAAAAAAGTCCACGGCTTCTGCGGAGGCAGCCGCGGCGGCCATTGTAACACAGGGGGGAAGTGTGTCTTCACTCTGACTTCCAGGGGGGGGCAATTGACCCCTATTGCCCTATGGAGTGGACGCCCATGTCCTGGACCAGGGGTTTTGTTGTTTTTTTTTTGTTTTTTAGGAACAATGAACTTGGATGGGGAATGGGGGAGCATGGAATACCCCAAACTGAAGAAACAGCAGAACCATGTACAAAACAGTTGAGGACCTACTAAGTCTCTGGCTGCTCTATTGCAGGTTGCCTACAGACGCCTGGTCTAGGGTTTTTGGGGTTTATTCAGAAACAATGAACTTGGATAGGGAATAGGGGAGCATGGGACACACCAAACCGAAGAGACAGCATAACTGTGTACTAAATAGTTGAGGACCAGTAACGATATCACCCACTGGACACATAAATAGCTGTAGCTAGTGGCCATGTTGTTTGAAACCGTACGGCAGCCAAGACAGCTTAGCTAACAGTGTAAATTCGCAGTACAAATTAACTCACTCCCTCCTCCCTTATTCTTAGGAATTCATAGGCTTAATACTTCAAATGAGCTGTTATCTCAACAGAGAATGCTAGGCCTGAAAAAACACAGCTAACAGCTACAGGCCTATCGTAAAACTGTCACCCCCTCCATTAAGAGACCCAACAGACCCAGTCGTAAATATCTTTAGTGCACATAGAAATCAAACTGTGGAATAAGTATGAAAAGTTCAACATGTTTCATAACTTCCAAATAAATAATAGTAGCGCCATAAAATGGACATATTTAGTTTCCTCAGATAATTTGTAACGTTTCAAGTCCAGACATCGATAGGATAGGTCATATGGAAAGCCCCTGGTAACCTTTATTCCTCTTAGGTCAACTAGAAACGGGAGACTTGTCATGTGTGTACTTGTCTGAAAGCAAATATCACGCTGAACAAGAAAATGGATATTGTTAGTCTGTAAACATTAGAGCTGCAGAGATATGAATATGTATCACAAAATGTACCTGGGACATGGGCATGAATGAGACCCCTCCCAGTAACCAACCCCTAAATAAGATGACCAGACAATTGGCCACTGGTCGTTGTCAACACCCCTTTGATCTGACAGAAAAGGGAGATGCCAAGTCAATGGGGGAGTTCTCCTTTTTACCATCCAAGCAGGAGCATCTGCCAAGTTTGAGAACCGATTAGCCAGCTCATCGATCGAACTCTGATCAACACTTGGACATTAATTGCAAGTATTCTTCTTCTCCAATTCTACCTTATTACTTTGTGGCTGTATATTGTCATTCTCTCTTTTGCAACATCTTTTTTCTGTAAATGTTTTATTTGCACCAACGTGCCCTTTTCATAATAAACCCTTATGTTGAAAAGTTTCCAGGACCAGGGATCTATAGGAACTTAAAGGAGTAGTAAAGTTACATGTTTTTTCACCTTAATGCATCCTATGCATTAAGGTGAAAAAACATTTGACAATACCGCCCCCCCCCCGAGCCCCCGTTTTACTTACCTGGCCCCTCGAAAGTCCCACGCTCGTCCCCGTCATCCTCTTTGTTTTTCAGCCTGGGCGCCGATTGGCTACACTGGATGGATTGAAAGCAGCGCAGCCATTGGCGCCCGCAATCACTCCACACCATGCGAGCTCACTCGCATTATGGTGTGGAGTCCTTGCGGGGAGGAGCCAAGACAGCCGCCGAGGGACCCCAGAAGACCAGGATCGGGGCCACTGTGTGCAAAACGAGCTGCACAGTGGAGGTAAGTATAACATGTTTGTTATTTTTGGGCAAAAAAAAGGGAAGCTTTAGTGCTCCTTTAAGTCCAGAATTTACTAGCCTTCATAGACAATTGTAGTGCTGCGCCACTTTAAGACTACATGTCCCAGCATCCATAGCTCTTTGTCTCTAAAAATTCTTAAATGCAGGCTATAAACAAACCTCTGCCTCTCTAAGAGCGCTACTGTTGTAGAGTAAGGCCTCTGAGCAGACCTGTCTGGGGTGACAGTGTGTGTTGCAGACGTTTATTCTAAAATCATAATTGGTATTGCTAATTAATGGGAGTACTGACTCTTCCTCATCAAATGTCAGTGGTGGCAGTTAAAGGGTTAATTGTGTCATTAGCCCAGTGACAATCGCTCTCAGGCTGCTGGCACTTAGATTGTGGTCCTGCAAGCTGGAAAATCTTTGTGCTGGGCGCAGCGGAGAGTTGCATTGTTACGCAAGTGACAGCGTGGTGTGAGGTCGGCCTGTCCTTCGTCGCAAGTTAGCGAGGAGGGCGGGTATCTGACACTCGCCTTTGTCACAGGACCTACTAAGTCTGTGGCTGTTTTATTTCAGGATGCAAGCTGTATTGCAAAGCTGAAGGAGTACTGGTGCAGAACAAAAATAAATAACAGTTCCCAAAGAAAGTTGTATTAAAGACACAGCACTTGGCTGTATTGCATGGCTCCTGCTCTAGTCCCAAGGTTGGAGAAATAGTGTGCTCCTGGCTTTCTTCCACTGCACTGAGCTACACTTGGTCCTGGCACATGAGGTATTGAACTCCACTGTCTTCTCCCTCCCTTAGGGATGATGGCTGGTTTACTACTCACTCAGTCCCACAGAAGGCTCACAGATTCCAGAGTAGCTGCTTTCTTGGCCTCTGCTTGACAGGCTGTTTCTGGCTTGGCTGTGGGTCTGCAGTTGGGCATAGCCGAGACCTAAGCTGGGTTGACTCCTCGACCTCTCATCTTCCTTCCTCTCCTTTCTTCTCCAGGGGCAGAGACCCCAGAACAGGGGTCCCTCCCAGACGGATACACTATCATTTTATAACAACATCAGCATTGTAATAGTGTAACAAACAGCCGATCCTTCGACCCATCCCCCTGACTGAGCAGTCATTGAGCTGTGAGTGCAGCCACTGGCTTTCTCCTTTTCATCTGTCCACTTAGAGCGGCTGCAGGCTCTTTCTCTTCCCCTGCACGGCGATCAAGACGTGTGTTGTGGAATCTGCTGTAGCTGGAGGAGAGATGTAGAGTGGGATGTGCCTTTTCAGATCCCCCCCCCCCCCCCAGGATTTGTGTAGAGTGGGCTCTGTATATTTCCCACTTTTCATCTTTCAAAAAGTGTTTCCCAGTGCTAGACCTTTCATCCAATCTCTAAATTGCTGCATTTCTAAATTTTAAGCCAGTATAATGGAAAAGAAGAAGTGGTAAAATTATATATATATATATATATATATATATGTGTGTATGTATGTATAGCGGGGTGTTCCCCTTTAATGCAGAGAGACAAGAAGTTCCAGGTGAGAGGTGAGTCGGGAGGAAGTAGACATTATGGAAGTGAAAGCAGAGGAGAGAGAGACTACATCTCCCAGTACATCTTGCAGCACCCAGGGTGCATTGCTCCAGAACAGAGACTGCTGGGGCAGACTTTATAAAGGGGAGGCGGAGTTTTGGTCGGCCTCTTTGGACACCCCTCTCCTAGCAAGAGGATCTCTGTGCTGAACTGCTGTGTGCACAAGGCCTGAAGCCCGGGCCGTGTGCTCCTTTCCAAAGAGCCCTCTGCCAGCCTAGCAGAGCCTTAGAGACATCTAATCCTCCTTGCTGCAGTACACCAGAAGGATTGAAGACTTGGATGTCGGTGGATTCCTGTTCCTAGACGAATCGATGGAGGAAAGGGACTTGGACTTGTCCAGGTGGTGAGAGCTGTTTAAAGACAGATACTTTATCTTTACTATTCGTTTGGATTACAAAGTTGTTCTTCAAGTGCACCACCGAGAGATTGCTAGCAAATATTGTTTCACTGAACTTTCATTTAGATCAGTCAGGCCTGACTGCATAGGTAGACATTGCTGGGTGTTAGTCTACCCATGAGGGGAAGTAGCTGTAAAAGGGCAGCGCTAGAGTTGCATAGCAATACTTAATTATTCTGATTACTCTGTTTATCTTTATTACTGTTTATTGCAGGGATCTGCAACTTGTTATACTGTTGTTTATTACTTGCCCATTAGCCTCAGTAAAATATCTGGGTAAAGTACATTTGGTGTCAGTTCCGCTTACTTTAATAGGAGTTTTAAAGTATATTCTGTGTATGTTTGTTATAGGACTGCGTCACCAACAGTTGCGGTCACGCGGTCCTATCCCTCTATCACCAGCTGTGCCACGGGAGGTTAGAGCCGATTGCCAGGGGTTGACAGCAGTGCACTACAGGGCCCAAATCAATATCAGCGGCTCTCTTAACTGGGGGTAGCGCTACACGTGGGGGCTCGTCCGGGATCCTTGTACGTTGCACGCTGCAATCAAGCCGGTCAGAAGTACCAGCATGGACCCGCTGGCAATGTCACAGTGGTGCGCAGCGATTGGCGCCGATCCAACCGCGGCGGTAGTCATTGTACTCCCGGGGGAAAGATGGAAGGAAGAGGAGATAAAACATCTCGTATTGTTACTGTCTCCGAGCCACAAAGCATGGGTGATGGATTTTAGGCCAGATCCAGTGATCTCGTTTACATACGCACTGGTAGAATGGAAAAACGAAATCCCAGAGCATTTTAAAAGTCAGAGTATACAAGCCATAGATAATCAGATCTATCACTTGATACATACGCTGCCAGTGAAGGAAGAATGGTTTCAGACACCAAAGCCATCACTCCCACAATTATCTCCACCACTATCCCCTAAAGCAGAAAAGCTTAAGGAACTATTAAGCCCGGGATCACCGCTGGCTGCTATAGGGCCTGAATTGTTGAATGCTCTAGGAGACCTTGTAATTAAGTACCTGAAAAGCAGTACGGTGCATGTGGAGGCCGGTTACCAGAAGCTTAGCACCTTCTCAGGGAAGCTCCCCGTCCCTGCGGGGGAGGAAGATTTTGACACTTGGGTGGAACAGGCATTGCAGGCAGTAGAAGCATGGGAGGTGCCTGAGGCACAGAAGAGACAGCGAGTCTTAGAAAGTCTGAAAGGTGCCGCGGCAGAATCGGTGAAGAGCTTCCGGTTTGGAAATGAAAACTGTACAGCTCAAGATTGCCTGGCCATGCTGCAGGAAGAGTTTGGTCAGCTGGAGAAGGTGTCAGAGATGATTTATCAAATTGAACACACTCTCCAGCAGCCGAATGAGAAACTGTCAGAATATGTTAGAAGGCTGAACAGGCAGTTATGCAAGATTGTACTGAAGAAGGGAATGCTGCCCAAAGATGCAGATGAAGCACGCATGAAGCAGATCATGAGGGGAGCGCGGCGCTCAGACCCGGTCTGGCTGCACCTGAAAACCTCAGGAGGAGGAATGTCACTAACCTACTCTGATCTAATAAAAATTATTAGGGACGAAGAGGCGCTGGAGGAAGATCAGCAGGTGGCCAAGGCGAATGTCACACCTGTACCAGTGTTGGTACATTCGGTCAAGAGCCCAGAAAGAGAAGCGGAGGTTGACACTCTGAAATCGCAAATGGCCCAAGTGTTGGAGATGCTGACCTCTTTGATGGAGAAAGATCAGAGAAGACGAGAGAAACCAAGCCCAAGAAAGGAGTTGTTCCCGAACACCTCAGCACCGGCCTCCCTACAGGACCGAGAAGAGGTGATTTGCTATAACTGCGGAGGGAGTGGCCACTTTGCAAACGTATGCTCCAGCCCAAAGAAGAAGAGAACAGATAATTGCAAGCCGGCGGGAAACTCCAAAGGGCCCCGGTGAAGGAGTCAACCGGGTGCCCATCATCTTCAGTGCGCTCCAAACTAAAAAAAAAGGCCAAGAATGGAGGAGACAAAACTCCTAGGAGGAGGTATAGTACACCCCCACCAAGATGTACCCCAGAGGGAGGGGGCAAGACCCCTCAGTGGAAGTACAGCACCCCAAAGAAGGAACATCCACCTAAAAGGAACAATAACATCCCTCAGCGGGTTTGTGCCCCCATTGAGAGGGAGAAAGTCAATGCATGCCAGGCTCAGGAAAAATTAAAGTCCAAAAGGAGCAGGGCAAGGGTCGAAAGCCAAAAAAAAGAGGTGACCCCAGTCCGGCCATACCCAAAGGAACTGGTGGGCCCGTCTCCTACTGTGCCCATTCAAGTGGAAGGAGTCTATACTAAAGCTCTTTTGGACACCGGAGCACAGGTGACTTTACTATACCGGGACTTCTATGATAGGCACTTGAGTCATCTGCCTATCCAGAAGATAGAAGAGCTGGAGATATGGGGACTTGGAACCCAGAGTTTCCCTTATGATGGGTACCTGCCCATAAAGATGACTTTCGACCCATCCGTGGCTGGGAAGGCTGAAGTGTTTGACACCCTGGCAGTTGTGTGTCCCCGGCCGCCTGGAGCCAGCAAGATTTCCCTGATCATTGGGACAAACACGGATCTAGTCAGGAGACTCCTGACCCCTCTAGTGAAAGAGAGAAACCATTCAGCCACCAAAATCCATCCCATGCTAAAGACGGCCTACCAACGACTGGTCTTAGAGCAGAAGACCCCGGGAGAGGGGATAGGGAAGGTGTGGAGACTTGGCAGAGAAGGAGTAGTGCTACAGCCCGGAGAAGTAACCTGTCTTAAGGCCACTGTGAAGCTTTCGTGGGAACAACCTGGCCCCTTTGTCATGCTGGAATCAGACCCAAGGGAAGAGTCCTCAGGCCTGGAAGTGATACCAGAAGTGATTCCGTTCAAGGCCCTGAAGAAGGCCCATGGCAGAGTTCCGGTGAGTGTTAGGAACACTACGGGAGGACCCATGGAGATCCCTGCCAGAGTGTTGCTTGGTCAGGTGAGCCCTGCTGCCCCGGTCACTTGGTCCGAAGTCAAGGGGACGGGTGACAGAGGAGATGTTTGGGAGAAACTGTCCGTGGAAAACCCGAACCTACCCAGGGCTTGGAAAGAAAGAGCCAAGGCCCAGCTGTCCAGGTGGGAGAAGATCTTTTCCGAAGATGAATTCGATGTGGGGTGTGCAAGAAGTGCCACCCATCGGATCCGCCTCCAAGAAGATAAGCCCTTCCGAGAGAGGGTCAGGCGGGTCCCCCTGGCAGATCTGGAGGATCTGAGGGAACAACTTGTAGAACTAAAGAAGACTGGTGTGATCCGGGAGTCTAGAAGTCCCTATGCCTCCCCAATCGTGGTGGTCAGAAAGAAGAATGGGTCGTTGAGGCTTTGTATCGATTACAGGACTCTCAACAGGAGAACCATCCCTGACCAATACACCACGCCAAGGATAGAAGATGCCCTACAAAGTTTGTCTGGAGCCAAATGGTTCAGTGTGATGGACCTCAAGAGTGGGTACTATCAAATCCCTATGCACCCAGAAGACAGGGAGAAGACAGCCTTCATAACCCCGGTGGGATTCTTCGAATTCAATAGGATGCCTCAGGGTCTGTCTGGAGCTCCTGCTACCTTTCAACGCCTTATGGAGAAGACTGTTGGAGACATGAATCTTATAGAAGTCCTTGTGTACTTGGACGATGTCATTGTCTTTGGAAGAACCTTGGAAGAACATGAAGCCAGGTTGGAGAAAGTATTGAGAAGACTCAGCGAAGAGGGACTTAAGCTTTCCCCCGAGAAGTGTCGGTTCTACCAGTCTTCTGTGAACTATCTGGGGCACATAGTGTCTGAAGAAGGGGTGGCCACAGATCCTGAGAAGTTGGAAGCAGTCACTTCCTGGCCACGACCCACCACAGTAACAGAGCTCAGATCCTTCCTGGGGTTCTGCTCCTATTATAGGAGGTTTGTGGAGGGGTTTGCTCGGATTGCCCGCCCGTTGAATGAATTGCTAAAGGCAGAAGGGGAAGAGGATGACTCAGGGCCCAGGAGGCCTGGTGAGTCAGTTCAAGATCAGTGGAACCCAAGGTGTGAAGAGGCCTTTCATGCTCTGAAGAGGAGCTTAACCACTGCCCCAGTCCTGGCCTACGCCGACCCTACCAGACCTTATGAATTACATGTGGATGCCAGCCATGAGGGTCTAGGTGGTGTACTCTACCAAGAACATGAAGGACAACTGCGACCAGTGGCCTATGTGAGCAGGAGCCTGACCCCCTCAGAAAAGAATTACCCCACTCATAAGCTGGAATTCCTGGCCCTCAAATGGGCGGTAGTAGACAAGCTAAAAGACTACTTGTATGGGGCAGAGTTTACTGTGAAGACAGACAACAACCCCCTGACCTACCTCTTCACCACCGCGAAACTAGATGCCACCGGACACAGGTGGTTGGCCGCATTGTCTGGATTCAACTTCAGTCTGAAGTACAGACCAGGAGCCGGAAATAGGGATGCAGATGCCCTGTCCCGGAGGTCTCATGCCACGACAAATGACTGGGAAGATTGGACCCAAGTGGCACCGGACGGGGTGCGGGCCCTTTGTCAAGGGGCTGAATTCCAAGCCAGAGGAGGCTCCAGAGCAGAAGAAATAGGGGTTACCATGGTAGGAGTCCCCAAACACTATTGTGGGGTAACTCAACTGGAGGAAGACAACCTACCGAGACTGTCCAAGAAGGAGTTGAGGTGTGACCAATTGGAAGACCCCATGGGGAGATTGGTCCTCGAAGCCCTGGAGAATCAGGATCCCAACAAATTCCTACATCACCCCTCAAAGGAGGCTTGCCTGTTGAGGAAGGAATTGGACAGGCTACAGGTACATCAGGGAGTGGTCTACCGAAGGGGCCCCTCTGATGACTCAGAAGATAAGTGGCAGTTATTTCTTCCAGAGAAGCACCGAGAGACTGTACTAATTGCCCTGCATGACCATCATGGTCACCTAGGGGCAGAAAGGACCTTCCAGCTTGTCAGAAAATCGGTTCTATTGGCCCTGCATGAGGGCAGAAGTAGAGGAGTATTGCCATTCCTGTGCACGATGCATTCAGAGAAAGACCCTACCCCATCAAGCTGCCCCAATGGGCCATTTACAGAGTCAAGGCCCAATGGATCTGGTATGCATTGACTTTCTCTGCCTCGAACCCGACTTGAGTGGATTGGGGAATGTTCTGGTAATAACCGACCATTTCACCCGCTATGCTCAAGCTTTCCCAACCAAAGACCAGAAGGCATCCACCGTGGCCAAGATACTTATGGAGAAGTATTTTGTCCATTACGGACTACCACAGAGACTCCACTCAGATCAAGGAAGGGACTTTGAGAGTCGGTTGATCCGAAGACTTTTGGATTCATTAGGAATAAAGAAGACCAGAACCACGCCTTACCACCCACAAGGAGATGCTCAGCCGGAGAGATTTAACCGGACCCTGCTCAACATGTTGGGAACCTTAGAAACAGAGAAGAAGCAACACTGGAGTCAGCACATATCAGCCCTAGTACATGCCTATAACTGTACCACAAGTGACGCCACTGGCTACTCCCCTTATCGACTTATGTTTGGGAGAGAAGCAAGGCTACCTGTGGACCTGGCCTTTGGCACTTCTATAGACAATACCTCAGCTACATCCCACAAGGGATACGTGGACAGACTTAGACGTAGCTTGCAGGTGGCCTATGAACAAGCCCAGGCGGCTTCGGATCAAAGGGGGGCCCGCAACAAGAGAAATTTTGATCTGAAGGTTCGAGTGCAAGATCTGCAGCCCGGGGACCGAGTACTGCTACGCAATCTGGGGGTCCCTGGAAAACACAAGCTTGCCGACAGGTGGAGATCTGAGCCCTATGTTGTCTGTAGGAAGTTGCCCGGTTTGCCTGTCTACAAACTAAAGCCAGAAGGAAAGGTGGGTCCACTGAAGACGTGGCATCGGAACCACCTGCTCCCACTTGCTGAGGCAGTCAGAATACCTCCCGTGAGAGACTCCCCTGAGCCGGCCTCTATCCTGGATATTCCTAGGCCGAACACTCGGTCCCAGACCTCTCGAGCCAAAGATGGGGAGGCCTCCCAATTGAGTACAGAAGAAGGTGGAGAACTGGACTGGCTGTGGCCTCCCTCGACTCTGGGAACGTCCGCCATAGATCTCCCAAATGGAGGGGATACCCCAGATGCAACGCTGAATCCGGAGGCTACTGAATTCATACCCTTCAGTCCCTCAGCTGATTACTGGGAAGATGTTCCTGACACTTGCGCAGAGGAGGACTCTAGAGATTCCATACGTCAGTTGACTTCTGAATCAGAGGTTCCAGAACCAGCAATGTTACCTGAACTTACTCCTGAAGAAGAGCCTGTGGTGCCAGAGTCAGAAGCACCAAGAGAGCAGAGGGCTCGCAGAGTCATCAGGCCTCCCAAGAAACTAACTTACCCCCAAATGGGGACGAGCTCAGAGGACTCTGTTGTAACGGCTAGGAGAAGTGTTGAACAACCTGATCCTTCCACCGTCCATTTGGTGGAGGGCAACCCCAGCTCACTCTCTGGCACAGTTAGGCAGGCCACTCATGGTAGTGTGACCTGTGGGCAAGAGAGTTCCATCCCAAAGTTTTGGTGGGAATTCCCTATGCCAACATCATGCTCGACATTGTCCAAAATGGTAAACAGTATTTGTTGAAGTTTATCTTTGGGGACCAAAGAGTTCAAGTGGGGGGAGTGTGTAGCGGGGTGTTCCCCTTTAATGCAGAGAGACAAGAAGTTCCAGGTGAGAGGTGAGTCGGGAGGAAGTAAAGAGACATTATGGAAGTGAAAGCAGAGGAGAGAGAGACTACATCTCCCAGTACATCTTGCAGCACCCAGGGTGCATTGCTCCAGAACAGAGACTGCTGGGGCAGACTTTATAAAGGGGAGGCGGAGTTTTGGTCGGCCTCTTTGGACACCCCTCTCCTAGCAAGAGGATCTCTGTGCTGAACTGCTGTGTGCACAAGGCCTGAAGCCCGGGCCGTGTGCTCCTTTCCAAAGAGCCCTCTGCCAGCCTAGCAGAGCCTTAGAGACATCTAATCCTCCTTGCTGCAGTACACCAGAAGGATTGAAGACTTGGATGTCGGTGGATTCCTGTTCCTAGACGAATCGATGGAGGAAAGGGACTTGGACTTGTCCAGGTGGTGAGAGCTGTTTAAAGACAGATACTTTATCTTTACTATTCGTTTGGATTACAAAGTTGTTCTTCAAGTGCACCACCGAGAGATTGCTAGCAAATATTGTTTCACTGAACTTCCATTTAGATCAGTCAGGCCTGACTGCATAGGTAGACATTGCTGGGTGTTAGTCTACCCATGAGGGGAAGTAGCTGTAAAAGGGCAGCGCTAGAGTTGCATAGCAATACTTAATTATTCTGATTACTCTGTTTATCTTTATTACTGTTTATTGCAGGGATCTGCAACTTGTTATACTGTTGTTTATTACTTGCCCATTAGCCTCAGTAAAATATCTGGGTAAAGTACATTTGGTGTCAGTTCCGCTTACTTTAATAGGAGTTTTAAAGTATATTCTGTGTATGTTTGTTATAGGACTGCGTCACCAACAGTTGCGGTCACGCGGTCCTATCCCTCTATCACCAGCTGTGCCACGGGAGGTTAGAGCCGATTGCCAGGGGTTGACAGCAGTGCACTACAGGGCCCAAATCAATATCAGCGGCTCTCTTAACTGGGGGTAGCGCTACATATATATATACACACATACATATATACACACACACACACACACACACACACACACATACATATATACACACACATTATTATTGTGGGTTTAACTAATAATTTTTTTGCATATGTAGCGCCCTCACCCCCTCTACATGTTTATCGGTCATCCGATGGCTCTCGTCTAGGGGTACCTGGGTTTCGAGAGTGAGGTGCGCCACGGCCCATGACCTCCCCATGGCTGTGGTTGAGGTGAAGGCCAATTTCAATATCTTCCTCGGGCCAAATGTGCATTGGGTTGCGGAACTTAGCCCTGCTATGCTGGAATCTCCCTTTGCTCCCATTAACAGAGTCCATACACCGATCACAGTCCAACTCTGATGCCGCGTACACACGACCGTTTTTCTCGACGAGAAAAACTGCATTTTTTCCTTTCGCCGAGAAAAACGATCGTCTGTGGGCTTTATGTCGTTTTTTTTGCCCTGAAAAACGGCATTAAAAACGACGAGAAAAATTAGAACATGTTCTAATTTTTCTCGTCGTTTTTCCTGACATTTCTTCTGCGGCAGTGTTTCCCATAGGAAAACACTGCCGCGGAGCCCATAGACGATCGTTTTTCTCGTCATTTTAAAAAATGACGAGAAAAATGACCGTGTGTGGGGAACAAGCTGTTCCCTCGTTTAAAATGTCATTATTCACGGCGGTTTTTTAACCGCCATGAATAATGATCGTGTGTACGCGGCATCAGTTTTATTTCGTAGCTCCACAACAACAGGGTAATGGCAGGATACGGTAGGATGAGCAGGCCGAGGCACTATCCTGATTGTAGTCCCTACACCCCCTGTGCTATGACCAAGGGTTGCAGGAGTCTTGATTAGAACAACTTCGCTGCGCTGGGGCCTCTATCAGGGGAAGATGACCCTCCAAGGGAGTTACCGGAGGCCCGTCCGTCACCGGGTTGACGATGCTCCGGAATCTTCAGACGGGTGACCTCCCCGGCCTCCTCACCTCAGATGCGGGTCCCCTCGCAAGGGCACCCTGGAATCACTTCACCCTCGCGGGACCCAGTCGAAGTCACCAGGTCCCAGGCCCACGACATAGTACCTCACCCCAGGCTGAAGGTGCCTGGGATGGACTCCAACTCCATTCCGGCCAAGCCTAGGGGCCTGGGCCGGAACCCCGAACCGCTCTCACCCAGGCCTAAGGTGCCTGGGTGCGTGAAGAGATGATCCTCCAGGACCTCGTGGTGAGGGCGTCTCCCCCCTTTTATCTCCTGTCATCGACACCACGGCGGGTTCCCCGCCCCGGCCGTACCATCTCCGGAAAGGGACAAAAAAGGGTAGCACTGCGGTAGTGATTCTGCCTGGAGCCTGTAGGTACCCCGCCACCCACAGGCCAAGGAGAATATTGCACCACCCAATCCTCCACGAATAACAAAAAGGGGTCTAAACCCTGTCATAATTACACACCTGGGTCACACTACCCCCAGGTGTATCCCACTAAATCTGAAGACCCCGCTAAACACTCCCCCCTGTGATTTGACGCTGGTCCCCAGCGTCAGGTGCACACCCATGTCTCCCAAGGAGTGGTGACATAAGGTGGGCCCAAGAGGCTAGCCCTCCAATTTTGGATACTGTGTGTGCCAAGACCTGCTCAAGGGAAAGGGAACTATAAAACAATAAAACTTTTGTATAAACCATCTGTCATGTACACATATACAATCCCTCCCGTCACTGTCTAAGAACCACCCCATACTCAGTAGTCTTGAGCGACGAATCTCCTGCAGAAGGGAAACAAAAACAACATCCTAATGACCCATACACACGATCATTTTTCATGCCGTTAAAAATGCCATTAAAAAAAATGGCCATTAAAAATGATCGTGTGTATGCTCCAGAGCATTTTTAACGACGTGAAAAACGGGCATTAAAAATTTCGAACATGCTCTCTTTTTTCACGTAGTTTTTCATGTCGTTTTTTTTAACGACGTGAAAAACGATAGTGTGTATGCTTTAACGACGTGAAAAAAAATGTGCATGCTCAGAATCAAGTATGAGACGGGAGCGCTCGTTCTGGTAAAACTAGCGTTCGTAATGAAGATAGCACATTCGTCACGCTGTAACGGACTGAAAAGCACTAGACTGAAAAGAGCGAATCGTCTCTCAACAAACTTTACTAACATGAAGGGTGGCGCCATTCGAACGGAACTTCCCCTTTATAGTGCCGTCGTACGTGGTGTACGTCACTGCGCTTTTCTTGAACATTTTTTAAAATGATGGTGTGTACGCAAGACAGGCTTGAGAGGAAACAAGAAAAAAAATTACGAGAAAAACGTCAGTTTTAAAAATGACATTAAAAATGATCGTGTGTATGGGGCATAACACTCTGTGTTAACTTGGCATGAGTGGGTCCGTCAGCCGCGAGACCCACTCACTCCAATAAGTAAAGTGATGCATGTGTAAAATTTCAAACAACCGTTGTACAACACTGCCACCTGGTGACAGCGCTGCGGTAATGACACTTGGTGAGATCTTCATTCTTCCCGCTCTCCCTACACTGACTCTACCCCCAAAGTCTCTGCCTTTGGTACATGAAGAAAAGGGAGAAAAAAAAAAACAGCTCCCAAGTCTCCAGTGAGTAAAAGAAAAGCCCAAATCAAAACAAAAAGTAGGTCACTGTTCTGAGTATCTGGGAATGTTCCTTCCAGAGAGTTCGACAAGCAAACAAATAGGAGTTCTCTTCTTCTACAAGTAGAATCTTGGATCTGGCAAAAACAGAGGCTTTAAGTGATTGTCAAACACTTCAACTGAATATTCGACATCCTCTCCCCCCTTTCTGCAGATAAGCACCTTATCAGCATGAATATGGCGCCCCAACTTCCAATCAGCTCGGCAGTCTCTGAACTTCTTAGACACAGATGGTGAACATGACAAGTATCGCCGGGCATGAGGCACTTTGAGCTTTTCCCAGACAAACTCGTCGTACCACCTTTTCCGCAGGACCTCGACTTCATAAAGTAAGTCCCGAGGCAAGTAGGGGTACTCCCACCCATATTCACGGGCGACTCTCTGGGAGAAAAGTCGTTGCAATCTGGCTAGAGGAGGCATGACATCTCGCTCACCTTCTCCTGGTTGTACGATGGCCTCCGGGTGCCAAGGTACCTTCACCGTCTCGGACGGCTTCTCCTTTGGTGCCCGCAATGAAGCGCGCTGCATCCCCACTATCTGAGCGGGTGATGTGGTAGAATGTGGAAGGTTGGTCGGAGGACTAGACTCCCTCCTGAGCTCCGGGGCCTTCGCCCGGGGCGTACTGTCCTCTATAGACATAGGGGAATCCTGCGGTTTACATAGCACAGGTAGCGGGCGTTTGTCCCAGCCCTTCCGGTGAAACAGTTCGTCTATTTCTCCGTCATCCCCACAGTCTGACAGCGACTCTAGGTCGGAGGTGTCATACATCTCAGTGGGAAGGTAGTCTTTAGTAGACGGAGAACTACCCTCCCTTGCGGGCTCCACCGACTGTGGACCCCCGACACCTCCAACCAACACCACAGTCCCAGCCCCTGGCTCACCTGGACCTTCTGAAGAACTGGGATGTCCGGGACTCTCTTCTCTACCGGCGCCATCTAGGCCAGGCAAGCAGCGGGGCGAAGCTCGACCACGACCATAGGATGCCTGTACCAGGCCGACTTTCCTCTTCGGAGGTGGCAGCAGGGAATCTGTGGTGACCGAAGCAGCGTCCTCGGATTTTTCTCTCTCAGTCTCTGGTTGGGCAGTCCCGTCGCCCTGGTCAGCGCGCACGGGGACCTCCACAAAGGCCTGGATCTCTCCCTCCGGAGTGGCGGTTCCTGTGATGCAGTTGAGGCGAAGGGCCCGAGGCCTTACTGTGGATGATTCGACCTCAAAAAGAAACTCTTTGCACGCTTCACATCGCCCGAACGGCTTTAGTTGGACCACCAGTCCCGAGCATCCGGGACAAATCACACCGAGGGCCTCCGTGTCTCTGCATGAATACAGAGCCAACTGTCCTCGGGGCCTGAGCCTTATCCCCGTGTCTGTAATGGGCGCAGCAAATGCAGTCATTTTCGTGGGGTAAGGTACCGGCATCCACGGGGAGCTCGAGGCCATCCCGACCACCTGCTGTTCCATCACGCACTGACCACGCGCGGGAGTCTCCACACATGGCCAGACTCCTCCCACGACTTGCACGTTTTCGCGGGCTTTCACTAGCCTCCGCCCACGAATTGCGCAGTCACGGGGTGCCTCATGGCGCAGTGCAGCAAAAGTCCCCACATGTAGTACGTCACACGGCTGGACTCCTCCCTCTTCCCGCTCTTTCTGCATAGGCCTTTCCCGGTTTTTCAGAGAAATTTCCACGACTTCGAGCACAGGGACGCACTTTGGCCAATCACATGGCCGACCTGCTCGGACCTCCTCCGGGCAGCAAAGTCCAGACACAGCCGTTCCAAACCTTAGGGTCAATACACATTTCATCCCGGACTCACGAGCCCCCACGTGTAGCGCCCTCACCCCCTCTACATGTTTATCGGTCATCCGATGGCTCTTGTCTAGGGGTACCTGGGTTTCGAGAGTGAGGTGCGCCACGGCCCATGTCCTCCCCATGGCTGTGGTTGAGGTGAAGGCCAATTTCAATATCTTCCTCGGGCCAAATGTGCATTGGGTTGCGGAACTTAGCCCTGCTATGCTGGAATCTCCCTTTGCTCCCATTAACAGAGTCCATACACCGATCACAGTCCAACTCAGTTTCATTTTGTAGCTCCACAACAACAGGGTAATGGCAGGATACGGTGGGATGAGCAGGCCGAGGCACTATCCTGATTGTAGTCCCTACACCCCCTGTGCTATGGCCAAGGGTTGCAGGAGTCTTGATTAGAACAACTTCGCTGCGCTGGGGCCTCTATCAGGGGAAGATGACCATCCAAGGGAGTTACCGGAGGCCCGTCCGTCACCGGGTTGACGATGTTTCGGAATCTTCAGACGGGTGACCTCCCCGGCCTCCTCACCTCAGATGCGGGTCCCCTCGCAAGGGCACCCTGGAATCACTTCACCCTCGCGGGACCCAGTCGAAGTCACCAGGTCCCAGGCCCACGACATAGTACCTCACCCCAGGCTGAAGGTGCCTGGGATGGACTCCAACTCCATTCCGGCCAAGCCTAGGGGCCTGGACCGGAACCCCGAACCGCTCGCACCCAGGCCTAAGGTGCCTGGGTGCGTGAAGAGATGATCCTCCAAGACCTCGTGGTGAGGGCGTCTCCCCCCTTTTATCTCCTGCCATCAACACCACGGCGAGCTCCCCGCCCCGGCCGTACCATCTCCGGAAAGGGACAAAAAAGGGTAGCACTGCGGTAGTGATTCTGCCTGGAGCCTGTAGGTACCCCACCACCCACAGGCCAAGGAGAATATTGCACCACCCAATCCTCCACGAATAACAAAAAGGGGTCTAAACCCTGTCATAATTACACACCTGGGTCACACTACCCCCAGGTGTATCCCACTAAATCTGAAGACCCCGCTACACATAAATTCTCCTTTAAGGGGGTGTGGCAGGAGGTGTGTCCTATGCCTACATACTTTTGCCAATAGGTGTCCCTTGTTCCCATCTCAAAAACAGTTGGACAGTATGGCTTCTCTGATCTCCCCCTCCCTCCTGCAATGCAGAATCTGATCCTATCAGAGGTTAGGAAAGGGAAAGCCAACGGGAGCATCAGTAATATCAGTAAGGACTCACTGTGAAAGAGCTATGGATGCTGGGACATGTAGTCTTAAAGTGGCGCAGCACTACAATTGTCTATGAAGGCTAGTAAATTCTGGACTAAAGTTCCTATAGATCCCTGGTCCTGGAAGAGAGGGTTTACACAGTCTTTCCTTGGCAAACTAATCAAGATCTTTGCAGTCCTGGGAAGAGAGCAAGTGGGACAGATCTGCATCTAGGGTCTGTGCCCCACAGCTGATGTACGGGAGCCATTAGAGAGGAGCAAAGAGGTCCTGTTTCTGTGCCTATCCCCAACATCAACGAGAGACCTGCTGGAGCTGCTTTCAGAGACTAAATGAGAGAGGGAACCTATGTGTCTTCATGGTCTGAGTTGAGAGACTGCAGCCTGTGTGAGGATCCATGACCTGGCTCGCATTCTCCACTCTAAAATCATCCCAAAAGTGTTCTATCGGGTTGTGATCAGGACACTGTCCTTTGCCTCAGTAGCAGGTTCCCAAACGCCACTTTTTTTCACGGAAGTCGATTCCGGCTCTCTACCAGCATGTGGAAGGCAATGTCTTGGCCCCGCTGGACAGGGCGGTCAGCGGTAAGGTGCATATTACCACTGAATCATGGTCCAGCAGGCATGGACAGGGACGTTACCCATCTTTCACGGCGCACTGGGTGACTCTGCTGGCAGCTGGGAAGGATGCAGGACAGGGTGCAGTAATGTTGGAGGTTGTTCCGCCACCACGCCTCCAAAATGCTACTAGTGGTGATTCTGCCACACCTCTCCTCCTCCTCCTCCTCCTCCTCCCCCTCCTCTTCTTCTTCCTCCATGGCCTCTTCCTCTGAGGATTTGTCCTCAGAACCAGCAGTGCTCCGTAGGCGTTCAAGGGGCTACGCAAGCAAAAAGATGTCATGCGGTGCTTGAGCTTGTCAAGGAACCAACAGCAGGAGAAGGGCTTTAGGACCCAGAATCTCTGGCAGAAGGACTTTAGGACCCAGAATCTCTACCAGCAGGTCACATGGGCCTATATAAGGAAGTCTGCAAGTGTCTGCATTTGCTGGTTGATCTTCGGCTCCTCCAGTGTGTTATCTTCGTGATATTCCTGTTCCTGTGTCTCCTGTTACCGATCAGGCTTGTCCTTGACCTGTCTCCTGTTTGCTTCCTGTGTTCGACTCCAGCTATCCACCTGACCACGTCTGCTCTGATCCCAACCCGGCTCACGACCTAGGCTTCCTTGTGACCACGCTCCAGTCGCAGCATTATCTGAATCCTGCAACACCTCACGGTTGTCATCTGTCTGCTGATTCTACCCCAGCACACCAGCTGTACTCCAGAACCTCCTGCATACAGTCCAGCAGGCAACCCGTGCTGCTTTGGGCCTGACCTTTCCTGTTTTCTCCCTCAGGGGGGTCTGGAACTTAGCCGCAAGGGAAGCCCTCTCTCTCCATTGGCCTCTAGTACCAGGTACGTGATAGAGCTGCTGTGCTTGGGGGACAGAAGCCACACTGGGGCAGAGATTCTGTCAGCTCTGCAGGGGCAGGCTCAGAGGTGGTTGACGCCATGCCAGCTTCAGCCAGGAATGGTTGTTTGCGACAATGGCACCAACCTCCTCTCCGCCCTCCGACAGGTACAACAGACCCATGTGCCCTGTTAGGCTCACGTCCTTAACTTGGTGGTGCAGCGGTTCTTGGGCAGGTACCCAGGCTTACAGGATCTCCTGAGGCAGGCCAGGAAAGTCTGTGTGCATTTCCGCCGGTCATATAATGCCAGTGCTCAGCTGGCTGACCTCCAAAAGGAATTTAACCTGTCCAAGAACCGCCTAATCTGTGACATGCCCACCAGATAGAACTCAACGTTGGCCATGCTGCAGCGGCTGCACACGCAGCAGAGGGCCATCAATAAGTACCTGTGTGACTATGGCACCAGGACAGGGTCAGGGGAGCTTGTTTTTTTTCCGCCACGCTAGTGGGTCATGATCAGGGATGCATGCACTGTCCTGTCACCATTTGAGGAGGCCACAAGGATGGTGAGAAGTGACAGCGCATGCATCAGTGATACTGTCCCTCTTGTCCACCTGTTGGAGTACACGCTGCATGGAATAATGGACAGGGTACTTGAGGCAGAACAAAGGGAGGAAAAGGAGGACTTCCTTACCTCTCAAGGCCCCCTTTATCCAGACAGTGTTCCTGCGGGCCCGCCGATCACACAGGAAGAGGACGAGGAGGAGGAGGATTGTGTCAGCATTAGGGGTGCAACGGATCAAAAAAAACTCACGGATCAGATCGATCCTCGGATCGGATCATTTTTCGGATCGAAAAAATAAAAATAAAAAAAAGACAAATCTTGTTACATCCACCGGAGTTTTAGATTTCACAGTTATTTTCAACACAAAATGGAGCTTATATGCTTAAATACAGTATATGCAAATCTGACGGACTCTTTACATGTTCAATTTTAAAAGCAGCCTGTTAAATGTGAAAATCAGAGGTGTTCTGTCACATTAGCAAGCATGTAGGGTTTGCTGCTGCTTTTAAAATTTAACATGTAAACAGTCCGTTGGATTTCCAAAAATGTATTTAAACTTATAAGCTCTGTTTTGTGTTGAAAATAACTATGAAAACTAAAACACCGTTGGGTGTAAAAAGATGTCCGCTTGGCCCCTTCTCACTATCATTGCTGTGCAGGAGTGTGAGGTGGAGCAAGATGGCGGTGACAAAACGTCACTACAGCGGCCGCCGCCGGGTGTACCAAGATGGCCTCAGCGACCTTTCCTATGGCCAAGGCTCCGGAGCGCTCCGCGGATCGTGTGGTGTGACAATCCGAACAGGGTGACCCATTCAGATCATGGATCGGTGACAATCCGTTGCACCACTAGTCAGCATGGATGTGGAGCTCAGCATCAGCAGCAGTCTTCAAGGAATCATTTACAGTCCCCAGAAACCCATGGACTTGTACGTGGCTGGGAGGAGGTGGCTGCGGATTAGGTTGTCCTTAGTGACCCAGAGGACTCCCGACCGAATGCCTCAGCAAACCTACGCTGCATGGCCTCCCTGATCCGAAAAGCCTGCGAAAGGATCCTCGGATTCGTGGTATCAAGGAGAGGGATCATTACTGGCAAGCAACCCTCCTTGATCCATGTTACAAGGGTAAGGTTGCGGACCTTATCCAGCCGTCGCAGAGGGAGCAGAGGATGAAACATCTTCAGGAGGCCTTGCAGAAAGGTTTGTGCAATGTGTTTCCAAAGCCTGGGAGGTTACAAATTCCTGAGGCTTCGGTCTGTCACAGAAGGAGCGGTGGGGAAGGTGGCCGTCTGACCGATGCGTTCAGACAAATTTTCATACCCAAGGTATGATCGGTTCCAGCAACCTTCGCCAGCGTCTGATTTACATGGTGCAGGAATACCTAGGGGCAAGATCAAACTTGGACACCTTTCCCACCGAAAATCCTCTGGGTTACTGGGTCTTGAGGATGGATCACTGGCCAGAGCTTTCACAGTATGCAATTGAGCTACTGGCTTGTCCTGCATCCAGCGTTCTTTCGGAATGCACATTCAGTGCTGTTGGAGGCTTTGTAACCAATCACAGGGCGCGCCTGTCCACCGACTCGGTCGATCGGCTGACCTTCATAAAAATGAATCAATCAATCAGTCTTGGATCACCAGCTACCAAGAACTTGATGCTGATGTAACCGAATAATTTTTTTTTTGAATGCGAGATCCCTTCAAGACTGCCTATGCTGATGCTGAGTGACTATCCGCTTCCTCCTCAATGTACATGTTGATAGCTTGTAAGAAAATTTTTGGTTCTTGGCACCGCCACCAGTGGCTAAGGCCCAATTTTTCTGTCCCTGTTTAACAGGGCGTGTAATTACAATTTTTGCTGTAATACTTTGCAGCAGGGCTCATTCCTGCGCTCCAACTAGAGTATCTGTGAGGGGTTGCAGTGTTGTGGCACCAGCACCAGTGCCTAAGGCCCAATTTTTCTGCCCCTGTTCAACAGGGGCATGCAATTACAATTCTTGATCTAATATTTCACAGCAGGGCCCGTTCCTGCGCCCACCAAGAGTAATTGTGAGGGCTTACAGTGTTGTGGCAACACCAACACCTAAGGCCCAAATTTCTGCAGAGTATATAGGGCAGGCCCCTATTTTCAAACATCCGACTTACAAACGACTCCTACTTACAAACAGAGGGAGACAACAGGAAGTGAGAGGAAATCTACCCCTAGGAAGGGAAATTCTCTCCTGTAAGAGTTAATATGGGAAAAACGTGTCTCCTCTCCACTGATGCTTTATCACAAATCCTTGTTTCCCTAAAAACCCCAAATTTTCTAAATCCAATTGTCATTGGGACACAGACAGCAAAACAATGTTACAGGGGTAATAACCCTTGCCTAGGTTTTCCAAAAAGCTTAAAAATAGATTTTTTGGCTGGAGCTGCACTTAAAAAAATGTACCGTTCCAAATTAAAAACAGATTCAACTTAGGAACAAACCTACAGCATCCTGCTGCAATGTGTTGGAAAAAGTCTGGAATGCTGAAATTTTAAACCACAGGGTATTTTAAAACTGCAAAGCAACAGATCTAAAATATATGTCAGGCACTCAATGCAGCATGTGTTAATGTTTGCATTCTGGTGTTGAACCCACGCAACTGCCAGGGCTGCTGAAAAGAGCAGCAGGGCTATACATGGATTATTATGGTACATACTGTCTAATAACTTTGTAGTTTAAGTAACACATAATGAGCAAGTTGCTCAGTAATGTTTATTTCACAAAATATTAGTCACTTCTGTTTCCATGGTCTGCATAAAAAAGGTAGCACGTCCTACATTTTTTTATTTTCTCAATAAAGTTTTTTTTTAAAGTAAATATAATACATTAAACAGAATTGAGCCAAGGTTGCATATAAAAATGATTTATTTATATAACCAATAACACTGACCCAATGTTCAAGAAAAAAATAAAATGCATATATACTGTGACAGAGCATCCCAGAGAGAGCCTGGGAAAGTCCTATTCGGGGTTTATACATCTCCCAGGCTCCTCTCATATACATTCAGGGATCTCTGAGCCAGGATCCACTTCAGGTGTTGGTTCTCTCCCACAGGTTAATTAAAAGCTCACCTGAGCAGACAGCCTTTGCTCAGCCTGGGAAACACAGACAACGTTGGTTTGTGAGAGCAAGAAGGTTGGTAAAACATTGTTACTCTGCGAATGTGGAAGCTGACAAGTGTTAGGCTTGTCCAGCCTGGTAGTGAGGGCCTGTACATACTGTGTAGTTAGAGCCGAGACATGGCTAGGCTTTTGTTTAGCTATTTTTTCTTCTGTTTGTTTTCAGCACACTGTACAGCACCTGTCATTAGACTTTGTATATAGCACCAATAAACAACACTGTTTTCACTGATCCAATGGACTTGGTATCTGTGCCTGCTCATCCCAGGGAGCTTTTGTACCCGCTACCTGCCCCCCAGGTTACATATGGTGGAGGCTGCGACCAGCTGTAGTAAGTTACTACTTAAAAGGCCAGTACCTAAAGTGACAACATGGAGGACCTCCTCAAACAAATGGTGTTGGCAAATGCCGCGTTGCAGCAAGCAAATGCTGCACAACAGCAAACTAATGCTGCATGGCAGCAAGCAAACGCTACACAACAGCAAACTAACGCTGAATTGCGGCAAGCAAACGCTGCACAACAGCAAGCCAACGCTATCGCACAGGAGCAAACCAAGGTGCTGTTCCAACAGATTGGTGCTGTACAGGAGCAATCGCAGAGGCTGTTTGAACAGCTTGCCACTGCTGCAAAAGCGGATAGGAAAACCCTTACTGAGGTTATGGAGACGCTAGCACAGGGGTCACCTGCGATAATGAAGGATATTGGAGACAAGCCCTCAACCATCCATGTGGGTCACTTTCTTTCAAAGATGACGGCAGATGATGATCCAGAGGCTTTCCTACTAACATTTGAACGGACCGCTGAGAGGGAAGGTTGGCCCCAAACCCAGTGGGCAGGACTGATCGCCCCCTTACTTTCTGGAGAAGCGCAGAAGGCCTACTATGATCTGGAGTCAGCAGAAGCGGGAGATTATGAGAAGGTCAAGCGGGAAATCCTGGCACGACTTGGCGTTACCTTGGCTGTTCGAGCTCAGCGGGTCCACAGCTGGTTCTTCCAAGAAAAGAGGCCCCCAAGATCGCAGATGTTTGATCTGATCCACCTGGTGCGGAAATGGCTACAGCCGGAGTCCCTGTCTGCGCCACAAATAGTGGAGCGTGTGGTCATGGACCAATTCCTGAGGTCACTGCCAATTCCCCTGCAGAAGTGGGTGAGTCAAGGAGACCCCAAGTCAGCAGACAACCTGGTGGAGCTCGTTGAGAGGTACTTTGCTGCAGAGAACCTGGTCACCACCCCTACAGCCGCACGGACTTTCCATCCAAAACCACGGTCTCCCCAGGCAACCGGTAAGACTGTTCCAGGGGACGTGGGTGGTAAGCATGGCAAGGAAATAGGGGGCAGGAATTTTGGTGCCAGGACTGAAGTTTGGCGGCCCAAGCAAGGGAAGCCACTGCCTGTCAGCAAACCAGATTGGGGAAACATCAGGTGTTTTCGTTGCCAAGAACTGGGACATGTTGCAGCAAACTGTCCATTAACAGATGAACCAATGCAGTGTGATCTATCTTTTCGAAGGCAGTCTATGTTTGCTGCCGTTTCATGCGCTGCAGTGCCAAATGTGGGAAAACACATGTGTCAAGTGACTATTAATAATAAGCCTATTACGGCCTTGCTGGACTCAGGAAGTCTAGTTACTTTGGTTACAGCTGAGATGGTTGAAACTGTGAATTTTCATGCAAAAAAAGTTGCTGTGATCTGTGTACATGGGGATACCCGCGAGTATCCAATAGCCACTGTTCAGTTTAAAACTGGCTTAGGTACGGTGACCCATTCGGTCGGACTGGTGCCCCACTTGGTGCACGAGGCTATCATTGGTAGGGACTTCCCTAAGTTTTGGGAACTGTGGGATTGTCCCGACCCAGTCGCAGTACCTAACTCAGTCGCAGAGCCAGAACTCATGGCCATTACTGACCTTGTGAGTTCAGGGGACTGCTCTCAGGGCTCTCCGGGTGATCCTTTCTCAGTTATGGCAGGAGAGCTGGGGGAGCCTGAAGAAGTCCCCACAACCAGTAGAGCTGGACAGCCGTCTGCTGAATCTGAGCCTACGTTAGAGTTTACCGATCTAAATGTGCACAAGGAAAATTTTGGTACGGAACAGAGAAAAGACCCTACCCTTGCCAGGGCCTGGGAAAATGTGGTGGTGGTTGATGGGGTACCTGTCGAACCGGGGGACGGGCTCTGTTTTCCATATTTCTGCAGCAATGAGGATTTACTGTATCGTGTATGTAAAACTAATGATGAAGTGGTTGAACAGTTGGTAGTCCCTAAGCTATACAGACGGGTGGTGTTGGAACTTGCCCATGGGCATTTGCTAGGAGGCCATTTAGGGGTTGAGAAACCACTGAAAGGGTGTTGCGCAGGTTTTACTGGCCTGGGATATGGAAAAATATCGAGAATTATTGTCAATCCTGTCCTATATGTCAGATGTCAGCCCCCCAACCCCACTTTCGAAGTCCGTTAGTGCCCTTGCCCATTATTGAAGTGCCCTTTGAAAGGATTGCCATGGACCTGGTGGGTCCACTCCCCAAATCTGCCCGCGGTCATCAACATATCCTCGTGATCATGGATTACGCTACCCGTTACCCCGAGGCCGTTCCCTTACGCACTGCATCTGCTAAAAACATTGCCAAAGAGCTGTTTATGGTGTTCAGTCGGGTTGGCGTCCCGAAAGAAGTCCTTACAGACCAAGGTACCCCATTCATGTCACGAATAACTAGGGAGCTCTGCAAGTTATTTAAGGTGACGCAGTTGCGTACCTCAGTGTACCATCCTCAAACGGATGGCTTGGTGGAACGCTTCAATAAGACATTAAAGAGTATGTTAAAAAAGGTTGTTGATAAGGATGGGAAAAACTGGGACTTCCTGATACCTTACTTGATGTTCGCCATCAGGGAAGTTCCCCAGTCCTCTACGGGGTACTCTCCATTTGAGCTGCTTTATGGGAGACACCCTCGGGGACTCTTAGACATAGCCAAGGAAACTTGGGAGGGGGAGCAGACACCTCACAAAAGTGTTATTGAGCATATCGCTCAAATACAGGATAGGATTGCAGCAATCATGCCGGTAGTAAAAGAACATTTACTGCAGGCCCAAGCAGCCCAACAGAGGATATACAACAGGGGGGCCCAACTTCGTGTTTTCTCACCTGGTGACCGGGTCCTCGTGTTAGTTCCCACTGTTGAGAGCAAATTCCTGGCTAAGTGGCAGGGACCCTTTGAAGTAATTGAAAGAGTTGGGGAGGTCAATTACAAGGTGTATCAACCAGGTAAAAGGAAGCCCGAACAGATTTACCACATAAACCTGTTAAAGCCCTGGAAGGATAGACTGGCATTAACTGCCAGGTCTCTCCCGGTAACCCTTAAGGGTACTGAATCCCCTCTGATCCCTGAGGTCACGATTCCAGACACCCTGTCATGTTCCCAGAAACAGGAAGCTAGAGAGTTCCTGATAAGGAATAAAGAGAAATTTTCAGAGTTGCCGGGCACGACTTCAGCAGTTCAGCATGATATTGTTACTGAACCTGGGGTCCGTGTCAAGCTCAAACCATACCGAATTCCCGAAGCTAGAAGAAAGGACATCAGTGAGGAAGTTAAAATGATGTTGGAGCTAGATGTTATTGAGGAATCCAATAGTGACTGGTCTAGCCCCATTGTATTAGTCCCAAAACCGGATGGCACTTGGAGGTTTTGTAACGACTTCAGGAAGCTTAATGCGGTAACAAAGTTTGACACATACCCAATGCCCAGGGTAGACGAGCTTATAGACCGACTTGGCAAGGCCCGTTATCTGACCACTTTGGACTTGACCAAAGGATATTGGCAAATACCCCTGACTGGTAGGGCCAAAGAAAAGACTGCATTTGTGACCCCGGAGGGGTCATTTCAGTATAAGAAAATGCCTTTTGGGTTACAAAATGCCCCTGCAACATTTCAGAGGGCTATGGACAGGACCCTAAGACCTCACCGACAGTATGCTGCAGCCTATCTGGACGACATAGTGGTGCATAGCACTGACTGGGAGTCTCACTTGCCCCGTGTCCAGGCTGTCCTGGATTCCCTTTTCAAAGAAGGGTTTACGGCAAATCCCAAAAAATGTGCCATTGGGCTAGAGGAAGCCAGGTATTTGGGCTACACTATTGGCCGGGGTGTCATAAAGCCCCAGGTGAATAAAATAGAAGCCATCCAGGAGTGGCCACGTCCTGCAAACAAGAAGCAGGTCAGGGCCTTTCTTGGCATTGCGGGGTACTATAGAAGATTCATCCCAAATTTCGCAACTATAGCTGCCCCACTGACAGACCTTACAAAAGGGAAAGCCTCCGTAATGGTGAAATGGTCTCCAGTAGCAGAAGAGTCTTTTCAAGTACTGAAGAAGGCTCTTTGTGCACAGCCAATCCTATACTCCCCCGATTTCTCCAAAAACTTTTTGGTCCAGACGGATGCATCTGATGTGGGTATTGGGGCAGTACTTTCACAGGTACACAATGTGGAAGAACACCCTGTGGTGTACTTAAGCAGAAAGCTCAATGACCATGAAAAGAAGTACGCAGTCATTGAAAAGGAGTGTCTGGCCATAAAGTGGGCCGTGGACGCGCTCAGGTACTACTTGTTGGGGCGCCAGTTTGAGTTGATAACTGACCATGCTCCCCTGAAATGGATGGCCCAAAAGAAGGAGACTAATAGGCGGGTGAACCGGTGGTTTTTGGCCCTACAAGACTACGCCTTTACAGTAAAACACAGGCCAGGTGTTGAGATGGGGAATGTAGATGCCCTCTCCCGTGTTCACTCCTGTTGGGCTACAGGTGTTCCAACCCTGGGGTTGAAACAAGGGGGGAGGATGTGTGACAGAGCATCCCAGAGAGAGCCTGGGAAAGTCCTATTCGGGGTTTATACATCTCCCAGGCTCCTCTCATATACATTCAGGGATCTCTGAGCCAGGATCCACTTACAAACAGAGGGAGACAACAGGAAGTGAGAGGAAATCTACCCCTAGGAAGGGAAATTCTCTCCTGTAAGAGTTAATATGGGAAAAACGTGTCTCCTCTCCACTGATGCTTTATCACAAATCCTTGTTTCCCTAAAAACCCCAAATTTTCTAAATCCAATTGTCATTGGGACACAGACAGCAAAACAATGTTACAGGGGTAATAACCCTTGCCTAGGTTTTCCAAAAAGCTTAAAAATAGATTTTTTGGCTGGAGCTGCACTTAAAAAAATGTACCGTTCCAAATTAAAAACAGATTCAACTTAGGAACAAACCTACAGCATCCTGCTGCAATGTGTTGGAAAAAGTCTGGAATGCTGAAATTTTAAACCACAGGGTATTTTAAAACTGCAAAGCAACAGATCTAAAATATATGTCAGGCACTCAATGCAGCATGTGTTAATGTTTGCATTCTGGTGTTGAACCCACGCAACTGCCAGGGCTGCTGAAAAGAGCAGCAGGGCTATACATGGATTATTATGGTACATACTGTCTAATAACTTTGTAGTTTAAGTAACACATAATGAGCAAGTTGCTCAGTAATGTTTATTTCACAAAATATTAGTCACTTCTGTTTCCATGGTCTGCATAAAAAAGGTAGCACGTCCTACATTTTTTTATTTTCTCAATAAAGTTTTTTTTTAAAGTAAATATAATACATTAAACAGAATTGAGCCAAGGTTGCATATAAAAATGATTTATTTATATAACCAATAACACTGACCCAATGTTCAAGAAAAAAATAAAATGCATATATACTGTGACAGAGCATCCCAGAGAGAGCCTGGGAAAGTCCTATTCGGGGTTTATACATCTCCCAGGCTCCTCTCATATACATTCAGGGATCTCTGAGCCAGGATCCACTTCAGGTGTTGGTTCTCTCCCACAGGTTAATTAAAAGCTCACCTGAGCAGACAGCCTTTGCTCAGCCTGGGAAACACAGACAACGTTGGTTTGTGAGAGCAAGAAGGTTGGTAAAACATTGTTACTCTGCGAATGTGGAAGCTGACAAGTGTTAGGCTTGTCCAGCCTGGTAGTGAGGGCCTGTAAATACTGTGTAGTTAGAGCCGAGACACGGCTAGGCTTTTGTTTAGCTATTTTTTCTTCTGTTTGTTTTCAGCACACTGTACAGCACCTGTCATTAGACTTTGTATATAGCACCAATAAACAACACTGTTTTCACTGATCCAATGGACTTGGTATCTGTGCCTGCTCATCCCAGGGAGCTTTTGTACCCGCTACCTGCCCCCCAGGTTACAATACATACATACATATGTAGCGATACCTTCAACTAAGAAGGCCGCAGATTTAGTTTGGGCCCTGAAAACAGCTCCGCCAACCCCCGGCAATATACTCTGTCCCCAGAGGTCAAAAGGTCACTGGGCGTGGCTGACCCCCACCAAAGTGTACCGCCTACCCCAACTAAGTCGGAGAATGAACAAGTTAGTATTGGCAGCACTATAATTTCTTATACTGTATGAGTAAACCCAGACACCAAGACAATAATGAAAGGGGTATAAAATGTACTTTAAGCTTTTGGTAAGAAAGGTTAACAGTGGTAACAGGTCACAGGTAATAAATTGCAGAGCCCTGCAGCAATAAACATACTATACAGTAAAATGAACAATAAAGGTGCGCCGCGTGGGCGAACGTTAACTAGGCGTCCTGTGACGCAGTAACTAAATGAACTAACTAGCTGGCCAGGCCTGGCTCAGATATCTACAACTCAGTCTATAGGGGATGATGGTTTCTTCACCGGCAATTCTTTAAAGGTGGTGCACATAACAGAATACCATTTGTAATCCAGTGGGAAGGTTGTGATGAAATAAACACTTTACTGTATGAACTTTACTGAGTTCAGCTCTGATAATGTTCTCCAGTGAGAGTATCAGAAATAACTTGTGGGCCACGGCAGTCTATAGGCACATTAACAACAACAGTATATGGTCCGTGCATAAGCTCGCTCACCCCTCCGGACGCGATCCCAGTCCGGGAACTTCCACCGACTGTGTCCTCACACACACAGTGTCTCCAGCGATCGGGTCCTCGATCCAACCAAGGCTGTAGACAAGCGACGTCAGATGCCACCCAGGCTCGCAGTGGGGTGGAAGGCTCTTTGGTGCTGCGCAAGGCCTCAGGCTTCAGGCCTTGCACTCCGGCACATCCGCACAGGAGGATCAGTCACTGAAGTCTCGTGTCCCAAAGAGACCGAGCCCAGCCTCGCCTCCTCCTTTTATAACTCCTCCCATGAGTCTCTGGGGTGGAAACATACCGAAAGGGATTCTGGGCAAGGTAGTCCCGAGAGTCTTAAAGGGGACCCCGCTACACATACATACATACTGTACATATATAAATAAAAAATACCAAAATTTCTGATTTAAATTTGTCAAAGAAGACTTTGATTGCTGTCAATGATGAGTATAAGCAGGAAGTTAAATATTTGGATACATACTGTTCATGTAGATTTTCTTCATTCAAGATGTTAAAAGGGGTTGTAAATATATATATATATATATATATATATATATATATATATATATATATTTTTTTTTAAACAAACATGTTATACTTACCTCCACTATGCAGCTCGTTTTGTACAGGAGTGGCCCAGAACCTGGTCTTCTGGGGGTCCCTCGGCGGCTGTCTCGGCTCCTCCCCGCAAGAACTCACCACCTATATGCGAGCAAGCTTGCATGGTGGTGAGTGATTGCGGGCGTGCTCCAGTGATACAGCCGGCAGCTATAGCCACTCACTGTATCACTTGGCCCCGCCCCCGGTGCGCCGCATCATTGGATGTGATTGACAGCAGCGTGAGCCTATGGCTGCGCTGCTTTCAATCCATCCAGTGTAGTCAATCAACGGCCAGGCTCAGAAACGAGGAGGAGGATGCATTAAGGTGAATTTTTTTTTACCTTTACAACCCCTTTAATAGAGGAAGAAAAATGCAGCATAATTGTATTCAGTATTTAGAAATACTAAGCAGACCATTGAAGCGTAAGTGGACTTAATGCTGAAAACAAATCCATCAAGATTACGGATACGTAGATTTTGGTACATAATCACTTTGATAAATCAAGGCTTTTGTTAACATATGGTGTCTTTTAAACACAGCTCATGTCAGTTACAGGATCAGGATGCTCAGGAAAATATTTTACCTTGGTAGTATATTTATCAGTAAGGGAAAATCATCATCATCATCTTGAGTTTCCAACATGGAAATTAAATACTCAAATTGCAATTTAATTAGGGATGAGCTTTGTGTTCGAGTCGAACCCATGTTCGACTCGAACATCGGCTGTTCGCCGAATTGTGAACATTATGGGCCGTTCGTGCCAAATTCGAGTGGTGCGTCACGGCCCATAATTCACTGCGGCATCGCAGTGCATTGCTGGCTGAGGATTGGCCAAGCATGCACTCTGTCCCGCATGCTTTGGCCAATCACAGCGCAGAAAAAACGGAGAGCTGTAATTAGCCAAAGCCAGGGTGGCTTTGGCCAATTATGGCTCAGGGGGTTTAGTACACGCCCCACACTATCTAAGGCCGCCGGCTTGGTGGCCTTGTGTAGTGTGTTGGAGTTGTTTAATGAGAGATTACAGAGACAGACAGTGTCATTTATATTGAGTTCGATAGAGCAGGCAGGCGAGTCAGTTAGCTGCAGTTACAGTGTGTAGAGGATATATATGCATCCTAGGTGTTGTATATATATTTATACACTGTATTCAGTTTAGCTAGATTAGTTCCTGTTATTCTCTAAACTCTGACAGGCAGGCAGGTGATTGTGCTAGCTGCAGACAGTCAGTGTTTCACTTAGTGTACTGTGTGCTTTGCATAGCGTTCACCTAAAGCTTACCTGAATACAGGTTAGTGACTAATAGTGGGGTTCTCATAATTAAACCACAGGCAGAGAGCTGCAAGTATTTTCAGTTAGTGTACTGTTGGGCTCCCTCCAGTCATCTGCCCTTCATCTATCCATCAGCATACATGTGCTTCCACTGAGGAGACTTTAAATTTTAGAGTTAGGACTGCAGTACACAGGGAGCCTTGACGGGGCCTGCAGCTTATGCATGTATTTGCAAATGCGTGCAACTAAACCCCTGTTTTTAACGCACTGTTAGACAGGTGAATTCAGTTGGTTGCTGATTGGTTGGTAAGTTGAGCTTGGTTATTCTGTGTTTTTGTTGACATGCGTCCGCGCTTCCAATGCTCCTTGCTGTGAAGACCAGTCATAGGTAGGGGCAGTGACAGTTGTATAGAGAGAGATAGAGACATACATACATCCCAACTTTGTGCAGCTATATCTCACTGCAGGCCATTAGTATGTTTGGAAGGCAAACAAGGAGAGGCAGACAGTCACAAGGCAATAAAAGATGGCAAGCAGGCTCTGTGTCTAGAGGCAACAGTGCTGCTGGTCGTGGACATGGTGTATCCTCATCAGCACGTGGCCGTGGGACACGCTTGTCCTTTTCGGCAGCTGGCCATGTTGAGCCGCAACATGCCCAAGACTTGGAAGAGTGGATGACCAAGCCGTCCTCCTCCTCCTCATCCTCTCTCACCCAGGCTCAGGGTACTTTGTCTGGCAAAGCAGCTGCCAAAGCGGCCTCTTCCCTCGGCTCAATGGCATCAGTCACTCCTTCCCTAGCCCCACCATGTCCTCTTGAGGAGTCCCCCGAACTGTTTGAGCACAGTGTTGGGTACATGCTCCTGGAGGATGCCCAGCATTTTGAAGGCTCCGATGATGGAACCCAGCTGGAGGAAGGCAGTAACGTGAGCCCATAGAGGGGGTGCCCAACAAGGACAACTATCTGCCAGTCGTGTTCCCCCAGCTGCAGCATACTGCCAGATTTGCTCCAGTGATGAGGAGGGAGGGGATGATGAGGTCACTGACTCCACGTGGGTGCCTGATAGGAGAGAGGATGAGGATGGAGGATGGACGAGGAACATCTCCAATGAGGCAGGATGCCCTTCAGGGGCCAGCTTAAGGGCAGCACACCGACTGCATCACACAGCAGAGCTCCGCATGTGCAGGGCGCTGCTGTCTCTGCACGTTATTCCAAAAGTTCTTTGGTGTGGGCCTTTTTTCAGACGTGTGCAGCAGATCACACTGTTGCCATTTGCAACATATGTCTAAAGCGTATCTCGTGGGCAAATCATCAGCCGCTTGGGCACCACGTGCTTGACCAGACATATGTCGACCTGCCATGCAGTCCGTTGGCAAGCTTACCTAAGACCCACACCAAAGAACAAAGCGCACCTCTCCTTGCTCCTCATCAGCTGGGATCTCCAACCCCACTATACCTTCAGTCCTCTCTGCACGGAGAGCAATGAAGGTATAGAATTAGGTGTGTCACAGCCAAGTACTTGTGGACAATCTGCTATCGGTACACCGAAGTCTGATTGTACCAGGCAAATTTCCCTGCCCCAGCTGCTGCACCGCCAAAAGAAGTTCGCTCCCAGCCATCCACATGCCCAACGGTTGAATGCTAGCTTGGCTAAATTGCTAGCATTTCAACTGCTGCCTTTTCAGTTGGTAGACTCTGCCCCCTTTCTTGAGTTTGTGGAATGTGCGGTTCCTCAGTGGCAGGTTCCCAAACGCCACTTTTTCTCACGGAAGGCGATTCCGGCTCTCTACCGGCATGTGGAAGGCAATGTCTTGGCCTCGCTGGACAGGGCGGTCAGCGGTAAGGTGCATATTACCGCTGACTCATGGTCCAGCAGGCATGGACAGGGACGTTACCCATCTTTCACAGCACATTGGGTGACTCTGCTGGCAGCTGGGAAGGATGCAGGACAAGGTGCAGTAGTGTTAGAGGTTGTTCCGCCACCACGCCTCCAAAAATGTTACTACTGGTGATTCTGAATGTTACTACTGGTGATTCTGACACACCTCTCTCCTCCACCCCCTCCTCTTCTTCTTCTGCCATGGCCTCTACCTGTGCTTTGTCCTCGGAACCAGCGGTGCTCCGTAGGCGTTCAAGCGGTTACGCAAGTACGCAGGCAAAAAGATGCCATGCGGTGCTTGAGCTGGGGGACAGGAGCCACACAGGGGCAGAGATTCTGTCAGCTCTGCAGGGGTAGGCTCAGAGGTGGTTGACACCACGCCAGCTTATGCCAGGAAAGGTGGTTTAGGACAATGGCACCAACCTCCTCTCCGCCCTCCGACAGGGACAACTGACCCATGTGCCCTGTTTGGCTCACGTCCTTAACTTGGTGGTGCAGCAGTTCTTGGGCAGGTACCTGGGCTTACAGGAGGTCCTGAAGCAGGCCAGGAAACTGTGGGCATTTCCGCCGATCATATAATGCCAGTGCTCAGCTGGCTGACCTGCAAAAGGATTACAACCTGCCCAAGAACCGCCTAATCTGTGACATGCCCACCAGGTGGAACTCTAAGTTGGCCATGCTGCAGGGGCTGCACACGCAGCAGAGAGCCATCAATGAGTATCTGTTGCAATATGGCACCAGGACAGTGTCAGGGGAGCTTGGATTTTTTTCCCCACTCCAGTGGGCCATGATCAGGGATGCATGCACTGTCCTGGCACCATTTGAGGAGGCCACGAGGATGGTGAGCAGTGACAGTGCATGCATCAGTGACACTGTCCCTCTTGTCCACCTGTTGGAGCACACGCTGCATGGAATAATGGACAGGGCACTTGAGGCAGAACAGAGGCAGGAAGAGGAGGACTTCCTTACCTCTCAAGGCCCCCTTTATCCAGACAGTGTTCCTGCTAGCCCGGCTATCACACAGGGGGAGAAGGAGGATTATTGTGTCAGCATGGAGGTGGAGCCTAGCACTCAGCATCAGCAGCAGTCTTCAAGGGATCAATTACAGTTCCAAGACACCCATGGACTTGTACGTGGCTGGGAGGAGGTGGCTGCGGATCATGTCGTCCTCAGTGACCCAGAGGACTCCGCACCAAATGCCTCAGCAAACCTACGCTGCATGGCCTCCCTGATCCTGCAAAGCCCGCAGAAGGATCCTCATATTCGATCATGGAGAGGGATCATTACTGGCTGGCAAGCCCCCTTGATCCACGTTACAAGGGTAAGGTTGCAGACCTTATCTTGCCCTCGCAGAGGGAGCAGAGGATGAAGCATCTTCGGGAGGCCTTGCAGAAAGGTCTGTGCAACGCGTTCCCAGAGACTGGGAGGCTACAAATTCCTGGTCCTGGACAACGTGTTGCTGAGGCTCCGGTTAGTCAAAGAAGGAGCGGTGGAGAAGGTGGCCGTCTGACCGATGCGTTCAGACAATTTTTTAGTACGCAGCCCCAAGGTATGATCGCTTCCAGCAACCATCGCCAGCGTCTGGTTTACATGGTGCAGGAATACCTAGGGGCAAGATCAGACTTGGACACCTTTCCCACCAAAAATCCTCTGGGTTACTGGGTCTTGAGAATGGATCACTGGCCAGAGCTTGCACAGTATGCAATTGAGGTACTGGCCTGTCCTGCATCCAGCGTTCTTTTGGAACGCACATTCAGTGCTGCTGGAGGCTTTGTAACTGATCACAGGGTGCGCCTGTCCACCGACTCAGTCGACCGACTGACTGACCTTCATAAAAATGAATCAGTCTTGGATCATCACCAGTTACCAAGCACCTGATGCTGATGTAACCGAATATTTTTTTTTTTAAATGTCAGATCCCTTCAAGACTGCCTATGCTGATGCGGAGTGACTATCCTGTTATGCTGAGTGACTATCCTCTTCGTCCTCAATGATCATGCTGATAGCTTGAAAGCAAATTTTTGGTTCTGGGCACCGCCACCAGTGGCTAAGGCCCAATTTTTCAGCCCCTGTTTAACAGGGGCATGTATTTACAATTTTTGATGCAATGCTTTGCAGCAGGGCTCATTGCTCCGCTTCAACTACAGTATCTGTGAGGGGTTGCAGTGTTGTGGCACCAGTGCCTAAGGCACAATTTTTATGCCCCTGTTCAACAGAGGCATGTACCGTATTTTTCGGACCATAAGACGCACTTTTTCCCCCAAAAAATATGGGGGAAAATGTCTCTGCGTCTTATGGAGCGAATGTGCATCACCGCCCCCCGCCGCCGCTGTAAACGCCCCCCGCCACTGCCAGCATCGCCCCCCGCTCAGTGCTGTGTTTTATACTAGGCATGAGAAAAAGCCAAGCCCCCCACCCGTCTTCCCGTGGCCGCCTCCCGCACAAATGCAGCGGCGCTTGCAGGGGCGGACTGACCTGTGCTGTGTTTCACACACTGAACGCTGCAAGCCCAGCTTAGCGATGGGCGACGAGCGCCCTGTGATTGGCCGAATGGGGTCATGTGCGGGCGGCAGACATGGGTGAGTCCCGCCTGGCGTGTGTCTCCTAAGGTCTCCCTCTGATCGCTCTATCAGCCCACCCCACTGTCAGTCAGCCCACCTCTGTCAGCCCCCCTCCCCCTCTGTCATTCAGCCCACCTCTCTCTATCAGCCCCCCCTGTCAGTCAGATCACCTCTCTCTATCAGCCCCCTCCACTCTGTCAGCGGCCCCTTCCCCTTTCTATCAGCCCCCCTTCTCTGTCAGCGGCCCCTCCCCCTTTCTATCAGCCCCCCTTCTCTGTCAGTGGCCCCTCCCTCTCTGTCAGCGCCCCCTCCCTCTGTCAGCGGCCCCTCCCCCTTTCTATCAGTCCCCCTTATCTGTCAGCGCCCCCTCCCTCTCTGTCAGCGCCCCCTCCCTCTCTGTCAGTCAGCCCCCCTCCCTGTCGGCACCCCCTCCCCCTCTGTCAGCCAGCCCACTTCTCTGTCAGCCAGCCCACTTCTCTGTCAGCCAGCCCACTTCTCTGTCAGCCAGCCCACCTCTGTCAGCCAGCCCACCTCTCTGAGCCTACCCCTCTCTGTCAGCCACAGCAGGGTGCATTGTGCCAGCCACCCACTCACTGACTCACAGTAGGGAGCCAGGCCAGCCACCCGCAGCAGGGTACACCGTGCCACCCACCTGACTCACAGCATGGAGCCAGGCCAGCCAGCCACCCACAGCAGGGTGCACCATGCCAGCCACCCACTGACCCGCAGCAGGGTGCCAACCAGCCACCTACAGTGACATACCCACAGCAGGGCCAGGGTGCCAGCTAGCCACCCAGGGTGACCCACCCACACCAGGAAACCAGCCAGACACACACAGGAGCCAGCCAGCCAGCCAGCCATGGTGACCCAACCACAGCAGGGAGCCAGCCAGCCACCATGACCCATCCACAGCAGAGCCAGGGTGCCAGCGAGTCACAGGAGCCAGCCACAGAGGACGCGGGAGCCAGCCAGCCACAGCTACAGTACCCATAGTTAAGGTAAGAGGAGCGCTACACAGTGCCAAATTTTATTTCTACTTTGTGAGAGGTTGGGGCAGGGGTGAGAGTTGTGGTACAAGGAGGGGGTCCTGTGAGGACCAGAGTGAATGAATGTATTCACTGTACACTCTGTTAGGAAGAGGCCCCCCTCCAGGTCCCATTATACTCCCTTTCAGTCTCTAATGGGGCCTGGATGGGACTCTAACAGACTCTCTAATAGACACTGAAAGGGCCATTGTTAAAGAGACCCCCCCCCAGGTCCCATTAGACTTCTTTTGAAGTCTCTAATGGGTCCTGGAGGGGGGTCTCTCTCTAACAGAGACTTTCTAACAGACACTGTTAGAGAGACCCCCCCCCCAGGTCCCATTAGACTCTGTTGTAATCTGCACTGATAGGGCTGCACTGATGGGGCTGCACGGGCAGGGCGAATCTTAAACAGGAGGGGGGGTGGCCTTGACAGGAAGGGATGGCTCATATTTAAATTAGGGGGTGCAAGAGTTTAGTCGGGCCTAGGGCAGCACAAAACCTAAATACACCATTGCTCCCGCTGCCACATTAGTACCGGAAGTTAGTACCGGAAGAGAGCAGGGGAAAGACATCCCAAGCCCTCACGAGCACTGGGCGATCTCCCGACATGTCCTGACACTTGCAGAGAAGACAAAGCAGACAAAGCAGCCCAAGCGATGGCACAGGTCACATCCCAAGCCCTCACGAGCACTGGGCGATCTCCCGACATGTCCTGACACTTGCAGAGAAGACAAAGCAGACAAAGCAGCCCAAGCGATGGCACAGGTCGGGCTGCATTTCTTTGGCAATGGTCAGGCTGCATTTCATAGGCACTGGTAAATATTTTAGTACACCATTTGGTTAAGAATATTTTTTTTTCTTGGTTTTCCTCCTCTAAAACCTAGGTGCGTCTTATGGTCAGGTGCGTCTTATAGAGCGAAAAATACGGTAATTACAATTCTTGATCTAATATTTCACAGCTGGGCCCATTCCTGCCCCCACCAAGAGTAACTGTGAGGACTTAGTGTTGTGGAACCAGCACCACCACCACTACCAAAGGCCCAATTTTTCTTACCACTGTTCGACAATGGCATGCAATTACAATTCTTGATATAATAGTTCACAGCAGGGCGTTCCAGCACCCACCAAGAGTAACTGTGAGGGCTTACAGTGTTGTGGCAACACCTAAGGTAGGGTGACCTGACATCCCCGGTTTCAGGGGACAGTCCCCAGATTGAGAACACTGTCCCCGGACCAAGTCTGTCCCCGGTTTTGTCCCCAGATTGGATTTGAACAGGGGCTGGGGCAATTTCAAAGACAGTCAGTGCAGAAAAAAAAAAATATTCTGAATTACACCCCCCCGCTCCGTCGCTCCTACTAGCTTAGGGGGGGGGGGTGTTTTTTCCATTATCTGTGCCCCTTTCTGATGATCATGTGCTGGTCGGAGCGGAGGGAATATTTCTTCAGTTTCGGGTGCATGCCCATCCAGCTCCGCTCGCATGTTCTTCTGCCTTGGCTCAAGTCCCGGCCAGCCGCCTGCCTGCTTATCTCCTTGCCTTCCCTGGCAGAGTGATCTTCCTCCACTCCCCACCCAGTAGTAGCCGGGGCCCGGAGAGTAAGGCCCCATGCACACAGGGCGTTTTTACAGCTGCGTTTTTTACAGCTTAAAAACGCCTGTCCATGTTTTTTAAACCTTTTTTGACCGTTTTCGCTGCGTTTTGTTCGCGTTTATGCGCGTTTAATAGCGTCGGGTGTTTTTGCAGCTCAAACCTGGAGCTCCAGAACGCACTGGAATTGTTTTTTTTTTTGCAGCTGGAAAACGCCTATGCTACTTGGAGCTCATAAAAGCTCTATGTGTGCATGACACAATAGAATAACATGGATGGGCGTTTTGCAGCTGTAAAAAAAAACGTCTAACGCTGCTGTTAGCAGCTGCAAATATGCCCTGTGTGCATGGGGCCTTAGACTTGACAGGCTGTGAGGTGGGCGGCGACGGGCAGAGAGTCGCTGATTGCCGCCATTACTAGTAAAAAAAAAAAAAATATGTCCCCGGATTTCATTTTAAAAATCTGGTCACCTTAACCTAAGGGCCAAATTTATACAGAGTATATACGGCAGGCCCCTACTTTCAAACATCCAACTTACAAACGGAAGGAAACAGGAAGTGAGAGGAAATCTACCCCTAGGAAGGGAAATTCTCTCCTGTAAGAGTTCATATGGGAAAAAGGTGTCTCCTCTTATCACCAATCCTTGTTTCAATAAAAAAACCACATTTTCAAAAAACATTTGTCATTGGGACTGAAAGTGAGGTGAAATGTTCTGAACAGGGGCACAGACAGCAAAACAAAATGTTACAGGGTGATAACCCTTCCCTATTTTTTCCAAAAAGCTTAAAAATAGATTTTTTGGCTGGAGCTATACTTAAAAAAATGTACCTGTTCCAAATTACAAACAGATTCTACTTAAGAACAAACCTACAGTCCCTGTCTTGTTTGCACCGCCTGTATACTGCTGTTCAGAGTATATAGGGCCTTTTTTTTAATTTGGGTGCGGGGTTCCCCTTAATATCCATACAAGACCCAAAGGGCTGGTAGTGGGCTGGGGGGGGGGGGTGATGGGGTAGCTATGCCATTTTTCTCAATGATTTTCATCCATATTGCCGGGACCAGACATTACATTAAAGCCGCAAGCAGTTTTAAATGACTTTTTTTCCCCCTAAGGCCCCTTTCACACTGAGGCGTTGAAAAAACGCTCAAAAATTATAGGATTTTGTACCTCTATTTTACCGCGATTTTACCGCGTTTTTACCGCGATCGTACCGCGTTCGCGCTAAAATTAGCGCGAACGCGGTAAAAACGCGGTAAAACCGCATAGGCGTTAGCGCTATTTTTTAACATAACGCTTATGCGTTTTTACCGCGAATCCCATTCATTTCAATGGGGATAGGCGTTTTTACAGCGCTATTTTATGCGCCCTAAAGTTGCTCTAAAAAAGCTGTTTGCAGGATTTTTTTCAACGCCCAGCCAGCAAAACGCCTCAATGTGAAAGCCCTCAGAGATTTCACATTGAGAATGCTGGGGCAGGATTATTTCAGGCGTTATTACAGCGCTATTTTTACCGCGAAAACGCGGTAAAAACGCCTCAGTGTGAAAGGGGCCTTAGAAATGTCATTTTGTGCAGGGACAGTTCTAAAAACACGGGAAACATGTGCCACTTCACAGGCATACTTTAGACACCCTCCCGGTACGATATTTAAAAGGAATATTTCACTTTTTTTTCACTTTATGCATCATTAAAATCACTGCTCCCGAAAAAACTGCAGTTTTTAAAACTTCTTTTTGCATTGATACATGTCCCCTGGGGCAGGACCCGGGTCCCCAAACCCTTTTTAGGACAATAACTAGCATATTAGCCGTTATAATTAGCACTTTTGATTTCGAACGTTCGCGTCCATTGTATTTAATAGGGTTCTAAAGTGCACGCAAACTTTCGGTCCGTTCGCAGGTTCTGGTGCAAACCGAACCGGGGTGTGTTCGGCTCATCCCTATTTTTAATACAATATTTTCATTAAAATAAAATATAATCGCAACAGTCAACATCTAAAGAAGCACACAGCATTTTGTACTTTGTAATACATACAGTAAGCGTCGTAAGTCAGTTAACTGAAAGCGTAATTCTACCCACCAATGGTAGAGTGACACAACAATCGCTTTTGTCACACAACTGGGTGGGCTCGGGGCACAGAGCACTGCCCACCCTTTTTTGAAGCCCATTAGAGCCTCCAGCTCTAATCATGTGCTTCAGAAAAAAAAAAAAAAACACCCACAGTATTTTTAAGGTGTCTACATTTTAGCCATTATTTGTTTTATAGTCATTGTTTATATAGTGGTATTTACACTATGTATATTATGGGGCTGTCAAAGCCGGATTTCACTTCCCCCCCATTGTAAAAGTGGGCTTAGGATGATGTATCCCCTCCGGATGTGGCCGAATATCGGAGATTGGAGCTGTGGGTTCTCCACTTCTGGGATGTGATATAGTGTAGCGGCTCAGACAGACACCAGAGTGAGGCGTGTAGTACGAGCAGGCTGGGCTCTGAATAACATCAGAGCGAGGCATATAGCTAGAGCAGTGAGCCGCATGAGGTGGGAAGTGAGAACGGGGCTCGAGCAGATACAAGGAGTTTTTTACAGCGATGACAGGGGAAGATGCCCACGCCCCGGAAGAAGACCTTTTGGTTTGTAAGAGAGCTAACGATTGTTACCATGTCCATTGGCAATTCATTATATTGATCATATTGTGTTAGCATGTAATGCATTACTTTTTAATAAAGCCCAATCGTAAAGGTTTTACACTATTTGGACAAGAGGAAGAGGAATGTCGGTTTACCCACTGGCTGCTTAGAGTGATCTCCTTCATCTTCCGTATGCTGGATACTGATCATTGATGGAGTATATAAAGATACATGAGCCTCTCTTGAGCCCCCGTAATAGGTGGTCAACGCTCTCTGGTAAGAGCACATCCATTTATTGGTGGTGGAGTATTTACAAGGTGGAGGAACTTGTCGGTGATCATGGCATTCAAGACACTTGCACACGTGTATATTGTTTATGGAACCATTATAATAGTGTCACGACAGTGACACCTGGACTCACTGAACTATAATTGATTCAAGTGCAACACATTTTTTATATACACAGAGTTTAATCTGATTTATCCCACTTTCCCCTTCGTCTTGGCAAAATGCCTCCAGGTCATGCAAAATCTATGGTCACCTTGCATGAATCGCATTTTTGAGATCTCACCAGAGTAGCTTGATGATATTAAGGTCAGGAGATGGCCACTCCAGAATCTTCACCGGTTTCTGCTGGAACCACTGGAGGGTCAACCTGGCCTTGTGCTTAGGGTCATTGTCATCATTCTGGAAAGTCCAAGAGCATCCCATGCCCAGCTTTCATGCAGAAGAATGCAAATTGTCTGCCAGTATTTTCTGTTAACATGCTGCATTCATCTTGCCATCAATTTTCACAAGATTCCCTGTGCCTTTATAGCTCCCACACCCCCAAAACATCAATGAGCCACCACCATGCTTCACAGTAGGTGATTGTATTCTTGTCACTATTGGCCTTGTTGACCCCTCTCTAAACATAGTGCTTATGGTTGTGACCATAAAGCTCTATTTTGGTCTCGCCACTCCAGATTAGTGTGCCAGAAGCTGTGGAGGCGCGCCATGGTGTTTTCGGGCATATTGTAACCAGGCTTTTTTTGTGGCACTGGCACAGTCTATTTCCAGAGCAGCCTGTATTTCTCCTGCCGTTAGCTGTGGGTTTTTCTTTTCATCCCAAGCAATTCTTCTGGCAGTTGTGGCTACAATCTGACCTTGGCTTGGTATCAAGAGATCCCCAAATTCTGCACTTCTTCATAAGTGATTGAACACTACTGACTGGCATATTCAAGGCTTTTGATATCTTTTTATATCCTATTCTATCTTTATAAAGTTCCATTACCTTGTTACGCAGGTCTTTTTCATTTCCCATGGCTCAGTATCTAGCCTGCACAGTGCATCCACAAACTCATTGACTTAATACACAGACACTAATTGCAATTTAAAAAGCCACAGATGTGGGTCATTAACTTTTAATCGCCATTTTAACCTGTGTGTGTGTGTGTCACCTTGTGTGTCTGAACCAAGGTCAAACATTCCAGGGTAAGTAAACTTTTTATAATGGCTAATTGGGTGATTTCTGTTATGATTTAAAAAAGGAATCAAAACAATTATGTGATAATAAAAATGGCTTCATATGAGCACTATCCTTAAAATAGAACTATAAGCAAAACTTTTTTTTTTACCATTTTAGATTTTTCGCCATCTGTGTCACATTGCAGAGATTTCCCTTCACTTCCTGTCCCATAGCCAAACAGTAAATCCCTGCAAATTAAGGGGATTCCTTCGGGACCCCCAGGTCACCAGAACTAGTGACCCAATTGGAAGATTTACCCTCTATTACTTTTCTGGGGACAACCCAAAATTTGGGATTTTCTTTTACTTTCAATGATAATGGTAAATAGGACAATTAGAGAGGGTGAATCTCCCGAACGGGGACACAGACAGCAATAAAAATAGATGAGCGTTCCAATTCCTCTCCAGCCCATCCAAAACGAAAAAAAAAAAAAAAGTGACCAGTTACACTTACCGGTAACGGTGTTTCTGGGAAGTCTTCCAGGACGGCACAATGAGAGATGACTGGCTCCACCTGACAGGAAACACAATCAATTCAAAGAGGTTAAAGCACCCGCCCCTCCCCGTGCTCCTCAGTTATGAAAAAGTACAGACCCACACCAGTGCACGAGAGAGAAAACACACACCCAAATAACTCTATACAAACCAATGTATCAACCAAAGCGGTGGGAAGTAGGCCTGCCGTCCTGGAAGACTTCCCAGAAACACCGTTACCGGTAAGTGTAACTGGTCACTTTCTCAAGTCGTCTTCCAGGACGGCACAATGAGAGAGAAGCAAGTAGCTTCAGGCCTACCTTAGGGTGGGACGACTGCTTGCAGGACCTTTCTACCAAAGGACAGGTCCTGAGGTGACAGCAACTCCACTCTGTAATGCCTTAGGAATGTATTCTGGCTTGACCAAGTCGCAGCTTTACAGATCTGTTCCACCGAAGCTCCGGCTCTTTCTGCCCAGGAGGTTGCCAAAGAGCGAGTAGAATGAGCTTTAACTTTCGGGGCTGTCTTACCAGCCTGGTCATAAGCTATGGAGATTGTCTGTCTGATCCATCTAGATATGGATGTTCTAGATGCCTGTTGGCCCTTTTTCTGTCCAAAAAAAATAATTAGTAAATGGCTGGATTTCCTAAATTCACCCACTCTATCCAGATAAGCTAGCAGACACCGTCTGACATCCAGACAATGAAAGGAGGCCTCTCTTTCATTTTGTGGATTTGAACAAAAGGAAGGAAGAATAATTTCTTGTGCTCTATGAAACTTTGACACTACCTTAGGGAGGTACAGGGGGTCCTGCCTAAGAATAACTCTGTCCTCGAATAAACTAAAGAAAGGCTCTTTAATCGTCAGAGCCTGCATGTCGCCTATTCTTCTGGCTGTAGTAATTGCCAGAAGAAAAGCAAACTTAAATGTCAGTAATTTAACTGAAATATCTTCTAGTGGCTCAAACGGAGCCTTAGTTAATTGTTCCAAAACTAACGTAAGGTCCCAGGGCGGGACTCTAGAGATCCGCACCGGGGACAATCTATCCCTGGCCATTAGAAATCTTTTAACTAGAGGGTCCAGTGATAACTTTTTGTCCAAAAAATACGATAAGGCTGCTACCTGTACTCTTAGAGTCTTGGTAGCGAGACCTAAGTCGGCGCCATCCTGGAGAAAGTCCAGGATGACCGAGGTTTCTTGCTGGGATACCTTTCTCACTAGACACCAGTGAGAGAAGACTCCCCACACCTTCCTGTAGATACGTCTGGTGACTTATTTTCTACTTGAGAGGAGAGTGTTAATCACTCTCTCGGAACATCCCCTCTCCCGCAGGTTCTGCCTCTCAAGCACCAGGCCGTCAGCTTGAAGAAGCTGGGATCTGGGTGAAAGACTGGTCCCTGCCGAAGAAGGTCCACCCGAACTGGTAGATGGAGGGGAGGTGCTACGGACCAGTTCTGTAGAGCGGGAAACCAGGCTCTCTTGGGCCACCAAGGAGCAATTAGAATGAGTCTGGTCTCTGAGAGACCTAGTTTTTGTAGGACTCTTGGAATGAGACTCAGAGGGGGAAAAGCATAAGCCAGGTGAAAACTCCATACCTGAGCCAGTGCATCCACCCCCCCTGAGCCCCACTCCCGGGACAGGGAAAATAATCTTCTTACTCTCCTGTTCTCCTTGCGGGCAAAGAGGTCTATTTCTGGCCTTCCAAAATGTTGGCACACCAGGTTGAACACCTCTGGGTTCAGCTCCCATTCCCCCTGGAGAATCCGATGACGGCTTAGATAGTCCGCCTCTATGTTGTACCTTCCCTTTATGTGTACTGCCGTAATAGAGGCAATCCGAAGCTCTGCCCAGCCCAGAATCCCTAGAGACAAGGTCAGCAGGGAGGGAGACCTGGTCCCCCCCCTGATGATTTATGAAGGCCACCGTGGTCGCATTGTCGGAGAGGATCTGGACCTCCCGGTCTCGGATCCTTTCCTCGAACGCTTTTAGGGCCTCCCCGACTGCCAATAATTCCCGGAAGTTTGAGGAGGCGTGTCTCTGATCCTGATTCCAGGAACCCTGGGCTCGGAGTTCGCCTAAGTGGGCCCCCCAACCCCAGGAGCTTGCGTCCGTCGTTATCCTGAGGGGGTCTGTCTGAGTCCATAGATGACCCACCTGCAACTTCTGAGGAAGAAGCCACCAGCTCAGAGAGTCCTTTACTACCTCTGGGATGGAGATTCTGTGGTCTAATGTTCCTCTTGTTCCGTCCCAGGAGGATAAGAGGAATTGTTGGAGGGGTCTGGAGTGGAGCTGAGCCCACGGAACCGCAGGTATACAAGAGGTCATTAGACCCAGTACCCTCATGATGCCTCTGAAAGAGGACTCCCTTACCTCCAACAGAGACCTGACCGCTGTCATGAGGCCCTGGACCTTCTCCTGGGGTAAACAAAGCTTCCTTTGTAAGGAGTCTATCAGGAAACCCAGGTAAATCTTTCTTTGGTCCGGGATCATCGAGGACTTATCTCAGTTGATGATCCAACCCAGGGATTCCAAGGTACTCACAACCTTGGCCAGGTCTGCGAGGAGGAGATCTCGACTCTGGTTGTAAAGTAAAAGGTCGTCGAGATAAGGGACTATCGTTATACCCTCTAGGTGTAGGAAGGCAACCACCTCTGCTACGATTTTTGTAAATACCCTTGGGCTGGAAGCCAGTCCAAAGGGGAGGGCAGCAAACTGCCAGTGTTGAATCCCCTGAGGAGACCCGATTGCGAATCTGAGGAAGGCTTGATGTCCTGGAAAGATCGGGACGTGAAGGTAGGCGTCCTTTAAGTCGATCGTTACCATGTATACCTCCTTCAGAAGGAGTCTTCTGAGGGTGTATATGCTTTCCATGCGAAATTTCTTGTGACGCAAGGAGGTATTCAGGGGTCTCAGGTTTATTATCAACCGGTACTTGCCTGACGGCTTTGGGACAATGAAGATGTGGGAGTAGACCCCCAGTCTGCGTTGTCCCGCAGGTACCGGGACTACAACTCCCTGTTCTGCTAGTTCTGAAATGTTTTGCAGAAGACCTGCTGCCTTGAGGGGGTCCCTGGGGAGATGCGTTACTAGGAACTTTGAGGGGGGGGGATGAAGAAACTCCAGCCTGTAGCCCTCTTTTATAATGTTGAGAATATGAGGGCTCTGGGTAATACTCTCCCACCTGGAAAGGAATTGGGAAAGTCTTCCCCCTACCCTTACGTCACTTAAAAAGTCTTTTTCATTTGATTTTTGGTTGGAAAAGAGGATACCTCCTTTTTGCTTATCCTTTCCAACGCCCCACTTCCTATTACCGGCAGGCTTCTTGCTCGAGAAACGATTTCTACCCTGGGGGCCTCGAAAAAATCTTTTTTGGTCCCTTTTAGGTTTAGTGGGGAACTTTTTGCCCTTTTCGGTAGATCTTGATAGGGCTTGGTCCAGCCCTGTACCAAAAAGGAGTGAGCCCTCAAATGGGAGTCCACATAAGCGGGTCTTGGATGCGTTATCCCCATCCCATGTTTTGACCCATACGGCTCTGCGAGCCGAGTTTACGAGGGCACCCGTTTTTGCGGTGGTTCGCACGGTCTCAACTGCAGCATCTGCTAGGTATGCCACTGCGCTACCTATTACCTGTAGAGAGTCTAGGACTTCCCTGGACTTGGACACACGGGAAACATGTTCTATTAGTTTGGTTATCCAAGTATCCGCGTTCCTAGCTATACAAGCTGAAGCCAGCGCGGGGCTCATTGCTGCCGCATTGGCTTCCCAGGCTCTACGCAAGGTCGTCTCAGTACGGCGATCCATAGGATCCTTGATATTACCTGCGTCCTCAAAGGAGAGGTCGGATTGCTTTGACACCTGTGCCAAAGAGGCGTCCAATCTGGGAATCTTAAAGAGTTTCTCCTCATCCTCCCCCTTAAAAGGGCACCTACGCTTCCAAGTTTTATATTTCAGAAGCTTCCTCTCAGGTTCCTTCCACTCTCTAAGAATCACATCATGGAGAGCCTGGTGAACCGGGATGGTTCTGGGTTGGGCCCTTACCAAGCCTCGGTACAATCTATCCTGTGCGGATACCTGTTCCGTCGGCTCCTGAATTTCTTCAGAGGTGTAGATTGCACCAAGGAGGCCTTCCATGTCGTCAGCTGAGAAGATGTGTCTTCCTGACCTAGAGCCTTCTTCCTCCTCCTCAGCCTGACTATCTATCAGGCCCTCATCGGATAGTCCCTGATCAGGGATCTCCGAATCCTCTTCTGCCTCTGAGTCCTGAGACAGGAGGGATCTCAGGGATTCTGGGTGTCCTCTCCCCCTGGTTGAGGAGAAAAACTCCTGTGAGGAAGGGCCCTCCCTGCTTGTCTGGGGCTCTGGTTCCTTAGCTTTAAGGGGAGGCTTGAAAATCCTTAAGGGTGGCAAGCATCTGGGTTTGGACAGAGAGAAAGTCTCTCATCACCTGAGATGTTTCCTTCCCAGCCAGCTTCTGGATACATTTGAAGCAGAAGGGCTTGGAATGGGTTGAGGGTAATTTCTCGTTACAGTAACCGCATCTTTTGGAGCGGGCAGGGGTTCTAGAGGAACGACTGGCAACCCCCTGGGCAGTGACGTCCTCTCCTGCAATGTAAGGGTACACAGGAATACATTAACAACCAAAAAGAACCCTGTGACAGGCAAGGGGAAAGAGTCGGGGTACCATCCCCCATCATGACCCCTGCTGGCTGGGTTGACTCACCCCCTGTGGTCTCCTCTGTAGCCGCGGCTGTAGTCGGCCTCTCCTCATGCTCCATGTAGGTGAGATGCTCTGCTCCCGATCGCAGTTCCACTGGAGGAGAAAAAAGGGCGCCTCCTTCCTGGCGTCCCTCCGTTTTTGAATGCGGTAACAGACGCCGGCCGCCGCCATTTTGCCGGAGACCGGAACCGGAAATGACGCGGCACGCAATGGCGTCATCCTTGACGCTAGAGGACGAATGTCCTAGACGCCGAGAAAATGGCGCCGCAATGCTATGCACCTGCATAGAGCGGCGCCCTAAGCAAACGGACCGCGCGAGCGGACGGAGGAACCTGCCAGCCCCCCCCCCCTCCAGGATGGACACCCAAACAGGTAGGAGGGAGGAAGGAGGATATCTGGCCCCTGAAGTCCCGGGTACAGCCCCGCACCTAGGGAGCTTCAGTGCTCAGGGAGGCTCTTCAACTGCCCTCCCTGAGAAGGAATGGGATACCCCCCAGGACGGACAAATAGAGTCCTGCTAGGCCCAGAGGCTTCCCAGGCATGCGGCTCAGCTCCCGGGGGGGGGGGGGGGACTTCCAGCCCCAGGCCTTCAGTCTGTGGAAAAAAAAAATAAACGGTTTCGCTGTGGGGAAACACAATCAAGAACTGAGGAGCACGGGGAGGGGCGGGTGCTTTAACCTCTTTGAATTGATTGTGTTTCCTGTCAGGTGGAGCCAGTCATCTCTCATTGTGCCGTCCTGGAAGACGACTTGAGAAAAAAAGTTTTGACTTTAGTTCTACTTCAAGAAAAAAAGACAGGTTTTTTTTTTTTTTTTTTTTTTTTTTTTGTCACGATCAGTCTTATTTTTAATATCAATGCCAAAATTTCACAATTTCTTCCATGGTATGCAAACATTTTAGTGCAACTGTACATGTGAAGGAATAGTTGAAACTGAAACAGAATATATGGACAACATTTAAATTAGGCAACACTGCAAACTGTTTCAGGGGTTGTGAAATGGTGTCTCTTTTGGGTCCAATTTCGGGGGAACTCTTGAGGCAAAAAAATGAAAAGAGCCATCTTATTAAACTGTAGGTATAAAATCTCTCTTCAAGTAAGAAAGAATGGTCATATAGCCCTTGAGCATTGTTTGCAACTGTGACAGACTCACCCGGGACAGAGGTTTTTGGAGGGGACTGAATGCTAGCCGACTATGGGCACTGGCAAAAGGACATTATTAAGGAGGCCATGATGGCCTCTGCCCTGTTGCCAGTGTGGGACTCCTAGCAGATGTATGTGAAAGGAATGCTGATTAATGAGATCTGGAAAGCCCTGGTCTCCTGTTGTCTACTAGTGTGGCTTCACCCATTGTTGTGCTAAATAACCCTGATATTGTATGAAGGAGTTCTGTGTTGATATTTATGATAATGTGTATTGTATAGTCGGTGAGTGAGGAGACGGCGAGTCTGCCCTCAAAGGTCATATCTCTGAGTCACCTAGTATGGGTAAAAGATTAGATAACTAGCTCATGTTAGTTAGGTTTCTGGTTACAGGTGTATTGTTAGAGTAATATGAGCAGGGGGGGGGCCTCCTCTTCAACTGTATATAAGACTGTATCTTTGTTCTAGTTAATAGTTCTTGTTCAGCAACCAAATGAGTATTGTCTTGTTTTGTTGTCAGGGCTTGGAATATCCGCCATCTATATTCAGACTGGGAGAAAGCGGTATAGGACGAAAGCACTCAAGCGGACTGTGGGACGTTTCGTTACAGCAACAGTCTCAAATATCTGGGCATTTTAAATTATATGGCAATACTGAAAACGATTCTTATTAAAGAGGAACTGCAGTCTGCCAACATAATTTGTAATAAAAACATCTTTGCCATTCTGAAGCTTCCCTCCAACCACTTTGCATATTATTTTATATATACTGTGATTCTGTACTTGCCAAATATGCTGCAGAAATCTCCCTCCACTGAGCCGGGCTACAACCATTTTAACTGTGGGCAGCAGAAGCTGCTGCCTGTTCACTTCCTGGACTTAGACATACCTCCAGCTCTGGATTGGCCCTCATAACTTATCCCCCCTCCCTGCCTGGCAAACTCTCACAAGAGTGAGAGTGAGAGAGATATGCATGCCGTCATATGCCTAGGCTTTTTACCAGACAAGAAACAGGAAGTGGGCTGTATAAAAAAGGTATTTACTGGCAGAATTAAAAAAATGTTTTACGATCCAAAGTTAAAAACAACAAGGGCAGAATATTTAATAGATGGAAAGTTGAAAAAAATGACTTAAAGTGGTTGTAAACCCCGGTACACTTTTCCTAATTTTCACATATTGTGGTGCTAAAGGTTAATCCAATGCTGCTGCAATATAGTATTTAGTAAATCGAGGCCTGCAAATACTCGCAAATACCTTTTTTGTAGCCTGTCTTCTCTGTGCATTTCCGGGTATCTAAATCCCCATTGCTACTCCTGTTCTTTGAAGCAACTTCTGACGTCACTTCCGCCCTTACTAGGTCCCTGTAAGAAATCTCGCCGTAGCGTCGTAACCAAGCCTCGATCTGGATAGCGGTTACCGCGGCAACCACTATACTAGTAACAAGCTTCTGTTTACACACCCCTTTTGTGACGTATTCTACAAGGAAGTGTTGGTGGTTTTAATAGTGCGAGACTTCTCCTCTGTGCCTGACAGAGGGGAAGTTCTCGCATACTAATTGCCGGATATCTAGTGAATGAAAATCGGCAATCATTACTTGCCGGTTTTCACGCCCTAATCTGCGCATGCGCCGTGACGTCATTAGAAAATAAAAATTTAATTTTCACAGAAAGTAAAGCGGTGAGTACAGTGACACAGGCAGCGATCAGCTGCCTGTGTTATGGGCAATATATTTAGCCAATGTATTGAGAGAGGGTTTACAACCACTTTAAGGTCCGCTTTAAAGCCCCGTACACACGGTCGGACTTTTGCCCAACAAACTTCGTTTTAAGCAAGTTGGACCAACAATCCGACCGTGTGTACGCTCCATCGGACAAACTTTTTTTCGTTTGGTTTTGTTTTCATCGGACAAAAGTTGGGTCTGCAAACGGACAAACTTTTGCCCAACAAAAGTCCGATGGAGCAAAGTCCTACCGTGTGTACAGAAAACCATAGGACTTTTGTCCGATGGACAAAACAACTAATGTTAAAATCAACCAACAATAGCAGAAGTTGACCAAAGGGTGGCGGTAAAGAGCAGAAAAAAACCAGAAAAACCACGTGATGTTGCAAAAAGTTTTGGGAAAGTTTGCAGAAAAGTCCTGTGGTGTGTATGCTATGGGTGTGCCCAGCCAACTCTGTTCGGACAAAAATTCACGGAAAAGTCTGATGGAAGTCCGACCGTGTGTACGAGGCTTAAGAAAGATTTTCCAACATGCTGAAAAATCTTTTGTGACTGTTTTAGTTGATGATTTTCAATTGCTTTGAAGAGAACAGAATCAAGCTTTTCTCCATAGATAGGCTATATTCTCCCATCTGTCGGCTCAATTTGGAAGCAGATTACAGGACATATCTGCAGTGCCATTTGAGGATAGGCAGATGTCCCACTATCATAGTTCTCGTAACATCAACATCAGTTGTAACAAATTATCTGCAAGTTGTCACAATGACTGCAGAGACGGCAAACTCAGAATCTGTCCTATCACATGCATGTTTCTCAGAACTCCAGTGATCAGAGGTAAGAAAATGTTTCTCTTCTCTTCTCTCTAACTGGCTTACAGAACAGCAGTTACAAAATAATACCTTAAAGCCCAACTCAAGTCTCTGTATTAGCCCTGGTTCACACTGGTGCGATTTGACATGTCAAATCGGCGAAATTTGCCGCAAATTGCGGGCAATGGCACCGTCCTAATCGGTGCAACGCCGCATCTGCGGCGCTGCACCGATTACAAAAAGTCGTTTCTGTACTACTTTTTGCGATTTCAGCCGCGATTTACATTGACATCTGTGTCAGATGTCTCTGTAATCAAGCTGAAATCGGGACTGACAGGCAGGAGTGAAATTGTGCGAGTTCAGCTGAACTCGCACGGCTTCACTCCCGCAGCCCCAGTGTGAACCTGGGCTTAATAATAGTAATAAATTGGAGCATAGATTGGAGCAGTGTACAGGGGAAAGGTTGGACTGTTGGAGACCGAGGCTGCTAATTGTTTGTTGAAGAAGTAGGGGACTCCAAGTATTTTACCCCATGTTGCAGCATTTCGTATGTAAAAATCAGAAAGAGCATTTTACCACTGCATATGCTGCCTGACAGTAATTAGACATGATATAATAGGGCAGGCCATAGACAGTACAAATTGGCCAGGCCATAGACAGTACAAATTGGCCAGGCCATAGACAGTACAAATTGGCCCTACTCATGAAAAAAAAAATGTAAGCCTATCCTTAAAGCCCAAGTCTGGGCAAAAACTAAAGTTTTCCATAGGTTTTTTTTTGCCCTATATAGTGAAGAAAGATATACTCGCCTAAGGCCAGCCACACATGGTGCAAATTTCACACAATTCCCCCATAAACACTGCCAATGCTGACAGGGGAATCCCTCTTGCTGAGCCATTGTCCGCAACTGGCGAGGGCAGGGGAAGCCATCCCCACTGGAGGAAGACAGTGATTGCTGCTACGATAATCACAAGGGAATCCGGCAAGCTGGTTATACCCAAGTTGATGAAGCGATCAACATGGTACGTTCAGCCCGCCTGCACACAGTTTTATTCAAACTGATTTGAACGGTCTATGTCCAGCCAAGTTTGCAATAGTAGCAACCATTTCCTGGGGAAACAGATCAATTGGATAGGTCCAAAAACCTTCTATGATCTACGATCAGAATATTTCATCCAAGATCAGGCTGGAAATGTCTGTCACTTGACCCTCCTCTCCATTTCTTAAAGCGGAAGTTCCGCGGTCCCTCGTTTTTGTTTTTCTAGTTGCATCCAATGGGGTTACAGATACCACGTTAGTACTCACTTGTCTTGCAAATAGAACCATCCCCCATCTATTTCAGTTGTAAATAATAACTTTTAAAAATCGATCAGTCTTTTCCATTTTTCTTGTGGGCTTTGTGAAGCCCACAAGCAGAGACTTCCGGGATGCGGTGAATGCAGTGAAATACCGCGAGATTGCGATGGTTGGCATTCCGCATGGTTTCCTTGGGAATTATTACACTGTGCTCCCAGGAGACATTGCGGACACCTCCCAGAAAACAACGGGGGCGTCAGGGAAAGAAACAGATACGCCCACTCCCGCGGGAGGAATACCCGGAAGTCCACATTAAAAACGTCTGATTCACGGCAAGTACAACCGCAAGAAAAAAAAAACACTAGCCACATGCATAAGTATCTGCTAGCAAGATCAGGATAAGCTAATGTCTGTATTTAGGGTGAACCTCCGCTTTAAAGCCGAACTCCAGGCAGGAAAAGTGTTATTTAACCACTTCAATACCATGCACTTATACACCTTCCTGCCCAAGCCAATTTTGAGCTTTCAGCGCTGTCGCAATTTGAATGACAATTGCGCGGTCATGCTACACTGTACCCAAACAAATTTTTTCATCATTTTGTTCCCACAAATAGAGCTTTCTTTTGGTGGTATTTGATCACCTCTGCGATTTTTATTTTTTGCGCAACAAATAAAAAAAAGAGCGAAATTTTGAAAAAAAATTAGTTTTTCTTTGTTTCTGTTATTTTTTTGTAAATAAGCACCTTTTCTTCAATGACAGGCACTGATATGGCTGCACTGACGGGCACTGATAAGGCGGCACTGATGGGCACCGATGAGGTGGTATGGACGGACACTGGTGGGTGGCACTGATGGACACTGGTGGGTGGAATTGCTGGGCATCACAATTTTTTTGTGCCATGATGGTGCCAGTCAGTGCCCATTTGTGGGCACTGATTGGCATATGTTGTGCATACTTTTTTACATGTGGATGGCCATGGGGGACTTACCTGGCCATCCACATGTTAAAGGCTTCCCTGGTGGTGCTGGGCGGCATCCGAGGGGGGGCTGCGCTGATAATCAGCGCGAACCCCCCGTCAGAAGAGCTGCCAATCTGCTCTCCTCTACTCGCGTCTGTCAGACACGAGTGAGGAAGAGCCGATCAACGGCTCTTCCTGTTTACATCGTGATCAGCCGTGATTGGACACGGCTGATCACGTGGTAAAGAGCCTCCGCCGGAGGCTCTTTACCGAGATCGGTGTTGCGGTGTGTCAGACCGACACACCGCACCACGATGCGCGGAGTGCGCGCTATGCGCGGCGGCTGTTATCGTGCTGGACGTTATAGGACGTCCCGTCAGGATAACTGAACCACCACCCGGCCGTCATTCTGCTATAGGCCGGGCAGGAAGTGGTTAAAGTGATAGTAAATGTTCATTTTTATTCGTTAAACTAACAAACTTGCTATACTCACCTGCTCTGTGTAATGATTTTGCACAAAGCAGCCCCAATCCTCCTATTCTTGCCCACCCCAAGCTCGCTCCAGAGCTGACCCTGTGTGTGTGTGTGTGTGTGTCCATAAGACCCACCCCCTCACTGGCTGTGATCGACAGCAGTAAGAGCCATCTCCTAGGAGCCAGGAAGGGAGGGGGGGGACGAGTCATAAGATGGCCAATGAGGGCTGCGGAGCTGGAGGTGTGCCTCTGTGCGTCTGTGTAAATCCAGGAAGTGAACAGGCAGAAGCTTCAGCTGCCCAGTTAACCACTTCAGCCCCGGACCATTTTTCTGGTCAAAGACCGGGCCACTTTTTGCGATTCGGTACTGCGTTGCTTTAACTGACAATTGACGTCCTTTTTTTCCCCCACAAATAGAGATTTCTTTTGGTGGTATTTGATCACCTCTGCGAGTTTTATTTTTTGCGCTATAAACAAAAATAGAGCGAAAATTTTGAATAAAAAATGCAATGTTTTTTACTTTTTGCTATAAATATCTCCAAAAAAATATTAAAAAAAATAATTTTTTTCCCTCAGTTTAGGCCGATACGTATTCTTCTACATATTTTTGGTAAAAAAAAAAAATAAAAAAAAATCGCAATAAGCGTTTATTGATCGGTTTGCGCAAAAGTTATAGTGTCTACAAAGTAGGGGATAGTTTTATGGCATTTTTATTAATATATTTTTTTTACTAGTGTAGCGGGTATATACTTTTCTATTATGTTTGAAACTGGCAGAGACACCAGTGATGCATAGTTCCCTGCGGCCCAGCAGGTGGCGCTGTCCCTGTGGGCTGGGGTTGAACCATCATCACTGCAGTGTCGTACTCTTTGTGGCCTCTCACAGCACCTGTACGGCGGGGCGGGGAACCCGCTGTACTTGCTGGGGGAAGGTATAAAGGGGCGGACATCTTTGTCACGGGGAGGAGTCCCAGGCACCTTTAGCCTGAGGGCTGCGGTCCGTGGTCCGTGTCCAGGCGGCCTAGGCCTGGACACCAGGAGTTCGGGAGCCACCCCAGACACCTTTAGTCTGGGGTGAGGTACTTTGTTCCAGGCCTGGGGCCCAGCTACTTCCACCGGGTTCCGCCCGGGAGGGATCGTCCTAAGGTGCCCGACGGACTGGGTACCTGAATCCAAGACGCAATGGACTGCGCAGGTGACCTTCCCGTAGATCTGGTGCAGCAGATTGCCAGTGCCGGGACAGGGCCTCCGGAGTCCGTCTGGAGGGATGCCTTCACCAAATAGGGGCCTTATTCACGCGGAAGGTGGTTCATGTGCTAAAGTCTGTGCAGAGACATTTCGCAAAGGTCGCATCTGAGGACCATTACTTTTAGGCCTGTGGCAGAGGCTGCAACAGTTCACCCGGTAGGTGGCAGCTACCAATTCACGGTCGGTGGCAGAGAACGTGTGCCAAACCTATTCGCACGCAAACAAAAGGAATAGGAGACTTCATTGTGCCTGGGCCTACTCGTATCCATACCCCCTGTCTGTCTGTTGAGGGAGTCCAACTGATTATTTTTCAATGTCAGGATGAAACACAAAGGAGTGTTGGACTTTTATTGGCAGACACTGTTCCACAGGAGAAGCGGAGGCTCCGAACACCGACCCGAAGGTAAAGAAACTTTGCTCACACCACAAACATCTGCGGTGAAAGTATTGGCGGAGAGAGAGAGAGAGAGAGAGAGAGAGAGAGAGAGAGAGAGAGAGAGAGAGAGAGAGAGAGAGAGAGAGAGAGAGAGAGATTTACACGTACTTCACTCAGTGGAGGGAGATTTCTGCAGCATTTTTGGCAAGTAGAGAATCACAGTATATATAAAATAATATGCAAAGTGGTTGGAGGGAAGCTTCAGAATGGCAAAGATGTTTTTATTACAAATTATGTGAGCAGACTCCTCTTTTTTCTTTTTTTTTTTTTCTTTTTTGTTTATTTCAAGGAGCAGGGCCCACACGGACCACCATGTTACATATCAACAAACAATACAGGTAATGGTTCAACAATACCTATCACCTCTTAGAAAAGAAACTAACAGTAGGCAGTAACCATGCAAAACAGGTTCATAACAGTTGTAGTGTACAAAAATTGAATAATCCTCTCCTGCCTAGTGAGGAGAGAATGTATGTATAGGGTGAATCATGTTCGGGGTGTTCTTGGTGATATCTGCGTGCAGGGGGGGGGGGGGGGGGATGGCAAATAATTACCTCCCCTATTACATGTTGCATATAGTATACCTCATTGTAAAGTATAAGGAGTCTCGTGGTCCCGTGGGTCCAGCCCCCAGTTATTTTCCTTTTTTAATCAAGTAGTTGTCGTCGCCCCCCCACCCCCAGTCCCCCATTTGTGGGGAGCTGCAGCGCAGGCGGGCGAGGCCAACCGAGAGTAAGGGAGAGCATAATAAAGAAATTGAAAAGAAAAAGGGAGTAGACAGAGTGTGGGATGGGGGGGGGGAAGGGGGCATGAGAGGGATGGGGAGGGGAGGGGGAGTGTGTCCCGTGGCCACGGAGCGCACCTAGATCTTATGTTAAGTTGGGGTCCAATGTCCATCCGTCATCACGTGTAGACCTCCAAGTTAGTATCCTATTTTTGCTGTTCACTCAGTGTCATCTGAACCTAAGAGAGTTTGGCCTTCGTCCGAGTATATAAATATACTCCACAATCGCCAAGTTTTGGTGTACATCTCGTGTCTTTCCTGTGCTGTTAAAATGAGATCTTCCATTTTTCTTATTTCTTCTACCTTACGAAGCCATAGTTTAATGGTCGGGGGGGGGGGGGGATGGCAGACTTCCAACATAGTGGGATACAGGCTTTAGCTGCATCTAATAAATGACGAAGTACTGATTTTTTATAGATTCTGTCTGGAATGTCGGATGCATGTAAGAGGAAGAAGGCTGGGTCGTCTATAAGTGTCCTTTCAGTGAATTTCTGCATGGACTCACGTATCACTGTCCAAAATTGTGTCAGTCTAGGGCAGGACCAAAAAATGTGTAACAGGGACCCCTCTTCCGTCTGGCAGCGCCAACAACGGTCTGATGTCAGTGGGAATAGTTTATGTAGTAATGCAGGGGTCTTGTACCATCTGGAGAGTATTTTGTAATTGGTTTCCTGGGTTTTTGCACATATGGAAGATTTATGGTGTCATTGAATTGGATTCCCAGCTCCCTTTCCCATTTGAGCAGTCCTGGGGGTGTAAATTCCTCTGGGGGTGCGTTCAGGAGAGTGTAGGTCAAAGAAAGTGTATGTGGTATGGGACCCCTCTCGTTGCACAAGTCCTCCAATGCCGTTAGTGTCTGGTCATTATCCCTCGGGGGTGGCATGGAGTTCAGGAAGTGACTCAATTGGAGTGCCCTCATAAAATCCAAGCGGAACGGGCCTGTGGGGTCCGAGAGTTCCGTGGCTGATTTCCACCGCCCACCTGAGCTAAAATGGGAGGCCTGGTAGATGCCCGAGTCAGATAGGTTGCGAAAGCGTCTGTCTGTCCTGGTGTGAATGATGGGTTCCCCAAAATGGGTTGTAGGGGCGAGTCCTGAGAGGAGAGAGGCGTCTGGGTCACTATTCGGGCGCATATCCTTGATGTATTGCCTATTAATGGGTGGGATTTAACTTCTGGTGGTAGTCCCAAGTAACACCATGGGGTGCCTGGGAGGGGGGATCTCACTTTGCGTTTGTTCTATGGAAGTCCATAGTTTGGTTTCTTGGTGGCGGCACCAGTCTATGAGCCTCACCAAATGCGTGGCTTGATAGTAGGCGCGAAGGTTAGGGAGCGCTAGGCCTCCGTGTAGCTTGAAGAGTACTAGTAATTTGTTAGCTAGTCTAGGCTTTTTCTTGGCCCATACGAATTCTGTAAAAATTGTCTGCACCCGTTTGAAATATGTGACTGGGATGTGTATGGGCAGGGCTTGCATAAGATATAAAAACTTCGGGAGTATCATCATCTTTAAAATGTTGCAACGTCCTAGCCAGGAGTACAGGCCGAGGTCCATTGAGTCAGCAATGATTTTACTTGTTTTAAAAGTGGGGGGAAGTTGAGCTCGTATAATTTTGACAGTGTGCTGGGTATATAAGTTCCCAAGTATTTAGGGCAGTTTTGGTCCATTTTAATTTAAAACTGGATTGGAGGTGTGCGAGCTGAGAGTTGGGGATCCGTACGCCCATTGCCTCTGACTTGTCAAAGTTGATTTTTAGGTTGGAGAGTGTCCCATATAGAGTAAATTCGTGGAGAAGGTTTGGTAGTGATATTGATGGGTTTGAGAGGGAGAATAGCAAATCATCTGCATAAGCAGAGACTTTGTACTGGGTGTGGCCTATTGTAATACCTGATATGTTCGGGTTTTTCCTTATGTGACATAAGAAGGGTTCAAGGGATAGGGCGAACAGGAGGGGCGAAAGTGGGCAGCCCTGGCGCGTCCCGTTCGTAATTGGGAAGGGGTCTGAGAGTACTCCATTGGCTCTCACCCTAGCTGTCGGCGTCGTGTACGCTGCCTTTATCCACTTCATCATGTTATTGCCCAATCCTACATGTTTCAATGTGGCGAGCATGAATGTCCAATTCACCCTGTCGAATGCCTTCTCAGCATCTGTGCTGAGAAAAACGCTGGGTGCACCGGAGGTGGTGGCTTTATGGATCAGGTTCAATACTTTGATGGTATTGTCTCTAGCTTCTCTGGTTGGGACAAAACCCACTTGGTCTAGGTGAATTAGACGAGGTATGTGGGTTTGCAATCTAGTGGCAATTATTTTAGTGAACAGCTTGAGGTCCGTGTTCAATAACGATATTGGGCGGTAACTCCCACAATGGGACAGGTCCTTACCCTCTTTAGGGATCACCGCTATCTGGGCCTGTAATGTGGTGTCATGTAAATTACCTTCCTTACTGAGGTTGTTAAGCATGTTTACCATTTGATTTCCTAGTGAGGGAAGTAGGTTTTTATAGTATTGGACCGTAAGTCCATCTGGTCCTGGGGCCTTATTACGTTTCGTGTTCCTTATTGCCAGTTGCAGTTCTGTCAGTTATAGGTTCGTCCAGAAGGTCACGCGTGTCCGTCGGTAAGGTGGGCATTGTTGACTTTTTAATGTAATCCATTACCTTCCCTGCTGTAGGGGGATTCGCCGGCAGATTATACAAGGATTGATAGTACAATTTGAATTCTTGGGTTATTTGCCGGGGCAGAGTTTTTTTTCGGCCTGTTGTGGAGTATATGTGTGGGATGTAAGAGGCTGCTGTTTGGGATTGTAGGGATTGCGCAAGCAATCTACCGCATTTGTTCCCTGATTCATATACTTTCCTGCGGGAGATCTGCATTGCCGCCTTGGCTTTAAAGTGGAGTATATCCGTTATTTGCCTACGTATTGTGTCTAATTCGTTCCCCAGCAGTCTGGTCGGTGTCTGTTTATGTCTGGTTTCAAGTTTTTGGAGTTTGTCTATCAGTGTTGCAATTTGGGCTGTTCGCTGCTTCTTTAGCCTCGCGCCATGTTTTATCAGTACTCCCCGTATGACCGCCTTGTGAGCTTCCCAGACCAGTCCCATGTTACAATCTGCCGTTAGATTTGTCTGGAAGTAGTGTGTGATTGCTTTTGTCACATCTGATACCACCTCCGGGTCTTGCAACAGGCTCTCATTGAGTCTCCAAGGTTGTCTCTGTCTCCTATTGTGGTCAGTTAGTGCATATTGCATAGAGACCGGGGCGCGATCGGACCACGTAATTGATCCTATACTCGTGTTCCTTAGTGCCTGAAGTTGGTTGTGTGGGAGTAACAAGAGGTCAATACGGGAGTATACCTGGTGCGTGCGAGAGAAGAAGGTGTAGTCTCGTCCTCCAGGGTGTGAGAGTCGCCATATATCTATTAACTGCATGTCATGTAAAGTCTCGTGAATTGTCTTTCGGGCGCTACGGGAAGAGGATGATGTACCCGTAGAGGTATCTTCTGCTGGGATCAGGGGGACATTAAAGTCTCCCCCCATTACAAGCTGGCCTTCTGTGAAACCGCGGAGTGATAAGGTATTTTTGAGAAAAGAGTCCTGTTGGCTGTTTGGGGCATACAGGTTGGCAATGGTCACCTTCTCGTCTCCTATTAGCCCTTTAAGAAATAGAAATCTGCCTGCTGGGTCAGCTCTTAACTCTACTAACTTCCAAGGGACTCTGGCTGCAATCTGGATAGATACACCCCGAGATTTGGCTTCTAGATAGGTGGAATGGTATACCATCGGGTACCATCTGTTCTTCAAAATCGGATATGTATCCTCTCTGAAGTGAGTCTTCTGCAGAAGTACAATATCTGCCTTCATGCGCCTCATGTCGTTTAACAGCATTTTCCTTTTTTCTGGGACATTCAGTCCTTTGACATTTAGGGTGACTATCTGTAGTGTATCCATGTTCACGGGAGGAAAGAGGGAACAAGGGAAAGTGGGTGGGTAGGGGGAGAGAAATCGAGACGGATGGGGGTTTAGGGGTCCAAGAGGATGAGAGAGGTTGAGAAAAAAAAAAGTGTGAGAGCCGGTCTTCCCAGACCAGTCACAGGAAAGTATTTGCTCTCAGCAAACACCGTCCAGCAGTGCTACCTCTAAAGGTACAGCAAGTCGCTGTAGTACTACCTTGCCAGAACTAGCTGGGAAGGCGTCTTCCTATGTGAGGGAGTGATCAGCAAGGGCGAACAGGAGAAACTCCCCGCCCTTCCCGGCCTCCGGGCCTTAAGTATGTAAGAGTGTGAATAATTAAACATTAAACATGTGAGTGGCAGCAACATATGGGTCAAATAAAAACCGTCTAAATTAAACAGAATAAAACATTATAGCATTAACATACAGATTGTTCAGGGTCTAAGCCCGGCAACCTTACCAGAGTATCTCTGAGGGGCATTGGCTGGCTGCAGTGAAGTGTTACAAAAGTGGATGCTAGTTCTTGGTCTCTAAACAGTGCCCCTCCTCCCCCGACCGCGTGCAGAGGCCCGAAGGATAAGAGTCCTGGACTCCCTCTTCCGTAATCCCCGTGGGTGTACACGCAATCAGGGGAGAAGGCGCACCACAGCAGCGACTTGCAAGTTCACTCATTTTCTAGTATCAGCCCCCCGTTATCCTTAGTCTAGAGAAAAAAAACAGTACCTATGGCATCCGATCGATAGTTTCTAACCGTTCCCCTTCCTTGGTTCCAATATAGCCTCCACATTAAACATCAAGTCCTGGTGTGTGGCATAGATAGAAATCCGAGATCGCCCCTCCTCCCACCACCCCCCAGGAGAACGACTCCCATAGTCCTCCACTGCATGGAGCTTGATATCCAGGGGCCGTTCATTTAGGTCTCCTCTCCTTCCATAGTGGTGCTGAGGGGGGACTGGCGGGTAGAGGGACCCGGGCCCAACAGGTAAAGAGGATGGGTCTCCCTTCCCAATGCGGAAGCGTTCAGCTAAGGTGTGCATAGCAAGGAGAGGTGCAGCCGCCTCCGAGCTTGTAACTAGAAGCCAGATCTTCTTCTGGCATCTGTGCATTTCTCTGGGAGAGCAAGGGAACCATCACCCGGGAGTCTCGAGGTCTGTGTGGAGGGGAGGGGGGTCTGCCCAAATGATGAAAGAGTTTCAGCCACATCTCTAGCGGGCAAAGCTTTGTATAGATCCCTCCTGCAATGGAAAGATCGTCTCCTCAAACTCCAGAGCAGGGGTGTAGGTCCGAGACACACAGTAAGTGGGGTTTGCGCCTGTAAGGAGAGTAGTGGATATCAGATCGTGTGTCGATGGCTTTGCTTCTCTTTGGCCTATCTACAAAAAGGGGGGCATATAGGGGCCGCAGCGCGCGGCGTGCAAGTTCCAGCATCCAGCAAACATTATGGTCATGTCACATACAGCACAGTCAAGCGAAAGAGAGAAAAAAAAAAAAAAACATTTAGGGCTCACGTGTGCTGTCATCAGGAACGGTACGGGACCTTCCCCGGGATCTCTGAGAGCGGGCAGGTGGGTTCGATCTCCCCGATGATGCGTTAGTGCGGCCAGTTGGTTTTGGGATTTTCTGTAGCCAATTCGGGACGCGTACAGGATCCGTTTCTAGGAAGCTGAAGAACGCAGGTAGGTCAGTAGGTGCACGTAGTGTAAAAGAGGAACAGTCTGAGCGAAAAATAACCGCCAGAGGATATCCCCATCTGTAGGTGCACCCCCGTCTTCTGGCTACCTCCAGGGCTGGCTTCAGCATGGCGCGTCTTTGTAAAGTGGCTCTGGACAAGTCTGGTAGGATCTGTATACTGGCGCCATCAAAATCAATGTCCCCATGTTCCCACGCCTTGCGCAGCAGGATCTCTTTCTGGGTGTAGCGGTGTAGCCGACAGAGGACGTCTCGGGGCCACGCCGGGTCTGTAGATTTGGGGCCCAGAGAGCGGTGTACCCGGTCCATCTCCAGATTGGCAGGTGGATTCTCCCAGATCCTGTGGAATATGGCTGTTACTGTCATTGCCAGGTCTTCAGTGCCAGTGGCATCAGGTATGCCTCGCAGCCGTAGGTTGTTGCGGCGGCTGCGGTCCTCCATCTCTTCTAAGTGGAGCTGCATTTCTTGTGAGTCCCTAGCATATGTTTCCTGGGCCTGTTCTAGGGATCTTACCCTGGTTTCCAGAGAGGACAGCTGCGTCTCGCCAGAGGAGACCCGGGTCTCTATAGAGTGCAGTTCCTCTCGGACCTCTTGTATCTCTTTGCTGTGGGCTTCCTCTATGCGCATAATCAGGCCCTCTATATCTGCTCTCGTGGGTAGGACCTCAATGTCCGCCCGTGTTGGTAGTGCCCTGAGCATGTCTCGGAGGTCCTCATCTAGCCGGAACTGTGACTGTGAAGGGCCCGCCATGGTCGGTCTGAACAAGTCCGGAGTCCCCGTGAGGTCTTCTAGGTCCGGGGGAGGTACGTAGGTGCCTGCCTGCGGTGTAGTACAAGCTGTGTCTCTGCGAGTAACACGTGGCGTATTCTCGATGTCGCCCGAGGCCGGTCTCAGGTTGTTCCCAAAAAAACTGGAAATGCTCAGTTGTGAGTTGTTTTGGCGAGTCCCACGAGTCGCCGATCTCGTTCGGTATTTTGTGGGGTTGCTTATGCCGTTTTCACACTCATTTAAAGTGGCTTTTTGGTCCTCAGGAGGTCAGGTCAGGCCGGGAGCCCCCCCCTAGAGCATGACTCTACTCGGTCATTGCTAAGCCACGCCCCCTGAGCAGGCTATATATATATATATATATATATAAAATAAAAAAAGGGGGGGGGCAAAGGTTCAGTGATGGGTTATTCTGGGCCAGGAGGAATGGGGAGGCAACTAAGAGGTGTAGCAATATGGCCGCCTCTCACCTGTGTCCTTCATATGTAAATCACAGCAGGCCTTCTCCAGCGTCCATCTGACAGCCTGTGGATCGTCCTCTTAAGCTGAGGCCGCCGGAGGTGTCAGGAAAGGTCGATCTGTCTTACAGAGTGCTGTAATCGAGCGCTGGGGATGCTGAGTAGGCCGCAAGATGGCGGCGGCCGTGTCTGTGGAAGGAGCTGGCCTTGGGCTGGATTGTTGAGCGGAGGGCTGTCCGGGGCACTCGATACCGTTGCCAGTCTGCACCGGACGTATCCAGGACTAAGGATGGGCGACTGGGAGGTTCGTCGGGGAAGCACCGTCCCGCAGAGCGCTGTAATCGAGCGCGGAGGCTGTGGATGTGTAGTAGGCCGCAAGATGGCGGCGGCCGCGTCTATGTATGGAGTCGGCCGCGGTTCGGATGATGGGATAAAGAGCCGTCCGGGGCACCTAATAATGGTGCCAATCTGCTCCGGGTGTACCCAGGATTAAGGATGGGCGTCTGGGTTGGCTGTTAGAAAGGCGCCGGCTCCGGATGGTCGCGAATTTAGGAAGGCACGGCGGAGCTCCCCAACAGCGTGACTTTCCTCCTTCGCTGCCCACGCACTCTCCTCTTTAACCACTTCCCGCCCGGCCTATAGCAGAATGACAGCCGGGCGGTGGTTTATTTATCCTGACTGGGCATCATATGACGGGGGGGGGGGGCGCGCATCGCGGCGATTGGTGGTGCGGCGTGTTAGTCTGACACACCGTTACACCGATCTCGGTAAAGAGCCTCCAACAGAGGCTCTTTACATCGTGATTAGCCGTGATTGGACATAGCTGATCACGTGGTAAACAGGAAGAGCCATTGATCGGCTTTTCCTCACTCGCGTCTGACAGGCGCGAGTAGAGGAGAGCCGATCGGATGCTCTCCTGACGGAGGGGTCTGTGCCGATTGTTTATCAGCGCAGCCCCCCTCGGATGCCCGCCCAGGACCACCAGGATGCCGCCAGGACCACCAGGGATGGCCATCACACTGGACCACCAGGTATGCCACCCTAGACCACCAGGGAAATGCCAATCAGTGCCCAGGCAGCTGCCAATCAGTACCCATCCCCAATACCTGCCAGTGCCTAGTGTCGCCTATCAGTGCCCACCAGTGCCACCCATGAGTGCCCAGTGCCGCCCATCAATGCCGCATATCAGTGTCCATCAATGCTGCCACCTTATCAGTTCTGCCTTATCAGTGCCCATCAGTGAAGGAGAAAAAAAAAAAACATACTTATTTACAACATTTTATAACAGAAACAAAAGAAAAACTTTTCGGTATTTGTCTATTTGTTTAGCAAAAAATAAAAACCGCAGAGGTGATCAATTACCACCAAAAGAAATCTCTATTTGTGGGGGGGGGGGGGGGAAATGATAAAAATTCTGTTTGGTTACAGTGTAGCATGACCGCGCAATTGTCCTTTAAACAGCGACAGCGCTGAAAGCTAAAAATTGGCTTGGGCAGGAAGGGGGTGTAAGTGCCTGGTATTGAAGTGGTTAACCGCACTTTATATATTCTGGCTGAGTGTAATAGCATGGGGTCAGCCAGCTAATAGACTTACTTTCTGGCAGTCGGACCATGCTCATAAACAGTCAGTATTATACATATATTCCATATAGGGCCAGTTCACACCATAGAAACGCAGTCCAGGTGCATCCCAAAGGGTTTTCTGCATGTGCGTTTTTGATGCAGTCCAGTGCATCCCCCCCCCCCCCCTCTTTTTTCTTAACTTTAAAGACATGTGTGTTCCAGTGCGTTTTACAGCGTTCCAGTACAGTCTAGTGCAGGAAAAATGCAGCACGTTCTACTTTTTTTTCTGGAACTGCAAGCACTGGTGTGAACTATGCTATTAAAAACCATATAACTTACTTTCCAATGCGTTTTTGATGCAGAAAAAAAAAAAAACGCACTGGACTACATGTGGTTGTAATTCCCACGTTATAAGTACTGGTGCCTTCATGACTTGAAGTAGTTAAAAAATAAAGCCTGTAATTATTTTACAGTCTCCTCCTTAATTAAATTCTGCAGCGCTGCTATAAAACAGGTAGGGGAGAGGAAAGTGCTGCAGTAATTAAAGCTCTCTCCTATCTACATGGTACATTTCCTTGGGCGCTTGACTACTTTCTGAACACAATCCAGGCACGCCTCTCAGTACAGGCCAATAGCAATCCCTGAATTATTCCAAGAGATGACTTTCCATCCTCCTATTGGGTGACAGTGTCAGCACTATAAATGTGAACTAGAGCTATGAAACCACCGCAGTCCTGTAGTCAGTACTGTGTCTGGATCACTGCAAGCTTATTCTATGGGCAATATATGAAAGAATAATAGCAGAGGAGAATTTTTAGAAAATAAGAGCACATGTGTAATAGCCGTAGGCAACGTGTAGTACCCTATAGCAAGCACTAGCCAGATCACTGCTGGGTTACCTTTTTTTGCATTTTGCTTGCCTTAATAAAGGCTTCAAATCGCATTGCTATTTTTCTGCACAGAATGCATGTTCTTGCTGGCACAGCTAGCAGAAGATCCTGCACATAATACAAAAAGTACTGGCATTACATACAATGCCATAAAAGCTGAGATCTGCGCAATACTTTGTTTTTGTACGCGGCTATACACAACACACATTTTGGCATGTAGATACAGCTGTGTACGTGGGATCATTGATTACTAAAGTGCTACATTTAGCCCTGGTTCACATTGATGCGACTTTGAAATCACGCTACTTCACTTGGGTTAGCGCAATTTCAGGTGCTACTTGAAAAGACACCTGTGCGGCATCATGTACAGATGTCTATTGAAGTCGCACCCGAAATCGGTAAAAAGTAGTGCAGGAACTACTTTTGCAAATCGGTGCGGCGTCGCACCAATTGGAACGATGCCAATGCCGGCAATTGGCTGCGACTTATCGCTCCAAATTGAATGAGGGCTTAGATGAGAATATTTTTTTTTTTCTTTCCCCGGTCTACGTAAAATGATGCTTAGGAATGAATGATATGCAGACAATTCATAAACTACAATGGTTTTAGAATATCAAGATCAAAAGATATACAGTATGAATTAGAAGACCCCTTTCAGGAGGCAGTTTTCAGGTGTTTTAGCGCTAAAAATAGCACCTAAAAAAAGAGTGCTTTCACATTGGGTCAGTGCGCTTGCAGGGCGGGGAAAAAAAGTCTTGCAAGCAGCATCTTTGGGGCAGTGTGGGAGCGGTTTATACACCGCCCCAGCCCATTGGAATGAATGGGCACCGCTTCCAAAGCACCTGAAAAGCACCGCATGACAAGAGCTTTTAACCCCTTTTTGACCACCTCTTGGGAGTTAAAAGCGTCCCGCTATCGCCCAATGCTGGCACCGCCCCAGTGTGAAAGTAGTCTTATGCCGCATACACACGATCATTTTTCACGTCGTTAAAAATTAAATTTTTTTAATTGGGCATTAAAAACGATCGTGTGTAGGCTCCAGAGCATTTTTAACGACGTGAAAAATGGCCTAAAAAAAAAAAAAAAAAAAAAAAAGAGAACCTGCTCTATTTTTTCACGTCGTTTTTTTTAACGACGTGAAAAACGGTAGTGTGTATGCTTTTACGAGGGGAAAAAAAACACGTATGCTCAGAATCAAGTATGAGACGGGAGCACTCGTTCTGGTAAAACAAGCGTTCGTAATGGAGATAGCACATTCGTCACGCTGTAACGGACTGAAAAGCACGAGGCTGAAAAGCGCGAACCGTCGCTCAACAAACTTCACTAACATGAAGGGTGGCTTGAGCGTTTTTTTTAATTAACGTGTATATGCAAGACAGGCTTGAGAGGAAACAAGAAAAATCACGTAGAGAAAAACGTCGTTTTTGAAAATGACATTAAATACGATCGTGTGTACGCGGCATTATTGTTTGATTTGGGTTACTACACATTGCACATGATTCTTTGCCCTAGACCAGGGGTGTCAAACTCCATTTCATCACGGGCCGCATCAGCAATATGCCTGATGAAGGAGCACACACATAAGCAAGACAGAAATTTCACTTTTAAAAGGAAATCTGTCATGGAGCCCGCAGTTTGGAGTACACTAATCACAACAGATCGCTCAATCAGCACCTCGTTCACTGAGAAAACCTATTGCATGCTTTTTACAAAATGTAAGGTGTTCCGTGAATGGAGGAGATGAGATTGTGACATTCATTCACAGCCATTAGAAGGACCTGAAATTAAAATGATCTTTAGGTTAGGTTTCTGCAATCTCCTGTACAGGAAGGAGCTGGGGGGGGGCCCGAGAGCTCCACAAATCATATTCCATTGTACTGCCAATCTAATGCTTGATATAGGATATGAATGAGTATAGTGAACAGTAAGGTCAGTGGTGTATTTTGGTTTTGTGCTGCCCCTAGGCAGGACTGAAATCAGGCACACCCCCCGCCCCCGCCATGTAAATTTGCCCCACCCTTTCCTGTTTAAAATCCACTCCTTCCTCTTTAGGCTCCACCTCTTCCTATTAGATGGCCGAGCGCTTTCCAGGGGCCCTCCCCAGAAAGCGCCCTCCCTCCCTGGGTGGCTATGTGGGGTCTCTGGTGGTTGCTATGTGGTCCAGGAATAATTGAACCCTGGGCCCTGAGATCTAACATTCTTAGATCTCAGGCGTTCATGCTGGGACTTGTAGTCCTTCACTAGTTGGGAGGGGGGGGTGTCATGTTCTCAGCTCTGAGGGGTTCATGCTGGGACCTAGCTGTAGTCCTTAACTTTTTTTTTGGGGGGGGGGGTCACATCCCCAAAGTGAAGGACTACAAGTTCCAGCATGAACCCCTTATATCTAAGAATGTAACCCCTTAGATTTCCTGGGTTCATGCCTGGGACCTGTAGTCCTTCACTAGTTAAGGGGGCGTGTCACATCCTCAGCTCTGAGGGGTTCATGCTGGGACCCAGCATGAACCCTCTCTTTGTATGGGTCTCTGGCTCTGCAGACTGCACATGATGACAATGAATAAAACTGGCCTGCGCCGGCTTCACCTTTCATGCTTCACACAGTAGTCTTCTTCCCTCAGAGCATACTGCAGTGAAAGCCCGGAGAAGATACAGGAGGTGGGTGGACGGTAGAGAGCACTTGACGTGGAGGAGAAAGTAGGATCCTCCCCCTCCTTGAATGCTGGGGCTCCCAGGCTCCCTCTGCAGGGCGGGGAGTCGCGGCCATGACGTCACTGGTTGCTAGACGCTAGGTGGCTCTAGCAACCAGTGGCCAGTAAGAGTCTCAGTCAGGGGTAGAGGCGGGGGCGGAGATGGAGCCAGCGCTATAGCGGCTCTCATTCTGGTAAATCTGCGGCCCAGTCTAACCACTAGTGTCCCTTCTGTGAGCGAGCGGACAAGTGGGGGCGGTGGGGCCACCCCTCTGTAGAATGCCACCGAGTAAGGTTATACTTTCTCCTAGTCCATTCCTTTTGGAGGGGGGGTGTTGAGAGATTTGATCAAGCTATATTTGTAAACTGCAAGTAAAGTAAGGTAACCCATCTCTCCATAATGTCTAGTAGGGGTGCTTAGACCACACATTTGGCCAAACAAATTATTTTGCAAGTAAAACGCATAATTATTTCAAGTGTGTAGTTACCTTTTTGCACAGTTCAGCTTTAAGTTACACTCACAGTAGAGCATTGCGTCCAAGTCAGAAGGGATCCAAAAAGTGTTCCTTAAAGGACAAGTTCACCTTTTCACCAATAATAAAAATAGGAACTAACTTAAAAATGTCCTGACCACCATCTCCAGACCCCAGTGCACATACCGTAGTGGCCATGATGTCGTGTGCTGCTGGTGTATTCATCATAATGCTCTCAATGGCAAGCGTTCAATGGTCAGTGCAGCCACGTTACCCTGCTAACCAAAAAGAAGCGCACCCAAGGTTTTTTCTTCCTGTAAAAAGTGTACCAAAAGAAAGTAGTGCTTCTTGTTGGTCACACTGTTTAATGAGCACTTGCCATTGAGAGCATAATAATGGATACTCCCTTCAGGGCTGTGTACAATTTATGAACCACTACATTGGCAGCACGGGGCATCATGGCTGCCATGTACATATGGGTCCGGAGGGTTTGCCAGAATATATTTGGAGTTAGTTCACCTTTTCATGAAGAGATTGATTTACCTTTTAAAAAAGGTAAACTATCAGAAAAGTAATTTATTTTTTATATTGTTCTGCACAACAAACAATAGGTATATTCTACAATTGGACTCTATGGAACATGTTTGTCTATTCGGAGGAGGGCAAAGCTCTTGTTGACGTTTGTTCTGCTGGTTGATGGGCGCACTTGGCATCTTCCACCCACACAAAATGCTGCCCCTCTCCCTTTCCCCCCCCCCCCACTCTCATTTGCCTCCTTGGCTCATTACCCCTCTCCTGTTGCTCTGCTTTTTTTTTTTTTTTTTTTATAAAATCTTTGCAGTACCCTCCTTTGCCACACGATTATGCTTCACATTTAACTATGCAGTGACAATACCACCACTTTTATTTGGTGATGCTTTATTTTTTAACTTCTATTCCTGGTGATTAGATTTCCATAACTGTTCCTATTATTGAGTAGGGCTATCCCAAGTAGACGTTTGAGATTTCTCAGAATACGTGCACCTAGCCTCGTTCGTTACTTGGTATTCTTTACATGCTTGTCAGAAGTCTTTTGTTGTATTTTGTACTAAACAATGCACTCTGTTCCATTTCAATGTCTTGATATGTTGGAGGCTGCTTCTTATAAATAAATGTGTTAATTTTGGCTGTTAAGTTGCTGACCTGGAACAGGTATAGAGATAAAAAAAAAAAAGAAGGAGTTCCGACACTCAGCATGTTTTGGCTCGGTTACTATAAAGTACTGAAGTGAAACACTGCCAGGTATCCAGCATCTCTAGGTGGCCATCAATGGCAGTTCCTATACTTCTCTAATGTAGGGTTGGAGAGCGCTCTGGTTGCAAGTTGATGGTTAGGCAGTGGTAGGATGGAAGAGTTTTTCTTCTGAAGCTTTGGCCCAACTACACCTGGAAGGAGATGGTGAGCCCTCTTTGGGGGCCTGGGCTGCGGCCTTTCGGGACGGCCTTAAAAAAGGTAGTTTCTGCATGTACCCCATGTTTCCGCATAGACCTCTCTCACGACAGACACACTTTAAGACTGGATTTAAACCTTTGTTTTGCATTACGGCACACATATTTAATGTATTCCAGTAAGGTAACCCATTTAATTTGAACGAGTTGCCAAGAAAGCACAACAGCACATGCACCTTTTCCTTTTTCCGATGCACCACAAAGCAAGCACGGTTTATGTCTTTGCATTTTTTAGGAGTTCTTAAACAAATGTCCATTGGGTGAGCGTTGTGTTTTAGGGTGCCTTTCAAAATGAAATGGCATTGTAACCCACTATACCATGGTGTGACGATGCATAGCAGCAAAGCACAATAAAATGCGTATTTTACCACAACTGATTTCTATATGTAGCGGGGGTCCCAATTTAGGGGGCAGCTATGCTAAATTTAGGGGTGATTCGAGTGGTAATTGGCTCGGATCTTCTAATTCTTATTGGACTCTGCCTTGCTGCTGTTTTCACCTGGCGTGCAGTTCCCCTTAGAAGTATGGGTGGCGCTGTCACTGGTACTCGGGGTTGAACCACAGGTGATGGAGTGGCGATCGGGTGTCCTCTCTCGGCAGCCGTGCAGTGGGCATGGTCTACCTGCTGTGCATGCCAGGAGAGGGTACAAAAGGGGCGGAAGCCATTAGAGAGCGAGCAATTAACGGGGCCCATGCCCGGAGGGAGAACCTATGGTCCAAGTTCAAGTGCATGGCCCTCCAGGCCATGGGGCCACATGTGCCTCAGTCCCAGGCACCTTTAGTCCTGGGACTGCAACTTCAGCCCTGGGCCCAGCACCTTTAGCTGGAGCCCACTTCGGGGAGGAAGAATCTCAGGGTGCCGCCTTGCGAGGGGACCCGCATCTGGAAGAGGACCGTTACGAAGGACTGGTGAGAGATCACAGTGAAGGAAGGGGCCCAGTAACTCTCTGGAGGGATGTCATCCATCCGAAAAGGGATTTAAACAACGTGACCATTAGGAGGTTCGGGACACTATAGATTCTGTGGCAGGGGGATCTCCAGATCACATCCATTAAGGGAATCTGATTGACTGTTTGAGATACATGCCGGCTGCTAGTGCCCTTGGGTGACTATCCGGGTGAGCTGTACCCACTCGGGATCGAGTGGCGAAGAAGCCAGGAGTGTCTGAATCTGATCTATCTTGCTAATACCTTTCTCTCTTCTCAACTTTGTGGTTATTTGTGCATAAGGAAAAATAAACTCTACGTTGGAGTTGCTGCTGGTGTGGACCTTGGAGTTACTTGGGGTATAGAGACTTGTCCCTTACATTCTGGGGAACGAGAACCACTTTGGAGGGGAGAACCTTGCTGCAAGACCCGCAAGTTATAAAAGTGTGCCTAACCTCTGCAAACCGGAGGGTACGGGCATGGTGGCATCGTGCGCCTTTTCCTCCTGTGAGCGAGCCAAAGACGGGAGAGAGAAGGGTCCGGGTGTTACATATACGTAACAGACTGCTGCCATGTGAACAGCAGCAAATTATAAATAGATCTGACAGAGTTGAGAGAATTTCCTCCCACGGTTATATAGATTTTGTGTGATCAATAGAAAATAACAATTACATGATGGACAAAGACTGTCTCTGGAGGAGCATGGCTGGACAGCCCCAATTAGGTCACAAGTTGCAATAAATTATAAAGCAGCTCTGGTACATACATAAAGCATGACAACCATTTCTGAAGGCGACATGCTTTCAGAAGCAGTAGTGTACATGATATAGAACCATGATATGCAATAGCCCAAAGCAACCAATTCAATTTCCCATTCCCAGTTTTGGGCAGTCAGACTGAAAGAGGAATACAGATTTGTCACTATGGGTTACTGTACTTTTTTCGTTACTCCTTGCCTTATTCAATGAGGACAGTGTCAAAAAGCAAAAACAAAATGTAATTGCAGCAATTACTTTACTCTGTTAGATCCTCTACTTCGCTGAAATTTTCCATGAACTTAGCCGAGTGATTTATTAAAAAGGTTTATTAACAAGCATGCGTATATACAGTGTATATGCTAGAGCAGGGATTAGAACCTCTACACCTATCAGGTTTTTCTTGATGTGCCCATTAGGGAGAGGCACCCTCTCCATTTGTCCTGGTCACCACTGTTCCTAGAACTGAAAATAAGGAAAAATCTAAAATGCTGACATTGGAATACACCTGGATGGGAAATCGTCTAATGAGGGGACTTGTTCTGATAACTGCAAAGAGAAGAAGATTACCCTCACTTTGGAGAAATGTCCTCTCACTTCCTACTGTGTCCATGGGAGAGGAAGTGAAGGGATTTTTCAGTTTTGGGATAGAGTAGGGGGTGGTTAAAAAACACCAGTCAGGGTTTTTCTTCCCCTTTGTATCCCATTAGGAAATGTACTTAACGGGACACAAAAGGAGGGAAAAAAACCTGAGGGGGGATTTTATTATCCCCTATTTTATCCCAGCCTGAAAATGTTTTGGCTTTAGATCACATGAATCAAACACAAGGCCCGGGAACCACTCACAGCCCACCAGGCCATTTCATGTGGCCCTCGCACCTCTCCTGCAGCAACGGCACCCCCTCATCTCCACCCCCACCTTGTCTCAGCAGTCGGCAAAAGAAAAGAGTTCAGAACTCCCCCTACAGATCCTGTGCCTCTGTGCAGCACATTCTGCTTCCCAGCTCTGTCTTCAGCTTTTTTTCTGGAAAAGGAATGGCGTAAAGGGGGGTGCACTATGATATATGAGAGGGTGAGGGACTATTAACTTCTTAAGGTTGGGTGCTTCGGACATCTAGTCTTACAGATACAAGCGTCCCTTTGTCAGCAACCAAAATGCTGATGCGGCCCACAATGAAATTGAGTTTGACATCCCTGCTTTAGGTACACTTTAAGGGCTCATGCACCCAGCTGCTTGGGGACATACAATGTAAAGTTCAGGCATATTTCCCATAAGCCACTGGTGCTGCATACACCTGCCCTGTAGACATGAATGGCTGTATATTGGTTTATGCTGATATTTGCATTTGGGGTCTTATGTCTGTATGCATGCACAATTTTGTGCAAGTTTCTGCATAAACTTGTGTATAGTCATGCAAAGCCAGTCATCCCTTTTAATGGGGCAACTGTATGCAGTACCTGTGGCTCCCAGGCAGGGAAATGTGCCTTAACTTCAGGGTTTATGACCCTAGGCAGCCATGATGCGCACAAGACTAAGGCCCCCTTTCACACGGGGTTTTCGTTTTCTGCGTTAATGCCCGCTGAGCTGGCGGATGACAGGTCCATCTCTGCTCACTGTGCAGGGACGGACCTGTCAGAGCTCTGCTCTCCTCTATGGAGGGAGGGGTGAGAGGAATCGGATGAAAAACTGACAGCCTCATCCGACGTGTCGCCGCTGACATCTGTCGCTCCTTAGACCTGCATGGAGCGTCCGTTCAGGTCTGCCTAAAAAACGGCCCGTGTGAAAGGGGCCTAAATCACTTTGGCCCTTCTGATCATCAGCTGGGCTTATTAAAACTGGTGCACGCAGAATCTGGTGTTACTGTGCATGGTAGCCAAAAAGCTTATAACTTCTGCTTGTTCATTTAAGCTTTGCCCAAAAAAAAAAAAAAAAAAAAGCTGGATTGGTTACTATGCGCAGCTGCACCAGATTCTGTATGCACCAGTTTCAGTAAATCTCCCCCATTATGTACAACATGAAAAACAGACTGTGTCACTTTCTCAGTTGGGGACCATGTAAACAAACAGGAGTGGTACAATAGTCATGACGGTTCTATTTAGGCCTTTATAACTGATAAAAATCATACACGATTCCATATTAAAATCAATTAAACCTACAAAAAACTAATTCACATAGGTTTAGTTGATCTGTCAGTGATTTTAACATGAAATTATAGACAGCGCTTCCTACAAAGTCATGAACTCCTCTGAAGCATATGGTCAGAAGATGATATAGTACCATAATTAATATGCAGTGCACTCACCTTTCTGCCTGAGGAACAGTTTTTGATGCCTGCGGCCCTTTAGTTCCGACAACTCCTGCAGGAATCCACATTCAGGGTTACTTCTGCTCAGAAAGGCATCTGATCCAGATGCTTCAGTCGAGCTGTCCACGCTATCCTGATATTGCCAACGACCTATTCCAAGTCCCCCACGGTATGTGTCGTAGAGTTCTGTCAGCAATCCGTTCACTAAGGATGAAGTGCGACTCCGTGTTTCCTGAGGATTGGCACTATCTGCACTGCCTCTGTCACTGGAATTCTCACTGGGCAACACTTCATTTTCACCGTCCTCAGAGGGTGAAATCGGCCAGACAACTGGATAAGCGTTAGGCCACAGGCTCAAATTTTGTGGGAGGCCATGTTCAGTTGTATTGTTGACAAAGGCATCGCCGTCATCGTCTATACATAACTCCTCATACATGGGGTCACCCATGTTTCCATCCGTAGGGCACTGTGAGGACACCTTTCCAATTCCACTAGCGTCACCCATAGCAGTATAAAGTGTAGTAAAACGGTGAAGGCCCCACGCCACTCATACCTGGTTTAGTTCTGGCCGGCTCTCTTCCAGAAACTCCAACTTTGCGACATAGTAAGCGTTCTGGGATCGTACTACTCACATTGTGGGGAGTGGAGGCACTTTTCAGTTTTCTACATTCAGTGCAATTCTCTTTTTATTTGTTTTACCTTTCCTCCCTCCGCCTCGAAGTGGTGCAAACCCGTCTAGTAAGTTTTTTCAGCAACTTGTCCAACAGGTGAATAAGAAGTGTGACGTCTCCAGTCATTCCACCTGCAGCAGCTTGCAGATATGCTTGTCAGATTGCCCAGTTGACTTAGCAGGATGGGTGGGGTGAAAGGGATAATAAAGACACGGACATCCACAGCTACTTCCAAAATACTTTGACGTAGTACGGCACAGGGAGACTACTGCCCAAAAAAATAGGGAACGATCCCGAAGAGACAGTCTTTCTCCCATACAGCTGATGGCTGGAAATAAAAAAAATACATCACATGGATTAGAATGAAAGCAGGCAGACCTTTATCTTGCTTTTACAATGACATCTGGTATTTCCTGTGTCCATTACAAGTTTTCAGGAAAGCTTCATATCCTGTAGTAAGAGTAGAAATGAAAACCTTTTTACAGGGAATGTTTACAAGCATGCATGCACACAGTACTGACAAGGAGAAATGTTTTACCTGTCCTGGATCACACTATGAAGGCTCAGTGGAGCAGCTGTAGCCCAGACACCTCCTGCCTTCTCCAGGGCTCCTATGTCCGCCGGTTGTCACATGGAAACTGACCACCCCATGAGAACTTCAGCAGGGTGGAGCCAGGCTCTCATAGTCATAGAAGTTCAGACAGCTGACACTTGTAGGGATTTGGGAATCCTATACAAAGCCAGCCGCCACACAATATCTCACGCTGACTCCCTTTCATTGTTTACATCTTGGTCCCATGAGCTGGGATGTGAGGTTATGCAGAGCATTTATCAATATTATCCGAGGTTCACCTGACTTTTAATAATAAATTGCTTGAAAGAAAAATCAATAGAGTGAAAAAGTTGTGAGTTTGATTTATGTTTCGCTCTTTTTTTAGCCCTCAAATCGCATGAAAAGTCGCATGCTATTGTTGGCCAAATCGGTGCGACGCTGACTTTGCGGTGCCGCAGCGATTTGAAAAAGTAGTTTGCAAATTTCATAGACATCTGTACATGAAGCCACTGACTAAGGTTGCCACCTCATCCCTTTAAACCCGAACACACATGAATTACACAGGTTCTGAGGCTAATTTAATGCAGATAAGGCACCAAGTGAGTTTAATTACCACCTTAATCAGCCACAGAATCTGTGTAATTAATATGTGTTCGGTTTTAAAGGGATGAGGTGGCAACTCTAATAGCCACTCATGTCTTCCAAGTCGCACTGTTGCCTCGTACACACGACCGGTTTTCCACGTCGGAAAAAAAAAAACGATGGTTTTCCTGACGGAATTCCTCTCAAGCCTGCCTTGCATACACACGGTCACACAAAAGTCCGGTGAACTTTTGACTGCCAAGAACGCGGTGACGTAAAAGACTACGACGAGCCGACAAAATTAAGTTCTATGCTTCCGAGCATGCGTCACATTGTTTCCGATCATGCGCGGTTTTTTTTCCTGTCGGAAAAGCATACAGACGAACGGGTTTCCCGCTAGGATTTTTTCATGGCTGCGAAAAAAGAGATCCTGCTCTCTTTTTTTTCCCCGGCAGTTTTCCCATCAGAAAAACTCTGATGGAGCATAAACACAGCCGGGATTCCCGGCCAAAAGCTCTCATCGCAGTTTTTCCGACGGTAAAACCGGTCGTGTGTACGAGGCATGACACGTGGCTTTGAAATCATGCGATTTCAGATGAAGTCACACGATTTCAAAGCCGCATTCAATGTGAACGAGGGCTTAAGCTGTTTGAACGTTACTGAAACCAGAGTCTTTGTCATGATCTTTGAATATGAATTATGTAACAAAACCTGCAGCTTCAGAGGTCTCTTCAATAAGGGTTGTTTGTATCCATCAGTTGCGTTTGTATCCAATTTAGCATTTATTTTTTTAACAGATCTGAATATAGGTGCACTGTTGTCTATGGGACAATGCATACAATTGTTTAAAGATCTGTAATGCAGCGATAAGCTGAAAAACGAAGTAGAAAATTTTACATTTGAGTGCAGTAATTTATGCATCTAGGCCTGTATACCCAAATGTATATGAGTGAATACGTGTACATTGAAGCACTGGCAGATAGAAGAATATGAAGAAAAATTTTACACGTGCATACACATATACACTTGCAAGCAACGTTTAGGCTACTTTCACTGTGCAGCCGCGTTAGCGGTAAAGCGACGCTTGTTTTAGCAGCGCTTTACTGTTGTTTTAGCGGCACTATTTGGCTGCTAGCGGGGCGCTTTTAATTCCCGCTAGCGGCCGAACAAAGGTTTAAAACCACCCGTGTTGCGGCGCTTCCGAATCGCTTTTCAAGCGCTTCGGAAGCGCTGCCCATGCATTCCAATGGGCAGGGGTGGTTTAGGAGCACTGTATACAGCGCTCCTACACCGCCCCAAAGATGCTGCTTGCAGGACTTTTTGTAAGGTACCGCAAGCTCACCGCCCCAGAGTGTAAGCACTCAGGCTTTCACACTGGGGAGGCATGAGAGGCTGTTTTCAGGCGCTTAACAGGTGCTATTTCTAGCGCTAAAACGCCTGAAAACCGCCTTCAGTGTGAAAGGGGTGTTACACAAGAGTTTGTGTGCAGTTTGTGTTAATCAGTGGATTCTTGCCCACAGTTGTAAACACTGTTGCACACACTGTGTGCAAAAATTAGGTTTCAGCAGCGATTGTCAGAAAAGTACTCTACACAAATAAATGTCAGGCACTACTACTGCTATTCACAAGTAATTGCTCACCCAAGCAGCTACACGCATACCGACCCTGGAAACACACTGGCTACATCCAGGGTTGGTATTCGCATGTAACCGCTCGGGGGAGCGCTTATATGTGAACAGCAACAGCACCTGCCATTGATTTGTACAGAGTACTTATCTGACAGCCGCCGCTAAAACCTGCAGCTTTTCTGTGGAGTTTTGACCGCACACAAACTAGCCACAGATACTGTGGCTGCGTCCAGAGGCGGCGTTTAGCTGCCTCTAAACGCAGCAAAGTATTCACACACGAACTCCCGTGTGAATGTAGCCTTATTCTCCTTTACATGTGTTTACGGAACATAGCGTAAATCAGGGTCTTTCTGCCAGCAAGATCCTGTATTCTGTATAAACATTAGAAATTATTACATGGTTGATGTTTACTATTTTGTGTATCATGTCATGCCATGTTTTTGTATCCATCTTTTTTTGTATCTCTGCTGCTGATCTCCTCCAGGCCTTTTTAGCTACTTCCTGTGTACATGCACTCACTCCGGTCACATTTGCATGTTAATGCTTAGTAGAGAAGAGCTCATTTTCCTGATAGTGGCAACAGGGACCATTCCTTTGTGTGGGTGGTCTTAACCAGGGGTGTATGTTACAGGGAGACAATGAAGGAGCACAACTGGGAGACCATTTTTACAAATTAATAGGAAGAGCTTTAATAAATATTTTTATATTAGGATCACAATATATATTTTTTAATAAAATGCAGATATTTTTTAAGAATGCTGCAGATAAAAAGAAAAAAACTACTATTACAATTACCGTAACATGTTAAAACTTACGGTATATGGGATTTTCATACCTCTCAACTTTTTAAGATGGAAACAAGGCACACATATTAGAAAAAGTATGTAGGCATGAGACACACCCACTGCCACGCCCACTTAAAGGAGAATTAGGTCCCTTTCACACTGAAGCATTTTTCAGGCGCTTTCAGGGCTAAAAATAACGCCTGTAAAGCGCCTGAAAAATGCCTCTTAAGCCTCCCAGTGTGAAAGCCTGAGTGCTTTCACAGTGGGGCGGTGCGCTTGCAGGACCAAAAAAAAGTCTGTAAGCAGCGTCTTTGGGGCAGTGAATGAGCGGTGTATACACTGCTCCTTCACCGCCCCTGCCATTGAAATCAATGGGCAGCGCTGCCAAAGCTCCTGCAAAGCGCTTCGGCAGTGGTGCTTTTCGGGCGCTTTTAACCCTTTCCTCAGCCACTAGTGGGGTTAAAAAGTCCCGCTAAAATGACGGTAAAGCGCCGCTAAAACTAGGGCTGGCTGCAAGAACTTGGAACTTGGAAGAGGCACCCGGAACCTGTTCCCTCTTTTGCCGTTCTGGTTGTATAAATCTTTGTTTTTGTTAAACAGGGGTAATATTTGGGTTAATAATCTACAGGGCATCTTGTCCGTGTTTGGTTTCAATATACCCATTTTGTGGGAATATGGGGACCACTTAATTTAATTATTGGGGTTCTTCATTTATTCCAGTTTAATATTAATTTTAATTACATTTTTAAAATGTTTTGTTTTCAATCGAACTGATTTTAAATAATGAGTAACAGTTCCACTGTGATCCACATGATGGCACTATTAGCTTTATAGAGGTATTTCCATGTTTACTCAGTTTGGTGCCCACTGGATGTCATGGACGGACTGTTTTGGAAGTAATATGTTCCTGTTTTGGTGATCAATACCTCTGGAACTTGTCCATACAGCTACGTATGTCAATCTGTAGCCGAACCAATGAGGGGGCTTTTCTGGCACCTATGGGTAATAAAAAGCGTGTGCGCAGATGCGAGTGCGTGCCCCTGATGACGTCAGTTGTGACAAAACGGTCGTAGGGTGTCACGCACACGTACTGCGCATTCGCGAACCCGACTTTTGATTGACACACCACAGAGCTTTTTATCCTTGCAAGGAACGCTGTTCTTACTATCTGTATAATTTTTTATCAATAGAGGACTTGGTCCCATTGCCATATTTCCTGTATACTTTTGTACAAATAAAACATTTAGTTTTTTTTTTTTTTTTCATTAAACTTTACCTGAAACCCATTCCAAACATAGGGTGATCACGAACTAGAGTAAAAATTACTCCACTTTTACTGTATTACAGTCATCAAATTTTCTCATCAATCAAAATTAAAGTAAGTAACTTCTTTTTTAGTTTTCAATAAAGTAACTGAAGGGTTAGAACACCTGCCAGGTGTTTATTACTCTCTGTACTCCTGTTGGGGAGATATTTCCTGACTTCCCCTTTCTATATTCATGACATGTTAAGGACCGATCCTTCGCTTTGACTTACCCTCTATCCAACTTACCCACCCCCTTGTACAATTCTAATAAATAACGACTGACAAGGTTGTGGAGTAAAATTGGCCTTCCGGCCTATTTATTTTAACAACTTTTATATGAAATAAATAACCACTTAAATAACCGTTTAAATAACATTTTTCTTAACACTTAAAATACCCCTGGTGGTCTTATAGACCACCAACTCCAACTTGGGCACTGGGACTAACATATCCCTTAGGCCTCCAGTCGCAAGACACCGACTCGGAGACAGTACACCTGGCCGCAGTGCCCTACCATTTACCCCCCTTCCTGGTTAACCCTTGTTGACCAGAAGGTACTCAATAACCCCATACCACCTATGGGTACCACCTTTTTCTCCAGACTTCCCCTTTTACCTCCTCTTCCAGGAACCAAACCCCGCCTTTTAACAACTTTTATATGAAATAAATAACCACTTAAATAACCGTTTAAATAACATTTTCTTAACACTTAAAATACCCCTGGTGATCTTATAGACCACCAACTCCAACTTGGGCACTGGGACTAACATATCCCTTAGGCCTCCAGTCGCAAGACACCGACTCGGAGACGGTACACCTGGCCGCAGTGCCCTACCATTTACCCCCCTTCCTGGTTAACCCTTGTTGACCAGAAGGTACTCAAGAACCCCATACCACCTATGGGTACCACCTTTTTCTCCAGACTTCCCCTTTTACCTCCTCTTCCAGGAACCAAACCCCACCGTTTAACAACTTTTATTTGAAATAAATAACCACTTAAATAACCGTTGAAATAACATTTTGTTTTTAACACTTAAAATACCCCTGGTGATCTTATAGACCACCAACTCCCAACTTGGGCACTGGGACTAACATATCCCTTAGGCCTCCAGTCGCAAGACACCGACTCGGAGGCGGTACACCTGGCCGCAGTGCCCTACCATTTACCCCCCTTCCTGGTTAACCCTTGTTGACCAGAAGGTACTCAATAACCCCATACCACCTATGGGTACCACCTTTTTCTCCAGACTTCCCATTTTACCTCCTCTTCCAGGAACCAAACCCCGCCACTTCCAACTAAACACCGCCCATAACCCTCACCCTTGTCTTACCCCTCACACAGGGAGGGTGGGTGGGAAGCTTTCTACCTCGTGAGTGAAATGGAGGAAGTGAGAAAACGTCACTTCCTCCCTGACTAACTGCACTCCCCCTCCCCTTCTTCCCCACAGCCACCCCCCTTTTCTTAAAGGGAACCACAGCCCCTGCTAGGCTACTGCCTGTCCCACATGTCATGCCGTCCCTCCGCTCATTTCTCTCTTTGTCATTGCTCCAGGACTCTCTTGACATGTTAAGGACCGATCCTTCGCTTTGACTTACCCTCTATCCAACTTACCCACCCCCTTGTACAATTCTAATAAATAACGACTGACAAGGTTGTGGAGTAAAATTGGCCTTCCGGCCTATTTATTTTAACAACTTTTATATGAAATAAATAACCACTTAAATAACCGTTTAAATAACATTTTTCTTAACACTTAAAATACCCCTGGTGGTCTTATAGACCACCAACTCCAACTTGGGCACTGGGACTAACATATCCCTTAGGCCTCCAGTCGCAAGACACCGACTCGGAGACAGTACACCTGGCCGCAGTGCCCTACCATTTACCCCCCTTCCTGGTTAACCCTTGTTGACCAGAAGGTACTCAATAACCCCATACCACCTATGGGTACCACCTTTTTCTCCAGACTTCCCCTTTTACCTCCTCTTCCAGGAACCAAACCCCGCCACAGCTCGCAAGGGGTAACGCCTTACTCTTGCGAGCAACCCCACACCCTCAGGGCCTGCTGAATTCCCTCCTGCAAACCCAGTTCCACAGGTCAATGCCCACTGCATTCAGGTGGACCCCATCTCCCCTTAGGTACCTCCACGTATCGACGTCCAACTCACGGTGGCGCACCACCAGGCCACCATTCCTCACAAAAATTCTCCCCACTTCCTTATTGACTTTTATCCGGGCCTTATTAACTTTTTCCACCGACCATGCCCACCGCCAGGATGTCCTGCCTACCATGTCCGACCAAATAACCCCAATACCCGGGAATGTAGTGCACAACCTTAAAATCATATTTAATGTCCCGTATCAGTTGGTGCATTGATCTGGCCCCCATGTCGTTACCTCCCGCATGCAGCACCAATACCTCCGGTGCCCTTTCCCGACCTGCGAACCTCTGTATCTCCGGCATAACCCCACTCCACGTCATACCCGGCACCCCGATCCAACGGACCCGGGCCTCTTGTAAGGGAATTCCTAACTGCCTTCCATTGGGCCGAACATCGGCCCGACTTGCCCCCCAGAACACGTACGAGTGACCCAAAAATCCAAACTAGTCTGGGTTCACCACCGACCGTTTTTATCCACTGCGCTGCGCTGTCAAGGCAATGTCCCACATCCCGTCGGGCAGGTAACCCTGCGTTGATCCGCTGCTGGCGCCAACTCCCGGAACCTGTCCCACTGAAAACGAGACAAAGCGTCAGCCAGGGTGTTATCCACCCCAAGAAGATGCACTGCGTACACAAATACCTTGAACTGCAAGCAGCGCAAACCAAATGTCTCAACAAACGCACCACTGGCTGTGACGTGGCTGACAACCTATTCACTACCTGAACCACTCCCATGTTATCACCGTTTCGGCGCACCTTGCTATTCCGGAATGAATCCCCCCATAGTTCAAACGCCCCACAATTGGGAAAAGTTCCAATAGTACCAGGTTCTTCAAGAACCCCCGCTTCCTCCCACTCCTTTGGCCATGGAGCCGCACTCCATTTTCCCTGACAGAACGCCCCATACCCCGTGGAGCCAGCCTCATCCGTAAACAAGTCCAGATCGAAATTGCCAACGGGCCCGGCCATCCACAACGCCCGCCCGTTGAAAGATTCCAGAAAACCGTGCCACACTTCCAAATCCTCACGAAGCTCTCTGGTTAGGCATACAAAATGAGTAGGAACCTGCACCCCGGCTGTCGCAGCCGACAACCTGCGGCTAAATACCCTGCCCATGGGCATTATCCTGCAAGCGAAACACAACTTACCCAATAGTGACTGCATCTGTCGCAGCTGAATCTTACGACGGCCGATAACACCGCGCACTTCCTCCTTCAACTCTTCCAGCTTATCCTCTGGCAGTCGGCATTCCATCTTCTCAGAATCCAGCTCTATGCCCAGAAAAACTAAAGACGACGTGGGGCCCACCGTCTTCTCGGGGGCCAAAGGGACCCCAAAACGATCGGCCACGAATTGCAGCGTCCCCAGCAGGACCCTGCAAACGTTAGACCCCGGAGGGCCCACGCACAGAAAGTCATCCAGATAATGGATGATCGAACTGATCCTCGACACGTCCCGGACCACCCATTCTAGGAACAAACTAAAAGTCTCAAAGAGCGCGCAAGAGATGGAGCAACCCATGGGCAAACAACGGTCCACGTAGCAAGCCCCCTCCCACATGCAACCCAAGAAACGAAAGCTGTTCGGGTGTACTGGTAGCAACCGAAAAGCCGATTGAACATCGGCTTTTGCCAACAACGTTCCCCGTCCACACCTGCGCACCCATGCCACAGCCGCATCGAAGGAGGTGTACGATACCGTGCAGTCCTCCGGCGCAAGAGCATCATTCACCGACCCACCCCTGGGAAAGGACAGGTGATGAATCAATCGAAATTTTTGAGGTTCCCTCTTGGGGACCACCCCAAGGGAGAAACCACTAACTCAGGTATGGGCGCATCCGTGAACGGTCCGGCCATACGCCCCAACTGTACCTCCCTATCTAGCTTCACCGAAACCACCAAGGGATGGAGCGAGGCAGACCGGATGTTCTTGGCTGCCGGGGGGACTGCAAAAGGCGCGCAAGGAATTCTGAAACCACCGGCGAAACCCTCCTCTAACAACTTGGCTGCACGCCTGTCGGGATACCTATTGAGAAAGGGAAGCATCCTTTCCACCCGGATTGGCGTCGTTCCCTTTTCCCCCAGAATCCCCAGGGCGACCCCTGCCTCGCGTAAAGCATTTGGACAAGGCATGACTGCCCCCACATCCTGAACACACATGCTTGAAGCGACAGCTTGCTCCTGACTTGCACGTGCCCTCGTTGAACTGCCAGCAGTAGCCCCACCGTTTCTCGGTCGGTTGTCCCGAGGCTGCAGCACCTCTGACCCCCCCCTGAAACTGATTGGTGGCCCGCGACGCTGTCATCAGCCGCATCCACAAGTTGATGTCCTTGTGATCCCATCGCAGTCCTGGTCTCATGGCCATCCTCAGCCGGAACTGTTTGTCATACCTCAACCATGCTACGCCACCATACGTCCTGTACGCTTCGCTAACCGCCTCCAAATAAATCAACAGCCCAGAACAATGTTCCGGGGCCTTCTGCCCTATCACACAAGCCATGATCGCAAACGCTTGCAACCAATTTGTGAAAGTACGGGGTATAAGACGATAACACCTCTTTTCCTCATCCTCCTTCCTGCTCTCTTCCGGCTTCACCCTATCCAGGTTGAACTTGTCCAAGGGGAGCAACGTGAAGATCTCCACATACTCACCTTTTCACAGCTTTTCTCTGACCTCCGGCTTGAGGTGAGTTCCTAACTGTGCCTCAAAACAAATGTACATCTCATTCTTAGCGGCATCCGCCAGCCTGATCACCTCCTTGTTTTTCTCTCCCGCAGCAACTTGCCCACCTGCCGTGGCCGCCCCCCCTTCCAATGGGGCCTGCCCCTCCTCTGACACCTCTACCGCTTGCACGCCTGGGGCCACGGGTGCATCCGAAGGCCCCGCCACCTGCGATGAACCCCCTGTTTTCCCCCAAGCCGCCGCGGGCGACACCATGTCGCCCCCGCCCGGCTTAAAACGCCTGACCAAATCCTCCAACCCTGACCACAAGTCCTGCGTCTCCCCTGCCACTTTCCTCCCCGGTGGGGAAGAACGCGACCCAGGTGTCGCGCCTAAGCCCCCCCCCCAACACCCCCTTGACCCAATAAATCTTGTAATAAGGAACAAATAACCACAGAAGAGTGGGACTTACCGGGCTGCCTGAAACTGGGTCCACCAGCCGCCGAACTGTTCTCCAGCGAAGCCAGTTGTCCCGAGTCCTCGCCACCGTCTGACCCGGACAGCTCCCCCCCAGACCTGTTGTCATCCGATTCTGCCGACACAAGCGCTGGCTGCACACCGTGCGGACGCGACCCACGTGGCAAGGGCTGTCGTGGCTGAGCATCACGCCCTCTCGATCCTGGCACACCCGACCCACTCGCCACCTCCACCGACGGATTCCGGGTCCGCCCCCTGGCACGGGTGTCATCCGCTCTACTCCCATCCGTCAGTCTTAGCGCCAAACCCCTCACCGCTCGTCCTGCTGGCTCCGCCGGACCCCTGACCGCCACCGCCTCCAGGCCACTGGCCCGCGAACTGGATTCTCCACGCTGGGCCGCACGGCTGTTCCGGGCATCACCCGCAGCCTTGACCGCGATGTCACCGCATCTCCGACGTGCGGGAGGGGGAGGGGCAAGAGGGCCACTCGTCTCCCCCACCGCCGAACTCCGTCCACGGCGCGGATTCCTCCCGGCCCCCCCCGCCGACACCGGCTGCGTGCGGTCAGGGGATGCGGCCGGAGGGCCCCCAACGGGTCTCCGGAAGGAAGTAGATCCACTCGGGGATGCCTCCGGACTGTACCGCTCAGGCGGCCTGAACCGCCTAGCGCGCCCCGTAGCGACCCCCCCCCCGGCGGGCGCTGCCGCCCGCTCATCTAACACTGCAGACACCTGTTCCTGCAGCCACTCTGCCCCCTGCGCGGCCACCGCGGCCCGCAATTGCGCTAATAGCTCAGCCACATCAGCCACATCAGCCATAGCACCGGCTGTGAAGCTTTCTACCTCGTGAGTGAAATGGAGGAAGTGAGAAAACGTCACTTCCTCCCTGACTAACTGCACTCCCCCTCCCCTTCTTCCCCACAGCCACCCCCCTTTTCTTAAAGGGAACCACAGCCCCTGCTAGGCTACTGCCTGTCCCACATGTCATGCCGTCCCTCCGCTCATTTCTCTCTTTGTCATTGCTCCAGGACTCTCTGTATAAGAAGAGAGGTGAATCTATCAAACAATTACAGCAATTCTGGATCTCACTTTAAAAAAAAAAAAAAGTTGTGGACTAGCTGTGTTTTTAACAGCAAAAGGCTGGTAAAGGCAATCATTATAGTTAGCTTTCAGGCCTGCTCTGTAAATATAATATATAAGTATATACTAGATATCCCTCACTGCAAGATGCAGTATAATCAATGAATAAATCAAGACTGAGGACTGCGTATGCATTCGTTTGGGCTGTAAGGTAGATTGCAAAGAAGCTTCCCTATAATATGATAGGGGCAGGGCTTTTTTTCAGCAGGAATGTGGGGGAATGCAGTTCCGGCACCTCCAGCACTGACTGTATGTAATGGTAAGGGGTGCTGGGGTGTGCTGCATGGTCTATTGATGCTGATTGCTGGGGGATCTATTCTAGATTAAGAGGATCTATTTTTGCAGGGGGGGTCTATTGTTGCTGGGGCTGGGTCTTATATTGCTTGGGGGTCAATTATTGCTTGGAAAGATCTACTGTTGAGGGATTGGTCTATTGTTGTTGGCTGCTGGAGAGTGTATTGATGCTGGCTGTGGGGAGATCTGTTGTTGCTGCTGGAGGGGATTCTGTTTTGTTGGTCCATTGTTGTTAGGGGGGGGGGGGTTTATTGTCGCTGGAGGGGGCTCTATTGTTACTGGCTACAGTGGACCTATTTTACTACTTTTTCTGTTATCATTAACACATTCCATACAAATTACTGATCAGCACAAATGACTTGGTTCTGTATTCTCTAAGGCTGGTATTTTTAGCGGCGCTATACCATCGGAATTGCGGAGGTATTCGGCCGCTAGCAGTGCAGTTTTAACCCCCGCTAGCGGCTGAAAAAAGGGTTAATACCGCCGGCAATGCCGCGGTTTCCCATTGCTTTCAATGGGAAGGAGCGGTGTAGGAGCAGTAAACACACCGCTCCTCTCACCGCTCCAAAGATGCGGCTAGCAGGACTTTTTTTCATGTCCTTTTAGCGCACCGCTCCAGTGTGAAAGCCCTCAGGCTTTCACATTGGAGAGACAGCAGCCGCTGTTTAGGCTCGGTTTGCAGTCGCTATTTTTAGCACAATAGCACCTGCAAACCGCCCCAGTGTGAAAGGAGCCTAAAAGGGCAGTATGGGAGGTGGGTAGGGGGTGGAACCAAGAAACGGTGCTCAGAGGTGGGTAGGGGCGGGGAGAAAAAAAGCCCTGGATAGGGGATCTATGGAAAAGACACTAATATAAATAATTGCTGGCCCATGACTCTTCTCATGTACATGGGGAAAAATAGATGAGGACAGCCGCACTTCAATCCAACGTGTGTTTATTAGGCAAAACAGGCACTACAAAAACCAGCAAACTCAGGACAGCTGACGCGTTTCACACAAATTCAGTGTTTACTCATAGTGTTTACTCATCTATTTTTCCCCATTTGCTACGTGCATTGCCGGCACCCTTGGTCTCTGAGAGAAGCACTTTCCTCATCTAATCTACCTGGAGCGGCAATTTTTTTGTTTATCTTCTCATGTACAGTTTATGTCTTAGACCCCTTTCACACTGAGGTGTTTTTCAGGCGTTTTAGCGCTAAAAATAGCGCTGTAAAAACGCCTGAAATAATCCTGCCCCAGCATTCTCAATGTGAAAGCCCTGAGGGCTTTCACACTGAGGCGTTGTGCTGGCTGTGCGTTGGAAAAAATCCTGCAAACAGCTTTTTTTGGAGCATCTTTGGGGCGCATAAAATAGCGCTGTAAAAACGCCTATCCCCATTGAAATGAATGAGTACCGCTGTAAAAACGTGGTAAAAACGCCCAGAAGCTGTGGGAAGGTCACATGACCACAGTAGAGTGGAGGATTGTGGGATACCAAATAATCCTTTTTACCGCAAAAACGCGGTAAAAACGCATAGTCGTTAGCGCTATTTTTAGCGCTAACGCGGTAAAAACGCAGTGAAAACGCTAATCATTTTTAGCGCGTTATTGCACCGCCTCAGTGTGAAAGGGGCCTTAATATTTCTGCACACTTGCAGCATGTAATGTACAGGTCCCATTAGACCTATGTAGCATAACTACATTTCTCTAGTTATAAATCGCTATCTAATTTCCTGCCATTAGGCCCCTTTCACACTGGGGCGTTTTTCATGCGGTTTAACGGTAATAATAGCGCTGTTATACCGCATGAAAAAATCCTGCCCTGTGCCTTCAATGTGAAAGCCCGAAGGCTTTCACACTGAAGCGGTGCGCTAGCAGGACCGCTCCAAAAGTCCTGCTAGCCGCTTCTTTACAGCGGTAAAGGAGCGGTGTGTTCACCGCTCCTTTACCGCGGTCTCCCATTGAAATCAATGGGACAGCGCGGTAATACCGCCCGCAAACCGCGGCAATAGCCGCGGTTTGCGGGCGGTATTAACCCTTTTTCGGCCGCTAGCGGGGGTTAAATTAACCCCCCTAGCGACCGCATACCGCGGTAAGAACGACAGTATAGCAGCGCTGAAAATCGCGCTGCTATACCGCCACCGCACCTGCCCGCCCCAGTGTGAAAGGGGCCTTAGTAATGTTGTTTACTTAGAACTTCCTTGCTTTCTTCCTTCCTTCTTCCTTTAAGCCATCATTGGTATCGTTAGCAGGGAATTTGGTTCCCCTATCCACAATGCAATAAAGATAAGCATTTTTTTGGTAATACTATTTACCAAAGCAGTCATCACCTCTGAAAATAATATAATATAGCAAGTAATGCATGGAGATGTCTGGCATGCATAGCCTAATGTCTAGTACACACAATTGAAAATTGGCAACAAAAAAAAAACACTTTCAGAACGATCGTCCGATAATCTGATCGTTAGTACACAGCTTTCGAAAAACAACAGTTTATGCGAAATTATCTGAAGGGTCAAGCACGAAATTTTTTCTTGTATGATAACAGAACAAACTATTTTTGCTTAGACCCCTTTCACACTACAGCGCCGTTTTTGTCCGTTTTGTGCCACCTTCAGAGCACTTTTAAGGCATTGCAATGGGCAGGAGTCTTTTGGGAGCTCAGGCTAAAACGCCTGAAGGGCCGGTTCACACTTGTGCGAGTTGATACCGAATGCGATGCGTCAAACACAAACTAGATTCGCATGTCATCCAAAAAGTAATTGTTTTCAATGATGGTGGTTCACATCTATGCGTTGCGATTCCTCTCCGAATGCGATGCGATGAAAAAAAGGGTCTTGTGCGAGTTTAGACCGCTGCGTTGCGAATTTAGTCTCCATAGACATCAATGTAAATCGTTCTGGAATCGCATTGGTGGTTCACATATGTGCGAATACTTCACCTCCAGCTCCTCCTTCCAGTTCTGCCCCCTCACTTCCTGTTTCCTGTCTCGTGTCCATATGTAAACAGAGAAGATGGCCCCAAGGCGCCGGAACACCATTGATAATGAGGAGCTCATCAGGCTTGTCCGTGACAGGCCTTATATATGGGACAGCCGGATTGAAGAATACAAAAATCATGCCCGGAAGAGCAGAGGCTGGGTTGAAATTTGTCAATCTCTGTATGCAGACTGGGATGACTTCACACCTCATGTTCGCAAAATTAAACGTAAGTACATTCCTATTTATTCATCCCACTGACCACCAATGTAAGGACATGTATCCCACTGACCACCAATGTAAGGTGACCACCAATCCCACTGACCACCAATGTGAGGGCATGCATCCCACTGACCACCAATGTAAGGTGACCACCAATCCCACTGACTACCAATGTGAGGGCATGCATCCCACTGACCACCAATGTAAGGTGACCACCAATCCCACTGACTACCAATGTGAGGGCATGCATCCCACTGACCACCAATGTAAGGTGACCACCAATCCCACTGACTACCAATGTAAGGGCATTCATCCCACTGACCACCAATGTAAGGACATGTATCCCACTGACCACCAATGTAAGGTGACCACCAATCCCACTGACCACCAATGTGAGGGCATGCATCCCACTGACCACCAATGTAAGGTGACCACCAATCCCACTGACTACCAATGTAAGGGCATGCATCCCACTGACCACCAATGTAAAGTGACCACCAATCCCACTGACCACCAAACAATCCCACTGACCACCAATCCCACTGACTACCAATGTAAGGGCATGCATCCCACTGACCACCAATGTAAGGTGACCACCAATCCCACTGACCACCAAACAATCCCACTGACCACCAATCCCACTGACCACCAATGTAAGGGCATGCTTCCCACTGACCACCAATCCCACTGACTACGAATGTAAGGTCATGCATCCCACTGACCACCAATGTAATGTTGTGGGATGATATTGCATGCTCAATATGTTGACACAAAGCAGAAAAAATACATGTACACACTGTTGAACAATAAAACATTATCACATTTATTGAAAAAAGTAAAAGATATGAGACGATGCAGCATTGACTGGTAAAAAAGTTATTGATCTTTATGCAATGGCATCAAGCTGCTATGATACTTGACCGGCAGGACTCATAAAGAAGTCAGTAAACTTCTCACGGACGCTGGCCCCTCTGTAATTGCCCCTTGTATGTGTCCAATCTGCGCCTTCCATCTCATCCAACAAAGAGTCCTCGAAAAGGTATCCATCTCTTTCCCGCACAAAATTGTGAAGTGCACAGGCAGCTTTTACGGCAATTATGGCGTTTTCCATGTTTAGAGTAATTGGGGTGTGCAGAAATCGCCATTTGTTTGCCATGATTCCGAAAGTACACTCCACAACTCTTCGGGCTCTTGTTAGCCGATAGTTAAAGACCCTTTTCTCCACAGACAGTGACCTGTTGGCATATGGCCTTAGCATTTTTTCCGAAAGAGCGAAAGCCTCATCACCGACAAATATTAAAGGGAGAGAGGGTTCAGATGTTCCAGGGAGTGGTCGTTCGTTTGGGAGGTCCAGTGTGTTCTCCCGAATCATTCTTCCAAAACTAGAGTGGGAAAAAATGCTGGAGTCAGAACTACTCCCATAAGAACCAATGTCTATGTATGTGAACGAGAAGTTTGCATCAGCCACTGCCAGAAGCACGAAAGAAAAATATTTTTTATAATTAAAATATTTTGTCCCACTACCGACTGGCCTAACAATTCTGATGTGCTTTCCGTCGATTGCCCCCACACAGTTAGGGAAGTTGCAGCGATCCCAAAATAACTGAGCTTTGGAGTTCCATTCGTCTTTGTTTGGTTTTCTCATGATCACATCTCTTAAGACCTCCCAGATGGCCATACAGGTGTCCCGTACAATTGTGCTGACCATAGATTTTCCCAGTTTGAACTCGTATTGCAAGCTGGCAAATGAATTTCCCGTTGCTAGGTACCTGTAAAAGATAGAAAAATAATTAGTGTTATTTTTTTTTTACAGAAGGACTCATACGCACTAGGTGGCGAAGCCTTAAAGACACACTTCAGAGACACCAGAGACTGGAGCGTGAAGCAAGGAGTGGGTCTGGTGCCCCCCCAAAGCGTCCCTACGCCTTCGCCAGATACATGGATTTTTTGAGGCCTGTTCTAGAATTGAGGAAGTAAGTTATCATTTATGAATCGGTCACTCTACCATCTCTATCTAATTATCCTGTCCTAGCCCTAACCTTTACTTCTCCCCCTATCATATTTTTATTTATTTTAAAAAAAAGAGTTCTAATTTTTGTATTGCAGCACAGAAGCAAGTTGGGAGGAGGAGGAGGAAGAGAAGGAGGAGGGGGAGGAGCATGCTGCTACTGTTGACGTTGATGAAGGAGTATCATTTGCTAGCTCAAATCATGAGGATTTAGCTATGGAGCTCCAGGGTGAGGTGATTGAGGTTAACGAGTCCTCTTCTCATGAGCTGGATAACGAGGATACAGACGTTTCGACACCTTCCAGCAGAAGGCAAAGACAGGCATCTACTTCCCGCAGAAAGCAAAGCTGCAGGGCAGCTGAACAGGTTGAAGACCAAGACCAGACCAAGAAATTGCTACACATTGTGTCAGGGATCACTGAACAAATTGATGCCCAGCGATGCCCTCATACAATGTTTGCCATTAGTTTGGTGCCTCTTCTGAAAGAGGTCTTGCCAGACTATTACTTTGATATGAGGATTGCAGTGGAACATTGCATCCATTCATTTACTGTGCCACGCCATGTTTCTGTGCCAACGCACCAGAGTCTTTCTACTGCTTCAAACACTGCACCAAACCCTTACCCCTCTAGTTTTGCGGAACCCACTAGCATCTATGAGACCCCCAGATCACGAATCCCATATCCCATTCCTTCACCAGTTGCCTCAGTAATTTCACCCCCAAATACAACCGCCGATATTAGTAGACCAATGGATATGAGACCACTTGAGTCAACATCTTACCATGTGCCATCACAAAACAGACCACAACAGCTCTACGAGCAAATACCGTCCGTGGCAAAGCAATTTCCACCTGTAGCAAGACCAATGGAACAGCACAAACCGCTAATTCAAAATCCTTATCTATATCACAATCAGTCGATTGAAGTTGCCTCTAATATGCATATGCCCTATAGACAATATGGGCCCCCAAGTGTACCACCGGATACCGAGATATCCCCACCTGTGCCATTGAGGAAATATCCCTCAACACAAGATGAAGCCTTGCTAACACCACCAAGCTCTTCAACACTACAACGGCATGATTTCAACAAGCCTGGTGAACATAGTTCACCAAGTTTTTTGAATTTGTAGAGGACTACCTGCTAATTTCACTACCAACTTCATGTGGAAATTCAATACTTTCTTAGTAAACGTTATGTTTTTTGTTAAATTATATATCCTATTTTGAATATCTCAGGGAAAAAGAGACGGAGAGAAAAAAAGGTAGTGGGGAAAGTGGAGATGAAGATGCGAGGAAGGGAGGATGAGAGAGTTGGATATGACAGGGTGGATAAGGTGGAGAGGTAGAGTTAGTAAACTTTTGTAAGTTAGAATTAAAGTTACTTTAAGTTAAAGCTAGACAGTGAGAGCAAGTTATAGAGTCAGAGGAAGTTAGAGAGTCAGAGGAAGTTAGAGAGTCAGAGGAAGTTAGAAAGTCAGAGGAAGTTAGAAAGTCAGAGGAAGTTAGAAGGTCAGAGGAAGTTAGAAGGGCAGAATAAGTTGTAGAGGCAGAGTAAGTTAGAGAGGCAGAGGAAGTTACAAAGTCAGAGGAAGTTGTAGAGGCAGAGAAAGTTGTAGAGGCAGAGAAAGTTGTAGAGGCAGAGAAAGTTGTAGAGGCAGAGAAAGTTGGAGAGTCAGAGGAAGTTGTAGAGGCAGAGAAAGTTGTAGAGGCAGAGAAAGTTGTAGAGGCAGAGAAACTTGGAGAGTCAGAGAAAGTTGTAGAGGGAGAGAAAGTTGTAGAGGCAGAGAAAGTTGTAGAGGCAGAGAAACTTGGAGAGTCAGAGGAAGTTGTAGAGGCAGAGAAAGTTGTAGAGGCAGAGAAAGTTGTAGAGGCAGAGAAAGTTGTAGAGGCAGAGAAACTTGGAGAGTCAGAGAAAGTTGTAGAGGCAGAGAAACTTGGAGAGTCAGAGGAAGTTGTAGAGGCAGAGAAAGTTGTAGAGGCAGAGAAAGTTGTAGAGGCAGAGAAACTTGGAGAGTCAGAGAAAGTTGTAGAGGCAGAGAAAGTTGGAGAGTCAGAGGAAGTTGTAGAGGCAGAGGAAGTTGTAGAGGCAGAGAAAGTTGTAGAGGCAGAGAAAGTTGTAGAGGCAGAGAAACTTGGAGAGTCAGAGAAAGTTGTAGAGGCAGAGAAACTTGGAGAGTCAGAGGAAGTTGTAGAGGCAGAGAAAGTTGTAGAGGCAGAGAAAGTTGTAGAGGCAGAGAAACTTGGAGAGTCAGAGAAAGTTGTAGAGGCAGAGAAACTTGGAGAGTCAGAGGAAGTTGTAGAGGCAGAGAAAGTTGTAGAGGCAGAGAAAGTTGTAGAGGCAGAGAAACTTGGAGAGTCAGAGGAAGTTGTAGAGGCAGAGAAAGTTGTAGAGGCAGAGAAAGTTGTAGAGGCAGAGAAAGTTGTAGAGGCAGAGAAACTTGGAGAGTCAGAGAAAGTTGTAGAGGCAGAGAAACTTGGAGAGTCAGAGGAAGTTGTAGAGGCAGAGAAAGTTGTAGAGGCAGAGAAAGTTGTAGAGGCAGAGAAACTTGGAGAGTCAGAGAAAGTTGTAGAGGCAGAGAAAGTTGGAGAGTCAGAGGAAGTTGTAGAGGCAGAGGAAGTTGTAGAGGCAGAGAAAGTTGTAGAGGCAGAGAAAGTTGTAGAGGCAGAGAAACTTGGAGAGTCAGAGAAAGTTGTAGAGGCAGAGAAACTTGGAGAGTCAGAGGAAGTTGTAGAGGCAGAGAAAGTTGTAGAGGCAGAGAAAGTTGTAGAGGCAGAGAAACTTGGAGAGTCAGAGAAAGTTGTAGAGGCAGAGAAACTTGGAGAGTCAGAGGAAGTTGTAGAGGCAGAGAAAGTTGTAGAGGCAGAGAAAGTTGTAGAGGCAGAGAAACTTGGAGAGTCAGAGAAAGTTGTAGAGGCAGAGAAAGTTGTAGAGGCAGAGAAAGTTGTAGAGGCAGAGAAAGTTGTAGAGGCAGAGAAAGTTGGAGAGTCAGAGGAAGTTGTAGAGGCAGAGAAAGTTGTAGAGGCAGAGAAAGTTGTAGAGGCAGAGAAAGTTGTAGAGGCAGAGAAAGTTGTAGAGGCAGAGAAACTTGGAGAGGTAGAGGAAGTTAGAGAGCCAGAGGAAGTTACAAAGTCAGAGGAAGTTACAAAGTCAGAGGAAGTTAGAGAGTCAGAGGACGTTGTAGAGGCAGAGAAACTTGGAGAGTCAGAGGAAGTTGTAGAGGCAGAGAAAGTTGTAGAGGCAGAGAAAGTTGTAGAGGCAGAGTAAGTTGGTGAGGTAGAGGAAGTTGGTGAGGTAGAGGAAGTTAGAGAGGCAGAGGAAGTTAGAAGGTGATGGAAAAAAATGCATAGTGTGTTTAAAAAGTAAAAAAAAAGTGAAGGAGAGTGTTGTCTCCTCTTTATGTTGTTCTTGATATGTAAGAAAAAATTTGAAAGTTTCTCCAATGGTTGGTGCAAAGCATGTAGTCACAAACTGATTAGAAGTTTTTGAAAAAAATAAATAAAATACTTATTTTGGAAGACAATTTTATTGTGATTTATGTCTGCATTCTTTGCATTCCTATAGCTTACTATGGTGCATAGCATAAAATTCACAAAGTATATCGATGAAATTTACCTTAATGTTACAAGCAACCTTTCCGCTGGCTCCACACTTTTCCGAAAGGTGGCGTTCTGATACTCCAATCGTGTACCAAGCAACCGAAGTAATTCATCAAAACTAAGAAATAAAACCACAAAACCAATGTAAGTGACAAGTTAAAGCCCATACAAAATGACATGGTAAGAGGCAAGAGTACTAGTGAAAGGATAAAAGAGATGGAAAGTTGGATTGGTGGTCATTGGGATTGGTGGTCAGTGGCATTGGTGGTCAGTGGGATGTATGCCCTTACATTGGTGGTCATTGGGATTGGTGGTCAGTGGCATTGGTGGTCAGTGGGATGTATGCCCTTACATTGGTGGTCATTGGGATTGGTGGTCAGTGGCATTGGTGGTCAGTGGGATGTATGCCCTTACATTGGTGGTCAGTAGGATTGGTGGTCATTGGGATTGGTGGTCAGTGGCATTGGTGGTCAGTTGGATTGGTGGTCATTGGGATTGCCCTTACATTGGTGGTCAGTGGCATTGGTGGTCAGTTGGATTGGTGGTCATTGGGATTGCCCTTACATTGGTGGTCAGTGGGATTGGTGGTCATTGGAATTGGTGGTCAGTGGTATGCATGTCAGTGATAGATAGAAAAAAGGAGGGAGGAGGAGAAGGAAGTGGGGTACAGGTACTAACCTATTTACTGACATCCGGGAATAGTTGAAGAACTTCTCCTCATGCTGCCTGAGATGATTGTAGAGGATCCTAAACTGACCTCTCTTCCCTATTTAGAATAATTGGATGGACCCAATATCTTCTTGTACTCATCAGTCTCTTGGTCCTCCTCCTCCTCTTCCTCCGGGCTTTGTCCATCAGTACTGCAGCAGTAGCAGTAACAACTGCTGCCATTATCAACGGGACATGATGAAACATAATGACCAAAAAACAAAATCCTCACTGACTTTTCACAAAAACCACACTCCTCCAACGACAATACTCTCCCCACAAGAGAAAACAGGGAAAGCACAGGAAGTTAACACCCATTTTTTTTCTTGGTTTTTCAATTGGCCTGAGCAGAAATCGCATCTGTGCCTAATTTACATTGTAAGCGCATTACATTCGCATTGGATTCGCATTGCAATCGCGCTGGTAATTAATAAACAAACAATGAAAAAAAAACCCTCATAATCGCATCGCACAAGTGTGAACCGGCACGAAAACTGCCTCAGTGTGAAAGGGGTCTTAATCAGTACAGTATTCGTCCGTAAAAAATTGAGTGACTAAAACTGCGCATTTTCAGAAACGAAAGAATACATTACATCATCGCGGGAAGTTGTATTTTGTCTTGCGAGAATTTTCCTAACTCTAGTAACCTATTCGTTTTCAATATGAGACTAGCATGCAAAAAAAAACAGATGGTCATTCGTTCGATATTCTCATGGTGTGTACGCAGGGCTGCTGTTATAAATCACGGGGCCCCATACAGCCTTCCCCCTCGGTCGGAAGTGACTGAGGACATAGATTTATCAGTCCCTTTCTCTGTAGCCTCAACTGCACAGATGAATGAACAATTCTTACTCGTTCACAAACGGAAGCATAGTAAACACAGTTTATTATGAGACAGGTGATTGGTACCGATCACTCACTGTGTTCATTTAGGAAAGGAAGGGGCCAATTAATTATATATTTGATGGCCCCTTCCCCCGCTCTCCATCCTGAAACATCCCCCTGTGTGCCCGCAGCAGCTTCCGGCAGGAAAGGAGGGAAGCCAGCAGTGCTGTTGGGGAAAGGGACACACAGGGGGACCCAGACAGCCGATGGAAGGGGAGCATGTGCAAGAACCAATCCCCCTGCAGTGAAGCCGGAAGGAGAAAGAGGAGGAGAAGCTGGCAGCGCTGCAGGGGGAGGCAGAAGAGGATTGGTGTCTGCAATAAGACAGTACAGCCGGCCCTCCTGCTCATACCTGTAGGCATAGGTGTGCGCACAGGGTGTGCCAGGTGTGCCCAGGCACACCCTAATCACCCTGTGCAGAACAGATTCCACCTACTGATCTGGCTCCCCCTCCTTACCCCCCCACAGCACTGCCAGCTTCCCTCCTCCCCTGCCAGCTGTTACTGTCGGATGTTTTAGGATAGGTGGGGGAAAGGGCCAGTAAAAATGTTATTTACTAGCCCCTTTCCCTTTCTGAATGAACACCAAGAGTGATTGGTAATGTGTGCTTGAGCTTTGGGGTGCACACCCTAATGCCATAGGCTGCGCACACCTATGCCTGTAGGTCTTTTCTGTGACCAATGAAGCCTGGCTAAAATACTCCAAATGTTTACATACCCCAACCCCAGCTAATTTCCAGGACATGGCAGGTGTTAGGCGATCGCCCTCAGCATCGCAGGTGCGACTATGCTTCCTGGTTCAAAAGCCGTGAATGCAGTGCGCTCTCTCTCTTTCGCTATCCAAGCACAAGATAAGCTCATTGTTTTTGGGATAGGGAAAGAGAGAGCGCACTGCGCTCACGCCGCCTTTGAACCAGGAATTGCACGCTCTGAGTTTGACAGGTAGATGGGAGGAAACCCTATAAGACTTCACTGCATGCAGTTGTGGCGCGACCACGTTCACTTGAATGGGTCGCAGTCGATGGTGGTACTGCCCACCAAACACAACAGGGGGTAGGATTTTTGAACAGGCCCCGACATGTGTACAGTAAATCCCTTACATACGAACCTTCGAGTTGCAAACTTTCAAAGATGCAAACATGTGTTTGCACAGTCTTTTTCATTCAACCCAGCAGGCTGAGCGAAAAAAAAAACCTGACAGATCGCTGTACCAACACAAGCAATGTTGGTGCAGCAATCTCCCCAGCTATGCTATTGTGTTTTGGCAGGGGGAGTCCCCCTGTCAGAACACATTGATCAGCACTAGCAGCCCTTGTCTGCAAGCACTGATTGTTGGACTTGCGAACAAGCTCCTGTAGACTTAAGCCTCGTACACACGGTCCGACTTCCATCGGACTTTTCCGTGGTTTTTTGTCCGAACGGAGTTGGTTGGGAACACCCATAGCATACACACGCTCGGACTTTTCTGCAAACTTTCTTAAAACTTCTTACAACATCACATGTTTTTTCTGCTCTTTTCTGATCTTTACTGCCACCCTTTGGTCAACTTCTGCAATTGTTAGTTGATTTTAACATTAGTTGTTTTGTCCATCGGACTAAAGTCCGATGGTTATCTGTACACACGGTCAGACTTTGCTCCATCGGACTTTTGTTGGGCAAAAGTTTGTCCGTTTGCAGACCCAACTTTTGTCCAATGAAATCCAAAACCAAACGAAAAAAGTTTGTCCGATGGAGCGTACACACGGTCGGATTGTTGGTCCAACTTGCTCAAAACGAAGTTTGTTGGGCAAAAGTCTGACCGTGTGTACGGGGCTTTACTGTACAACTCGCTTCTAGGCTCTGTATTGGGTTAAGGAGAGTTGTCATGGGAGAGGGGGATCAAAAGACGGGTAAGCTGTAATTTATAAAATTTTTGTTATTTGGTACACAATTTAAAAGCCAAGTCTGACTTATTGACCATGCTTCATGTTACAACCATATTTAGAGTGTAACATAAAGTATGGTAAGTGTATATACACTAGGGTGACCAGACATCCCCGGTTTCTGGGGACAGTCCCCGGATTGAGGACACTGTCCCCGGACTAAGTCTGTCCCCGGTTTTGTCCTCGGATTGGATTTGAACAGGGGCTGGGGCAATTTCAAAGACAGTCAGTGCAGAATTAAAAAAATATATATATGAATTACATACCCCCGCTCTGCCACTCCTACTAGCTTAGGGGGGTGTATTTTTTTTCCATTATCTGTGCCCCTTTCTGATGATCATGGGCTGGTCGGTGCGGAGGGAATATTTCTTCAGTTTCGGGTGCATGCCCGTTCAGCTCCACTCACACGTTCTTCTGCCTTGGCTCAAGTCCCGGCCATCCGCCTGCCTTCTTATCTCCTTGCCTTCCTTGGTGGAGTGATCTTCCTCCCCACCCAGTAGTAGCCGGGGCCTGCAGAGTGAGACTTGACAGGCTGTGAGGCGGGCGGTGGTGGCGGCGGACAGAGAGTCGCCGGTTGCCGCCATTACTAGTAAAAAAAAAAAAAAATGTCCCCGGATTTCATTTAAAAAATCTGGTCACCTTAATATAGACCCCCACACTCAAACAGCGCCCCCAACTACAGAACCTGGGGGGGGGGCTCTCCTCCCTGCTACTTTCTTATTTAAATTCAGGCGGCTGTGCATGTCTGACCAAGTGATGCTACCCCTGAAAAGTTAGACTGTACCTCCAAGCTTATGTGTTCAGAGGCAAAACTAAGAGCCAAAACACAGGATAGCAGTGAGTGATTGAACCCACCAGTATCCACTCAGTACTAAAATATCCGTTTTGGGTGGAGAGGACCTTTAACAATAATATGATGTCCTCTGAAGACAATCATATTACAATCGTATTATCTTCAGATTTTTTTCCCAATGCCACCTGATGAAGGCATGTGATGGGTAACAATGCAGGTTTGTTTCCAGCTCACATGTAACAGTACACTGTGGGGTTCCTGGAGAATCAACATCCTTCCTATTCATTGAAGAAGAAAGCTGCAACATTAGACAGGGACTTCAATTGGCAACCATTGTTACAGCCATGGCATTTGAAGTGCATAGGTCAATTCCATTTTAATTAGAAAATTCCTATACCTTGTGTCATCATCATACAGTGCAAAGTAAAACACATGGGGACTTACACAACAACAATACCATAAAATAACAAGAAAGAAAAAGGATAAAAAGTACAGCAAGGATTAACCTACAGTGACTAATCAGAGTTTATTAAAGCTAGACTAGTGTAGAACAGATTCTTATTCACTGCTATGGGTACTACACAGTACTACACATTGGGAGTTATTTACTAAAACTAGAGAGTACAAAATCTGCATTTGTGCATGGTAGACAATCAGCTTCTAACTTCAGCTTAAAGAGTAGAGAGTCAACTACGTTTTTTCCCCCTCTTTTTTTTATCCCTGAAAAGTAAAGGCATAATGTGCTAGTATGCATCGCATACTAGCACATTATGTGACACTTTCCTGCCAACGAAGCCCGCTTCGCCCCCTGCTGCAGGCCGCATCCATCTTCGCCCCTGTCTTCCTTCCGGGGCCACGGACTCTGGCTGTGTGACTGGCCGCGTGACGTCACACCCACGCATGCCCCCCCTGCCCCAAAGCACCCATCCCCCCATGTTGGGGGCATGCAGCCTGGTATGGTATGGTATTTTTTTTTTCTTGGTGTAGGGGGGGTCCCATCCGAATCCATACTGATGACTCATCGGTTGTTAAGGATGCGGCGGCCAGCTTCCCAGCCCCCTCCTTAGCAACCAGCTATATACAGTGTAAAAAAAAGAAATAGAAAAAACACAAAGCGAAAATCGTGACAAAATCGCTGTAAAAACGCGGTACTTGCGTTTTTGATGCGGGTCCATTGACTTCTATTACATGCAAAACGCTGCTTTTTGCGGGAAAAAAGTCCCCGACCCTTTCCAAAAACGCAGAGGCACAAAAATGCATTGATGTGAACATGTTCCATAGGAACCCATGTTAAAAAATTTCCATGCATTTCTGCAAAATGCAAAATGCGCCAAGAAACGCATTAGTGTGAATCGAGCCTAAAACTGCACAGGTGTGAATCCAGCCTCCAGGTGCATTTTGCGTTTTTCAATAAACAATTTTTGATCCATTGAAGTCTATGGAACCAAAAGCCAGAAAAAGGTCCTTGGCCCTTTCTATAAAATGCACAGGTGTGTTCCCTCAAGTCTCGTACACACGAACGAGTTTCTCGGCAAAAACCAGCAAGAAACTTGCTGGCAGAGATTTTTTGCCGAGAAATTCGTTTGTGTGTATGGTTTCTCGTCAAGAAAAGCGACAAGAATCTCGACGAGAAAATAGAGATTCTGCTCTCTATTTTCTCGTCGAGATTCTCGTCAGCCTGTTTCTCGACGAGAAAATTGTGTGTGTGTACACTTACCTTTTCGCCGGGAAGCCCGCGCATGCTCGAAATGACTTTGTCGCATGCGCGGTAGCTTCCTAGGCATAGATAGGGTATACCAAGATGGCGGCGACGGCATCGAATGTGACGAGCGCATGCTCGTCGTATTCGATGACGTCACCGCGTACGCTCCATTCAAAGAACCGCAGGTTCTTTGAATCGAGCGTGTGTACACTCGGCCGGGACAATTTTCTTGTCCAAGAATCTCGTCGAAAAAAACGACATGTTTTTTTTCGACGAGAATCTCGGCCGTGTGTACGAGGCTTCAGAGTTCTGATTTGTGCTGGAGATGTGGGGAGGAACCAGGCTCTCTCCTCCACGTCTTCTGGTCCTGTCGTCTCCTGCTCCCCTATTGGACCGAGGGTCCCCTGCATTGTTCAGAAGTTTACTTATCGGGAGTTGCCATGGACCCCCGCATTCTTCCTCTTACACCACTATGAGATTCCGAGCAAGATCTATAGGACATCCATCCTACCTCTCCTGATCACTGCGGCAAAAAGTTGCATCCCCTTGTATTGGAAGCGTACACAGCTGCCGCCGGTGGCCGTCTGGTTGAAAAGAGTAGCCGAAATTAATGAAATGGAGGACTTGGTGGCCACGGATAGGGGCCTCAGAGAGAAGTTCCTCAAGAAATGGTTTTATTGGCACAAGTTTGTTTATTCGGAAGAGCATACAGACTCATGAGATGGCTCCCCGGACATTGATGGAGGGACTGGAGGATGGTCTCCTCCCCACCTTCTTTCTTTCTGAGCACAACCTGAGGCTGCTGTGAGCACATATATGTGGTGGCTGGGCATCAAAGCCCAATTTTCCTGCCACTGCTTATAAGCGCTACGTGGTCATCAAGAGGTTTAAAAAACTGTTACTGCAACTGCTCAAGCCCTCCATATTAATGCAGTACTAGAATACAATATTAATCACACTAATATTCCTTTAAGCCGGCCATTTGAGATTCTTGATAGTTGAAAGTTTATATATGCATGTTTTATACATTTCTATTGATTTTGAGTGAAAAATACGATTGGATCGGTTGACAAACTATGGGCTTAGTATGGCAGACTGCTGAATTAATTTGTTTACAATGGTCTGCACGTAAAGTGATCGGATATACGTTCTTATACAAAATTGATACGTGTATGACCACCATTAGACCAGTGAAAGGTAGACTCCCTCACTCCATAGCTGTTCATTTTACTTAGCTAAAGCTGGTCATAGACGGTTCAAATCTCGGCCGGTTCAGCAGGGACCGGAAAAGATTCAAGCCATGTATGGGCAGGCTGATTGCCAGGCTGCTGTTAGAAATCACTTTGATGCCCTATACCCTGCACCAGCCGTCGGGAGGGAGAGATGAAGCCGTCAGTACTGCTGAAGGGGTACGCAGGGGTGGCCCGGAAGCAGAGGGGGAGGAAATTATTTACAGAAGATGTAGCGCCCTACTCCAATGGTTGGGACGCTATTTAAAATTTAAGGGTATCTGAGCCAATAGTTGGGCTCAGACTGTCGATTTGTACTGTATATAAATTTTCCTCTGTTTTGGCTGTGGTGCTGCCTGATAGCATTTTCCCTTGTTGCCTGTAGGTGGCGTTACCACCTCAGGCACCTGTTGGAACGCAGGCAAACCATGGTGCATTGAGTGACCCTTCTCGACAGCGGTTCAGTGGGTGTGGTTGACCCGCTGTGCCTGCTGGGAGGGGATACTTAAGGGGCAGACACCATTGTTGGGGGGTCGTTTTTCGCCTCGTGGCCCTCCTGGGGCGAGGTATGTGTGTGTGATCCTGGTCTCAGGGCCACGTTGGCCCGAGGCTGCATCGCTATCGAGTAGGCCCGGCTATTTCGGTTGGGGCCTACATCCCAAGAGGGGATCCCAAGCTGTCCGTCCAAAAAGGGAGGAAGCTATCTTGATGAAGTAAACCGGGGGAGGACCTGCCCTGGAGGAGACCGGCAAAGTGCTGATGTCTCGGGTGAGGCCTGGTGACCTTGTTGAGGAGGGATCCAATATACCAAAAGCCCTGCAGTTCGCCGGATCGGCTTAAAGGCGCTCTTACTGCAGGGCTGGAAGTTTGGGACTTTTAATCCTGTGGTAGGGGATTCCTGGACTATCCATTTATCCATCTCTAAACAAAGGTCTGTGGCAGAGACCGACTCCATCTTAAGCAGTCTATGGCAGAGGCTGTCTTGTTACTGGTCTGTGCGTCATCCAGGCTGCTAGGCCATGTGAGCGGGGACTATCCGGGTGAGCAACACCCACTCTATAGGGGAGAGTGGTGAACGATTGATGAGTACTTTGAACAAATTTTGTGCATTCTGTACCGCGTGCCTGAACCTTTCCCTATTCTTCTCCTACCTTCTACTTTCTCTCAAGTTATACTGCAGAAGAAAAAGAATAAAGCCTGACTGTTGAAGGTTTTATCTTCGTGTGGACATTGCATTTACTATGGACTTTCCTACCCTGACAAGGAAGCTAGAGAGGTAATGTGCAAACCCAAAACAAACCAGCAGCTCCTATGGGGGTAGTGCTACAAAGAGATGATCAGTGTGGTGGGGGGGATTTACTATGACAGTTCCCCTTTAGTTACCCCCTGCAGCAGCTGAAAGCTGGTGGGAGGGAGAGAAGATGAAGCCAGCCTTCAGCTACTGCAGGGAAGGCCATATAGGGGATGGCCTAAATACCGGTTACCCCCTCCTGTCCACGATCTGATTCCTTCTGTTGCCCAGGCCCCCCTGCTGAACTGATGGGGCCTGGGCCCCACACAGAAGGACCAGTGGTACCCCCTTATTAGCAGCCCAGAATTTAACTTTGGTACAACCAGCATGTCAGATTTTCCATGCTGCTAGCAATAATTACTGTGTTCTCCCAGCAGGGATGCCCCCGCCCCCCTGTCCTCCTGCTGGGAGAACACAAATAGCTCTGCAGGAGGGATCCCCCCATCAAAACTGACTGTGTTGATGGTGGAATTGAGCGATTTTTTTTTTGATTTTTTTTTGCAGGAAAGAAAATCACATCATCTATGGTCAGCTTAAAAAAAACAACTCTAAGAAAAATGTAACTTGTGAACCACTGGCCTTATTGACTTTAAGTGCCGGTTCACACTGCTGCGCTGTGAATTTGTTCCGTTTTTTCAGTCCATTCTGAGGTGCGAATTTACCGCAAATTTACAGCGTTTTTGCCGCGATTTTAATGCGAATTTCAGGAGTGGGACATAGCTGCGATTATTGTTTTTGTGGAGAATAGTGTGGTGGAATTCGCACACATGTGAACCATCAAATGCGATTCCAGAACGATTTACACTGATGTCTATGGAGACTAAATTCGCAACGCAATACTCTAAACTCGCACAAGACCCTTTTTTTCATCGCATCGCATTCAGGGAGGAATCGCAACGCATAGATGTGAACCACCATCATTGAAAACAATGACTTTTTGGATGACATGCGAATTTAGTTTGTGTTTAACGCATCGCATTCGGTATCAATTCGCACAAGTGTGAACCGGCACTTAATCATGGGGCTATTTAATACTTGTGCATAGAAGTAAACCCCGGCCTACATATGCTTAATATAAAAGCCTCCTATATGTTTTGTAAAATAGATAACAGGATTATATCTCCTGTGGAGCTTAGCAGCTGAATCAACACACGAGACTCCACTGAGGGAATAGTTGTATAAACCACCTGACATTACTGTGTTTGCAATGCCATTATACTCACACCTAGGATCATCATTCTTTTAGACATATAATATATGAGAAAGATAGAAAATATGTCAAAATGTCTTGTATGTTATTTTTGCCCTATTTGCTGATTCACCTTTACAGTGCCAAACAATATATATATATTGTCACTGTTGGATTACCATATTTTTTTGCACAGCTATATATCTATATATAGTATAAAGGTCATTATTATGGAAAAGTAGCATATCGCCCTTTAAACAAAGTATTTCCAATAGAAATGGTGTTCTGTTTCAAATGTTGCTTTATGCATTGACATACCTCCTGATATCCAGTCTGTCTGGACAGTATGGTCATCTGCTGACTTGGCATCATCCACAGGCAGCTTAACTCTTCAGTAAGACACAGTAAGTAGAATCAAACGCAATTTTCCTTCAGCTAATAGAAAAACAGATGATGCTTTTCCAGTCTTTTGAAATCTAATAAGACAATGACCTTCCTAAACCTTTTCTTTATTAAGTACTAACGCTGACTGGGGAAATATGGAAGAAATGGGAAGGGTCTATCTAGGACTGAACCGACTAGCATCAAATGGGAGGGGAGGACAGAGGAGGAAACCAAAATCCCATAGTATACAAATTTTAGTTGCCCAAAACGGCCACTAGATGTCAGCATACTACTGAACAATAATAACCTGGTGTGGTTCAATACAACAAAGAAAAACGACATAAAAGTGGTTGCAGAACAAATGATTTGTTTTGCTTAGCCAAAAATGGATCTTGGGCTATATCCCATGCCTAACCAAGCTGAAAACCTGTCTGGGTCTGATATATATGTAGCGGGGTGGTCAATTTAGGGGGAGTCTCTGAGTGGTAATTAGGCTCAGACACCTTAATTTGGTTATGGACCATTTTTGTTCTCAGGGGACAATGCTGGTGATGAGTTCCCTGTGGCCTGCAAGTGGCGCTGCCATTCTGGGCCGGGGTTGAACCACGAGCGTAATGCTGTGCCTTTTGTGTCCCCTCTCAGCAGCCGTACAGTGGGGCGGAGAACCTGCTGTGCATGCCGGGAGAGGATATAAAAGGGGCAGACATCTCCTGATCGGGGTCCACGCCCAGGCAACTTCAGCCTGGGAGTGAGTGAGGTTCATCTCCGGGTGCCCTAGGCCCGGAGGCTGTGTTCCTGTCCCATCTCAGGCACCTTTGGCCTGGGATGAGGTACTACCCTGCTGTCCTGTTCGCCTGGGTATGAAGACCCAGGAGTTGCGGAAAAGGCCCGGGGCCCAGCACCTTCGGCTGGGGTCTGCTAAGGATTGAGGAGTCGAGGGTGCCGACTTGCGAGGGGACCCGCACTCTCAGAGAAGGGAGGATCATTCCGAAGGACCGATGCGGGAGTCACAGTGAAGGAAGGGTCTGTTGACTCTCTAGGGGGACGTCTTCTCCTTGATAGGGGCCATGTTCTAAGAGGGAGATTCCAACTCCACCGGGTCCGTGGCAGGGGCCATATCCACCAGGTCTGTGGCAGAGACCAACCTCATGTTCTGTGGCAGAGACCGTGCGTCTAAAAACTGTTTGAGAATCTGAACAGTAAAGAGTCTACGTTTGTGCCTGGACCTCCTCCACACCTTGGGTTGTCCTGTTTCCTTGCTCCAAACTGTTTTTTCTATCCAAGAGACTGTTTATTGCAAAGTGAGAATAAACCTTGAGTTGGAGTTTCAGCTGGTGTGGACATTCATGTTACTGGGGAAGTCAAGGACTTACCTCTACCCACGGTAGAGGTGAGAATTATTCTCAGGAGGATTTTGGCTCTGGCTGTGGACAAGACCCAATAACAACACCGTTCAACCTCTTTACACAGGAGGGTACGGGCTTGTGGTGCGGTGTGCCTTTCTTCCTCCTGCGAGGAGCCAAGTTAAATGCAAGCTGGGGGAAAGGTGTGTGCGCTACATATATATAGCAAGAAGTGTAGCGCTACAAATGAAGAAAAAACAAACAAAAGAATGTCTCTCTGCATATATGGTGAAAAATAAAATGAATATCACACCGAAAAAGATATGTGTGTATTCACTACAAAATCCATGAAAATCAACATGTATAATCGTGAAAAAAACATATATAAAGTGTCCATCAAAATAACCCGTGAAGGCGCAATGAAGAAGAAGACATGTAGACTGAAGGTCATCAAGAAAAACACAGCTTCCGACTACTAGAAAAATGGATGAAATACTCTTACCAGAGTTCGTGGATCTGCCTGCCAGTGGGAGCAGATCTTGTAAGCATGGAAGATCCCACCTCAGGACCGATCGGCTTGTCTGGTGGCTCCTATGGTGTTGGAATCTGGACCGTTGAAACTCGACAATCCTCAAATCCAGACCTTGGATAGATATCCTGGATGGATGGAACAAACCTGGACTCCTAGGGTATCACCCTATTTCTTGAAAGAAAAAAAAGAGACAAGGCTCAAATGGTGCAGATCAAAAAGGTAATATAAGGTTTTATTGGAATAAAACCACAAAAAGTTTTGACATAAAAAGTGATCACATAAATGAAAAATAAGAACAAAGCAATATGGGGAGTAGCCCTGGGCTTGGTACCCTACTCCCCATATTGCTTTGTTCTTATTTTTCTTTTATGTGATCACTTTTTATGTCAAAACTTTTTGTGGTTTTATTCCAATAAAACCTTATATTACCTTTTTGATCTGCACCATTTGAGCCTTGTCTCTTTTTTTCCTGCATGGGATTCGGAGAGAGCTCACCTGGAGTTACCCTACATCATCCAGTTATCCTTTCTTGGGGTCTTTGGTGGCCGAATTTCTCTTACAAGAAATAGGGTGATACCCTAGGAGTCCAGGTTTGTTCCATCCATCCGGGATATCTATCCAAGGTCTGGATTTGAGGATTGTCGAGTTTCAACGGTCCAGATTCCAACACCATAGGAGCCACCAGACAAGCCGATCGGTCCTGAGGTGGGATCTTCCATGCTTACAAGATCTGCTGCCACTGGCAGGCAGATCCACGAACTCTGGTAAGAGTATTTCATCCATTTTTCTAGTAGTCGGAAGCTGTGTTTTTCTTGATGACCTTCAGTCTACATGTCCTCTTCTTCATTGCGCCTTCACGGGTTATTTTGATGGACACTTTATATATGTGTTTTTTTCACGATTATACATGTTGATTTTCATGGATTTTGTAGTGAATACACACATATCTTTTTCGGTGTGATATTCATTTTATTTTTCACCATATATGCAGAGAGACATTCTTTTGTTTGTTTTTTCCTCATTTGTAGCGCTACACTTCTTATTAATATTTTGTTCACAATTTTTGTCACATTGGTGTATAGCAGCTTTTTGTTCCCTTTTTACCCTCATTAGGCTTAGCACTCAGCGCAATATTTTTCCACTTTTTTAATATATATAGCAAGGACTGCCATTATAAAAAAATATCATCCTGTTAAGGATTAAGATTCATCATTGTTAGACTTAAACAATTTAAACCTGAACTTTAGGTATGTAAATTTTTACGTAGTTACATGTAAGTATGTATGTACCATACCTGTGGGAACCCCGTGGAAGCTGGAAATCACTGTACTAGGCACCAATGCTACAGTGATTGCTTCTAGCTTCCGGATGCCATTCCCAGCGGCTGCCCTGCTGCTTACTGAACACAGGAGGTCACTTGCTTGGCATAGGCGCCATTCAGAGAACACTTTGCATTTTCTTATGTGATTGGATGAATTGGAGATTGTGACATCATCGCCCTGCCTCTCCACTTCCCCAATAAGAGAACACTTAGCATTCATTGAGAAGGTGCAAAGAATTCCCTGATTGGGGTACCTATGCCGAGTAAGAGACCTCCTGTGGTTACTATGCATCAGGGTAGCGGGCATGGGACCCAGAAGCTAGTGGAGATCACTGTAGTTGGGATGTCTATTACAGTAATTTCCAGCTTCTACTGGGATCCCACAGGTATGTCACATACATACTTACATTGTTCCAAGCTGGACTAATGTAACTATGCAAAAATTGCCATATCTAAACTTCAGCTTTAACAAGAGTTAAATGTACTTTTTTTTTTTTTCATACATTTTTTATTGAAGTTTTTCACCACATAAAACACACACAGCTTAAGCACCTACAGTACAATAAAAGAGCATGTACAGAAAATAATATACTTTGCAATGTGAACCCAGTGATACAGTGCATAGCAATGGAAGGGTACAACAATACCGCTCAAGTAAAATCTAGGAGGGTATATATTATGATAAACCCACTAGTCATCAGAAACACATCAGAATTTACCAGGATAAGAGGAAGGCATAAGAGCAAGGCAAAGCCCTGACACAATAACCCAGCTCACCCCCAACTCATTAAGCTGTTTCAGGTTCAGCTAACCAAGTGCACCAGACCTTGTCGTACTTCAGTGGGCAGCCCCGATTAGCATAAGTATCCTTGTATAAAGGAAGGCTGTTGTTCACTAAGCGTTTCCATTGCACTAGAGAGGGGAGGGGGGGCTTCTTCCATTGCATAGCATAGCAATGTTCTTACGAGCATAGAAGAGCAGCAGGGTAATCAGCGTGCGTTTGGCAGAGGACGGTACAATTGTCTCAATGAGCCCCAAAAGGCACACCTCCATTGTCAAAGGCACAGCAACCAAGGCAACTTTGTTAACCAAATCTAGCACCACTTCCCAATACTTCTGGACCCCTGAGCACTGCCAGAAGATATGGGAGAAGTCGCCCGGTGAGGCGCCGCATCTCCAACACTCTGAGGAATGAGCAGGGTCCATCTTGTGAAGTCTGTGTGGGGTGAAATAAGCCCTATGAACAATTTTGTATTGCACTAACCTGTCACGCATGGAGACCAGAGAGTGGAAGGGGAGGTCCCACACATCATCCCAATCATCATTGTCTAACGTGGGGATATCAGTCTGCCATTTAGTCCAGAGTTTGTCAAGAGGTGGAAGAGACACAAAGATCAAGTATGAATAGAGATGCGAGGTGGGCTTTTCTTCGCAACTAAATCTAAGTGTCCTCTCCAGTTCCGACTGCACCATAATACACGAAGATTGTGGAAATTGCGCAGCAAATGCATGGGACAGTTGAAGATATCTGAATAGGAAATGGTGAGGTAAATTGTACTGGGAGGAAAGGTGAGAGAAAGGGAGTAAGGAGTTATGGGACACTATTTGTGACATGAGTTTGATACCGTATTTTTTCCACGCGTATGGGTCAGGGATTTTATAGATGTGGGATAAGCTAGGGTTCAGCCAGATAGGGGCATTGGAGGAGATTTCAGACTGTTTACATTTCTCAATGGCCAATCCTGTCCGCCATGCCCGCAGGGTGGTAAGCATAGAGGGGGTCAGAGGATAGGGGGCACGAGGGCCCCTAAAAAGTAACAATTGAAGAGCTTCCAGCGAACCGACCACTGTTGCCTCCAACACAGTTGACGAGTTTGTTCTGTCTGGCTAGCCACCATGCCGCTGTCACCAACTGTGTGGAGGAGTTAAATGTACTTTAAGGTTCCTCGTGTTCTCAGCACTTTTCTGTTCTGCTTTCTCTTCTTCTTTTCCTTTGGGCCGATTTAATAGTTCACTGAACAAGCTATTACGCCCAATGCTTATGCAAAGCAGTGCACTCATCTCTAGAAGAAACTATTTTTGTAACTGTGACAGGGTGACATGTTTGCCCGCTTGCCTTTGTGTCCCTCTGTCCCTTGTTCTCTTTGGTTTTTTAGTTTCACTGTTTATTGAACGCAAATGGTGTACATACTATAAAAGTATGCACATATTCCCAGTTACTATGAGTAATTCAGGGTCATCTGAATACAGATATGCAGCATACAAATAAAGACATAGATGCAGTGACAGCCTCTTGTGAGTTTTTAATACATATGTTGACAGGTGGTAATGCCTCTTTTAGCCCCTCTTGTAGTGATGTCATGATTGAAGCTAGTGCCCATATAATGGCAGCTGTGGGTGGGGCGAAGAGAGAGCGGGGTATGGGAACAAGAGAAAAAACAAAAAGGAAACACTGCGCTAGAAAGTGACAAAGAAAACATTTTTGTGGAAAAAGAATATTGAGAATAAGAATAGCTGCCAGTACCAAAAATGTTGATACAAAACTGGAATATATGATAAGAATAAGGTACAGCGCTGATTAGTGATCACAAAATCCTAATTAAAGGAATTGATATGTTGATAAACCCAATGTGAATGGCAAAAGTAATACAATAAGAAAATGTGAAAATATATAGCTGTGAACTGAAAGGATATATCAAAAATGAATGAGTGTGACAATAACTATTACAATAAACCAATAACTATATATGAACTCAGTGACTAAAAGAATATATGTGTATATTGTGAGGGGGTTAGCTCGGCAGCGGGTGTGTGTGACCCCCGGGATGGGCTCCCCACACAAAACAGGCCCAGCAAACGGAGGTTGTGGTTTTCAGAATCAAAAAGGTGCGGTTTATTTTCTATTTACAGTGACAAAACACAGCAAAGCAAAAGAAACATAACCAAAATAAATCCTGGTCAAGTTGACCTCTGACTAAACATACAGGTTTCCTAACTAACAACTGGGATCAGCCTAGTGCTGTCCTAGTCCCTAAGTCCCTGGTTTTAAATGTCCAAGCAAATAGCCACACAGGCTTTGTCTCACCGCACAGGGGTTCACTCTCCCTAGACAGTCCACACAGGTCTGGTTCCAGGCATGAGCTAACACCTAATGAAGCTGGGAGTTTTTATATAGGCCTTAAACCAGCTGACAAGCTTCAGCTGGTCTCATCAACTCCCTGCCTGCACGACGCCCAGCCCTCTCCCTAGAGGTATGAGTCATCCATGAGCCCACTAGCCTTATACAACTCTCCACCTAGTTGTATAAGTCGGCGTAAAGCCTGAATCTGGGCGAAATATATCTACCCCCCTGGATGCAACCAGGTGACTTTACCTTCCTGCTGTCACATACCCCCCCCTCTTGTTTTAACCTCGGGGTTGGAACACCAGCAATCAGGCATTCATGTACTCGAGACAAAGCATCCACATTCCCCATTTGAACGCCAGGACGATGCTTTACTGTGAAGTTGAATTCCTGGAGGGCCAGGAACCACCTATTCACTCTTCTATTTGTTTCCTTGTTTTGAGCCATCCACTTTAACGGAGCGTGATCCGTAACCATGTCAAAGTGCCTACCTAGCAGGTAGTACCGAAGGGAATCTAGAGCCCACTTCACCGCTAAACACTCCTTTTCAACGGTGGCGTAATTTACCTCATGGGACTTCAACTTCCTGCTGAGGTAAATGACTGGGTGCTCTTCCCCGTTCCAGACCTGGGACAATACTGCTCCTAACCCCACATCTGACGCATCACTTTGTACGACAAAGTCTTTAGAGAAGTCGGGTGAGTACAACACTGGCTGGCTACATAAGGCTTGTTTCAAGAATTGGAATGCTGCCTCAGCCTCGGGGGTCCATTTAATCATGACCGACCCTTTCCCCTTCGTCAGGTTGGTTAGGGGCACAGCCTTAGAAGCAAAGTGGGGAATGAATCGCCGATAATACCCAGCGATTCCCAGAAAGGCTCGTACCTGCTTCTTGCTGTTGGGACGTAGCCAACTCTGGATGGCCTCGACTTTGTTGAGTTGGGGTTTTATTACTCCCCTCCCAATGGTGTACCCAAGATATTTGGCCTCCTCCTGCCCAATGGTACACTTCTTGGGGTTAGCCGTAAACCCCGCTTCCCGAACAGAGTCCAGGACTGCTTGCACTTTTGGCAGATGTGAGGCCCAATCTGTGCTATGGACAATTACGTCATCCAGGTAAGCCGCAGCATACTTCCGATGGGGCCTCAGCATCTGGTCCATTTTCCGCTGGAATGTGGCCGGCGCATTCTGTAACCCGAACGGCATTCTTTTATATTGGAACGCCCCGTCTGGGGTTACAAATGCGGTTTTCTCTTTGGCCGACTTGGCCAGGGGGATTTGCCAATACCCTTTTGTGAGGTCAAGAGTCGTCATGTATCGGGCTGTTCCCAGCCGGTCGATCAACTCATCTATACGTGGCATGGGGTAGGTGTCAAATTTTTGTAACTTTGTTCAACTGACGAAAATCGTTACAAAATCGCCAGCTCCCATCCGGTTTAGGCACCAACACGATGGGACTAGACCAATCACTTTGGGACTCCTCTATCACCCCTAAGTTCAGCATTTTCTGTACTTCCTCCCGTATTGCCTCCCGTCGAGCCTCTGGGATCCGATAGGGTTTTAACTTCACCCTTTCACCGGGCGGGGTAATGATGTCATGCTCTACCCCAGATGTTTGTCCCGGCAGCTCAGAGAATACCTCCTTGTTGCGAAGCACAAACTCCTTAACCTCCTGTTGTTGGGGTTGTGACAAGGTGGCTGCTATTCCAACCTCAGGAATCACGCAACCAGTTTGAGCTGGTGACCAAGTGTCTGCGACTAGGGACTCTCTATCCCTCCAGGCTTTCAACAGATTAACGTGATAGATCTGTTCGGGCTTTCGCCTTCCTGGTTGTCTGACCTTGTAATTCACTTTGCTCACTTTTTCCATTATCTCGTAGGGGCCTTGCCATTTGGCAAGGAATTTACTTTCAACCGTAGGGACAAGTACCAATATCCTATCCCCCGGGGAAAAGGTACGGGTCTTGGCTCCACGGTTGTACACTCTCTGCTGTGCCAACTGCGCTTGGGCCAAATGTTCCTTCACGATGGGCATTACCTGTGCAATTCGATCTTGCATCAGGGCGACATGCTCAATCACACTCCTGTGGGGAGAACTCTCACTTTCCCAAGTTTCCTTGGCAATATCCAACAGCCCTCTTGGGTGTCTCCCATACAGTAACTCAAAGGGGGAGAATCCCGTAGAGGATTGGGGCACCTCCCTAATAGCAAACATCAAATAAGGAAGTAAACAGTCCCAATCCTTTCCATCTCTATCCACCACTTTCTTCAACATTTGTTTTAGGGTTTTGTTGAATCTTTCAACCAGCCCATCGGTTTGGGGGTGATACACAGACGTACGCAATTGCGTCACTTTGAACAATTTACACAGCTCTTTCATAACCCGGGACATAAAGGGTGTACCTTGGTCCGTAAGCAGTTCTTTACAAATACCCACCCGGCTAAAAACAAGAGATAGCTCTTTGGCTATGGTTTTGGCCGAGGTATTTCGGAGAGGGATCGCTTCTGGATAACGGGTGGCATAGTCCATTATAACTAATATGTACTGGTGCCCCCTAGCGGACTTGATTATAGGACCTACCAAATCCATGGCGATCCTCTCAAACGGGACCTCAATGATGGGTAGAGGGACCAGCGGGCTACGGAAATGTGGCATCGGGGCCGACCTCTGACACACAGGGCAGGAGGAACAATAATTTTCTACGTCCTTCATCACCCCCGGCCAATAGAATCTCTGTAATACCCTCTCTCGGGTTTTCTCTGTCCCCAGATGACCTCCAAGAATGTGCCCATGGGCCAACTCCAACACCAACTTCCTGTAAGGTTTGGGCACCACAAGCTGCTCAACGGTTTCTTCTGCCCTTTTTGCCACCCGATACAGTAGGTCCTTCTCTACGCTGAAGTATGGGTAAGTGCAGGTATTATCTGGGTTCACTAACTCGCCATCTATTTTCACTACGTTTTCCCGTGCCTTTATTAGGGCGGGGTCTTTCAACTGTTCTGTGGCAAAGTTTTCCCTGTGAACCTCAAGATCAGAAAACTCCACAGACGGTAGGTTTTCGTCTGAGGAGGTGGGCTCCTCTCCAGTTTCTTGAGTCTCCCCTGCCAATACTGATAAGGGAAATTCCGGAGAGTCCTCACCACTCTCAGGGGAGTTCTGGCTATCACATTCCTGGTACATAGGGGCACCAGTGAGGTGCTCAGGATCATCCCACAGTTCCCAGAACTTCGGAAAATCCCTTCCCACAATGGCGTCATGCGGTAACTGAGATACTAAGCCCACTGGATGAGAGAGGGTACCTTTGGGGGTCTCGAAACACACTGTAGTCACTGGATACTCTCGGGTGTCCCCATGCACACAAATAACAGCTACCTTGCTATTCCCAGAGACCTCTGTTTTAACTAACTCAGCCTTTATCAGGGTCACAAGGCTACCTGAATCCAGCAATACCACAACATTTCTACCATTAACACACATTTTGCATAAATGTTTCTCAGTTCCTCGAATGGCAGTGCATGCGACTGTCGCACACAGCGACTGACGTCTGCCCGTCAGAAAGTCACACTGCATGGGTTCCTCCACAACCGGGCAATTGGCTGCAATATGTCCCGCTTGCCGGCAGCGGTAGCAAACGATCCTTCTTGCCGCCTCTTGAGCCGCTGATTTCCCAGGCTGTTCTCACCAAACTTGGGGTAGAGCTCCCACCCTCTCACTCTCTCCACCCTCACCCCTTGGAATCCTCTTATCCGCCCCTGGGGATGGTCTGGTCTTAGGGTGGAAAGTCCGAGTGTCTCTGGAAGAGGCCGTCAGGTTCTCTGTAGCCAAGTATTTCTCCACACGATCCACAAGACCATCGGCCGTCTCTGGGTCTCCATGGCTTACCCACTTTTGGATGGCAGTAGGAAGAGCTCTCAAAAACCGATCCATTACAACACGTTCCACAATCTTTGGTGCGGACAAAGTCTCTGGCTGTTGCCACTTTCTGCTCAGGTGAATGAGATCATACATTTGAGACCTGGGGGGTTTTCCAAGCTGGAAAGTCCAGTTATGCACACGCTGAGCCCGGACAGCCTGGGTGACACCCAGCCTTGCCAATATTTCAGCTTTTAGCATCACATAGTCTTTTGCTTGGTTAGGCTCTAGGTCATAGTAAGCTTTCTGCGACTCACCAGTTAACAGAGGAGCCACCAGTCCAGCCCACTGCTCCTCAGGCCACTTTTCTCTTTCAGCGGTCCTTTCAAATGTGGTCAAAAATACCTCTGGATCATCCTCTCCAGTCATTTTTGTCAATAAACGACTCACCCCAAAGGACGCGGTATTAGTGGGACGGCTTTCCTCACTGGTCTGCGGACGTTGCTGCATTACTGCTTCCATCTGTTGTTGTAGTCTCTGCTCTTGCTTCTGCAACAGGTCTATGAAGCGGGCCTCAGATTGCTGCTGGGCTCGTTGCTGAGCCTCCAGACTCTGTTGCAAAGTTGCGTTTGTCTGCTGCTGGGCTGCAAGGCTCTGTTGATGAGCTTGCTGCTGGGCTGCGAAGTTCTGTTGTTGAGCTGCAAGGCTCTGTTGATGAGCTGCAAGGCTCTTTTGCAAACCTGCATTTGTCTGCTGTTGATTGGCATTTGCTAGAGCCAGCTGCTTCAGTATCTCCTCCATGCTGGCTTAAAAAAAAACTGCCACTGGTTCTCCACCAACTGTGAGGGGGTTAGCTCGGCAGCGGGTGTGTGTGACCCCCGGGATGGGCTCCCCACACAAAACAGGCCCAGCAAACGGAGGTTGTGGTTTTCAGAATCAAAAAGGTGCGGTTTATTTTCTATTTACAGTGACAAAACACAGCAAAGCAAAAGAAACATAACCAAAATAAATCCTGGTCAAGTTGACCTCTGACTAAACATACAGGTTTCCTAACTAACAACTGGGATCAGCCTAGTGCTGTCCTAGTCCCTAAGTCCCTGGTTTTAAATGTCCAAGCAAATAGCCACACAGGCTTTGTCTCACCGCACAGGGGTTCACTCTCCCTAGACAGTCCACACAGGTCTGGTTCCAGGCATGAGCTAACACCTAATGAAGCTGGGAGTTTTTATATAGGCCTTAAACCAGCTGACAAGCTTCAGCTGGTCTCATCAACTCCCTGCCTGCACGACGCCCAGCCCTCTCCCTAGAGGTATGAGTCATCCATGAGCCCACTAGCCTTATACAACTCTCCACCTAGTTGTATAAGTCGGCGTAAAGCCTGAATCTGGGCGAAATATATCTACCCCCCTGGATGCAACCAGGTGACTTTACCTTCCTGCTGTCACAATATATATATATACCAACATCACATATGCATCTCAAGAAATGTGACTAGCACAAAAAGACAATTCCCAACTGTGAAGAAAGGAAATGTGAATGAATAGATAAATGCATAAATATAGTCCCAAAATAACAAATAAAATTGCTGCGTGTGGACGGATGAATCCTAGATGTTGAAAGGGTTAATCCTAAGGTAGGTCAGTCCTTAAAAAGATAATTCCATAATGGTGAAAGGAAAGGGAGACTCGTGACAAGAAAACCTTCATCCACCAGTAAGGCACCCGAGAGATAGTAATGTAGTCTCCTTACCTCAAGAAAATGACCGCTAGCCAATCCCCAGACGACGTCCCTTAGTGACGAAACGCGTAGGGTGTGGCCTGTAGTTCCGACGTAATCACGCCTTTCCAACATGGAAATACACAGATACAGCGAGCAAGCCCACTAGAGTCAGAATATGTTCTAGTGATCCACCTGCTACCTAAGCAATGTGCTTGCCTTCCAGGGAAGTAAAGTTGCAGGTGGGAATTGTCTTTTTGATCTATGTGCTAGTCACATTTCTTGAGATGCATATGTGATGTTGGTATATATATATATATACACATATATTCTTTTAGTCACTGAGTTCATATATAGTTATTGGTTTATTGTAATAGTTATTGTCACACTCATTCATTTTTGATATATCCTTTCAGTTCACAGCTATATATTTTCACATTTTCTTATTGTATTACTTTTGCCATTCACATTGGGTTTATCAACATATCAATTCCTTTTTTTTTTTTTTACAAGAAGACATATCAATTCCTTTAATTAGGATTTTGTGATCACTAATCAGCGCTGTACCTTATTCTTATCATATGGGAACAAGAGACCCCAGTGCTGCACCATGTAGAGCTTATTCCAGTAATAAGTGTTGGTGCCCAGCTGGGCAGGACTGAGAATGGGACATTTTGAGATCATGCAGGATGATAATGGAAGGGCCTTCCCATCCCTGATCCTCAGCTTGCAAAGTACACAGTCTATTTGCCTTTAGTAAATCAACCCTAGTATGTCAAATATGATTTAGGTTGTAAGAAATTGATAAATGCAGTAAAGTCTTGAAAACGTAAATGGAGTAAACATTTCTTTATTTCAAAAAAGCCTCTGGAAAAGAATGTAGTGAGAGGGCCTATGGCTGGGGGAAATGTGTCCAACATGGTGGACCAAAGACTGGCATGCATTTGCTCAGGGCTGGTGCAAGAATTTTTGACACCCTAGGCGAAACCTCATTTTGCTGCACCCCCATTGGCTCCACCCCATTTGCCCTGCCCATGTATACCCCAGCTTTTTAATGAAGCGCTCATCAAATTCAGCCCACCAGCACCCATCAAATGCAGCCTCACCAGTGCCCATCAATGCAGCCCACCAGCACCCATCAATGCAGCCTACCAGCGCCCATCAATGCAGCCTACCAGCGCCCATCAATGCAGCCTACCAGCGCCCATCAATGCAGCCTCACCAGTGCCCATCAAATGCAGCCTCACCAGTGCCCATCAATACAGCCTACTAGTGCCCATCAATGAATGTTTGCTTGCTTCCATTCATTCAGGAGTTGGGACACAGACACAGTCCTCTGGCTGCCTGCTGATGCTGAGACTTAGTTGCTTGCTACAGAGAGAAGAGAGTAGGAACACCAGTGGCCGGGCGCCCCTAGGCAGCAGTGCGCCCTAGGCGGCTGCCTAGTTTGCCTAGTGGTAGCACCGGCCCTGCATTTGCTCTATCCCCAGGAGAAGTGGGGTGGGACCTAGCTACTCTTTAGACCTGAATGTGTATATGTGTGATTAATACAAAATCAATACAAAATAACAAATGCTCAATATTTGTGATCACCAATAAAATTAATATATCAAAGTTCATAAATATAAAAAGAACTCTGTGCTTTTAAATAAATCAATTGCAACCATAATATCTCAAAAAGTGTTATATGGTAAAGTCCTTAAATAGTCTGTGATATTTTAAAAAGTGTTTAGTGCTTCATACTGCATAATATTCAGTGATCTGTATGAAAACACTCCGTGCTCCCCTCCTTTGTTTCCACATTCACCAGAACATGATGATACAAGCACTTCTTTCTTGTGTTGTTCCCATTGCCTCATTTTGGAATAAATGGATGGATCCTCCTCTTACTCCATCATGCATGTATGTATGTGAAGACAAAAACCAAGCAGTCCTCCATAGCATGATACCGTTTATTAAATAAAAACGACTCACATACTACAAATGCTCGCATTGCACAAGCAGCGATCGCATACAACGGTGTCTCCAGCATATGGCAATTATCTACCTTCCATTGACCGGAAGTGATAAGCAGTAGTGCCGCCAGCAAGCTCCGTCCAATGCGTTCTGTCACAATGACGTCATCAGGAGCAGCACCATGATGGTGTATTCCGATGCTTCTCTACCCTGGGCTCCATTACCCTTAATTATGATCTTACGTGCTAATATTAGACTCTATTTACCACTTCCTCTTAAAGGAGAGCTCCGGTTCCTTGCAAGTACAGCCTGGGCATTGGGTGGGGCTTGCTGGCGTCACTTATGGTCAATGGGATGCAAATGATAGTTGCTTGTCTCTCTCTGAACCATGCTGTACAGACTGGGCTGATACCTGATCAAGTTTTGTTCGGTGTTGGCCTCAAAATAATTTTTAGAACATCTTGTAAAAAATTTCAGACCTTTAAAATCATTCGGAGTTCACTACACAATGATATCATTGGCCTCACTCCTAGTGAATAATATTGCCTTCAGGAAACAGAACACACACAATACATCTAGTCACAAATAATGCATGGGAAGAGTTTATCTTGACTTTGCAATGTTGTAACTGTTTAAAATAGCACTGAATTCTCTGACTCATGACTAATCTGGTCTTGTTCAAATACTTACTTTGAGCAGCAAGGTTGTACACAGATCCACTTGTTACAGTAATCAAGCCATTTCTCTTCCACAGCTGTGACACTGGAACACAATGAAAACTAACGATACAGAGCGAAGACTTCTACTTCCATTTATTTGGTGTTCTGTTCATTCTTTCAGTAAAGTTATCCATTAGTCTAAAGTATATTTAGTTGTACACATTTTGTCAACACTGTACATTCTTCTTGTTACTGCAGTGTTCATCCTTTGTTTCCTGAATGATGACACAATGTATTACTAGGAAGCCAATTACGTCGTTCGTGTTTCAATCAAGCGGCGACATTAGTAGATGTTCGCAATGGTGATGAAAGAGAAACCCTGACACACAAAGTTCTAACAAGCCAAATATTTACTAAATATACAACACTTCCATTATATATTTTAATTTTCTTAGTATATAAAATATCATTGCTAAAATGTTTTAGGTTTTAGGTTTATTAGCCACTTGCCCTCCGGAAGATTTTTATTTTATTTTTACATTCTGCTATAAAACGTATCCAATAAATTGTTTTAAAAATAAATCAAATTTTTTCATCAATTTAGGCCAATATGTATTCTTCTACATATTTTTGGTAAAAAAATCCCAATAAGCGTATGTTGATTGGTTTATGCAAAAGTTATTGCGTCTACAAACTATGGGATATTGTTATTTATATTTTAAAAAATCACTAGTAATGACTGCAATCAGCAACTTTTAGTGTGACTGCGATATTGCAGCAGATAAATCGGACACTAACTTACACTTTTGACCCTTTTTTCGGGGACCAGTGACACTAAGCCCTGGTTCACACTGGTGCGATTTGACATGCGATTTGACATGTCAAATCGCATGTCAAATCTGCGATATTTGCCGCAAATTGCGGGCAATGGCACCGTCCTAATCGGTGCGATGCCGCATCTGCGGCGCTGCACCAATTTCAAAAAGTAGTTTCTGTACTACTTTTTGCGATTTCGGCCGCGATTTACATTGACATATGTGTCAGTAGGGTGACCACGTGTCACGGATTGCCCGGGACAGTCCCGCATTTTGCAGGTGGGTCCCGGGCACATTCATTCCAGGACAATACAGTGTCCCGGAATGAAACTGACACAGCTACCCCCCGGGCCAATCTGATGCTCCCAAAAAAGGCCGCCACATCACCGATTTACTCACTAACAGTACTTGTCCTGGCCGGGAATGCCTGGAGGAGCACAATCCCACCCCCTGCTTGTGATTGGAGAAATCATAAATCCCGCCCCTTGAGTCCAATCACTGTGTTGTGATTCGTTACAGCACAAGCTGATTTTTGGTCACCCTATGTGTCTTTGTAATCGCGGCTGAAATCGGGACTGCCAGCGAGAGTGAAATTGTGCGAGTTCAGCTGAACTTGCACGGCTTCACTCCCGCAGCCCAGTGTGAACCTGGGCTAATACAGTGATCAGTGCTAAAAAAAATATGCACTGTCACTGTGTTAATGACACTGGCTAGGAAGGGGTTATCATCAAGGGCGATCAAAGGATTAACTGTGTGCGTAGCTGGTGTTTTCTTATTGTGGGGGAGGTGCTTGTACTAGGGGAATGCATTGATCGATGCCCCTGTTTTTCAGGGACACAGGATCCATGCCTTCTGTACTGACAGAACGGCGATCTGCCTTGTCTACATAGACAGATCGACGTTCTCTTTCTGTACCAAAGCATCAGCAGGTGCTGGCGGGCATCGAGTCTGCCATACCTGCCGATCAGGTCCCACTGTGTATAATCACAGGGGGAGTGGGCCACCAGCGAGGCGCCCCAGACCCTGAAGTATCAGATCACCTACTAGGTATGTGATCTGGCGCAGAGCATCTGCCTGCCATAGTATATCTACAGTGGGCGGTCCACAAGTGTTTATTAACTGTAAACTGAATTCCCCATTTAAACTTTTCTTCAGTCTTTTGTTGCTCTGTTGCTCTGAAAATAGCTCTTAAGACAAATGTAGGACCAAGCCTGATTTTGTTAGTATAAGTGTTTTTTCCTTAGAAGTTAATGTGACCTTACACAATCGGTATTACAATGCTGGCTATGCATGAGCTATTCTTGCACAATACAGATTAGATTAATGAAATTGAACAGCAATCTTACTGCATATTAGGAGGGGAAATGCAGTAGCCCTCCCAGAGTGGTATTGATAGTAAAGTCATAATGGGAAGCAGCCCTGGGCCCACCAGTCCAGGATGCCCACTAGAGTCAGAATATGTTCCAGTGGTCCACCTGCTACCTAAGCAATGTGCTTGCCTTTCAGGGAAGTAAAGTTGCAGGTGCAAAAAAAATGACTAAATTAGGGCTGCAACTAACGATTATTTTCATAATCGATTAGTTGTCCGATTATTGTTTTGATTAATCGATTAATCGGTTAATAACCTTAAAAAAAAAAAAGGTAATTTTTGCTGTGATTTGCATTTTATTATTTATTTTTTGGCCAATTGGTTGTTGGGCAGATTAAAAAACACAAATTGCCACAAAAACACATTATTACATGCTTTTCTGCAGCTTCTCCATTGAAGTGTATTGAACAAAAAAAAAAAAAAAATAGCACCGTTTTGCATTAAAAAAAAGTCCTTGCCTTTCCAAATACGCAGCAGCTGAAAAAATCATGGATCTGAACGTGTCCCATAGGAAACCATGTAAATGAACTGTAGTGTGTTTCTGCAAAAAACACAGAGGTGTGACCCAGGCCTGAGATGTTTAGTAACATAATGGGGTTAAAAAAAAAACTAAAATTAGTACCAAAAGAGCAAATAATCGCTACTGTAAGGGGTTAATTTTTTACTGTGGGACAGTGAAAGTAATATTTACAGTAGCGATTTGGTCTTTTCGTACTTTAAAGGGCTAATTTTCGTTTTTTTTTAACCCAATTAAGTTACTGGCCGATTAATCGATTATGAAAATAGTAATCGATTAATTTCATAATCGATTAGTTGTCGATTAATCGATTCGTTTTTTCGGCCCTAGATTAAATAAATAATTAAAGGTAAATAGCAGCCCTCTCTGCAGGGAGTAAAGGCACACTCTTCCCTAGTGTTCTATTCATCTGATCATATAATATGTGACGTGACTGGGACTCAGGGAATATTGAGGGATTTTCCTGCCTTCCCTGTTGAGTACTATAAACCAATAAATTTGCCTGACCATTCCGAACCAAATTAATTACAGTGTACTGTGTGGGAATCGCAACTGATAAATGTCATGGATGGTTATGCAGTAATGTTTGTCTCTCAGCTTACCCCTTCTCCATGTGTTCACCTTAGAGGCCAGCCACTCTCACCTGTCTGCTTAAATAATCTCTCCTCCAAGCATGGCTCCACCCCAGGCCCTATCAGGGAACACTATATTAACCTGTGCACTGCAAGCCAGCCGTGCTGATCAACGTTGTTTGTTAAGCTATTGTGTGTTTGGGTTCCTGCTTGCCGTGTGCTACGTCTGTCTTTGTTTTACCAATCTTGGCTTGTTCTCGACTATCCCTGTCTGCTTGTGACCTTGACCTTTGGCGTGTCCTTTGTTTATCCTTGTCTGCTAGATGCCCCGACCTTTGGCTTATCCCCTCACTATCTCTTGTATCCTGTGCTGCTGCTTACCCTCTATCCTCTATAGCCCACTGTGAGGGTGAGCTGGGGGACTCTGGGGACCGGGACCTGGATCTAGTTGCAGCCCAGTCCATCCTCACCACTAGAGGCTCTAGTGAACACCTGCTGAATCTTAGACTCCGCGCCTTGGGGAATCTTAGGCTCTAGCTCCCTGTGGGATCCCTGTTAGTGCTCCAGTGGACCTGCCTTCCTTAACCACCCAGAGTTCCATCCGCAGCAGTCAGCCATAGGATTCACTACCTTAGTGGTGCACTCCTGACCCCAATGGTGTGCATCTGTCACCTGGCTTCAGGTGACCTGACAGTTTGATCAGCCATGGACCCTGCTGACGTGCTGCTTTCCGTAGATGATCCATTACAGGGAATAGTCCACAGACTTGAGACCCAGGAATCGAATCAGACTCAGGTGATGCGATTCTTCCAGGATCTGGCTTCCCGCATCAAGCAGCTTCAGGTCCTCTTTGGGAACCCAGAGTCAGCAACCTCAAGCACAATCAGCGACTGCACCTATTCCAGTCGCAGTCGCAGCCACACATTCACTACAACTGCCAGCTCCGTCCCGTTTCTCTAGGGACTCCAAGGCCTACAGGGGGTTCCTCAGCCAATGCACTATTCATTTTGAGCTCCAGCCTTAAAACTTTCTGTCTGATCGGGCAAAGGTAGCCTATATCATCTCCCTCCTCTCCGGTGAAGCTTTAGCCTGGGCAGCCCCTCTGTGGGAACTGAATGATCCTGTGGTTTCTAGCCTGTCTGACTTCTTGAAACTTTTTCGAAATATCTTCGAAGAACCGGCTCGTGTCACTTCAGCGGCCAGCTCCCTTTTACGTCTTCGCCAAGAGTCTACATTTCTGCATACTGACGGCTGAGTTGAGCTGGAACAATGAGGCCTTAGTCGCAAACTTTTTGCATGGCCTTTCTGATAGAGTGAAGGATGAATTAGCAGGAAGAACCATCCCCACTGATCTGGACAAAGTTATCTCCTTGTGTAACCAGATCGATATTCGTTTTCAGGAAAGGACCCTAGAAAAGCGACGCCGGCACTCCTTGGTCTATAGTCAGCCTGAGCTCCCCTCTCTTCGACCTGTGGAGCATCTCCTGCCATCTGAGGAACCCATGCAGCTGGGTCGGACCAGGCTATCCCCCGAGGAATGTGCTAAGTGCAGAACTCTGGGCGTGTGTCTCTACTGTGGGAGAAAAGGTAATTTTTGTGACACTTGCCTTCTTCGCCCGGAAAAACGCTCGGGTCCAATACTTCTGGAAGGTGGAGTATTGGACCCAGAAATATCACCTTCACCTTCTCATCTTCTTCTTTCTGTGTTCCTTCATGTTGGTGCTTCTTCTAATTCGGTCTCAGCATATCTGGATTCCGGAGCCGCTGGCAATTTCATGGACTGGGAAATCGCATCGTCCATGAGACTTACCCTTTTGCCCCTCACCACGCCATTGGTGGTCTTGGCGATTGATGGCACTGTTCTCCCAGGGGGTCCTATCCGCTTCCAGACCCTCCCTGTTAAGATGTTGCTAGGGACACTCCACCAGGAGTGGATATCCTTCCTTATCTTACCTAAGGCCTCAACTCCTATCATTTTGGGTCTTCCTTGGTTACGGCTCCATTCTCCATATGTTGACTGGACTACTGGACAGATCCTGGCTTGGGGTTCCTCCTGTTCCTCGTCCTGCCTACCCAAGGTTGTCCCAAAAGAGAAACTTCCTGTTGCCACCATCCCAATATCTTTTGCTCTTCCTACTGCATATAGTGATTTCTGGGACGTGTCCTGCAATAGTCGGGCTGATGCACTCTCTAGGTCAGGCATGTCCAAAGTCCGGCCCGCGGGCCAATTGCAGCCCCCGTTATGGTTTAATGTGGCCCCCCTGGTAATTTGGATATACTGTATATATATATATATATATATATATATATATATATATCTTTTGTGGATCTGTCAGATTACATACAGGAGAATCTCCTGTTTACTCAGCGGCATCTGTAATAGGAAGTCCCGTCTCATGGGCTGCCATTGGACTCCTCCTCTGTCTATCATAAGAGGCTGGACATTTTAATAAAGAGGCTGCTGTGTAAACAGGAGATGCTCCTGTATGTAATCTGTTGGCATTCGTCCCACCCCCTTCCTGTCCCCTCCGAGGCTGCAGATGGGCATCGATCAGGCTGCACTGATGGCGATGGAGAGGCTGCATTCATGGAAATGGTGAGGCTGCACTTATGGCAATGGTGAGGCTGCAGATGGGCACTGATTAGGCTGCATTGGTGGGCACTGACCCTTATTTTGCTTCACAGTTCTTTATTTAAAATTACATTTTTTCCAGAAACTTCCCTCCTAAATTTAAGGTGCGTGTTATACGCCGATAAATACAGTATATCCAAATAACACGCCCAAGCTCATCCTTAGTCCTGAGCGGCGCTCAGGGATTCGTTGGGGCCACAAAAGATATATATATATATATATATCCAAATAACACGCCTGAGCTTATCTCTTCACTACACACAGCCACAAAGGCAAGAGAATTTTTGTTAATCAGTGTATTAGTGCTCGGACGAACACACTTAGACCGACTTTTATTGGTTCAAAGAATCTCAGGCAAAATGGTCGGCCCTCACGCATGTTCACTTTATCAAATCTGGCCCTCTTTAAAAAAAAGTTTGGATACCCCTGCTCTAGGTCATGTGGCACTCTGCATGAGGAGCCCACCTGTGAACCTGAGCCGATCCTTTATTCCAGTTTGCATAACCATTTACCTTTGTCTGTCCCTAAACACCCTTGGACGCATAGCCTGGCTAGTTTGTCTGCAAGTTCTGCAGTCAATACGCCTTGCGATGCGATTCAGGTAGTCGCTACACCTGACCAGGGCCGGCCCTACCATGGGACCCGATGGTACCACGGTCCCAGGCGGCACTTTCAGGGGAGCGGCAAATCAATGTTCAAACTGCTGCCTAAAAATCTCTCTACGTTTTGAGCCAAGCTCAGCAAGGGGCAGCGGCGGGTGTCCTGTGATTGGCCGAGCAGGTTATGTGGGAGGGACGGACAGCAGACATGAGGCTTGTGATTCGCCTGGAGGAGCGGAGGAGCTGGACTGTGGGTAATCGCGCCAGCCCTGCATGCTCCCGGAGTCCTAACTAGCGCTGTGTGTCACAGGAGACCTGAGGTCTGTCTCTCATCTCCCTGTCAGCTGCCCGCGGCCCCCCCCCCTCTCTATCAGCCCCCCCCCTCCTTAGGTCTGTCTCTCTCATCTCCCTGTCAGCTGCCTGCGGCCCCCCCCCTCTCTATCAGCCCCCCCTCCTTAGGTCTGTCTCTCTCATCTCCCTGTCAGCTGCCCGCGGCCCCCCCCTCTCTATCAGCCCCCCCTCCTTAGGTCTGTCTCTCTCATCTCCCTGTCAGCTGCCCACGGCCCCCCCCCTCTCTATCAGCCCCCCCTCCTTAGGTCTGTCTCTCTCATCTCCCTGTCAGCTGCCCGCGGCCCCCCCCTCTCTATCAGCCCCCCCCTCCTTAGGTCTGTCTCTCTCATCTCCCTGTCAGCTGCCCGCGGCCCCCCCCCTCTCTATCAGCCCCCCCTCCTTAGGTCTGTCTCTCTCATCTCCCTGTCAGCTGCCCGCGGCCCCCCCTCTCTCTATCAGCCGCCCCCCCCCTCCTTAGGTCTGTCTCTCTCATCTCCCTGTCAGCTGCCCGCGGCCCCCCCTCTCTCTATCAGCCGCCCCCCCTCCTTAGGTCTGTCTCTCTCATCTCCCTGTCAGCTGCCCGCGGCCCCCCCTCTCTCTATCAGCCGCCCCCCCCCTCCTTAGGTCTGTCTCTCTCATCTCCCTGTCAGCTGCCCGCGGCCCCCCCTCTCTCTATCAGCCGCCCCCCCCCCTCCTTAGGTCTGTCTCTCTCATCTCCCTGTCAGCTGCCCGCGGCCCCCCCTCTCTCTATAAGCCGCCCCCCCCCCTCCTTAGGTCTGTCTCTCTCATCTCCCTGTCAGCTGCCCGCGGCCCCCCCTCTCTCTATCAGCCGCCCCCCCCCTCCTTAGGTCTGTCTCTCTCATCTCCCTGTCAGCTGCCCACGGCCCCCCCTCTCTCTATCAGCCGCCCCCCCTCCTTAGGTCTGTCTCTCTCATCTCCCTGTCAGCTGCCCGCGGCCCCCCCTCTCTCTATCAGCCGCCCCCCCCCTCCTTAGGTCTGTCTCTCTCATCTCCCTGTCAGCTGCCCGCGGCCCCCCCTCTCTCTATCAGCCGCCCCCCCCCTCCTTAGGTCTGTCTCTCTCATCTCCCTGTCAGCTGCCCGCGGCCCCCCCTCTCTCTATCAGCCGCCCCCCCTCCTTAGGTCTGTCTCTCTCATCTCCCTGTCAGCTGCCCGCTGCCCCCCCTCTCTCTATCAGCCGCCCCCCCCCCCTCCTTAGGTCTGTCTCTCTCATCTCCCTGTCAGCTGCCCGCGGCCCCCCCTCTCTCTATCAGCCGCCCCCCTCTTCCTCTCTATCAGCCGCCCCCCTCTTCCTCTCTATCAGCCGCCCCCCTCTTCCTCTCTATCAGCCGCCCCCCTCCTCCTCTCTGTCAGACCCCCCTCCTCCTCTCTGTCAGACCCCCCTCCTCCTCTCTGTCAGACCCCCCTCCTCCTCTCTGTCAGACCCCCTCCTCCTCTCTGTCAGACGTGTGGCAGGTGACGTCATGGCAAGGGACAATCCGCTACGTGTGGCAGGTGATGTTGTGGCAAGTGACATTCTGCAATGTGTGGCATCGTGGCAAGTGACCAGCCGCAATTTGTGGCAGATGGCATTGTGGCAAGTGACAATTCGCAACAAGTGACAATCTGCATCTGGTGGCAGGTGACGCGGCAAGTGACACACTCGGGGCTCCTACTTATTCGGCATTATGGTGAGTTGAACTATTTTATTTTATATAACAATAGAAATAATGCACTTCAATCATTTTTTGTGATTCTGCACGGCATCGATTTAACTGACAATTGCGCGGTCGTGTGACGTTGTACCTAAACAAATAGAGCTTTCTTTTGGTGGTATTTGATAACTTCTGCGGTTTTTATTTTTTGTGCTATAAACAAAAATAGCGACAACTTTGAAAATTGTTTTTTATTTTAACTTTTGCTATAATAAACATCCAAAAAAAAAAAAAAATTTCTTCATCAGTTTAGGTCGATATGTATTCTTCTACATATGTTTGGTAAAAAAAAAAACGCAATAAGTGTATATTGATTAGTTTGCACAAAAGTTATTGCGTCTACCAAATAGAGGATAGATTTATGGCATTTTTATTATTATTATATTTTTTTTTACTAGTAATGGCGGTGATCTGCGATTTTTAGCGAAACTGTGACATTGCGGTGGACAGATTGGACACTTGACACTTTTTTGGGACCAGTGACATTTATACAGCGATCTGTGCTATAAAAATGCACTGATTACTGTGTAAATGTCACTGTCAGGAAAGGGGTTAAATGTGTTCCCTGGGAGGTGTTTCTAACTGGGGGGATGGGGACTGACTGGAGGAGGAGAGAGATCTCTGTTCCTAATCACTAGGAACAGCAGATCTGTCTCTCCTCCCCTGTCAGAATGGGGATCTGTCTGTTTACATTGACAGATCCCCGTTCTGGCTCTATGGAGCGATCGCGGGTGGCCAGCTGACATCTCGGCCAACGGCCACGCACAGGTCCTTTTATACTCCTATATACATGTATAGAGCCATGCCAGGTCCATTTTGGTTATCATGATATAAAATAATGAATATGGGGGCATTTTGGTGGGCGTGATTTTTCTTTTGGGGGGGGGGCAGCATTTCATTCTTGGTACCAGGCAGCACAATGTCTTGGGCCGGCACTGCACCTGACCATGCTATTAATTTGGCCTCTAAACTAGTTATGCCAGTCCAGCCCATGCCCAGTGAACCTCCTACCTTTTCTTATTCAGGACCTTCTGCAACCTCGCCTCACCCTAATACTGTTACGTCCATTCAAACCTGTCTAAAGGGTTCAATCCATCCTCATTCTGCTTGTCTTTGAGCTATCCAGCTTGACTCCAGTGACATGTCACCTTCTAACCAACTTGACTTCAGGGTTCCACTGACATCTGCCCAGTCTGATGGTCCTGTGCTAGATGCCTAGTTCATCTTTAAGGGTCTGGGGGACCCTCCTCAGATTCCTGTTGATCCTCTCATGCCCTTGCTTATTCCTAAAAAGCATTTGGTCCTCAATAAATCCTCTCGTCCTCTCCCTACCTCGGTTCCAGTCTCCGAGGATAATCTAAAGTACGAGCTTAGACAAGTTCTGGATTCTCGACTCTGTAGAGGCATTCTTCAGTACCTTGTGCATTGGAGAGGGTTTGGTCCTGAGGAGGCGTCTTGGATTGCTGCATCTGAGGTCCTTGCACCTCGTCTGTTGAGGAGGTTTAATTGAGATTTACCTTTAAGCCTTGGCCTAGGCGGGGGAGGGGGGGGCACATAAGGGGGGGGAGAATTGTCATGATTATGCAGTAATGTTTGTCTCTCAGCTTACCCCTTCTCCATGTGTTCACCTTAGAGGCCAGCCACTCTCACCTGGCTGCTTAAATAATCTCTCCTCCAAGCATGGCTCCACCCCAGGCCCTATCAGGGAACACTTTATTAACCTGTGCACTGCAAGCCAGCCGTGCTGATCAACTTTGTTTGTTAAGCTATTGCGTGTTTGGGTCCCAGCTTGCCGTGTGCTACGTCTGTCTCTGTTTTACCGATCTTGGCTTGTTCTCGACTATCCTTGTCTGCTAGATGCCCCAAACTTTGGCTTATCCCCTCACTATCTCTTGTATCCTGTGCTGCTGCTTCCCCTCTATCCTCTATAGCAGGGATATGCAATTAGCGGACCTCCAGCTGTTGCCAAACTACAAGTCCCATGAGGCATAGCGAGACTCTGACAGCATCAAGCATGACACCCAGAGGGAGAGGCATGATGGGACTTGTAGTTTTGCAACAGCTGGAGGTCCGCTAATTGCATATCCCTGCTCTATAGCCTACTGTGAGCGTGAGCTGGGGGACTCTGGGGGCCGCGACCTGGATCCAGTTGCAGCCCAGTCCATCCTCACCACTAGAGGCTCTGGTGAACACCTGCTGGATCTTAGACTCCGTGCCCTGGGGAATCTTAGGCTTTAGCTCCCTGTATGATCCCTGTTAGTGCTCCAGTGGACCTGCCTTCCTTAACCACCCAGAGTTCCATCCGCAGCAGTCAGCCATAGGGTTCACTACCTTAGCGGTGCACTCCTGACCCCAACGGTGTGCATCTGTCTCCTGGCTTCAGGTGACCTGACAATAAATCAATGCGAGAGCTGTGCATCTATCTCTCTATGCACAGAGCCCACTAAGCTCTAAAACATAACTTTTATTCATACACAGCTGAAATAACATATGTTGGCAAAAGTGTAAAAATCATGAACCTGCAGCTGGATGCAGAGGATAAAAAAAAAAATCTGGTAGGAGTATTCAAATTAGGTTTTCCATGAAGGGAAACATTCCCTTACTTATGTCCAAAAACTGGTCATACTATTGCGTTCCTCCCACACCAGACTATTTTTAAATTTTACTCCGCATCCCCTAATAATATAAAGCACATCGAAAAGTGAGCACCCCAACCCCAAAATGCAGCATGTTTCACCCATAAAAGGCTTCATCAGGAGTGAAAAAAGTGTAATTTTAAATAAAACGTGCTCAAACATAAAACAACGTGCAATGAAGGTTGCTGCCATTTATAACTCTTATTTATATATTTTAGTCACCACTAGGGGGCAAACAGGAATCCAGTTCAGACAGGAGCTTCATCATACTAAGAGAGCTCCTCCCTGTGTTCAATTGGCAAACTATTATCGATTGTATCAATTGTACCATACATGTTCAGATTCATATCGCCAATTTTCTTTGCACATTATTACCAACTTTTAACCATTTCAAGTATATAACTTTTTTTAGGGAGTCACCAAAACAGATGCACACAGAGAAAAACAGTATTATCAGTTTATTCATGTATAAATGGCAGGAATGTGAAAACGTTAATACCAGAAGAGGCCCTAGATCCCAATCTAAAAATCCATCTAGCTTCAGCACTCCACAGCATTCTATCCAAATCGCCCTTTCTCTGTCCTAATGTAATGTCCTGCACAACCCAAAATGTTAGACAATCGGGTTTACCCCTGTTTATCCCAGAAATGCCTCACTACTGGTCTATCCTTCAAGATTTTATCATTTTTTGGGGTTTGTGAATTCAATCACTGTAGGAACAAAAGGACATGCATAATGGCCACAATGGAAGGAGCCATTTGGTTTCTTTGGCAGCCACCTCTTAATATCTTTGCTTGCCGATAGGTGACAGATAGAGTAGGTGATAAGCAGTCTTATCTGAGTCTTGTCTTGACTGCTTATCACCTACTCCATCTGTCACCTATTGGCGAGCAAAGAATGTAAGAGATATACTGGTGCATAGTCATTTTGAACAGGATAGATGGGGCAAGCAGTTATCAACATGGCTGGCACAGATACCGAATGGCTCCTTCCATTGCGACCATTGTAAAGCACATCCTTTTGTTCCTATAGTGAAAGAATTCACAATCCCAAAAAACTGAGAAAAAATACAGATAAGATCCTTTTTTACAACAGTAGTTCCAATGGGCTTATATATGTCGCCAGTTGTCCTTGCCCACTACTTTACTTTATGGTCCCCTTTACCATGGGATCAGCTGTGCCCAATCACAGCTGATCACATGTAAACAGACTTGTTGGTTTTCAGCAGTCCTGCCTCAGGTGCTGTGTCTGTGTGAGGAAAGGAGTGCTGATAACGCAAAGGAAAGACACATGACATGAGTGATAGTGGTGCTGCCGCCCCAAATGAGTTACAATATGGGAAAGTCTCCCCCAATGGTTTTTTTTGCAGCAAAAATACAAAAGTTAGAAGAATACAGTAGTTAAAAATAATTTCTTTATTGAAAAATGACAATATAAACTGGACACATGGGCATTTAAAATATGAGCTCTGGTCAGGGGATATGAAACCATTCAAAATTCTACAAGAGTATGCAAACATACAATGGTGCACAGCATTATATTAAAATGTCTGGTGTGCAAATTCCCTAACCAGCAAGGCTGTCAGCACAGTGTTCATCATTGCAGCCTTATCAGTGTCCGTCAGTGCAGCCTCATCAGTGCACATCAATGTAGCCTATCAGTGTCCATCAGTGCAACCTCATCAGTGCTCATCAGTGCAGCCTCATGAGTGCACATCAGTGAAGAAGGAAAATTACTTATTTGCTAAATTTTATAACAGAAACTAAGATAAACATTATTTTCAAAATTGTTGGTCTTTTTTCATTTTCTTAGCGAAAAAAACCCAAAACCCAGTGGTGATTAAATACCACTAAAAGAAAGCTCTAACTATCTGGAAAAAAAATGATAAAAATTTCACATGGGTAAAGTTGTGCATGACCGCACATTTATCATTCAAAGTGTGACAGCGCTGAAGCTGAAAATTGGCCTAGGCAGGAAGGGGGTAAGAGTGCCCAGTTTTGAATAAATAGAATATTACTGTAACTGTAGATGTTCATCATTATTAGTCAAAAGAGCAGGTCCTGTCAAGATTAGCCATCACAGTCCTTTTTATTATGCTCAAATTCCCCATAGCTTTTTTCTTATTGATTTATAATCAGCAGAATCTGTAAAAATGGCCTTAATATATTTTTCCTTACTCTGAGTTATATATACATTTCATAAATCTCCACCCTAGCTGATCAGCTCAGTTTGATTGAATCTGATGTAAATTGATCGGAAGGAAAGATATGATTATTCAGTTATTTGCTGATCAAATCAGACATTAATTGGATAAAAAAATTGAATCGAGTATGGCCTCCATGAATCAGAACACAGGCAATTTGCATTCCACAGCGCTTGGTTAGATAAAAAAAATCCTTGTTGTAATCAAACATTTCTTTCAACTTTACAAATCTCTGCAGTTAGGGTGTATCGCAGTGTGACAGCTACTGCACAGTAGATATTACTGCTTCAAGAGCTTTCACAATTACCCACATATTGTGGTAGAATGCAGCGGGAATCTACATTTCTACATATTATCTTAATGATTTATTGTAAAAAAGCAGAGGCTTTTGTCAAAAAAACAAATCAGAAAATTGCTGAAACTGCTGCATGATAATAGATACCGGTGCATGAAAATAGAGTTTTGGAACTCTACTGGCATTTACTTTCTTACTTTGTACAGGTACAAAATTATACAGCATATTCATAACATGGTAAAGGCCAACTATGCCCAAAATAAATATGACTGTTTATTATTACTGGTAGTTATCGCACCGACTATTTGCGCAGTACTTTACATACACATATTGTATATTCACATCAGTCCTTGCCCTCAAGGAGCATACAATCTAAGGTCCCTAACTCACATTGTTAAGTATACTAGGGCCATTTTAGACAGGAGACAATTATTATACAGGAATATTATACAGGATTTATATAGTGGCAAAAGTTTATGCCGCGCTTTACAATATAGAGGGGGGACAGTACAATTACAATACAGTTCAATATACAGGGGGTCCCCGACTTACGAACGCCCGACTTACGAACCACTCCTACTTACGAACAGGGCGCTGCAGGGACCTTCTGCCGTTCTGCGTGGACCATCTGCCTTTCTGCGCATGCGCGGCCAGACGGAGCCTCGGAAAATGTCGGAAATGTCCGTAATTGGCCGTGCATGCGCAGAACGGCATTCGGCGGAACATCGGAAAACATGGAGCTTACAATCGAAAGGAACAATTAACCTACAAGCATGTCTTTGGAGTGTGGGAGGAAACCCATGCAAGCACAGGGAGCACATTTGAACTCCATGCAAACTGGAGAACCAACAACCCTAGTGCTGCCAGGCAGGAATGCTAACAACTGAAGCCTCGTACACGCGACCGAGTTTTTCGTCGTTAAAAACACGTTGTTTTTCTCGACGAGATTCTTGTCAAGCTTGACGAGATTCTTGTCAAGCTTTCCTTGCATACACACAGTCAATTCCAAATCTCGTCGTTGTTCTGCGCGGTCACGTCCAGCACGTACGACGGCAGTATAAAGGGGAAGATCGTTTTCAATGGCGCCACCCCTTGGGCTGCTTTTTCTGATCTCGTGTTACCGCGTGTGAAGTAAAAGTTTGGGAAGAGACGATTCGTGCTTTTCAGTCTTCGTGCTTTCAGTTTGTTTTCTGCGGTTCAGTTTGTGCTTGTGGGTTCGTATATTGTCTTTCAGGGCGTGTAGGCAGGTCGTATCTGTTTTACAGTGCGTTCTTGCCCGTTCGTTTCTGAATTTCAGTTCGTTCTTCATAGGCCTTGCTTTTCTAAAGTGCGTTCTGTTTAGTACGTTCTGATCAGACAACCGTTTCCTAGCCATGTCGCGGGTACGTTCTCATCGTCAAGTTCGTGCTGTGCAGGCGCTTGGTGTTGGTCTGCTTGTCTTGGACCAAGACGAGTCCATGAACGGGGTGAGGAGGAGTTGCTCCAGCGGGACCAATTCTGCCATATGCCTCTGCTGCGGGAGATCGTGGAGAATAATCCTGAGGACTACAGGAATTTTCTGCGGATGTCTGACCCCGTTTTTCAGCATCTGTTGGCTTTGGTGTCCCCCTATATTACCAGGCAGGACACCGTTATGCGGGAAGCCATCAGTGCTGAGCAGAGGCTCATCACCACGTTACGCTACCTGGCGACAGGGAGAAGTCTGCAGGACTTGAAGTTCACGACAGGCATCTCCCCCCAGGCTCTGGGCCTCAAAATCCCAGACACCTGTTCTGTCATTATACAAGTCCTGCAGGAGGACTATATGAGGGTAAGTTTTCTCCTTTAACATCACATTTTATGTATTTCATGTATGCTAATGTATTGTATTTCTTTCATCCTTCCCTAATTACCATGATTGTAATATGCTGAGAATGTCCCCTTTGTCCACATTCATGCTGTAAGCTTTTAAATGCCCCTTTTTTCTCCTCCATGCATATTTCCCTTCACTAACCTCTCCAGTAGTGGCGGCTGGTGCTCAAAATGTTTGGGGGGCCACCAAAATAATTTAATAATTTAAAAACTACCATTTCCGCGACTGTGCCTATTTAACGCCACCAGTTTGTCCCCTCAAATGCAGCCAGTTTGTCCCCTCAAATGCAGCCAGTTTGTCCCCTCAAATGCAGCCAGTTTGTCCCCTCAAATGCAGCCAGTTCCCCCCCCCCCCCAGCCCTGCACTTACCTTCCTCTGGTCAGCGCTGTCCTTCTTCTCTCCTCGATGTCTTCTCCCGCCCTCGATGTTGCATCAGCTAATCAGGTTACCGGTAAACAGACTCGGTGAACATGATTGGCAGAGGAGCCTGTCAGTGTTTAACCAAGGAACGCACCCCCCCTGTGTCCCCTGGTTAACTTTTTGGAAGCCAATTACAGCCCTCAGCCTGTAATTGGCAAGCCTATCAGAGTCGCTGGCTCTGATAGGCACTTCCCTTAAAAACCCTGACACTGTTATTCAGATGTCCGCCGCTCAACAGGGGGCCATCCACCTGAATAGTGTGCGGCATCGACAATACATAGGTTCATGCAAGGCATGAACCTATGTATTGTTCTGAGTGACGGGCGCAGGAGAGAGAGGGGGCAGCGCTCCTGCGCCCACTATGGACGCACCGCCACTGCAATGCTATCCTGGGCCCAAACACACCTAGCCGAGTCACTTCCCAATGTATTTCTGCAGCTCCATTGTAGTGCTTTACCCTCCCCCCCCCCCTAAAATTTCGCAATAAATGTTAGTTCTCCTTATTTTTGGCCATTCCCAAACTCATCTAGCCCCCCCCAAATATTTTTAGAATGGACCATCAGAGGGGGTGCTGAATATGATACTTGAGCCTTCGCTTTGATTTTGGAAAAACACATTAAACGGAAACTTAGAATGATGTTGGGCTAGAATGTATTTTAGTAGAATCTGCTTGCAATGTTATGTGAAAAAGTAATAATATTTATTTTTTTGGTTTGACTCCACAGCTTCCTTCCACACCACAGGAATGGCAGACTGTGGCATCGGAGTTTGCCACGCGGTGGGACTTCCCCAACTGCAGTGGAGCCATTGACGGGAAGCACGTCTGCATCGTGCCGCCACCCCCGTTCTGGGTCCTACTTTTTCAACTACAAGGGGTTTCATAGCATTGTGCTGATGGTGGTGGTGTCAGCACGGTATGAATTCCTCTATGTGGATGTGGAGAAGAATGGCCGGATGTCCGATGGGGGATCCTTCAGCCAGATGGAGTTTGCCCTCCGTCTCCAGAGTGACGACCTTGCATTGCCACCGGATGCAGGGAATGTTGAAGGACTCCCCTTTGTGTTTTTGGCTGATGAAGCCTTCGGACTGGGACCGCATCTCATGAGGCCATTTCCCCTAAGGACCCTCACCCCGGAGAAGAGGGCGTTCAACTACCAGCTGGCCAGGGCCCGAAGAGTCGTGGAGAATGCCTTCGGGATAATGGCCAGCCGGTTCCACCTTTTCATGACTCCAATTCACTTGGCGGAGTACAAAATTAACTACGTTGTTTTCTGTTGCTGTGTGCTACATAATTTTCTTATCAGGAAATCCACAAATTATATTGCCTCAATAGTGCCTGAGGCAGGACTTCAAACTGGCAATACCCTGCCGGGCCTAGAAACTGTCCGTCCTGGCTTGCCCCCCCAAAATGCCCGTGAAGTTCGCCAGAAATATCTAGAATATTTCACGGGTAGGGGGGCAATTCCTATGCCAGGCCATGTCTGACTTTTTCTAGAAAAAGTACAAAATAAAAATCTGGTTTAATCTGTATTTTGTTGTTTTTTTTTTTGCTGTCTCCTAGTGCATTTGTAGTGCCAAGTGTATTTTCCTTTAGTAAATAACAACCATTTCACTAGTAACACCAAAAGTATACACAAATAAGGTTATAGCGTATTTTAAAAAGAAGCTACACTTTGTGGTTGTTCAAACATTTTACTCTGTGCACATTCACACACATGGTAAATAGAACATTATTTTTCTTTTTTTTTGGCCTGCCCAGAAACAGGCCTTTTTTTTTGGTAAAAAAATATAAAACCATCAGTAGCATCCAACAAACTACAACATTGTATACCTCTTGGCAATATGAGACATTCAATTTCACCAAAAATGTCTCTATCTGTCCGTCATAATATGGGGTATTGGCACCCCTGACTAAGCCAAAATTTGAAGATGCACACAATTTAGAGTCATTTTAAAATGGGATTTTTGACTCCTGATCCCTATTGTCAACATGTGCTATCTGCCATCAGGGGTGATCAATGGACGTGTTTTGGGGGTGCAACCCCTTCTTAATTTCACCTACTTGAGATGCGAGGAAGGGGTTGCACCCCCAAAACCCGTACATGGATATCCCCTGATGGCAGATGGCACATGTTGACACACTGTGTGCATCTTCAAATTTTGTCTTGATTGATTGTCAAAAAAAAAATAATTGGGGGAATAACAATATCAAAAATAAAATGGGGTGTTTTGTGCCTTATTCAATTTGCCCCAAAACATCTAGGATGTCCTTAAAGGTTTGATCTATCACATTAATTCTTTGCTTAATTCTGTCCAGTTCTGTACTACATTCCATCACTTGCTGTATGATTCGTAGGGCACTGTCAGCAGAGAAACACGTACTTTCTTTCACCCCAACATTTTCATCCCCAATAAAAAAATACAAAAGGTATTATAACTCTGCAGGCCTACATCTCTTACCTAAAGCTGTGGTGACAGATACTGACCTGTTGTGGTGACCAGTTCCACCACGTCATCCACTTCTCCTTCCTCCACTTCTCCTTCCTCCACCTCTTCAACTTCCTCAACATCCTCAGGTTGGGGTTCTTGGTGAGGTTGGGGTTGTTTAGAAGGTGTGGGGTTCCTGTGCTCCCTGGAGTGGTGTCCTCCCAGTCTTCTTTCCCCTATGAGAATCAAACAAAAGGTATACTTAGCACACAGATATTTTCTTTAAAATAAATGAACATGATACATTGCTTGAAATTGGGGTACAAGTGTCTGTTTGGGAGGAATTTCAAGATGAAGACATTTTTTTGCCCAAAAAGATTCTTGACTATTCACCTTTTGATGACATTTTTTACACATGGAGGCACCCCAAAAAAAACACTGATGCACCTGTGGGGGGCACCCTAAAAAGGTGGTTCTGGTGGCCCACACTATAGTGCTCAAGAGTCCAGATGTGGAAACAGCTGCTGAGTGTCCTCTCCTTTACATTGATTAAAGTTTGCAATTTATTCTCTTTCCAAACACATCATCTAGCCAACAATGTACTAACATTTATGGAATAAAAACAGGCATGCCTTTCGTGTTCTATCTTGGCCACTCTGATTGCACCCTTACATTTCTTGTTGCATTCTTTGTAAAGTTGGAATGCTGATGATGATGCCTCAGCCTTGTATTTTTTGAAGGACTTCTCCTTTGCTTTTATATGCATTCTGGTTGGGATTCTGGTTGGGAATATTAGATATCTCATCATTGGAGACCACTAGAGATACAAAAAGCCAGCATATGACCAAACCAGCCAGTAACCACTCAGCACAGTGACTTAAGCCTCTTACACACGACCGATTTTCTCGTCCAAAAACGACAAGAAAACTGCCGAGAGAGCTTTCTTGTCGAGAAAAGGACCTGGGGATCCTAGTAGATAACAGGTTTAGCAAACAGAATATTGTAATGCATTAAAAACGTAATTAACTCTCCAGATAAAATTATAATTCTCCCGCTCTACAAGTCTCTGGTCCGGCCGCACCTGGAGTATGCCGTCCAGTTCTGGGCACCAGTCCTTAGGAAGGATGTGATGGAACTGGGGAGAGTCCAGAGAAGGGCAACAAAACTAATAAAGGGGCTGAAGGACTCTAGTTATGAGGAAAGGTTACGAGCACTGAACTTACTCTCTCTGTAGAAGAGACGCTTGAGAGGGGATATGATTTCAATGTACAAATACTGTACTGGTGACCCCACAATAGGGATAAAACTTTTCCGCAAAAGGGAATTTACTAAAATGAGAAAAAAAGCAGTTTAACCTTAAACTGCGTAGAGGGTTCTTTACGGTAAAAGCGGTAAGGATGTGGAATTCTCTTCCATAGGCAGTGGTTTCAGCGATAAGATTAGATAAGCACCTGAATGACCACAACATACAGGGATATACAATGTAACACTGACATAAAATCACACACATAGGTTGGACTTGATAGACTTTTGACAGGTAATGGTGTCATGCTCCTCAATGGGAGCAAATGATAGCTAAATATGACACTCATTATTGTAAAGGAAATACTGTATATGCGTTTAGCTGAGAGTGTGCAGACTGACATTGCTGAATAATATAAGAAGCCTGGTTGATGACTTTACCTAATTCTCAAAAACATTTGTAGAGATCTGCTGCCCCTCACTGTCTGTATTTGCAAATAGCTTTTGCTTAACCGCCTCCCGCCCGCCGTATAGACAAATGACAGCGGAGCGGGGCAACTCTTGTTCTGGGATGCTGTCAAATGACACGCTGTGTTGCGGCCACGACTTTTTACCCATGTGATCGGCTGTATCCAATCACAGCCGTTAACATGTAAAAAAGGAGATGCCATTTATCGGCTCTCCTCGCCTCACATTGACAGAGTGTATAGGTAATCAGGGCACTGATTATCAGTGTCCTGATTACAATGGAGCTCTAAAAGTGTCCATCAATGATGCTACTGTGTGCCCATCGCCCATTAATGATGCTACTCTGTGCCCATCTGTGACACTAGTCTGTGCCCATCAATGAGGCCAATCACTGGTGCCTTTCAGTGCCCATCAGTGGCGCCTATGAGTGCCGCCCATCAGTGCCCACCAGTACCGCCCATCTGTGCCGCTTATCAGTGCCCATAAGTGCTGCCTACCAGTCCCCATTAGTGCCCCCTATCAGTGCTCATCAGTGCCGCCTATCAATACCCATTAGTCCTGCCTATCAGTCCTCATCAGTGTTGCATATTAGTGCCACCTATCAGTGCTGCATATTAGTGCCTCCTCATCAGTGCCACCCCATCAATGTCCTTCAGTGCCGCCTCATCAGAGCCCATCAGTGCAGCCTCATCAGGGCACATCAGTAAAGGAGAAGAGTTACCTATTTACAAAATTTTCTGACAGAAACTAAAGCCTCGTACACACGACCGAGTTTCTCGGCAAGAACCAGCAAGAAACTTGCTGGCAGAGCTTTCTTGCCGAGTAAATCGGTCGTGTGTACGCGGCTATCATGTTTCTCATCAAGAAAACCGACAAGTAATCTCGACGAGAAAATAGAGAACCTGCTCTCTTTTTTCTCGTCGAGATTCTTGTCAGCAGGTTTCTCGACGAGAAAAGTGTGTGTGTGTACACTTACCTGTCCTCCGGGAAGCCCGCGCATGCTCAAAATGACTTTGACGCATGCGCGGTAGCTTCCTCGTCGTAGTCGATTACGTCACCGCGTTCGCTCCATTCAAAGAACCGCGGGTTCTTTGAAAGGAGCGTGTGTACACTCGGCCGGGACAAGTTTCTTGTCCAAGAATCTCGTCAAGAAAAACTACGTGTTTTTTCTTGACGAGATTCTCGGTCGTGTGTACGAGGCTTCAGAACATTTTTATTTTTTTCCAAATTTTCGGTCTTTTTTTGTTTTCATAACAAAAAAATTAAAAACCCAACAGTGGTTAAATACCACCAAAAGAAAGCTCTATTTGTGGGAAGAAAATGCTAAAAAACTAATTTGGGTACAGCGTTGCCTGACCGCGCAATTCAAATTCAAAATGTGACAGTGCTGAAAGCTGAAAATTGGCATGGACAGGAAGGGGGTGAAAGTGCCCAGTATTAAGGTGGTTGAAGCGGTTCTTTAAACTTTTTGGAAAAATTGTAATAAATAAATAAAAGTCAGCAGCTACAAATACTGTAACTGCTGACTTTTAATAAAAGGACATTCACCTGTGCAGGCGTCCAGCGCCGTGCTCACCAGGACCGCTCTCTGCTGGTCTTCAGGTCCCCAGTGCCGGCATGTTTACTGCGGGCAGCCGGCTGTAAATTCCTTTCCACTTCACAGCCGGCTGCCCACTGCTAATGCGTGTGCTGTACTGCACTTCGTGAATGGTCCATCCTTCTGGGACCTGAGATGGTTGTGGACAGGGATGGGGTGGAGCACTTCCAAAAGATCCAATTGGAAGTAGGAGCGTGTACCTGTCAAAACCAGGTACCTGTCTCCCCCCCATAAAAATGCCAACAATGTAACAGGAATGGGGAAGAGGGCATAAAGCAAAACTTACCCTTTAGGGTGAAGTTTTACTTATATAAATACTATACTGTAGTTAGTTGGTTATGGACAGGTACTTCCTATCCCTGCTAGCTGGGTTAGAAACCCTGATTGGAGAACTGTGTTGTTATGAATAGGGGAGTTTCCAGGATGTAGACAGAGAAAACTGAGCCACATGACCTTATATATACAGTAACTGCTGTATTTTACCCAGGCCAGAAGCAAAGACTATTAGGCAAGTATTCCTATGTTCTAATAGTTTAACTGCAACTGTCCAGCTTCTTGAGTGTGTATCAAAATCCTTGTGACAGACTTGTCTCTGTCCATTGGTTATTCTCTCACATGCACAGTGCCAGATAGCTAGGTCTGTGCTACTGTATGTGTGCAGTGGTCACCTTCCATTATATTAGTAGATGAACCTGTTTATTGCAATATAGTTTGTGTTCAGCAACTGTTATTTTAGTTAACCCTGTCCCTTCTGGTCTGGGATTCTATAGCTAATTTTAGCTCAGGGCTCAATAACCAGTATAGGCTAGAGCCAGGTTAGGCATCCAACACTTCTCCTGCTTCTGGTAATTAGAGGTCTGGTTGCATGGCAAATTAGAAACTACTTGGGACTATGACGTAGAGTATTCTGACTCTGAATTCCAGTGCCACACCACACTTACGCAGCGTTCCAGGGCTGGTTGGACAATAGTTGGAAGATCTCCCCATTACCGTTGATCTTGATCTTGTATTCAGGCTACCGACACAAAGACAGACTCTGCATCTCAATCATCCTCAGGGTCATCTGCCACTAAACATTTGCTGCAACATTCACCTGGAGGTATCTTTACTTATAACTATGCTGTATATACCCAGGTATACAGTAGGTGGACAATTTCACCAGGACTCCTATTGGGCCCTTGGCAATAATACCAGTGTAGCGGGTATTTAAATTTGGGGGAAAGCATCTGGGTTATTTAACCCAGATGTACTAATTGTTAGGGAATCTGAGAATCCCTTTTGTGGTTCTTGGAGGACTGTGGTTCTTGGTGGTGCAAGGTTCCCTGTGGCCTGCAGGTGGCGTTGTCACCCTGGGTCGGAGTTGAACCTGCACCGCAAGACTGTACCTTTTTGTCCTTTCCTGGCGCAGATACAGCGGGGCGGGGAACCCGCTGTGACGCAAAGGGAGAGGAGATAAAAGGGGCGGACGCCCTGACCTCGGGGATCAGAGTTGGAGGACGCGGCCGCGCCCAGGCACCTTCAGCCTGGGTGCTGGCGTTCCGGAGTTCTGGGCCCGGGTGCCCTTGACCTGGCCGGAGCGAGGGATGGAGTCCATCCCAGGCACCTTAAGCCTGGGGTGAGGTACTACGGCCAAGGCCTGGGACCCAGTAACTTCGACTGGGTTCCGCGAGGGTGGAGGAGTACGATGGGCCCTAAGGTGTTGGGACCCGTATCTGAGGCGAGGAGGCCGGGGAGTGTAACCCTTCCGAATAGCCCGGTACAGCATTAATCCGGTGACGGCGGGGCCTCTGGTAACTCCCTTGGAGGGATGTCTTCCCCCTGACAGGGGCTGCAGCGTAGCGAAGGTAACTCCAGTTCCTGTTCATTAGAGTCGCTGGAAGAGACTCTGTACCAAAAGTCCATTTAACAGCCACTGTGCTTAGCAACAGTTGGTGAAACCTCAACGGTTTAGTTTCTTTGAGGATTGTGCCTTGACCTACTCCCCACCAATACTGAACTGTTCTATGGGTCTCAAACTGTCTGCTCGCAAAGGACTATTTGTTTGCCGTTATGGAATAAATACGTGTTGGACCTTTTTCAGTGTGTGGTACTCCAATTACTGGGAGCAAAGGGGGTTATCAGCAGAACAGACTTGGCTCTGAGCGTATACACAGCCCGAAGGTAATCTGATACTGGCCTTCACCTCTACATGCTGTAATCTAGAGGACATGGGCCGTGGCGCACCTCGCTCTCCCCTTCAAGGTACCCCTAGACCGAAGCCAAAGTAACCGTTAAAGAAGAGAGAGAGGGTGAGGCCGCTACACCTGTTTGTATATTCAATGTATGTACTAGTATTAATCTTTTCTTATAAAAATCTTATATTATTTCTATACTCATATGCATCTATATACTTATGGTTAATGTTATATGCCGATTGCACTAATTCCTCTAATCCATTGACTTACTTATTACTGATTAGATTACTGGTTATTAATTTCCCAGGAAGGGAATCCCATCTGTTCACAGAGGCCCTGTCCTGGGTGGAGGCACTGCTATCTTTATTATCAAACCCACTCTTCCACTTAGCAAAGGTTCTGGTTCTCATATTTGCCTACAGGTTTAGTACACTATTATGCTTGCAGGGTCATTTCTCATTACCACCGCCAAAAGAGGGTCACACAATCTTTTTAAAGTTACACAGTGGGTAGCACTAATTATATTTACTAGGTAAAACTTTTGCTAATGTGAAATACAACCTGTTTGCAACCAAGCTGGTTATAAACAGCTTCTGCGTTCTGTGAAGCACTGAAATTTTTAGTTGTAAATGTAAGAAAAAAACACAAGTAATTACAGAACAGTCAAAAAATCTGGACAAACATCCTGTTGGCATTCAAAAGAGCGTGAATGTGTAAACATAAAATTACAAAGCCGAGGCTACGTGTCGTCACTGACTGGCAAACTTTAAAAACTATGTTTTGAATACCCTGGACAAAAGGATAGATTGTAATAACAAAATCAGTTTCAGTATGGTTCATACATGTACCATGTTGTATAATCCTGTAGTAAAACATTGGTATAAAGTGTGCCTACTAATGTGATAACGGCATTCAGTTTGGAAGGGCATGCCGTTTTACATTTAATTCTGTCTTATGGGTAAAATCTTGAGTACAGTGTTTGCTGAAGTGATACGTGTTAAACATTCTGTCCCCACTTATTTATTAGTCTGTCAATTATTCAAAATATTCAAGCAAGCTATTGACCAAAAAGGGTGGTGCATGAGAATAAGGCAAAGTTTTAACAAGAAAACACTGTTCCTTTTGAGCGCCTTAAGTAAATATAGATAATTATATTGGCAATTATTAATCACTGCTGTTTTAGACAATGTTTTCCTTGCTCCTAAACCGATGAAACAGTTTTGCATACCGTATTTGCCGGCGTATAAGGCGACTGGGCGTATAAAACGACCCCCTGATTTTCCAGCTAAAGGTAGGTTGGTTTTGGGATATACTCACTGTATAAGACGACCCCCTTCCGACTAGTCTGTCTAGAAGCTGAGGGATAGCCAGAACAAACGCTGACAGGAACAGGCTTTATTAAGCTTTTTTCAAATCTTTCATCTAATGTTTGATCATCTAGTAGGCTCATAAGTAAAAACTCCCAGAGATCAATATAGCAAATCAGCTGAGTGGCAGGGTTATTCCGGACAGAATAAAACACTTCCAGGTATGTATTTCTTAAAGCTAAACAACCCAAGCCTCCGTATGTTAGGGTACCTGTGATTAGACTGGTGCTCCCTGGCTAGAAAGGTGCTCCCAGCTGCTCTCCTTATTCTCTGTCCTCTCCACAATCTGCACCTTGAATCTTCCTGTAAAGTTTTGGCTGCTCCAAAACTTCTGGCCTAGATGTGGCCCATACTGCCCCTTAGTTTGCAGCCACACTGTCAAAGACAAGCTTTCCCCCCCCCCCCCGTGGTATACAGTATACATACAGTATACCGCGCTGAGCCAATCACGGCGAGCAATGTATTCTATTAAGGAATACAAAGCCTGCTCGGATTGGCTTGGAGAGTCAGAGAGGCGCGGGCAGATGATGTTACAACCTCTGCCAGTATAGAGAATAACAGGAACGGATCTAGCTAAACTGAATACAGTGTATAAATATATATACAACACCTAGGATGCATATATATCCTCTACACCAGTGGTTCTCAACTCCAGTCCTCAGGGCCCACCAACAGGCCAGGTTTGCAAGATAACTGAAATGCATCACAGGTGATATAATTTGCTGCTCAGGGATTGCAGTATTCTAGTCTGCATCTCACCAAGGTAATACTTAAAATCTGGCCTGTTAGTGGGTCCTGAGGACAGGAGTTGAGAACCACTGCTCTACACACTGTAACTGCAGCTAACTGACTCGCCTGCCTGCTCTATCTAACTCAATATAAATTACACTGTCTGTCTCTGTAATCTCTCATTAAACAACTCCAACACACTACACAAGGCCGCCAAGCCGGCGGCCTTATATAGTGTGGGGCGTGTACTAAACCCGTGAGCCATAATTGGCCAAAGCCACCCTGGCTTTGGCCAATTACGTGTAGCGGCCTCACTCCCTCCTCTAATAAATCGGTTATCCGATAGCTGTTGTCTAGGGGTATCTTGTATGCAAGAGTGAGATGCGCCACGGTCCATGTCCTCCCCATTGCAGCGGGTGAGGTGAAGGCCAGTACCTGTTGTTCTCCTCGGGCATGTGTGTTTCTTTAAAAGCCAAGTCTGTTGTGCTGACACTTCCCTTCGCTCCCATTAACCAGAGTACCACACACCGATAAGGGTCCAACACTTGTTTATTATAGCACACGAATAAACAGTCCTTTGTCAGCCGACTAGTTGGGACACATAAAACAGTTCAATACGGTGGGGTGAGCAGGTCGAGGCACAGTCCTAACAATCAAACTAAACCACTGTGGTTTCACCAGCGGTTGCTACAGCCATCGGCTTGAGAGAGAACTTGAATATTCGGAGTCTCTACCAGCAACTCTAGAGAACATGAACTGGAGTACCTTTGCTGCGTTGCGGCCCCTGTCAGGGGGAAGATGTCCCTCTAAGGGAGTTACCAGAGGCCCCTCTGTCACCGGGTTGATGCTGCTCCGTGCTCTTCAGAAGGGTAACCTCCCCGGCCTCCTCGCCTCAGATACGGGCCCCATCCACCTCAGGGTCCCTCGGACTCATCCACCCTTGCGGAGCCCAGTCAAAGTCACTGGGCCCCAGTCCTCCGGTGTAGTACCTCACCCTAGGCTTAAGGTGCCTGAGATGGACGCCAACACTGCTCCGACCAGGCCATGGGCACCTGGGCCAGAACTCCGAACCGCCAGCACCCAGGCCAAGGGTGCCTGGGCGCGGGATAGCAAAAAGACCTTGTGGCGAGGGCGTCTACCCCTTTTATGCCCTCCCCCCCAGCCGGCACAGCAGGTTCCCCGCCCCGCTGTACCACTGCCAGAGCAGGACAAAAAGGGTGAAGCACTACGGCAGCGGTTCTACCTCGACTCGGGACAACATCGCCACCCACAGGAAAAGGAGAACAGCACACTACCAAAGTCCTCCACGACTTAAATGGTCTAAACCCTCTCATGATTGGTACATCCTGGATCATACTACCACCCAGGTGCTCCCCCTAGATTTAGACCCCTGCTACACTCTCCCCCTAGTGATTTGACGCTGGTCCCCAGCGTCTGGCGCAAACCCATGTCTCCCAAGGAGTGGTAACATAAGCTTGACCCCAGAGGCCATCCCTCAAACTTAAATCCCAATTTGTGCCAAGACCTGCTCGAGGGAAGGGGAACATAAAGTAATAAACTTTCCAATAAACAATCTGAACATGTACACATATACAATCCCTCCCATAACTGTCTAAGAACCACCCCATACTCAGTAGCCTTGACAGATGGATCTCCTGCAAAAGGGAAACAAAAAAAAACAACATCCTAACACATTTGTGTGACTTGGAACGAATGGTTCTATCAGCCGAGAGGCCCATTCGCTCCAATAAGTAAGGTGGTGCAAGTGTAAAAAAAAAAAACAACCGTTGCGCAACACTGCCACCTGGTGACAGTGCTGCGGTAATGCCACTTGCTGAATCTTCCAGACAACCTTCCTTCTTCTGGCTGTGTCCCTACTCTCATTCTACCCCAAAAGTCTTTGCCTTTGATGCATGAAGAAAAAGGGAGAACAAACAAAAACCGCTCCCATTTCTCCAATAAGTAGAAAAGCCCAAATAAAAAACTAGGGCACAGTCCTTGTGTTCAAGGGAGTTCTGCAGTAAATAAAAGTGCAGCCGCACACAGGAGTCTCTCTTCTCCTACAAGTAAAACTTCAGATGCGGCAAGAACAGGGGCTTCAGATGCTTATCAAAAGTTTCAACATTATATTCAATGTTCTCTCCATCCTTCCGGCAGATAGGCACCCTATCTGCATGGATGTGGCGGCCCAGCATCCAGTCCGCTTTGCAGTCCCTGAATTGTTTAGACACTGATGGTGAACAGGACAAGTATCGGCGGGCATGAGGCACTTTGAGTTTTTCCAGACAAACTCGTCATACCATCGCTGCCGCAAGACCTCGACTTGAAAAAGTAAGTCCCGAGGCAAATAGGGGTATTCCCATCCATATTCACGAGCAACCCTCTGACAAAAGAGCCGCTGTAGTCGGGCCAAAGGTGGCATCGTGGCCCGCGCTCACCTTCTCCAGGCGGAGCGATAGCTTCTGGATGCCGAGGTACTTTAACTACCTCCTATAGTTTGAGTCTTGGTGCCCGCAGTGATGCGCGCTGTGTTCCCGCTACCGAAACGGGTGATGCTGCGGGTGGTGGAAGGACAAGCAGAGGACTAGGCTTCCTCGTAAACTCCGGGGCTTCCGCCCGGGGCGTACTGTCTCCTGTGGACATAGGCAGATCCTGTGGTGCACGTAGCGCAAGCAATGGCATTTTGTCCCAGCCCTTGCGGTGAAAGAGTTCATCAATTTCACCACCATCTCCACAGTCCGACAGCGATTCTAGATCGGAGGTGTCATACATCTCTGCGGGTAGGTAGTTCCCAGTAGACACAGAACCACCCTCCCTGGCGGGCTCCACCGACTGTGGACTCCCGACACCTCCAACCAACACCACAGTCCCAGCCCCTGGCTCACCTGGACCTTTGGAAGGACAGGGATGTCCAGGACTCTTCCGACCGGATCCATCCAGGCCCGGCAAGCGGCGGGGTGAAGCTCGACCACGACCACAGGACGCCTGTACCAGGCCGACTTTCCTATTCGGAGGTGGGAGCAGGGAATCTGTAGCGACCGAAGCAGCATCCTCTGATTTTTCTTTCTCAGTCTCTGGTTGGGCAGTCACGTCGCCCTGGTCAGTGCGTACGGGGACCTCCGCAAAGGCCTGGATCTCTCCTTCCGGAGTAGCGGTACCTGTGAGGCAGTTGAGGCGAAGGGCCCGGGGCCTTACTGTGGATGGCTCCACCTCGAACAAGAACTCTTTGCATGCCTCGCAACGCCCGAATGGCTTCAGGTGGACCACCAGTCCCGAACATCCGGGACAGATCACGCCGAGGGCCTCCGTGTCTCTGCAAGTGTACAGAGCCAACTGCCCTCGTGGTCTAAGTCTTATCCCCGTGTCTGTAAGGGGAGCAGCAAAAGCAGTCATCTTCATGGGGTAGGGAACCGGAATCCACGGGGAACTTGAGGTCATCCCGACTATCTGCTGCTCCATCACGCACTGACCTTGCGCCGGAGTCTCCACATGTATCTCCCCACATGGCCAGACTCCTCCCATAATCTGCACGTTTTCGCGGGCTTTCACCAGCCTCTGCCCACGAACTGTGCAGTTACGGGGTGCCTCATGGCGCAGTGCAGTAAAAGCCCCCACATGTAGTACGTCACACGGCTGGACTTCTCCCTCTTCTCGCTCTTCCGCATGGGCCTTTCCCGTCTTAGGGTCATGTCCACGACTTCGAGCAGGGATGCACTTTGGCCAGTAACATGGCCGACCCACTCGGAACTCCTCCGGGCAGCGAAGTTCAAACACAGACGTTCTCAGTTCCATAGTCAAAACACACACGATCCCGGACTTCCGAGCCCCCACGTGTAGCGGCCTCACTCCCTCCTCTAATAAATCGGTTATCCGATAGCTCTTGTCTAGGGGTATCTTGTATGCAAGAGTGAGATGTGCCACGGCCCATGTCCTCCCCATTGCAGCGGGTGAGGTGAAGGCCAGTACCTGTTGTTCTCCTCGGGCCTGTGTGTTTCTTTAAAAGCCAAGTCTGTTGTGCTGACACTTCCCTTCGCTCCCATTAACCAGAGTACCACACACCGATAAGGGTCCAACACTTGTTTATTATAGCACACGAATAAACAGTCCTTTGTCAGCCGACTAGTTGGGACCCATAAAACAGTTCAATACGGTGGGGTGAGCAGGTCGAGGCACAGTCCTAACAATCAAACTAAACCACTGTGGTTTCACCAGCGGTTGCTACAGCCATCGGCTTGAGAGAGAACTTGAATATTCGGAGTCTCTACCAGCGACTCTAGAGAACATGAACTGGAGTACCTTCGCTGCGTTGCGGCCCCTGTCAGGGGGAAGATGTCCCTCCAAGGGAGTTACCAGAGGCCCCTCTGTCACCGGGTTGATGCTGCTTTGTGCTCTTCAGAAGGGTAGCCTCCTCGCCTCAGATACGGGCCCCATCCACCTCAGGGTCCCTCGGACTCATCCACCCTTGCGGAGCCCAGTCAAAGTCACTGGGCCCCAGTCCTCCGGTGTAGTACCTCACCCCAGGCTTAAGGTGCCTGAGATGGACGCCAACACTGCTCTGACCAGGCCATGGGCACCTGGGCCGGAACTCCGAACCGCCAGCACCCAGGCCAAGGGTGCCTGGGCGCGGGATAGCAAAAAGACCTTGTGGCGAGGGCGTCTACCCCCTTTTATGCCCTCCCCCCCAGCCGGCACAGCAGGTTCCCCGCCCCGCTGTACCACTGCCAGAGCAGGACAAAAAGGGTGTAGCACTACGGCAGCGGTTCTACCTCGACTCGGGACAACATCGCCACCCACAGGTCAAGGAGAACAGCACACTACCAAAGTCCTCCACGACTTAAATGGTCTAAACCCTCTCATGATTGGTACATCCTGGATCATACTACCACCCAGGTGCTCCCCCTAGATTTAAACCCCCGCTACATATGGCTCTCCATTTTTTCTGCGCTGTGATTGGCCAAAACATGCGGGTCATAGTGCATGCTTGGCCAATCATCAGCCAGCAATGCACTGCGATGCTGCATTGAATTATGGGCCGTGACGCACCACTCGAATTTGGCGCGAACGGCCCATAATGTTCGCAATTCGGCGAACAGCCGATGTTCAAGTCGAACATTGGTTCGATTCGAACACGAAGCTCATCCCTGCTAGTGTTAGAATCCTCCCTTTACTGTTTCCCCTGTGTGAAGATACATTGGTGGACATTTATCTAGTAAATTAGCTAGTTAGTCACCATCGTGCTGCCTCTTGTTCGGCAAATTCTCGGTGACCAGTTTTCAGTCCTGTGCATCTGTATTCCTGGGCAACAAAGTGTCACAGTTTGCAAAATCCAAAGGTAGATTTATTACCAAAAAAAAACAAAACGATGACTACGGTCTGACGGCCGAAATGCGTTAGGGTCCTTGTAGTGCTTTTGACCACATAGTCAATAAGTCATTCATATTTAGATGTTAACGAGTTGCTGACTTGATTTCACTTTTGAGATTTATTACTGAAGATAAGAAAGATTTCCACTTGAACCACTTCAATACTGGACACTTTCACCTGCTTCCTGCCCAAGCCAATTTTTAGCTTTCAGCGCTGTCACGCTTTGAATGCTGCTAGATTACTTTGGTGAAAACAACCCAAATCAGTGTATATTATTTAGTCTGTAGGACAGTATGTAAAAAATTTTTTTTTAGAATAATATTTTTTTTCAATGTTTTTAAATATTATTTCTTTCTTATTACATTTTTTTTACATACTGTGACTAGGGCAATACAGTGTTACTATAGTAAAACTGTACTACTCTGAGGAGTGGATCAGGATTTTATTTTTACACACTATGATTGCTTATAGCAGTGAATATCACTGTTATAAACAACCATTTTTTCTGAATGAAACCCATTCATTCAGTGTTTACTATTGTAATTAGCTGTGATTGGCCACAGCTAATCACATAGTACCGATGGGCTATGATTGGACTTGTCTGTACTATGAGATCACTGTGACCAATCACAGAGATCATCGCAATAGTACACAATGAATGGCATGAATGGAAGCCATCCATTGTGTACAATTGTCATGTGATCTAATACTGACAGAGGCGCAGTACACTGATCTGTCATCCGCTGTGCCCTAGGGATTCTTGGAGGACGTCATATGACATCCACCCAGAACGGGAGAGCTCCCACCCCGCCTATGAAGTAGTTAAACATACACATAATTAAAGCAGAACTAAATCCACGGATTTAACTGTTTTCCAAAATGTTACATTATGTCAGCTCTCAGCCAACTTTCAAGTCCTCAAATGGCTGTCATCATCACTGATTACATGTGCAGCACCATGGCAATTTCTGGTTAAAAAAAACAACTTAGATGTGGCATCTTGAGCTGTAATGGGTAGAAGGGTTTAGTATTTCTGCTTTAAAGCGGAACTAAACAATTCTATTCTCTACAACTTGAACAGTGCAATCTTAGCCTCTGTTTATATCTGTGGTTGACATGACACCATCCATTTGAGGACTTGCTGGATTGGTGCTAACATAACTATATTTTAGGATCTAGGGCTGATGTATGACAGAACTGATTAAGCTTAGGTTCATCCTAGTGCTACTGCATAATCATGCACCTTTTAGTGCTTTTTATAGCGCATTTATGCACATTTTTCATACGTCTCCATGCTTTATGCATTTCTGTTTTCTTCAAAGACAAGAAATATCTGCTGTTACATCATTGTTGCTAGAAGGAAGGGACTGCATCAAAATCTCACCAAAAATGCATGTACATGTTGAGGTATATGAAGCCAAAAAAGCAGTTTAGTACCAAAAGAAGCACATGCATCTTGTCAAAAATGTTGCATTGATGTGAACGAACACTAATGCCCCCCATTGTATCTTTTTCCATACCAGAGGAGAAGCGTGTGTAAATAAATTCAATAAAATAAGTGTAGCGGGTATACACTTTTCTTCCCATTTAAAACTGGCAGAGACACCAGCGATGTGCAGTTCCTTGCGGCCCAGCAGGTGGCGCTGTCGCCCTGGGCTGGGGTTGAACCATTGCTGTGTGCCGTGCCTCCTTTTTGTCCTCCCTCGGCAGCGGTATGGTGGGGCGGGGAACCCGCCGTGCTTGCTGGGAGAGGGTATAAGGGGCCGGCCATCTTTGTCACAGGGTCGAGTCCGAGGCACCTTCAGCCTGAGGGCAGTGGTTCGTGTCGGTCCTCTAGGCGGCCTAGGCCTAGAGGACGTCCGGAGGTCGTGTTCCATCCCAGGCACCTTTAGCCTGGGGTGAGGTACTCGGATGGAGGTCTGGAGCTCAGTGCCCAACACTGAGTTCCGCGAGGGAAGGAGATCCTTGGGAACCCAGGGAGTGGGTACCCGAATTCGGAGGGCGTAATGGACCGGGGGGAGATACTCACTTGAAGACCGGGTGCAGCAGATTGCCAGTGACAGGTGAGCCTCCCATCGGAGACCGCCTGGAAGGAAACCCCCCCCCCTCTGCTCGGAGACCTCAGCCCACTTTCAGGGAGGAAAGTGGAGAGTTCATTGTGTCTGGGCATACTCGCATCCACACCTCCTTGTTTGTTCTGTTCTCTAAGGGAGTCTAACTGATTGTGCTGTTCACTCGAGAAGAATAAAGGAGTGTTGGACTTTAATGGTGTGGGGCTCTTTTCTGGTGGACATTGTTCAAGGTAACTCCAGGTGCACAACACTGACCCGAAGGTAGAGAAAGAACTTTGCTTACACCGCACAGACATCATGTGGTGAAGGCTTGGCGTGGTGACCCCGCTCTCTCCCCTCTAAGGTAACCCTAGACAAGAGAAAGACGAGCTGATGCAAAGAGGGGAGTGAGGAGGCCGCTACATAAAGATAAAACGGTTAGATGCAGGCTTTATCTAGGTTAGTGTCAGTGTGCTCTGGATATAAAAAAAATAAAAGTTTTGTACTTATCGTCAGTGCAAGTATCAGTATGTTCAGGTAGGATCATGAAAAAACAAGCAAAATGCTTACTATTGTTTCTTGGCCCTGCTACGTCTACAAACAATACACTTATGTGGTATCCTCATGCACGTCAGGAGTAAGAAAAATTATTTTGTTTTATTGTTTGTTTTTGTTTTTTTGCATCAGGTCATGGTAATGGAATGAAATTATACTACCGTACTAAACTTGGGGCCAGTTTTCCCTATAATAATGTAGTGATCTGCTGCCCTCTACTGTGTGCATTTGTAAGTGGCTGTGCTGCTAATGTTCTGTGGCTGTTCTGCTTATGCCCCATACACACGACCTGGTTTCCCGACGGGAAAACTGCGAGGAGAGCTTTTGGCCGGGAATCCCGGCCGTGTGTTTGCTCCCTCGCAGTTTTTTCGACGGGAAAACTGTCAAAATCGGCCAGCTAAAAAAAGAGAACCAGCTCTCTTTTTTCCCGGCGGGTTTCCCGACTGACTTTTTCCCGTCAGAAAACCTGGTCGTGTGTAGCAGAAAACTGCCATTTTTGGCAGTTTTCCTGTGGGGAAAAACTCAGATGGAGCAAACACAGGGTCGGGATTCCTGAGGAAAAGCTCTCATCTGAGTTTTCCGGACGGGAAAACCGATCGTCTGTATGGGGGAAAAGTAGAGAGCAGGCTCTCGGTTTTCCCCTGGGGATTTCCGACAGGTCTTTTCCTGTCGGGAATCCCGGTCGTGTGTACTAGGCATAAGAGTTATTTGTGATTATGTATCAGTACTTCATGTCTCTGGGAGGTTGGCTTGAAAACCCCAGATGAAGGAAGTGGCTAGAGAGAGAGATAGAGAGAGAGAGAGAGAAGCTGAGACCACATGTTCATGGAAAAGCTGCTGTTGAATCCAGACCAGAAGCAGGGGTTAACCACTTGCCGACCAGCCGCCGTCGTCATACGGCGGCAGGTTGGCACGATCCCGCAAACCGTCATAGCTGTACGTCTATTCCTTTAAGCAGGATAGCAGGCGCGAGCGCGCACCCGCTGCATCGCGGGGGGTGCCGATGCTCATGACCGGTGGTCGCGGTGACCGACAAGCCGCGAGCGATCGCGGGCATGAAAGGCAGAACGGGGACGTGTGTGTGTGTGTAAACACACAAATTCCTGTTCTGTTCTGTGAGGAGAGACAGATCTTGAGTTCCTAATAGCTAGAAACCACGATTTGTCATTTCCTCTAGGTCAGTCCCAACCCCCTACAGTTAGAAACAGGGAACACAATTAACCCCTTGATCGCCCCTAGTGTTAACCCCTTCCCTGCCAGTGACATTTTTACAGTAATCAGTGTATATCAGTGATCGCTGTATAAATGCCAGTGGTCCCAAAAATGTGTCAAAAGTGTCCGATGTGTCTGCCACAATGTCGCAGTCCCAATAAAAATCGGCGATCGCCGCAATTACTAGTAAAAAAAAAATAATAATAACAATGCTATAAATCTATCCCCTATTTTGTAGACACTATAACTTTTGCCAAACCAATCAATATACGCTTATTGCGATTTTTATCACCAAAAATATGTAGAAGAATATATATCGGCCTAAACTGAGAAAAAATTTGCTTTTTGAAAAAGTACAAAATATTGTGGTTTTTTATCAAAATTTACGCTCTTTTTTTGTTTATAGCGCAAAAAATAAAAATCGCAGAGATGATCAAATACCACCAAAATAAAGCTCTATTTGTGCAAAAAAAAGGTAGTCAATTTTGTTTGGATATAGCGTTGCAAGACCGTGCAATTGTCAGTTAAAGCGTCGCAGTACCGAATCGCAAAAAATGGCCTAGTCATTGAGCAGCCAATTCTTCCGGGGCTGAAGTGGTTAATAGGTAGGTGCTCATATATTTATTAGTTTGCTATTGTTGTCCATAGTTTCTGGGTACACATATTCTTCATTTCCACCTGCACTATACCAGATAACCAAAGCCTAGTTCCCCACTGCCCAATACTGGGCGACATCGGCCAGTTTAATAAAAACAGGCCGACATTCGGCCCGTGTGTATGACAGCCGGTCCGACCGGTCCTTCTGTGGAATGAGCCTGCTGGAAAACCAGTAGCTGACCAAAAAAAAAACTGATAGTGTGTACTAGGCTGGGCAATTCCACAAGGACTCTTGTTGGGCAGGTGTTTTTTGTGTCCCATTGGGGAGATTCCCTTAACTTCCTGTCCCAATAGCCACAACAGGAAGTGAGAGGAAATCCCTCCAAATCAAGGGAATTCCTGGATGCCACCAGGATCACGAGAACTAGTGTCCCCATTGGAAGATTTCACCTCTACTCCTTTTCTGGGGACAACCAGACAACCCATTTTCTTTTACTTTCATTTTCAATAATAATGGTAAACAGGACAAATAGAGAGGATGAATCTCCCTAATGGGGACACAGACAACAATAAACACCAGACAGGTGTTCTAATTCTGTTCCACTCTGTCCATAACAAAAAAAAAATCACCCCTGATGAAGTCAAGTTGGCTGTGACGCAACTAGTCGGGAAGGATTTGGGTACATCACTTCCAGTTTTCGGCCGATCCCGGGAGTTTATGGTTTCTGATGCTGTTGTAATTTTAAATGTCAGTTACTACATTTTTTATATAATAAATTTTAATTGGAATACTACACAATGAGGATTTGCTTTCTTGCATAACCATATCACTCACTGGGGGAGAGGAGAGTGTATAGTGTCTCCCACTATCCACTCTCCTTTCCCCCAGTGAGTGATATGGGGGAGATCCATATACCATTGCATTGCTGCCTGGAAGAAAGGATATGATATAGCCACACATGGAGAGGAATTGCTTACACCCTAAATGCTTTTAGACCTTCTGGTCTAGGGAATGAAATGAGCTGCTAGCACACACAGTGTGGATTGAGGTGCAAGGGAGAGTGATCACATCACTGAGGAATTTGATGACATTTGCACAACGGATATCACCGGACACACTGATTTTATTCTGGAATGGACACTATTATATGAAAATCAAGTCACCAAATTGTTTTGTTTTGTTTTTCTCACTTTATCACTGTATTGATTATTGTTTAACGTATTTTTGCTTATTTGCACATTTTTGCATAATTTTGCATTATTTGCAGCACTGGTGTTTTTGGTTACAATACCCAGTAGGGGTATTATTTTATTGTTGGATTGTGATAAGACATAAGAATATTATTTTTATTTGCCTTAATTTGCACATCTTGATAAGAAGTTTGTTGCAACACTGGCACTTTGAGTACAAACTCAGTAGATCAAATATTATTAGTATTATTCACATTATTCAATATCTACCTTGAGAGATCAGACACATGTAATATTACTGTTTGCAGTTCTTTATGTAGTTTCAATATTCTTTTTGTTTTTGAAGCATAGCACCACTTCACATTTGTAAACAATTGTATTGTATATGTGGGGACACATTGTTAAAGTGGAGCTCCACCCTAAATAGCAACTTTTGCTATTTGGAACCCTCCCCCCCCTCCGGTGTCACAATTGACACCTTTCAGGGGGGAGGGGGGTGAAGATACCTGTCTAAGACAGGTATTTTCACCCACATCCGGGAGTCCTCTCTCCGGGAATCTGCGGGAGTTACGTCACTTCCCGCAGACTTCCCTTGGTGTTCTGGGAGACACTCGGCTCCCAGAACACAGGAGCACCAATCAGAACGGCGCAGCGCGACTCGCGCATGCGCCGTAGGGAACCGGGCATGAAGCCGCAGGGCTTCACTTCCTGGTTCCCTCAGCGAGGATGGCGGAGGGAGCAGCAGAGCGACGAGCGGTCGCTCGTCCTCTGCTGCGGACGTCGCTGGACTCCAGGACAGGTAAGTGTCCAAATATTAAAAGCCAGCAGCTGCTGTAGCTGTAGCTGCTGGCTTTTAATATTTTTTTTTCCGGCGGAGCAACCCCTTTAAGTTGAGAGCAGCTGCTTCCTATTTCTTATAATAAGTTAATAAGTGGTAGCGCATAGGATTCTATATCTACAAATAAACACCAGACAGGCGTTCTAATTCCGCTCCACTCTGTCCATAAGACCACTTTCACACTGAGGCGCTTTTCAGGAGCTTTCATGCTAAAAAAAGCGCCTGAAAACGTATTTCCATTAAAATCAATGAATGCTTTCACACTGGGGCAGTGTGCTGAAAAAAGGCCCCTCTCCATTGAAATTAATTGAAAGCGCTTCAAAAGCGCCTGAAAAGCGCTTCAAAAGCGCTCAGTGTTTTACTGGCAGTTTTTCAAGCGCCTCAGTGTGAAAGTGGCCTTACAAAAAAAATGCTTTCAACTATACTTTAATCTTTTCCTATATAAAGATTGTATTATTTTCAGAATGGTGGGCATTTATATACTTATAGTTAATGTTATATGCTGGTTATAGTAGTTCCTCTGTTCCCAATTACTTTGATTAGATTACTGGTGAATTTCCCAAAAAGAGAATCCCCTCTGTTCATAGAGGACATGTCCTGGGTGTAGGCACTACCAAATTTATTATCATACCCACTCTTCCACTTAGCAAAGGTTCTGGTTCTCATATTTACCTACAGGTTTAACGCAATATCCTCTTTGGGGAGGGACATTTTTCATAACTCCCCACCCAAAAGAGGGCTACAATAATTATATCATTGGTAAGGTTGGATAAAGACACCAGTCCAACCATTTCAACCTGACTATGTGTGTGTTCATGTCACTATTATTTTCAATATCCCTGTATATTGCATTCGCTAACACATCTAATAGTTTGTTAAATTTATTTACACTCCCCACTGACACCACCAACTGTGGAGGGGTGTTCCACATCCTTACTGCTCTAACAGTAAAGAACCTCTGACCAGTGGCGTAGCGTGGGTTGTCAACGCCCGGGGCAAGGCAAGTAATTTGCGCCCCCTCACCTGCGGACATTTAGCACTCCCCAAGTCCCTTCTACTTTCTCTCTCTGGCTGGCTGCTCCCTCTCCCCAGACCGTGTCCACCCCCAGGGGCCAGCCACATGACTCTTCTCTTACGAGGGAGTCTCACCTTCTCTTTGTTCTCCATCGGTTCAGAGGAGAGAAGGAGGAGGAGGAGAAGAAGACAGCAGCGGCTCACAATTTCCATTTCTTCTGTCCCCCGAGCTCCGCCATGTTCAGTCTCTGGCGCCCTGTGATTGGGCATATGGGGTCATGTGCGGCGGCGGCGCTGGCCTGTCCGCGATTGCCGTTGCTCCTGGAGTCCCACCTTGGCACATGACCCCGTTCGCCCAATCACAGGGTGCCGGAGACTGAAAATGTGCGGAGACGGGACTCCAGGAGCAACCGTGATCGTGGACAGGCCAGCCCCGCCGCCGCACATGACCCCATACGCCCAATCACAGGGCGCCGGAGACTGAACATGGCGGCCAGAGCGCGAGGACACAGGAAATTAAAATTAGGAGGAGGCAGCCAGTAGTGGCACACACTGGCGCAGAATTTTGGCCCCCTAAATGTTGCGCCCGGGGCCACGGCCCCCTCTGCACCCCCCAGGCTACGCCACTGCCTCTGACAAAGTTTAAAGTGGTTGTATACCCTCGGGACCAAATCTAACTATTACTATGGTTCTAAAGATTACCTAATTCCACATCTATTGAGCGCTACTGTTATTCCTAAATCAGTGTACTCACAGTTTTACAGCTGCTCTTTTTCAATAGATGATCGATATCGTATGCGCGCCATGTTCACTGTGGTCTTCCGCGTTTGCTATGCTATGTATTTCCGCCCACAGTTTGTAACAATAAAGTGTAATCCCGCGCCTGCGCCCGCGCATAATATTCAAGCCTCTTCTTCATTTCCTGTTACTACGGTAACCAAGAGAACACCATCACGTCTCAAAACAGGAAGTGAGAACTTCTTCCGGAGCAGCTAGATTACTCGGTAATTACAGTGAGTATCTGTAATCTGTAATTTTTTATGTTTACTATTTTTTGAAGCAAAAATAAATATCAAAACACATGGCCCTACACACCAAAGCACTTTATTGATCAATTTAGATGTATATATAAGGATATTTATATATACATCCATATTCCTCCTATAAAGATCGATAATTATGTGCATATAATAAATGTTATTATATTATATTACATTATAATGTATTATTATGTATGCTATGCTAATATACTATTATAATATAATATACTATTATAAATGTTATGAAATATTATAATTTTCTAATTATTTAAATTTTTATTTATTACATTTTTTTATTTAAAATCCAATATTCAGATTAATACAATTAGCAATGTATATATATATATATATATATATATATATATATATATATTGTGACAGCAGGAAGGTAAAGTCACCTGGTTGCATCCAGGGGGGTAGATATATTTCGCCCAGATTCAGGCTTTACGCCGACTTATACAACTAGGTGGAGAGTTGTATAAGCCCAGCTAAGGCTAGTGGGCTCATGGATGACTCATACCTCTAGGGAGAGTGTGGGGCGTCGTGCAGACAGGGAGTTGATGAGACCAGCTGAAGCTTGTCAGCTCATTTAGGCCTCTATAAGAACTCCCAGCTTCATTAGATGTTAGCTCATGCCTGGACCCAGACCTGTGTGGACTGTCTAGGGAGAGTGAACCCCTGTGCGGTGAGACAAAGCCTGTGTGACTATTTGCTTGGACATTTAAAACCAGGGACTCAGGGACTAGGACAGCACTAGGCTGATCCCAGTTGTTAGTTAGGAAACCTGTATGTTTAGTCAGAGGTCAAGTTGACCAGGATTTATTTTGTTTATGTTTCTTTTGGCTTTGCTGTGTTTTGTCACTGTAAATAGAAAATAAACCGCACCTTTTTTGATTTTGAAAACCACAACCTCCGTTTGCTGGGCCTGTTTTTGTGTGGGGAGCCCATCCCGGGGGTCACACACACCCGCTGCCGAGCTAACCCCCTCACAGTTGGTGGAGAACCAGTGGCAGTTTTTTTAAGCCAGCATGGAGGAGATACTGAAGCAGCTGGCTCTAGCAAATGCCAATCAACAGCAGACAAATGCAGGTTTGCAAAAGAGCCTTGCAGCTCATCAACAGAGCCTTGCAGCTCAACAACAGAACTTCGCAGCCCAGCAGCAAGCTCATCAACAGAGCCTTGCAGCCCAGCAGCAAGCTCACCAACAGAGTCTGGAAGCTCAGCAACAAGCCCAGCAGCAATCTGAGGCCCGCTTCATAGACCTGTTACAGAAGCAAGAGCAGAGACTACAACAAATGGAAGCAGTAATGCAGCAACGTCCGCAGACCAGTGAGGAAAGCCGTCCCACTAATACCGCGTCCTTTGGGGTGAGTCGTTTATTGACAAAAATGACTGGAGAGGATGATCCAGAGGTATTTTTGACCACATTTGAAAGGACTGCTGAAAGAGAAAAGTGGCCTGAGGAGCAGTGGGCTGGACTGGTGGCTCCTCTGTTAACTGGTGAATCGCAGAAGGCTTACTATGACCTAGAGCCTGACCAAGCAAAAGACTATGTGATGCTAAAAGCTGAAATATTGGCAAGGCTGGGTGTCACCCAGGCTGTCCGGGCTCAGCGTGTGCATAACTGGACTTTCCAGCTTGGAAAACCCCCCAGGTCTCAAATGTATGATCTCATTCACCTGAGCAGAAAGTGGCTACAGCCAGAGACTTTGTCCGCACCAAAGATTGTGGAACGTGTTGTAATGGATCGGTTTTTGAGAGCTCTTCCTACTGCCATCCAAAAGTGGGTAAGCCATGGAGACCCAGAGACGGCCGATGGTCTTGTGGATCGTGTGGAGAAATACTTGGCTACAGAGAACCTGACGGCCTCTTCCAGAGACACTCGGACTTTCCACCCTAAGACCAGACCATCCCCAGGGGCGGATAAGAGGATTCCAAGGGGTAAGGGTGGAGAGAGTGAGAGGGTGGGAGCTCTACCCCAAGTTTGGCGAGAACAGCCTGGGAAATCAGCGGCTCAAGAGGCGGCAAGAAGGATCGTTTGCTACCGCTGCCGGCAAGCGGGACATATTGCAGCCAATTGCCCGGTTGTGGAGGAACCCATGCAGTGTGACTTTCTGACGGGCAGACGTCAGTCGCTGTGTGCGACAGTCGCATGCACGGCCATTCGAGGAACTGAGAAACATTTATGCAAAATGTGTGTTAATGGTAGAAATGTTGTGGTATTGCTGGATTCAGGTAGCCTTGTGACCCTGATAAAGGCTGAGTTAGTTAAAACAGAGGTCTCTGGGAATAGCAAGGTAGCTGTTATTTGTGTGCATGGGGACACCCGAGAGTATCCAGTGACTACAGTGTGTTTCGAGACCCCCAAAGGTACCCTCTCTCATCCAGTGGGCTTAGTATCTCAGTTACCGTATGACGCCATTGTGGGAAGGGATTTTCCGAAGTTCTGGGAACTGTGGGATGATCCTGAGCCCCCCACTGGTGCCCCTATGTACCAGGAATGTGATAGCCAGAACTCCCCTGAGAGTGGTGAGGACTCTCCGGAATTTCCCTTATCAGTATTGGCAGGGGAGACTCAAACTGGAGAGGAGCCCACCTCCTCAGACGAAAACCTACCGTCTGTGGAGTTTTCTGATCTTGAGGTTCACAGGGAAAACTTTGCCACAGAACAGTTGAAAGACCCCGCCCTAATAAAGGCACGGGAAAACGTAGTGAAAATAGATGGCGAGTTAGTGAACCCAGATAATACCTGCACTTACCCATACTTCAGCGTAGAGAAGGACCTACTGTATCGGGTGGCAAAAAGGGCAGAAGAAACCGTTGAGCAGCTTGTGGTGCCCAAACCTTACAGGAAGTTGGTGTTGGAGTTGGCCCATGGGCACATTCTTGGAGGTCATCTGGGGACAGAGAAAACCCGAGAGAGGGTATTACAGAGATTCTATTGGCCGGGGGTGATGAAGGACATAGAAAATTATTGTTCCTCCTGCCCTGTGTGTCAGAGGTCGGCCCCGATGCCACATTTCCGTAGCCCGCTGGTCCCTCTACCCATCATTGAGGTCCCGTTTGAGAGGATCGCCATGGATTTGGTAGGTCCTATAATCAAGTCCGCTAGGGGGCACCAGTACATATTAGTTATAATGGACTATGCCACCCGTTATCCAGAAGCGATCCCTCTCCGAAATACCTCGGCCAAAACCATAGCCAAAGAGCTATCTCTTGTGTTTAGCCGGGTGGGTATTTGTAAAGAACTGCTTACGGACCAAGGTACACCCTTTATGTCCCGGGTTATGAAGGAGCTGTGTAAATTGTTCAAAGTGACGCAATTACGTACATCTGTGTATCACCCCCAAACCGATGGGCTGGTTGAAAGATTCAACAAAACCCTAAAACAAATGTTGAAGAAAGTGGTGGATAGAGATGGAAAGGATTGGGACTGTCTACTTCCTTATCTGATGTTTGCTATTAGGGAGGTGCCCCAATCCTCTACGGGATTCTCCCCCTTTGAGTTACTGTATGGGAGACACCCAAGAGGGCTGTTGGATATTGCCAAGGAAACTTGGGAAAGTGAGAGTTCTCCCCACAGGAGTGTGATTGAGCATGTCGCCCTGATGCAAGACCGAATTGCACAGGTAATGCCCATCGTGAAGGAACATTTGGCCCAAGCGCAGTTAGCACAGCAGAGAGTGTACAACCGTGGAGCCAAGACCCGTACCTTTTCCCCGGGGGATAGGATACTGGTACTTGTCCCTACGGTTGAAAGTAAATTCCTTGCCAAATGGCAAGGCCCCTACGAGATAATGGAAAAAGTGAGCGAAGTGAATTACAAGGTCAGACAACCAGGAAGGCGAAAGCCCGAACAGATCTATCACGTTAATCTGTTGAAAGCCTGGAGGGATAGAGAGTCCCTAGTCGCAGACACTTGGTCACCAGCTCAAACTGGTTGCGTGATTCCTGAGGTTGGAATAGCAGCCACCTTGTCACAACCCCAACAACAGGAGGTTAAGGAGTTTGTGCTTCGCAACAAGGAGGTATTCTCTGAGCTGCCGGGACAAACATCTGGGGTAGAGCATGACATCATTACCCCGCCCGGTGAAAGGGTGAAGTTAAAACCCTATCGGATCCCAGAGGCCCGACGGGAGGCAATACGGGAGGAAGTACAGAAAATGCTGAACTTAGGGGTGATAGAGGAGTCCCAAAGTGATTGGTCTAGTCCCATTGTGTTGGTGCCTAAACGGGATGGGAGCTGGCGATTTTGTAACGATTTTCGTCAGTTGAACAAAGTTACAAAATTTGACACCTACCCCATGCCACGTATAGATGAGTTGATCGACCGGCTGGGAACAGCCCGATACATGACGACTCTTGACCTCACAAAAGGGTATTGGCAAATCCCCCTGGCCAAATTGGCCAAAGAGAAAACCGCATTTGTAACCCCAGACGGGGCGTTCCAATATAAGAGAATGCCGTTCGGGTTACAGAATGCGCCGGCCACATTCCAGCGGAAAATGGACCAGATGCTGAGGCCCCATCGGAAGTATGCTGCGGCTTACCTGGATGACGTAATTATCCATAGCACAGATTGGGCCACACATCTGCCAAAAGTGCAAGCAGTCCTGGACTCTGTTCGGGAAGCGGGGTTTACGGCTAACCCCAAGAAGTGTACCATTGGGCAGGAGGAGGCCAAATATCTTGGGTACACCATTGGGAGGGGAGTAATAAAACCCCAACTCAACAAAGTCGAGGCCATCCAGAGTTGGCCACGTCCCAACAGCAAGAAGCAGGTACGAGCCTTTCTGGGAATCGCTGGGTATTATCGGCGATTCATTCCCCACTTTGCTTCTAAGGCTGTGCCCCTAACCAACCTAACGAAGGGGAAAGGGTCGGTCATGATTAAATGGACCCCCGAGGCTGAGGCAGCATTCCAATTCTTGAAACAAGCCTTATGTAGCCAGCCAGTGTTGTACTCACCCGACTTCTCTAAAGACTTTGTCGTACAAAGTGATGCGTCAGATGTGGGGTTAGGAGCAGTATTGTCCCAGGTCTGGAACGGGGAAGAGCACCCAGTCATTTACCTCAGCAGGAAGTTGAAGTCCCATGAGGTAAATTACGCCACCGTTGAAAAGGAGTGTTTAGCGGTGAAGTGGGCTCTAGATTCCCTTCGGTACTACCTGCTAGGTAGGCACTTTGACATGGTTACGGATCACGCTCCGTTAAAGTGGATGGCTCAAAACAAGGAAACAAATAGAAGAGTGAATAGGTGGTTCCTGGCCCTCCAGGAATTCAACTTCACAGTAAAGCATCGCCCTGGTGTTCAAATGGGGAATGTGGATGCTTTGTCTCGAGTACATGAATGCCTGATTGCTGGTGTTCCAACCCCGAGGTTAAAACAAGAGGGGGGGGTATGTGACAGCAGGAAGGTAAAGTCACCTGGTTGCATCCAGGGGGGTAGATATATTTCGCCCAGATTCAGGCTTTACGCCGACTTATACAACTAGGTGGAGAGTTGTATAAGCCCAGCTAAGGCTAGTGGGCTCATGGATGACTCATACCTCTAGGGAGAGTGTGGGGCGTCGTGCAGACAGGGAGTTGATGAGACCAGCTGAAGCTTGTCAGCTCATTTAGGCCTCTATAAGAACTCCCAGCTTCATTAGATGTTAGCTCATGCCTGGACCCAGACCTGTGTGGACTGTCTAGGGAGAGTGAACCCCTGTGCGGTGAGACAAAGCCTGTGTGGCTATTTGCTTGGACATTTAAAACCAGGGACTTAGGGACTAGGACAGCACTAGGCTGATCCCAGTTGTTAGTTAGGAAACCTGTATGTTTAGTCAGAGGTCAAGTTGACCAGGATTTATTTTGTTTATGTTTCTTTTGGCTTTGCTGTGTTTTGTCACTGTAAATAGAAAATAAACCGCACCTTTTTTTGATTTTGAAAACCACAACCTCCGTTTGCTGGGCCTGTTTTTGTGTGGGGAGCCCATCCCGGGGGTCACACACACCCGCTGCCGAGCTAACCCCCTCACAATATATATTTATATATATTTTTATATATATATATATATATATATATATATATATATATATATATTATAAATATATATAAACATATATAAAATATATATATAAATATATAAAAAAATATGTATGTATATGTGTATATATATATATATATATATATATATATATATATATATATATATATATAATTAAAATATATATATATATATATATATATATATATATATATATATATAAACAAGTTTTTATTATGTTAATAAAGAAATTTTGAATGAAAAAACACAGTATATCAATGTATTAATTTTTTTTATTTTTTTTATTTATCTACTATACAGATAAGAAGACAATAGAATAATAACGAATATTATAATGTTAAGTATAAATGATTATCATAATGATTAAAATAGAGGTGTATTGTATACCGGGGGGGGGGGTGATTTTGAGTTAGGCAGTATGACAAGTGGAGCTAATAGAGGTAGGCTGACTGACAGGGGGTTCTAATAGAGGTATGCTGACTGACAGGGGGTTCTAATAGAGGTAAGCTGACTGACAGGGGGTTCTAATAGAGGTAAGCTGACTGACAGGGGGTTCTAATAGAGGTATGCTGACTGACGAGTGGCTAATAGAGTTTGGATGACTGACGGGGGGGGGCTAATAGAGTTAGGCTGAATGACAGGGGTTGGTAATATAGGTTGGCTGACTGCAAGGGGGGGGGCTAATAGCGGTTGTCTGACTAACAAGGGGGTGTAATAGAGGTAGGATGACAGACAGGGGTGGCTTTTGTAATATTGTATATGAATCTCTAAGACAAATTATATACTATTCTAAAGAACCATAATATTATTTGTTTAAAATAATCACCAACAAAAATGAATATTAAAAAATGTATTGTAATATTTTTTTTTATTTATTCATAGAGCAACGAACAATTAAAAATGAATTTGGACACACCAGATGAGAATCCGTCAACAAGCGCGAGATCAGGAGAAGAACGGGTAATTATAATAAACTAATGTACTATAAACTGACATAAATTTTTTCACCCTCTCTTGTGCTACGTGTCCCCCTCTCTTCTGCTCTGTGTCCCCCTCTCTTTTGCTACAAGTCCCCCTCTCTTCTGCTCCTTGTCCACCTCTCTTCTCCTTATATTTTAGAGGAGAGAACTTTTACAAAGACTATGGTCTAAATATCCAACAGTGGATGAAGACCCAAGTTTTCCATATAATCCACCATCTCAGCCTTCATTGTCGTCTAATCCTGTAAATGAAGAAGAAATTAGAATTCAAAGAAGAATCGGAAAAACAGATTGGTGTCAATGTGGCAATTGTATTGCGATGCCAACTGGAAAAGAGTCCTTGTGCTGCCAAGAAATCACAAATATCAAAGAGAATATAGAAGATGGATCAGTTTGTATAACAAAATCTAAAATTTTTAATAATTTAATTGTGGATAGATTTAATACGACTCTAATATTGACCATTCTTCACCAATCTACGTCTCAGGCACCAAATGCAGATGACAATAGGTATAAAATCATTTATTGCTAAATTTAGGGATTATTTTATACCATAATAAATTAAAAATTTAAAATCAATATATTTGTATTGTTAATGATAAATTAGATTTTTAAAAATAATTGTGTCAGGATTATTTTTAAATTTTATTTTACAGAAACCTACGTAAAACTGCTTATAAAGCATTCACTGCCTGGATACATGGCTATCTGGGCAAGGGAAATCGAAGGCCCATACCTTCATGTGCAGTTCAGGCTGTGAGATCTGTTTTTCCAGACCCCGATGGTGAATACGTTGGATTTAAGTATTCTAATGACTATGACGCAGGAGACATGGCATGTGAATTCTAGTTATAAATTTTTTTTGGGTGAAGTAAGTAAATAAAAAAAAAATCAACGTTATTATATAATAAAATATTTTTTTGTAATGTTTTTTGATATATGCTTTAATAAAAAATTATAATCATAATTTATGTGGTTTTATTATTCATGATTCTATTTGACAACTTAATAACAGTAATTATTAATAAATAATTGTTATTATTAATTTAAAAAAATAATAATTATTATTTTATTATTTTGTAATTATTTTAATGGTAAACATTTGAAATGAGTCTTGGAATCCGAAAAATAATTTTTTTTTTATTAACTCCGCTTTTTAAAAAAAAAAAAAAATTTAAGTAATTCATTTGATATAAAAAAAAATATTTAAAGATTACATTTTTGATAACGTTGAACCTATAATGGTAAGGAGAATATTAGTATAGGTATAATTAGACTTCAGATAATATAAATTAAAAATAATATTGAGACTAACCTGAAACCAATACTGTACCGTAATAATGTACGAATATCTAGAAAAAAAAATATTATTTTTAAAAATAAATTAATTCAATGTTATAGATAACTTAAATTAAAAAAAAAATTACTTTTTTATTTTATGCAGGTAATTTCATTCCAGCGAATCATCCACCCTATTTAGGGGAAAGCGTGTCATGTGCATGGACACAGCAATTTTTTTTTCGGGTCTTTCCGAAGCTGCTATATTTATAGGCATAATTTCCTCCTTAGATTTCCACTTTGGTGTTGTTTTTCCAGCAGCAACACTCACAATAGTCTTCATAATGTCTGTAAAATGATCATGGCATACAGGCTCATATATTTTACGCACTATCCATTTCTTCCTAGAGCGGGGGTGTTCCAAAGAATTTCTTTTCGTGCCAATCTCTTCACTTTTGTGAGTTTGTCGACGAACTATGGCTTGTGAACGGCCAACATTCTTGTTGTGAGACAGAACGGCCAGCTTTGTTCGAGCCTCCATGGAGTTCATCCTGTAAGGTAGTCTCTTGCTACGGTATTTAAGAACACTGGAATGAAAAGTTTCGATAGCACCTGTGCGACAGTACAGCACCAAATGAGGGACATCATTTCTTAATTTTGTTGACAGCACTAAATCCTCCAGTGCCTTGAATGAAGCACTGGGTTGTACGAGCCATTGAACATGGGTATCAGAGACACATATCGGAGAATGCTGACAGTTCCTTTTTACACCAGCCTCCTCCCACTCATGTATGTTGCGTACATGGTACAGCAGGGATGTCCATGTGCTCCAAAAAATGTCAGTATCACCTTTACAGTGCCTACTGCACCAGTAGAAGTGGTTAATGACAGCAGCTATCCAAAATTGTAACTCTTTGCAAGTGGATTTTTTGCTGGCCTCTACTAATTTCTTTTTTAATGATTTGACATAGTGCCACAGGTCATACTGATGTGAAATGTGGCTATATGTCTCTCGCATCATTTTTTTTTTATTCCAAGATGTCTGTCAGTTCCTAGAACCTGAACATCATATTTTTCATCTATAATGCGGTCCAGGCAATTTTTAACCACTTGACCACTGGGCACTTAAACCCCCTTAATAACCAGACCAATTTTCAGCTTTCGGTGCTCTCACATTTTGAATGACAATTACTCAGTCATACAACACTGTACCCATATGAAATTTTTGTCCTTTTTTTCACACAAATAGAGCTTTCTTTTGGTGGTATTTAATCACTGTTGGGTTTTTTATTTTTTGCGCTATAAGAGAAAAAAGACTGAAAATTTTGTAAAAAAATGATTTTTTTTTCGTTTCTGTTATAAAATTTTGCAAATTACTATTTTTTCTTCATAAATTTTGGCCAAAATTTATACTGCTACATATCTTTGGTAAAAATAAGTACAAATTGGTGTATATTATTTGGTCTTTGTGAAAGTTATAGAGTCCACAAGCTATGGTGCCAATATCTGAAAATTGATCACACCTGAAGTACTGACGGCCTATCTCAATTCTTGAGACCCTAACATGCCAGAAAAGTACAAATACCCCCCAAATGACCCCTTTTTGGAAAGAAGACATTCCAAGGTATTCAGAAAGAGGCATTGTGAGTTTTTTGAAGTTGTCATTTTTTCCACAATTCTTTGCAAAATCAAGATTTTTTTTTTCTCTTTTTTTTTTTTCACAAAATTGTCATATTAGCAGGTTATTTCTCACACACAGCATATGCATTCCACAAATTACACCCCAAAACACATTCTGCTATTCCTCCCAAGTATGGCGATACCACATGTGTGAGACTTTTACACAGCGTGGCCACATACAGAGGCCCAACATGCAGGAAACACCTTCAGGCGTTCTGGAGCACCAAGGCCAATTCTGACATTTCTCTCCTACATGTAAAAATCATCATTTATTTGCTAGAAAATTACATAGAACCCCAAAACATTATATATGTTTTTTTAGCAAAGACCTTAGAGAATATAATGGTGGTTGTTGCAACTTTTTATCTCGCACGATATTTGCGCAGCAATTTTTTTAACGCGTTTTTTACGAAAAACAAATGTTTTGTGCTTAAAAAAAAAAAAAACAGTAAAGTTAGCCCAATGTTTTTGCATAATGTGAAAGATGAAGTTACGCCGAGTAAATAGATACCTAACATGTCGCCCTTAAAAATTGCACACACTCGTGGAATGGCGCCAAACTTCGCTACTTAAAAAATCCCCATAGGCGACGCTTTAAATATTTTTACTGGTTACATGTTTTGAGTTACAGAGGAGGTCTAGGGCCAAAATGATTGCTCTCGCTCTAACGTTCGCAGAGATACCTCACATGTGTGGTTTGAAAACCGTTTTCATATGTGGGCGGGACTTACGTATGCGTTCGCTTCTGTATGCGAGCTCACGGGGACAGGGGCGCTTTAAAAAAAAAAAAAAATTTATTCTTCATTTTACTTTATTTATTTTAGTTTGACATGTTTTTCCGCCCTAAACATTTTTTTGATCACTTTTATACCTATTACAAGGAACGTAAACATCCCTTGTAATAGGAATATGGCATGACAGGTCCTCTTTACAGTGAGATATGGGGGGGGGGTGTCAATAAGACCCCACATCTCACCTCTAGGCTGGGAAGCCTGAAAAAAATACAAAAAAAAAAAACAACAATCCTGGCTTTGATCGTAGCGGTGAGTCGGTAGAAGCACCGGAGGGCGGCGGGGGGGGGGGGGGGGACATCCCCTCTCGCCTCCCGTAAGAATGATCAAGCGGCGGAACAGCCGCTATGATTGTTCTTATGGTGTAGGGAATCGCCGGCTGAAAAAGCTAATATCTGAATGATGCCTGTAGCTGCTCCCATTATTCAGATATCCCCGCACAAAGTCAAGGACGTCATATGACGGCCGGAGAGCGGGAAGTGGTTATTGCAGAGTATTGCCGGGCATTGCGGAGTATTGCCGGGCATTGCGGAGTATTGCCGGGCATTGCGGAGTATTGCAGGGCATTGCGGAGTATTGCGGACTATGGCAGGGTATTGCGGTGTATGGCAGGGTATTGCGGTGTATGACAGGGTATTGCACAGGGTATTGTGGAGGGTATTGCACAGGGTATTGTGGAGGGTATTGCAGAGTATTGTGGAGGGTATTGCAGAGTATTGTGGAGGGTATTGCAGAGTATTGTGGCGGGTATTGCAGAGTATTGTGGCGGGTATTGCAGAGTATTGTGCAGGGTATTGCAGAGTATTGTGCAGGGTATTGCAGAGTATTTTGCAGAGTATTGCGCAGGGTATTGCAGAGTATTGCGCAGGGTATTGCAGAGTATTTTGCAGGGTATTGCAGAGTATTGTGCAGGGTATTGCAGAGTATTGTGCAGGGTATTGCAGAGTATTGCACCAGGGTATTGCAGAGTATTGCGCCAGGGTATTGCAGAGTATTGCACCAGGGTATTGCAGAGTATTGCACCAGGGTATTCCAGAGTATTTCGCAGGGTATTGCAGAGTATTTCGCAGGGTATTGCAGAGTATTGCACCAGGGTATTGCAGAGTATTGCACCAGGGTATTGCAGAGTATTGCACCAGGGTATTGCAGAGTATTGCACCAGGGTATTTTGCAGAGTATTGGCAGGGTGTATTGCAGAGTATTGGCAGGGTATAGCACAGGGATGGCTGAGCAGGGATGGATGGATGGCTGGATCTGTGACTGCAATTGTCACAGATCCAGCCCACAGTGCTGCTGCTGCCATCCGCTCCCTCCCCCTCCCCTCTCACACTGTACCGATCGGTACAAAGAGGGGAGGGAGGAACCGGCGTCATCAAATGACGCCGGTCTGTTTACAAGTGATTGCTCCGTCATTTGACGGAGCGATCACGTGGTAAACGGCCGCTATCAGCGGCGATTTACCGCGATTCGTGATCCGCCGGGTCCTCTGGACCCGGCGGTCACGGAGTTTCCCGTGTGCGCGCCCCAGGGGGCGCGCGGGAGCGCGATTCTGGGAGGACGTTATATAACGTCCTCCCAGAGTTAAGCAACCACCTTGTCGACGTTATTTGTCGGCAGGTGGTTGTTAAGGGGTTAAATGCCATTTTTTCCATGGCAACTGAAGAGGTAGTCTGAGATACCTGCACTGTTTCAAAATCCATTATAAGTTCAGACTCCAGTTCCATCATGGTATATGTGCAGTATTTGGCAGAAAAACCTGGGCTATCACATTGTCCATCGCCAACTAAAAAAAGTGATTCGCTTTGCATTTTAGATTTTATTCTATTTTGTTCTTCAAGCCAGGTATGATCAATTCCACCATAGATAAATTTGTTTAAATATTTGTGATAGGTTGCCTTCGAAAAAATGGGAATTTTACATAGATCCATCATTTCCTTGACAGTTGTAAATGAGGATCCACTGCAAGTAATGGCCGACGCAAGAATAGGGGAAAAGGGGATAGGAGTTTCAAGGCCCCCCTTTTCCTCATGGGATAACGGCGGCATGGAGGTTTCAAGTGTCCCCGCAGGTCAGGGCGGGCTCGCGCTTTAAGGGAGCCTTGTAACTGCCTGTGAGGGGAGCCTTGAAAAGGTAATGGAATGTTCCAGAACCTCTCGAGGACCCCCTATATAAGGGGGGTCTGGACTGGGTCCGTGGCCAGTCGCCAGCGGACGGTATAGCTGTAGGAGCTCCCCAACTCCCCCTCCCTGTCGCGGCCTTTATATATGTGGTGGGTCACCTTTCGTAAGAAAGGGGGACAGTTTAATAAATACTGAGGTGGTTTTGTAATACAGCTTGAGCTGTAATAGCTGAGCTGAGTAAGTGGTCGTTATTTATATTGAGTTGGTTCAAAATTTCTATGATGAATTTTAATGAGTTATCGTATAATTGTTATTAAAACCAATAATAAAGGCCGTGGCCATATATTTATTCCAAAAAAAAAAAAAAAAAAAGTTTTGAGTGATTTATTTATTATAAGGAACATGTCTGGTGATCATTTTAAGTATTTGCGGCCTGTTGTCCCATTACATTACCAGCTGCAAAATTTGCTATTTTTGGTTGACTTTCCCAAATTAGAATCTGATGCTTTTCCTGGCATGTTCCATACAATTTGAGTAAGCTGCCAACCATCACTTTATCTAATTTAATTATTTTTTCGTAACATTGTTCTTTGGGGCAACGTATATGCTCAAATAATTTATCAAGGCAAGATTCAAAGACGATGAATTTCCTTTCATCGACACATACAGATTCATTGTCTGAAGAAATAATGTTATTGACGGTGTTACAGATACTTTCAGCCCTTGAAATATCACTTTCAGACAGTTGTGAAAAATCTGGTACATAAGTTGAATCTAGTGTTGTATTTGGATCTAATGATGTATCCATAGGTTCATTTGTATCCATACTCTGAATGTGATAATCTTCTACACTTTTTTTAGCTGTGAAAAAATTTGGGGCTGCATTAGTCGCAGCTTCTGTAAAGTCATCGTCGGACAGTGGAACATGATTCTTAATTGGGGTGATTTGTAAATCTGAATCCAGATTTATTTTTCTTTTTTTTGCGGGAGTAGATTTTGAATAAATAGTGTCAACTATAGGACAGGACACTGAGTAATCATGATCCTGACATATGTCATGGTAACTGGCAACAAATCCATATGATTTTTCAGAAACAGAAGAATTAAAATCATCTCTGATGGTTTGGGTTCCCAATTCACAAGTTGTAATCTTCTTTTCCAAGACCGATTGATGACATTGGCAGGAACAGGGATTTTTTTTTATTTTTTTTGGACAGTTATAGATCGGTCATCAGGAAAAATAGACGGAGCAGCATCGGCTTTCAAAAATATATATATATATTTTTTTTTTTAAATAGGAATCTGAAGAAAAATGGGCAGAGCACATTCTATAACGATCTCCATTAGTGTCTTTAATAATTTCATCAGCAACACCAATAATATCGTTATCTGTAAAAATAGCTGTTGAAATCCACATTTTGATCCTTTCTAAATTTTTGGGAAAAATGTGCAATTTTATATCAGGATATGTAACTTTAAACCCCGTCATATGTGGACACGAATTAAAAATGCACTTTGGCATTTTGATGTAATCTGAAAATAAAATAAAGAAGATAAAAAATTTAAAATAATTATATAATTTTTTTATATATTTTAATAAATTATTCTAATAATGTTATCTATTATCTTACAAAAAATTAAATTATGTAAAAAATATAAAAATAATGCTATATAAAAATTTAGATAATTAAAAATATAGTTAATAGACTGGAATATATTTTCAACAAAAATGTAAGCTATTTATATTAAAAAATTAATTTATAATAAAATTAATGATATCTTTGAAAATATAGGTTTTAGAAGATGATAAACTTAGCATGCTATATGGTGATATTTTACTATTTTAATTTATTAATAAATATATAGTAATGTAGGTAATTGTAACGGGAAGGCCCGGGGAACTCAGAATCGCTTAGGAAGTATGAAATACCCTTGCGCCAGCTTCCCCAATGGCTCTTATGTGTCAATCACCCTGTGTCTCTATTAGGGGCACAGGGTGAATGAAAACCCCAATATGGTCTATGATGGCCATAGTCAATGCTGTACATACATTTTATCTAGATTGGGTCTGTAATATTCATCCACCATATTCCCCAGGATACCTGCAAAGAACTCTCTACTGTTTGATAGTGATGAGCCGAACACCCCCGGGTTCGGTTCGCACCAGAACCCGCGAACGGACCGGAAGTTCGAACGAACATTAGAACCCTATTAAATACAATGGATGCGAACGTTCGAATTCTAAAGTGCTAATTATAACAACTATTATGCATGTTATTGTCCTAAAAAGGGTTTGGGAACCCGGGTTCTGCACCAGGGGACATGTATCAATGCAAAAAGAAGTTTTAAAAACGGTCGTTTTTCGGGAGCAGTCATTTTAATGATGCATAAAGTGAAAAAAAAAAGTCAAATATTCCTTTAAATATCGTACCTGGGGGGTGTCTAAAGTATGCCTGTGAAGTGCCACGTGTTTCCCGTGTTTAGAACTGTCCCTGCACAAAATGACACTTCTAAAGGAAAAAAAAGCCATTTAAAACTGCTTGCGGCTTTAATGTAATGTCTGGTCCCGGTAATATGGATGAAATTCTTTAAGAAAAATGGCATAGCTACCCCATGACCCCCCCCCCCCCTACCCCAGCCCATTACCAGCCCCTTTGGGTCTTGTATGGATATTAAGGGGAACCCCGCACATAAAATAAAAAAGGCCCTATATACTCTGAACAGCCGTATACAGGCGGTGCATACAAGACAGGGACTGTAGGTTTGTTCTTATGTAGAATCTGTTTGTAATTTTGAACAGGTACATTGTTGAAGTGTAGCTCCAGCCCAAAAATCTATTTTTAAACTTTTTGGAAAACATAGGTAAGGGTTATCACCCCTGTAACATTTGTTTTGCTGTCTGTGCCCCTGTTCAGAACATTTCACCTCACTTTCCGTCCCAATGACAACTGTTTTTGAAATGTGGTGTTTTTCTTGAAACAAGGATTGCTGATAAAGCATCAGTACAGAGGAGACACCTTTCTCCCATATTTATTCTTACAGGAGAGAATTTTCCTTCCTAGTGGTAGATTTCCTCTCACTTCCTGTTGTCTTCTTGCGTTTGCAAGTAGGAGTCGTTTGTAAGTTGGATGTTTGAAAGTAGGGACCTGCCGTATATACTCTGCAGAAATAGGCCCCTTAGTTGTTGGTGTTGGCACAACACTGTAAGCACTCACAGTTACTCTTGGTTGGTGCTGGAACGCCCTGCTGTCAACTATTATATCAGGAATTTTAATTACATATAATTGTTGAACAGTGGTAGTAAAAATTGGGCCTTTGATGGTGGTGCTGGTGCCACAACACTGTAAGCCCTGACAGTTACTCTTGGTGGGTGCAGCAATGGGCCCTGCTGTGAATTATTAGATCAAGAATTGTAATTACATGCCCCTGTTGAACAGGGGCTGAAAAATTGGGCCTTAGGCACTGGTGGCACAACACTGCAACCCCTCACAGATACTGTACTTGGAGCACAGCAATGAGCCCTGTTGCAAAGTATTGCTTCAAAAATTGTAATGACACGCCCCTGTTAAACAGGGGCTGAAAAATTGGGCCTTAGGCACTGGTGGCACAACACTGCAACTCCTCACAGATACTGTACTTGGAGCACAGCAATGAGCCCTGTTGCAAAGTATTGCTTCAAAAATTGTAATTACACGCCCCTGTTAAACAGGGGCTGAAAAATTGGGCGTTAGGCACTGGTGGCGGCACCCATAAACAAAAATGATCTTCCAAGCTATCATCATCAATCGTATCATTGAGGACTCGGAGGAGGAGGATAGCCAGTCAACATAACAGCACAGGCACTCAGCATCAGCATCAGTCTTGAAGGGATGTGACATTTTAAAATCAATTAGTCTGTTATATCAGCATCAGGTGTGTGGTAGCTGGTGGTGATCCAAGACTGGTTCATCTTGATGAAAGTCAGTCGATCAACCGAGTCGGTGGACAGGCGCACCCTGTGATCCGTGACAAATCCTCCAGCAGCACTGAATGTGCGTTCCGAAAGAACGCTGGATGCAGGACAGGCCAGTAGCTCAATTGCATACTGTGCAAGCTCTGGCCAGTGATCCATCCTCAAGACCCAGTAAGCCAGAGGATTTTCGGTGGGGAAGGTGTCCAAGTCTGACCTTGCCCCTAGATATTCCTGCACCATGTTTATCAGACGCTGGCGATGGTTGCTGGAACCAATCATACTTTGGGGCTGCGGACTAAAGAATTGTCTGAACGCATCGGTCAGACGGCCACCTTCCCCACCGCTCCTTCTTTGACTGGCCGAAGCCTCAGCAACTCGTTGTCCAGGACCAGGAGTTTGCAACCTCCCAGTCTCTGGGAACGCGTTGCACAGACCTTTCTGCAAGGCCTCCCGGAGTTGTCTCATCCTCTGCTCCCTCTGCGACGGTAACATAAGGTCCGCAACCTTACCCTTGTACCGTGGATCAAGGAGAGTGGCCAGCCAGTAATGGTCCCTCTCCTTGATCCGAAGAATACGAGGATCCTTCCGCAGACTTTGCAGGATCAGGGAGGCCATGCAGCGTAGGTTTGCTGAGGCATTCGCTCCGGAGTCCTCTGGGTCACTAAGGACGACATGATCCGCAGCCACCTCCTCCCAGCCACGTACAAGTCCACTGGTTTCTTGGGACTGTAAATCATCCCTAAAAGACTGCTGCTGATGATGCTGAGTGCCAGCCTCCACCTCCATGCTGACACAATCCTCCTCCTCCTCCTCCTCCTCCTCCTCCTCTTCCTGTGCGATGGGTGGGACAGAAGGAACACTGTCTGGGTAAAGGGGGCCTTGAGAGGCAAGGAAGTCCTCCTCTTCCTGCCTCTGTTCTGCCTCAAGTGCCCTGTCCATTATTCCACGCAGCGTGTGCTCCAACAGGTGGACAAGAGGTACAGTGTCACTGATGCATGCACTGTCACTGCTCACCATCCTCGTGGCCTCCTCAAATGGTGCCAGGACAGTGCATGCATCCCTGATCATGCCCCACTGGCGTGGAGAAAAAAAACCAAGCTCCCCTGACCCTGTCCTGGTGCCGTAGTCGCACAGGTACTCATTGATGGCCCTCTGCTGCGTGTGCAGCCGCTGCAGCATGGCCAACGTTGAGTTCCACCTGGTGGGCATGTCACATATAAGGCGGTTCTTGGGCAGGTTCAACTCCTTTTGCAGCTCAGCCAGGCGAGCACTGGCATTATAAGATCTGCGGAAATGCACACAGACTTTCCTGGCCTGCCTCAGGACATCCTGTAAGCCCGGGTACCTGCCCAAGAACCGCTGCACCACCAGGTTAAGGACGTGAGCCACACAGGGCACATGGGTCAGTTGTCCCTGTCGGAGGGCGGAGAGGAGGTTGGTGCCATTGTCGCAAACCACCATTCCTGGCTTAAGCTGGCGTGGCGTCAACCACCTCTCGGCCTGGCCCTGCAGAGCAGACAGGACCTCTGCCCCAGTGTGGCTTCTGTCCCCCAAACACACCAGCGCAAGCACGGCATGGCATCTTTTTGCCTGCGTACTTGCGTAGCCCCGTGAACGGCTACGGAGCACCGCTGGTTCATAGGACAAACCACAGGAAGAGGCCATGGAGGAAGAAGAAGAGGAGGGGGTGGAGGAGAGAGGTGTGTCACAACCAGTAGTAGCATTTTGGAGGCGTGGCGGTGGGACAACCTCCAACACTACTGCACCTTGTCCTGAATCCTTCCCAGCTGCCAAAAGAGTGACCCAATGGGCCGTGAAAGAAAGGTAACGTCCCTGTCCATGCCTGCTGGACCATGAGTCAGCGGTAATATGCACCTTACCGCTGACCGCCCTGTCCAGCGAGGCCAAGACATTGCCTTCCACATGCCGGTAGAGAGCCGGAATAGCCTTCCGTGAGAAAAAGTGGCGTTTGGGAACCTGCCACTGAGGAACCGCACATTGCACAAACTCACGGAAGGGGGCCGAGTCTACCAACTGAAAAGGCAGCAGTTGAAGCGCTAGCAATTTAGCCAAGCTAGCATTCAACCGCTGGGCATGTGGATGGCTGGGAGTGAACTTCTTTCGACGGTCCAGCAGCTGGGGCAGGGAAATTTGCCTGCTAGAATCGGACGTCGGTGTACTGCTAGCAGAGTGGGCGCAAGTACTTGGCTGTGACACACCTAATTCTACACCTTCATTCCTCTCAGTGCATGTTTCAGAGAGGACTGAAGTTATAGTGGGGTTGGAGATCCCAGCTGATGCGGTGCAAGGAGAGGTCCGCTTTGTTCTTTGGTGTGGGTCTTTGAGGTAGGCTTGCCAACGAGCTGCATGGCAGGTCAACATATGTCTGGTCAGGCATGTGGTACCCAAGCGGCTGATGTTTTGGCCACGCGATATACGCTTGAGACATATGTTGCAAACAGCAGCTGTGCGATCTGATGCACTAGCCTCAAAAAAGGCCCACACCAAAGAACTTTTTGAATGACGGGCAGAGGCAGCGCCCTGCACAGGCGGAGCTCTGCGGTGTGATTCCGTCGGTGTACTGCCCTTACGCTGGCCACCAAAGGGCATCCTGCCTCGTTGGAGATGTGCCTCCTCCTCATCCTCCTCCTCCTCCTCTCTCCTATTAGGCACCCACGTGGAGTCATTGACCTCATCATCCCCTCCCTCCTCATCACTGGAGCCAATCTGGCAGTATGCTGCAGCTGCTGGAACATGACTGCCAGATTGGTGTCCTTCTTGAGCATCCCCTCTGTCTGCTCTCACGCTACTGCCTTCCTCTAGCTGGGTTTCATCATCAGACCCTTCGAAACGCTGGGCATCCTCCTGGAGCATGTACCCAACACTGTGCTGAAACAGTTCGGGGGACTCCTCAGGAGGAGGACATGGTGGGTCTAGGGAAGGAGTGACTGATGATTTGTCTGACATTGATACCAGGGAAGACGACGCTTTGGCAGCTGCTTTTCCAGTACCCTGAGCCTGGGTGAGAGAGGATGAGGAGGAGGAGGAGGGCTTGGTCATCCACTCTACCAAGTCTTCGGCATGATGTGGCTCAACATGTCCAGCTGCCGAAAAGAAGGACAAGCGTGTCCCATGGCCATGTGCTGATGACAATGCACCGCGTCCACGACCAGCACTGTTGCCCCCAGACACAGAGCCTGCTTGCCCTCTTTTATTGCCTCCTGACTGTCTGCCTCTCCTTGTTTGCCTTCCAGACATTCTAATAGATGGCCTGCAGGGAGATGGGAAAAAAGCAATAAGGGCTACCTTCAGGTGTCCTTCTCTGTCCCTGGAAACAAGGACTTGCAGAGTGAAAGAAAAAAAACACTCTCCCTACCTACAGTTTTCTGTCCCTAGAAAAAATGTTTTTTTTAATCACAATATAGCACAAGGAAAATTAACTCACTGTCCTTACAGGTCCCTGGAAACAAGGACTTGCAGAGTGAAAGAAAAAAAACACTCTCCCTACCTACAGTTTTCTGTCCCTAGAAAAAAATGTTTTTTTTAATCACAATATAGCAAAAGGACAATTCACTCACTGTCCTTCCAGGTCCCTGGAAACAAGGACTTGCAGAGTGAAAGAAACTGACACTGTCCCTACCTAGAGTTTTCTGTCCCTGGAATAAATGTTTTTTTCAGCACAATATAGCACAAGGACAATTAACTCACTGTCCTTACAGGTCCCTGGAAACAAGGACTTGCAGAGTGAAAGAAAAAAAATACTCTCCCTACCTACAGTTTTCTGTCCCTAGAAAAAAATGTTTTTTTTAATCACAATATAGCAAAAGGACAATTCACTCACTGTCCTTCCAGGTCCCTGGAAACAAGGACTTGCAGAGTGAAAGAAACTGACACTGTCCCTACCTAGAGTTTTCTGTCCCTAGAATAAATGTTTTTTTTAATCACAATATAGCAAAAGGACAATTCACTCACTGTCCTTCCAGGTCCCTGGAAACAAGGACTTGCAGAGTGAAAGAAACTGACACTGTCCCTACCTAGAGTTTTCTGTCCCTAGAATAAATGTTTTTTTTAATCACAATATAGCAAAAGGACAATTCACTCACTGTCCTTCCAGGTCCCTGGAAACAAGGACTTGCAGAGTGAAAGAAACTGACACTGTCCCTACCTAGAGTTTTCTGTCCCTGGAATAAATGTTTTTTTCAGCACAATATAGCACAAGGACAATTAACTCACTGTCCTTACAGGTCCCTGGAAACAAGGACTTGCAGAGTGAAAGAAAAAAAATACTCTCCCTACCTACAGTTTTCTGTCCCTAGAAAAAAATGTTTTTTTTAATCACAATATAGCAAAAGGACAATTCACTCACTGTCCTTCCAGGTCCCTGGAAACAAGGACTTGCAGAGTGAAAGAAACTGACACTGTCCCTACCTAGAGTTTTCTGTCCCTAGAATAAATGTTTTTTTTAATCACAATATAGCAAAAGGACAATTCACTCACTGTCCTTCCAGGTCCCTGGAAACAAGGACTTGCAGAGTGAAAGAAACTGACACTGTCCCTACCTAGAGTTTTCTGTCCCTAGAATAAATGTTTTTTTTAATCACAATATAGCAAAAGGACAATTCACTCACTGTCCTTCCAGGTCCCTGGAAACAAGGACTTGCAGAGTGAAAGAAACTGACACTGTCCCTACCTAGAGTTTTCTGTCCCTGGAATAAATGTTTTTTTCAGCACAATATAGCACAAGGACAATTAACTCACTGTCCTTACAGGTCCCTGGAAACAAGGACTTGCAGAGTGAAAGAAAAAAAATACTCTCCCTACCTACAGTTTTCTGTCCCTAGAAAAAAATGTTTTTTTTAATCACAATATAGCAAAAGGACAATTAACTCACTGTCCTTACAGGTCCCTGGAAACAAGGACTTGCAGAGTGAAAGAAAAAAAATACTCTCCCTACCTACAGTTTTCTGTCCCTAGAAAAAAATGTTTTTTTTAATCACAATATAGCAAAAGGACAATTCACTCACTGTCCTTCCAGGTCCCTGGAAACAAGGACTTGCAGAGTGAAAGAAACTGACACTGTCCCTACCTAGAGTTTTCTGTCCCTAGAATAAATGTTTTTTTTAATCACAATATAGCAAAAGGACAATTCACTCACTGTCCTTCCAGGTCCCTGGAAACAAGGACTTGCAGAGTGAAAGAAACTGACACTGTCCCTACCTAGAGTTTTCTGTCCCTAGAATAAATGTTTTTTTTAATCACAATATAGCAAAAGGACAATTCACTCACTGTCCTTCCAGGTCCCTGGAAACAAGGACTTGCAGAGTGAAAGAAACTGACACTGTCCCTACCTAGAGTTTTCTGTCCCTGGAATAAATGTTTTTTTCAGCACAATATAGCACAAGGACAATTAACTCACTGTCCTTACAGGTCCCTGGAAACAAGGACTTGCAGAGTGAAAGAAAAAAAATACTCTCCCTACCTACAGTTTTCTGTCCCTAGAAAAAAATGTTTTTTTTAATCACAATATAGCAAAAGGACAATTCACTCACTGTCCTTCCAGGTCCCTGGAAACAAGGACTTGCAGAGTGAAAGAAACTGACACTGTCCCTACCTAGAGTTTTCTGTCCCTAGAATAAATGTTTTTTTTAATCACAATATAGCAAAAGGACAATTCACTCACTGTCCTTCCAGGTCCCTGGAAACAAGGACTTGCAGAGTGAAAGAAACTGACACTGTCCCTACCTAGAGTTTTCTGTCCCTAGAATAAATGTTTTTTTTAATCACAATATAGCAAAAGGACAATTCACTCACTGTCCTTCCAGGTCCCTGGAAACAAGGACTTGCAGAGTGAAAGAAACTGACACTGTCCCTACCTAGAGTTTTCTGTCCCTGGAATAAATGTTTTTTTCAGCACAATATAGCACAAGGACAATTAACTCACTGTCCTTACAGGTCCCTGGAAACAAGGACTTGCAGAGTGAAAGAAAAAAAATACTCTCCCTACCTACAGTTTTCTGTCCCTAGAAAAAAATGTTTTTTTTAATCACAATATAGCAAAAGGACAATTCACTCACTGTCCTTCCAGGTCCCTGGAAACAAGGACTTGCAGAGTGAAAGAAACTGACACTGTCCCTACCTAGAGTTTTCTGTCCCTAGAATAAATGTTTTTTTTAATCACAATATAGCAAAAGGACAATTCACTCACTGTCCTTCCAGGTCCCTGGAAACAAGGACTTGCAGAGTGAAAGAAACTGACACTGTCCCTACCTAGAGTTTTCTGTCCCTAGAATAAATGTTTTTTTTAATCACAATATAGCAAAAGGACAATTCACTCACTGTCCTTCCAGGTCCCTGGAAACAAGGACTTGCAGAGTGAAAGAAACTGACACTGTCCCTACCTAGAGTTTTCTGTCCCTAGAATAAATGTTTTTTTTAATCACAATATAGCAAAAGGACAATTCACTCACTGTCCTTCCAGGTCCCTGGAAACAAGGACTTGCAGAGTGAAAGAAACTGACACTGTCCCTACCTAGAGTTTTCTGTCCCTAGAATAAATGTTTTTTTTAATCACAATATAGCAAAAGGACAATTCACTCACTGTCCTTCCAGGTCCCTGGAAACAAGGACTTGCAGAGTGAAAGAAACTGACACTGTCCCTACCTAGAGTTTTCTGTCCCTGGAATAAATGTTTTTTTCAGCACAATATAGCACAAGGACAATTAACTCACTGTCCTTACAGGTCCCTGGAAACAAGGACTTGCAGAGTGAAAGAAAAAAAATACTCTCCCTACCTACAGTTTTCTGTCCCTAGAAAAAAATGTTTTTTTTAATCACAATATAGCAAAAGGACAATTCACTCACTGTCCTTCCAGGTCCCTGGAAACAAGGACTTGCAGAGTGAAAGAAACTGACACTGTCCCTACCTAGAGTTTTCTGTCCCTAGAATAAATGTTTTTTTTAATCACAATATAGCAAAAGGACAATTCACTCACTGTCCTTCCAGGTCCCTGGAAACAAGGACTTGCAGAGTGAAAGAAACTGACACTGTCCCTACCTAGAGTTTTCTGTCCCTAGAATAAATGTTTTTTTTAATCACAATATAGCAAAAGGACAATTCACTCACTGTCCTTCCAGGTCCCTGGAAACAAGGACTTGCAGAGTGAAAGAAACTGACACTGTCCCTACCTAGAGTTTTCTGTCCCTAGAATAAATGTTTTTTTTTAAGCACACTATAGCAGAAGCACAAAACACACTGACACTCTCCCTACCTATCCTTCTCTTTCCCTAAACTAAAGGAATCCAGGTTAAGCAAGAAAGAAATAACAGTCACTGTCCCTGCCTATGCTACTCTATCCCTGCTCCGGAACACACTACACTAGGCCGCCGTGCTGGCGGCCTTTTATAGTGTGGGGCGTGTACTAAACACCCTCAGCAATAATTGGCCACAGGCATCCTGCCTGTGGCCAATCATTGCTCTCCTCGCTGCCGGCGCTGTGATTGGCCAAGCATGCGGGGTCACAGTGCATGCTTGGCCAATCACAGCGCCTGGATGACACTGCGATGGCGTAGTGCATTGTGGGCCGTTCGCGTCACTCGAATTTGGCGCGAACGGCCCAAATCGTTCGATCTTCGTCGAACGATCGAACAGCCAATGTTCGAGTCGAACGTATGTTCGACTCGAACACGAAGCTCATCCCTACTGTTTGATTATGACCTCAACAGGTTAATTGGAAAGTGACGCCTTCATGATGTTTAGACACATACTCTTAGATGCTAATATCATCACCGACAGCCCTGACTTTGTGTAATCATGGCTGTGAGGAATTAAGGTAATTTGCATTCTATTGTTCAGTATGACTTGGGAAGGTCTGGTGTGAATAGAAGTAATTAACCCTATACTTGTGTGTATTGTAAAGGCAGACTGGGATTTACAATACAAAGGGATTTAAGATGTAAAGGGTTTAGAACCTGTTGTCGCCAGACAGACTGGCTGCCAACCCTTTGTGGGAAGATGTGTATTGGAGATCGTATATTCTATTGTGTTGGGATCTTTTGAAGCCTAGCAGACGTCAGGATGAGGTGTTGAGTTTTGGGATGTGTGGGTGGAGCTGGGCCCTTGTTCATGTTAAATCATGTGCCCTGAATTGTGTATAAAGTTACAATGTTGGTCAATAATAAATTCATTCCTACTACAGAAGAGACAGAGTGCGTCTCGTCTTCTTCCAGAGGGGTCGGGTCCTATAGGAAAGGGTCGTTTAGCTGTGGATATCGGTAGCGAGTGGATGTGTGCCTAGGAGAGGGAACAGCGTAAACGGCGTTAATACCCCTTGAGATTGGGGTGCCGTTACAGTAATAAAAGCTCATTATACCGTTGCTTCAAAGTTTTTTTTATTTATTAGAAGATATGCGCATTGTGAGGGGGTTAGCTCGGCAGCGGGTGTGTGTGACCCCCGGGATGGGCTCCCCACACAAAAACAGGCCCAGCAAACGGAGGTTGTGGTTTTCAAAATCAAAAAGGTGCGGTTTATTTTCTATTTACAGTGACAAAACACAGCAAAGCAAAAGAAACATAAACAAAATAAATCCTGGTCAACTTGACCTCTGACTAAACATACAGGTTTCCTAACTAACAACTGGGATCAGCCTAGTGCTGTCCTAGTCCCTAAGTCCCTGGTTTTAAATGTCCAAGCAAATAGCCACACAGGCTTTGTCTCACCGCACAGGGGTTCACTCTCCCTAGACAGTCCACACAGGTCTGGGTCCAGGCATGAGCTAACATCTAATGAAGCTGGGAGTTCTTATAGAGGCCTAAATGAGCTGACAAGCTTCAGCTGGTCTCATCAACTCCCTGTCTGCACGACGCCCCACACTCTCCCTAGAGGTATGAGTCATCCATGAGCCCACTAGCCTTAGCTGGGCTTATACAACTCTCCACCTAGTTGTATAAGTCGGCGTAAAGCCTGAATCTGGGCGAAATATATCTACCCCCCTGGATGCAACCAGGTGACTTTACCTTCCTGCTGTCACATACCCCCCCCTCTTGTTTTAACCTCGGGGTTGGAACACCAGCAATCAGGCATTCATGTACTCGAGACAAAGCATCCACATTCCCCATTTGAACGCCAGGGCGATGCTTTACTGTGAAGTTGAATTCCTGGAGGGCCAGGAACCACCTATTCACTCTTCTATTTGTTTCCTTGTTTTGAGCCATCCACTTTAACGGAGCGTGATCCGTAACCATGTCAAAGTGCCTACCTAGCAGGTAGTACCGAAGGGAATCTAGAGCCCACTTCACCGCTAAACACTCCTTTTCAACGGTGGCGTAATTTACCTCATGGGACTTCAACTTCCTGCTGAGGTAAATGACTGGGTGCTCTTCCCCGTTCCAGACCTGGGACAATACTGCTCCTAACCCCACATCTGACGCATCACTTTGTACGACAAAGTCTTTAGAGAAGTCGGGTGAGTACAACACTGGCTGGCTACATAAGGCTTGTTTCAAGAATTGGAATGCTGCCTCAGCCTCGGGGGTCCATTTAATCATGACCGACCCTTTCCCCTTCGTCAGGTTGGTTAGGGGCACAGCCTTAGAAGCAAAGTGGGGAATGAATCGCCGATAATACCCAGCGATTCCCAGAAAGGCTCGTACCTGCTTCTTGCTGTTGGGACGTGGCCAACTCTGGATGGCCTCGACTTTGTTGAGTTGGGGTTTTATTACTCCCCTCCCAATGGTGTACCCAAGATATTTGGCCTCCTCCTGCCCAATGGTACACTTCTTGGGGTTAGCCGTAAACCCCGCTTCCCGAACAGAGTCCAGGACTGCTTGCACTTTTGGCAGATGTGAGGCCCAATCTGTGCTATGGACAATTACGTCATCCAGGTAAGCCGCAGCATACTTCCGATGGGGCCTCAGCATCTGGTCCATTTTCCGCTGGAATGTGGCCGGCGCATTCTGTAACCCGAACGGCATTCTTTTATATTGGAACGCCCCGTCTGGGGTTACAAATGCGGTTTTCTCTTTGGCCGACTTGGCCAGGGGGATTTGCCAATACCCTTTTGTGAGGTCAAGAGTCGTCATGTATCGGGCTGTTCCCAGCCGGTCGATCAACTCATCTATACGTGGCATGGGGTAGGTGTCAAATTTTGTAACTTTGTTCAACTGACGAAAATCGTTACAAAATCGCCAGCTCCCATCCGGTTTAGGCACCAACACAATGGGACTAGACCAATCACTTTGGGACTCCTCTATCACCCCTAAATTCAGCATTTTCTGTACTTCCTCCCGTATTGCCTCCCGTCGGGCCTCTGGGATCCGATAGGGTTTTAACTTCACCCTTTCACCGGGCGGGGTAATGATGTCATGCTCTACCCCAGATGTTTGTCCCGGCAGCTCAGAGAATACCTCCTTGTTGCGAAGCACAAACTCCTTAACCTCCTGTTGTTGGGGTTGTGACAAGGTGGCTGCTATTCCAACCTCAGGAATGATGCAACCAGTTTGAGCTGGTGACCAAGTGTCTGCGACTAGGGACTCTCTATCCCTCCAGGCTTTCAACAGATTAACGTGATAGATCTGTTCGGGCTTTCGCCTTCCTGGTTGTCTGACCTTGTAATTCACTTCGCTCACTTTTTCCATTATCTCATAGGGGCCTTGCCATTTGGCAAGGAATTTACTTTCAACCGTAGGGACAAGTACCAGTATCCTATCCCCCGGGGAAAAGGTACGGGTCTTGGCTCCACGGTTGTACACTCTCTGCTGTGCTAACTGCGCTTGGGCCAAATGTTCCTTCACGATGGGCATTACCTGTGCAATTCGGTCTTGCATCAGGGCGACATGCTCAATCACACTCCTGTGGGGAGAACTCTCACTTTCCCAAGTTTCCTTGGCAATATCCAACAGCCCTCTTGGGTGTCTCCCATACAGTAACTCAAAGGGGGAGAATCCCGTAGAGGATTGGGGCACCTCCCTAATAGCAAACATCAGATAAGGAAGTAGACAGTCCCAATCCTTTCCATCTCTATCCACCACTTTCTTCAACATTTGTTTTAGGGTTTTGTTGAATCTTTCAACCAGCCCATCGGTTTGGGGGTGATACACAGATGTACGTAATTGCGTCACTTTGAACAATTTACACAGCTCCTTCATAACCCGGGACATAAAGGGTGTACCTTGGTCCGTAAGCAGTTCTTTACAAATACCCACCCGGCTAAACACAAGAGATAGCTCTTTGGCTATGGTTTTGGCCGAGGTATTTCGGAGAGGGATCGCTTCTGGATAACGGGTGGCATAGTCCATTATAACTAATATGTACTGGTGCCCCCTAGCGGACTTGATTATAGGACCTACCAAATCCATGGCGATCCTCTCAAACGGGACCTCAATGATGGGTAGAGGGACCAGCGGGCTACGGAAATGTGGCATCGGGGCCGACCTCTGACACACAGGGCAGGAGGAACAATAATTTTCTATGTCCTTCATCACCCCCGGCCAATAGAATCTCTGTACTACCCTCTCTCGGGTTTTCTCTGTCCCCAGATGACCTACAAGAATGTGCCCATGGGCCAACTCCAACACCAACTTCCTGTAAGGTTTGGGCACCACAAGCTGCTCAACGGTTTCTTCTGCCCTTTTTGCCACCCGATACAGTAGGTCCTTCTCTACGCTGAAGTATGGGTAAGTGCAGGTATTATCTGGGTTCACTAACTCGCCATCTATTTTCACTACGTTTTCCCGTGCCTTTATTAGGGCGGGGTCTTTCAACTGTTCTGTGGCAAAGTTTTCCCTGTGAACCTCAAGATCAGAAAACTCCACAGACGGTAGGTTTTCGTCTGAGGAGGTGGGCTCCTCTCCAGTTTCTTGAGTCTCCCCTGCCAATACTGATAAGGGAAATTCCGGAGAGTCCTCACCACTCTCAGGGGAGTTCTGGCTATCACATTCCTGGTACATAGGGGCACCAGTGGGGGGCTCAGGATCACCCCACAGTTCCCAGAACTTCGGAAAATCCCTTCCCACAATGGCGTCATGCGGTAACTGAGATACTAAGCCCACTGGATGAGAGAGGGTACCTTTGGGGGTCTCGAAACACACTGTAGTCACTGGATACTCTCGGGTGTCCCCATGCACACAAATAACAGCTACCTTGCTATTCCCAGAGACCTCTGTTTTAACTAACTCAGCCTTTATCAGGGTCACAAGGCTACCTGAATCCAGCAATACCACAACATTTCTACCATTAACACACATTTTGCATAAATGTTTCTCAGTTCCTCGAATGGCAGTGCATGCGACTGTCGCACACAGCGACTGACGTCTGCCCGTCAGAAAGTCACACTGCATGGGTTCCTCCACAACCGGGCAATTGGCTGCAATATGTCCCGCTTGCCGGCAGCGGTAGCAAACGATCCTTCTTGCCGCCTCTTGAGCCGCTGATTTCCCAGGCTGTTCTCGCCAAACTTGGGGTAGAGCTCCCACCCTCTCACTCTCTCCACCCTCACCCCTTGGAATCCTCTTATCCGCCCCTGGGGATGGTCTGGTCTTAGGGTGGAAAGTCCGAGTGTCTCTGGAAGAGGCCGTCAGGTTCTCTGTAGCCAAGTATTTCTCCACACGATCCACAAGACCATCGGCCGTCTCTGGGTCTCCATGGCTTACCCACTTTTGGATGGCAGTAGGAAGAGCTCTCAAAAACCGATCCATTACAACACGTTCCACAATCTTTGGTGCGGACAAAGTCTCTGGCTGTAGCCACTTTCTGCTCAGGTGAATGAGATCATACATTTGAGACCTGGGGGGTTTTCCAAGCTGGAAAGTCCAGTTATGCACACGCTGAGCCCGGACAGCCTGGGTGACACCCAGCCTTGCCAAAATTTCAGCTTTTAGCATCACATAGTCTTTTGCTTGTTTAGGCTCTAGGTCATAGTAAGCTTTCTGCGATTCACCAGTTAACAGAGGAGCCACCAGTCCAGCCCACTGCTCCTCAGGCCACTTTTCTCTTTCAGCGGTCCTTTCAAATGTGGTCAAAAATACCTCTGGATCATCCTCTCCAGTCATTTTTGTCAATAAACGACTCACCCCAAAGGACGCGGTATTAGTGGGACGGCTTTCCTCACTGGTCTGCGGACGTTGCTGCATTACCGCTTCCATCTGTTGTTGTAGTCTCTGCTCTTGCTTCTGCAACAGGTCTATGAAGCGGGCCTCAGATTGCTGCTGGGCTTGTTGCTGAGCCTCCAGACTCTGTTGCAAAGTTGCGTTTGTCTGCTGCTGGGCTGCAAGGCTCTGTTGATGAGCTTGCTGCTGGGCTGCGAAGTTCTGTTGTTGAGCTGCAAGGCTCTGTTGATGAGCTGCAAGGCTCTTTTGCAAGCCTGCATTTGTCTGCTGTTGATTGGCATTTGCTAGAGCCAGCTGCTTCAGTATCTCCTCCATGCTGGCTTAAAAAAAAACTGCCACTGGTTCTCCACCAACTGTGAGGGGGTTAGCTCGGCAGCGGGTGTGTGTGACCCCCGGGATGGGCTCCCCACACAAAAACAGGCCCAGCAAACGGAGGTTGTGGTTTTCAAAATCAAAAAGGTGCGGTTTATTTTCTATTTACAGTGACAAAACACAGCAAAGCAAAAGAAACATAAACAAAATAAATCCTGGTCAACTTGACCTCTGACTAAACATACAGGTTTCCTAACTAACAACTGGGATCAGCCTAGTGCTGTCCTAGTCCCTAAGTCCCTGGTTTTAAATGTCCAAGCAAATAGCCACACAGGCTTTGTCTCACCGCACAGGGGTTCACTCTCCCTAGACAGTCCACACAGGTCTGGGTCCAGGCATGAGCTAACATCTAATGAAGCTGGGAGTTCTTATAGAGGCCTAAATGAGCTGACAAGCTTCAGCTGGTCTCATCAACTCCCTGTCTGCACGACGCCCCACACTCTCCCTAGAGGTATGAGTCATCCATGAGCCCACTAGCCTTAACTGGGCTTATACAACTCTCCACCTAGTTGTATAAGTCGGCGTAAAGCCTGAATCTGGGCGACATATATCTACCCCCCTGGATGCAACCAGGTGACTTTACCTTCCTGCTGTCACAGTATTTACAAGGCTTATAGGGGAGCAACGCTTACGGGGGAGCACTAATGGTTAGTTATAGGCTAAACTAATGGGCAGTGATAGGATGCACAGATAAATTACAATTGATGGGCTATAGAGTGTATAGTGATGGACTCTTGCTGTTGTCAATTAGAATTAAAAAATAAGGAACCCATGTGGGTAGGTAGGTGTGGGGGGGGGAGTGCACCAGAGTTCTGCTCTGTGTGTCAATGGACGAAGAAGCAGGACATGTAAGTTTACCCGCACAAGTTCAACCATGCAAATCGGTTCAACAAGGCAGCAAAAGACATGAATCTTATGCAGGAGCTATGTGCAATAAACTATGAAGAGAAGGAATCGGGGCAACTCTGTGCAAAAACAAAGGAAGATAACAGGTTTGTATGGAAAATATTAAAAACTTTATAAAAAATTATACTTACCTTTTATATATCATGAAATTTGGGGCTGTAAGTTGGTTCTCTGTTCAATACTCTCCTGAAACGGCCAGTGAGTGTAGGTGGACGGTCATGTCTTCGTAGATTTACAGTTGTGCCATACTCTTTAAATTTTACAATGATAGATTGAACTATGCACCTTGAGATTTTCAAAGCTCTTGATACATGCTTTAAATTTAACGGTACTATCCAGCACTGTATGGGAAGAAAAGAAGGCCTGGACTGCCGCAGTCTGTATAGACGGTTATTTATTCAAGATTCGACTAAAAAAGTCCAAAATTCAAAATTAATCCATAAATCCAAAACAACAAATACAAGCAGTGTACATGCAGGGAGGGATGGCTAACGCGTTTCACGTCACAAATTGACGCTTACTCATAGCTCTGAGTAAGTGTCAATTTGTGACGTGAAACGCGTTAGACATCCATCCCTGCATGTACACTGCTTGTATTTGTTGTTTTTGATTTATGTATTAATTTTACATTTTGAATTTTTTTAACAGAATCTTGATTAAATAACTGTCTATAAAGAGTGCGGCAGTCCAGGCCTTCTTTTCTTCCCATGCATTAGTGCAGAGCCAGCACCTGTGTCAGTGACCGGGCGGGAGCAGCCATTCGGAAAATTCACAAGCTTTGAGCGGTACGGTTTTTTTTCACTATCCAGCACTGTGTATTCTTTAGACTTCATGATGATGTTGTTTGCTCAATAAGTTTATATAAGAATTCTAGATTGAATTCACAGTAAAATGTTCACACATCTCATTTAACGAACGGGCCGTCAACCGTCGTTACACGTTATAACTTGGAAGAGTAATATCATTATTATGGCAGGAGCTATGTGCCATAAACCTGTAATCCTATTCTTCAAATTGAGGTCAGGTCGAGATAGAATTGGTCTCTGTGGCACATTAGCCACGAGATCAATATTATCTGCGTCGATAAGAGGGGCACGACCACATTGCACAGCGCTCTTTTTCCAAACGCAGGTTATCTTTGGCGTATGTAACGACGGGTGCGATTGAGTCCTCTGCCTGGCTTGTTATGGAGACGATTTAGGGGAAGATTACCCCCACACACGTCTCCATACTATAGCAGGACAGAGGCAACGTCAAAACATTACTAACGCAAATAAAGCATAAAGTGTTATTAAAACAATAAAATAAAAATTAATTATTGATTTTTATCTGCAATTTATTAATTTCTATTAAGAATATTAATTTAATAGCAGGTGAACTTCACATTCTTCAAATGTCTCCTATAAAATATTAAATAATTACATAAACCAATAGCAAAATTAAGTAGACATGTAAAAAATATAAAGAGCGAGAGAGAGAGGTGAATACACTAAATATACTTATATAATAACTATTTATATATATTAAAATATATTTTTATTTTATATAATATTACTATATATGTTTATATATATATATATATATATATATATATAACTATATATATATTAAAAAAAATATTATTAAATAAAATAAAATATTAATCTAAATTTTATGAGTATTATTACTTGAAAAATATTTCAATCTCCAAAGGTTTCGACACCCTTATTTCAACTTCTGCAGCAGTCACCTTTAATAAAAAAATTTAAATAAATTAATTAATTAAAAAGAACATAGTTAGGAACTATATAAAACAAAAATAAAAAAATATATATATATATATATTGTACAGGACGCCGTGGCTGGGTCCGGGAAGGACGCTATATTTCCCCTCTGTTTGGGCTGTGGTTCCTTTAAGGGAACAGCAATGGTTAACACACCTGTCCAAGGAAGTGGTTTAAGAGAGACAGGAAGTTGTAGGTGAGAGAGTGAAGGAGTATAGTGAAGACTGCATGGTGAATGGTGGACATTGCAAAGCTGTGGAGGCTGTGAAAAGCTGTGAATGTACATGGCAGTGGCCTGCCGGGAAGCCTGCTAGCTGGGGAAGCTACCTACAACCTCAAGAAAGGACTGTTAAACTGCGGTAGCAGTTCTGAACTCTACAAGTCGGTGAGACTGGTATTTCTTTTGTTTTTGCTGCTGTAAAGCCATTTAAGTTTAATAAACCTTATTTTGGATTGAAAAGCCTGTGTCCTGCGATCTAGCTGGTTCCCCGAACATTACACTGGTGGAGAATGCGGGCAGGACAGAATAACAGGCATAAGAAGAAAAAAACAAAACATTTTTTTTTTTTTGACATTGAACTGAACAGTTAAAGGGACAGTACATTGGATTTATGTCCTGGGTTAAAGCTGCACAAACATTGAAATCTGAAACAATGGAGGAGCTAATTAAACAGCTGTCCCTGGCTAATATGCAAGCGCAGACTCGCCATGAGGAAGCTAATCAGCGCTTAGCAACCCAGCTGGAGGTACAACAAACTCACCACAAAGAGGCGCTGGCTCTGCAGCAAGAAAATACTCGAGTGTTGGTGGCCCAGTTGGCAGCCCAGCAAGCGACCCAACAAGAGGTTATGCAGGCTCAGGTTACTGCCTTAAAGGAAGCAGTGCAGCAGCTGTCTCAGGAACAAGCGGCTGTTGCCCCTGGCAACCAGGTGACTGTGAGGGCAAGCCATTTTCTGCAGAAGTTGTCCCTGAGCGATGATGTAGAGGCATTTCTTGCTACATTTGAGAGGATGGCAGAGAGAGAAGGGTGGCCTCAGGACCAATGGGCCGGCCTCATTGCCCCTTTTCTCACCGGAGATCCTCAAAAAGCCTACTTTGACCTGCCACCCGATGATGCTAAAGACTATCAAAAGTTAAAGGCAGAAATTCTGGCTCGTCTGGGGGTGACTACGGCCGTTCGGGCCCAACGAGTACAACAATGGAAGTATCGTCCAGATCGGCCACCCCGGTCTCAAATGCATGACCTGGTGCAACTGGTAAAAAAATGGCTGCAGCCTGAGGTGTTGTCTGGCCCCCAAATCGTGGAACGGGTCGTGCTGGACCGATACCTGAGATCCCTGCCAGACGACCTTCAATGGTGGGTCAGCCATGGAGACCCCAAGACAGCAAACCTCCTTGTCGAGATGGTAGAACGATATACGGTGGTGGAGGACCTGCTCGGACCTACCAAGCGCATAGGGCCCAGTCTGTCATGGCCTGTTCGACCAACTGCTGCCCTTCGAAAGGATGTTCCAAGGAGTCCTGCAGCAAACACCCCGGAAGGTCAAGAGTCACTCCCGGTACCTCCTCAGCGTTCTGTTCCAGTTCGGGGAGGAGGGGATGTACAATGTTGGCAATGTCATTCCTGGGGTCATACCCGGGCACACTGCCCACTGCAAGAGGAGCCCATGGAATGCGGGGTTCTTCGGAGGGGGTCTTTTTATGCCCATAAAGTATGCACCACACATCTCGACCTGGGTGAGGAAAAATTTGAGTGTGAAGTCCAAGTGAACCACCTCCCTGCCAGGGCTTTGTTGGACTCCGGAAGCATGGTAACCCTGGTTCATCCTAGAGTAATTGGGAAGATCGGTCCGGTAAGAAAAACCTTACGGGTGGTGTGCATTCACGGGGACACTAGAGAGTACCCTCTCATCTCGGTGACCATCTCCTCAGCATGTGGCACTGGTACTCAAGAGGTGGGGGTGGTAAAGAACTTGGTACATGATGTTATAATAGGACGAGACTGTCCGTTGTTTACAAAACTGTGGGAACAAGGAGAGCTGTTCAGAGATTGGGGAGAAACTAGCCTCCCTGTTCCTGCTGCTGAGAGGAATAACCCTGAACTGCCAAATGTTCTTAATGTGGATCCAAATGATGAAATTGCTAATGGTTGGGTTAATGGTGATGAAAGTAGAGCTGATACTGTTGATAATGTCAAGACATGTGGTCCACAGACCTACCAAAACACTGAGGGGGGAGGATCTTCCCCACTTCAGGTAATGCTGGGGGAAGAGGACGAGGAATTGGCCTCTACCCCTGCCCTGCCAGATTTGGGTGTTCCCCAGGGGGCGTTTGGTACTGCTCAGATGCAGGACCTCACTTTGGCCCGTGCACGGGAACAAGTTGTAGTAGTAAATGGGGTTCCCCAAGAGCCAGGTGCAAATAAGCGGTGGCCACACTTCGCAATGTATAATGAGTTGTTGTATCGGGTTACCAAGGTGAGGGAAAATGTGGTAGAACAATTGTTGGTACCCCAACAATATAGATGAAAGGTTCTGGACCTGGCCCATGATGATGTGTTAGGGGGACACCTGGGAGTTGAGAAGACGGAAGCACGGATCACCGACCGGTTTTACTGGCCAGGTCTGAAAGCAGAGGTAAAGAAATACTGTGCCTCTTGTCCCACCTGTCAGTTGACCGCTCCGGTGACCCACTTCCGGAGCCCTTTGGTCCCTCTGCCCATAATTGAGGTCCCATTCGAGAGGATAGCCATGGATATAGTGGGTCCCTTGGTAAAGTCGACTCAAGGTTACTCCTACATATTGGTGATTCTTGACTATGCCACCCGATATCCTGAGGCGCTTCCACTGCGGAATACCTCCTCTAAGGCTATTGCCCGGGAATTATTCCAGTTGTTTACACGGACTGGTTTTCCCAAGGAAATACTCACAGACCAGGGCACCCCATTTATGTCGAGAGTTATGGCCGATGTGTGCAAGCTGTTCCAGATTAAACAGCTGCGCACATCGGTCTACCATCCCCAAACGGACGGGTTAGTGGAACGCTTTAACAAGACCCTTAAGTCTATGCTAAAGAGAGTGGTACAAAGGGATGGGAAAGACTGGGACTGCCTGTTACCAGCTCTCCTGTTTGCTATCAGGGAAGTGCCCCAGGCCTCCACTGGGTTTTCGCCCTTTGAGTTGGTATATGGGCGGAGACCTCGCGGACTACTTGACTTTATTAAAGAGGAATGGGAAAGTGAACCTGTTCAGCATAAGAGTGTTCTTGAATATGTCTCCCAAATGCAGGAAAGGATCCAAACTGTGATGCCACTAGTCAAAGAGCATTTGCAAAAAGCCCAGGAGGCTCAACGACGGGTCTATAACAGGGCTGCTAAAATAAGGCACTTCCAAGTGGGGGATCGAGTAGCGGTGCTAATTCCCACTGTGGAAAGTAAATTCTTGGCCAGATGGCAAGGTCCCTTTGAAGTTGTGGAAAAAGTGGGAGAGGTAAATTATAGAGTCCACCAGCCAGGCAAGAGGAAACCGTATCAGATATATCATGTCAACTTGTTAAAGCCCTGGACAGACAGGGAACCGGTGACCTCCCTGGCTAGTGCAAGACTTGAGCCTCAGGTTGGGGTGGAGAGTGTCCAAGTAGCAAGTACCCTGTCTAAAATCCAAAGTCAGCAGGCAAAGGAGTTCTTGCAGAGAAATAAAGAAAAGTTTTCAGACTTGCCAGGGCTAACTAGTGTCATAGAACATGATATTATCACGGAACCTGGAGTCAAAGTTTTTGTCCGGCCCTACCGTATCCCAGAGGCTCAAAGGAAGGCCGTTTCAGAGGAAGTGAAGAAGATGCTGGACCTGGAGATCATTGAGGAGTCGCAGAGTGAGTGGTCGTGCCCGATTGTGTTGGTACCAAAGCCCAACGGGACTCTGCGATTCTGCAATGATTTCCGGAAACTTAATGAGGTTTCACGGTTTGATGCCTACCCCATGCCCCGGGTAGATGAGCTTATTGAGAGACTAGGTCCAGCCAGGTATATTACAACATTAGACCTTACCAAGGGGTATTGGCAAATCCCGTTGACTAAGGCTGCTAGAGAGAAAACTGCTTTTTCTACCCCAGAGGGGAGTTTTCAGTACAAAAGAATGCCTTTTGGACTACAAACTGCTCCAGCCACTTTCCAGCGAGCAATGGATAGGATTTTACGACCTCACCGGGAGTATGCCTCAGTGTACTTGGACGACATAGTCATTTTTAGCAGAGACTGGGAATCACACTTGCCCAAAGTCCAGGCAGTACTGGACTCTCTTTGGAAGGAGGGGTTTACAATAAACCCTGAAAAATGTGCTTTGGGAATGGAGGAGGTGAAATACCTGGGCTATATTGTAGGTAGAGGGGTGGTGAAACCTCAGGTTAACAAGGTAGAGGCTATACAGAATTGGCCCCGCCCCCTCACAAAAAAGCAGGTACGTGCATTCCTGGGCATGGTGGGATACTACAGGAGATTCGTACCCAACTTTGCCACATTGGCGGCTCCATTGACCGATCTGACTAAGGGACGGAAATCGGTCATGGTGGAATGGAATGCAGATGCTGAAAAGGCTTTTTTGGAGCTCAAGTCAGCACTGTGCCAACACCCTGTCCTGATAGCACCCAATTTTTCAAACGAGTTTGTTGTCCAGACTGATGCTTCCGATGTAGGATTGGGAGCTGTGTTGTCACAGGTTGTTCATGGTGAGGAGCACCCAGTAGTCTTCCTCAGTAGGAAGTTGACACCAGCGGAGAAAAACTACGCTATAGTTGAACGAGAGAAAGGGGAGAGGCTATTGTGGACTATGTCGGCACCTTATGTTAACTGATGACCAGTTGGAAATAGATAGTAGAAAAAGTTTTTATTACAAAAAGTACAAATATAAAAAACAATTATTTTGACATTACATAGAGAGCAACAATCATTCTGTGGCATAACACTGTGTTATCCCATTGTAATAACAATAACATGAAAGAATACCACCATATATACATCATAGGTATTGCTCTACATGTTTCACGTTTATGATTCAAAAGTAGAATCCGCTTCTTCAGGAGCTATGTGTATATGTGTAGATTTCAAATGGATAAAGGTGGAGAAATTGGATTGTCGCAAAACATGGATGCCGCGCTAACCACGACCCAGAGAATAGCACCGAACATCCGGATGTGTCGTAAGGGATTTTATCCCCTTAAAGACACCTATTTACACAGGGGGTATCGGTAATCTCCCAGGAGGACACATCCACAAAAACATCTCATATAGGCGGCGTGAGAAAGAATATGTGTAAAGGAAGGATTTCTGATCAATATTGGATCCCTTGTATATGGATATACATAATCATTATCTATTGGAGTATAGTATATCCCGGTTTAATGCCTGGATCACAACTCCCGGGTAGGGAGAAGATTTGTCACGCCAGGGAGATGAGTGTGGATGTGTCCTCTACAGCAGCACACAACTTTTAGAGGAGAAGGGACGCTCTGAAGCTCAGGGAGGAAAAAACTCTACACCTCTATTGAAGAGGATATCCAGAGATGGTACCATTTGTCTATTGCATCCTGCACTGGGATTTCGTATGAGGCTTATCACCAGCCGAGACCCGCGGATATCTTGAGAAATCATCCCTCCACTGCAGCCTGTGTTTGGATTTCTTTGGAGGCTCATTACCCGCCGTGATCTGGTGAGTGCAATCCCTATGGGGAGCTTGTGATACGTCTTTCTGGAGTAACGTGTGAGGAGGATGCATAGTTGATTGGAAAATATCTAAGGAATACTGAGATGTGATATATTGAACTGTATCTATCAGGATTTACTCGCCTTATCGGGTGCTCTGGATTTCTCACTATTATTTTCAGGACAATAGGGATCCTTATTAATTTTAATATTAATAAGAGCGCTGCATTAGACAATTGTTTGTCACTGACGGGTGGTAAAATATATGTCTTTTTAGTATATGTGTAAAATATATATACTTTGTTTAATGACGTAAACTCTAAATTTTTTTATCATAAAAATAATTAAACTGTGCCTGTGTGTTATACACAGGGGGTTGTGGACAGTTTTTTAAAAGAAAATTACCTCTTAAAATTTGCATGGGTGTTATACCACTGTGCATGTTATACGACGATAAATAAGGTTTATATATTGTGACAGCAGGAAGGTAAAGTCACCTGGTTGCATCCAGGGGGGTAGATATATTTCGCCCAGATTCAGGCTTTACGCCGACTTATACAACTAGGTGGAGAGTTGTATAAGCCCAGCTAAGGCTAGTGGGCTCATGGATGACTCATACCTCTAGGGAGAGTGTGGGGCGTCGTACAGACAGGGAGTTGATGAGACCAGCTGAAACTTGTCAGCTCATTTAGGCCCCTATAAGAACTCCCAGCTTCATTAGATGTTAGCTCATGCCTGGAAGCAGACCTGTGTGGACTTCCTGGAGAGAGTGAACCCTTGTCCGGTGAGACAAAGCCTGTGTGGCTATTTGCTTGGACATTTAAAACCAGGGACTTAGGGACTAGGACAGCACTAGGCTGATCCCAGTTGTTAGTTAGGAAACCTGTATGTTTAGTCAGAGGTCAAGTTGACCAGGATTTATTTTGTTTATGTTTCTTTTGGCTTTGCTGTGTTTTGTCACTGTAAATAGAAAATAAACCGCACCTTTTTTTTGATTTTGAAAACCACAACCTCCGTTTGCTGGGCCTGTTTTTGTGTGGGGAGCCCATCCCGGGGGTCACACACACCCGCTGCCAAGCTAACCCCCTCACAGTTGGTGGAGAACCAGTGGCAGTTTTTTTTTAAGCCAGCATGGAGGAGATACTGAAGCAGCTGGCTCTAGCAAATGCCAATCAACAGCAGACAAATGCAGGTTTGCAAAAGAGCCTTGCAGCTCAACAACAGAGCCTTGCAGCCCAGCAGCAAGCTCACCAACAGAGTCTGGAAGCTCAGCAACAAGCCCAGCAGCAATCTGAGGCCCGCTTCATAGACCTGTTACAGAAGCAAGAGCAGAGACTACAACAAATGGAAGCAGTAATGCAGCAACGTCCGCAGACCAGTGAGGAAAGCCGTCCCACTAATACCGCGTCCTTTGGGGTGAGTCGTTTATTGACAAAAATGACTGGAGAGGATGATCCAGAGGTATTTTTGACCACATTTGAAAGGACTGCTGAAAGAGAAAAGTGGCCTGAGGAGCAGTGGGCTGGACTGGTGGCTCCTCTGTTAACTGGTGAATCGCAGAAGGCTTACTATGACCTAGAGCCTGACCAAGCAAAAGACTATGTGATGCTAAAAGCTGAAATATTGGCAAGGCTGGGTGTCACCCAGGCTGTCCGGGCTCAGCGTGTGCATAACTGGACTTTCCAGCTTGGAAAACCCCCCAGGTCTCAAATGTATGATCTCATTCACCTGAGCAGAAAGTGGCTACAGCCAGAGACTTTGTCCGCACCAAAGATTGTGGAACGTGTTGTAATGGATCGGTTTTTGAGAGCTCTTCCTACTGCCATCCAAAAGTGGGTAAGCCATGGAGACCCAGAGACGGCCGATGGTCTTGTGGATCGTGTGGAGAAATACTTGGCTACAGAGAACCTGACGGCCTCTTCCAGAGACACTCGGACTTTCCACCCTAAGACCAGACCATCCCCAGGGGCGGATAAGAGGATTCCAGGGGGTGAGGGTGGAGAGAGTGAGAGGGTGGGAGCTCTACCCCAAGTTTGGCGAGAACAGCCTGGGAAATCAGCGGCTCAAGAGGCGGCAAGAAGGATCGTTTGCTACCGCTGCCGGCAAGCGGGACATATTGCAGCCAATTGCCCGGTTGTGGAGGAACCCATGCAGTGTGACTTTCTGATGGGCAGACGTCAGTCGCTGTGTGCGACAGTCGCATGCACTGCCATTCGAGGAACTGAGAAACATTTATGCAAAATGTGTGTTAATGGTAGAAATGTTGTGGTATTGCTGGATTCAGGTAGCCTTGTGACCCTGATAAAGGCTGAGTTAGTTAAAACAGAGGTCTCTGGGAATAGCAAGGTAGCTGTTATTTGTGTGCATGGGGACACCCGAGAGTATCCAGTGACTACAGTGTGTTTCGAGACCCCCAAAGGTACCCTCTCTCATCCAGTGGGCTTAGTATCTCAGTTACCGCATGACGCCATTGTGGGAAGGGATTTTCCGAAGTTCTGGGAACTGTGGGATGATCCTGAGCCCCCCACTGGTGCCCCTATGTACCAGGAATGGGATAGCCAGAACTCCCCTGAGAGTGGTGAGGACTCTCCGGAATTTCCCTTATCAGTATTGGCAGGGGAGACTCAAGAAACTGGAGAGGAGCCCACCTCCTCAGACGAAAACCTACCGTCTGTGGAGTTTTCTGATCTTGAGGTTCACAGGGAAAACTTTGCCACAGAACAGTTGAAAGACCCCGCCCTAATAAAGGCACGGGAAAACGTAGTGAAAATAGATGGCGAGTTAGTGAACCCAGATAATACCTGCACTTACCCATACTTCAGCGTAGAGAAGGACCTACTGTATCGGGTGGCAAAAAGGGCAGAAGAAACCGTTGAGCAGCTTGTGGTGCCCAAACCTTACAGGAAGTTGGTGTTGGAGTTGGCCCATGGGCACATTCTTGGAGGTCATCTGGGGACAGAGAAAACCCGAGAGAGGGTATTACAGAGATTCTATTGGCCGGGGGTGATAAAGGACATAGAAAATTATTGTTCCTCCTGCCCTGTGTGTCAGAGGTCGGCCCCGATGCCACATTTCCGTAGCCCGCTGGTCCCTCTACCCATCATTGAGGTCCCGTTTGAGAGGATCGCCATGGATTTGGTAGGTCCTATAATCAAGTCCGCTAGGGGGCACCAGTACATATTAGTTATAATGGACTATGCCACCCGTTATCCAGAAGCGATCCCTCTCCGAAATACCTCGGCCAAAACCATAGCCAAAGAGCTATCTCTTGTGTTTAGCCGGGTGGGTATTTGTAGAGAACTGCTTACGGACCAAGGTACACCCTTTATGTCCCGGGTTATGAAGGAGCTGTGTAAATTGTTCAAAGTGACGCAATTACGTACATCTGTGTATCACCCCCAAACCGATGGGCTGGTTGAAAGATTCAACAAAACCCTAAAGCAAATGTTGAAGAAAGTGGTGGATAGAGATGGAAAGGATTGGGACTGTCTACTTCCTTATCTGATGTTTGCTATTAGGGAGGTGCCCCAATCCTCTACGGGATTCTCCCCCTTTGAGTTACTGTATGGGAGACACCCAAGAGGGCTGTTGGATATTGCCAAGGAAACTTGGGAAAGTGAGAGTTCTCCCCACAGGAGTGTGATTGAGCATGTCGCCCTGATGCAAGACCGAATTGCACAGGTAATGCCCATCGTGAAGGAACATTTGGCCCAAGCGCAGTTAGCACAGCAGAGAGTGTACAACCGTGGAGCCAAGACCCGTACCTTTTCCCCGGGGGATAGGATACTGGTACTTGTCCCTACGGTTGAAAGTAAATTCCTTGCCAAATGGCAAGGCCCCTACGAGATAATGGAAAAAGTGAGCGAAGTGAATTACAAGGTCAGACAACCAGGAAGGCGAAAGCCCGAACAGATCTATCACGTTAATCTGTTGAAAGCCTGGAGGGATAGAGAGTCCCTAGTCGCAGACACTTGGTCACCAGCTCAAACTGGTTGCGTGATTCCTGAGGTTGGAATAGCAGCCACCTTGTCACAACCCCAACAACAGGAGGTTAAGGAGTTTGTGCTTCGCAACAAGGAGGTATTCTCTGAGCTGCCGGGACAAACATCTGGGGTAGAGCATGACATCATTACCCCGCCCGGTGAAAGGGTGAAGTTAAAACCCTATCGGATCCCAGAGGCCCGACGGGAGGCAATACGGGAGGAAGTACAGAAAATGCTGAACTTAGGGGTGATAGAGGAGTCCCAAAGTGATTGGTCTAGTCCCATTGTGTTGGTGCCTAAACCGGATGGGAGCTGGCGATTTTGTAACGATTTTCGTCAGTTGAACAAAGTTACAAAATTTGACACCTACCCCATGCCACGTATAGATGAGTTGATCGACCGGCTGGGAACAGCCCGATACATGACGACTCTTGACCTCACAAAAGGGTATTGGCAAATCCCCCTGGCCAAATTGGCCAAAGAGAAAACCGCATTTGTAACCCCAGACGGGGCGTTCCAATATAAAAGAATGCCGTTCGGGTTACAGAATGCGCCGGCCACATTCCAGCGGAAAATGGACCAGATGCTGAGGCCCCATCGGAAGTATGCTGCGGCTTACCTGGATGACGTAATTGTCCATAGCACAGATTGGGCCTCACATCTGCCAAAAGTGCAAGCAGTCCTGGACTCTGTTCGGGAAGCGGGGTTTACGGCTAACCCCAAGAAGTGTACCATTGGGCAGGAGGAGGCCAAATATCTTGGGTACACCATTGGGAGGGGAGTAATAAAACCCCAACTCAACAAAGTCGAGGCCATCCAGAGTTGGCCACGTCCCAACAGCAAGAAGCAGGTACGAGCCTTTCTGGGAATCGCTGGGTATTATCGGCGATTCATTCCCCACTTTGCCTCTAAGGCTGTGCCCCTAACCAACCTAACGAAGGGGAAAGGGTCGGTCATGATTAAATGGACCCCCGAGGCTGAGGCAGCATTCCAATTCTTGAAACAAGCCTTATGTAGCCAGCCAGTGTTGTACTCACCCGACTTCTCTAAAGACTTTGTCGTACAAAGTGATGCGTCAGATGTGGGGTTAGGAGCAGTATTGTCCCAGGTCTGGAACGGGGAAGAGCACCCAGTCATTTACCTCAGCAGGAAGTTGAAGTCCCATGAGGTAAATTACGCCACCGTTGAAAAGGAGTGTTTAGCGGTGAAGTGGGCTCTAGATTCCCTTCGGTACTACCTGCTAGGTAGGCACTTTGACATGGTTACGGATCACGCTCCGTTAAAGTGGATGGCTCAAAACAAGGAAACAAATAGAAGAGTGAATAGGTGGTTCCTGGCCCTCCAGGAATTCAACTTCACAGTAAAGCATCGCCCTGGCGTTCAAATGGGGAATGTGGATGCTTTGTCTCGAGTACATGAATGCCTGATTGCTGGTGTTCCAACCCCGAGGTTAAAACAAGACGGGGGGGTATGTGACAGCAGGAAGGTAAAGTCACCTGGTTGCATCCAGGGGGGTAGATATATTTCGCCCAGATTCAGGCTTTACGCCGACTTATACAACTAGGTGGAGAGTTGTATAAGCCCAGCTAAGGCTAGTGGGCTCATGGATGACTCATACCTCTAGGGAGAGTGTGGGGCGTCGTACAGACAGGGAGTTGATGAGACCAGCTGAAACTTGTCAGCTCATTTAGGCCCCTATAAGAACTCCCAGCTTCATTAGATGTTAGCTCATGCCTGGAAGCAGACCTGTGTGGACTTCCTGGAGAGAGTGAACCCTTGTCCGGTGAGACAAAGCCTGTGTGGCTATTTGCTTGGACATTTAAAACCAGGGACTTAGGGACTAGGACAGCACTAGGCTGATCCCAGTTGTTAGTTAGGAAACCTGTATGTTTAGTCAGAGGTCAAGTTGACCAGGATTTATTTTGTTTATGTTTCTTTTGGCTTTGCTGTGTTTTGTCACTGTAAATAGAAAATAAACCGCACCTTTTTTTTGATTTTGAAAACCACAACCTCCGTTTGCTGGGCCTGTTTTTGTGTGGGGAGCCCATCCCGGGGGTCACACACACCCGCTGCCAAGCTAACCCCCTCACAATATATATATATATATATATATATAAATCTATATATCTATCTATTTATCTATCTATCTATTGTGAGGGGGTTTGCTCGGCAGCGGGTGTGTGTGACCCCCGGGATGGGCTCCCCACACAAAACAGGCCCAGCAAACGGAGGTTGTGGTTTTCAAAATCAAAAAGGTGCGGTTTATTTTCTATTTACAGTGACAAAACACAGCAAAGCAAAAGAAACATAACCAAAATAAATCCTGGTCAAGTTGACCTCTGACTAAACATACAGGTTTCCTAACTAACAACTGGGATCAGCCTAGTGCTGTCCTAGTCCCTAAGTCCCTGGTTTAGTAAAAGTCCAAACAAATAGCCACACAGGCTTTGCCTCACCGCACAGGGGTTCACTCTCCCTAGACAGTCCACACAGGTCTGGTTCCAGGCATGAGCTAACATCTAATGAAGCTGGGAGTTCTTATAGAGGCCTAAATGAGCTGACAAGGTTCAGCTGGTCTCCTCATCTCTGTCTGCACGACGCCCCACACTCTCCCTAGAGGTATGAGTCATCCATGAGCCCACTAGCCTTAGCTGGGCCTATACAACTCTCCACCTAGTTGTATAAGTCAGCGTAAAGCCTGAATCTGGGCGAAATATATCTACCCCCCTGGATGCAACCAGGTGACTTTACCTTCCTGCTGTCACATACCCCCCCCTCTTGTTTTAACCTCGGGGTTGGAACACCAGCAATCAGGCATTCATGTACTCGAGACAAAGCATCCACATTCCCCATTTGAACGCCAGGGCGATGCTTTACTGTGAAGTTGAATTCCTGGAGGGCCAGGAACCACCTATTCACTCTTCTATTTGTTTCCTTGTTTTGAGCCATCCACTTTAACGGAGCGTGATCCGTAACCATGTCAAAGTGCCTACCTAGCAGGTAGTACCGAAGGGAATCTAGAGCCCACTTCACCGCTAAACACTCCTTTTCAACGGTGGCGTAATTTACCTCATGGGACTTCAATTTCCTGCTGAGGTAAATGACTGGGTGCTCTTCCCCGTTCCAGACCTGGGACAATACTGCTCCTAACCCCACATCTGACGCATCACTTTGTACGACAAAGTCTTTAGAGAAGTCGGGTGAGTACAACACTGGCTGGCTACATAAGGCTTGTTTCAAGAATTGGAATGCTGCCTCAGCCTCGGGGGTCCATTTAATCATGACCGACCCTTTCCCCTTCGTCAGGTTGGTTAGGGGCACAGCCTTAGAAGCAAAGTGGGGAATGAATCGCCGATAATACCCAGCGATTCCCAGAAAGGCTCGTACCTGCTTCTTGCTGTTGGGACGTGGCCAACTCTGGATGGCCTCGACTTTGTTGAGTTGGGGTTTTATTACTCCCCTCCCAATGGTGTACCCAAGATATTTGGCCTCCTCCTGCCCAATGGTACACTTCTTGGGGTTAGCCGTAAACCCCGCTTCCCGAACAGAGTCCAGGACTGCTTGCACTTTTGGCAGATGTGAGGCCCAATCTGTGCTATGGACAATTACGTCATCCAGGTAAGCCGCAGCATACTTCCGATGGGGCCTCAGCATCTGGTCCATTTTCCGCTGGAATGTGGCCGGCGCATTCTGTAACCCGAACGGCATTCTTTTATATTGGAACGCCCCGTCTGGGGTTACAAATGCGGTTTTCTCTTTGGCCGACTTGGCCAGGGGGATTTGCCAATACCCTTTTGTGAGGTCAAGAGTCGTCATGTATCGGGCTGTTCCCAGCCGGTCGATCAACTCATCTATACGTGGCATGGGGTAGGTGTCAAATTTTGTAACTTTGTTCAACTGACGAAAATCGTTACAAAATCGCCAGCTCCCATCCGGTTTAGGCACCAACACGATGGGACTAGACCAATCACTTTGGGACTCCTCTATCACCCCTAAGTTCAGCATTTTCTGTACTTCCTCCCGTATTGCCTCCCGTCGAGCCTCTGGGATCCGATAGGGTTTTAACTTCACCCTTTCACCGGGCGGGGTAATGATGTCATGCTCTACCCCAGATGTTTGTCCCGGCAGCTCAGAGAATACCTCCTTGTTGCGAAGCACAAACTCCTTAACCTCCTGTTGTTGGGGTTGTGACAAGGTGGCTGCTATTCCAACCTCAGGAATCACGCAACCAGTTTGAGCTGGTGACCAAGTGTCTGCGACTAGGGACTCTCTATCCCTCCAGGCTTTCAACAGATTAACGTGATAGATCTGTTCGGGCTTTCGCCTTCCTGGTTGTCTGACCTTGTAATTCACTTCGCTCACTTTTTCCATTATCTCGTAGGGGCCTTGCCATTTGGCAAGGAATTTACTTTCAACCGTAGGGACAAGTACCAATATCCTATCCCCCGGGGAAAAGGTACGGGTCTTGGCTCCACGGTTGTACACTCTCTGCTGTGCCAACTGCGCTTGGGCCAAATGTTCCTTCACGATGGGCATTACCTGTGCAATTCGATCTTGCATCAGGGCGACATGCTCAATCACACTCCTGTGGGGAGAACTCTCACTTTCCCAAGTTTCCTTGGCAATATCCAACAGCCCTCTTGGGTGTCTCCCATACAGTAACTCAAAGGGGGAGAATCCCGTAGAGGATTGGGGCACCTCCCTAATAGCAAACATCAAATAAGGAAGTAAACAGTCCCAATCCTTTCCATCTCTATCCACCACTTTCTTCAACATTTGTTTTAGGGTTTTGTTGAATCTTTCAACCAGCCCATCGGTTTGGGGGTGATACACAGACGTACGCAATTGCGTCACTTTGAACAATTTACACAGCTCTTTCATAACCCGGGACATAAAGGGTGTACCTTGGTCCGTAAGCAGTTCTTTACAAATACCCACCCGGCTAAAAACAAGAGATAGCTCTTTGGCTATGGTTTTGGCCGAGGTATTTCGGAGAGGGATCGCTTCTGGATAACGGGTGGCATAGTCCATTATAACTAATATGTACTGGTGCCCCCTAGCGGACTTGATTATAGGACCTACCAAATCCATGGCGATCCTCTCAAACGGGACCTCAATGATGGGTAGAGGGACCAGCGGGCTACGGAAATGTGGCATCGGGGCCAACCTCTGACACACAGGGCAGGAGGAACAATAATTTTCTACGTCCTTCATCACCCCCGGCCAATAGAATCTCTGTAATACCCTCTCTCGGGTTTTCTCTGTCCCCAGATGACCTCCAAGAATGTGCCCATGGGCCAACTCCAACACCAACTTCCTGTAAGGTTTGGGCACCACAAGCTGCTCAACGGTTTCTTCTGCCCTTTTTGCCACCCGATACAGTAGGTCCTTCTCTACGCTGAAGTATGGGTAAGTGCAGGTATTATCTGGGTTCACTAACTCGCCATCTATTTTCACTACGTTTTCCCGTGCCTTTATTAGGGCGGGGTCTTTCAACTGTTCTGTGGCAAAGTTTTCCCTGTGAACCTCAAGATCAGAAAACTCCACAGACGGTAGGTTTTCGTCTGAGGAGGTGGGCTCCTCTCCAGTTTCTTGAGTCTCCCCTGCCAATACTGATAAGGGAAATTCCGGAGAGTCCTCACCACTCTCAGGGGAGTTCTGGCTATCACATTCCTGGTACATAGGGGCACCAGTGAGGGGCTCAGGATCATCCCACAGTTCCCAGAACTTCGGAAAATCCCTTCCCACAATGGCGTCATGCGGTAACTGAGATACTAAGCCCACTGGATGAGAGAGGGTACCTTTGGGGGTCTCGAAACACACTGTAGTCACTGGATACTCTCGGGTGTCCCCATGCACACAAATAACAGCTACCTTGCTATTCCCAGAGACCTCTGTTTTAACTAACTCAGCCTTTATCAGGGTCACAAGGCTACCTGAATCCAGCAATACCACAACATTTCTACCATTAACACACATTTTGCATAAATGTTTCTCAGTTCCTCGAATGGCAGTGCATGCGACTGTCGCACACAGCGACTGACGTCTTCCCGTCAGAAAGTCACACTGCATGGGTTCCTCCACAACCGGGCAATTGGCTGCAATATGTCCCGCTTGCCGGCAGCGGTAGCAAACGATCCTTCTTGCCGCCTCTTGAGCCGCTGATTTCCCAGGCTGTTCTCGCCAAACTTGGGGTAGAGCTCCCACCCTCTCACTCTCTCCACCCTCACCCCTTGGAATCCTCTTATCCGCCCCTGGGGATGGTCTGGTCTTAGGGTGGAAAGTCCGAGTGTCTCTGGAAGAGGCCGTCAGGTTCTCTGTAGCCAAGTATTTCTCCACACGATCCACAAGACCATCGGCCGTCTCTGGGTCTCCATGGCTTACCCACTTTTGGATGGCAGTAGGAAGAGCTCTCAAAAACCGATCCATTACAACACGTTCCACAATCTTTGGTGCGGACAAAGTCTCTGGCTGTAGCCACTTTCTGCTCAGGTGAATGAGATCATACATTTGAGACCTGGGGGGTTTTCCAAGCTGGAAAGTCCAGTTATGCACACGCTGAGCCCGGACAGCCTGGGTGACACCCAGCCTTGCCAATATTTCAGCTTTTAGCATCACATAGTCTTTTGCTTGGTTAGGCTCTAGGTCATAGTAAGCTTTCTGCGATTCACCAGTTAACAGAGGAGCCACCAGGCCAGCCCACTGCTCCTCAGGCCACTTTTCTCTTTCAGCGGTCCTTTCAAATGTGGTCAAAAATACCTCTGGATCATCCTCTCCAGTCATTTTTGTCAATAAACGACTCACCCCAAAGGACGCGGTATTAGTGGGACGGCTTTCCTCACTGGTCTGCGGACGTTGCTGCATTACTGCTTCCATCTGTTGTTGTAGTCTCTGCTCTTGCTTCTGCAACAGGTCTATGAAGCGGGCCTCAGATTGCTGCTGGGCTCGTTGCTGAGCCTCCAGACTCTGTTGCAAAGTTGCGTTTGTCTGCTGCTGGGCTGCAAGGCTCTGTTGTTGAGCTGCAAGGCTCTTTTGCAAACCTGCATTTGTCTGCTGTTGATTGGCATTTGCTAGAGCCAGCTGCTTCAGTATCTCCTCCATGCTGGCTTAAAAAAAAACTGCCACTGGTTCTCCACCAACTGTGAGGGGGTTAGCTCGGCAGCGGGTGTGTGTGACCCCCGGGATGGGCTCCCCACACAAAACAGGCCCAGCAAACGGAGGTTGTGGTTTTCAAAATCAAAAAGGTGCGGTTTATTTTCTATTTACAGTGACAAAACACAGCAAAGCAAAAGAAACATAACCAAAATAAATCCTGGTCAAGTTGACCTCTGACTAAACATACAGGTTTCCTAACTAACAACTGGGATCAGCCTAGTGCTGTCCTAGTCCCTAAGTCCCTGGTTTAGTAAAAGTCCAAACAAATAGCCACACAGGCTTTGCCTCACCGCACAGGGGTTCACTCTCCCTAGACAGTCCACACAGGTCTGGTTCCAGGCATGAGCTAACATCTAATGAAGCTGGGAGTTCTTATAGAGGCCTAAATGAGCTGACAAGGTTCAGCTGGTCTCCTCATCTCTGTCTGCACGACGCCCCACACTCTCCCTAGAGGTTTGAGTCATCCATGAGCCCACTAGCCTTAGCTGGGCCTATACAACTCTCCACCTAGTTGTATAAGTCAGCGTAAAGCCTGAATCTGGGCGAAATATATCTACCCCCCTGGATGCAACCAGGTGACTTTACCTTCCTGCTGTCACACTATCTATTAATCTATCTATCTATTAATCTATCTATCTATCTATCTCTCTCTCTCTATATATATATATATATATATATATGTATATATATATATATATAGAGAGAGAGAGAGAGAGAGAGAGAGAGAGAGAGATAGAGAGAGAGATATCTAATAAATATACGTTTGATATAGATATGCAAATTTGAATTTAAATAATAATCAAAAAAATTATATTTTTATATAGATATAAAAATACATATATGTTTATCTATAGATATTTATATGTATATATACATATATATATATATATATATATATATATATATATATATATTTATATAGATAAATATAAAAATATAAGTATATCATAGAGAAAAATTTTAATCTTAACAAATTTTAAATTATCATTAAAATATTATTAGTATTATTATTATATTACTTGAAAATGATTATAATCTCCAAAGGTTCCCCTTCTGCAGCAGTCACCTTTAATATAAAATTGTTAAATTAATATATATATATTTTTTTAAATAACAATCTAAAAAAATAAGTTAAGAACTCTCTCTCTCTCCCTCTCTCTCTCTCTCAAAATTTAATATATATATATATATATATATTTTAATATCTCTATAAAGATATATCACTATAAAGATATATTTGCATACATATATATATAAAAAAATATATATATATATATATATATTGTGACAGCAGGAAGGTAAAGTCACCTGGTTGCATCCAGGGGGGTAGATATATTTCGCCCAGATTCAGGCTTTACGCCGATTTATACAGCTAGGTGGAGAGTTGTATAAGCCCAGCTGAGACTAGTGGGCTCATTGATGACTCATACCTCTAGGGAGAGGGCTGGGCGTCGTGCAGACAGGGAGTTGATGAGTCCAGCTGAACCTTGTCAGCTCATTTAGGCCTCTATAAGAAAGCCCAGATTCATTAGATGTTGGCTCATGCCTGGAAGCAGACCTGTGTGGACTGTCTAGGGAGAGTGAACCCCTGTGCGGTGAGAGAAAGCCTGTGTGGCTATATTTTGCTTGGACATTTAAAACCAGGGACTAGGACAGCACTAGGCTGATCCCAGTCGTTAGTTAGGAAACCTGTAAGTTTAGTCAGAGGTCAAGTTGACCAGGACTTATTTTGTGTTTGTTTTTTTTGCCTTGCTGTGTTTTTGTCACTGTAAATAGAAAATAAACCGCACCTTTTTGATTTTGAAAACCACAACCTCCGTCTGCTGGGCCTGTTTTTGGGTGGGGAGCCCATCCCGGGGGTCACACATACCCGCTGCCGAGCTAGCCCCCTCACAGTTGGTGGAGAACCAGTGGCAGTTTTTTTTTAAGCCAGCATGGAGGAGATACTGAAACAGCTGGCTCTAGCAAATGCCAATCAACAGCAGACAAATGCAGGTTTGCAAAGGAGCCTTGCAGCCCAGCAGCAAGCTCATCAACAGAGCCTTGCAACTTTACAACAGAGTCTGGAGGCTCAGCAACAAGCCCAACAGCAATCTGAGGCCCGCTTCATAGACCTGTTGCAGAAGCAAGAGCAGAGACTACAACAACAGATGGAAGCAGTAATGCAGCAACGTCCGCAGACCGGTGAGGAAAGCCGTCCCACTAATACCGCGTCCTTTGGGGTGAGTCGTTTATTGACAAAAATGACTGGAGAGGATGATCCAGAGGTATTTTTGACCACATTTGAAAGGACCGCTGAAAGAGAAAAGTGGCCTGAGGAGCAGTGGGCTGGACTGGTGGCTCCTCTGTTAACGGGTGAATCGCAGAAAGCTTACTATGACCTAGAGCCTGACCAAGCAAAAGACTATGTGATGCTAAAAGCTGAAATATTGGCAAGGCTGGGTGTCACCCTGGCTGTCCGGGCTCAGCGTGTGCATAACTGGACTTTCCAGCTTGGAAAACCCCCCAGGTCTCAAATGTATGATCTCATTCACCTGAGCAGAAAGTGGCTACAGCCAGAGACTTTGTCCGCACCAAAGATTGTGGAACGTGTTGTAATGGATCGGTTTTTGAGAGCTCTTCCTACTGCCATCCAAAAGTGGGTAAGCCATGGAGACCCAGAGACGGCCGATGGTCTTGTGGATCGTGTGGAGAAATACTTGGCTACAGAGAACCTGACGGCCTCTTCCAGAGACACTCGGACTTTCCACCCTAAGACCAGACCATCCCCAGGGGCGGATAAGAGGATTCCAAGGGGTGAGGGTGGAGAGAGTGAGAGGGTGGGAGCTCTACCCCAAGTTTGGCGAGAACAGCCTGGGAAATCAGCGGCTCAAGAGGCCGCAAGAAGGATCGTTTGCTACCGCTGCCGGCAAGCGGGACATATTGCAGCAAATTGCCCGGTTGTGGAGGAACCCATGCAGTGTGACTTTCTGACGGGCAGACGTCAGTCGCTGTGTGCGACAGTCGCATGCACTGCCATTCGGGGAACTGAGAAACATTTATGCAAAATGTGTATTAATGGTAGAAATGTTGTGGTATTGCTGGATTCAGGTAGCCTTGTGACCCTGATAAAGGCTGAGTTAGTTAAAACAGAGGTCTCTGGGAATAGCAAGGTAGCCGTTATTTGTGTGCATGGGGACACCCGAGAGTATCCAGTGACTACAGTGTGTTTCGAGACCCCCAAAGGTACCCTTTCTCATCCAGTGGGCTTAGTGTCTCAGTTACCGCATGACGCCATTGTGGGAAGGGATTTTCCGAAGTTCTGGGAACTGTGGGATGATCATGAGCCCCCCACTGGTGCCCCTATGTACCAGGAATATGATAGCCAGAACTCCTCTGAGAGTGGTGAGGACTCTCCCGAATTTCCCTTGTCAGTATTGGCAGGGGAGACTCAAGAAACTGGAGAGGAGCCCACCTCCTCAGACGAAAACCTACCGTCTGTGGAGTTTTCTGATCTTGAGGTTCACAGGGAAAACTTTGCCACAGAACAGTTGAAAGACCCCGCCCTAATAAAGGCACGGGAAAACGTAGTGAAAATAGATGGCGAGTTAGTGAACCCAGATAATACCTGCACTTACCCATACTTCAGCGTAGAGAAGGACCTACTGTATCGGGTGGCAAAAAGGGCAGAAGAAACCGTTGAGCAGCTGGTGGTGCCCAAACCTTACAGGAAGTTGGTGTTGGAGTTGGCCCATGGGCACATTCTTGGAGGTCATCTGGGGACAGAGAAAACCCGAGAGAGGGTATTACAGAGATTCTATTGGCCTGGGGTGATGAAGGACATAGAAAATTATTGTTCCTCCTGCCCTGTGTGTCAGAGGTCGGCCCCGATGCCACACTTCCGTAGCCCGCTGGTCCCTCTACCCATCATTGAGGTCCCGTTTGAGAGAATCGCAATGGATTTGGTAGGTCCTATAATCAAGTCCGCTAGGGGGCACCAGTACATATTGGTTATAATGGACTATGCCACCCGTTATCCAGAAGCGATCCCTCTCAGAAATACCTCGGCCAAAACCATAGCCAAAGAGCTATCTCTTGTTTTTAGCCGGGTGGGTATTTGTAAAGAACTGCTTACGGACCAAGGTACACCCTTTATGTCCCGGGTTATGAAGGAGCTGTGTAAATTGTTCAAAGTGACGCAATTACGTACATCTGTGTATCACCCCCAAACCGATGGGCTGGTTGAAAGATTCAACAAAACCCTAAAACAAATGTTGAAGAAAGTGGTGGATAGGGATGGAAAGGATTGGGACTGTCTACTTCCTTATTTGATGTTTGCTATTAGGGAGGTGCCCCAATCCTCTACGGGATTCTCCCCCTTTGAGTTACTGTATGGGAGACACCCAAGAGGGCTGTTGGATATTGCCAAGGAAACTTGGGAAAGTGAGAGTTCTCCCCACAGGAGTGTGATTGAGCATGTCGCCCTGATGCAAGATCGAATTGCACAGGTAATGCCCATCGTGAAGGAACATTTGGCCCAAGCGCAGTTGGCACAGCAGAGAGTGTACAACCGTGGAGCCAAGACCCGTACCTTTTCCCCGGGGGATAGGATATTGGTACTTGTCCCTACGGTTGAAAGTAAATTCCTTGCCAAATGGCAAGGCCCCTACGAGATAATGGAAAAAGTGAGCGAAGTGAATTACAAGGTCAGACAACCAGGAAGGCGAAAGCCCGAACAGATCTATCACGTTAATCTGTTGAAAGCCTGGAGGGATAGAGAGTCCCTAGTCGCAGACACTTGGTCACCAGCTCAAACTGGTTGCGTGATTCCTGAGGTTGGAATCGCAGCCACCTTGTCACAACCCCAACAACAGGAGGTTAAGGAGTTTGTGCTTCGCAACAAGGAGGTATTCTCTGAGCTGCCGGGACAAACATCTGGGGTAGAGCATGACATTATTACCCCGCCCGGTGAAAGGGTGAAGTTAAAACCCTATCGGATCCCAGAGGCCCGACGGGAGGCAATACGGGAGGAAGTACAGAAAATGCTGAACTTAGGGGTGATAGAGGAGTCCCAAAGTGATTGGTCTAGTCCCATTGTGTTGGTGCCTAAACCGGATGGGAGCTGGCGATTTTGTAACGATTTTCGTCAGTTGAACAAAGTTACAAAATTTGACACCTACCCCATGCCACGTATAGATGAGTTGATCGACCGGCTGGGAACAGCCCGATACATGACGACTCTTGACCTCACAAAAGGGTATTGGCAAATCCCCCTGGCCAAGTCAGCCAAAGAGAAAACCGCATTTGTAACCCCAGACGGGGCGTTCCAATATAAAAGAATGCCGTTCGGGTTACAGAATGCGCCGGCCACATTCCAGCGGAAAATGGACCAGATGCTGAGGCCCCATCGGAAGTATGCTGCGGCTTACCTGGATGACGTAATTGTCCATAGCACAGATTGGGCCTCACATCTGCCAAAAGTGCAAGCAGTCCTGGACTCTGTTCGGGAAGCAGGGTTTACGGCTAACCCCAAGAAGTGTACCATTGGGCAGGAGGAGGCCAAATATCTTGGGTACACCATTGGGAGGGGAGTAATAAAACCCCAACTCAACAAAGTCGAGGCCATCCAGAGTTGGCCACGTCCCAACAGCAAGAAGCAGGTACGAGCCTTTCTGGGAATCGCTGGGTATTATCGGCGATTCATTCCCCACTTTGCTTCTAAGGCTGTGCCCCTAACCAACCTGACGAAGGGGAAAGGGTCGGTCATGATTAAATGGACCCCCGAGGCTGAGGCAGCATTCCAATTCTTGAAACAAGCCTTATGTAGCCAGCCAGTGTTGTACTCACCCGACTTCTCTAAAGACTTTGTCGTACAAAGTGATGCGTCAGATGTGGGGTTAGGAGCAGTATTGTCCCAGGTCTGGAACGGGGAAGAGCACCCAGTCATTTACCTCAGCAGGAAGTTGAAGTCCCATGAGGTAAATTACGCCACCGTTGAAAAGGAGTGTTTAGCGGTGAAGTGGGCTCTAGATTCCCTTCGGTACTACCTGCTAGGTAGGCACTTTGACATGGTTACGGATCACGCTCCGTTAAAGTGGATGGCTCAAAACAAGGAAACAAATAGAAGAGTGAATAGGTGGTTCCTGGCCCTCCAGGAATTCAACTTCACAGTAAAGCATCGCCCTGGCGTTCAAATGGGGAATGTGGATGCTTTGTCTCGAGTACATGAATGCCTGATTGCTGGTGTTCCAACCCCGAGGTTAAAACAAGAGGGGGGGGGGTATGTGACAGCAGGAAGGTAAAGTCACCTGGTTGCATCCAGGGGGGTAGATATATTTCGCCCAGATTCAGGCTTTACGCCGATTTATACAGCTAGGTGGAGAGTTGTATAAGCCCAGCTGAGACTAGTGGGCTCATTGATGACTCATACCTCTAGGGAGAGGGCTGGGCGTCGTGCAGACAGGGAGTTGATGAGTCCAGCTGAACCTTGTCAGCTCATTTAGGCCTCTATAAGAAAGCCCAGATTCATTAGATGTTGGCTCATGCCTGGAAGCAGACCTGTGTGGACTGTCTAGGGAGAGTGAACCCCTGTGCGGTGAGAGAAAGCCTGTGTGGCTATATTTTGCTTGGACATTTAAAACCAGGGACTAGGACAGCACTAGGCTGATCCCAGTCGTTAGTTAGGAAACCTGTAAGTTTAGTCAGAGGTCAAGTTGACCAGGACTTATTTTGTGTTTGTTTTTTTTGCCTTGCTGTGTTTTTGTCACTGTAAATAGAAAATAAACCGCACCTTTTTGATTTTGAAAACCACAACCTCCGTCTGCTGGGCCTGTTTTTGGGTGGGGAGCCCATCCCGGGGGTCACACATACCCGCTGCCGAGCTAGCCCCCTCACAGTATATATATATATATATATATATATTTACATATAAAAAAATTATCTATTTATCTCTATATATATATATATAGAGATATATATATATATATATATATATATATATATATATATATATATATATATAGATATAAAGATATATATATATATATAGATATATATATATATATGGAGATAAATATTTAGATATATAGATCACACAATATAAAACACATATTGATATATGTATAATTCTAAATATCTATTAATATCTATCTATCTATTGTGACAGCAGGAAGGTAAAGTCACCTGGTTGCATCCAGGGGGGTAGATATATTTCGCCCAGATTCAGGCTTTACGCCGACTTATACAACTAGGTGGAGAGTTGTATAAGGCTAGTGGGCTCATGGATGACTCATACCTCTAGGGAGAGTGTGGGGCGTCGTACAGACAGGGAGATGAGGAGACCAGCTGAACCTTGTCAGCTCATTTAGGCCTCTATAAGAACTCCCAGATTCATTAGATGTTAGCTCATGCCTGGAACCAGACCTGTGTGGACTGTCTAGGGAGAGTGAACCCCTGTGCGGTGAGAAAAAGCCTGTGTGGCTATTTGCTTGGACATTTAAAACCAGGGACTTAGGGACTAGGACAGCACTAGGCTGATCCCAGTTGTTAGTTAGGAAACCTGTATGTTTAGTCAGAGGTCAACTTGACCAGGATTTATTTTGGTTATGTTTCTTTTGCTTTGCTGTGTTTTGTCACTGTAAATAGAAAATAAACCGCACCTTTTTGATTTTGAAAACCACAACCTCCGTTTGCTGGGCCTGTTTTGTGTGGGGAGCCCATCCCGGGGGTCACACACACCCGCTGCCGAGCTAACCCCCTCACAGTTGGTGGAGAACCAGTGGCAGTTTTTTTAAGCCAGCATGGAGGAGATACTGAAACAGCTGGCTCTAGCAAATGCCAATCAACAGCAGACAAATGCAGGTTTGCAAAGGAGCCTTGCAGCCCAGCAGCAAGCTCATCAACAAGCCCAGCAGCAATCTGAGGCCCGCTTCATAGACCTGTTACAGAAGCAAGAGCAGAGACTACAACAAATGGAAGCAGTAATGCAGCAACGTCCGCAGACCAGTGAGGAAAGCCGTCCCACTAATACCGCGTCCTTTGGGGTGAGTCGTTTATTGACAAAAATGACTGGAGAGGATGATCCAGAGGTATTTTTGACCACATTTGAAAGGACTGCTGAAAGAGAAAAGTGGCCTGAGGAGCAGTGGGCTGGACTGGTGGCTCCTCTGTTAACTGGTGAATCGCAGAAGGCTTACTATGACCTAGAGCCTGACCAAGCAAAAGACTATGTGATGCTAAAAGCTGAAATATTGGCAAGGCTGGGTGTCACCCAGGCTGTCCGGGCTCAGCGTGTGCATAACTGGACTTTCCAGCTTGGAAAACCCCCCAGGTCTCAAATGTATGATCTCATTCACCTGAGCAGAAAGTGGCTACAGCCAGAGACTTTGTCCGCACCAAAGATTGTGGAACGTGTTGTAATGGATCGGTTTTTGAGAGCTCTTCCTACTGCCATCCAAAAGTGGGTAAGCCATGGAGACCCAGAGACGGCCGATGGTCTTGTGGATCATGTGGAGAAATACTTGGCTACAGAGAACCTGACGGCCTCTTCCAGAGACACTCGGACTTTCCACCCTAAGACCAGACCATCCCCAGGGGCGGATAAGAGGATTCCAAGGGGTGAGGGTGGAGAGAGTGAGAGGGTGGGAGCTCTACCCCAAGTTTGGCGAGAACAGCCTGGGAAATCAGCGGCTCAAGAGGCGGCAAGAAGGATCGTTTGCTACCGCTGCCGGCAAGCGGGACATATTGCAGCCAATTGCCCGGTTGTGGAGGAACCCATGCAGTGTGACTTTCTGACGGGCAGACGTCAGTCGCTGTGTGCGACAGTCGCATGCACTGCCATTTGAGGAACTGAGAAACATTTATGCAAAATGTGTGTTAATGGTAGAAATGTTGTGGTATTGCTGGATTCAGGTAGCCTTGTGACCCTGATAAAGGCTGAGTTAGTTAAAACAGAGGTCTCTGGGAATAGCAAGGTAGCTGTTATTTGTGTGCATGGGGACACCCGAGAGTATCCAGTGACTACAGTGTGTTTCGAGACCCCCAAAGGTACCCTCTCTCATCCAGTGGGCTTAGTATCTCAGTTACCGCATGACGCCATTGTGGGAAGGGATTTTCCGAAGTTCTGGGAACTGTGGGATGATCCTGAGCCCCTCACTGGTGCCCCTATGTACCAGGAATGTGATAGCCAGAACTCCCCTGAGAGTGGTGAGGACTCTCCGGAATTTCCCTTATCAGTATTGGCAGGGGAGACTCAAGAAACTGGAGAGGAGCCCACCTCCTCAGACCAAAACCTACCGTCTGTGGAGTTTTCTGATCTTGAGGTTCACAGGGAAAACTTTGCCACAGAACAGTTGAAAGACCCCGCCCTAATAAAGGCACGGGAAAACGTAGTGAAAATAGATGGCGAGTTAGTGAACCCAGATAATACCTGCACTTACCCATACTTCAGCGTAGAGAAGGACCTACTGTATCGGGTGGCAAAAAGGGCAGAAGAAACCGTTGAGCAGCTTGTGGTGCCCAAACCTTACAGGAAGTTGGTGTTGGAGTTGGCCCATGGGCACATTCTTGGAGGTCATCTGGGGACAGAGAAAACCCGAGAGAGGGTATTACAGAGATTCTATTGGCCGGGGGTGATGAAGGACGTAGAAAATTATTGTTCCTCCTGCCCTGTGTGTCAGAGGTTGGCCCCGATGCCACATTTCCGTAGCCCGCTGGTCCCTCTACCCATCATTGAGGTCCCGTTTGAGAGGATCGCCATGGATTTGGTAGGTCCTATAATCAAGTCCGCTAGGGGGCACCAGTACATATTAGTTATAATGGACTATGCCACCCGTTATCCAGAAGCGATCCCTCTCCGAAATACCTCGGCCAAAACCATAGCCAAAGAGCTATCTCTTGTTTTTAGCCGGGTGGGTATTTGTAAAGAACTGCTTACGGACCAAGGTACACCCTTTATGTCCCGGGTTATGAAAGAGCTGTGTAAATTGTTCAAAGTGACGCAATTGCGTACGTCTGTGTATCACCCCCAAACCGATGGGCTGGTTGAAAGATTCAACAAAACCCTAAAACAAATGTTGAAGAAAGTGGTGGATAGAGATGGAAAGGATTGGGACTGTTTACTTCCTTATTTGATGTTTGCTATTAGGGAGGTGCCCCAATCCTCTACGGGATTCTCCCCCTTTGAGTTACTGTATGGGAGACACCCAAGAGGGCTGTTGGATATTGCCAAGGAAACTTGGGAAAGTGAGAGTTCTCCCCACAGGAGTGTGATTGAGCATGTCGCCCTGATGCAAGATCGAATTGCACAGGTAATGCCCATCGTGAAGGAACATTTGGCCCAAGCGCAGTTGGCACAGCAGAGAGTGTACAACCGTGGAGCCAAGACCCGTACCTTTTCCCCGGGGGATAGGATATTGGTACTTGTCCCTACGGTTGAAAGTAAATTCCTTGCCAAATGGCAAGGCCCCTACGAGATAATGGAAAAAGTGAGCGAAGTGAATTACAAGGTCAGACAACCAGGAAGGCGAAAGCCCGAACAGATCTATCACGTTAATCTGTTGAAAGCCTGGAGGGATAGAGAGTCTCTAGTCGCAGACACTTGGTCACCAGCTCAAACTGGTTGCGTGATTCCTGAGGTTGGAATAGCAGCCACCTTGTCACAACCCCAACAACAGGAGGTTAAGGAGTTTGTGCTTCGCAACAAGGAGGTATTCTCTGAGCTGCCGGGACAAACATCTGGGGTAGAGCATGACATCATTACCCCGCCCGGTGAAAGGGTGAAGTTAAAACCCTATCGGATCCCAGAGGCTCGACGGGAGGCAATACGGGAGGAAGTACAGAAAATGCTGAACTTAGGGGTGATAGAGGAGTCCCAAAGTGATTGGTCTAGTCCCATCGTGTTGGTGCCTAAACCGGATGGGAGCTGGCGATTTTGTAACGATTTTCGTCAGTTGAACAAAGTTACAAAATTTGACACCTACCCCATGCCACGTATAGATGATGAGTTGATCGACCGGCTGGGAACAGCCCGATACATGACGACTCTTGACCTCACAAAAGGGTATTGGCAAATCCCCCTGGCCAAGTCGGCCAAAGAGAAAACCGCATTTGTAACCCCAGACGGGGCGTTCCAATATAAAAGAATGCCGTTCGGGTTACAGAATGCGCCGGCCACATTCCAGCGGAAAATGGACCAGATGCTGAGGCCCCATCGGAAGTATGCTGCGGCTTACCTGGATGACGTAATTGTCCATAGCACAGATTGGGCCTCACATCTGCCAAAAGTGCAAGCAGTCCTGGACTCTGTTCGGGAAGCGGGGTTTACGGCTAACCCCAAGAAGTGTACCATTGGGCAGGAGGAGGCCAAATATCTTGGGTACACCATTGGGAGGGGGGTAATAAAACCCCAACTCAACAAAGTCGAGGCCATCCAGAGTTGGCCACGTCCCAACAGCAAGAAGCAGGTACGAGCCTTTCTGGGAATCGCTGGGTATTATCGGCGATTCATTCCCCACTTTGCTTCTAAGGCTGTGCCCCTAACCAACCTGACGAAGGGGAAAGGGTCGGTCATGATTAAATGGACCCCCGAGGCTGAGGCAGCATTCCAATTCTTGAAACAAGCCTTATGTAGCCAGCCAGTGTTGTACTCACCCGACTTCTCTAAAGACTTTGTCGTACAAAGTGATGCGTCAGATGTGGGGTTAGGAGCAGTATTGTCCCAGGTCTGGAACGGGGAAGAGCACCCAGTCATTTACCTCAGCAGGAAGTTGAAGTCCCATGAGGTAAATTACGCCACCGTTGAAAAGGAGTGTTTAGCGGTGAAGTGGGCTCTAGATTCCCTTCGGTACTACCTGCTAGGTAGGCACTTTGACATGGTTACGGATCACGCTCCGTTAAAGTGGATGGCTCAAAACAAGGAAACAAATAGAAGAGTGAATAGGTGGTTCCTGGCCCTCCAGGAATTCAACTTCACAGTAAAGCATCGCCCTGGCGTTCAAATGGGGAATGTGGATGCTTTGTCTCGAGTACATGAATGCCTGATTGCTGGTGTTCCAACCCCGAGGTTAAAACAAGAGGGGGGGGTATGTGACAGCAGGAAGGTAAAGTCACCTGGTTGCATCCAGGGGGGTAGATATATTTCGCCCAGATTCAGGCTTTACGCCGACTTATACAACTAGGTGGAGAGTTGTATAAGGCTAGTGGGCTCATGGATGACTCATACCTCTAGGGAGAGTGTGGGGCGTCGTACAGACAGGGAGATGAGGAGACCAGCTGAACCTTGTCAGCTCATTTAGGCCTCTATAAGAACTCCCAGCTTCATTAGATGTTAGCTCATGCCTGGAACCAGACCTGTGTGGACTGTCTAGGGAGAGTGAACCCCTGTGCGGTGAGAAAAAGCCTGTGTAGCTATTTGCTTGGACATTTAAAACCAGGGACTTAGGGACTAGGACAGCACTAGGCTGATCCCAGTTGTTAGTTAGGAAACCTGTATGTTTAGTCAGAGGTCAACTTGACCAGGATTTATTTTGGTTATGTTTCTTTTGCTTTGCTGTGTTTTGTCACTGTAAATAGAAAATAAACCGCACCTTTTTGATTTTGAAAACCACAACCTCCGTTTGCTGGGCCTGTTTTGTGTGGGGAGCCCATCCCGGGGGTCACACACACCCGCTGCCGAGCTAACCCCCTCACACTATATTTATAATTTAGCTATCTATCTAAATAAATATAAATAAATATATATATATATATATATATAAATATATATATATATATATATATATATATATATATATATATATATATTGTGACAGCAGGAAGGTAAAGTCACCTGGTTGCATCCAGGGGGGTAGATATATTTCGCCCAGATTCAGGCTTTACGCCGATTTATACAGCTAGGTGGAGAGTTGTATAAGCCCAGCTGAGACTAGTGGGCTCATTGATGACTCATACCTCTAGGGAGAGGGCTGGGCGTCGTGCAGGCAGGGAGTTGATGAGGCCAGCTGAAGCCTGTCAGTTCGTTTAAGGCCTCTATAAAAACTCCCAGATTCATTAGATGTTAGCTCATGCCTGGAAGCAGACCTGTGTGGACTGTCTAGGGAGAGTGAACCCCTGTGCGGTGAGAGAAAGCCTGTGTGGCTATATTTTGCTTGGACATTTAAAACCAGGGACTAGGACAGCACTAGGCTGATCCCAGTTGTTAGTTAGGAAACCTGTATGTTTAGTCAGAGGTCAAGTTGACCAGGATTTATTTTGTTTGTTTCTTTTGCTTTGCTGTGTTTTTGTCACTGTAAATAGAAAATAAACGGCACCTTTTTGATTTTGAAAACCACAACCTCCGTCTGCTGGGCCTGTTTTTGTGTGGGGAGCCCATCCCGGGGGTCACACACACCCGCTGCCGAGCTAACCCCCTCACAGTTGGTGGAGAACCAGTGGCAGTTTTTTTTTAAGCCAGCATGGAGGAGATACTGAAACAGCTGGCTCTAGCAAATGCCAATCAACAGCAGACAAATGCAGGTTTGCAAAAGAGCCTTGCAGCTCAACAACAGAACTTCGCAGCCCAGCAGCAAGCTCATCAACAGAGCCTTGCAGCCCAGCAGCAAGCTCACCAACAGAGTCTGGAAGCTCAGCAACAAGCCCAGCAACGATCTGAGGCCCGCTTCATAGACCTATTACAGAAGCAAGAGCAGAGACTACAACAAATGGAAGCAGTAATGCAGCAACGTCCGCAGACCAGTGAGGAAAGCCGTCCCACTAATACCGCGTCCTTTGGGGTGAGTCGTTTATTGACAAAAATGACTGGAGAGGATGATCCAGAGGTATTTTTGACCACGTTTGAAAGGACTGCTGAAAGAGAAAAGTGGCCTGAGGAGCAGTGGGCTGGACTGGTGGCTCCTCTGTTAACGGGTGAATCGCAGAAAGCTTACTATGACCTAGAGCCTGACCAAGCAAAAGACTATGTGATGCTAAAAGCTGAAATATTGGCAAGGCTGGGTGTCACCCTGGCTGTCCGGGCTCAGCGTGTGCATAACTGGACTTTCCAGCTTGGAAAACCCCCCAGGTCTCAAATGTATGATCTAATTCACCTGAGCAGAAAGTGGCTACAGCCAGAGACTTTGTCCGCACCAAAGATTGTGGAACGTGTTGTAATGGATCGGTTTTTGAGAGCTCTTCCTACTGCCATCCAAAAGTGGGTAAGCCATGGAGACCCAGAGACGGCCGATGGTCTTGTGGATCGTGTGGAGAAATACTTGGCTACAGAGAACCTGACGGCCTCTTCCAGAGACACTCGGACTTTCCACCCTAAGACCAGACCATCCCCAGGGGCGGATAAGATGATTCCAAGGGGTAAGGGTGGAGAGAGTGAGAGGGTGGGAGCTCTACCCCAAGTTTGGCGAGAACAGCCTGGGAAATCAGCGGCTCAAGAGGCGGCAAGAAGGATCATTTGCTACCGCTGCCGGCAAGCGGGACATATTGCAGCAAATTGCCCGGTTTTGGAGGAACCCATGCAGTGTGACTTTCTGACGGGCAGACGTCAGTCGCTGTGTGCGACAGTCGCATGCACTGCCATTCGGGGAACTGAGAAACATTTATGCAAAATGTGTATTAATGGTAGAAATGTTGTGGTATTGCTGGATTCAGGTAGCCTTGTGACCCTGATAAAGGCTGAATTAGTTAAAACAGAGGTCTCTGGGAATAGCAAGGTAGCTGTTATTTGTGTGCATGGGGACACCCGAGAGTATCCAGTGACTACAGTGTGTTTCGAGACCCCCAAAGGTACCCTTTCTCATCCAGTGGGCTTAGTGTCTCAGTTACCGCATGACGCCATTGTGGGAAGGGATTTTCCGAAGTTCTGGGAACTGTGGGATGATCCTGAGCCCCCCACTGGTGCCCCTATGTACCAGGAATATGATAGCCAGAACTCCTCTGAGAGTGGTGAGGACTCTCCCGAATTTCCCTTGTCAGTATTGGCAGGGGAGACTCAAGAAACTGGAGAGGAGCCCACCTCCTCAGACGAAAACCTACCGTCTGTGGAGTTTTCTGATCTTGAGGTTCACAGGGAAAACTTTGCCACAGAACAGTTGAAAGACCCCGCCCTAATAAAGGCACGGGAAAACGTAGTGAAAATAGATGGCGAGTTAGTGAACCCAGATAATACCTGCACTTACCCATACTTCAGCGTAGAGAAGGACCTACTGTATCGGGTGGCAAAAAGGGCAGAAGAAACCGTTGAGCAGCTTGTGGTGCCCAAACCTTACAGGAAGTTGGTGTTGGAGTTGGCCCATGGGCACATTCTTGGAGGTCATCTGGGGACAGAGAAAACCCGAGAGAGGGTATTACAGAGATTCTATTGGCCTGGGGTGATGAAGGACATAGAAAATTATTGTTCCTCCTGCCCTGTGTGTCAGAGGTCGGCCCCGATGCCACACTTCCGTAGCCCGCTGGTCCCTCTACCCATCATTGAGGTCCCGTTTGAGAGAATCGCAATGGATTTGGTAGGTCCTATAATCAAGTCCGCTAGGGGGCACCAGTACATATTGGTTATAATGGACTATGCCACCCGTTATCCAGAAGCGATCCCTCTCAGAAATACCTCGGCCAAAACCATAGCCAAAGAGCTATCTCTTGTTTTTAGCCGGGTGGGTATTTGTAAAGAACTGCTTACGGACCAAGGTACACCCTTTATGTCCCGGGTTATGAAAGAGCTGTGTAAATTGTTCAAAGTGACGCAATTACGTACATCTGTGTATCACCCCCAAACCGATGGGCTGGTTGAAAGATTCAACAAAACCCTAAAACAAATGTTGAAGAAAGTGGTGGATAGGGATGGAAAGGATTGGGACTGTCTACTTCCTTATTTGATGTTTGCTATTAGGGAGGTGCCCCAATCCTCTACGGGATTCTCCCCCTTTGAGTTACTGTATGGGAGACACCCAAGAGGGCTGTTGGATATTGCCAAGGAAACTTGGGAAAGTGAGAGTTCTCCCCACAGGAGTGTGATTGAGCATGTCGCCCTGATGCAAGATCGAATTGCACAGGTAATGCCCATCGTGAAGGAACATTTGGCCCAAGCGCAGTTGGCACAGCAGAGAGTGTACAACCGTGGAGCCAAGACCCGTACCTTTTCCCCGGGGGATAGGATATTGGTACTTGTCCCTACGGTTGAAAGTAAATTCCTTGCCAAATGGCAAGGCCCCTACGAGATAATGGAAAAAGTGAGCGAAGTGAATTACAAGGTCAGACAACCAGGAAGGCGAAAGCCCGAACAGATCTATCACGTTAATCTGTTGAAAGCCTGGAGGGATAGAGAGTCCCTAGTCGCAGACACTTGGTCACCAGCTCAAACTGGTTGCGTGATTCCTGAGGTTGGAATCGCAGCCACCTTGTCACAACCCCAACAACAGGAGGTTAAGGAGTTTGTGCTTCGCAACAAGGAGGTATTCTCTGAGCTGCCGGGACAAACATCTGGGGTAGAGCATGACATTATTACCCCGCCCGGTGAAAGGGTGAAGTTAAAACCCTATCGGATCCCAGAGGCCCGACGGGAGGCAATACGGGAGGAAGTACAGAAAATGCTGAACTTAGGGGTGATAGAGGAGTCCCAAAGTGATTGGTCTAGTCCCATTGTGTTGGTGCCTAAACCGGATGGGAGCTGGCGATTTTGTAACGATTTTCGTCAGTTGAACAAAGTTACAAAATTTGACACCTACCCCATGCCACGTATAGATGAGTTGATCGACCGGCTGGGAACAGCCCGATACATGACGACTCTTGACCTCACAAAAGGGTATTGGCAAATCCCCCTGGCCAAGTCAGCCAAAGAGAAAACCGCATTTGTAACCCCAGACGGGGCGTTCCAATATAAAAGAATGCCGTTCGGGTTACAGAATGCGCCGGCCACATTCCAGCGGAAAATGGACCAGATGCTGAGGCCCCATCGGAAGTATGCTGCGGCTTACCTGGATGACGTAATTGTCCATAGCACAGATTGGGCCTCACATCTGCCAAAAGTGCAAGCAGTCCTGGACTCTGTTCGGGAAGCAGGGTTTACGGCTAACCCCAAGAAGTGTACCATTGGGCAGGAGGAGGCCAAATATCTTGGGTACACCATTGGGAGGGGAGTAATAAAACCCCAACTCAACAAAGTCGAGGCCATCCAGAGTTGGCCACGTCCCAACAGCAAGAAGCAGGTACGAGCCTTTCTGGGAATCGCTGGGTATTATCGGCGATTCATTCCCCACTTTGCTTCTAAGGCTGTGCCCCTAACCAACCTGACGAAGGGGAAAGGGTCGGTCATGATTAAATGGACCCCCGAGGCTGAGGCAGCATTCCAATTCTTGAAACAAGCCTTATGTAGCCAGCCAGTGTTGTACTCACCCGACTTCTCTAAAGACTTTGTCGTACAAAGTGATGCGTCAGATGTGGGGTTAGGAGCAGTATTGTCCCAGGTCTGGAACGGGGAAGAGCACCCAGTCATTTACCTCAGCAGGAAGTTGAAGTCCCATGAGGTAAATTACGCCACCGTTGAAAAGGAGTGTTTAGCGGTGAAGTGGGCTCTAGATTCCCTTCGGTACTACCTGCTAGGTAGGCACTTTGACATGGTTACGGATCACGCTCCGTTAAAGTGGATGGCTCAAAACAAGGAAACAAATAGAAGAGTGAATAGGTGGTTCCTGGCCCTCCAGGAATTCAACTTCACAGTAAAGCATCGCCCTGGCGTTCAAATGGGGAATGTGGATGCTTTGTCTCGAGTACATGAATGCCTGATTGCTGGTGTTCCAACCCCAAGGTTAAAACAAGAGGGGGGGGTATGTGACAGCAGGAAGGTAAAGTCACCTGGTTGCATCCAGGGGGTAGATATATTTCGCCCAGATTCAGGCTTTACGCCGATTTATACAGCTAGGTGGAGAGTTGTATAAGCCCAGCTGAGACTAGTGGGCTCATTGATGACTCATACCTCTAGGGAGAGGGCTGGGCGTCGTGCAGGCAGGGAGTTGATGAGGCCAGCTGAAGCCTGTCAGTTCGTTTAAGGCCTCTATAAAAACTCCCAGATTCATTAGATGTTAGCTCATGCCTGGAAGCAGACCTGTGTGGACTGTCTAGGGAGAGTGAACCCCTGTGCGGTGAGAGAAAGCCTGTGTGGCTATATTTTGCTTGGACATTTAAAACCAGGGACTAGGACAGCACTAGGCTGATCCCAGTTGTTAGTTAGGAAACCTGTATGTTTAGTCAGAGGTCAAGTTGACCAGGATTTATTTTGTTTGTTTCTTTTGCTTTGCTGTGTTTTTGTCACTGTAAATAGAAAATAAACGGCACCTTTTTGATTTTGAAAACCACAACCTCCGTCTGCTGGGCCTGTTTTTGTGTGGGGAGCCCATCCCGGGGGTCACACACACCCGCTGCCGAGCTAACCCCCTCACAATATATATATATTTATATATAATAATACATAGATACAATAGATATATAGATTCAGTGATAATTTTTGTTTTAATATATTAAGTTTATTATGTTAAAATAATCGACACAAGGAGGAAAATAGTATTTAAAAACAATACATTTATTAAAAAATAAATTATAAAAAAATATACATTAATACATTACCTTTTCTTTATACTTTACATACATACATTAAATAACATTATATTACATTACATTATTGGATCACTAAACTATGCATTACTGTAGATTATGCACTGTATACATCGGCTGCATACATCATTTAGATGGCTCTTCTCTGTCTGTTGTTATCCTTCAGTGCTTTGAAAATCGCGCCGGATCTCTCCTTAACCCCTGTGACGTAGGAGTCACAGGGTAACCATGATCCTCTTGTGCAGGAATTTGATATGTAAATATCGCGGGATGTCGGGGCTGACGTCAGCAACAGGAAATGACTCAGCCCCGAAATAAATAAATAATGTTACCGGCGGGGTCTCTGACTTGCCGGTGTAGACTGTGAAATGGCGCATGCGCATAACATCGCAAACACTCAAAAACCTAGCGAGCAGAGGTAAAGGAAGCAGGTAAGAAAAAAAAAATCAATACAATGCATTTAGGATATGAGGAGACATCGTTAAAAGGAAAGTTTATTTTTAGGGTATACAACCACTTTAAGATTGATGAACTTGTCCAAGTGTGACTGCAGGTCTTGTCAGACTTTAGGCCTGGTACACACTATAATTTTTTTTTTTTTTTCATTCAACTCAGCGGGCTGAACGAAAAAAAAACTGAAGAGCTCAGGAGTGCTACCACCAGCCAGTTAGTACAGTGATCTCCCCTCTGAGCTATTGTGTTCTGACAGGGATCATTCAAAGTCCAAGCAGTACTAACACACAGAGTTTTAGCAGAATGTAAAATGTGCCATCATACATAGCCAGGCCATCAGATATCACTGAATATGCTCAGACCCAGAAGACAGAAATAAGATAAGATAAGATTTATCTTATCTTAAATGACGTAATTGTAGCCGTATTAGTGCAATTGTGACAGAGAAAATTAAGTACTGTCCGTGATACTTTTTTTATTTGCACTAACATAGAATTTTTCAGGACAAGCTTTCGGGGTATGTCCCCTTCTTCAAGGTCCAAGCAGTACTGATTCACAATTTTTTTAGCAGAATGTTGAAACAAAACAAGAAAAAAAAAAAAATAAAATCTCAGAGGGAAAGGAAAAAAAACACATACAAATCAATGGTAATAAAGATAGCAGCAGAGTTAGTGAGATAAGACAGAGTTAGTGAGATAAGACAGAGGGAGAGCTATAGACTTGAGGGGGGAGATGCTAGTCACAGAGGGGGTCATAAAACCTTAGTATAATGGGTAAGGAAACCAATATCTAAATTTAGGCCATTCGTTTTTGTGTTAAAAAGAATTATCATTCTTAGTTCAAATGTTTTCCTTTCCTGGATAGTTCTGAAATTCCCTTTAAGAACTAAAACATTGAGGTCTTCTATAGTGTGGTCTGGTTGTGAGAAGTGATGTCCCACAGGTGTGCAGAAACTCTCTTCTTTATGTTCCTTGATGGTATGTCTGTGAAAATTCATCCTCGCTTGCAACTTCTGTCCTGTTTCACCAACATAAGATCCTTTGCCACACCTGTTGCATTGGATGAGGTACACAACATTACTGGAGGTACAGTTGTAAGATCCCATGATGGTGAAGGTCCACCTTCACCATCATGGGATCTTACAACTGTACCTCCAGTAATGTTGTGTACCTCATCCAATGCAACAGGTGTGGCAAAGGATCTTATGTTGGTGAAACAGGACAGAAGTTGCAAGCGAGGATGAATTTTCACAGACATACCATCAAGGAACATAAAGAAGAGAGTTTCTGCACACCTGTGGGACATCACTTCTCACAACCAGACCACACTATAGAAGACCTCAATGTTTTAGTTCTTAAAGGGAATTTCAGAACTATCCAGGAAAGGAAAACATTTGAACTAAGAATGATAATTCTTTTTAACACAAAAACGAATGGCCTAAATTTAGATATTGGTTTCCTTACCCATTATACTAAGGTTTTATGACCCCCTCTGTGACTAGCATCTCCCCCCTCAAGTCTATAGCTCTCCCTCTGTCTTATCTCACTAACTCTGTCTTATCTCACTAACTCTGCTGCTATCTTTATTACCATTGATTTGTATGTGTTTTTTTTCCTTTCCCTCTGAGATTTTTTTTTTTTTTTTCTTGTTTTGTTTCAACATTCTGCTAAAAAAATTGTGAATCAGTACTGCTTGGACCTTGAAGAAGGGGACATACCCCGAAAGCTTGTCCTGAAAAATTCTATGTTAGTGCAAATAAAAAAAGTATCACGGACAGTACTTAATTTTCTCTTATCTTAAATAAACATTTCAGAATACTAGCTGACTCCTTCCATAAGGCTTCATGCACACTAGAAAGCTAAAAAAATGCTTTAGAAACACTAGACGAAAAATGAATAAATGGAAGAAAAAAAATAGACCCCCCCCCTATTTGTCCTCCAAAAACCCAAACTACCATATAAATAAATAGACAAAATAAGAAACGGCTGCACCTCACGTGGGCTCCAAGTAAAGTTTATTGGAATATGAAAATATCCAAAATTAAAACCAGAGGACACCAGCAGTTGAATAATTGAATAATGCCCTTGCAATAGTTGTAGGCCGTTTACTGTATGTACCTCATGAAGCCTGACTGGCAAACTCTGAGTATGTTACTAACGATATTGCTAAGAAAGGCCTGTCTCTGATATAAACCCCCCACATGCGCTTTCTCCCTTTAATGCAGTAGCTCTGAGATTTGAGAACCCTCTCAGAACTCACAGCTGGGCCTATCTTAGCAACATCTTGGAAGTTTTTCAGTCTGGCTTCATTAGGTATGTAAATAGTCTACAAAAACAAGAAAAGGCTTATACTAGTGTAGCGGGGTCTCCTTTAAGACTCATTGGACTACCTTTCCCAGAACCCCCCTTGGCACCCAGGGTGCAGTGTTGTCACCACAGAGACTCATGGGTGGAGCTATATAAGGAGGAGGCGAGGCTAAGCTCGGCCTCTTTGGGACACGAGACTGGAGTGGACAGATCTTCCTGTGCGGATCCGCTGTGGTGCAAGGCCTGAAGCCTGGGGCCTTGCGCTGCTACCCAAAGAGCCTTTCACCCCATTGCGAGCCTGGGTGGCATCTGACTTGGTGGCATCTGACTTGGTCATCCTCAACCGTTGCTGAGCCGGAGTGTTGTGTTACACTATGTGATTATTCTTGCTCTGTGTCTTTAAGATCTGTCCCCTTCTTTCTAGCTGAACTCTCTCTCTCACCGTAGTTCTTTATATATCTCCTCCACTTCCTGATTCTGGTCATTACTCCTGTATATCTTCCATGCTAAACATCTTACATGTGGCTTACAACTGCAACGTTTTTCTACCTATGAATATCCATCATTAAACGGAACATTCGAAAGGATTCATCGTCTGTCGTCCTAACTGTGAGTTTATTCATTGAGTTAAACTGCCTGTATCAATGCAAGGGATGAATATCAAACCAGCTTGAGTAAGGCCTACTTAAACCTGGAGATGAACTTTATCGCTTTGTAGTTGAGACAGAACAGTAGAAAAACTGAGTTTCACAGCCTAATTACAAGATTTCTGCATGTCAGTACTGAAACAGACAAGATTTACTGCCCTCATAGCAAGACAGAAGGGACAGAGCAGCACATGGCAGCCTTATAGCCTGAGACAATCTGCACAGTGTCATATTTCAGCACACAGATCCTGCCTGCTTTCACAGTCAGTCTGCTATCATGAGTGACCAAGCTTCTGCATGTGAACTCACATCTACCTCCCCACAAGTTCCTGAAGAAACTGAGTTACCCAAACGCTCAGTTAAACCCACTTGGAAAGTAATGGAGAATTATGAAGCTTCAAGGACTGAATTGTCAAATAGCTTGGAATTAGTCTGGGAGAAAATCCTTGCTGAAGCCAATACAGTGTCTGTTGAACGTGAACTACTGACACTAGAGGGCGCCATTAAACAACTTTCTGCCTCATATGAGCTTTATCAGCTTATCAGCATCAAATTCACTAATGTCTTAAAAAACATGAAGTCAGAAAGTGCGATGATGCAATTAAAGCACGTCAATGCTCTCAATATTGAAAGAGACAGTTTTATCCAGCAAACCAGATTAAAGGCAGAAGCAAAAATAAAGCTGTTACAGGGCACTGCATCTCACAGATCTGTTTCCACCAGACGTTCTAAAAACTCGTCAAGATCCCATAGTTCAAGATACTCAACACTCAGTGAGCGACTTATTAATGCCCGCGCTGAAGTGGAAGCCAGCAAAGTGCAGGTGGCATATGCAGAAAAAAGAGCAGAGTTGGAAGCTCAAAGGGCAGAGTTGGAAGCGCAGTCAGCACGACAAAGAGCAACAATGGAAACCTTAAATGAACAGTGTAAACATGACGCAGCTATGGCAAAGCTAAGGGTCCTACAACAAGCTATCAGTGCAGACGAAGGTGCAAGTGAGAAAGACAGCATTAGCCTAAACATAGCAGATATGGAAGACCCCCCCAAACGCACTAAAGTCTATGTCCTAAGCCACTGCAGTGCACACTCCATTGTCTCCAATGCTCCCGACTACATAGAGACTCCTTCACAGCTTCAAGTTAAAGAGGTTCCAGCAACTTCCTGCACTCAAAATCACTCCACTGCATTTTCTACCTGTCTACCTTGCCTGCCTTCATACGTCACAGAGCATCAGCGCAAGCTTCAGGCAAGTCATCAATCTCCAGTCATCGGTACAGCCTTGAATCAACGTACCATTGGAACAACTGACTTCAAGCAAGCAACTCACCTGGATACATCTGCTGCACCATATTTCCCTGTGTCCTTTAACAACAATGTCAAAGATAACGCAATCAGCACCATACAGCCAACAGCATCTCACATAAAGGCGGAGACAACTGAGACAGAAGAGTTTGTGAGGTACATGCTTCGCAGAGAGCTCACAAAGACTGGTCTTACAAGTTTTGATGACCAACCTGAGAACTACAGAAGTTGGAAATGTGCCTTCAGAACTACAATCAGCAATATTGGCATTACAGCTGATCAAGAATTGAATCTGCTGATCAAATGGCTTGGTCCTCTATTTGCTGCACGTGTTAAGCCATTAAGATCGATTTTCATGGACAATCCTACTGCAGGCCTCACAGCTGCATGGGAGCGACTAGAGCAAAGTTATGGCAGTCCAGAAGCTATAGAAAATGCTTTGTTCATGCGTCTGGAAACTTTCCCAAAGATATCCGGTAAGGACAACAAGGAGTTCCAGAGACTGAGTGACCTTCTCCTTGAGCTTCAGCTAGCCAAGACAGACCCAAAACTACCTGGACTCAGTTACCTTGACACTCCAAGAGGGGTAAACCCAATTGTCTCCAAGCTCCCGTATGGTTTGCAAGAGAAATGGACTGCACTAGGGTCATCATACAAAAGAGAGAACAAGGTTTCCTTCCCTCCATTCTCTTTCTTCTGTGAATTCATCAGGAAAATTGCAGAGACCAAGAACGATCCAAGTTTTTCCTACGGTGAGTACAGCCTCTTCTCACCCTTTCCTAAGAGTACCAGTTTTCAGGGCAACTATAGAAACCATAGAGGCCCAGTGTCCGTGAAAAAGACTGACATCCTTCCCACTCCTACCACAGTTCTGGCCACGAACAAACAGAGTAGGAAGATTGAAAACCCTAACAGAGAGTGTCCCATACACAAGAAGCCACACCCCCTCAATAAATGTATCGGCTTTAGGAAAAAGCCTCTGGAAGAGCGCAAGGAGCTTTTAAAGACATTTAGGGTATGTTTCAGGTGCTGTGCTTCTACAGAACATTTTGCAAGGGACTGTAATGTGTCCATCAAGTGCATAGAGTGTGGCTCTGAAGAACATGTGCAAGCCCTCCATCCTCTTGAGCCCAGCTCTGCACAACCTGCCAACACTCCTCCCAGGTTAACGCATGGCGGGGAGAATACAGACCAAGTGCCTAATTCTACCATCATTTCTTCATCCTGCACTGAAGTTTGTGGAGAAGACCGCTGTGCTAAGTCCTGTGCTAAGATATGCTTGGTGAACATATACCACAAGGATCAACCAGAAAAGTCTCTAAAGGCATATGCTATCTTAGACGATCAGAGCAATCGATCACTTGCAAAATCTGAATTGTTCAGTCTATTTGAAATAAAAGGCGAAGCTCATCCTTACACCTTGGGTACCTGTAGTGGAACTATAGAGGTTTCTGGAAGAAGGGCTCATGGACTTATGGTATCTTCTCTCAAAGGTAACTTGCAATTACCCTTACCTACACTTGTTGAGTGCAATCAGATACCTGCTAATAGGGAAGAAATCCCTACTCCAGCTGCTGCTTTCCATCACCCTCACCTCAAGGTAATAGCAAATGAGATACCGCCGCTTGACAAAGATGCTCAGATCCTTTTTCTGTTAGGAAGAGGCATTCTAAGAGTTCACAAGGTACACAGACAAGTCAGTGGACCCCCAGATGCTCCATTTGCCCAGCGCACGGATCTAGGGTGGATCATCATAGGCAATGTCTGTATAGGCAAAATGAAAAGACCTACCAACATTTCGTCATTCAAGACAAATGTTCTGCCAAATGGCCGAAACACTTACTTTGAGCCATGCCCACATCACTACTGGGTGAAAGAGAAGATAGCCAGCCACGAATGGCAACATGGTATCTCAGGTGACACAAGCCCTTTCTCCTGCCATGATGGCGACTTTGGGTCTACAGTGTTTAATGCAACCAGTGAAGATGACATACTGGCTCCTTCAATGGAAGACAAAGAATTCATCAAGGTAATGGACAATGAGTTCTTTCAAGATGATTCCAATAACTGGGTAGCACCCCTACCCTTTCGTCTCCCAAGAGAGAGATTGCCCAACAACTTACAGCAGGCCATCAGTAGATTCTCCTCCTTAAAGCGAAACTTAAGCAGGAAACCAGAGATGCAAAAGCACTTTGTGGACTTTATGCAAAATGTATTTGACAGAGATCATGCAGAGCCTGCTCCCCCACTAAAGGAGGGAGAAGAATGCTGGTACCTTCCATCCTTTGGCGTGTATCACCCACGCAAACCAGACCAAATCAGAGTTGTCTTTGATTCCAGTGCTCAGCATGAAGGTGTTTCTCTTAACAACATGCTCCTTACTGGACCCAACTTGAACAACAGTCTAATAGGAGTCTTGATTTGTTTCAGACAAGAGCCTGTAGCAGTAATGGCCGACATTCAACAGATGTTTCACTGCTTCATCGTCAGAGAAGACAACAGAAACTACCTCAGGTTTCTATGGCACAAGGACAATGACCTCAACAAGGAAGTTATAGATTATCGCATGAAGGTACATGTCTTCGGTAACAGTCCTTCCCCAGCAGTGGCAACTTATGGGCTAAGGAGAACAGCTCAGACTGGAGAAGTTGAATATGGACCTGATGCCCGTCAATTTGTTGAAAGAAACTTCTACGTTGACGACGCACTTAAGTCCTTTCCAACTGCTAAAGAAGCAATTGATCTTCTCACCAGAACAAAGGAGATGCTGTCTGTAGCAAACCTTAGACTGCACAAGATTATATCCAACAGCCAGGAACTTATGAATGCCTTTCACTCTGAGGACTATGCCACTAGTCTAAAAAACCTTGACTTAGGTACAGATGTGCCTCCTGTACAGCGAAGTCTGGGTTTGTTGTGGAACATCAAGCAAGACAAATTCACCTTCCAAGTGTCAACTTGTGACAAACCCTTCACTAAGAGAGGAGTCCTGTCCGTGGTGAATAGCATCTATGACCCACTGGGTTTCCTTGCTCCAGTTACCATTCAAGGTAAGATTTTACTAAGACAGTTGTCTACTGAGAACATAGACTGGGATACTCCCTTGCCTAGTGAGAATCAACACAAGTGGGAAAGGTGGAGATATTCTTTGAAGTCACTAGAAAAACTTCAGATTCCCCGTTGCTATGTTCCAGGATCCACTTCAACCGCTAACCGGAGAGAGATTCATATTTTCTCTGATGCATCAGTTGAAGCTATTGCTGCAGTAGCCTATTTGAAGACCTCTGAACTGAATGGAGAATCACACTGTAGTTTTGTCCTAAGCAAGGCAAAACTCACACCCAAGCCTGCAAATACCATACCAAGACTTGAACTTTTGTGCAGCCGTGCTAGCAGTAGAAATTGCTGAGGTCATACGAAGTGAAATGGACACTAGAATTGATTCTTTCACCTTCTATACAGACAGTAAGGTAGTACTTGGTTACATAAACAACCAAAAAAAACAGTTTTATGTGTACGTCAGCAACAGGGATGAACGTATCAAGAGATTCTCTCTACCAAGTCAATGGCATCACGTTCCCACTGAACTCAACCCAGCTGACTGTGGGACCAGAGCCGTGTCACCTGCCGCTCTTCAGGACAGCTTATGGCTGTCACCTCCAAGGTTTCTGTGTGAGGACTCTTACTTACTCCCTATTGACACCACCTATGGGTTAGTAAACCCTGAAGATGATAAGGAAATAAGAACTGTGAACATCTCACTGCACACTTCTGTAAGTACAAAACAGAAGCTGCGGTCACACCGTTATGAGCATCAATGGAAGCAGGTGCAGCATCTAGCCAATGTGTTCTGGCATCGCTGGAAGAAAAAGTATCTTCACCACCTTCAAGGTCGCAACAAATGGCAAGCATCTAAGCCGAATCTTAAGGTTGGAGACCTCATCCTTCTAAAAGACAAGGAAGTTTGTCGGAATGAGTGGCCTATGGGTCTTATTACTAAAGTTATGCCCAGCGACGATAACAAAGTCCGGAAGGTAAAAGTCAAGGTAACCAAGGGAGGATCGACACAAAACTTTAGTCGACCAATTACAGAGTTAGTACTCCTTTTGCCAGGTGAGTGACTTGTGCAAGGACTAGCCATGCTGTTGGCACGGCGGGTAGTACATTGCTGCCATCTACAGGTTCTACTCAGAACTTTGGAATTATTTGAAGACATCATATTGTGACTTTATGTTCTTCATCCTGTTGAACTTACGTTTATTATTTGCTTGTTGCATGTTATTCATTACAGGTTCCAGGACATTCGTCAGTATTGGACTTTTTGAAAATATATATTTTAGTTTGAGGTTATGAAATCTAAAGATTTCAGACGGGGAGTGTTGTGTTACACTATGTGATTATTCTTGCTCTGTGTCTTTAAGATCTGTCCCCTTCTTTCTAGCTGAACTCTCTCTCTCACCGTAGTTCTTTATATGTCTCCTCCACTTCCCGATTCTGGTCATTACTCCTGTATATCTTCCATGCTAAACATCTTACATGTGGCTTACAACTGCAACGTTTTTCTACCTATGAATATCCATCATTAAACGGAACATTCAAAAGGATTCATCGTCTGTCGTCCTAACTGTGAGTTTATTCATTGAGTTAAACTGCCTGTATCGATGCAAGGGATGAATATCAAACCAGCTTGAGTAAGGCCTACTTAAACCTGGAGATGAACTTTATCGCTTTGCAGTTGAGACAGAACATATAGAGAGAAAAGATTCGACATAGAGAGAAAAGATCACTGCTGGAATTGGGTGGGGGAAGTAAAATAAAAATAAAGTTGATGATGAATGTTATTGGCTGATTGTAACCAAAGAGGAGGAGCAGTAAAATAGCTAGAATGACGAAGATTCGACAAAGCATCGAAAGTTAGAAGATTCGACGGTGCAGCAAAACTGTACGACGCTGCAATCGTACATTTCCGGTCAAATGCATCCGCCCATAGGCTATAGAAGAATTCTAATGTTGGTTGACTAGTAATAGTAATGAATAAATATAATTATTACTAGTCATACAACATTAGAATTCTTCTATAGCTTGTGGGCGGAACATTCGACCGGAAATGTATGATTGCAGCGTCGTACAGTTTCACTGCTCCGTCGAATCTTCTTTGAACATTCGACAGACACCATAAGCCTTCAATGACAGATTCGACCTTAATTAATTCAGATTTTCGGACGAATGCAATTTCTAACGAAAAACGAAATAAATAAAAACGAATTTCGGGAGTAACTAAATAAATTTATTTTTCGGACGAAAACGAAATTCCGAAACGAAATATTTCAGTGTGCACATGTCTAGTAGAGACTAGCTACCGGAGACTAAAGACATTCTCAGGGAAGCTCCCTGTCCCTGCAGGGGAGGAAGACTTCGATACTTGGGTGGAACAGGCATTACAAGCAGTGGAGCCATGGGAGGTGCCTGAAGTGCAGAAGAGGCAACGAGCGATAGAAAGCCTTAAAGGCGCAGCAGCAGAAGCAGTGAAAAGTTTCCGGTTTGGGAATACAGACTGCACGGCTCAAGACTGTCTAGCCATGCTACAGGAAGAGTTCGGTCAGTTAGAAAAGGTGACAGAGATGGTCCACCAATTTGAACATACTTTCCAACACCCGAATGAAAAGCTTTCAGAGTATGTCAGAAGACTGAACAAATTGCTGTGTAAGATTGTCTTGAAGAAGGGAATAATGCCCCAAGATACAGATGCGGCAAGAATGAAGCAAGTCTTAAAGGGAGCGTTGCGCTCGGATCCAGTCTGGTTGCACCTGAAAACCTTGGGAGGAGGAACGTCACTGACTTACTCTGATTTGATAAAAATCATCAGAGATGAAGAGGCACTGCAGAAGGATCAGCAAATGATAAAGACAAGTCATGCTCCTACACCAGTGATAGTCAACTCGCTGATGACTCCAGAAAGGGACACTTTGAAATCACAAATGTCTCAGGTGTTAGAGATGCTGACCTCTCTGATGGCGAAAGACACACAGGGTCCAGAGAAAAAGGTAGCGTGAAAGGAACTGTTCCCAGTTGTTTCGGCACCCGCATCCCTACAAGACTGGGGGGATATAATCTGTTTTAACTGTGGGGGAGTTGGCCACATTGCAGCTACATGTTCCAGTCCCAAGAAAAAGAAAACAGATAACCGCAAGCCGGCGGGAAACTCCAGAGGGCCCCGGTGAAGGAGTCAACCGGGTGCCCATCATCTTCAGTGAGCTCCAAACTGAATGAGAAGCTAAAGAAGAGAGGAGACAAAACCTCTCAGAGGAAACACAGCATCCCTCAACAGAGATACACCCCAGAGAAAGGGGGCAAGACCCCTCAGAAGAGGCACAGCATTCCCCAAAGGGGATGCACACCTAAGAAAAACAATAATATCCCTCAGCGGGTCTGTACACCCATTGAAAGGAGGGAAATCAATGCATACCAGGCTCAAGAAAGACTAAAGTCCAAAGGGAGTTGGACAAGAGAGAGTCTGAAGGGAAAAGACCAGAAGAAGGCAACCACTGTCAGGCCATATCCGGAGAAGCTGGTAGGCCCATCTCCTGTAGTGCCCATTCAAGTGGAGGGAGTCTACACCAGAGCCATCTTGGATACTGGGGCACAAGTGACCCTACTATACCGGGATTTCTACGATAAGCACTTGAGTCATCTACCCATCCAGAAGATAGAGGAACTGGAAATATGGGGAATCAGAACCCAGAGCTTCCCCTACGATGGCTATTTGCCCATAAAGATGACTTTCGACCCATCTGTGGCTGGGAAGGCCGAAGTGTTTGACACCCTGGCAGTTGTGTGCCCTCGGCCACCTGGAGCTAACAAAAGTTCCCTCATAATAGGGACAAACACGGACCTGGTCCGGGGACTCCTGACCCTTCTAGTGAAAGAGAAGGGCCATACAGCCACCAAAATCCATCCCATGCTGAAGACGGCCTACCAACGACTGGTCCTAGAGCAGAAGACCCCTGGAGAGGGGATAGGGAAGGTATGGAGACTTGGAAGAGAAGGGGTAGTGTTGCAACCCGGCGAAGTAACCTGTCTCAGGGCCACTGTGAAGCTTACTTGGGAAACACCCGGACCCTTTGTCATGCTGGAGTCCGACCCAAGGGAAGAGTCCTCCGGTCTGGAAGTGATACCAGAAGTGATTCTGCTGAAGGCCCTGAAGAAGGCCCATTGTAGAGTTCCGGTGAGTGTTAGGAACACTACAGGTGGCCCCATGGAAATCCCAGCCAGAATGCTGCTGGGCCAGGTGAGCCCTGCTGCCCCGGTTACCCTGTCAGAAGTCAAGGGGACGGGTGAAGGAGGAGATGTTTGGGAGAAGCTGTCCATGGAGAACCCAAATCTACCCAGGGCTTGGAAAGAGAGAGCCGAGGCCCAGTTGATCAGATGGGAGAAGATCTTCTCCAAAGATGAGTTCAATGTGGGGTGTGCAAGGAGTGCCACCCATCGAATCCGCCTTCAAGAAGACAAGCCCTTCAGAGAAAGGGTCAGGCGGGTCCCACTAGCAGATCTGGAGGATCTGAGGGAACAACTCGCAGAACTCAAGAGGACTGGTGTGATCCGGGAGTCTAGAAGCCCCTATGCCTCCCCGATAGTGGTGGTCAGGAAGAAGAATGGGTCGTTGAGGCTATGTATAGACTACAGGACTCTCAACAGGAGAACCATCCCCGACCAGTACACCACTCCGAGGATAGAGGATGAATTACAGAGTTTATCTGGAGCCAAGTGGTTCAGCGTTATGGATCTCAAGAGTGGATACTACCAGATCCCTATGCATCCAGAAGACAAGGAGAAGACAGCCTTCAAAACCCCAGTGGGGTTCTTTGAGTTTGATCGAATGCCTCAGGGACTGTCTGGAGCTTCTGCTACCTTCCAACGTCTCATGGAGAAGACTGTAGGAGACATGAATCTTATTGAAGTCCTTGTGTACCTGGACGACGTCATTGTCTTTGGGAGAACCTTGGAAGAACACGAAGAGAGGCTGGAAAAAGTGTTGAGAAGACTCAGTGAGGAGGGACTCAAGCTTTCGCCTGAGAAGTGTCGGTTCTACCAGTCTTCTGTGAACTATCTGGGGCACATAGTGTCTGAAGAAGGGGTGGCCACAGACCCTGAGAATTTGGAGGCAGTTACTTCCTGGCCACGACCCATCACAGTAACAGAACTCAGATCCTTCTTGGGGTTCAGCTCCTATTACAGGGATTTGCCCGGATTGCCAGACCATTGAATGAACTACTCAAGACCGAAGGGGAATAGGACGACTCAGGACCCAGGAAGCCGGGAGAGTCAGTCAGAGATCAGTGGAACCAGAAGAGGCCTTCCAGGCGTTGAAGAAGAGCCTAACCACTGCCCCAGTCTTGGCCTAAGCAGACCCAACAAGACCCTATGAACTACATGTAGATGCTAGTCATGATGGTCTGGGAGGAGTACTTTACCAAGAACACGAAGGACAACTGCGACCCGTTGCCTACGTGAGCAGGAGCCTGACCCCCTCTGAGAAGAACTACCCCACTCACAAGCTGGAGTTCCTGGCCCTTAAGTGGGCGGTAGTAGACAAGCTTAAAGACTACCTGTATGGGGCAGAGTTCACTGTGAAGACCAACAACAACCCCCTTACCTACCTTTTCACCACAGCAAAGCTGGACGCCACTGGACACAGATTCAATTTCAGCCTAAAGTACAGGCCAGGGGCTGGAAATCGAGACGCAGACGCTCTGTCCAGGAGATCTCATGCCCCCACCAGTGACACAGAAGACTGGACTCAAGTGGCACCTGACGGGGTGCGGGCCCTTTGTCAAGGGGCTGAATTACAAGCCAGAGGAGGCTCGAGGGCAGAAGAGATAGGAGTTACCATGGTAGGAGTCCCCAAACAATACTGTGGAGTGACCCAACTGGAAGAAGACAATCTGCCGAAACTGTCCAAGAAGGAGCTGAGATGCGACCAATTAGAAGACCCCATGGGGAAATTGGTCCTGGAAGCCCTGGAGAATCAGGATCCAAATAGACTCCTGCGCCACTCCTCAAAGGAAGCTCGCCTGTTGAGGAAAGAGTGGGACAGGTTGCAGGTGCATCAGGGAGTGGTCTACCGAAGGGGCCCCTCTGATGGCCTGGAAGATAAATGGCAATTGTTCCTTCCGGAAAAACATCGAGAGACTGTTCTGATTGCCCTGCATGACAATCACGGCCACCTAGGGGCGGAAAGGACCTTTCAACTCGTCAGAAGTCGGTTCTATTGGCCTTGCATGAGGGCAGAAGTAGAAGAGTACTGCCACTCATGTGCACGCTGCATCCAGAGGAAGACTTTACCCCATCAAGCTTCCCCAATGGGCCATCTACAAAGTCAAGGCCCAATGGATCTGGTATGCATTGATTTTCTCTGCCTCGAACCCGACCTGAGTGGACTAGGAAATGTTCTGGTGATAACCGATCATTTCACCCGGTATGCTCAAGCTTTTCCAACCAAAGACCAGAAGGCTTCCACGGTGGCCAAGGTACTTATGGAGAAGTATTTCGTCCACTATGGATTACCGCAGCGACTCCATTTAGACCAAGGAAGGGACTTTGAGAGTCGGCTGATCCGGAAACTCCTGGATTCGTTAGGGATCAAGAAAACTCGAACCACACCTTACCATCCACAAGGAGATGCCCAGCCAGAGAGGTTTAACCGAACCCTACTCAACATGTTGGGAACCCTGGATAGTGAAAAGAAACAGCATTGGAGCAGACACATAGCAGCTATAGTCCACGCTTACAACTGTACCACAAGTGATGCTACAGGCTACTCCCCCTATCGACTCATGTTTGGGAGAGAAGCAAGGTTGCCCGTGGACCTGGCCTTTGGCACGTCCTTGGACCATTCCTCAGCCACATCCCACAAGGGATATGTGGACAGGCTCAGACACAGCCTGAAGGTAGCCTATGAACAGGCCCAAGCGGCCTCAGATCAAAGGGGAGCTCGAAATAAAAGAAACTTCGACCTGAAGGTCCGGGTCCAGGATCTACAGCCTGGAAACCGAGTACTACTGCGCAATCTGGGGGTCCCCGGTAAACACAAACTTGCAGACAGATGGAGGCCCGAACCCTATGTCATCTGTAAGAAGCTGCCAGGCCTACCTGTTTACAAGTTGAAGCCAGAGGGGAAGGTAGGGCCACTGAAGACCTGGCACAGGAACCATCTGCTCCCACTTGCCGAAGCAGTCAGGATACCTCCAGCGAGGGACTCTCCTGAACCAGCCTCCATCCTAGATACCCCCAGACCAAACACTAGGTCCCAGGCCTCTCGAGCTGAAGATGTGGAGGCCTCTGAACTCAGTGGAGATGAAGGAACAGAACTTGATTGGCTGTGGCCTTCCCCAACTCCAGGAACTTCTGCTATAGATCTTCCAACCACTGAAGACACTATAGATGGAACACTGAATGCAGAAGCCACTGAGTTCATCCCATCTAGTCCTTTGTCAGACCATTGGGAGGATGCCTGTGACACTTACTCAGAAGAGGACCCTAGAGATTCTATGTATCCTTCGGCTCCTGAGGCAGATGTTCCAGAGCCCGCCGTGTTGCCCAAGCCTGCTACGGAAGAAGAGCCTGTGGCGCCAGAGCCAGAAACCCCAAGAGAGCAAAGGGCTCGAAGAGTCATAAGGCCTCCCAGAAGGTTGACCTACCCACATATGGGGAATAGCTCAGAAGATTCTGTGGTCACTGCCAGGAGGAGTGCAGAGAATCCGGATCCCTCCACTGTTCATTTGGTGGAGGGCAGCCTCAACTCACTCTCTGGCACAGTTAGGCAGGCCACTCAGAGTAATGTGACCTGTGGACAAGGGAATTCAACCCCTCTGTTTTGGTGGGAATTCCCTATGCCGACATCATACGCAACGTTGTCTAGGGTTGTACGCAGTGTATGTTAGAATTATCTTTGGGGACCAAAGAGTTTAAGTGGGGGGAGTGTGTAGCGGGGTCTCCTTTAAGACTCATTGGACTACCTTTCCCATAACCCCCCTTGGCACCCAGGGTGCAGTATTGTCACCACAGAGACTCATGGGTGGAGCTATATAAGGAGGAGGCGAGGCTAAGCTCGGCCTCTTTGGGACACAAGACTGGAGTGGACAGATCTTCCTGTGCGGATCCGCTGTGGTGCAAGTCCTGAAGCCTGGATTACAAATGTGTTCCTGAAATGTGCACCACCGTTTAAAGACTTGCATGCGAAGAATTCGTCCCCTAGAGACTGAGTTATAGGGTCAGGCCTGACCGGGTATTAGAGTTTGGTAGCTGCGCCACAGGGCGCTTAGTTAACGGTCGCCCCACGTGGCACGCCATTACTGTGTTCCATTAATGCATAGTGTATCATTTGCTGCAGGGCTCTGCTAGAAGCATATGTTATCTATTTTACTGTTGATTTATCTTAATAAGTGAGAGTAAACTCATTATTCTTTTACTATTTGTATTGGTGTCTGAATTTTCCATAGAGCCTAAGATATATTACCCTAGACTAACTGTGCCAGAGTGGGTCGAGTAAATTGCCGGGGGTTGGCGGAGCTGTCTTCAGGGCCCAAAAACGAATAATGCGGCCCTCTTAGCTGAGGGTATCGCTACACTAGGTTAGTAGAAGATTATATGGCAAGTCACATAAACTTTACTTTGTCGGCATAGGCATTTTTTGGTAAAGGTAGGGTGACCAGACATCCCCTTTTTCCGGGAACAGTCCCCAGATTGAGGACACTGTCCCAGGACCAAGTCTGTCCCTGGTTTTGTCCCCGGATTGGATTTGAACAGGGATGGGGCAATTTCAAAGACAGTCAGTGCAGAATAAAAAAAAAAACTAATTCTGTGCCCCTTTCTGATGATCATGTGCTGGTCGGAGCGGAGGAAATATTTCTTCAGTTTCGGGTGCATGCCCATTCAGCTCCGCTCGCATGTTCTTCTGCCTTGGCTCAAGTCCTGGCCAGCCACCTGCTTGCTTATCTCCTTGCCTTCCCTGACAGAGTGATCTTCCTCCGCTCCCCACCCAGTAGTAGCCGGCTGGCCCGGAGAGTAAGACTTGACCGGCTGTGAGCTGGGCGGCGAAGGGCAGAAAATAGCTAATTGCCGTCATTACTAGTAAAAAAAAAAAATATGTCTCCAGGTTTAATTTAAAAAATCTGGTCACCTTAGGTAAAGGTGAACTATGCCTTTAAGATTCAAGCTGACCAAATCTAACCATATTGTTGCAGACAATGTCCACCCACGAAGTGGATGACATTACTCCATAAAGACAAAGAAAATAAGCAAAAAGGAAGATGTTGGGCAGGGGTAGCAGTAGGAAGATCCTGGGGTAACTGATAATAGCTGCCTTATGGACAAAACCTAAAGGGTGGGGGTCACAGGGACTGGATAGCTGTTTTCCCTCCAAAACATGAATCACCAATCCACTGGTCAGCTGAGTATCAGGTCCGCCGAAAAAAAAAAAATATTAAAAGTGAGCAGCAACAAATACTGTAGCTGTCGACTTTTACTATTAGGGCACTTACCTGTCCAGGCATCCAGCGGTGTCCTCACCCCAGCCGATTCTTGAATTAGCTCTCGGGTGCTGGTGCCGCCATCTTGGCTAAGGGAAACCAGCCTTGTGGCTTCACAGCCATTTTCCTACTGCACATGCACAATTTGCGCTGCGCTTTGCGAATAGGTCGGCTGCGGGGGGAAGGAGGTAGGATGAACTTCCGGCTGAGCCGGAAGAGAGAGCGGGTACCTGTCAAAACCAGGTACCCGCTCTCCCCTAAAAGGTGCCAAATGTGGCAGCAGAGGGGGGGGGGGAGGCAGACACGCAGAGCTTCCCCTTTGGCTGCTGTCAATCAAATGCAATGACGCGGACGCCGGGGGGTAGGGACCGAGTCCGGTATTTGTGTCTACGGACGCAAATGCTGGACTCGGGAGCGCACCCACAAAGTAACCCCCTCGGGAGAGCGCTTCTCCCAGGGGGTTATCTGATGCAGAGAGGAGCCGCGAGAGCCGCCGGGGGACCCCAGAAGTCGAGGATCGGGGTCACTCTGTGCAAAACGTGCTGCACAGTGGAGGTAAGTATGACATGTTCGTTATTTTAAAAAAATTCAAAACAAGCCTTTTCAACCCCTTTAAGTGTTTTTGTTAAGTGTTTGTTTCTGTATGCAAGCTCCTGGGTGGGGGGAGAGCAAAGAACAGTTGTTAAGCTGCCAAAACCTGTGTGAAAACATTCACTTCATGTGTCTGGAGGCACTTCCATTGAAGTCTGTGGGCCCAAAACTGCTTGACACCGCTCAGAAAAAAAAATTATCTACCTTTTCAAGCTTTGAAGGAATGGGTGTAGGGATGTAGAAATGGTGGTGTGAACCGGCCCTTTCTCTGATTCAAACACTTTCTCCAATGTCATTTCTGGGAGTTTTTTAGTCAGGCTTCAGGAGGTACGTAAATAGCCTACACCTATAACAAGAGCATTATTCAACTTTAGTCAAAGCTGCACAGTTAGTTTTCACCTAGACATCCTTTACCTGCATAGGCATTTTTTGGTAATCCTTTAAATCTGAATTCCAGGAATAGATTGTATTGCGTAGTTACATTGGTCCAGCTTGGACTATTCTAAGTATACATATGGGAGTGCTGTGGAGGCAGGGAATCAGTGAATCAGTAGTAGTAGTAGTTGTAATCTGTAGTAGTTGGTGTTACGTCAATAATTGCCGCGGTCTTCCATTTTGCAAACTGCTGTATAGTAGAGGTGGGCTCAGGCGTGTTTGGATCATAGTCCCAACCATCTCCGTGTTAATTACAACGAACGCTTGTACACCGGGCGCTAGGTCTTAGTGCCATGTTTTTAAGTTTTAATCTTGATTTTTATTTAATAAACTAGTACAGTGGAACCTCGGATTGCGAGTAACGCGGTTAACGAGCGTTTCGCAATACAAGCTTTTTTTTTTTAAATATTGATTCGGTTTGCGAGTGTTGTCTCGCAAAACAAGCAGGATTCAAACCTCTGCCCTGTGCAGTACCACAGTTGGCCTGAGGTGCAGGGGCATCGGTGACACTCAGAGCCGTTTGGAAATACTCGGAAACACTCGGAAATACTCAGTTCCCGAGTGTTTCCAAGCCTTTTCGAGGGTTTCCAACTGCATCCGAACGGTCTCCAAGTATTTCCGAGTCTCTCTGGCGCCCCCCACCTCTGGCCACATGCGGTATTGCATGCAATAGAAGTCCATGCAGAACAAATTATGTTCGTTTCCATTGACTTCTATGGGGAAACTCGCTTTGATATGCGAGTGCTTTGGATTACAAGCATTCTCCTGAGACGGATTATACTCGTAATCCAAGGTTCCACTGTATTAGCAGAGAGCACTATATATTTTCCTTTTGTTACATGTAACATATTCAATTGGAATTTTGACTCCCATATTGAGGACAATTGGATTGGTCTGGCATATGTCAGTGCTGGCTGCTTGATTATTCGGCTTCATTATCCGGCTCTGTGAGTTATCAAGGGGATCACTTAAAGACTCCTGGTGTTTGACCCTATAAGGGAAGGCACATTTGACCTGCCTGTTAAGTCAGGGGTCCACGCCATGAGGTGAGCTGCTAGTTCTATCCTTGGTGGAGATTTTGCACGATGTCACCAGCTTGACCTTTGACTCACGAGTGAACACTCTTTGGGAACCAGTTTATGGACTTTATTTTAACAATTTATATAAACTTAATTTTAGCGCTGCAATTTTACAATTTATTTTTCTAGCTGGGATTTGATTTGTTGACCCTCAGTGTTCAGCTGCTTAGTAGCATCATTCGATTTGCGCTGATTGATTTTTTTCATCATAGTCCAAACCCACCTGAGCAATCCCACCAGGAAGCCCTCACTGCACACCGCCAATCATGGGCAGTGAGACATTTCCCAGTAGGGTTGCCACCTCATCCCTTTTAAACTGAACACATATTAATTACACACGTTCTGCGGCTGATTAAGGTGGTAATTAAACCCACTTGGTGCCTTATCTGCATTAAATTAGCCTCAGAACCTGTGTAATTCATATGTGTTCGGGTTTAAAGGGATGAGGCGGCAGCCCTATTTCCCAGCCCGCAGCTACACTTAAGCCTCATACACACTATCGGATTTTTCTGCGGACAAAACGTAGGACTTTTGTCCGAAGGGCGTTGGCCAGGAATTTGTCTTGCATACAAAAAAGGCACACAAACACAAAACTATGTGTTTTTTCAGCTCTTTAGCGCCACCCTTTGGGCAACCTCTGCTAAAGTTGTGTTATGGTTAGCATTGCTTCTGAGTAGGGATGAGCTCAGGCGTGTTCGCATTGAACACATGCAGAGCCCGCCAAGGAAGTCGGCTCCGTCGGAACCGCGCTGCGCTAATCACAGACAGGGAGACATTTCATGATCTCTGCAGCTGAGCATCGGGACAATGTCTCCCTGCCTGTAATTAGCGCAGCGCGGCTCCGACGGTGCCGACTTCCTTGGCGGGCTCTGCATGTGTTCAATGCGAACATGCCTGAGCTCATCCCTACTTCTGAGCATGCGTGTTTGTACTTTGGACTTGTGTACACACGATCGGATAATCCGACAACACACATTTGTTGGCAGACAATTTTAAAGCATGCTATCCCACATTTTTTGGCGGACAATCCGACAACAATTGTCCGATGGAGCGTACAAACGGTCAGATTTTCCGACAACATCCTGTCATCACACAATTCCCGTCGGATAATCCGATTGTGTGTATGAGGCTATACACACGCTGCTCATGATTGGCGGTGTGCAGTGACGGCTTCCTGGAGGGATTGCTCAGGTGGGTTGGGACTACAATCTGAACACCCCTGAGCCCATCCCCACTGTACTGTAACCACAGATCATGGCGGGCTCACACAGGGGCGCCATTCACAGAACGCTTTGCATTTTTCTCAATGAATAACAGGCAACACTGCTGTCACTGAAGATAGATGCATAGTGCATACTGTATATCCAGAAGCAGGAAAGAAAAAGTCAGGACAGTATATAATGGCTGAGGCTGGCTGCTGCTCTAGTCACAGGCCCACAATGATAATGTTCTATATACAGCCTCTCTATCCTTCTATGTGTGACTACAGCCTGGCTGCACAGTGTAAGGAAGCATGAGATGAGAATACACGCACGCCCCCTAGTGGGCAGACACGCCTCCTGTGTACGCTGCTTCCTCCCTATCTCCCTTCTTCCTGTTATTGTCAGGCATGTGATGTGAAACTAGTCAGCTGACCAGTATAGTTCTACTTCCTCTTCTGGGCTGTGTGCATGTGTGCGCCGTGCGAGTAATGAACTAGAAGATGGGGACTTTGTATGAGAGGAGAAGGATGAGTTGTGTGGGCTCTCCAGGAACATGGCTGTGTCTGCTCTTCTCAGCTTCCCTGGTATTATCGGCTGTGGAGGGGGAAGCCCGGAGACCGAACATAGTGCTGATCCTCACAGATGACCAGGATGTCTCCTTGGGTGGAATGGTAACTAGTTCTTCTCATTGGGGGGTATATGGCTGGGGAATGTCACTTTGTCCTATGTGTGGCTCTCCTCCTCACTGTGTGTTTGGCTCTTTTGTCTTTCTTTTGGTCACATATACTGTTTTTAGGGCTTCACGATTACAAATCCAACGCCTGATAAACGCTTTGGAAGCACCCCGTGCTTTTGGAAGCGTTCCCCAGGATTGGGAACTTTTAGGCTAGGTTCATATTTGTGCGATGCAGAAATATTGCTTTAGCAGGTGTGTGTGGTGCCCCTGTTCTGTTGAGAAGTGCCCCCCCCCCCCATATCGAATAGTGCCCGGGAAGAACTGCGCATGCGCCGTAGGTCATAGCACAACAGCTGATTTGCCGATCAGCTGGGCTAACATAACCGTGGCGCATGCGCACATCGTAGGAGGTATCTCTTGATGGGAGGTACCATTTCACGAGCACAACTGAAACCTATACGAACAGCGAGGGGAGACTGTAGTTCTCAGATTGTGCATCGCTGCTGCTGGAGGGCGGCTAGTGGTGAGGCACAATCTGAGAACTACGTTCTCCCCTCGCTGGTTGTATAGGTTTCAATTGTGCTTGTGAAATGGTACCTCCCATTGAGAGATGGCGCATGCGCACATCGTAGGAGGTATCTCTCGATGGGAGGTACCATTTCACGAGCACAACTGAAACCTATACGAACAGCGAGGGGAGACTGTAGTTCTCAGATTGTGCAACGCTGCTGCTTGAGGGTGGCTAGTGGTGAGGCACAATCTGAGAGCTACGGTCTCCCCTCGCTGTTTGTATAGGTTTCAATTGTGCTTGTGAAATGGTACCTCCCATCGAGAGATACCTCCTACGATGTGCGCATGCGCCATCTCTCAATGGGAGGTACCATTTCACAAGCACAATTGAAACCTATACAACCAGCGAGGGGAGAACGTAGTTCTCAGATTGTGCCTCACCACTAGCCGCCCTCCAGCAGCAGCGATGCACAATCTGAGAACTACGGTCTCCCCTCGCTGGTTGTATAGGTTTCAGTTGTGCTTGTGAAATGGTACCTCCCATCGAGAGATACCTCCTACGATGTGCGCATGCGCAATGGTTACGTCACTCCAGCTGATCGCCAACTCAGCTGGAGAGCGGCTCCGTCCTGCGCATGCACTATTCGATGTGGGGCACTTCTCGACAGAACACCGCTGTTCTGTAACAGAACACAATACCCTACAGTGTGGCATGTGATTTTATGAGCACGTTAGTAAAGTGTAACAAAGTACTATGTACTATTTTGATGCAGCGAAATTTAAAAAAATAGGGTCATGCGCTTCTTTGGTGTGATTCGGATGTGGTAGGCAGCCTAGTCAAAATAATGGGGTGCCCTACTCCATGAAGAAATGTGAGTCCAGCCTTAAAGCCCAAGTCTGGGCAAAAACTAAAGTTGTCCCATGCTATAACCTATCATATTTTTTTTTTTTTTTCCCCACTATATAGTGAAGCAAGATATACTCGCCTAAGGCTGGTCACACACAGTGCAAATTTCTTTCCTGCAACTATGGGTTGCAGGAAAGAAATTTGCACGATTCCCCCATAATCACAGACTGTGCTGACAGGGGAATCAGGAATAGTCTTCTCCCGGGGGACGGGTGTGGGAAGCTGTCCCCGCCAGGAGAAGACAGTGATCATCGCAAGAGAATCTGGCAGGCTGGTTGTACCCAAGTTGATTAATCAGCTTGGTATATTCATCCTGCTCATTAATGGTTCGAATCTTGTCCGGTTCCTGCTGAACCAGCCAAGATTTGAACCGTGTATGGCTGGCCTAAGTCTACAGTCCAGGTCCCTCGCCACAGCTGTTTCCTTCTGCAGGGACCACCAGTCCAGATGTGCAGGTTAGCCCTCGCTGTGTGGTGCCCTCACAAACATGTCATTCCTCTTCTGGATTCTGAGGGGATCCAGCTGCTGGACAGCCAGTAGGAAGTGTCCATATCATGGGGCAGTGACGTGGATGTCCAAAGAAGGGCCCCATCATAAGTGAAGGCTTGGGACTTGAAAGACACCAGCAGTGGGGCATAATGTGTGCCACCGACACCAGCAGTGGGGCATAATGTGTGCCACCGACACCAGCAGTGGGGCATAATGTGTGCCACCGACACCAGCAGTGGGGCATAATGTGTGCCACCGACACCAGCAGTGGGATGCTATTCCTTCCTTTTTAATACCAAAGATAGGGCACTGATTACTCCCACTGATGCCAGAAAAACAGTTTTATACCTGCTGGTCGCAACACCCCCAAATTCTGAAGGACAGTAAACTGGCCCTTTGTTTAGAAAGCTTATAGATCCCCGAGCTAGAGGGTAGTGGGGACAAAGTACATGTAGTACGTTGCACCATCTTCCTATGTGCTGTGGAAAGCTAGCTATGTGGTTGGACAAGTTGCCCTTTCCCCTTCCCCCACACAACCGTCCAACAATGCAGCTAGGAAGAGGAGGCTGCATTGATAGCTGGCACTTATCTCCTGCTCCAGACACTTTTCTGAGACTAAGTGCTGGAAAGAGGAATTTAAACTAAGAGGGGATGTGAAATTATTTTGGCACCCTCCTATAAAGTATATTTCATCTATGTAACTATTAACCTGTGTCCTTGGAATTCAGCTAAAAACAACATTTGGACTCCTGACCCCCAAAGAGGAAAAGCCTGACTGGGAAAATGAGTATTAGTAGGGGGGGGGGGTCAAGAGACTCTTTCAATTGAGCCGAATAAGGAAAGTAACAGTCTCTTTTAATTATATTTTCCTCTTCAGCCGACCACTTAGGCAAAGAAGAGCAAGTTCAGCAGTTTTGTGCTCTGAAAGACCATAAATAAGGATTTTGTGTGCACTCCAGCAGCCTATGGACTCTGTTTTTCTGCCTTTGACTTGTTAAACCTGCCTCACAACACAAGTGTGCACATTTTTCATTTACTTAGAGGAAGTCTCCTTATCATACAATTACAACAAAGACACACCTTTTTAGAAAGGTTTAGTAATCACAATCTACATACAGATAATGATTGTTTAATACAGGCTTCTTTGTCCTTCCTGTTCTACTCATTGTGGCCATTTTCAATAAACCCTCTTGCACACTATTTAGGTTTTACTGGGTGAACGGAAAAAACTGTCAGCTCTGGTCAGGGCCGCTATACTCACTATGCGAAGTTGATCTCTCCAGCTGAGCTGTTGTGTTCTGACAGGGGAACACATCAATCGGCGCTCTCTGCCATTGGCTGATCGGGAGTCGGTCAGCTTCTGGTTTCCCAGCATGCTCGTCTGTAAGAGTCAGGAAAACGGCCGTCTTCGGTCAGACAGACCGACATACAAAATTGTCCGACATTCGGCCTGTGTGCATTTATCTGGAACCGGCCAATGTCTCTCGACATTTGGCCTGTGTGTACCAGGCTTTAGGCAGGCCATAGATGGTGCAAGGTTGCAGGAAAGAAATTCAGACGATTCCCCCATCAACACAGACGGTGCTGACAGGGGAATCCCTCCTGTTTGCTCCCAGTGTTCTGCCGAATAAGTTCCTCCCTGTACTGCGCAGGCGTGAACTGAGCTCTGAAAATCGCCAAACATATAGAGCTGAGAGTCGGCACTAGACAGCGCCTGCGCAATGAAATAGTTATTACAGCAGGTCCAGGGTGACGTGAACCTCGATGTAAGTTGTCAGTCGGCCTCACGTCCTTGCTTCGCTTGCTCGGCCACCTGGCTCTTTTTTTTATCATCTCCATGTCCACGGGGATGGTAAGGAAAGAGCCTGGATGTCAGAAGTGTAGCAATTTGGTGTGCGCAGGCACCGTCTAGAGCTGACTCTCAGCTCTACATGTTCGGCTATTTTCGGAGGCTCAGTTCACGCCTGCGCAGTACAGGGGGGGTCCTTATCTGCCGGGGTAACTTTTTTGGCAAGACACCGGCAGGGGCAGCTGTCCCCACAGGCAGGTTGTACCCAAGTTGCCTGCCCACACACAATTTGAATCTCGGCCGGTTCAGCAGTTCTCAGATTTAAACAGTCTTTGGCCAGCCTTAGGACAGATGAATCTATCGCCCGTTACTTCCTGGGAAACATTACAGTGCACATCATCATAGGAGGAAGGCGCTGGTGGTGTAGCTTTCCCAAAATGCAGCTGTGAGGCCCTGGTAACAACACCAGTGCCTCACTCAACCTGGAAGTGAAAAAAACTGTTGCATCGTTTAGTGAATGTAAGATGACTTGTTCATTAGTGGTCCAGTGACCACTTTCTCCAGCTGGAGGTTTGTTGTGCCAAGGGCTGTGGAAAGTTTTCTTAGGTCTCCTCCTGCCCACATCACAGCCTTCTTTTGGCAAAGAACATGAGATGACTATGGTGTGATTATGCTACAGTAGGGAAGTTTTTTTTTTTTGTTTTTTTTTTTTTGCTGTTTGTATACCATTTGAGATGCAGCAGGAAAATTGAGGGGCATTCCATTTTTAGGCTATTTCCAAAACAGGTATTCCCTCTGGAGATGAGCCATGAACTTGATGTGTTTTTATTTTATTTTTTATATCCAGTTATCCAGGAAAATTATTAAATTTACTCGCATATTGGGTGCATTTTGCTGTTTACAACACTTAATTGTGTAGTGTGCATGATGCTGATTTTGACCTGCTTTATGTTAGTGTGGATGCAGCCGGTCCTGTTGATCTGTTCTTGCGGTTTCAGAAGTTGTGCAGCCACAGGTATAAGATTATAAAATATGGCTATATTAGCAGGTGAACTGCTACTCGGATGCATGCACTGTGCATGGCTTTGAAGCTTTGTGTTTGAAAACAACACTAACCTGATCTACACGATCCCTGATGCATGGTACTCATTTATTGAGAAAACCCCCCAAAAAAACGGATCATTTCAATATTTTAATCGTATCTGAAAAATAATAATTTATTAGCACTTGTTTGACCCCATTCCATCTATTTCACAATATCGCAAATGGCAGATAACAATCGGAATGGTGGGAAAATTTGTTTCTGTGAATCATCACTCGAGTGTTTGGTTATCTCAGCCTTGTGACAATCAATTGAAGGTCAAGGCCATAGTTTGTTCTTCCAGAAATATAGGGGCCCGTTGACACTATGCTATTACGCTAAACTATGAAATATACAAACACAAAAACAATACTCCAAACTATCAAGGTGACGGGCAACACAGGTGGTGAATGCTATATCTATACTATATCTATACATCTGCACTGGAAGTTTTTTCATTGGATACTCTCGTCTATGAACTTTTTTTTTTTTCTGTTCATGCGTTTTTATATGCGATTCACTGTAGCCGCAGAACTTAGTTTTGAGGACTACCTTGGCACATATTAGAGCACTGTAGTATTTCACAGTGTTGGTCATTATCTTTGTTCAAGTATTTGCACATTGTTTGAATACTATGTGAGTTTATTATAGTTTGAGTATTGTTTTTGTATATTTCACATAGTTTACACATTATCCAGCGCTGCACTCTTGTTTCTACACTTTTTGTGCCCCCTATCAGGGTTATAGTGTTCAGCTGCAGGATATCTTTCACGGATTTTTCATTCATTTATTTTTAATTACGCACCTAGCTCAAATTTGTCTTTTATAAATGCTATTACGCTGCTGTTGATGTACAGCAGGGGTCAGCAACCTACAGCCCGCGGGCTGCACAGGGCCCGCCACCGCTAAATGTCTTGCCCGTCAGTGCTCATGATGAATTCACGGGCACCCGTTCCGCGGACATTTTCGCTGCTCTCCCCTTCATTGGACAGCACCATGGAGCTGGAACTGCTGGAGTTAACTTTTTACATTAAACAGCAGGTGATTGGTTGCTAGGATCGCCCGACAACCAATCATCCGCCTGTTAATGTGATAAGTTAACTTCAGCAGTTCCCGCCCCCATCCAGCCCTGTGATACTGGGTGATCTCTGCTCTGCTCTGCTGTACACCAGGAGAGTTCTACCTACACCGTGTGTGGGGGTGGGTTTCAAGGGGGGCTGAGGGCACTACTGTGGGGGAAGGGGGGCAGAGGACACTATGGGAGTGATATGAAGGGGGACAAAGGACAACTAAGGACACTGCCATGGGGGGGACCTTATTAGGGATCCCTTCTCCCCTAAAGGATGGGTAATCCATCTCCCCTAGGGACAGGAACCCCATTTCCAGACCATGCTGGCTGCCTTGGGTGCCAGGATGGGGGAGGGGGCAGTAAAATCCAAATCCCCAGCCACATGCTCCCTCAGGGTCAACTGGCTTTGTATTAGTAAAGCAACTTAAAGTGAGGTAAACCTGTACTGTTATTACTATGTTAGGGTTGTTATTATTATCTTCATTTATTAGCAGGTGAATGTGGCCCTCCATGCCTTCACATAGATTGAATCGGCCCTTAAGTGGAAAAAGGTTGCAGCCCCCTGAGGTACAGTTTTGTATTAATCCCATCATGTTGCAGCTTGTGGGCTGGTATTCCCAATGTTAAGAGGACAGTTCCCCCCCCCCCCCCCCCAATCCTACCTTAGCTAATACAAGCTCACATGCCCTTTTTGCATAGAGCAGGGTGCTTTTAGAGGGCTCCCCTACCAAAACACTGGTTCCAGGTCCTCTTCAGAACTCCATATGTCTTTTTAGGAGTTCAAGCATAGGGGCTTTATGTGTAACCTACGTGCCTTCCACCTACCAATAAAAAGGTGTGTTGCTGACCCTTCGTATGGCTAAGTGGTTAGCGCTTAACGCTAGGGTCGTTAGTTGGAATCCCAACCACCGCTCTACCTGCCTGGAGTTTGCATGTTCTCCCTGTGTCTGTGTGGGTTTCCTCCCGGATCTCCAGTTTCCTCCCACACTCCAAAAACATGCTGGTAGGTAAATTTGGCTCTAGTATGTATATGAATGTGAGTGAGTAACTTGTATAGCGCTACAAATGCGAACTAAATCGCCTCAAGGAACCTTAGATTGTAAGCTGCTTGAGGGAGGGCAGGGACACCTCCATTTCTTGGTATCCTTAAGTGCATATATATTAGGTGTATGTATGGTAGTCCCTATATTAGATATATGTATCACATTATGACTGTATTGTTTTAACGAACCGTGTGTGTGTGTGTGTGTGTGTGTGTGTGTATATATATATATATATGTGTATATAGAAATGTTGTTTATTAATAAAGTTTTGATATTTTTATATACATTTTGAATCCGTCTCATGTGGGTGCCTATCCGTCGCATAGCAGGACTTGCACTCCATTCTCCACCAGAAAGTCCATAGTAAGCCATCAGATTATAGTTTACTGATTCTGTGAGGTTGATCTGGATTACTACACTTTGCTTTATTGAATAAGTCTGCTGGAGCCTATTTGCTATGGATGAAACGCAGTACTTCTTACTGGCATTTACATACTCGATAAGCAGTGCTACTTGTCTTTACCTCCGAAGTGACAACTGTAGATGACACTTAAAAATAAGTTCACCTTTGTAAAAAAATAAAAATAAATTAAATGATTATCTTTTTGCAGTTAAAATGTGCATTTATTATTTTCTTCACTATGAGCCTGCAAAGCATTGCACCGGCGATCAGATCGTGGGTGCTATGTGGGGCTCTTGCAGACAATCTGTATAAGCTGTCGTACCTTGTACAGGAAGGCAGTTACACACTGCTAGGAAGACTCCATTAACTACCTAGAGTGCTCAACAGCACCCTGCTAGTTCATTGAGAACTACAAGCCAACAGCCTCAAAGGCTCTGTGAATGAGTGGTGTGACTGGCTGGTGCTGGTGTAGCCTGTTACAGAAAGCAAACTTCTCCTTTTTAAAGTGGAACTAAAGGCAAAACTTTTTTTTTTTTTTTGAATACAGATTGGAATTTTATTTTTATTTTTTTTAACTAAGGAAAGATTAATCCAACTCCATTTTACTTCCTGGAACACCAAATGTTCTGAAACATGTGACTGTGCACATCGTTTGAGGTAGCATTCCCTGGATGCATCTGTGAGGCCAGGGTTATGTCACCTGTGCCTCACCCAACCAGGAAGTGAAAAAAAACATAATTGTAACTAAAAGAAAAAAATATATTTACCTAATAGAATGTAAAATTAAAGCATGCAGAGCTACATGCTCATGTGATTTCTAGTGAAAGGGGGGGAGTCCCTTTTAACAATTTTTCTTGCATTAATGGATGAAAACCAGATAGACAGACAGTAATACTTTATTAGGGATGGAAGCACACAACTACCTACTTTATTTATACTTAGTCTGGGACATACATCTGCCAAGATACTTGTAATATATGGGGATTTATCCTTTAGGTGTGTACTGGAGGTGGCTCTGGTTTTCTTTGTCCCATCCCCGGGAGCTGCAATCCGCATCGGGGCCTTCCTGTCCTCTCCCATTTGAATGAGACGTGGGGGGGAGGGGCGGGCACCTGATGCGAATCAACGTAACGCCCACATGCCGAGCGGATGACGTCACTTTGTGGCACCGCATGCCGACGTGCTGTTTCTCCAGCTGTGTGCACCACGAGAGAGGGTTTGGGTGTCAATTGCTGGGCATTAATGGACGCCCAGGCACTGATGTTGCCTGCCCATTGACTACGCAGCGTGACGTTGACGGTTACCTGTGGCCGATTGCCTTTACTTATACCACACCCTGATAGAGTCCACACTTTGTCTTCTACACTCCTGAGACACTGCACTATCCTGGTTCATGTTCTTTATTCCAAGTCTAAGGTACTATTTGGTTTCCATCGTTCACTCACTAACTAGCTTCTACACTGTAACTTTTTTCCCCTCACTCCCTTTAGCCCTGGTTCGCATTGATGCAATTTGACTGCTGTCAAATTTGGCGGCAGTTGCCAACAATGGCAGCGTCCGAATCTGTGAGACCCCGCATTTTTAGCAACCCACACAGATGTCTCTGAAATTGCCTCCGAAGTCGGGACTGACATGCGGAAATGAAATCGCACGATTTCATTTCCGCTGTCAGTGTGAAGGCTCATGGTGAGATACACAATCTTTATCACTTTGCACGCGACTTCCTTGCCACTGTTATATGTCCTTGTGGGTTACACTTTCTTTTCCCCTTAGTTTATCAGTTGTGCAATCACTCCATTGATTTATTATTTCTCTCAGAAGCCTTTTGGCATTATATACAGCATCAATTACAAATCACAACTGGTAACCAGGGACCACATTCTAATAGATGTATAACTCCAGGTATTTGTGCCGCCTTTTTGCCGTGGATATTACCACCTCAGCTGATGATGTTTTTCCCACAATGCCTCCAGTTACTGATATCATCAATAGTCTTGACCTATATTATACTTGTAGGTAAGAGTGCTAGGATCCGGTTGTCCCTCTCCACTCTTTCTTTATACCAATCATTATACTATTCTGGCATCTTTATATTTTATTATAGATACACCTAATGCATTTGCTCCTGATGAGTGGAAGTTATCTACGAAACGCGCAGAGCTTTCCTCTGATGCTATATCACAACAACTATGTGTTCTATGTTAGAATGTTTTTGAATCCTGAATCGATCCTATACATATGATCGTTTTTTTATATCTAACTATCTTCATGTGTTATATATATATATATATATATATATATATATATGTACTATGTTGGAAAAATGTATATGTGTGTGTGTGTGTGTGTGTATATGTATATATGTGTATATATATATATATATATATATATATACACATACACACATACACACATACACACATACACACATACACACATACACACATACACACATACACACATACACACATATATATATATATATATATATATATATATATATATATATATATATATATATATATATATATTATTATTATACAGGATTTATATAGCGCCAACAGTTTGCGCAGCGCTTTACAACATCAGGGAAGACAGTACAATCACAATACAATTCAATACAGAGGGATCAGAGGGCCCTGCTCGATGGAGCTTACAGTCTAGAAGGGAGGGATATACACACACACACACACACACACACACACACACACACACACACACACACACACACACACACACTTTGTTTAGATTTATTGAGACCGATAATTTAACTGTCCATTAAAGGGGTTGTAAACCTACGTGTTTTTTTTTTCACCTTAATGCATTACTTGAGCCCTGAATTTCCGTGCGCGCGTCTGCCGTCCTCCTCTCCATTGGCTCCTGCTGCTGTCAATCAAATCCAATGACGCGGGGGTCAGGCCGAGTTTATGACTCAAGAGCGCGCACGCAAGGTAACCCCCTCGGGGGAGAGAGCTTCCCAAAGGGGGTTATCTAATGCAGGGAAGAGCCGCCGTGGGCCCCCAGAAGAGGACAATCAGGGCCACTCTGTGCAAAACTAAGTGCACAGTGGGGGTAAGTATGACATGTTTGTTATTTAAAAAATAAATAAAAACACAAAGCTTTAGTATCACTTTAAGGTGTATGTAATATTAAATGTTACTGTATATCTATTGGTTCATTCATTCTTAGTTGTGTGCTTCATGTAAAGTCCCACAAACCCCCCTTCCTTTATGATATGTAACAGGGATGGAGGCATGTGAATCTGGATAGTCACTGCTTCATATAAAGTCCCCAATTTGTATTTCATTTCATTTCCTCTTCACTAATACTTTAATACTTGGTCAAAGTACCTAGACCTCAAATATGTGAGCAGCACTGATGGAAACCTACAATAGCATTTTCTCCAGTAAAGTATTTCAGCTTTTTCTATTACCCTTTTTATTCATCCATCCAAGAACAGCTAATGTAGCTATTAGAAAAGGCCTTGTGTACATATTTGTTCCACATCAAAGCATTACAGACATTTTTATTTCGCCATTTCTCTCTATTATGAAAGCTGGCCATAGATGGTGCCGTTTTTCTTTCCTGTAGCCACGGGTTGCTCTGGAAAGAAAGTCGCTTGATTCCTCCAACACATTCAGTGTTATGGGGGTCCCTCCTGCGGCGCCATTGTGTTCTCCTGACAAGGGGGTGCAGGGAGATGTCCCTGCGGGAGAATACACAGTGATTTATTGCTAGCTGCTATACCCATTGGCAATAATCGCATGAAATGATGGTTGAACAATTGTTAATTGTGCAATTATTATAAATGATATACTTTTTTTTTTTTTTTTTTGCAGACTCCATTGAAAAAGACTAAAGAACTGCTTGGAGATCATGGTGTTACTTTTACCAATGCAGTAAGTGTTTCATTTGTGTTTACAAGAATTTGAAAGCTTTCTGACATGTTGAATTTACATTAGCAGGCTAATATAGGTGGAATGTAGAAATGACGATACATAATGTGCAGATAACTTGTGGAACTATAGTCATGATTGTATAGCACCTATGGAAATGAGCATTTTTAAAGTGTTTCTAAAGGCAAAAGTTTTTTTTTTTTTTTTTTCATGCATTCTATGCATAAAGGTAAACCTTCTGTGTGCAGCTCCCCTCCCCAGCCCTTCTTATACGTACCTGAGCCTCATCTCGATCCAGCGATGTGCATGAGAGCAGTGACACTCCCGGGTCCGTCTTTCCCCATTGGCTCTTGCTGCTGTCAGTCACAGCCAGTGAGCCAATAAGAAGAGAGTGGGGAACTGGCCCAAGCTACACTCCGTGTGTGAATAAACCATGTCCATTCACTGAAGCAGGGCTCGGGAGCAAGCCTGCTCAAGTGCCCCCATAGAAAGAGGCTTGCTATAGGGGGGAGGTGGCAGGACTGCCTGCGGGGGACCCAAAAAGAAGAGGAGGATCGGGCTGCTCCTTGCAAAACCACTACACAGAGAATGTATGACATGTTTGTTAATAAAGTTTTTTTTTTTATTTATTTTTTTTATTTTTTTATAGCCTTTATTACTTTTAAAAGGGGATTCCACCCGCAATTTTTTTTTTAAAGTCAGCAGCTATAAACACTGTAGCTGCTGGCTTTTAATAGGGACACTTACCTGTCCTACTCGCCCACGATGTCAGCCGCCCCCCCCCCCCCCCCCCCCCCCCCCCAAGGCTGATCCTTCGTTCCTGGCAGCTCCCGGCGCCGCCATCCTCAGTAAGGGAAACAGGCAGTGAAGCCGTGTTGTATAAGTGTGGAGTAAGACATCTTGTAGTGGAACAGATTTTTTACCTTACCGCAATTAAGGCCTTGTTCACACCATGGTGCAGAGACATCGGTTTTTCTGCACGCATTCTGCAATGGCACAAAAAAACAATAGTTCTCTGTGTTCTCGGTTTACACCACAACACTGGTATCGCGTGCAAATTCGCATGAAAACAGATAAAGTGATGTGAAACTGATGTCTCTGCAAATGAAATCTGTGCCGTTTTTCCATCAGTTCTCATGCACGTACGAGTCCTAAGATGAGTATCCTATTATAGTGGAAGTCCGTTACCTGTCCAGCTGTATTAGGCCAATTCTGTCACCATGGATCAACTTGGTCTCATTGTTTTGCATGTAAATCATTTCCAGATTAGATGTGCTGATTTTTAATAAAGACCCTCATGATTTGTAGACGCCTACATGGTTAGGAACACATGCTGCCTGCAAATCTTTTTTTTCTTTTTTGTGGTCTGCATCGATGATCTCACGTGTCCAATTGAAACCGAACTTGAGCTAGTTTAGGAAATCCCTGGATACAGTCACTGTGCAGCGAATGGTGTGCAAGGTGCAGACAGCTGCTGTGTGTGCGTACACGCCAGGTGGTGGCAACATAGGCTGTTTTTCAGGTTTGGCCTCATTAACCACATGCAATGTTTAGTGAGGGATGGCAGACAAATTACAAAACAGCTACTGCTCTTCAAACATGCCAGCTCTGCATTTTAAGCTGGTGCCATCTTTGCAGACCTGTACCGTACAGTATACGTTTACCAGTTCACAAACTGATATGAGACCTCCTAGGAATATAGATTGCTATAATGCAGGGGTGTTAAACTGGCGGCCCTCCAGCTGTTAAACTACCAGTCATATCCTGCCTCTGCCTGTAGGAGTCATGCTTATAACTGTTTACCGATGAAAACCGTCCGATGGATTTTTTTCATCGGACAAACCAATCGTGTATGGGCCCCATCGGTCTTTTTTTCCATCGGTGTCAAAAAATAGAACATGTTTTAAATTTTTCCGATGGATAAAAAACGATGGCAAATTCTGATCGTCTATGGGCAAGTCCATCGGTTAAAAAACCCACGCATGCTCAGAATCAAGTCGACGCATGCTCAGAAGCATTGAACTTAATTTTTCTCGGCTCATCGGAGTGTTTTACGTCACCGCGTTTGGAGCGGTCAGTTTTTTGACTGATGGTGTGTAGGCAAGACTGATGGAAGTCGGCTTCATCGGTTTTCCTTTGGAAAAATCTATCGGTTTAAAAACCATAGGAAATTCGATCGTGTGTACAGGGCTTTAGCCTTGCAATGCCTCATGGGACTTATAGTTCCGCAACAGCTGGAGAGCCGCCGGTTTGACACCTGTGCTATAATGCATGTGGGGCCCTGCATTGGGTGCCCCTCAACTCCATGTACCTAACTGCTCTTCATTGGCTGAGTGATCTCATTCATCCTATTCTTCAGCGAGGAGTTAGTATAATATATGGTGTGTGGTTGTTTGTGTTGAACATTATTAAAGTTTCGATTATCCTCCACTATTTATTTTTCATATACCGGTATATTTTTTTACACTTTGCCCCTCTATTGTTCCACATCTTAGATTTTAGTACTTCGGTCATACTAGTGGAGGGATCTTAATGGATTAGGTAATAATTTGTAGACCGCAAAAAAAGCGTTTGGGAGCAGTTTCAGCACTTTAGCTCATTGTGTTAAAGCAAAAAAAGCCTCTGGCTCTGTTTACATATATGCGGCTCCGGTTTTGGTGCAGAGTCCAGTGCGGTTTGCATTCACTGGTTCTGGTTCGATTCAGGTGCAGATTTGACACTGAAATTGCACCTGAACCAGACTAAAAAACATACAGGACCCTTTTTAAATATACACTATATTGTCAAAAGTATTAGGACACCTGCCATTATACAGAATTTATATAGCGCCAACAGTTTGCGCAGTGCTTTACAATGTTAGAGCAGACAGTACAATTTCAATACAGCACATGAAGTTTAATGACATCCCAGTCTTAGTCCGTAGGGTTCAATATTGCGTTGGCCCACCCTTTGCAGCTATAAGCTCGTGTTCACATCGAGGCGATTTGGCATGCAATTTGACATGTCAAATCGCATACCAAATCAGCGGGCAATGGCACCGTCCGAATCAGTGCGGTGTCGCACTGATTCCCAAAAATAGTTCCTGTACTACTTTTGGTATAGGAACCTGCACAAATGTCTCTGAAATCGCTCCCAATGTCAGACTGACATGCAGGTATGAAATTGTGCGAGTTCAGCTGAACTTGCACGATTTCTTACCCACAGTTAGTGTGAACTTAGGCTAACAGCTTCAACTCTTATGAGAAGGCTGTCCACAAGGTTTAGGAGTGTGTCTGTTTGACCATTCTCCCAGAAGCACATTTTGTGAGGTCAGGCATGAGAAGGCCTGGCTCACAGTCTCTGCTCCAATTCATCCCAAAGGTGTTCTATCGGGTTGAGGTCAGGACTCTGTGCAGGCCAGTCAAGTTCCCCCACCTCAAACTTGCTCATCCATGTCTTTAGGGACCTTGCTTTGAACACTGGTCCAAATCTATTTGGTGCAGGGGGGACTATAGTGTTAGATTGTTTTTCAGGGGTTGGGTTTGACCCCTTAGTTCAAGTGAAGAGAACTGCTTAAGGCATCAGCATACCAAGATATTTTGGACAAATTTATGCTCCCAACTTTGTGGGAACAATTTGGGGATGGCCCCTTACTGTTCCAACATGATTGTGCACCTGTGCACAAAGCAAGGTCCATAAAGACATGAATGAGTGTGTTTGGGGTGTAGGAACATGACTGGCCTGCACAGAGTCCTGACCTCAACCTGATAGAACAGGTTTGGGGTAAATTAGAGCGTAGACTACGAGCCAGGCCTTCTCATCCAACATCAGTGCCTCACCTCACAAATGCGCTTCTGGAGAAATGGTTAAACATTCCCATAGACTCCCAAGAGAAAAATCATTACTGGATAAAGCTACATTTGTATGAAACAAACTTCATGCTGCTATCATAATTCATGTGCTTATTTCAGCTATTAATGAGATTTATTTACTGATATAAAACTTTAAAATAATTACCAGCTTGTATAACCTTTAGCCTTTTTATTCTTATTTGCAGTATGTTGCCAGTGCTCTGTGCTGCCCAAGCAGGGCCAGTATTCTGTCTGGAAGATACCCACATAATCACCATGTTGTCAACAACACAATAGAAGGGAACTGCAGCAGCCAAGCCTGGCAAAAGACCCAGGAGCCATTCACCTTTCCTGCTCTTCTTAATTCTATTGGCTACCAGACATTCTTTGCTGGAAAGTACCTAAATCAGGTACACCTTCCTCTTCTTCTTTTCTTTTTTCTTTTTATTTTTTAATTGTACCTTTTTACATTAGACACGCTTGTAAACTGTTATTTAAAAATCCTGCACACTGCTACATTGATTTTTTTTTTTTGTGACATTCTGCAGTTACACCCACTAAGCCTCTATGTGTTTATGAACATATTCAGGGAGATAAGAAACTTTAGAAGTTCTCTTAGGCTGGTTTCACACTGGGGCGGTGGGTGCGGTGGCGGTATAGCGCCGCTATTTTTAGCGGTGCTATACCGTCGGAATTGTGGAGGTATTCGGCTGCTAGCGGTACGGTTTTAACCCTCGCTAGCGGCCGAAAAAGGGTTAATACCACCCGCAAACCGCGGTGTCCCTTTCATTTCAATGGGAAGGAGCGGTAAAGGAGTGGTATACACACCGCTCCGTCACCGCTCCAAAGATGCGGCTTGCAGGAGATTTTTTCTCCTCCCGCCAGCGCATCGCCTCAGTGTGAAAGCCCTCAGGCTTTCACATTGAGCATACTGGGGCAGGAGTTTTTCAGGCGTTATTTATTCGCTATTTTTAGCGCAAAACGCCTGAAAAACTCCTCGGTGTGAAAGGGGCCTTAGGGCTCATGCACACTGCAGCTTTAAAGAAGCAGCTCCTACAGGCTTTCCAGCTCTTATTTTTCCTACCAGGAAAGACCCTCAATGTTGGCCAATGTGTCCATGCACACTATGGCTTTTTCACGCGTTTACAGGCAGGAAACCAACCCCTAAACCTACGTTGAGAGGAGCTTTCAAGCAGAAAAGACGCCCAAGTGCCCAAAAAAATGTGCAAAGGCGCTCGACAATGCATTACGTTTTTTATATACCGTATATACTCGAGTATAAGCCGAGTTTTTCAGCACTTTTTTTAGTGCTGAAAATGCCCCCCTCGGCTTATACTCGAGTCACCTTTTTGCGCCTAATCTCCCGGATTTTGAGGACCCGGTACCAGCCGGCCATAGGTCCCCTGGACCCCAAACTTGGCACACATGTAGCCTTACTCTCTCTACAAGTGTGCAAAGTTTCTTGTCCAGAGGACCTACGGCCGGGCACCCCTTCGATAGACTCCAATGTTTAAACTGTCATTTCTCTGGTGACTTTCGGGACTTGGTACTGGCCGGTCGTGGATCCCCTGGACCGGAAACTTGGCACACATGTAGCCCAATTTCTCCTCTACAAGTGTGCAAAGTTTGTTGTCTGGGGGACCTACGGCCGGGGAGCACCGATTTCAAAGCCGGGCACCCCTTCCATATACTCCCATGTTAAACGTCAGTCTAGGCATGGGCACAGTGAGGCATGGACACCCTACTCGAGTCAATACGCTTTCCCATTTTTTTGTGGTGAAATTAGGTGCCTCGGCTTATATTCGGGTCAGCTTATACTCGAGTATATACGGTATATACATTTTCAATATATATATATTAAGCTGAGGAGTATTTGAAAAAAAAAGTGCTTATGCTCCAAGAAACTTGAAGCTCAATAAAAGAGCACAAAAAAAGCACAAGCTTTTAGGCACAGAAATAAAAGCTCAAATGCCTGTAAAAGCAGCTTTTTTTTGAGCTGCAGTGTGCATGAGCCCTATTTCCAAAGATATTGAGAGACTACTACAGTTTGAAGGCTTGTCCATGAGAATTTATTTTTATTTGCCTTTTTAGTTAACTGGTGAAAGATTAAGGAAAATTTAAAGAACTAATAATTGAATGAATAAAATTCAAACACTTTGCAGGTGTTAGGGGGCAATGAGCACCAATATAAAGGTGCACACTGACTACCAATTTAAAGGAGCACACTGACCACTGATTTGTATAAAGGAGCACACTGACCGCCGATGTATAAAGGAGCACACTGACCGCCGACTGCCAATATATAAAGGAGCACACTGACCGCCAATATATAAAGGAGCACTATAAGCACTGATCACCAGTGTAAGGGGGTGCATGAAGTACAGACCACCATATAGGGAGAAGCACTGGCCACAAGTGTAAGAGGTGACTGACCATCAGTGTATGGGGACATGCTGAATGAAGGTTGCACACTCACCCCAAACATATAGGAACACTTGCTCCTGATCACTGTCCTCTACAAGCTGTTCTGTGCAATTACATAGCCCTGCAATCTGTTGCACAACATGTGATATGTTGTACATTACATTGTCCAGACTGCTGCAGTGTATACTCTACATCAGCCTTCCTCAACCTTTTTACACAAGAGGAACCCCTAAAATTATTTTGTGGTCTCGGGGTACCAGTTCATTATGGGTCAGTGGCAAAAATTACCCATATATCGGGGTCAATGGAAAGCTTGCAACCTTTACAGTGATGGTCAGAATGCCACTCTTACAGACAGATAAAAAAGATAATTGGTGTGACTAGCTTTGGTCCTGGAGTTTAGCAGATACCACTTAATGGGAGGTTAATCGCCCGCAGCTCATGGAACCCCTAGCAACCTCTGGAGGATTCCCAGGGATCCACAGAACCCTGGTTGAGAAAGACAGGATATGATTATGTAGAGCAGCCAATCATAATGTTAGAACTAATGAGTATAAACTTTGTTGGGGCTTGGAAGCGTGTGTGTGTGGTTTTTTTTTTTTTTGTTTTTTTTTAGGATTGACTGGGCCCTGGTCTCACAAGGGTTGAGAATCACTGTACTAAATAACGTCCGTACAGTGCAAGAAGGGCCTAAGACTGCATATTGTGAGTATTCTTTTTTAATATATAATTCTTTGTTTCTTTATGTAGTATGGAGCAGACGATGCAGGTGGAATGCGCCATGTGCCTCCTGGCTGGAATTACTGGTTCGGGTTGGTGAGTATTACATTTAGTAAAGAAAACCTTTAGGCGCGTTCCGTTACATCTGGTTCCTATCTGATTATTTTCATCAATGTCTTGATTTACTCGGTCCGCATTTGACAGTGTTGTGAGCTGCAAGGCAGATCTTTTTTTTTTTTTAATCCAATACTCTTTATTTCTTTTCCAAAAAAAATTAAATAACATGCATCCATTTTCCCATTATACAGTAATACATATGTAACTTAACCATGTATTCCACGCTTTATCCCTCATTCACACCCACCCAACCTCCCTATTCACCTACTCATCCATCCCCCACCTATTAACATGTTTCCACTTCTAACCATTTTCCCCATATATTATTAAATTTATTTTTATTTCCTCTCTTAATATAAATATATTCTTCTTTTGTCAGTGTCAACTATCACCCTTCTCCATTCTATTACTGTAGGAGGTTTTTCCGCCTGCCACTTCTGCGCTATAGTTTCCTTCCATGGAACAGACCTCTTGTTATTGCTGTTCGTACATGCCTAATTTGTAAATATCTATAAAAGGATTTATTTGGGACCGCATAATCCTCCCCTTATTTCTTGGAATGATTTTATTCTTCCTGCCTTAAAAAGTTGTGCCAATAGGTGTATTCCTAATCCATCCCACTCTTCTACCTTCCCCATAACTTTAAGTTCCTGCAGGTTACTGTTATGCCATATAGGAGAGAATTTGGAGAATCCTTTGTATCCTAGGACTCTCTTAACCTCCTTCCAACATTTAACCATTAATTGGGCCGTCATGCATCTGGAGCTAAAGGAGTCTGCCTCCACCTCTGTGTCATGACATGTGTCGTTTAACATAAGCCCTTCTTTTCCTACTATTCGGTTACTACCCCTCATATACTGCACCTGAGCGGCCAAAAAATAGTATCTGGGATTCGGGAGGGCCAATCCTCCCTTCTCTTTGGGTTGTTGTAGGGCTCGGAGACTAATCCTTGCTGCTCCATTCCTCCAAATTAATTCTCTAAACACCCCCTCTATTTTTTTGAACCACTGTTTTGGTATCCATACCGGGGAGTTATGGAGAATATATAAAATTTGTGGCATCCATATCATTTTTACCAGGTTGCTCCTACCAGCCACTGAAAGAGGAAGCCTATTCCAGACCCGACATTTTTGTCTGAGTTTTGTCAGCAATGGCACTAGGTTTCTGTCTATATACTGCCCTGGATCCCTCGTTTATATTTACTCCCAAATATCTCATTTGGGCTACCACCTTTACTTGAGCAATCTGTCCTATCAATGGGTTTATCGGCAAAAGTGCCGATTTATCCCAATTAATTGTCAGTCCCGAGAACTTACCAAATTCCCCTATCATATCTATTGCGTTCTCCAATGAGGTTTGGGTATCCCCCAAAAAGAGCAGGACATCGTCCGCATACATGGCTACCTTCTCTTCCCTCAGTCTCCTCTTGAAACCCTTTATACCCGGGGATGCCCTTATAGAGATGGCCAATGGTTCCATGGCAAGGGCAAAGAGCAGGGGTGATAAAGGGCATCCCTGCCTTGTCCCTCTCGCCAACTGGAACCTGTCTGAACATTCACCGTTTATCCTTACCTTTTGCTCTGGGACTTTCATACAGTATTTTAATCAATTGGATAAATTTAGGGCCAAACTGGAACTCTATCAGAACTTTCCAAAGGTAATGCCATTCCAGGCTGTCAAACGCCTTGGTTGCATCTAAGGATAAGATTGCCCTTGACCCTTCTACTTCTGTTGACAGTTGAGTATTCAAAAATACTCTCCTTATATTGGAGCTAGTAGATCTGCCTGGGATGAATCCCGTCTGGTCCGAGTGCACCAGTTTTGAAATTATTTTATTTAACCTCATTGCCATAATTTTGGCCAGGATTTTTACATCTGCACACAGTAAAGATATGGGTCTATACAAGGCCGTTTCCAACTGGTCTTTCCCTTCTTTCAATAATACTATAATTGTTGCTTCCGTCATGGACAGCGGTAGCTTTCCTTCCTCTGCTGCCCGATTAAACACCTCCAGAAGTCCTGGAAGCAGCACCTCACTGTATTTTTGGTATATTTCTATTGGCAAGCCATCAGGCCCTGGAGCCTTTTGGCCTGCCATCTCCATTGTTGCTTTTTGCAACTCTTCCAGTGCAAGGCAGATCTTAAGTGGTAGAAATACCCTGTTGTGTGACAATAGAAGCAGGAAAAGCTAGAGGAGAAAGGTTATAATGTAACTAGCAGATGAGTAGGCTAAATGCAATGATTGTTGATCACTTGACTCGTGTCCAAATTTGGTGCATGAGCTTCTTTAACACATTTTTGGAGCAGAAAGCGGCCCATTCAGATGAATGGTGCCACTCCAAAAATGCACTAAAAAAGGCACAACCCCCCCCCCCCAAAAAAAAATGCAATGCAGTAGCATTGCTTAAAGTGGTTGTAAAGGCAGAAGTTTTTTTTTTTATCTTAATGCATTCTAAGCATTAGGATAAAAAAAACTTCTGTGTGCAGCAGCCCCCCTCAGCCCCCCTCAGCCCCTCTAATACTTACCTGAGCCTTCTCTATCCAGCAATGTTGCAGTAGTGTCTCGGCTGCCCAGGACTCCCCTCCTCATTGACTGAGACAGCAGTGGTGGTGCCTTTGGCTCCTGCTGCTGTCAATGGAAATCAGTCGGCCAATAAGGAGAAACAAGGGGCAGGGTCGGGCTCCGTGTCTGAATGGACACACGGAGCTGTGACTCAGCTCGGGTGCCCCCTTGGTAAGCTGCTTGCTCACATTAGGGACGATCAAAATATAAAGGGCATCGTTGCGGGCAACGCACATCATAAAGCTGCGGCTTACCCCTATGATTTATTTATTTATTCTTTGTAACAAGCCCCGAGACTTCCATCCCCAATTTATTGCAGGCTCTAAGGACATACTCCACTCTTTCTAATTATAAAATTTATGTGCACAAAGCTTTAAACATAAATTTATCTAAGGAGACTCTCAACATTCAACAGAATTTCCCCTTCGCTTGGGCTCGCCACAAAATCAAATATCTGGGCATTTACCTTACTCCCTCCCATTGTCTGCAGTCTTTCAAGAGAATTTCACCCCCTGGCTTACCTCTCTACGTTTTAGATCTCCAGCGTTGGACTAAGAATGCTTTTATCCTGGCTTGGCAGGAACAGCATTTTAAAGATGGCGGTCTTGCCAAAATTACTATACCTCCTTCAAATGTTGCCAATAGCAGTCCCAAGTCACTTCCTTTGATCGGTCCGGGGGAGTTTTTGAACTTTCTCTGGGGCTACAAAGCAAAAAGACTGTCTCGCCGTTATCTGACCTTACCAAAAAAACAGGGTGGCATAGGGTTCCCAGACCTGTTTAAATATTACTACGTGGTCTATTTAACTAGAGCCCTAGACTGGACCAAGCATGCCTCAGAGAAGGAGTGGGTGGGGGTGGAACAGGCGGGGTCCTCCTTTCCACTTTCAACCTTGTTATGGCAGACTTCTGCCCTGCCAGTGACCCTGAAATCTCACCTCTTGATTGGGACTACGCTGTCGGTAGTAGCAAAAACGGGTTCTGTCACGATGGTCTCCCACACTCCCTCACCTTTTGTCACCGGTCATTGGCACACAGGAGTTTCCTTCTAGTCTGTCAGGGAGGAGGTTTAGGGAATTTCTAGCGATCAACGGATTTAGGTTTGAAGACTTTCATCAGGAGGGTCGATGGTGCACTATTGAGGAAATCCAAGCAATGGTATCGCCCCCTCTAGATAGATGGCGAGCAACACAGATTAGACATTTTCTCACCTCCTCGCATTTTGTGCCCTCCACTAGTAACTCCGCTTCTGCTTTTGAGAGGCTCTACCTGGATCCCACTCCCCTCCGTCATCTACTGTCCTTAATGCATGGGTTTCTGGTTGAACCCCAGGACGGCTTTATACCTCCCTATCTATGGAAATGGGAAAATGACCTGATTTGGGCCTTCTCAAAAGATCAGAGAGAACGTATTCTGTACTTTGAACACCGCTCCTAAATCCCGAGCAGGTTTCATGAGGTTGGGTTTAAGATCCTGACTCGTTGGTATAGAGTACCCACGCTCCTTCACAAGATCTACCCTTCAGTTCCCTCCACCTGCTGGCGATGTCAACAACCTGACGGTTCGTTACTGCACATATTCTGGACATGCTCACGTGTTCGCCCCTTTCTGTGACTCTATTCGACGCATGGTTTTTAGACTGACAGACATTTCACTTGAAGACGATCCGGCGCAGTGCCTGCTTCACCTTACCCCGATGTCGATGTAAGAAATCCCTCTTGATCCACCACCTTAACGCCGCCAAAATATGTATTCCGCAATAATGGAAATGCGCAGATCCCCCTTCAATTGGGCAGTGGATAGCTGTGGTGAACGAAATTAACCTGATGGAACAATTGACGGCCGCATTAAACATAAAGGAGGAAAAATTCTGTAAAACCTGGTTTTACTGGCACGATTTCCGATTCTCCCAAGACTATAACTCCTTTGTGACCCCCTCCAGAAGAGCCAATGTAGCGGTGCATGTATCCCTAACCAATTGCCTTCACATCCAAAAAACCCTCAATTTTTTATTCTTATTTTTCCCCTCCTATCTCCCCCACCTTCCCCTAAGCCTTTACCCTCATTCTCCCTCGATTTTCTATTGAACCTGCTTTGGTACGCTTCATGTTCTTGCTTTCTTCTGTCTCCTGTTTTCCAAAATGTAAAGTCGTCTTCTTCGTTATTTTGAAAACCTGTTTGTGTACACCTGACTGGGGGCGATAAAAATGTTTTATATTGTTGTACCTTGTCTACTTTTAGGTGAACTTTTGCTATGTCGACACCAACTGCTTTACTATTTTCATATTGGTTTTTTCTGCTTTATTTTTGGTTTTTGTAACGGCCTGTTCTTACTGTACAAATTTTGTTGTTGGTCTTGTTCTGCCCTGTCTGGTGTACTCAATAAAAACTTTTAAATGAAGAAGAAAAAAAAATACGTGTGTGTGTGTGTGTGTGTGTGTGTGTGTGTGTGTGTGTGTGTGTGTGTGTGTGTGTGTGTGTGTGTGTGTGTGTGTGTGTGTGTGTGTGTGTGTGTGTGTGTGTGTGTGTGTGTGTGTGTGTGTGTGTGTGTGTGTGTGTGTGTGTGTGTGTGTGTTTTGGGGGTTACATGTAAACAAAAAGTGCCAGAAAAAGCCTGGGGGTCAAGTGGTTAAAGTAACTTTGTAATCCTTTTGTTTTTAAACTATTGTAATATAAAGCCTTTGCAATGATTCTTGAATCTAAAAATGAATACAATTTATGCAATGTCTCTTTTCTAGGAGAAGAATTCAAAGTACTACAATTATACCATGTCAGTGAATGGTCATTCTAGGAGCTTTGGACAAAACTACAGCGTGGATTACCTAACTGATGTCTTGGTGAGAAACCATTTATTGACATTGAAGTAGGTTTCCCCAGTGCAGACTTTACTAATGGTTTTCACAGAATAAGGCAGAACATCTGTCAGTTGTAAACCGTTTTTTTTTTTTTCTACCTTCAAGGCAAAACCATAATGTGCTAGTATGCATCGCATTCTAGCATGTTCTATGAAACTCGCCTGAAAACAAAAGCCTTCCAGCGATCCAATGTCATCGCTGGACCGGGCTCTGAAAGAAAAGTGCGGTGGCCGTTTCTTCAGAGGACATATGCCAGTGATGTCACGGTCTGCATGTACAGTAAATATTTCCTAAACGGTGCACGTTTAGGAGATATTTACACTACCTGTAGGTAAGCCTCATTATAGGCTTACCTATAGGTAAATGTCAGAAAAGTAAGTTTACTTCTTTACTTTGAGGCACTGGAGAGGGAGTTATCATGGACACTAACCAGCACTCTTTAATGGAAAAAAACTTTTTTTTTTGGCATTAGCTTTTAGACCTTAAAGTTATTCAAAACCTTTTTTTTTTTTTCTCTTTTAAAATAACAAACCTGTCATACTTGCCTGCTCTATTCAGAACTATGGCACTGATCCTCCACTTCCTGGATCACCTGCTAGGGATCCTGGCCAATGGCCTCCCGTTGCCGTCTTACAGTCAGTGAGGAGAAAGAAGGCAGACAGAGCTTCTGCTCTTGTGCACATTTCTGGATTGAGATCAGACTCAGGTAAGTATAAGGGTGGGCTGAAGGGGGAACTGCATGCATAAGTTTTTTGTTTTTTTTTACCTCAATACATAGAATGCATTAAAGTAAAAAAAAACTTTTGCCTTTAGAACCATTTTAAGAAATGTCCTCTTGGACAAATGCTTTTTCTTCCCTATTTACCTGTTTTCAGACAAGTGTTTCATCTGCCTCTTCTTTTTTTCCTTATGGCTCTAGACTGAATGAACACTATGCATCTCCAAGGGTGGCTGAATTTGGGTGTGTGTCCGTTTTTACATCTGCACACATCCAAATCCTTTTTAGGTCAGCAAAAACATGTTTTTTGCTTCTTTTTTTTGTTTTTTGCAGACTTGGACGGGGCAGATCAGATGAGCATTGAGCACTGGTGTGAACAGACTCACCCCCACCTTTTAGAGATTGCGTGGGTCAGTTTTTACTCCAACACTAAGTGACATCCATCCCATTTTGATCTGACTTCGCAAGGGATCTGAGGACAGCTGTGTGAAAGGAGCCTTAAGCCTCGTACACATGACCGAGAATCTCGTCAAGAAAAAACACGTCGTTTTTCTTGACGAGATTCTTGGACAAGAAACTTGTCCCGGCCGAGTGTACAGACGCTCCTTTCAAAGAACCCGCGGTTCTTTGAATGGAGCGAACACGGTGACTTAATCGACTACGACGAGCGTGCGCTCGTCACATTCGATGCCGTCGCCGCCATCTTGCTACACTATACCTATGCCTAGGAAGCTACCGCGCATGCGTCAGTCATTTCGAGCATGCGCAGGCTTCCCGGGGGACAGGTAAGTGTGTACACACACACACACACACACACACACACACACACACACTTTTCTTGTCGAGAAACATGCTAACAAGAATCTCGACGAGAAAATAGAGAGCAGGTTCTCTATTTTTCTCGTCGAGATTCTTAACGGTTTTCTTGACGAGAAACCTGATAGCCGCGTACACACGACCGATTTACTCGGCAAGAAAGCTCTGCCAGCAAGTTTCTTGTCGTTTTTCGACGAGAAACTCGGTCGTGTGTACAAGGCTTTATAGCTTTTTTTTTTTTTTTTTTTTTTTTTTTTTTTTTTTTTTTGTAGGCGGTGTCAAGAATTAAATGGAATAGGTTGAGGGCCAATATTTCTGGTTACCTTGCATACATAGCCTCTGCTGCTTCAACTCCTCTTAGTACTAGGTTAACACCTAAACAGATGACACAAAATTCATGATTCACTGTAAATTTACTGCTTCATTTTGCACCAATGCTCAGTCTTTCACTGAATATGTTTTTATATGCCAAGATCCTAAAAAAAAAAAAAATCTCATACCCTAACACACAACTTAACCTGCAGTCTTGGTTGAATATTGGGTGTTCATGTCAAAATTTGACATTGACGTATTTGTAAGGGCATGATCCATATAATTCTCACACACCTTTTTTCTTTTTTTTTAACAGGCCAATTTTTCCTTGGATTTCTTTAATCATAAATTTAATCACGTGCCCTTCTTTATGATGATTTCCACCCCAGCTCCACATTCTCCCTGGACACCAGCTCCACAGTATGCAAACTCATTCCAGAATGTCAGTGCACCCCGCGGTGGCAGCTTCAATGTTCATGGCAAGGTACAGTATCTAGGGATATTTGAACAACACGGGAAACTGTCCAAGCTGTACACTCTTTGCACTATGTCTATCAAAAATGTTTGTACTGACAGGTTATGCAAGCAAGATTCCCTGTACAGCATACATTTACACATATTTTTTTTTAAAGCATTTCATGCTGTTCAAGGAGACGGTTATCTTTTTTATTAAAGCTTACCTGTTTACCAAATATAATGAAACGCTAAAACTATGGAAAGAACATTATAGGGGTTGATTCACTAAAAGAAAATAGTGCACTGCAAGTGCAATTGTGCTAAATCTGAGGGAAAGCTCTGTTGATTGCTGTCATCCAAATATTGTGCAAGCAAAAATGCTGTTGTGTGTTTTTTTTTTTTTTTTTCTTGCATGTTTTCCCTCAGATCTAGAGCAACTGCGCTTACAGTGCACAGACTATTTGCCTTTAGTAAATCAACCCATAATGTTAAAAGGTCTGTTCACCAAAAGTGATATTTTTCTTTATTAGTAAAACCCAGTGGGCTGAATTAAGCTCTGGCTTTCTTGTATATCTTGGATTTCCAACAATGAGCTCCCCATACCATAATTCCCACTTATGTTCTGGCCAGCCTGGAAGAGTGTTTGTTTGTCCCTGCCTACTTTTGTGTGTTCCTGCAGCTCTGCTGTTATTATTTTATTACAGGTACTTGTATAGCGCCGTCCAATTTATGTAGCGATTTACACATGCACTATTTTGTCAAAATTATTGGAACGCCTGCCTTTAGACGCATGTGAACTTTAATGGCATCCCAGCCTTGGTCCGTAGGGTTCAACTCTTCTGGGAAGGCTGTCCACAAGGTTTAGGGTTTGTCTATAGGAATGTAACCATTCTTCCAGAAGTGCATTTGTGAGGTCAGGCACTGATTTGGACGAGAAGGCCTGATTCGCAGTCTCTGCTCAAATTCATCCCAAAGATGTTCTGTCAGGACTCTCTGCAGGCCAGCCAAGTTCCTCCAACCCAAACTCGCTCACCCATGTCTTCATGGACCTTGCTTTGTGCACTGGTGCGCAGTCATGTTGGAACAGGAAGGGTCCATCCCCAAACTGTTCCCACCATGTTGGGAGCATGAAATGGTCCAAAATGTCTTGGTATACTAACGCCTTAAAAATTCCCTTCGCTGGAACTACGGGCCAAGCCCAACCCCTAAAAAACACCTGTGTGGTATCCATTGTAAGACCATGAACCCCCCTCCACCAAATTATTTGGCCCAGTGCCCAAAGCAAGGTCCATAAAGACATAAAGAGGAACTTACCTGGCCTTGGTGCCTGACCTCACAAATGCGCTTCTGGAAGAATGGTCAAACATTCCCTTTAACACACTCCTAAACCTTGTGGACAGCCTTCCCAGAAGAGCTGAAGACGTTATAGCTGCAAAGGTTGGGCCAACTCAATATTGAACCCTATGGACGAAGACTGGGATGCCATTAAAGTTCATGTGCGTGTAAAGGCAGGCATCCCAATACTTTTGACACTATAGTATATGTAAAATATAAATAATATTTTTATATATATATATATATATATATATATAAATTATAATTATAAAAATTACATCAGTTCCTGCCTTCAAGGAGCTTACAATCTAAGGTCCCTAACTCACATTTATTTATACACATACTAGGGCCAATATAGAAAGGGGCCTATTAACCTACCAGCATGTCTTTGGAATGTGGGAAGAAACCCGCACAGGGAGGTCATACAAACTCCAGGTAGTGTCGTGGTTGGGATTCGAACCGACGATTGTAGTGCTGCTAGGCAGAAGTGCTTACCACTCAGCCACTTTGCTGCCCAGTAGGGATCGCGGAATCCTCTCATAATGGCCCCATCAGGTAATGAGATACAGGAACTAAAGACTCTGCACTTCCAGAGTCCATTTGAAAGATAATAAATTATCAGGTACGTAAAGAGACCCTGTCACTTTACCCATTCAAGGCAAAGTGAAAGTGTCTGCAGACTCCAGTAGGCTTTATCTGTACAGTAACTACTGTAACTTTGTTTTTCATTAATGAGTATATGATAGCTTTAGATATATTAATGTTTGATTTCTGGGAAGACGCTTTTCTCATTTTGTCCTTTTTTTTTTTATTTATTTTTATTATTATTATTATTATTAATTTTTATTTTTTCTCCTTTTTTGTATCTTTATCAGGACAAGCATTGGTTAATAAAACAAGCAAAAACACCTATGTCAAACTCCTCTATTCAGTTCCTAGACGATGCGTATCGCAAAAGGCAAGTTGGTTACTTGAAAACTGATTTGAGTTTATAATGGGGTCACAATTAATAGAATTGGTTTTCTAGCAATGTGTACTAAGATAAATATGCAGGGTGCCATTGTTGAATTTCTTCTGAAAATGCTTATTGCCTTGGCATTCTCTGTCACTGACTTGGAACAGGGATGCAACATGTGAAGTCACAATTCCTAATTTGCATATTTATGGGTCAGTAACTCCAAATACATTGAATTAACTGGTTCATCGAACAGCGATGGATGGCCTATGTATTTCTTTCAGTTCATGAGCTGTTATTTCTGAGAGTGCTTGGATTCACAAAATTTTGTACAGCCATTTTATTATTGTCTGCCAGGAGGGGCACCTAAACTCCAGGTGGTACACAAATGCAGGTTTGTTTTTTTTTTTTTTGTTTTTATCCAACAAAATATTTATTTAGTTTGCAGAAGTACATTACACGCATATTTTCCATTACAATATGGATGAAAGTGCAATGCAACATAGGATTAGGTGCATACCGTTTAACCAGAAGAATAACCAACAACATAACCACATCAGGAGCCCCACATCATCCCCTTTTATTATTTCACATAACCCATTCCTCACCCGACATTTAAAATGCAGGTTACTTTAGTAAAAGGCACCATACGGTAGTCTTTAGGAAGGAGACCCTGGATGTGACCAAGACGCATTAGGTGTCTGACTCTTGCTGTAGTGCATACTATATAACCCAGCTATGGATCTGCACCATTGCTTCTCATACTGGGAGCATTGACAACTGAGCAACTTTGTTTTGAGTGCCCAGGCTTTCTCATTGTGTTCCAATAAATATACAGTTCATCCTTTTTACTAGTAAGCAGTATTGCACATATTTCTACTTTGTCTCTTTTGCCTATGGGATATATATCTTCGCTGTTTAGCGATGAAAAAAAAGCCACATTTTATACTGATCTGAACACCGTTGCATTGTTTATAGAATAATGCACACCGCTGCATAAAGATCAGTTAGGCCTCATGTACACCGCTGCTGCCAGCCCCTCTATTTGAGCCTGGCATACCACACTATGCAAGTCATTTCTAAAAACAAGTGTTGTAAATACCTCTTTAGAGCTATCTTCATGCCGGTCACGTGACTCTCGGCCGCTTTGGAGCTCAGACAGGGCTTCTGCGGGAGGCCACGTGATCTCCCCAGCTGACATCGGAGGGAGATCTCTGCCCCTCACACAGAAGCAGCCATGTATCCGAGCTGTAAAGTGTCTGCGAGTCACGTGACCTGCCTAAAGATCGCTCTAAAGAGGTATTTACAATGCTTTCTTTTGGAAATGACTTTCATAGTGTGGTATACCAGGCTCTAATAGAGGGTCTGGCAGTCATTTATCATTTAGACTTTACAATCACTTTAACCTGTACTGCTTAAAGTGTTTGTAAAGGATAATTTTTATTTTTATTTTTTTTTTAACATAATGCATTTTCTGCATTTAAGGTAAAAAAAAAAAAAAAACTTCCATTTTATTTTCTCTCTCTGAGCGGGGCCAAGCCGTGCTGTGTGTATCAATAGTTGCATGTGTCTCAGGATTGGGCACACAAAGAGTAGGAGCCAAGAACACCAGTGGAGACCCCAGAAGAGGAGGTTCTGGGCTGCTCTGTGCAAACTCATTGCACAGAGCAGATAAGCACACCATGTTTGTTTTAAAAAAAAAAGAAAACCTTTACAATCACTTTAAGGATGATTGCACTAGAGCTGAAATAAACCTGCAGTGACTGAAATATGTAGGCTGATTCCTTGTAAAAAATCTAGTTACCTGACTATTTGTGGCCTTTGTTTTTATTGACCCATAAATGGCATGCAGAATTTAAAGCCCAACTGGAAAATGTTCCCATGTAGTGCGGCTGTACCTGAACTACAAAGGTCAACGGCTCATTTAGGTCTGGGGGGCATAGAAAAACTTTATATACCCGATTCTCCCTGTTGCTAGACCTGTCTCTACAGTGTCTTCTCCCCCATGCTCCGGCGGTCCAAAGTCCTGACATCAAAGACAGATGCAAGGTCTATAGCCCTGCACTGGACATGTTGCTACAGGGAAATAGTTAATCGCTGAAACATGAGGGGAGCACTGTCTTCCAGGGGAGCAGGGGATCAGGTAAGTAAATGTGCTATTACTCTCCCCTAGAGAGAACAAGCAGATAACCCTTACAGTGTGGGTGCAGCCCTACTGCAAGAGAAAATTCTCAGATTTACTGGAGTTGGGCTTTAAAGTGTTTCAAATCAGAATGCCTAATCTGCATGCTTGTTTCAGGTCAGTGACTCAATGTATTGAATGCACTGTATTAGTATAATGGGTATTTACAAAGGTCACCTTTTGCTGCCCATATAGTTCTCGGCACAGATGTCCTTTAACCAAAATTGGTAATAAGAACTTATGTACAACTCCCCACATTTCTGTCTTCAAGGATGCCAAACATAAAAGTTTTAATGTCAGATTTTATTTATTTATTTTTGGATATCCTATTTATAGCCCCCCAGGGGGTGTACATAGAATTGTGCTGCATATATTTCATTGAGAGCTAGTGCTGGATACTTAGAGGACAGTGTAACATTTGATTGGCTCTTCGAACTACTGTGGAAAATTGAGGGAAGGTTGGCCAATAATTCATTGCATTGCAGCCCTTACCATGACATCAGCTCTTGTGCCTGTTATTTGTAGTGTGCATTGCACATTGCCGTCTTGTTTTTTCTTTGCTTGGGCATTCATAGTGCCATGGTGCCCTTTTCTTAATGCAGTATGTTTGGTGGTGCAGGTGGCAAACTCTGCTGTCTGTTGATGACCTGGTGGAGAAACTTGTGAAAGAGCTCCAGAATCGGGATGAGCTGAATAATACATTTATCTTCTTCACATCTGACAATGGATACCACACAGGTAAATCAATTTTCCTTCCATTTTCACTATGAGAATCATTGGCCCTATGCTATGCATAATGGTAAAAGGTCCGTACAGAAACACATAAAGCTCCTAGCCAGGAAGCAGAAGTCTCATCTTTATTTAGCACTGAGGAGGAAATGTGACCATTATCTTGCTCATGTGATTGACATTTACCCGTGAAAATAGTTTTGCACAATATAGATGGCCAGCTGTTTATCTTCTTTCATCTGCATACAGTAGATGTTACTGTAATTGTATGTAACGGATTAAGCAAAGTAGGCCTTAAAGTGATTGTAAATTATCACCTTGTAAAACAACCCATTCAGCCAATGCAAGGCAAAACATTTTGTGCATAAATATAAAAAAAAATGATAAATATTGTTTTTATAAGTGATTACATTCCCTCTGTTCTCGGCTGCATAACAGCTGGTGTTTCTTCTGGTGGGAGGAGAAACATAAGCACACTGATCAGTTAAAGGCTGTGCAGAGGAGGTGTGTCGGGACAAGTCTAATCATTGGAGGAGAGCACACGGAGTTCCCAGCATAGCTATAGAACTGACCACGGTGTGCTCTCCTGCTCAGTGTAGTCTGTTTCAGGAATATGAATTGCTAGGGTAACAAACACTTTAAGGTCTTGGCCCCGGTTCACACGGAATGAGGTCTGTGCGACATCATGTTCAGATGTCTATGCAAGTAGCACATGAAGCAGCCAAAAATAGTGCAGGAACCTTCTTAAAATCGGTGCAAGTCAGAGTCGCACCGATTTAAGCAGTTTCATAGGCACACATGGGGTGCAACTTGTCCTATGATTTTAAACGGTCAAATCGCATTACAAGTCGCACAGTGTGAACTGGGGTTTAAGGTAAAAAATCTACAATTTTACTTTTTATTTAGAGCATTGCAACAGATAACAATACAAACATTGGCTCCATACAGTTGTTGAGCATAGATTGCAAGGCATAGTTAAAAATATATCCACAGAGGAATACAGCATCACATATAGAGACAATATTGATCAGTAAGAATCTGTATACTGAAGTATCAGCGGTCTATCCAAACATAAATTACCTGGTAATTGGGTGTTAAAGGGCCTCTGGGATTCTGAGAATGGTTACAGGAATGTGTTCTCAGAAAACCTCAAAGCACAGTAAACAAGTATGTGTAGAAGTCAAATATAGCCTGAATCTGCTTGCATCCAAAATATTTGTTTATGTATTAGAGAGTAGGACAAAAAAGAAGAAAAGTCGAAAAAGAGAGAGAGGGGGGAGCACCACTGGGGGAGTCGGAATCAGGATCTGTGACCCAGTAGGAAGTTGGAACAAAGTAACTGTACATATTCATCAGAGAAACGGAAGAGATTCCAATAGAACCACCTGCTCTTGTGTTCCTCAGTTTTGTCTCCAAAGCAGTGTTAATTTCATCGACTAAAACATTTTAGTCGACTAACTTTAATACCATTTTAGTCAAATAAAATAAGACTAAAACTAAAACAATGGAGATGACTAAGACTAAAATGGCATTTTAGTCAAAAGACTAAGACTAAATTGAAATTTGACGTCAAAATTAGCCCTGGTCTGTAGTGCATGTTCATACCTCAATAACCTAAATAATAACGTTAGATTTTTCACTTCAGCAGTATGAGTTTGAAAATTGTAGAGAAATGCTTAAATAATGCATTCCAATTTAACTACACCCATTTGATTTAGATGACTAAATTTTTTATTTTTTTTGTAAAATCTTTATTTGTAAGAGGTAAGGCAGTACATCTCAACAAACGTAGCCAAAGGTAAATACAGCAAGTACTGCGCTAGTCTGGTGTTCAAAAAAGTATAAAAAATAAACATGCATAACAGATAGTAACAGTGAAACAGTAATTTCATCTAAAAGTGCAGAAGGTTTAATACTCAGGTAGTAGGTCGACGCCCAGGTCTCCCACCCCCCCCCCCCCCCCCCCCACGCCGCGAGTGGGGTAAGCACTGACCGCCTGGTGGTTTGATTGTAAAACGGAGGTGTCTCCCAAAGGAGAGTTGCCGCGCCGACCAGCTCTCCGGACAATAAGTGAGTTATGTAGCGTATAGATTATAAGGTGGCTGGAACAGGTAGGCGCGAGGGGAGGGGGGCGCTCATGGGCCTCCAGCAAACCTCCCCGCGCACCGCATCGCCGTCCGGGTCTCCCCAAGGCAAAGCATCTGCACCGTGGTTGCACATAAGTGTCGATCCCCGAAAAAGTTCGGGGAATCCCACGGCAACAGAGACTGCATGAGTCCTTCGGACCAGCCAGCTCGACCACATCGCAGCCACCACCTGGTGGCTCCACAGGCTAGTTTATTCTGGGACTAGCGGTTAAAGTAAGTTGAAACAAGAATAGAAAGAAATGGTGAAAATAAGAGAATAGAGAGAGAAAGAAAAGAAAATAAGCTGGAACATACCTAGAATCTCACGTCCAACTCCGCCTCCCCGTAACTTGCAATCTGGAATGGCGTTATGGTAGCTTGCTTCAGCCCTCTGTTCTCACTTGTGAGTCCCAAGGTCGTCCTTTGAGGGACGGCTCTGCCAGCTCCAGCAGGGCTACGTCTAAGCTGGAGGACACATGTCCCGGGTCCGAGACATACGCATTCCAGGTCGATCATGTGTCAAAGAAGCGGTCACGAGTACCCCTACAAGTGGCAATCCAGTCCTCTGCCTCCCGTATGTCACTCACCCTGCGGCGCCACTCCTCCCTGCCTGGGATTTGCGGGCGCTTCCAGTACACGGGAAGCAATCGCTTGGCTGCGTTCAATAGGTGCGGCAGCACACTTTTCTTGTACTGGCTCACCAGCATGGGAGGGATGTGCAGCAGGAAGTGAACCGGGGAGAGAGGGACATCCAGACCCGTAATGTCTTCCATTTAGGACTTGATGTCCTTCCAGTAGGGTCTAATCACCGGGCAGTCCCACCAGATGTGCAAAAGGGGTACCCTTGTGGCTGCAACCCCGCCAGCACCGGTCTGACGTGGAAGGGTAAATTCTTGCTAGGTCTACCGGTACCCAGTACCAGCGTAACAATATCTTGTAGTTCGTTTCTTGAGTTTTTTAGAATCTATTGAGCTAGATTGGGTTAGTTGATAGAGGCTGGACAATTGGGTGGGGGTGAAAACTATCTCCAAGTCCCGCTCCCAGGCCCTGACGTACGTGGGCTTCGCTGTAGAAGCAGTGGTGGTAATCAGACGGTAGAGTTTAGAGATCATGTGGGGGATAGGTTCCTCCGCTATAAAAAAGGCGTTCAAAAGGCATAAGGGTAGAGATATATCCCGTATGGAACTCCCGTGTGTCTTAAAAAAATGGTGACGTTGCCTATAGCGCCAAAAGTCCATAGGGAAACTTCCATTCCTGGACTAAAATTAGTTTTAGTCGACTAAAATATACTGGAGATTTAGTCGACTAAATACGACTAAAACGATTGCAGAAGACTAAAATGGGACTAAAACTAAAATGCCATTTTAGTCCTAAGACTAAAACTACATCGAAATTTGCTGCCAAAATTAACAGCTAGCGGCTGTTTTTGTCCTTGGCAATAATCGCCGTGTTCTCTCGGCCGGGACGGCTTCCCCTGCCCTCCATGGTTTTAGGAAAGAAAATCTATGGCTGGCTTTACATTGGTAGTCATTGTAAAGAAGCCCATAGCGCGCCCCCCCCCCCCCTTTCAGACAGCTAAAAAGGATCACTGTTGTCAATGGTTACTCATCTAATAGGCAAAAATTGCTCATTGCTCAAGAACCCATTAGCAACTCTGCTCTGTAGTTTAGGGAACATCTTTAACCACTTCCCATCCCGCTTAATGTCAAATGACGTCCTCAAGGTGGCTCTGCCATCCTGGGTGGACGTCATATGGCGGCCGCTAGGGGGCGCCCGCCGTGTCACTCGGGTGCCGATGTGCGTGCCTGGTGGCCGCGATAGCCGCCAGGTACCCACGATTGGCAGTTACAGAGCAGGGACGTGGATCTCTGTGTGTAAGCAAAGAGATCCACATCCTGTCAGGGAGAGGAGACGATGCGGTTTCCCTTGTACATGGGGACACCGATCGGTCACCTCCCCCAGTCAGTCCCCTCCCCCCACAGTTAGAATCATTCCCTAGGGAACACATTTTAACCCCTTGATCGCCCCCTGGTGTTAACCCCTTCCCTGCCAGTCACATTTATACAGTAATCAGTGCATATTTATAGCACTGTTCGCTGTATAAATGTGAATGGTCCCAAAAGTGTCCAAACTGTCCGCCGCAATATCGCAGTCCTGACAAAAATTGCAGATAACCGTCATTATTAGTAAAAAAAAAAAAAAGTCCTAAATCTATCCCCTATTTTTTAGGCGCTATAACTAATCACTAAACGCTTATTGCGTTTTTTTTTTTTTTTTTTTTTTACAAAAATATGTAGAAGAATACATATCGGCCTAAACTGAGAGGAAAAAAAAATGTTTTTTACAAAACAAATTGGGATATTTATTATAGCAAAAAGTAAAAAATAGTATAGTTTTTCAAAATTGTCATTCTTTTTTTGTTTTTATAGCGCAAAAAATAAAAACCGCAGAGATGATTAAATACCACCAAAAGGAAACTCTATTTGTGGGGGAAAAAAGGACGTAAATTTTGTTTGGGAGCCACGTCGCACGACCACGCATTCAAAGCGTGACAATGCTGAAAATTGGCCAGGGCAGGAAGGGGGTGAAAATGCCCGGTATTGAAGTGATTAAACAAAGCAGTGTTTGTAATCCAGTCTTTCCATAACTCTGCTTTGTGGCCTACACCAAATTGAAACTTTTTGGAGGGCTGCTATTTTTAAATGGCAAAATTTTCATTCCAGATATTCAGTGCCAAAAAATATCATTTTTGCTAGGTTTGGGAGGTACACAATCTGCCCCCTTTAGCAGTGGAGGGAAAAAAAGAATTTTGGTCTAATGAGTAATTGCATTTGGGGAAAGGCAGATGTCTTATTTGTTGCCAAAAGTTAAACATGTAGAGAACTGGCCGTGTCTTTTTCTTGAAGAACAATATAAAAAAAACATGTATACATTTGCAAATGAATCATCAAAGCAAATGAATGGCCTATATCTTATGCGGTCCTTAAAAATGAAAGTGTTTGATATACTTATTCTGATGTTGACCACTGTGTACCTATATTTATTTGTATTGCATTATACCTGAAATAATATCTTCCCCACACTGTCCATATTGCAGGTCAGTTCTCGCTTCCAATAGACAAAAGGCAGCTGTATGAGTTTGATATTAAAGTTCCACTACTTGTTCGTGGACCTGGCATCAAGCCGAACCAAATAAGCCAGGTAAATGGACAGAACTTAAAAACTACTATCTTTTGATTTGATGTAAGGTTTTGTTGATTTGTGATCATTTTAAATGCTTTTTTGTATCACCAAGCCTCTGAATGAAATGTAATAAATATTGGTTGAGGTAGATAATGACTGGGAATTTGCTTGAGACATAACCACCAGTCATGTGCTTCTGCCTATTTTTCTAGCTTCATACAAACTGACAGATGGAGTCTGGCTGATGTGGACAGCACCTCTACTTTTCTTTTATTATTCTTTCATACATGGAGCCCTGGTTGAGCAGAGAAATGCTGTATTAGTGGGAAATTCTACAGGACATACTAACCACTTGTCTACCAAGGTACATTTATAAACCTCATGGTAACAAGTGGTTAAATCCAAGCTCACAGCTGCTGCTGCTGCACATGTGAGATTGGTACCTTTTTTTTTTTTTTTTTTTAGAACCATCAAAGTACTTTCTGAGAAGTAATTGATCAGCTCTAGAGCCACCCTGGATTCCTCATACGATCCTATGTATGGCGTCTCTTCCAGGGTCACAGCTGTCATTCCTCAGCTAGTGTAGCCAAGGATGCAGCTATCGATCTGTGCTGGAATAGCTGCATTGGAGAGACATTGGGGGCCTAATAGACCCCCAATGTCTACATAACGAGTACCTGTCATCTGCCTGTGATAGGGGGCTTGTTGGCTCACTTGTGGTAGCAATTAAGTAAATAAAAAAAAAATTGTATTTGAATAAAAAAAATTGCAGGCACCCCAGTCACTTCCGCACACATCATATATAAAATGTGAAGCATAAGGTGAGCACGTGTATGTAAACATCAATTGCATCACACGTGAGGGATCATTGCAAGCGGTGTAATGAGAACAATAATTCTAGGGCCAAATTTTGCATTTAATGCTAAACTGATGACTTATAAAGGCTTTTGAAGCATTGCCTATGGATAGATTTGAGTACCATAGTTTTATTTGCAATTCCATGAGTGCGTAATTTTAAGACTTGATAAGTTTGGTATCTAATTGATGCAAGTACCAAAAGAATGTGTCTACACTAAAAATCATTTTAGTGTATTTTTGTCCTGAAAATGTGCATTTGATAACTGCACAAATATCATGTGACATAAAAAAAGTACAACTACCACCATTTTATTCTCCAGGGCCTCTGATTTTGGAAAATATAAAAAAAATTGAGGTTCGCATTAATTTCTAGCAAAAAAATGTAAGTTGTAACATGTGCAAGAAATTAGAAAATTGCAGGTCCCAGACAATAAAAAAAAAATGCCCAAGAGCTGCTGATCTGCCTAGCGAAGCACGGTACAGAGCCCTGTGTTTACTAACAGCACGGCTCTATACGCAGAGCAGCGTTGTATCTTTACTTAATTGATTAGCCACATCAATTGGTAAAGGCAGCACACATTACACATTGTTAAATGCAGAGTTAACGCGTCAATTGCCCCAGATGTTAACCCCTTCCCAGCCAGTGTCATTAGTACAGTGACAGTTTACAGTATTAGCACTGATAACCATATTAGTGTCACTGGTGATATTAGTGTCAGATTGCCCTTTGCTCTATCATGGTTCTGCTATAAGTCGTTGATCACCGCCATTACTAGTATAAAAAACTGTCATGCACACCAGTCTATATAGACTTATTTTGATTTTTTTTTTTTTTTTTTTTTTTACCAAAGACATGTAGCGGAATGCATTTTATCCTAAATCTATGATGAAATGTGATTTTTCTTGAATGCGTTTTATAACAAAGTAGAAAATTATATAATTTTTTTTTTTTTTCACTTCTGTCATAAAAATAAAAAAAACCCAGTAGTGATCAAATACCACCAAAAGAGAGCTTGATTTGTGTGAAAAAAATGTCGGTTAAAGTAGCACAGTGCCGAATAGCAAAAAATGCCCTGGTCAAGAAGGGGGTAAAATCTTCCAGAGGGCAAATGGATAAGGAAACGGATAATTGCTCTGATCAAATGTGTAATTAATGTCAGCACATGGACTAATAAGGTAAATAACCATATCCATTCCATGAATACTGAGCAACAGTTATTCTATTTTTTATTTATTTTTTGATAGGCCAGGGGTTCAGCTTACACAGTATAAAGAAGGAAGAACAACGAGAGGAGACAAAAGCCCCCCCCCCGTACACACAGGCCGGATGACATTGGCCGGTTCAATAAAAACTGGCTGACATTTAGCCTGTGTGTATGGCAGCTGGTCCAACAGAACAAGCATGCTTAAAAACCAGCAGCCGACCAGACTTCCGCTGATCGGAGTTTTCTGGCGGGGGGGGCGGCATCTCAATGCAGTTCATCGCAACACATGGTAGTACATTACTTGTTGCAGCTTGGGTCTGTTACCCTAGTGTGTTGGCGTATCATTTTAAAAGAATGGCACCGCAACACTACTATTTGTGCCCTAATCTGAACATCCAGTGCATCCGGAAAGTATTCACAGTATTTCACTTTTTCCTCATTTTGTTGTGTTGCAGCCTTATTCCAAAATGCATTAAATTCATTATTTTCTTCAAAATCCTACAAACCATACCACATAATGACCACGTTAAAGAAGTTTGTTTGAAATCTTTGCAAATTTATATAAAAAAAAAAAAAATGAAACAAATTACATGTACATAAGTATTCACAGTCTTTGCCATGACACTCAAAATTGATCCGGGGAAGGGTACAGAAAAATGTCTGCAGTATTGAAGGTCCCGATGAGCACAGTGGCCTCCATCCTCTGTAAATGGAAGAAGTTCTGAGCCTCCAGGACTCATCCTAGAGCGGGCCGCCTGGCCAAACTGAGCGATCGAGGGAGAAGGACCTTGGTCAAAGAGGTGACCTAGAACCCGATGGTCACTCAGACAGAGCTCCAGCATTTCTCGGTGGAGAGAAGAGAATCTTCTAGAGGAACAACCATCTGTGCAGCACTCCACCAATCAGGCCCGTCTGGAGTTTGCCAAAAGGCAGCTGAAGGACTCTGACCATGAGAAACGATTCTCTAGTCTGATGAAACAAAGATTGGTCTGAATGGCAAGCGCCATGATTGGAGGAAACCAGGTATCGCTCATCAACTGACAATACCATCCCTACAGTGAAGCATGGTGGTGGCAGCAGCATGCTGTGGGGATGTTGTTCAGAGGCAGGAACTGGGAGACTAGTCAGGATTTGGGGAAAGATGAATGCAGCAATGTACAGGAAAACCTGCTCCGGAGCACTCTGGATCTCAGACTGGGGTGAAGGTTCATCTTCCAACAGGACAACGATCCTAAGCACACAACCAAGGTAACAAAGGAGTGGCTATGAGACAACTCTGTGAATGTCCTTGAGTAACCCAGCCAGAGCCCAGACTTGAACCTGATTGAACATCTCTGGAGAGATCTAAAAATGGCTGTGCACCAACGTTTACCATCCAACCTAATGGAGCTTGACGGGTCCTGCAAAGAAGAATGGGAGAAACTGCCCAAAAATAGGTGTGCCAAGCTTGTAGCATCATAGTCAAAAAGACTTGAGGCTGTAATTGGTGCCAAAGGTGCTTCAACAAAGTATTGAGCAAAGGCTGTAAATACTACTTTCTTTTTCGTACATCACGGGACACAGAGCGACTTAGTCATTACTAATGGGTTATATAGTTTACCTTCAGGTGTTGGCACTGGCCAATTCCAAACCGGAAGTACCCTCCCCTATATAAGCCCCTCCCACCCGGGAGCACCTCAGTTTTTTTGCCAGTGTCTAAGGTGTTGGCCAAAGAGTAACATGTGTTTTCACTGGGCTTGCGTACAGGTTCTTTTGGGCCTTAGTAAGCTGTTCCGGATCCCACCAAAAAAGCTTCATAGCTAAACGGTCGGTACCCGGGCCTTGCAGCAGAAGAGCAAGGTTTTGCCTGTAATGCTTCTCTTAGGAGGGCTGGACCCTGGGATCCAGAGCTCTGGTCATACCCACGACCAAGACGCTGTCTGTGCAGGGTGCTATACAGGTCCAGGGGAGTGGAATCCTTAGGAACCCGGTCCCTGAAGGTTTAATTACAATGCCTGCCGTGATAGGTGAAGTTTGGACTTTTGTGGACCAAACAAAGTCCTGCGGCGGGGATCAGGTAAGTGGGGGCCCTCAGGAACTTGGTTCTATTGGGGGACCCCCAAGCCTAATTTGTCTTTCTGTCTGTTACCTAACGGTATTCCCGCTAAATATCTGTGTTTGCCTATAACTACTGAAAATGTAAAATTTTAATAGTAGTCAAGAAAAAAAAAAAAAAAAAACAGGGACCGCGGTACCTGTGTTAAACCACTAGAGGCCGCTGTAGTCCATTTTTCTTGTAAATGTGGATCTTTGGTTTTCTCAACTCAAAAGATCCAGGCAGCTGGTAAGTTTCTCTGAGGGAATCCACTTCCTCTGCCCTGTTGCTGCGTTCATCCACCGCACAGGCCCTCCGGCAAAAAGGGCCCTGGCTCCTAGTCCTCTGTTGGTTTTCGAAAAGGGCGCCATTGGCGCACGGGCGCGCGCGCGGGCGCGTGCACGCGCCTCCTATGAAAAAAAAGGGGCGGGGCGGGTGGATGACGCTCGATGCGCGCCGCGGCGCTTCTGCGCATGTGCGGGCGTCCCAGCATGGTTAAAAGACACAGTACAAGTGTCAGCTGCATGCAAACAGAGCTAGCAACAAACAGTGGCACACAGAGGCGGTTGATGCAGGCATCCCCATAGAAAGGCACTTTAGTGGACACCAGCTGGTATATAGCAGCACCTGTGTTAGACTATTACCAGCAAAAATTGGTGTATGACGACGGGAATACCTCAGCTTTGTGCTTAAAGGATATGTCGTCCAGACGCTCCGGAAATAGATCTTCCAGGAAGCCAAAGGGGTCTCCATCGGGCTCTGAGGATATTGGGCATGCTTGCACTGCACCAATCTCCCCTGAGAATGCAGAGGTCAGTAGCCGTAGAAACCCCGCAGGAATGCCTGGTGCTGCGGCTGTCCCCAGTCCACCTGCTCCTGTATATATAACAGAGGAGGTTTTATCCTCAACTCTGGGAGGATTGGAAGAGAGATTAACAGCATTGATCGCTGCTTCCCTGTCACAGGAAAAGCGCGTCCGATCTCCGTCTCCTCCTTCAGAGTGCCTGTTAGTGGAGGAACAGCCCCACACAGAGATCGACCTACCTGAAGGGGATCAGGATGAGGTTGATTCACTTATAGAGGAATCAACAGTGGAAGAACCTTTCTCAGCTTCTCAGGCTGAAAGATTATGGGTTCAGTCTCTGACTAACATGGTCCGATCAGCATTTAAAATGCCTCTGGCGGAACCACCATCCACTACGGTTTCCTCGCTGGGGTCGCTAAAAGCTCCCCAGGCGGTCTGTTCCTTCCCAATCCACCCTTTATTAGAAGGGCTTATTTACCAGGATTGGGAGCATCCTGATAAAATATTTGCTCCCCCCAAGAGATTTCCGGTGATCTATCCCAGGGAGGATAAGTTCATAAGAAAATGGAGGGTCCCTATAGTGGACGCAGCCATCTCTTCTGTTAACAAATCACTGACATGTCCAGTAGATAATGTTCCAATGTTCAAAGACCCAATAGATAAAAAATTGGAGTCTTTACTAAAATCTGCTTTCTCTACAGCAAGTATGGTGACACAACCTGCGGTAGCAGCGATTGGAGTCTGCCAAGCAGTGAAAGATCAGTTGAAACAAGTCTTAAAGGACTTACCAGATCAGCAGGCTCATGCCCTAGCTGACCTGCCTAGAGCCTTGTGTTTTGCGGTGGACGCCATAAAGGATACAATCCAACAGGCCTCCCGCTTTACGCTGTCTATAGTACATATGCGTAGGCTTCTGTGGCTCAAAAACTGGTCTGCTGAAGCTCCCTGTAAAAAACTGCTGGTTAGCTTCCCATTTCATGGAGAACGCTTATTTGGAGAAGATCTGGACAAATATATCCAGAAAATTTCTGCCGGTAAAAGTTCACTCTTACCGGTTAAGAACAAGGGTAGAAGTCCTTCTTTTAAGAGGCCTACCTCTCCAGTCCCGGGCACATCGGCTGGGAAGCAGTTCCGACGGCCTCCGCGGTCAAATTCAGGGGGCAGAAATCAGGGACAATCACAGGGTAACAAGAAGCCCTGGATCAAGAGAGGTACAAAACCTCCCCCTAAGGCATGAAGTATTGCCCCCGCTCAATCGGGTGGGGGGAAGACTTCAGTTGTTCACAGAGACCTGGCGGGACACCATCAGAGACAGATGGGTGCTCTCCGCAGTAAGTCTGGGATACAAGCTGGAGTTAAAAGGCACTCCTCCTGCCCAATTTATGAGGTCAAACGTGCCAAGAGATCCCCAAAAGAGAGGATCCCTCCTTCTGGCACTAGAACAACTATTGCTCCAAGGGGTAATCATGAAGGTTCCCCTGGAAGAAAGCGGATTCGGGTTTTACTCGAACCTTTTCACAGTCCCCAAACCAAATGGGGACGTGAGGCCCATATTAAATCTAAAAGGGCTAAACAAGTTCCTAAATATCAGGACCTTTCGGATGGAGTCGATCCGATCAGTGGCCACCGCCCTACAAGGGCAGGAATGGCTAGCCTCGATCGACATAAGGGATGCTTATCTGCATATTCCCATCTTTCCGGCCCATTAGAAATTTCTACGCTTTGCAGTAGAAGGGCGCCATTTTCAGTTCAGAGCCTTACCTTTCGGTCTGGCCACAGCACCACGAGTGTTCACAAAAATTCTGGCCCCATTATTGGCCAATCTAAGAACACAGGGTGTAACGATAATGGCATATCTAGACGACCTGCTACTAATAGACCACTCAGTGGAAAAGCTGGAAGTAGCTATTCACAAGACAATCGAGTATCTGGAATATCACGGTTGGATTATCAACCGGGACAAGTCAGCTCTAAGACCAGTCAAAAGTCTGGAATACTTAGGGCTAAGGCTGGATTCAAATCAGAGAAAGATTTTCTTACCTCCAGAGAAGGTGTCGTCTTTAAGAAATTTGACCCACTTAGTGGGTACAAAAAGAAAACCATCCATACGTCTCTGCATGAGGCTGCTGGGAAAGATGGTGGCTTCATTCGAAGCGGTACCCTACGGTCAATTCCATTCAAGGAATTTGCAAAGGGCCATACTGTCAGCCTGGAACAAAAAAGTTCAGGCTTTAGACTTACCAATGTCCCTGTCCCCTTCCGTTCGCAAGAGCCTCCATTGGTGGTTGGTGCCCCAGAATCTGGAAAGAGGGAAACCCTTCAGTCCGGTTTCTTGGAAGGTGGTCACTACAGATGCCAGCCTCATCGGCTGGGGGGCAGTGCTGGAGCAATGGTCTCCAGGGCAGGTGGTCAGAAGCAGAAAAGGCCCTGCCCATCAATCTCTTAGAGATACGAGCAGCCCGGTATGCCCTAGTAGCATGGACATCCAAACTCCAGGGGTCCCCTGTCAGAATTCAATCAGACAATGCCACGGCAGTGGCATATATCAATCATCAGGGTGGCACCAAAAGTCGTGCAGCCCAGAAGGAAGCAAATTGCATCCTGGAGTGGGCAGAAAGATATGTCCCAGCCATATCCGCGGTTTTCATCCCAGGAGTGGAAAATTGGGGAGCGGACTTTCTAAGTCGCCAACAATTATGCCCGGGGGAATGGTCTCTTCACCCCGAGGTTTTCCAGGCAATATGCCAGCGGTGGGGAACACCGGATGTAGATCTGCTAGCATCCAGATTCAACGCAAAGGTGGACAGGTTTGTGTCTCGCACAAGGGATCCCCTAGCTTGCGGCTCGGATGCCCTAGTGTTCCCTTGGGATCGGTTCAAGCTGATATATGCATTCCCACCGCCACAATTGTTACCGCGATTACTCCGCAGAATCGGGGTAGAAAAGAAACCAGTGATTCTGGTGGCTCCAGCGTGGCCCCGAAGGGCATGGTACGCGGAGATGGTAAAAATGTCAGTGAGGAGTCCTTGGACCCTCCCACTTCGTCCGGACCTGCTGTCGCAAGGACCGATATACCACCCTTCCTTACCAGCCCTAGGTTTGACGGCCTGGCTATTGAAGCCCACATTCTGAAAAAGAGAGGGCTCTCTAATTCTGTGGTATCTACCATGATCAATGCCAGGAAACCGGTATCCAGGCAGATCTATTATAGGATCTGGAAAGCGTACATTACGTGGTGTGAGACCAAGAAATGGCATCCACGTAAGTACATGATAGGGAGGATTCTGGACTTCCTACAGTGGGCTGTAGATAGGAAGCTGGCCTTGAGTACTATCAAGGGTCAGATTTCGGCCTTGTCAATATTTTTTCAAAGGCCCTTGGCTTCGCATTCACTAGTCAAAGCCTTTATACAAGGAGTGATGCGTATTAGCCCTCCGGTTAGTATTCCCATATGTCCTTGGGACTTAAACCTGGTTCTGTCGGTTCTACAGAAACAACCGTTTGAACCATTACAACACATTTCCTTGGTTCTTCTCACCAGGAAATTGGTTTTCTTAGTAGCCATTTGTTCGGCTAAAAGAGTGTCGGAATTAGCAGCTATGTCCTGTAAGGAGCCATATCTGGTTGTCCATAAGGACAGAGTAGTATTACGTCCTCATCCAGCCTTTCTTCCTAAGGTGGTATCGAGGTTTCATTTGAACCAAGATGTGGTTCTTCCTTCTTTTTTCCCAAACCTAGCTCAGTAGAGGAAAAGTTATTACATTCTTTGGATGTGGTAAGAGCAGTTAAAGCTTATCTAAAAGCCACTGCTCAGATTCGCAGAACGGATTCTTTGTTTGTTCTGCCGGAAGGCCCCAGAAGGGGTCAGGCAGCATCAAAATCTACTTTAGCCAAGTGGATTCGACAGGTCATAATACAAGCCTATGGCTTGAGAAAGAGACCGCCTCCGTTCAAAGTTAGGGCGCACTCCACAAGAGCGGTTGGAACTTCATGGGCAGTGCATCACCAGGCCTCCCTGGCTCAAGTATGTAAGGCCGCAACATGGTCTTCGGTACACACGTTTACTAGATTCTATCAGGTACACGTTAGAAGTCAGGAGGATGTCGCCTTTGGGCGCAGTGTGTTGCAGGCCGCAAAAGATCCTCATGCCTGATGGCGCCCAGCTTATGTACCCCCCCCTCATTTGGCATTGCTTTGGGACGTCCCATTAGTAATGACTAAGTCGCTCTGTGTCCCGTGATGTACGAAAAAGAAAAAGGGATTTTTATAACAGCTTACCTGTAAAATCCTTTTCTTGGAGTACATCACGGGACACAGAGCTCCCACCCCTCTTTTTGGGACACTTATTGCTTGGCTACAAAACTGAGGTGCTCCCGGGTGGGAGGGGCTTATATAGGGGAGGGTACTTCCGGTTTGGAATTGGCCAGTGCCAACACCTGAAGGTAAACTATATAACCCATTAGTAATGACTAAGTCGCTCTGTGTCCCGTGATGTACTCCAAGAAAAGGATTTTACAGGTAAGCTGTTATAAAAATCCCTTTTTCTGTACATGTGATTTATTTTTTTGTTTTGTTTTTTAATAAATTTGTAAAGATTTCAAACGAACTTCTTTTATGTTGTCATTTTGGGTATTTGTAGAATTTATAGGAAAATTATTTTAATCAATTTTGGAATAAGACTGTAACATAACAATGTGGAATAAGAAGCGCTGTGAATATTTTCCGGATGCACTGTAATGTAACTATTACCATCCCTTTTTAAGGCATCAACATAATTGTATGAATTTGAAAATAAAACCTTCTAAGGCTTTTTTTAGAATAAGCAATTATGTACATTTCCTGCCGTTTTTTGAAGAGGAAAACTCAGTTGGAAGCTTTACTGCAATCCTATTTGCCGGGCCCCAGCCAGCTGTACTGTGTGTGGGAGCTTGTTCCAGCGTTACTTCTCAATCCAAGTGATGATTAAAGACAACTGCAGCCAAAAAGAGATGCTAATCTGCACCCCATAAATACCTGTGTTTTGTTATGTTCTCTTTTCAGGCACTTGTAGAAAACATTGATCTCGCTCCAACCATTCTGGATATTGCTGGCTTTGACCTCAATAAGACCCAGATGGACGGGATGTCTTTCCTCCCAATTTTGGCAAGTAAAGCTATAGGCTACAATTTAAGATAATTGCAAAGATGTTATATGTTTGATATTTTGGAAGAAACCGATTAATGACTTTAATGGCTTCAAGAGGAAATATCAAACTTATTTTACAGTCTAAATACATTTTTAGAATTAATAGAAGTACTCTACGTTTCTTTTACAGAGAAATCAGAATGTTACTCAGAGAACAGATATTTTGATTGAATATCAAGGAGAAGGATCTAATCGTACTGATCCCTCTTGTCCAGAACTAGGACCCGGTGTCTCCGTATGTATTGTTTTTTTTGGGGTTTTTTTGGGGTTTTTTTCAGTCAATTTCATACAATGTATCAATTCTCATGTTGAACATAACTGGGTAAAACTGATGCCATTTACTGTATGTAATCAAGTACAATACCATAAAATAGGGCCGTTATGGTTAGGCCCCTTTCACACTGGGGCGTTTTTCATGCGGTTTAGCGCTAATAATAGCGCTATTATACCGCATGAAAAATTCCTGCCCTGTAGCCTTCAATGTGAAAGCCCGAAGGCTTTCACACTGAAGCGGTGCGCTAGCAGGACCGCTCCAAAAGTTCTGCTAGCCGCTTCTTTACAGCGGTAAAGGAGCGGTGTGTTCACCGCTCCTTTACCACGGGTGCCCATTGAAATCAATGGGACACCGCGGTAATACCGCCCGCAAACCGCGGCAATAGCCGCGGTTTGCGGGCGGTATTAACCCTTTTTCGGCCGCTAGCGGGGGTTAAATTCACCCCCCTAGCGACCGCATACCGCGGTAAGAACGACGGTATAGCAGCGCTGCAAATCGCGCTGCTATACCGCCACCGCTCCTGCCCGCCCCAGTGTGAAAGGGGCCTTAGACCAAACTGCTTAAGCCAGCTTGGTTTTGGACAGACAGACCATGAATCTATTTGTTGTCTATTTTTATTTATTTTTTCTTACATTTGATATAGACTAAGGCCAGCCATTGGACAAGCAATTTTCTTTCCTGCAGCCACAGGTTGCAGGAAAGAAAATTGCTTACTTTCCCCGTCAATACAGACCATGTGGATAGGGAAATCCCTTAGTGATGCACTGAAATTTCGGCAGTCAAACCATATCTGGCTAAAATATCAGTATTGTGCCGATAATGGTGCCGAAAACGCACGCGATTTTATCGTCTTGCCGCGATTTAACTGTGCTTATGGTGTGTTTTTCATTGGTCATGTGACTCAAAAAACGCATCAAAAACATAACATGGGTGCGCTATTGATGCTTTCTTGCTGCGTTTTTTAATGCATTTCAACGGGGAGGTGCGTGTTGTTTTTTTTTTTTTTTTTTTTTTTTTGGGGGGGGGGGGATTTTACCTGACCAATAATGCAGTAAGCAGGATTTTTAACACCACAACGGAAGTGCAACGGACCAGTGTGGAAACATCTATAGAATTTTTAAAGTTGTTTTTTTATACATGTTTCTTGAGCTTATCTTGCGCTAAAGGCGCCAATAATGGCAGACAATAAATTATGTTTATTTTAAATTCATGATATTAATTTAAAAAGTCACGTATAATACAATTTTATATATATATAAAAATATATACATTTATTTATATTTTAAAAACTTGTTTTCAGCCAAGTGCATCCTGCATTTTCGGTTTTGGCACCAAAATTTCCATTCAGTGCACCTCTATAATCCTTCCCGCAGAGCCATTGGTGCTAGCAATAATCGCAGGTAAAATCCGACAGGCTGATTGTACCCACGTTGATCGATCAAATTGGGTACATTCAGCCAGCCCATACAGGTTCGAATCTTGTCCGGTTCCTGCTGAACTGGACGAGATTTAAACGGTCTCTAGCCAGCCTAACATTGTTTTTATCATACCAGATCAGATAATCTTTTGAACATCTATTACTGGTTTTAGCAATGGGTATATTGCTCTGTATGGGGTGGAGAATCTACTGCAACTATTTTCCAGTTTCAGTAAGGCAAAAGGCCAAGTAAGGTGCAATTTTTGTACAATATAATAATGATGATAATCTAAACTGAAAACATATTATTATAAGTGGCGCAAAAACATGTAACTAAATACATAAACTACTCCAATAAATATAAATCAGATTATGGCTGAAAAAAATATATATTAATCCAGTCACTATAAATCAGCAAGAACCCGTGCATGAAGTGACAATAGTGTTTAAAGTTCATAAATTAATAATCAGTGTCTTCAATCTTCATTTCTTCCACCACACCCAAGTGTTCAGTGAGACCTCTCCCTTCAGATAAAACACTCACCAAAAAAATATGCCTCACACTCGCGTGTTCGGCGTGCAAGCTAAGCAACAATCCTTTCAATGGGTAACCAGATGATGCACTTCATAAAGTGTCCTCCAGGTGGCTCCGTATATTTGTAAAAAAATATAAGGTGCACAATAGTGTGATATCGTAAAACCAGTTTAATCAATAAAAAACCTTCAAAAGTTACACTCACAAGAAAATTATGAAAGCAAGCCGTAATGCACACCAAAAACATCCAGACAACTACAGCCAGTGAAGGATGGTCACGGCGGACCCAGGATCAGCAGTGATCAATACTAATATGAACGCTCTCACCGCTCGCTTCCCATATACGATCCCTCGCTTCCTACTGTGGCTGGATGCGTAACACGTCACACGTCACTCCTTCACGATGGTTCAAGCACTCAAACGATCGCAGTGTAGCCACGCCCCGACATGTTTTGTCACAATGGACTTAATCATGGGATTCCCATGATTAAGTCCATTGTGACAAAACATGTCGGGGCGTGGCTACACTGCGATCGTTTGAGTGCTTGAACCATCGTGAAGGAGTGACGTGTGACGTGTTACGCATCCAGCCACAGTAGGAAGCGAGGGATCGTATATGGGAAGCGAGCGGTGAGAGCGTTCATATTAGTATTGATCACTGCTGATCCTGGGTCCGCCGTGACCATCCTTCACTGGCTGTAGTTGTCTGGATGTTTTTGGTGTGCATTACGGCTTGCTTTCATAATTTTCTTGTGAGTGTAACTTTTGAAGGTTTTTTATTGATTAAACTGGTTTTACGATATCACACTATTGTGCACCTTATATTTTTTTACAAATATACGGAGCCACCTGGAGGACACTTTATGAAGTGCATCATCTGGTTACCCATTGAAAGGATTGTTGCTTAGCTTGCACGCCGAACACGCGAGTGTGAGGCATATTTTTTTGGTGAGTGTTTTATCTGAAGGGAGAGGTCTCACTGAACACTTGGGTGTGGTGGAAGAAATGAAGATTGAAGACACTGATTATTAATTTATGAACTTTAAACACTATTGTCACTTCATGCACGGGTTCTTGCTGATTTATAGTGACTGGATTAATATATATTTTTTTCAGCCATAATCTGATTTATATTTATTGGAGTAGTTTATGTATTTAGTTACATGTTTTTGCGCCACTTATAATAATATGTTTTCAGTTTAGATTATCATCATTATTATATTGTACACAGTTTGATTATTTAAGGTGGCAGCATTATAGATTCACTTTTCATTTGGATGTATATGTTGGCACCAGTGTGCCTAAGTGTACGAAGTCATCCAACATATTCGGCACTTGATATATATTTTTATTTATATATATTATTTTTTTTATTTTTATCCTGAAACGCAGTGGGGATATCAATAGGGCGCATTTTTTGATTTCCACTTATTCACAAGGTGCAATTTTTGCCTGGAAGGTGTGTATGGGTATCATTGTACTGCTCATATACGCCTCTGGATTTCATGCCAATCAGCCCAGGTTCACACTGCTGCGGGTTAGAAATTGTGCCAGTTCAGCTTGATTCACACGATTACAAACCGGCAATGCAGTCTGACTTCGGAGGGCGATTTGACAGACAGGGTTCACGCACAGATGTCTATTCAAATCACCCCCAAAGTCGCCAAAAGTAGTACAGGAACTACTTTTGGGAATCGGTGTGGTGGGGCAAAGTTAGCACCGCACTGATTCAGCCGGTGCCATTGCTGGCAATAGCCACCAAATCGGCCCAATGTGAATGTGGGCTCAAGGCAGTTTTTGGCAATTTGTGTGTAGCCAATCTAATCGCCAAGTACATATAAATCAGCTTCTCATGTATTTATTTTTTATTATTAAATTTTTTTTTTTTTAGCAATGCTTTCCAGACTGTGTATGTGAAGATGCTTATAATAACACATATGCTTGTGTGAGGACAATTTCAGAAGCTCACAACTTGCAGTACTGCGAATTTAATGGACCACAGGTAAGTTCAGCTGAACGCATGTCTCCGCTTTAAAAATGCACTTGTTACTAAATGGCTCTAAATGTTTCTGATTCTTTTATTTTCTGGTAAAACCCCTGTGTAGCCCACTGAACAAAGTCTCCCTCTTCACTACAAGGGCATGAACTGCCAATACAAACATATATCTATATCTAAATATAAAAACACACACACGGCTAGATTTTACTGCAATTGATTGACCGCAGCAGGAGCCCATTGTTCCTGCTGATGCTTGAGTCCCCATGTGAGAGATTGAAGAAGAGATTTGGCTGTGCACAGCATTGGATCTCATCTCCCTTCTCTTCCCCTTCACATGGGGATGGGGAGGGCAAACATATAAAAATCGTTTTTTACCTTGATGCAAGGAATGCATTAAGGTAAACACATTTTGCCTTGCCATAACAGATGCACATTGTTGTCGCTCTCTTTATTAAATATATTTAAATACAAACCATGTAAGTACCTGCATTTGACCTGGTTCACACTGGTGTGACTTTGGATGCGACTTGCCACACACAGCCGCATGACAACTAAAATCATATTATCAACGGTGGCTGTTACAATCATTGAGACTCAAGAAGCTGCAACGTTGAAGATTCTTGCATCACTTTGTTGCGACTCTGTGATTTCAGCCTCATAGACATCTATGTTAATTCAAAGAAGTCTCATTAGATAAGCCATTCCTATAACTAACTCTGATAAGACGAGTGTTTTTGTTTAACCCTCACTTCTCCTCCCTGGTAATCCTTGCTGCCTAAAAACTCTCCCAAGCACATTCCATTCACACCTGAGCCTAGCGTAAACATGTGTTTTTTGCATGCGTTTTTGACATGTGAACACATGTCATGCATGAATGGGCAGCCACACGCATGACAAACGCCCTGCAGTAGCTCAAACACCTGTTTGGTTGTGGAGCGTCACGCGTTTTTTCAGAGCATGTTTTGGCACTATTGTAGTGCATTTTTTTTGCGCAGAAAAACACGTCTGCTAACCTCGAATGGAGTGTTATTAACAATTAGGCTGAATTCACATCTGCACATTTCCAAACACCCGACAACCTATACAGAAAGTGCACTCTTTGCCACAAGTTTTGGAAACGCGCTGCAAACACGCATCATCCTTGTGTTACCATTATGGTGATGCACATTTTCTGCACGGGTTGCTGCGTTTTCAGAAATGAGCAGAAGTTAATAGAGCCTAATTGGTAATGACCCTAAAAAAATCGTTAACATGCCATTATGGAGACACAAGCGCAATATGTGTTTTGCAGCACGTTTCCAAACAAATGGCAATGCGTGCATTTTCTGTGAAAGTTGCAGATGCGAATGCAGACTAATTGCTAATGACACACCATAGTTAGCATGACATTATGGCGATGCAAGCACGGTACGCATTTCTTAAACCCGTTTCACATTTTCTGTGCGAGTGGCTGCGCTTTCGGAAATGAGCAGATATGAATGCATGGCAAAGCAACTGCGCATTTCCGAAATGCGTGGCAAAGTGTGCGTTTGATATGAATGCAACCTAATTGTTATTAACACCTTCATTTCGGTTAGCTGATACGTGTTTCGCCATGCGTTTATCGTGTGACAAAATGTGTTACAAACGGGGAAAAAAAAATGAGTAACAAAAAAATGTAAATGAGTAACTGAAAAAATGTGTAACACTTGACAACCAAAAAAGGTTCTTGAGCTACTTTAGGGCATTTGTCATGTGTAGGACAACCCATGCATGACACATGAATCTAAAGAGTTATCAAAAACCTCAGCACAGGATGGAACTTTGGAAGCCTATGGTAGCGCAGTGCCACGTCCTAACGTCAATTTGTCAAATGGGAGTGAAAAAAATTGACTTTTTAGGCACCAATTATAAGAAAATTAACAGTTTAATACATAGTATATTCTAAAAGAAAGAGGACATGGCATATTAAACTGCATTTTTGCCACTGAAGTGACTACAATTCTCCAAATGTGATCAGTTATGTCAGAACATGTCATTTGGGGGCATGCATAACTGAATTGTGATATAGCAATAGCTTAAGCTCTACATGTTTCGCGAGGATCGCTTCTTCAGGAGCTAATGTATTTTCTAAGGAGAGAAAGGCCATTAGTATGCTTTTTAAAGAACAATAGGGCTATAAATACTGTAACATATATAATACAAATTTATCAGGATGTGCAGATGACACCAAGACCACATGAGCCAGCAGGTAGAGAACACACAGTGCAAAGTGTGCAAATGAGCAATATGTGGGGGCGTGCCAGATAGATGGCAATAGAACAGGAAAAAATAGTATAACTCCAATTTGGTGGCATGCAAGCCGAGAGGATTAACTACACCAAAGATTGTATAAGGTGGAAAAATAGTAAATGTATATACTCCAGTATAAGCCGAGTTTTTCAGCACGTTTTTTTGTGCTGAAAATGCCCCACTCTTCATCTACAAGTGTGCAAAGTTTGTTGTGCGGGGGACCTACGGCCGGGGAGCAACGATTTTTCAAAGACGGGCACCCCTTCCATAGACTCCCATGTTAAGGGTCAGTCTAGTCATGGACACAGTGAGGCATGCAGATGGACACCCTAGGCTTATACTCGAGTCAATACGTTTTCCCAGTTTTTTTGTGGTAAAATTAGGTGCCTCGGCTTATATTCGAGTATATACGGTAGATATATACTGTAGAAGTCTAAAGCCATACCTGAATGGTTACCATGCAAAGTGGTACCAAAGATGTAGTAAAAGCCTACCTTAAAAGGAACCCTCCCCCTCCCCTCATTGTCTTCCTCACCCTCGCCCCTGGGTTTTCCCTTTTCTTTTTTTTCTTTTTTTTCTCTTTTCTCTTCTTCCTTTTTTTTTTTTTTCCTCCTTCCTCTCTCTTTTTATTTCAACATCCTAATTACTTTAATCTATATTTTATAGATGGTATTTATTTACCGTTAAGCACACCCTAACACCATGTCTGAAGGCTCCAGGGCTATACTACATAATAATAATAATAATTTTTAGCTTCTATTCAAGTAACGTTCCTTTTAAGATATCCATTGGCAAGTAACAAGTCTTCCGTGTATGCTTTTCATGTGTGTATTTAGCTTTTTGTCTGGAGTTCAGCTTTAAAGTTTAACTCGGCTCATCTGAGCGTTTTTAAAGTGTGCATACCCTGTAGTTTCCCTGATTACATTATGCCAAAATAATAACAAATTTTAGTTCAGGTCAGCACTGTGGTTGCAGTTATATTTAACCACTTGGCACCCGCCCGCAATGCACTGAAGGTGAGCGGCCTCTGTAGGCAACGCAACATACTCTTATGTCACTGCTTACTTCCGGGTTTAGGGCAAACGGATGCGTGACCCCTGCCCTGCTTCCGCTATGACTGTACACAGTGGGAGCCTCTCAGCAAGTCAGTTTCTTATCCACACATTACACATAAGCACATATTTAACCTTTTGATCGCCCTAGATGTTAACCCCTTCCCAGCCATTAGTACAGTGACCGTGTATATTATCACTGTATTAGTGTCACTGGCAGTTAGTCGGCCCCCCCCAGCGTCGGTTAGCGTCAGATTGCCCACCGCACAGTCCCATTATAAGTTGCTGATTTTATTTGTGTGTGTGTGAGAGATTATATTTATATATATATATATATATATATATATATATATATATATATATATATATATATATATATATATATATATATATATATATATATATATATATATATATAAATTTTCTCATGGTTCGTAGGCACTAACTTCAATGCAACACGATTTTATTATACACTGTTTGGATTTTTTATATATATATATATATTCAGAACACAATTGTTAGCCAAAATATTTTTATTTATTTCTTATTAGATGGGTTTTATTGCAGAGCTCAAATGGTTAAACAATATCCCAGTAGTCTGTAGAATATGTGTAGCTGTGCAAATTTAGGCATTTCAGATGGTTTCAAAGGAATACTTGTATTTTACACTTTTTTTTTTTTTTCCTACTGAAATACAGCTCTTTGTGGAGGTCTACAACCTGACAGCAGATCCACACCAGTTGACAAACATTGGGAAAACGATCGAACAGCAGATCCTTGAGAAGATGAACCATCGTCTGATGATACTGCAGTCGTGTAGCGGAGCTTCATGCCGATCTCCAGGAGTCTTTGATCCTAGGTAATAGCATGTCAGTTCTGAGCTATGATCACTCCCCCCCCCCCCCCCCCCTGCTTCTGTAGTGTGTAACAGTTTTGACGTAATGGAAATTTCTTGTATTCAGCAGGTATATCAGCAGGAAATGTCTTGTATTGGGAAAGGAGTGATTCCTTTCTTTTTACACAACAAAAACTGTTCTGTAAAAGCACTTGCTGGGCTCTTCAGTTGGCATCTCCTTACCCAGGGTGCTTTGAAAGCCACTTTATTTGTAAAGCACAACCTTTATTGTGTATTTCCAAAACTACAGTTTTTTTTTTTTAGTTTTTTTTTTATAATTGAAACAAGTGTTAGCAATTAACTGTATTATGGTAGCATTTGCAGCTGCTGATATGATTGGCAGGTCTAGTTTGTGTGATTTAAAGTATAAACAATAGCTGGTGCTAGTTTGTGTGATTAGTTCTACTCCAGGATCTTTCCCATTTGGTATTACTGGATCCCTCTCTCCATGCTCATTAAACAGCTGTGATTTTATTTTTTATATGTCTTGCTGTTTCTTGTGTGCATGGGAGGGCATGGCGATCGCCGGCGGACAGTGTCCCTGGGACATGGTGCAACCCTGATCTCGGTAAAGAGCTGATGACATTGCTCCCTACCCATGTGATCAGCTGTGTCCAATAACAGCTGATCACATGTAAACAAGTAAATGTCGGCTATCGGTTCTCCTCGCCTCACACTGACAGAGTTAGACCCCTTTCACACTGGGGTGCTTTGCAGGCGCTATAACGCTAAAAATAGCGCCTTCAAAGCGCTCTGAAACAGCAGCTGCTGTCTCTCCAGTGTGAAAGCCCCAAAGGCTTTCACACTGGAGCAGTGCGCTAGCAGGACGGTAAAAAAAGTCCTGCTAGCAGCATCTTTGGAGCAGTGTGTATACCACTCCTCCACCGCTCCTGCCCATTGAAATCAATGGGCACTGGGGCTATACTGCCGGCAAATCGCCTCTCCAGAGGAGCTTTGCAGTGGCTTTAACCCTTTCTCCGCCACTAGCAGAGGGGTAAAAGCCCCCTGCTAGCGGCCGAATAGCGCCGCAAAATTGACAGTAAAGCGCCGCTAAAAATAGCGGCGCTTTACTGCCGACGCACCCACTGCCCCAGTGTGAAAGGCCTAATAAACAGAAGAAAAACTGAAATCAATATTCTGCACGACTATCCTTTTTGCCTTCAAACCAGCATTAATTATTCTAGGTACACTTGCACAGGTATGTTGTTCCAAACGTCTTGGAGAACTAACCACAGATCTTCTGTGGGTGGAGACTGCCTTAAATCCTTCTGTCTCTTTATGTATTCCCAGACAAACTCAGTGGTGTTGAGATCGGGGGGGGGGTCAAACCATCACTTCCAGGGAGCCTTGTTGTTCTTTACGCTAAAGATACATTGACTGTATAATTTGAGTCCCTGTGCTGCTGCGGGATATATTTGGGGCCAATCGCACGCCTCCCCGATGGTATGGAATTATGGATAAGTATCTACCTGTATTTCTTTATTGGGCAGCCTACATCCACAGAATATCTGTGGTTAGTTCTCCAACAAGTTTGGAACAACCTACCTGCCGAGTTCCTTCAAAAACTGTGTGCAAGTGTACCTGGCAGAAATTATACTGTTTTAAAAGGGAAAGGGTGGTCACACCAAATTAATTTGGATTTCTCTTCTGTTCATGTACTTTCCATTTTGTTAATTGATAAATAATTAACACTTCTATTTCTGAAAGCATTCTTTAATCTACAGCATTTCACACCTGTCTAAAATGTTTGCACAGTACTGTATGCTGGTGTAACTGGACATCCGCACAGAGAAACGAGCACTACATTTTCCATGTTTTAGCGGGAAATGCAGGAGGTGGTGGGTAGGGTGTTCAGGTGGAACGGACTCCTGATTACATGTAAACACCAACATAGCCTGATATGCTAAGTGCTGATGAACCACTAACACCAGTACAAGTAATGTCCCCCCCAGATATCCCAAGAAAATAACGTCAATTGGAAACAGTGAATTCAACATCGGGGTCATAGGGTACAATAAATGGGAATAACTGGCAATAGAGCCCAAAGTTGAGGTTGAAGTTTGTCTACCATCACTGCATGTAAGCTCAATGGAGCAGTAATTTGCAAATGAAAAACGGGAGGGGGAGAGCAAAAATAACCGCCTCCCCCTTCCCAAGGGGACAAAAGCAGGTGTATCAAGAAACAGGAGGTAGCTATCCACTTGCACATTTTAAAAATTCACCCTCTACATACATTTTTATTTTTTCTCTAGTAGTTTGCCAGGTGAAGCCAGACCAAGGTTTTATCAATGACAGCTGAGGCTCACATGAAATTAGTTGAATGATGCTGCCCGTTTTTACCTGGAAGAGAACCAGCAACCAGTGTTGAGTTTGCAGGGAACACTAATGAAAATAAGGTGAACATTGCAGCAAGAGCATATTAGTATTTTTTTTTTTAAGACTTTTAAAGTGGACTTCCGCCGAAAAAAAAAATTAAAAGTCAGCAGCTACAAATACTGCAGCTGCTGACTTTTATTATATGGACACTTACCTGTCCTGGGCGCCCGCGATGTCGGCACCCAGAAGTGGGAGCAAATACCTGTATTACACAGGTATCTGCTCCCTCCTCCCCCCTGAAAGGTGCCAAATGTGAGACACCGGAGGGGGGGGATTCCAAAAAGCGGAAGTTCCATTTTTGGGTGGAACTCGGCTTTAAGGACATAGTGAGGATTCCACGGTGATCTACGCCATGTCCAGCCCCTCCTCTACGTGTCTCCGATCCTACCCCGAAGTGGCAGCAGGGGGAAGGAGGGGCCGGAAATGTCAGATCACTGATCTTACCTGGAAATGGGAGCGGGTACCTGTCAAAAAGTGGAAGGGGGGGCGCAAAGCGTGCGAACAAGCGGAGCTTCCCCTTTTGGGTTGGGTGCCGCTTTAAAGTGTTACTGTTATAACTAAATGAGAGCACCCCCACTCCCACCTACAATCATCTTAACCTGATCCTTTTGAGATAAACTTTTATCTCAGATTGCCCAGCCACTGGTCAAAAACGATTTTAGCTGGGCCTGTGCTTTGCAATCAGATTCTTTCTGGTTGGGGATTGCAGAGCGTTATGTGGACCTGACGTAGAGTGATATCTTGCTGGAACGGGGACAGATGCGTACATGACTAGGTGGTGGACAAGCTTTTATAACTGTAGTAGTTTACACGTTATCTCTGGAATATGGGTTTGTTTTTTTTGTTTTGTTTTTCTAAACTTCTGATGAGAGATTTCTTTTCCAGGTATCAGTTTGACCCAGGAATGATGTTTAGAAATCAAGATCAGCAAGGCCACATTTTGTCCGGGAAGTCTTTGCTTTAGAAAATTTAATCTCCTCACTTATCTCTGGTGAAGTAATTGAGCTGCTCTCTGCCAGCCTTGAAGGCTTCAATGATTTGGCTTATCTGTGTCATTTTTGTGCAGGACCTAATCAAACACCAGCTGGTGATGTGAAATATGTGGCTATGTCAGTGAATTCCTAAGACTCTCTATATGTCCTCACAGTTGAGCTTCATTCTCACTGCTGTGATTGGTTGGTTAGAGATATTAGACCGTTATAATCTCCTAGATAAAGGGAACCTTTGCCACTTTATTCTTATCCTAGCCAGTCCCCAAAACATTGAAGCTCTCTTTGATAATGAACTAATTATCAATGCTAAACTCTATTGCTGTACTAATGCGTCTCAAGTAAATTATTTTTTTAATGAGATGAGACTATTTTTGTTAAGAAAAAAATACTGTAATTCTGCAGTTGTTTAAAACCACTAAGAAATTGTTAGTTCCCAATAGCCAGAATTTGGTTCTAAAGTTGCTTCACTGCAGTTTTGTTAAGCATCTTCATGTATCCAAGATAAGCAAATTGGGAACATCCATCTAATTTATAGAACATCCCTTTTCCAAAGAAAGAAAAGTCTTTGAAATGTCATTGACAGAAATCTAGCCCTGATCAGAAAAAAACGTCACCTCGGGATTCAAGTTTGATGACTGAGGCTTTAAAAGTGGTACAGTCCAATTAAAGTGTTCTATAGTGTGATAATAAAATAATGCAGATTTTGGCTATTTTGCCTATGTGTGATGGTGCTTCTGAATAATCTGTTTGGAGACTAACCTATTTTATTTTCAGCATAAAACCCATTTTTGTATTGTATATGCATTTTTCTATACAAGCTGATAATGCAAAGATGTCTCAAGACTTAATTTTTTTACCCCTAAAGCCAGTACTTTCTAAAGCCATCTGATAATTATTACATACACTTAATGTTTGTGTGTCATGTACTTCATATCTATGTTCTTGACAGTGTCCCCACCATCCTAATCTTTGACCTTTTTGTAAATTGAAGATCTATTTATCATGATTCGTTGTTCTTTTTTTGGTACCAGCCTATAATTTGAGTAAGGGAATATAGGTTTCATTTTATAGGAGAGTTCATTCAACATTTCTCAGTGTACTCAAAATCCCAAACTGAGGTATAGCGTGTGTAATTTCTACCTTTCTCATAGCCATAACCAATGTTCATGAATGCCCCATTATGCCTTGCACCAATTTGCCCACCAAATTATCCTTCAGAACCTTGCAGTAAGTGTTCTGTCCTCGGTCTTGCCTCCTATATGTACATATTTTATTGTTCAGCTTGTCCTATGGGCTTTTAAACTGAAAATGTATAAGCAACATGGCTGTCCCAAATGTTTATTGAACTTCAGAACAGCTAAAACTTTCTGAAGGGCACAGGATTTCTATTGCAGTTAGCCAGCTTCATCTCCCCTTGTTACATGGCTTGGAGATGACCCAGTCACTCAGTCAACTGATATCCGTTTACCACCAAACACATTTTGTAAATTATACCTTTTCTCCTTCTTCATGTCTTTTTTTTTTTTTTTTTTTTTTTTTTAGCATGATTTGTGTGTGTGATTTCTTACAAGTGTGTATTACCGTCAGAAAAACAGCGACAATTCATTACATTTTTATGTTCTCACTTCCCATACTGCTTACTGCAGCAAATTGGAAAAATGAATTGCATTATTATAGGTAGAATAGAAATTGGCTATTTTACTAGATTTTAAAGCCGTGTGGTGGTTTGATTTATATATGGCGTCTGATTAAGTTCTAAAAAATGAAATTTGGATGCATAGCCCAGTTTCATTGCTGAACGATCCTCTTATTCACTCCCTTTGAGATTATGACCAGGGATCTGATGGGACCAGAGACTTCTGAGCCATGACGTGATCCTTTCAAAATTGTCCAAATTATTTAAAATTTGATACCTTCAATCCCGAGGTGGGAACACATCTGTGAACCACTGTTCAGAATGTTTCAGCTCTGCTTTCATTTTTTGTGAACTTGGAGGGGGGGACGGGACATTTTTTTTTTTTTTTTTTAAAGCGGAGCTCCGCCAAAAAATAAAATATTAAAAGCCAGCAGCTACTGACTTTTAATATTAGGACACTTACCTGTCATGGAGTCCAGTGACGTCCGCAGCAGAGGACGAGCAATCGCTCGTCACTCTGCTGCCCCCACCGCCATTCTCGGTGAGGGAACCAGGAAGTGGAGCCTTGCGGCTTCACTGCCGGTTCCCTACGGCGCATGTGTGAGTCGCGCTGCGCCGTTCTGACTGGTCCCCGAGTGTTCTGGGAGCCGAGTGTCTCCCAGAACACAACGGGTATTCTGCGGGAAGTGACGTACTTCCCGCACAGAGGACTCCCGGAAGTGGGTGCAAATACCTGTCTTAGACAGGTATCTGCACCCCCCCTCCACCCTGAAAGGTGTCAAATGTGACACCAGAGGGGGGGGGGGAGGGTTCCGATGAGCGGAAGTTCCACTTTAGGGTAGCGCGCCGCTTTAAACTAAGAGTTGCTTGGCTTTGTTGTTTTTTTGCATTGATTAGGCAGTTACAGACACATTTTTGTTCATATCGACCCCACCATCATGATTATACTTTTCTCTAACTGCAATCCAAGCAAGCATGGGCCATGCTAAACAATAAAGGAAGGACCTCACAGGCTGCCTATAATCCAGGTGTGAATAGGTTGCCAGGGAACTATTTTAACTCCACATTCAGAAGGTTCACAAAACTATAAGGTGATGCCTGACCAATAGGGATAAATGGTCATCTGCAAAAACAACCATGACTTTGCACTGGTAAACGTATAGCTGCTACATTAAGATTTTGGGCTTACGGTAGTTCTTCGTTTTTTGATTTTATAATGATTTGTGTTTATTATATTTGATCTACAGATAATTGTAATTTGCTTTTGCCTTGTGAAACTGTTGTTATCCTTTTTATAGAAGTGCCCTTTAACTGATCCTTTTCACTGCTGCACTTTACAATAAAATGTTGAATCTCTATGCATTCAGTTTTCTTTCCTTGTTTATCAGAGAAGGATTTAAAAGCTCTTTCCTCTTAGAAGCTCAGACTGCTTTGATCCAGGCTATAAGTGCAGTGGTTCTCAACTCCTGTCCTCAGGACCCACTAACAGGCCAGATTTTAAGTATTACCTTGGGGAGATGCAGACTAGAATACTGCAATCCCTGAGCAGCAAATTATATCACCTGTGATGCATTTCAGTTATCTTGCAAACCTGGCCTGTTGGTGGGCCCTGAGGACTGGAGTTGAGAACCACTGCTATAGTGAATATATTTTAGCTTTATCCAGCTCATGTATAAAAAAAACTGTTGCGCCTCCCTACATTTGTGAATGATAAAACCTCAAAATAACAAAAATGATATCATATAAAGTGCATACAGTGCCATCAATTATAAACATAAAAGGCACATAAAGAATCGTCCAATCCTTCCCAATAAGTGAAAAAAAGTCTCTGCTGATGTGCAACAAATAAATATTTTTATGACAAAAGATGGTGACCGTCAATATCTTCCAATAAAATCTTTTATAAATGATATGACACTGCAGTGCTCTAGTGATTCCCACCACTGTTTCTACTATGCGCTCACCTCCCAAGTTGGACCTGCTAATAGCAAGGTCTAAAAACACCTTCCCCTTTAGCAGAGGGTGCCTTAACAATGCTGCTTCAATTTGGAATACTCCTTACACACTTCTTTCCTCCTCCTCCCTTGGATGTTCACAGAGTGTGTATGGCCCGTTAAATTTCTGTGCATCCGTCCTATATTGGGCTCAAATGACACACAGGATCCACATAGCGTAAAAGTTTTAACCCCTTCCTAAACAGCCGCCGCAGTTATACTGCGGCAGGTTGGGTCCCCTGGGCGAACAGTCGTAGCTGTACGTCGGTTCGCTTTTTGACCACTAGTAGGTGCGCTCGCGACGCCAGAGCCGATGCGAGTACCCGGCGGTCGTAATTACCGCCGGGCATCCACGATCGCTCCTCAGAGACAGAACGGAGATCTGTCGATGTAAACGGACCGCTCTCCTCACCCCTGACTAAGCATTAACAACGATCGCTCTCCTCACCCAGGCAGTCCCATCCCCTCAGTTAGAATCACTCTCTAGGTAACAGTTAACCCCTTGATCGCCCCTAGTGTTAACCCCTTCCCTGCCAGTGACATTTACACAGTAATCAATGCATTTTTATAGCACTGATCGCTGTATAAATGCCAATGATCCCAAAAATGTGTCAAGTGTTCGATCTGTCCGCCATAATGTTGCAGTCCCGATAAAGATCGCTGTTTACCGCCATTACTAGTAAAACAAAGGCCATAAATCTTTCCCCTATTCATTTCTTTTTAGACGCTATAACTTTTGCGCAAACCAATCTATATACGTTTTATTGCGATTTTTTTTTTTTTTATTTTTTTTTTTTTTTTATTACCAAAAATATGTAGAATAATACATATCGGCTTAAACTGAAGAAAAAACGTGCTTTTAAAAAAAAAAAATTGGGGATATTTTATTATAGCAAAAAGTACAAAATAGTGTTTTTTTTTTTAATTGTCGCTCTTTTATTTTTAGCGCAAAAAATAAACCGCAGAGATGATCAAAAACCACCAATAGGAAGCTCTATTTGTGGGAAAAAAAGATGTCAATTTTGTTTGGGTACAACATAGCACATCCGTGCAATGGTCAGTTAAAGCAACGCAGTGTCATATCTCAAATAATGACCTGGTCATTGAGCAGCCAAATCTTCCGGGGCTGAAGTGGTTAAACAGCGATTTTTATTTTTTTAAATTAAAATAATTATACTTTATAATGTGTTAAAAGTATTCAAGGCTCCCGCTTCAGTTCCGGCAGTCACCCGGCTCCACCCAACGCGTGTCGTCACGTGACTCTCAGGGGGTACCTACGACTTTTTTTTTTTCACTCATTGGATGCTTCTTTATGTGCTTTGTATGTTAATACTTGAAGGATATGAATTAATGACACTGTATGCACTTTATATGTGATAACATTTGAGGTTTTAGCATTCACACGTCTGGGGAGGTGTAACAGTTTCCAGGGACATTGAAAGGTAAAGCAACAGCAATAAATTTTCATACACATGGCCTACCTGGAAGTTGCACTTTACTGTCTGTGCTTTTGCCACCTGAACATAGAATCTGCATTAATATACATTCCCAGATAATAGGAAAACGTCCCTCTTCACAGTACTGTAAAAATGAATGATTCTGACTCCTGGATCACCTTTTACTGAAAAATTGATAGCTGACTGAAAAGAAGTTACCCAGTTCATGGTTGCAGTTAACCCCTTAAAGCTCAGGTTGGAAATAAATGGCCTAAGGACAGCAAGTGGTTAACTTATTTATGTACAAAATAGATAGCTGAGACTAATATTTTAACGCCTCCTTAGATTAGTAAAATGAGGCGTGGATGTGGGTAACTATCCAGAGCTTGTGTACAAGGAGAACCAGTGATTTATGCATCAGATGGCATGTGCTCCGAGAGCTACTGTAGGTGATGCAGTGTGAACACGTGCTGCACTATGGCCTTATTTTAAGCAAAAAAAAACTTGTTTTCCACAAAATCTTATAAGGACTGAGCAATAGGAATAGGTGCAGTTGTCATATACCAGACTATTTATATTGAATACTGCACTAGGCTTTTAATATATGCTTTGTTCAAAGCTATAGGCCATTTTTTTTTTAATAAAGGGTTAGTTGATCTTTACAATAAATCTGTAACGGTGACGTAACACCCAACCCACAGTCCTCGTACTTGCCTCTCGTGATCCTGTGCTGTCAGGGCTCTTGCAAGCCACTCCACCAGTCCAAGGATTTGAAATCTTTGCTGCTTTCTCTCCTCTCCCTCCAGCGATGGTCGACGGATCATGATTGGTGAGCGTTGTCCATGTGGAGTGGCTTGCAGCAGTCTTGGCCGCTCAGGATCACAGAAGGCAAGTACAGCGGGTGGGAGGGGTTCTGGTGTTAGGTCACCTTTACAGTAAATATGTTAAAAGTGACCCAACACTTTAAGGGTAGCCTGTGCTGACCTTCCTATTAGCTGCTTGGCTATTGTGCTAAACAATACTTTGAGTCACTGACCTCCAGCAAGTATCCAGATCAAGGAGCATTTTTCTTTCTGGAAATCTATAGATTTACTTTATACTCCTGCACATTTGCCCTACAAAGTTTTTTCAACTCCCAATTTTTTTTTTTTTTAGCTGTGTTATGAGTAAATATTTACTTTTTTTTTTTAATGAATGTTTAAAGGGGTGTGTGCCATTGCCAGTCCAAAATAATTTGTACCAAGTACATCACATAGACCACTATAATGACAGGGTTTGTGTGAGTATGGATGACTGATGAACAAAAGAGGATGGATTTTAAATACACTAAGAAAAGAAAAGATTGTGCATAGTTAAATTAACTGACATGTACCCAAATAGTTTAAATTTTTATTACAAAAATAAAAAATACATATCACTTATGGAATCTCTAATGCACTATAAACAACATTATCCTACAATTAACACAGAAAACTGGAAGAAGAATGCCCACAGGAATTCAAGTACAACTCATGCCAAATGTTGTTGGTTAGAGTGGGGAAGAGTAGACCGGCCATACAATAGCTGAATTTCATACTTTTTTATTTTTTTTTATTTTCTTTTTTTAAATCCTCTTACATTTCAGCATAAAGGGTAACGGATATCTCCATAGTTACAGATCAAGTGGCATTGTAAAAGAGATGCAACTACCATAACAATACAATTGAGTACGCAAGAAAAAAAATTCAGTCGTTAGTTGGAGTTCAATCAACAATTGTTTTGGACCACAGTGACCAGAAAATTCAACAGGAGAAGTGTAGAAAATTTCACAAACAAATTAATTTCTGACAGTGTATGTGGTTTTCGTTCTCAAATCAAATGTTAACCACTTCCATACCGCAGGTTGTCATATGACGTTCTGGGCGGTCAGTGGTGATATCTGAATGATAGCTTCAGGCATCATTCAGATATTTTTTTTCAGCCGGTGAATACCTTCACCTTAAGAACAATCATAGCGGCTGTTCATCCTCTTGATCGTTCTTACAATATAGCTCCCCCGAGTTTGCACACGGAAGTGAACACATACGTTAGTCCTGTCCGCATGTGTAAAGAACGTTCAACCACACAGGTGAGGTATCACTGCGAATGTTAGGACGAAAGCAATAATTCTAACCTAAGACCTCTAACTCTAAACTGGTAACCTGTAAACAATTTTAAAGCATTGCCTCTGGAGATTTTTAATTACCGAAGTTTGGTGTCATTCTACGAGTGTGCGCAATTTTAAAGCGTGACATGTGATTTATCGATTTACTTAACGTAACATCTGTCACGTTAAACAAAAAAAAATTGGGCTAACTTACTGTTTTTATTTATGAAAGTTCTGCGTGACCATGTGACATAAAAAGTTGCAATGACTGCCATTTTATTCCCTGGGGGGGGGGGGGGGGGGGAGATATAGATATATATTCTGAATAATTTTCTAGCAAAAAATAATTTTTTTGATTTTTACATGTAGGAGAGGAGTGCTGGAATTTGCATGGTATGGAAGTGGTTAAAAGCAAATAAAAGTTTGAAGTACTTTCAGATGACATTCCTCAAATGTACAGGGAATTTCCATTCAAGAAGTCATAAGTAAATCTATTAGTGTATATTGCCAGCTTTAGAAGCTGTCAGATTTTTTTTGTCCTCTGTATACCTGGGGAGGAATTTTATTTTCCCTACTCCCTGTACCAGTGACTCCATACTGGTGAATCTTCACTTCACAAAACAACAATACAAATCTGGAGACAGCATCTATCCACTCAATTGCAAGTTTAAAAAAAAAGTGTATAGTGTGTCATTTTAATTGCTAATTAAGTATAACACAAAGTTAAATTCCTCCAAGTATTTTTCAGTCCTTGTGAGAATTTGGCATGGGGACCTGACTGACAGACATGTTGGTATGTGAAGTCAAGTGGATGGCTCTTCTTAATGGAGTCCTAGAGACAAGTAAATGGCTGGTGTGTTCCTAACATAATACTAGGTTTCAGTAGCATAAGCCTTTTAATCATTTTCACTCTCTGGTGCACTGTGACTGTGCTTGTATTATACAGGCACAGTATGTCCTTTCATATCCTGCTACCAGCCTGCATAAGTATTACAAATCTACCAAACAAGCAAGATGGTAGGGAATGAAAGGTAATTATTCAATGAACCCAAAGACTGATTACTGCACTCATTAACAAAATTAAACATATATTAAAAAAAAAAAACTATTATAAAAAACCCAAAAACAAAAAAAAAGACACTTTTGCATTACATGCTTAAAAACAATAGATCTGTCATACAGAATGCAAATTGGGGGGGGGGAGAGAGAACCCTCTTTCTCACAGTTAATCCCTAAACTGCATAACGACAATCTATATTCTATAATATGGATTATAGTGATGCACTTGGGGTTAATAGTTCTTATTTTTCAGTCTTTAGGTTTACAGATTGTGCATCTTTTAGGGGATGCAATACATGGGTATAATGCAGAATATAATATTTAAAAGGGGAGGTGTGCCGCAGTCATTTATTTTTATGTGCTTTCTTTTTTCCTTCCAAAAAAAAAGGAATAATTAATATTCTGCTGATGAACCTCCAAACATTAAGGCCCCATGCACACTAGAATGGAGGGAAAAAAAATGCACCTAAAGCCACGTTTTACAAACACCTTTAGGCGCATTAAAGCAGTAGTAAAGTCCAATTTGGGATATTTTTTTTTTTTCATTTTATTACATTAATATTTTAGAGATATTCACACGATGCAGCCAATGCATGCGCTCTGAAGGTCCAGTATACCGTGCCAGACCTTCAGAGCACCATGCCGCAACCGAGGGTGTGACGTCATCGTGCCCATTCACACAGCTGGAATCTGCAAACCCAGAAGGAAGACTGGGGGAAGATGGAAGCCCTGGCAGCGGTAACAGCACGCTACTGGAGGGCTTTGTTCTAATGCATGTATTTCATAATGTGCTATTATGCGATGCATTCAAGCACAATTATGCAATTGGCTTACAGGAGAAAGTTTTTTTTTTTGTTTTTTTACTGCAGCAGTTTACAACCTCTTTAAGCATTCGGGCAGGTATTCATTCCGTTGGCCAGAAAAATATTTTTTTCTGGCTTTTGGAATAAATGAACACTCGAGCACTAAACAAGCTTAGAGTTTTGTTGCGTCTATTTTTCCTGCCAAAAGGCTCCTCTTCTAAATGTGTTGGTGATGGGGTTTGTTTTCTGCCTCTAAACTCCTATATGTACAAGGACACACAGGCCTTTAAAAGCAGTCAAACGCCACAATGTTTTTCTTTTTAAACACCCTGTGTGCATGAGGCCTAAATGATGAAATTAAAAACCCGGTGTGTGTACTCGGATTCACAACATTATTTTCTCTCCCTTGTCAAAACTACAAGGAAGGGTAAGTCAGTGTTACCCAGATACAGCTGTCCTTGGTGCTCATACACATCGCTGATTGCCCATGTCATACTTCCATCCGGATCATGAAAACTGTCCACTATTTCCCCTTTCTGGTTCACTTCCAGGAACAAGCCATGTTTTTTCAGCAGAAAGCTGTACGCTGCCAGTGGTGTCACCTACAAATTTCCATGAACAGCGGTATTAAATGGAGAATCTGATAAGAGGTTTCCACTACTCCACAGTCCATCCTGTGTGCGGTTCAGTAAATCAAAGTTAACTATGTAGATATAGGTAATATCTTAGCAGCACGTTGTGTTTCTTTTTTCTAAAGGTAAAAATTATGTCATTTAAAAACGATTGTTTGTCACCCATTAGAAAACAAAATAATTCTCGTATACGCTGTTGCCACAAATATTCAGAACGCTTTTCCAATAGAAGCGCTTGGCCTGATCTTTGTAAGTGTTCGTCTGGGTATCGCAAAGTCCCAATTCCCCCTTCTTTCTCCCCCCTTGTGGGTTTACTCGCATTAAACTTCCGTGTCCATTTTAGGTCATCCATCCTACAAACTTGTGTTTCACATTATCCTAATACCCCCCCCCCCCCCGTCTTTCTGCTCTTTTATAATTTTTTGGGGAAACTAAAGTAACTGTAAATTTTTATTTTAGATGCAGTATCTAACAAAAGTAAGTACACCCCTCACATTTTAGTAAAAATATATATATATTTTTTTAAACATTCAAGGTTTATTGAAGTTCAACAATGGTAGAGTGTGTACAATCATGTATAGAAATCATATAAAGAGTAAAATTACATAACTAGATAGTGTTTGGCAGTAACGGTATCGCGTATAAGTGTCTCAGGTGGGAAAGTGAGATCATACCACAGCAATGGCAACACAATGGTATGTAAGCTTGTATTACACCTATTATCAGGGTGAGCCTATAATTAAGTCAATTATAATCTATATAGTTTATCAGTTTGCAGAAGCATTCTTTTCATTATTCTTGAAATGTTCCATACAAAATTCTAAAAGGAAAAGACTAAAACAAAGGTGAGGAAATAGAGATGAAAGGTTAGAATAATGATTTTTTAAAAAAAATATTTTATTATATCTTTTCATGTGACAACACTGAAGAAATTACACTTTGCTACAATGTAAAGTAGTGAGTGTACAGCTTGTATAACAGTGTAAATTTGACGTCCCCTCAAAATAACAACACAGCCAATAATGTCTAAACCACTGGCAACAAAAGTGTGTACACCACTATTTAGTGTGGCCACCATTATTTTCCAGCACATAACCCTCTTGGGCATAGAGTTCACCAGAGCTTCACAGGTTGCCACTGGAGTCCTCTTCCACTCCTCCATGACGACATCACAAAGCCGATGGATGTTAGGGACTGCGCACCTCCACCTTGCGCTTGAAGATGCCCCACAGATGCTCAATAGGGTTTAGGTCTGGAGACATGCTTGGCCAGTCCATTACTTTTACCCTCAGCTTCTTTAGCATGGCAGTGGTCATCTTGGAGGTGCGTTTAGGGTCATTATGTTGGAATACTGCCCTGAGGCCCAGTCTCCGAAGGGAGGGGGATCATGTTCTGCTTCAGTATGTCACAGTACATGTTGGCATTCATGGTTCCCTCAATGACCTGTAGCTCCCCAGTGCCGGCAGCACTCATGCAGCCCTAGACCATGACACTTCCACCACCATACTTGACTGTAGGCAAGACACACTTGTCTTTGTACTCCTCACCTGGTTGCCACCACACACGCTTGACACCATCAACAAAATAAGTTTATCTTGGTCTCATCAGACCACAGGACATGGTTCCAGTAATCCATGTCCTTAGTCTGCTTGCAAACTGCGGGCTTTCTTGTGCATCATCTTTAGAAGAGGCTTCCTTCTGGGATGACAGCCATGCAGACAAATTTTATGCAGTGTGCGGTGTATGGTCTGAGCACAGGCTGGCTGGCTGGCCGGCCGAACACACACACACACACACACACACACACACACACGTCAATTTCCCAAAGACAATCTCTGGATAAGACACTGACCAGTGCACTCAACTTCTTTGGTCGACCATGGCGAGGCCTGCTCTGAGTGGAACCTGTGCTGTTAAACTGCTGTATGGTCTTGGCCACTGTGCTGCAGCTCATTTTCGGGTTCTTGTCAATCTTCTTGTAGCCTAGGCCATCTTTATGTAGAGCAACAATTATTTTTATTTTTTTCAGATCCTCAGAGTTGTTTGCCATGAGATGCCATGTTGAACTTCCAGTATGAGAGTGTGAGAGCGATAAGACCAAATTTAACAAACCTGCTCCCCATTTACACCTGAGACCTTGTAACACTAATAAGTCACATGACATCGGGGAGGGAAAATGGCTAATTGGGCCCAATTCTTATTATTTTCACTTAGGGTTGTGCTCCACTTTTTTTTTGACAGTGGTTTAGACATTAATGGCTGTGTGTTGTTATTTTGAGGGGACAGCAAATTTACACTGTTATACAAGCTGTACACTCACTATTTTACATTGTAGCAAAGTGTAATTTCTTCAGTGTTGTCACATGAAAAGATATAAAAATATTTACAAAAATGTGAGGGGTATACTCACTTTTGTGAGATACTGTACATATGAAAATGATCAGCCTAACCTAATTTCATTCATGTGTTTTATGTATAGTACAGTCTTTAATTATATATGCAAATGAGAGCAGTGATATACATTTCTGGACTCAGCACAGCCAGGCATTATACAGTTGAGGTTTCTGCTAATTCATTGATGTAAAAAATCAAATCAAAAATCATGCTGCATTTATTTTAATATCATGAGATTCTTATACTTACCAAATTGTTCACATATCAATTTTATGTATGTAATCATGGAATGTCAACCTTGAGCCTCACATTGTGAAGTATATGCTACATTATCTTCTGTAGGCATAGGTGTGTGCTACATCTCCATCGATAGCAGATTACTAACCCTACAATCAATGCTATTTTTAATATGTCTGAGCAGCTGGAATTTGTGCGCCTAAAAATGCACACATGACAATTTTTATTTCAGAATTTGGACTGTGAGATCAGAGTGACACAAGTTAAAAGAGCAACAACTCTATCCATACCTTGACAATGAATCTCTTTAGGGCGGGGTAGGGTGCAATTGCATCCAGAAATGGCGGGAAGAATCCAGGAAATCGTGTTGTTGAGAAGCCAACTCTGTATGTACCCATACTAGAGAGACGGATGTTATCTGGGTAGCCTGGCAGATTGTCCACAAAAACCTCTTTTATACCAGCCTTGCTGCCAGATAACCAATAGCTGTGTGGACAGAACAATGAAAGAATGCATCATTAGAAGCTGTGTAAAGAAGAGAATGCACTTTGCAGAAAAAAAATAGGATTTTTTACTCACCGTAAAATCCTTTTCTCTGAGTCCATGGACCGACACAGCCTCTCTATTGACAAAGTGGGTATTATCCGTTAATTAGGAGTGACTAGGCAGAAAACTTGTAAAAAGTGTTGCATCACACCCTCTACAGTACCGCCCAGGGGGCGGACCCTCTGGGTATATCACCTCAGTCTGCATCTCGCAGATCAGTTTGTCAAAAAGCAGTATAAACTTAAAAGGAGGGGTGGGTGCTGTGTCGGTCCATGGACTCAGAGAAAAGGATTTTACGGTGAGTAAAAAATCCTATTTAATCTTTCGTCCATGGACCGACACAGCCTCTCTATTGACTAAGTGGGACGTCCCAAAGAAAAAACGAGGGGTGGTAACAGCATAAAAATAAACTTCACCCCAAACACAAAACAGCACTCCTCCAACGGAGGAGTTGCAACTCTAAACAGCCGCTTGCAAAACCTTGCGGCCGAAAGAGGCATCCGAAGATGCACCTACATCAACTTTGTAGAATTTTGTGAAAGTGTGAGCGGACGACCAAGTCGCCGCTTTACATAATTGGGAAACAGACGCTTGATGTCAGAAAGCCCAAGAGGCACCTATTGCCCTGGTTGAATGCGCCGTGACCGGAAGGGGGGCGCTTGACCCTTTAAGGCGCAAGCCTGGATTACTGTCGGATCCACCTAGAGATGGTGGCCGACGAGACTGCTTGGCCCTTCTTGGGACCAGCCACCGAAACAAACAGTGAGTCTGACTTCCGGAACAGGGAAGTAGCAGATAGGTATACTCTCAAAGCTCGGACAACGTCCAAGGACTGCAACGCCGACTCCTTAGGATTCGACGGGTGAGGACACAAGGATGGAAGTACAATGTCTTCGTTGAGATGAAAAGCCGAAACGACCTTCGGAAGAAAGGAAGGCTGCGGCCGCAGCACCACCTTATCCTTGTGGAAAATTAAATAGGGAGCCTTGCAGGACAAGGCTGCCAGCTCAGAGACTCGTCTAACTGACGTAACAGCCACCAGAAAGACCACTTTCTGAGAAAGTGTCAACAGGGGAATATTTCTAATATTCTCAAACGGTGCCTTCTGAAGCACCGAGAGGACCAGGTTCAAGTCCCATGGAGGTAGTGGGGGACGGACCGGAGGGGCCACATGTCGAACCCCCTGCACAAATGTACTCACGAGAGAGTGAGTCGCCAGGGGTCGCTGAAAAAAGACAGCCAGGGCAGACATCTGTCCCTTAATCGTACTTAAGGCAAGCCTTTGGTCCACCCCATGCTGTAAAAACAGCAGGATTCTGGAAACCAAATAAGTACGCGGATGCCATTTCATTTCCTCACACATGGAGATGTAGGCCTTCCAAGTGCAGTGATAAACTTTCCTAGAGGGCGGTTTCCGAGCACTTCTCATAGTAGAGATTACTGAATCTGATAGGCCCTGGTCTCTCAGTACCTGGTTCTCAACAGCCATGCCGTTAAAGCCAGTGACTGTAAAGCAGGATGGAGTATGGGACCTTGCGATAGCAGGTCCTTCCGTAGTGGTAGGCGACAGGAGACGTCTGCTACCAGACATACTAGATCGACGTACCAAGGACGCTGAGGCCAATCTGGAGCGATTAGGATGATTGGAATTCCCTCTGCCTCCACTCTGCGGAGCAGAGGAAGAAGCCTTAAGGGAGGGAAGGCATAGATTAGCCGATACTGACCCCACGATGCCACCAACGCGTCCGTTGCGTCTTCCCATGGGTCTCTTGACCGGGCCACAAACCTCAATACCTTCCGATTGAGTCGGGAAGCCAGAAGATCTACGTCTGGTGTGCCCCATCTTTGGCAGAGGAGTTGGAACACCTCCGGGTGTAAGGACCATTCTCCCTGGTCCAGCATCTGGCGGCTCAGGTAGTCCGCCTGCCAGTTTTCCACACCCGGAATGTACACGGCCGACAGTGCCGGTACGCTCCTCTCTGCCCACTTCAGGATGCGAGCGACCTCCGATGCTGCAGCTGAGCTTCTTGTTTCTCCTTGATGATTGACATATGCCACTGCTGTGGCGTTGTCTGACTGGATCCTGACTGGACGCCCTTGCAGCCTCTGAGACCATTTGAAGACGCACAGCCTGATCGCCCGGATTTCCAGGACATTGATCGGCAGGAGGGCTTCCTCTGGGGTCCAGCAACCTTGCGCCGACTGAACACCCCAGACTCCCCCCCAACCTGTAAGGCTGGCGTCCGTCGTGATCACTATCCAGTAAACCGGAAGAAATGACTTCCCGGCTATTAGAGCCGATGCTGTCAGCCACCATACCAGGGATCTCCTGACTAGGTGGCTCACTCGGATTTGATAATCCAGAGATGAAGGGCATCTGTTCCATCTGGACAGAACTTCCTTCTGTAACACTCGAGTTTGGTATTGAGCATATGGGACCGCCTCGAAGGAGGCTACCATGAGGCCCAACACTCGCATGCAAAAACAGAGTGACGACCAATTCCTGGAAGTCAGCTGCCGTACTGCAGCCCGGAGGGTCTGCAACTTCTCCACAGGGAGGAATACCTTTGCCTCTGAGGAATCCAGAATCAACCCCAGGTACACTAGGCGTTGAGTGGGCACCAATACTGACTTTTGCGTGTTTAGTATCCAACCACAGTCTCGAAGAGTCTGACAGGTAATAGACACGCTTACCTCTAATTCTGAGCTTGAAGGGGCCTTCAGTAGAAGGTCGTCCAAGTAGCCCGCTGTCTTAGAAGTGCCAGAATTGGAGCGAGCACCTTGGTGAACCTCCTGGGTGCTGAGGCAAGGCCAAACGGGAGGGCCACAAACTGGTAGTGGTTCTTCCCGATAGCAAATCGCAGAAACCTCTGGTGTCTGGAGTATATGGGGACATGCAGGTATGCGTCCTTGATGTCCAAGGAGGCCAGAAAGTCCCCCGGATGGAGAGCCGTGACTACAGATCGAACCGACTCCATCCGAAATCTTTGTACTTTCACAAAGCAATTGAGGGCTCTGAGATCCAAGATTGGACGAACCCCCTCCTTCTTCGGCACAATGAACAGATCTGAGTAAAAACCCTGACCTTGTTCCTGTTCTGGAACAACTACCCCGCGTTCCAGTAGACCCTGGACTACCCCATACAGGGCCTCCCGACGGGTCGGTAGTAGCTGGAGATTGGAGGTGATGAACCTGTCCGGTGGACAAGAGAGAAATTCTATCTTGTAGCCTGAGGAGATTACTTCGCAAACCCACCTGTCGGAGACTAGAGCTGTCCACTGAGTCGCGAATTTGCGAAGACGTCCCCCCCACCCAAGAGCTGGGTGGGGGCGGACCTTCATGCGGACGCAGATTTGTCCGCAGGCTTGTTGGGTTTGCGGGACCAAGGACGCTTTTGTCCTTGGGCAGGCGCCTTGTCGGCCTGGGGTCTTTTCCCTGTCGCCCTAGGGGGATGAAAAAAACCCTTGCGTGCAGTAAAGAAGGACCCTTGCCCTTGGCGTGGACCCTACCCTTGCTAGTTTGGGGAAGCAAAGTGATTTTACCTCCTGTGGCGCCCTTAAAAGGCAGATCCAACAGGGCTTTCTTGGAAGTCTGGTCCGCAGACCAGCCCTTTAGCCAGATCAGGCGGCGTATTGCTACTGCATAAACCAAAGCTTTTGACAGCAGGGGAATAGTATCCATGTCTGACTCGCAGACAAACTTAAGGCCCTGGACCAACTGGTCGGCCAAAGTTATCTCATTAGGAGGAGCATCTCGCTCCTTTAACCCCTGGAGTAGCAATTTTGCCCATTCAGTAAGTGTCTGAGACATTAGGGCCCCCGCCAAGGCCGGGCGTACTGCCGAGCCTACCACTGAATATAGGTAGCGAGCAAGTGCTTCAGCCTTCTTATCCACAGGGTCCTTGAAAACAGGAGCCCCTTCTACTGGAATAGTGGTGGCTCTATTAAGTCTGGACACCGGAGGGTCCACTATAGGGGGAGAGGTCCATTTCTTCAGAAAACTCTCCTCAAAAGGGGTACCGTACCGCAAATCTCTTTGGGGCTGTAAAGACCCTCAGTGGGTTCTCCCATTCCTTGTATAAGAGTTTGTCAAAATAAGACACACAAGGGAACACCTTAGAAGTGCGGGCAGGTTTACGAAACCCAAAGGGGACTGGAGTTTCTGCTGCTTCTGCAGTATTTTCCAACTTTAGCGTATCCCGCACTGCAGTAATAAGGTCACATACCAAAGCCGTCTTGCGTACTGACCTGGACTTGGAGTCATCCTCACTGTCCGATCGGTCACGGTCTGCAGTCTCTGATGCGTCTGAATCTGGGCCATGAGCCGTAGCTGGACCTGGTTCTGCATCAGAATTATCCGCGGAAGATTGCAGGGGACAGGGGCGTTTACTACCCCCTGTATTCCCGTGTGCTGCTTCCACCCTGGCTGCAAACGCCTCTAGGATTGCCGACATAGCGTTCATAGACACCTCAGGGGCACCAGCTGCTAAATCTGGTGCTTCAGGGGAGAAGACATCTGGCTCAGATGCCATGCTGACCACACGCTGACACCCACAGGGCTCCAGGCAAGATATCAATAGGCCACCCTCCTGCGCTGCAGAGATGCTGGGTTACCCAGAGGACTCACCACCCTGGACCGGTACTGCTATGCTGCCGTGTGCTGCGCTTGTGATGCTGTCCCACTGCTGCTGTGTCAGTCTGCTTCTTTTATCAGCGCTTCCTGTGTGAATTTTCGCGCCAGTGTAATGCACCCTAGAGGCCGGAGACTCTCGCAAAATGGCCACCAAAAACATCTGTATGGAAGATAATACCGCCGCCAAAAACATCTGTATGGAAGATAATGTGGGCTCTAAGAAAATGGCCGCCGAGCCAAAGATAGAGGCAAAGCAGCCGTAGCCCACAAAAAGATGGCCGCCGAACGGCAATATATACATACAGGGTGGACAAACGTGGCCGCCGATCAGTTGATAGAGGCCAGTGGGTGTGGACTACAAGAAAATGGCGCCGAAACCACAGGAAGATGGCTGCCGGGCAGTCACTAGAGGCCGAACCCGGCATGGACCACCACAAAATGGCCGCCGACAGCATGGAGGAGGAAGCACACACAGGTAAGCAGAAATTACATTTCTTTTAAATGTTAGTTACAGCCAGCCCCGCTCCAGTGGAACCCCTTAGGTGACCCCCAGCACCCTTTAGCTAGAAGCCCAGGGAGGAGGAAAAAGGCAGGGAGAGAGGGAAGAAAGGGGCCACAACCACTTACTTGGTCTCTCCAGGAATGTCCAGCCAAATCACCCAGCCGAGGCAGGGGAGTTTACTTACCTATCCTGCATGTATTATGCTGGAAGACATTCCAAACAGATCATCGTCCGCACACGGAAGGTGACTGTTGGCCAGGCATGCTGTGATTGGACCCAAAAGGGACGATCCTATGTATGCCCTGGAGCGTGACGCTCACCGGACAGGCTGCTGCGACTCGGCCGTAAGGTCAGCTGAAGCTGAGCGGTCCGATGCAGGCCCTGGAGCGTAGGCTCAGCTGCCACCCGTGGAGCAACGGGCATGTCGTGGAAAACCCAGCGCGTAGCTAGGGTCGGCACACGCTCGATGGCCGAACTGGGGAGACTACAAGGATCGAGGATCCAGCCTGTCACCCAGTCGGCAGTTGATCAAAGATCACAGGAAACAAAAAATGTAGCAAAAAAATATATATTTTTCCCCCGGACCAATGGGCCCGAAGGGAGCCATGTCCTACTCCTTGCTAGACAGAAAAAAACTGATCTGCGAGATGCAGACTGGGGTGATATACCCAGAGGGTCCACCCCCTGGGCGGTACTGTAGAGGGTGTGATGCAACACTTTTTACAAGTTTTCTGCCTAGTCACTCCTAATTAACGGATAATACCCACTTTGTCAATAGAGAGGCTGTGTCTGTCCATGGACGAAAGAGTAAAGCATTTAACATTAGGCAGTATTTTATATATATATATATATATATATATATATATATATATATATTCAATGCTGTTATGAATTGAACATACATTCAGATTCTTCCTTTTAATTGTAGCAATCACTAGAAATGACAGATGGACCCTGATGCTAATTTCCTAAAGTCAATACATAATGTCATACAATATAAGCCAAGGCCAGTAACAAGTCACAACATACCGCAAGATCCTGGCGATGCTGGTCTCCGCTATTAATAAATAGTCTTCCTCTGGTGATAAGGCCAGCCCATTAGCCATATACAGGTCTTCCAGCAAAGTCTTTGCCTCTTTGTTCACTATATCATAACGTATGAGTCTTCCATTGTGATTTGTTTCTAATACCTAAATTGCACAATGAGAGCAGAAAGAAAAACCAACAACTACGATGAAAAAAGTGCTACGTCAATTGTGGCATTCTAGGAGTGGCCTCTTTTAAATTTAGCAAATGGAAAGCCACTGAAGGTGTACTAATACAATAATTGATTTTTATCAGTTTGCTTGCAGCACCAGCAAATATGCTTTAATTGAAAAGACTTTTGTCATGTTCTGTACTAACAAACAATGACCTGTTTCCTTGAGACAAAATTATCACTCAGGCTAGGTTCACAGTATATGCAGGAAGGACTCCGTGCAATCACACACTTTCCTGCACCTACAGCAAACATGTGCTGCTGTTAGCAGAGACATGGTGGGGGTGTAATTCCTAATGGCACGCCCATGCACTAGAAACCGCAGCCCGGTTTTCCGTGCTGGGAACAGTATAGTGCTATGCGGTTTCCCTGTGGCTGGAAAAATTGCAGGAATGCTCTCCCTGTGTTTCTGTAGGTACAGCAGCCCACTCAATTCAATAGGCTACTGTGCCTGTGCAAAACTGACATGGTGTGTCTAGCCTCGGGGTTCCTGCAAGGCACAAACATGCAGTCTTGTAGGACAGTGGTTCTCAACCTCAGTCCTCAAGGAACCCCCAACAGCCCACGTTTGCAGGTTTTCCTTTATCTTGCACAGGTGCTTTAAATCTGAGTCAATGGCTCTGTATTTGACAGCTATTTTATCCAAGAGAAATTCCCAAAACATGACTGTTGGGGGTACTTGAGGACTGAGGTTGAGAACCACTTTTGTAGGATACACACTTGATTGTATCTGTGTTGGAGATAAAGTGGATTGTTACAGTAATCTGAACATTTCTAACCATCCAACTGCCTCTTTGTTACTGCTGTGTTACTATGGGCCACCGTTTTGCCTCACTGCTTATACCTGATACTGCTCACTTACAGTGGGCTGGGGTAGGAGATAAAGACTAAAGGGTTAGTTCATTTATATTGTCAAATGCCAAAAAATCCCAATATATTACAGCTTTCTCAGTCCAGTTATATGCAGTCCTCCATTTTGTATAACAATGCCATATTTTTTAAGCTGCTTACACCATTGTCCATCCCCCCTCCACACTGGAGATGGCAGGATCTACCAAGCGCTGGATGCATGGCCCTGGCAACTCACTAACAAGCACATGGCTTTGTTCCCTACCCACGCAAGCACAGTCTGCTCTCTTACAGAACACTGAGCTTCAAGAGAGGGTAGACTGTTCATGCGTGGGTAGGGAACAAAAACAAGTACACATTCTTGAGTTGCCAGGGCTATGCATCCAATGCCTCATATGTCCAGCCATCTGCAGGGCAGAGGGGGGAGTTCAATGGAATAAAAGGCTTTAAAAGTAGGAAATCTTTTACAAACCTGAGGGCAATTATTAATATTATTATTTAGGTACTTATATAGCGCCGTCAATTTACGTAGCACTTTACATATACATTGTACATTCACATTGGTCCCTACCCTCAAGGAGCTTACAATCTAAGGTCCCTAACTCACATTCATATACTAGGGCCGATTTAGACAGAAGCCAATTAACCTACCAGCATGTCTTGAGTGTGGGAGGAAACCGGAGTAAACCCACGCAGGCACAGGGAGAACATGCGTTGTGGTTGGGATTCGAACCAGCGACCCTTTTTACTGCTAGACAAGAGTGCTACCCACTACACCACTGTGCCACCCAATGTATTAATGTACTGAGGAAGCTGTAATACATAGGGATTTTTTTGGCAATAATCATTGGAGGCGAACTAACATTTTAAACCTATTTTGGCTGGCACTCTTTCCACAAATCAACTCCATTCCCAAACTACATTTGGGATTTTAATCTGTAAAAAGAGCTCAGCTCACCAAGGTGTGGTCTGGTATACCCCTAAAACATATTTACATGGATTACTCATGAAAGAGATCCCCCATGACCTCCAGGAATGTGAAACAAATTCATTACAATAGACTTCTAAAGCAAAATTGCATATAGATGGATAGACCTTAATCCAGTCACTAATTCTTAAAGGCTAAAATATTAGGATTTATTCAAAACAACCTCCTTAATGAAGGCAGAGCAATAGGGCTTCTTTGTACAACAAAAATATTTAATAGAACGTGAACAAACAGGATGTTAGCACTGATCGCTAATACACCAAGGGACTCCACTTTCATTGGCCAGATCAGCCCTGTAACACATGCCACTATAGACATTTTAACTGAATTGTATATCTTTGGTCATCAACTATACACCTCCAAGACACTATGAGCATCAAGATCTTCCAACATTCTGAAGGCTGCCATAGATGGCTCCAATTTCAGACAATTCCTGCTACTTCTGACCCTGTTTTTCAATAGATTTTTGTTGAAGGATGGAAAATCCATTCAGATTCAGTCACTGTTCAGGTAATTTGACAACCACCGATGTTGGCTTTCAGAATACAATAACTAGCAGGAAAGGTTGTATTCTTTATTGTGTTTAGCATTAATTTCTAATTAGAGCATTCAGAGATTCAGCTTAAAAACTAAGACCACCTTTTGAAAAAAAATATATAAATAAGAGCAATATGTTTGCAGCAAAGAAAAAAGTAAATTTATTATTTTTATGCATATGAGCCTGCAAAGCAAATCGCAATGCCAGACTCCACCACCAGTTCTATTCTGTATTGAGGTGGGAGCTGCCAGATGGAAAGCTGGAGGAAGTGTCAATAGACTATGAGTGTGGCGAATACCACACTCATGTTCCATTGAGAACTAAAAGATCCCTGTGAATGAATGATGTGGCTTTGGTTAGTTACCAAATACGATATAGATATTATTAGGGTTGTCCCGATACCACTTTTTTAAGACCGAGTACAAGTACCGATACTTTTTTTCAAGTACTCGCCGATACCGATACTTTTTTTTAATCTCATGTGACAGTGGCACATGTGTCAGTAGTTTTTTGTTTTTTTTTACAATTTGTTTACTTTCATTTTTGTTACAATTAATTTATTTTTTACAATGCTTTATTTTTTTAATGGGGGGGGGGGGGGGGTTTGTGGACAGTGTCAGTGTGTGTTTTCTTTTATTTTTTTATTATTTTTTACAATACATTTTTATTTTATTTTATTTTTTTTTTTTTATTTTTTTATCAGCCCTGTTAGGGGGCTTTGGTGAGATATCGGGGGTCTTAACAGACCTCTGACATCTCCCGTTTGAGACAGGGAAAGGGACTAGGGACAGATTCCCCAGTCCCTTTCTCAGCAGCCTCAGCTGCGCTGAAAATTAATGGAGAGAAGACAGCGGCTCCTCTCCATTCATAAACTGAAACATTGTAAACACAGTTTACAATGTTTCAGTTATGTGAATGTACAGAGTCAGTGATCACTGACTCTGTACATTCCGAACAGTAAGGAGCCGGGTTTACCGGCTCTTACCTCCGCTCTCCATCCTGACAGATCGAGGGGGTGGAGGGGGACACAGAGGGGGACGGCGGCATGGAGGGGAACACGGAGGGAGAGAGCAGCATGGAGACAGCAGCAAAACGGAGGGGGCTGGAGGAGGATACAGGGACAATCAGCGGTGATCGCGTGTGGGGGAGTTACAAGCACTGATCACCGCTGATTTTAAAGCAGCTGAAAGCCGCACGAGGGGGGGGGGAGAGAGAAGCGGAGAAACTACTTTTAAATATATACAGCGGTGATCGGTGCTGGTAACTCCCCCACCGCACTGATCACCGCTGACTATACAAGTATCGGGTGAAGCATCGGGAGCATTTGCCCGAGTACAAGTACTCATGCAAATACTCGGTATCGGTACCGATACTAGTATCGGTATCGGGACAACCCTAGATATTATGCATATTTCTCTTAGGAGGTCTAATCAGATGCAGACTCTGTTTGGGCATTCTGCCAATTATGATATAGATCTAATGCATATTTATCCAAGTCTAATTATATGCAATTGCTGTTCAAGTGTTTTGACAGCCACAGGTATATTTATTAGACCTCTTGGCTTGGAAATTTGGTGTATTTGGTATTTAGCTGATTGGCATCATCTTATCAATCATTGTAACCATTTTCTTATAAAGATAACTCCAATAACCACCGGGACCCCTCGCCCAGCGCGGCCAATAATCTAAAGATTCAGGCGCGCCAGGTCTCCCAATTGCACATAGAGAAGGCTAAACAACGTATCTTCTTCTGTAGACAGAGGGTGTTTGAGTATGGAGAGAGATCAGGCAAATTGCTCGCATATCTCGCCCACTTGGATATGCGTCCCCCTGTGGTGGTGTCCTTGACCGACCCGCAGGGGAACGACATCACCGATCCGCAATTGGTGGCGGAGGAATTTGGGAGATTCTACCGTGCACTTTACGCTTCCAGGGTCGCCCACACTCCCCAAGACACCAGGGACTACCTAGCGGGAGTTCAATTCCCTAAACTGACAGACGACCAGCTTGAAATTCTGGAAGCCCCTATTACTGAGGAGGACATCTCCGAGGCCATTTCCTGTCTGGCCTCATCCAAGGCCCCAGGATTGGATGGCCTACCTCTTGAATTCTATGCCACCTACTCTGAAATCCTAATCCCTGAACTTAAGTACCTGTATAAATCTATATTTGACTCAGGAGTTCTACCCCCATCTATGCGAGAAGCCCAAATAGTCGTAATTCCCAAACCCGGAAAGGACCCTAAATACCCGGAGTCGTATAGGCCCATTTCCCTGTTACAGGTAGATATTAAAATATTAGCTAAGATTCTAGCCTCCCGCCTTAACCAGGTTATTCTGTCATTGATACACCCTGACCAAACCGGCTTTATGCCAGGGAAGAACACGGCCATGAATATTCGCCGCCTATTTATGAATATTCAGGGGTCCCATGATGAAATTGGCTCGAGGGTTGTGGTGGCGCTGGATGCCGCCAAGGCCTTCGACTCCGTGGAGTGGAGCTACCTGTGGGAGTGTCTCTCAAGATTTGGATTTGGCCCCAGCTTCATTCGCTGGGTCCAACTCCTCTATCAATCCCCGAGGGCCAGAGTGTTTGTGAACGGTTGGCTTTCTGACCAGTTCCCGCTGGAGAGGGGGACCCGGCAGGGCTGCCCCCTTTCCCCCATGCTTTACGCATTGGCTGTGGAGCCGTTGGCCATAATGGTCCGTGCGGACACTTGCATCCGAGGTCTCAGGATGGGGAACCTGGAAGAAAAGATTGGGATGTATGCCGACGACACACTTTTGTATCTGGCGGACTCCGGTCCTTCTCTTATAGCAGCCCTCCAGTCCATAGAACGTATGGGTGGCCATTCGGGTCTGAGTATTAATTGGGCTAAGTCCCAGATCCTTCCGATTGACCATTTCCCCTCCTCGTTCGCGTCCCCCTCCTCTGGCTCTTCCAAGGGTCTCCCAGATTAAATACCTTGGCGTACAGGTCACCAGATCGCTCTCAGATTATAAACTACTGAACATTGAACCCCTGTTTGCTCTGATCAAGAACAAGACGCAGACTTGGGCCAGACTACCCCTGGGTGTTATGGGTCGCGTCAGCTTAGTTAAGATGATACTCCTTCCCAAGATACTCTATTTGGTCTGGCATGCTCCCCTCTATATACCACAAAAAATTTTCAGGACAATTGAATCCATCCTGAATTCATTTATTTGGGGTCCTGGCAGACACAAATTATCCTGGAGAATCCTGAAGAACCCTGTGACGTTGGGAGGAGCTGCTCTCCCTGACTTTCAGGATTATTATTTTGCCTCCCAGCTGTCCCACTTCTATTATTTTGATAAACATGAACTAACGAGATACCAGACACTACTCTGTGAGCACCCAGATGACTCGGCCCACACCCCACTTCAATCGGTCCTGAGAGCCCCAGTGACAAGACGCCCCCCCCAACACACAGCAGACATGTTGACTCACCACCGGAGGGTATGGCGGGCGGCACTGCAGAGAACTGGGACCCCAAGGGTACACTCTCATACCCCTCTCTGGTACAATACATGCTTGCCAGAATTATTGTCCATTCCGGACCCCGCGGCGTGGATACGCCATGGGATCTTATACATACACCAGATCATGACTAATTCAGGCCTTAAATCATTCCAAATGCTGAAGGACGAATTTTCCCTCCCCAATTGCCTGTTTTTCAGGTATTTGCAACTCCGCCACGCCATACAGGCCCAGTTTTCTGGCTCTTGCCCGTCCCTGGCAGTTCCCTCCATAGTGGACACAGTCACGGGTAATGTGCCTGCTAAGCTCATCTCCACTTTGTACTCCGCCATTCGTCTCCCTAGCACCACAGCATTGGCCTATACTGCTAAGACTAGATGGGAGGCGGATGTTGGACTTATAGAGGATGGGGACTGGGGCGAGATTTTGGAGGACGTGAAAAAGGTTTCCCCCAAGCTGTCGGACCGCCTCACACAGCTGTACATTATACATAGAACATATCTGACCCCTCAGAGAGTGGCACGTTTCAGGCCCACGTACAATCCGGGATGCCGCCTCTGTGACCATACCCCGGGCTCCTTTTACCACCTCATATGGTTCTGTCCCACCATTCAGGCATATTGGACACAGGTGATACGCTTCCTACACGATCAGATGGGCTCCCCTGCTACCCTTGACCCAAAGATGTGCCTACTTGGCCTGTTGCCAGACTTGGATGCCGACAAACCCCTCCGTACCTTTTTACATGAGACGCTATTCTTGGCAAGAAAAGTAGTGGCCCGTAATTGGATGCAGGCCCTGCCCCCTACAATTCAGTGCTGGAAAAAGGCGGTTAACGATGCTCTCCCATATAAAAAACTGATTTATGTACATAGAGGGTGTCCGCTAAAGTTTGAGAAGGTCTGGGACAGATGGATGGCGGATGGTGAAACGTGTACTTGACATGTCGATTTTTTATTTTTGTTGTATACCGGTTTTACTTTCACTGCTGTTATTATCTTTGTGACACACAGATGCTTCACTGTGTTCATGTATGTACTATTATATTGGCCATACTGGCTTATGTTGATTTATGTACCATGCATACTTTTCAATAAAGTTGATTTCCAATTAAAAAAGATAACTCCAATAAAGTAGGACATTACTCTGTCCTTATGGATAACCAGATATGGCTCTTTACAGGACATAGCAGCTAATTCCGACACTCTTTTAGCCGAACAAATGGCTACTAGAAAAATCAATTTCCTGGTGAGAAGAACCAAGGAAATATGCTGTAATGGTTCAAATGGTTGCTTCTGTAGAACCGACAGAACCAGGTTTAAGTCCCATGGACATATGGGAATATTAACCGGAGGACTAATACGCATCACTCCTTGTATAAAAGCTTTGACTAGTGAATGCAAAGCCAAGGGCCTTTGAAAAAATATTGACAAGGCCAAAATCTGACCCTTGATAGTACTCAAGGCAAGCTTCCTATCTACAGCCCACTGTAGGAAGTCCAGAATCCTACCTATTACGTACTTACGTGGATGCCATTTCTTGGCCTCACACCACGCGATGTACGCCTTCCAGATTCTATAGTAGATCTGCCTGGATACCGACTTCCTGGCATTGATCATGGTAGCTACCACAGGATTAGAGAGCCCTCTCTTTTTTAGAATGTGGGCTTCAATAGCCAGGCCGTCAAACCTAGGGCTGGTAAGGAAGGGTGGTATATCGGTCCTTGCGAAAGCAGGTCCGGATGATGTGGGAGAGTCCAAGGACTCCCTACTGACATTTTTACAATCTCCGCGTACCATGCTCTTCGGGGCCACGCTGGAGCCACCAGAATCACTGGTTTCTTTTCTACCCTGATTCTGCGGAGTAATCGAGGTAACAATTGTGGCGGTGGAAATGCATATATCAGCTTGAACTGATCCCAAGGGAACACTAGGGCATCCGAGCCGCAAGCTAGGGGATCCCTTGTCCGAGAGACAAACCTGTCCACCTTTGCGTTGAATCTGGATGCTAGAAGATCTACATCCGGTGTTCCCCACCGCTGACATATTGTCCAGAAAACCTCGGGGTGAAGGGACCATTCCCCTGGGCATAATTGCTGGCGACTTAGAAAGTCCGCCTTCCAATTCTCCACTCCTGGAATGAATACCGCGGATATGGCTGGGACATATCTTTCTGCCCATTTCAGGATGTAATTTACTTCCCTCTGGGCTGCACGACTCCTGGTGCCACCCTGATGATTGATATATGCCACTGCTGTGGCATTGTCTGATTGAATTCTGACAGGGGACCCTTGGAGTTTGGATGTCCATGCTACTAGGGCATACCGGGCTGCTCGTATCTCTAGGAGATTGATGGGCAGGGCCTTTTCTACATCCGACCATCTGCCCTGGAGAGACTATTGCTCCAGTACTGCTCCCCAGCCTATAAGGCTGGCATCTGTAGTGACCACCTTCCAAGAAATCGTTCTGAAGGATTTCCCTTTTTCCAGATTCTGGGGAACCAACCACCAACGGAGGCTCTTGCGAACGGAAGGGGACAAGGACATTGGTAAGTCTAGGGCCTGAACTTTTTTGTTCCAGGCTGACAGTATGGCCCTTTGCAAATTCCTTGAATGGAATTGACCGCAGGGTACTGCTTCGAATGATGCCACCATTTTTCCCAGCAGCCTCATGCACAGGCGTATGGACGGCTGTCTTTTTGTACCCACTAAGTGGATCAAATCTCTCAAAGATGACACCTTTTCTTGAGGCAAGAATATTTTTCTCTGGCCTGAATCCAGCCTTAGCCCCAAGTATTCCAGACTTTTGACTGGTTTTAGGGCTGACTTGTCTCGGTTGATAATCCAACCGTGAGATTCCAGATACTTGATTGTCTTGTGAACGACCACTTCTAGTTTTTCTACTGAGTGATCTATCAGCAACAAGTCGTCTAGATATGCCATTATCGTTACACCTTGTGTTCTTAGATTGGCCAATAATGGGGCCAGAATTTTTGTGAACACTCGTGGTGCTGTGGCCAGACCGAAGGGTAAGGCTCTGAACTGAAAATGGCGCCCTTCTACTACAAAGCGTAGAAATTTTTGGTGGACTGGAAAGATGGGAATGTGCAAATAAGCATCTTTGATGTCGATCGAGGCTAACCATTCCTCCCCTTGTAGGGCAGTGGCCACCGAACGGATCGACTCCATCCGAAAAGTCCTGATATGTAGGAATTTGTTTAGCCCTTTTAGATTTAATATGGGCCTCACGTCCCCGTTTGGCTTCGGGACTGTAAAGAGGTTTGAGTAAAACCCGAACCCCCATTCTTCCAGGGGAACCTCCATAATTACTCCTTGGAGCAATAGTTGTTCTAGTGCCAACAGGAGGGATCCTCTCTTCCGGGGATCCCTTGGCACGTTTGACCTCATAAAATGGGAAGGAGGAGAATCTTTTAACTCCAATTTGTATCCCAGACTTACTGCGGAGAGCACCCATCTGTCTCTGATCGTGTCCCGCCAGGTCTCTGCGAACAACTTGAGTCTTCCCCCCACCCGATTGAGTGGGGGCAACCCTTCATGAATTTGACTTGGGGGGAGGTTTTGCACCTCTCCTGACCCAGGGTTTTTTGTTACCCTGCGATTGTCCCTGATTTTTACCCCCGGGATTTGACCGAGGAGGCCGTCGGAACTGCTTCACAGCAGATGTCCCAGGGACTGGAGAGGCAGGCCTCTTAAAAGAGGGACCTCTAACTCTGTTTTTAACCGGCAAGAGTGTACTTTTACCGCTGGAAATCTTCTGGATATATTTGTCCAGGTCTTCCCCGAATAAGCGTTCCCCATGGAATGGGAAGCTAACCAGCAATTTTTTACAGGGAGCTTCAGCAGACCAGTTCTTGAGCCATAGAAGCCTACGCATATGTACTACAGACAGCGTAAGGCGGGAGGCCTGATGGATTGAATCCTTGATGGCGTCAACCGCAAAACATAAGGCTCTAGGTAGATCAGCTAGGGCAAGAGCCTGCTGATCTGGCAAGTCCCTTAAGACCTGTTTCAACTGATCCTTCACTGCTTGGCAGACCCCAATAGCTGCTACTGCTGGTTGTCTCACCCAGCTTGCTGTAGAGAAAGCAGATTTTAATAAGGACTCCAATTTTTTATCTATTGGGTCCTTGAACATTTGGACATTATCTACTGGACATGTCAGTGATTTATTCACACAAGAGATGGCTGCGTCCACTGTAGGGACCCTCCATTTTTTGATGAACTTATCCTCCATGGGATAGACCACCGGAAATCTCTTGGGGGGAGTAAATATTTTATCAGGATGTTCCCAATCCTGGTAAATGAGTCCTTCCAGTAAAGGATGGATTGGAAAGGAACAAACAGTCTGGGGAGCTTTTAGCGACCCCAACGAGGAGACAGAAGTGGTTGATGGCTCCGCAAGGGGCATTTGAAATGCTGATCGGACCATGTTAGTCAGAGACTGAACCCATAATCTTTCAGCATGTGACGCTGAAAATGGTTCTTCCACTGTTGATTCCTCTACAACAGAATCAACCTCATCCTGATCCCCTTCAGGTAGGTCGATCCCTGTATGGGACTGTTGCTCCGCTAACAGGCACTCTGAGGGAGGAGACGGAGATCGGGCGTGCTTTTCCTGTGACAGGGAAGCAGCGATCAATTTAGTCAATCTCTCTTCCAGTCCTCCCAGAGTTGAGGCAAAAACCTCCTCTGTTACATACACAGGAGCAGGTGAACTGAGGACAGCCACAGTACCAGGTACTCCTGCGGGGTCTCTATGGTCACTAACCTCTGAATTTTCAGGGGAGACTGGTGCAGCAGAAGCATGCCCAAGATCCTCAGAGCCCGATGGAGACCCCCTTCGCTTCCTGGAAGCTTTAGTTCCGGAGCTTCTGGACGGCATATTCCTAAGCCCAAAGCTGAGGTATTCCAGCCGTAATACACCACTTTTACTGAGAATAGTCTAGCACAATTGCTGCTATATAACAGTTGGTGTCTACTAAAGTGCCTTTCTAGGGGATGCCTGCATCAACCGCCTCTGTGTGCCTTTTTACTGTTGTTAGCTCTGTCTGTGCACTTCAGTAGCCAGCTGTGATTGTGCCTTTAAACACGCTGGACGCCCGCACATGCGCAGTAGCGCCGCGGCGCACACGAGCGTCATCCACCCGCTCCGCCCCTTTTTCCAGATCGCCTCTATATAGAGAGGCGCATGCACGCGCGCGGGCACGTGCGCCTTCGGCGCCTTTTTTGAAAAAATAAGGAGCTAGATGGGAGCTAGGGTCCCTGCCGCAGGGCCCGGGGATGGATGAGCGCAGCAACAGGGCAGAGGAGACAGTTTCCCAGCAGAGAACTTACCAACTGCCTGGATTTGACTTCGGAAGAAAAAAATCCACATTACAAGAAAAAGAACCATAGCGGCCTCTAGTGTTCAACACAGGTACCGCGGTCTTACCATTTTTTTTTTTTTCTTGCCTACTGTTAAAATTTTTACATTTTCTTAGTAGTTACAGGCATGCACAGAATATTAGCGGGAATACCTTAGGTAACAAGCAGAAAGACAAATTAGGCTTGGGGGTCCCCCAATAGAACCAAGTTCCTGAGGGCCCCCACTTACCTTTTCCTCGCCGCAGGACTCTGTTTGGTCCACAGAAGCCCAAACTTCACCTATCACGGCAGGCATTGTAATTAAACCTTCAGGGACCGGGTTCCCAAGGATTCCACTCCCCTGGACCTGTATAGCACCCTGCACAGACAACATCTTGGTCGTGGGTATGACCAGAGCTCTGGATCCCAGGGTCCAGCCCTCCTAAGAGAGGCATTACAGGCAAAACCTTGCTCTTCTCTTGCAAGGCCCGGGTACCGACCGTTTAGCTATGAAGCTTTTTTGGTCGGATCCAGAATAGCTTACTGAGGCCCAAAAGAACCTGTACGCAAGCTTAGTGAAAAAACACGTTACTTCTTGGCCAACACCTTAGACACTGGCAAAAAACTGAGGTACTCCCGGATGGGAGGGGCTTATATAGGGGAGGGTACTTCCGGTTTTGGAAGTTGCCAGTGCCAGCACCTGAAGGTATCTATATAACCCACATAGTAATGACTGTCGCTCTGTGTCCCGTGATGTACGAGAAATAAAAGGGAGGACAGACCATATTGGCCCCATAAAGAATGATGAAGGGAATCTGGTTACAAAAGACGGGGAGATGGCGAAGGTATTGAATTTATTCTTCGCCTCAGTCTTCACGAGGGAATCAGGGGGCTTCAAAAACCAAAACTGCAGTGTTTATCCTCATGACACATCACAGGAAGCACCCTCATGGCTAACAGAGGACATTATTAGAAATAGACTTGGAAAACTCAACAGTAATAAGTCACCGGGACCAGATGGCTTGCACCCGAGGGTCCTTAGGGAACTCAGTCAAGTAATTTCCAGACCATTGTTCCTAATTTTTACTGACAGTCTACTGACTGGAATGGTACCAGCTGGTTGGAGAAAAGCCAAAAGTAGCACCAATATTTAAAATGAGGGCCAAAATACATGCCTGGGAATTACAGACCAGTTAGCCTAACATCAATAGTATGAAAGCTCTTGGAGGGGATGATAAGGGACTATATACAAGATTCTAGTAATGAAAATGGTATCATTAGCAGTAATCAGCATGGATTCATGAAGAATCGTTCTTGCCAAACCAATCTATTAACCTTCTATGAGGAGGTGAGCTGCCATCTAGATAAAGAAAGGCCGTAGACGTGGTGTATCTGGATTTTGCAAAAGCATTTGAAGCAGTTCCACATAAATGTTTACTGTACAAAGTTAGGTCCGTTGACAGGGACCATAGGGTGAGTACATGGATTGAAACCTGACTACAAGGGCGAGTTCAGAGGATGGTGATAAATGGGGAGTTCTCAGAATGGTCAGGGGTGGAAAGTGGGGTCCCCCAGGGTTCTGTGCTAGGACCAATCCTATTGAATTTGTTCATAAACGACCTGGAGGATGGGGTTAACAGTTCAATCTCTGTATTTGCAGGCGATACTAAAGTTAAGCAGGGCAATAACTTCTCCACAGGATGTGGAAACCTTGCAAGAAGATCTTAACAAATTAATGGGGTGGGCAACTACATGGCAAATGAGGTTCAATGTGGAAAAATAAAAGATAATGCATTTGGGTGGCAAAAATATGAATGCAATCTACTCACTGAACCTCTGGGGGAATCAAAGATGGAAAAGGACCTGGGGGTCCTAGTAGATGATAGGCTCAGCAATAGCATGCAATGCCAAGCTGCTGCTAACAAAGCAAACAGAATATTGGCATGCATTAAAAAGGGGATTAACGCCAGAGATAAAGCGATAAATTCTCCCACTTTACAAGACTCTGGTCAGGCCGCACCTAGAGTATGCTGTCCAGTTCTGGGCATCAGTCCTCAGGAAGGATGTACTGGAAATGGAGCGAGTACTGAGAAGGGCAACAAAGCTAATAAAGAGACTAGAGGACATTAGTTATGAGGAAAGGCTACGAGCACTGAACTTATTCTCTCTGGTAAAGAGATGCTTGAGAGGGGATATGATTTAAATTCACAAATACCATACCGTCAACCCACAACAGGGATAAAACTTTTCCGTGGAAGGGAGTTTAATAAGACACATGGCCACTCATTAAAATTAGAAAAGAGGTTTAACCTTAAACTGCGTAGAGGATTCTTTACTGTAAGAGCAGCAAGGATGTGGAATTCCCTTCCACAGGCAGTGGTTTCAGCGAGGAGCATCGATAGTTTCAAAAAACTATTAGATAAGCACCTGAACGACCACAACATACAGAAACAATCCAATACTGACATATAATCACACACATAGGTTGGACTTGATGGACTTGTGTCTTTTTTCAACCTCACCTACTATGTAACTATGTACTCCTCCTCATTAAAGGGGAAGTATGGCTAAAGCTCTTTTAACTATACTTCTCCTGTGGGTCACAAGAGTGCACTTAGTTCTGCAGGATTCCTGCTGACAGTTTGCTAAAGTCAGCTGACATCACAGAGCTCTGCAGGGAGCCTGACAATAATGTCGAGATCCACCCAGATGCCTGACCAGTAGCTGGCTCAGCCTCTCAGAACTTGAGTTAGCCATTTACATCCCCTCCACAGTTTGGTGCTCCAATGAGCGCTGGAGGGGCAGAGCACAGAGCCATGACTGGCCATCACCACTCTGAGCTTAGAGTGGACCTGAGAACTGAGCCGTCAGCGGTCTTTGATCGCTCAGTTCTTGGTGTAGAGCTGGCAGGGGACAGCTACAGTCACACTTGTCATTTAACAAACTGACAGAAAAGGCAAAACTCATAAAGATGATCTGGATGCCTCAACTTCTTTATATCCTCCATAATGACCCCATATGGTTAACCAAATGTTGGTTTAAAATGACAGATACTTTTTTTGCTGTTAAAGGTGCCAAACTAGAATTACTTTAGAACACTATTTTGAAATATTCACTATACAACCATGGTATACTATCTTACAAAACACATTCCTAGATTCACTAGGCCCTAGTGGCCCAGTTGTTGTCGGTGCTCCCTCCTCTCCCCTGCAGCAGTCACTTTCTGACACAGGGAGCATTGTGTGTGTGTATGTATGTTAAAGAGGAAGTAGACTCCTCTGGTGTGTTTGTACCTATAGGTAAGCCTTATTATATAGGCCTACCTATAGGTACTGTAAATATCTCCTAAACTTGCAGCGTTAAAGAGATACTTATTATATACTGCGCCGATTGAGTCATCGGCCCATGCGCTCTGAAGGAACAACCACCCGTTCCATTTCTACAGGGCCTGTGTCGCATGCGCGTGAGATGTCATCGCAGCTCCAGCCAATCACAGCGCTGGAGCCCACGAACCCAGACGAAACACTGAGAAAGATGTCAGCGGTGTGCGGGCGCCACCGAAACACCTTAGTTCTAAGGTAAGTATTTCATAATGAGCTGGTATGCGATGCATACTAGCTCATTATGCCTTTGCCTTGCAGGTAAGCTGGGAAAAAAACAAACAAAAGTGCTGTGGTTTAGAACCGCTTTAAGAATAGTAAGATTTAGCCTTTTCTTACTTAACAATTCAAAGTAAATTGGCAACAAAGATACTTTCAGGTGTCAGCACTAAAAGGTCAGCTTACCTCATATCTGTGATGTTGTCTACCCCATTTGCTGCTGGAGTCTGTAAAAAATATAGTGCCATTTTGGGACAACTCAAGTCCATTCAAGAATTTGAATGGTATTCCATCCACCCCTGCAAAGATGTGTGTATTACTTTAAAGAATTCAGTTTTTTGTATATAATTAATCTGCCAAAGCTGCCCACATCCTAAAAATAATTTTTATTTTTTCCTAATAAGTGCATGCTACAGACAGTCAAAGTGTTAGTTGTGCATTAGTTATAAAGTTGATTCCTTTAGGTTATAAGATTAGTTTTAGCTAAAGCCATCTTTACAGTACAAAAAACAGCTTGTACAAATATCAGAATAAGCAAACTCCTGACTGGTATATATCCATGCACAGATACCTGCACTCCAGTCTGTTTTTCAGTTTCTCTACCTAGTTACCTTCTTTGTTAGAGATAAGATGTTCTTTTTCTCCAGTCTGCGGATGTACCCTGAACAATCCAAAATAGGAATCGGCTACAATTAGATATCCATCGCTGTCTAATCGTACACCATGTGGACGACCACACACTCGCTCATATTCAGGAATGCCTGCAAGGAAAAGAAACATTTACACTTAGTGCTAAAGTATTGGTATTCTAATTATGAGTGATATAAAAGAAGATATTCTTGAATCAACAGATGGCCCAAATCCACACAGGCAGGAACATCATCCAGAAGTCAGAGAGGAAGAACATGGGAGAAGGTCACAGGGTCCTGGCTGGCTGCAGCCACACAGGCAGCATCATGTTCCAGAAGGGAGAACAAGCACCCAATACCCACCAACTCGCCTAGTCAAATATTTAAATGTTTGGTGGCGGGTTGCCCTGGAAACAAGCTCCTCCCATTTCTTCCACAACAATAGCGTAGGTACTGCACTGTGCCCATCAGGGAGAGTGTGGCACCAGAAGGAGAGAGGCAGGATTTAGAACCTGTATGTGATTTCACATTTAGGCCACAGCTGGGGGAAAGACTGCTGTGCACCTTACATGTAGGTAGAATGGTGGGATCTACATGTGGGCACCAGAGCCACAGAATAGCAGTGGGCTGCATCTATTCTTCCCACACGTATGTAGTGTGGGGTGGTGGTAGATGTGCAGGAAGCCGGGGAACAGGATTCCCGTGCCACCTCCCAATAAAAAATATGTGCTGCAGCACTTTTTTATACCGCAAGTACATCTGCATTTTCAGTTTTCTTGTAGTTCCCCGGTAAAGCCTTTCAAATACCTATTGAGCCTGTCAGTGAAGTCCACTTGAATGTATAAGATAGTGTTCCGCTGCAGGCACACCCCCCCCCCCCCAATCCTCCGACTCAGGGTGCTGGCTCCCAGACATCGCTGGCCAGTCAACAGATTCCACCCATAGATTCACAGAGACTTGTACGGACACAGACTCATTTATTCATTCAGAATTATTATGTGTTGATACATTAATACAAAGAGCCTTGCTACAGCAATAATATATGTATTTGGGGCATGGCCCGGCCAGAGTCCAGGCTCAGGTTGCCACTCACTACCATAGCTTGGGATGATATGGATGTGCGGTCACTGGGACATCTTCCTTCATACTGAGATATGTATTTGAGTTGGTGCACTTGATAAAATGAAGTTGTTGGTGAAGTCTGGCATTTTCCAAAATATCTGTTAATAATGTGTCTTTGTTAGTGATGAGTCTGTGTCTGATACATGTCACTGTGCATCAGTATAATGCTTGATTTTTATTTATTTTTTTGTTCCAATAGTTTTTATTATTTTTACAAAACAGCATACAGTACATTATGCTCAAATATTCATCAGAAGATTTTTGAAACAGGGATGCAATATACATCGTGCTCCGTGGCTCATATCACATACGCAATAACAAAACCTTTTAAGAAAGGTTGTATCATGGCCAGAGGCTTCCTTGTCTCCTAGTAGCATCCTCCATCATTATGGTGTAGCCGAACCATCATCTAAAAAATGATGGAGCGGAGAGACCAAAAACAAACATAAATAATACCAAAACCCAGAGTAGAACAGAGTGGGATGAGTCCCCTGGGTCCCGGCCTCTCAGCACAAACAACCAAGCTCTCAGGGAGCTTGGAGATAAGCAATCCAGTGTTTCCAGAAGAATGCTTGATTTTAATAATCATCCACTTGGCTAGATTGATCCTATTGGCCACAGGTGTTGGCTGTGAAGTTCTGATATAAGGGCAGATTTCAGCCTGTGATCATCATCCTACGAGTAAGCTCTGGATGGAGTGAAACACGTTACTCTTCTATGAGCCAGGTGGAAGAGTTTGCATATTGGAGACTCGAAAAAGGCTTTTTAACAGTGAACAACATCCTGCGATGGAGTGGCAACGATGTTGCACTGATCCTGAATTCAGAGTAGAGCTGTCACCCTCATGTAGGCTGTGCCTGCCTGTTCAACAATGGAATGAGAAGATGTTGTAGGGAGCATGGTTATTATTGCCACTGCTGATTCACAAGCCTGCAGCTTGTCATTCAGCACCTGGCCACAACTAGACTTGCCCACTGTTTTCTGGATTTCTCTGCTGCCCAAACTCTACCAATGTATACTGCAGTGTCTGGAAGAAGAGCATGTAATACACAAATGAAATGGAGGATCTGACTCAGTCAGGAAGGTAAACAAGGTTTGTTTTGTTTAATACTTTATGAGGCACGTATATATTACATAGTAACTGGCTTTGGGACTTTAATTCCTTGCAGACATCATAAAGTGTTTCCCAATCCTACTGGTTGACGTATTCTGTTGCCACATAATTTTTTGCTGTGCAACTTTTCTTGTGGCTCAATTTGTGTGGTTGAGGATGCAGCATACTCAAAAAGGAAGTTATAGGAATCGCCGGTTAGCGCTCCACCTGCATTCCAGCTGACCGGAAATAACGTACCTTAAACACAACCTGTTGGGCCGTGTTTTGAGATAAGTTATTTCCGGTCAGCTGGAACGCAGGTGGAGCGCTAACCGGCGATTCCTATACAATATATGCTGATCCTTGTCTTTTTTTATGTAAGTGCAATACAATCTTATTTTTAAATAAATGATTTGAATTACTGCACCATGAGAGCTTTTTTTCCTCTCCCTCTCTATATGGAAAAAATTGAGCTTTGAATATGCTAACTATATATATATTGAATGGATGACAGCAGCGGTTTGGATTCATTCCTGTAACCTCATGTACAACATCTTGGATTTCCCATATGCCTAATTTTACTCCCTGTAATAGGGGTCAATTAAGTCTGGTGAGTGCATTGTGTGTCTGCATTCGGGTGGAGAGGAACCTTTCCTATACTCACTGAGGACGTTTATTCACGTGTGGGATTTATACATGGACTTCTTTTGTTTATTCACTATAGTGATTTATGATATGTAATTGATGATATAAGAGCGCGGTTTCTTTTCACATCTACCAAGTGCCTCCATTCTATACCTGTTAGTAGCTTTTTTTCATTAGCGATAGAGTATTTTTTAAGACAGAGAAGTGTACGAAAAAGTTGCTTGGATAACTCACCACACCCAGACACATTCTTCCCCATCTGGGTTATGAGTTGTAAGTGTTCTCCACGAATCCGCCACAACTTTCCATCCACAGTGCCAGTGTAAAGGTTACCTAAAGAATTGCATATTTCGGTGACTATTACCAAACTACAAACACTGTGTTGAGTTTCCTTCTACTGTGTAGGTTTTGGGAAATGGGAGGTGGGATCATTATCAGATAAAAAAATTGTCAGATATTTTAACTCTTTATCCAACATAGGAGCTACTATACACCACACAAAATACATCACTGGGGTCAAAGAGATACTCCACTGTGTGCCAGGTATGAGGCAGAACTGGAACTTTGATACATACTGTATGCTTTAGAACTGCCCTAAATTATTCTGATTTGGAGGAACATTATTGCTACTATTAATGATGTTTTTCAAGAACCTGGTTACTGATCCTAAAATTGGCATCTTGCATTTATTTTTATCATGACAACTATATTCCCTTCTACTATACAATTACTTGGCTGCAGGGCCGTCTTTAAGGCAGGGCAAAAGGGGCAGCTGCCCTAGGCCCTGTCATTGTTGTGGGGCCCAAAGCAGCTGCCTCCTACTTGCCAACAATCCCAGTTTAAATTCCCTCGTCCCTTGAGGTTTTAGTCCCGTGCTGTGTCCTAATATCTCAGTGTGAAGTTCTGTTACTAATGCTGCCCAGCTCTGCCCTATTGTGTACAAATGACTCACCTGCAGACCCTGTGTTTACATGTAAATACTGGCATTGATATGCAAATAGTGGTGGCATTCATACATAGAGACGGACCAGCAGCATTCATTTGTAAATAGAGGCGGTATGCATATGTATATCATACCCCCCTGAGGTAATTTCCACCATCACCTATACTGAATGCTGCCCACTTGGGAAAAAAAAGTGGCACGTTTGAAAGTCCTGCCTGCAACTGTGGTCATTAAAGTGTTTCTAAACCCAGTAATATAAAAATAGTTCATCTGCCTACCCACAGCTTATAAATCTTCTTTTTACATTAAATAATTACTACTATATACCTTTTTGGCTGATCTGTATACCACGGTCAGTGATAAACTGCACAGTTTCTCCAGTGCTGAGAGTTCAGGTAGGAGGAGATTTTCACTGCAACCTGTATACACGCCCATATGTGTGATGTCAATATCGTGTGACCTAGCTAGTTCAGCTCAAGGGCCCAAGAAATTTTTTGCCCAGGGTCCAATCAACATTAAAGACTGCCCTGCTTGGCTGTTATTTATTAGTTGAAAACCAAAAGCCCAAAAATGGGCATATCCCATTCCTCCTATCCTAATAAGTGAAGAAATTCTATTAATATTGCTCTCCAAAGAGAAAAAGGAATGCATTAAGGTAAAAAATGTTTAGGCTTTATAACCACTTTAACGGTTTGCAACTTTAATGAAGTTGTATTTTTAAAAAGAAACACCCTCTTGAGCACAGCACATCTAGGATAACACTGACCTTTCATCTTGATATATTAATCTTTCCTCTGGCAAGTCCCAGGCCATCTACTCCTTATATAATGCTCATAAAAGAGTTAAAGGAAACCTGTACTGGGAGAAATATGAAGGCTGCCACTGTTGACCTATGAGTATTGTTTGTCTAAAAGTTGCTAAACTGGAAAAATATTCCACTTAAAAAGTCAAAGTGAACTCCTGATGCTCATACGTGTTCCATGCCAATGACTTCAAACGTTTTAAAGCCACGCAAAGAACACAACAGCCAGGAAACCAACATTTTCAGAAGGAGCAATCAGCAGTTAAAATTTCTGTTAATGTGCCCAAGGTTCTGTGCCTACAAGCTCAAGAAATATAAATGCAGCATTTTCTACTATCAGCTTTTTGCTAGTCTGCATCCCAGAGTGCAAGAACATGTGTTGAGTCATTTATCAAATCACAATACAAATAATTCTGTTTATGTACTTCTACCTTCATGATCACTAGTAAATGATTCTGGACCCTTCAGTTGTCCATAGAAGAGCCTCTTTCCTTGATGGATCTTTCGGTTAATAGCCAATGGTCCAACCAGAGGTGGAGGTTTATCAAACCTAGAAATATGAACACATAAAATAATGAAATTGACCAGTCCTAAATGCCAACTCCATCAAAATGTTATTATTGGTGCAGAGGCAGGTGAGCACAGCTGCAAACTACATCAACCTCCGAGATCTATCTGCTGCTTGAAATACTGTGTGCCAGAGCAGTCTTGGAACCAGTCAGCCGGAGTTAGAATCTCTCTACCACAAGATGCTGAGTTGTTGACCCTGGTAAAATGTTCAACTAAGGCCTTCAACTGGCTGTATGGAAAATTAAAAGCGACAAAGAGGAATTTACTAAGACTGGATAAGTTGTATATGGCAATCAGCTTTCAAATATTGACAAGCTGAAGATGGAAACTGAAGCCCCGTACACACGATCGGATAACCTATGGATTTTCGTCCGATGGATTTGTCCATCGGAAATCCGATGAAACTGTTTTTCATCAGTCTTGGCCACACACCATCAGTCAAAAAACCGACCGTTCCAAACGCGGTGACGTAAAACACTCCGATGAGCCGAGAAAAATGAAGTTTAATGCTTCTGAGCATGCGTCGACTTGATTCTAAGCATGCATGGGTTTTTTAACCGATGGACTTGCCCATAGACGATCAGAAATTCCCATCGGTTTTTTATCCATCGGAAAATTTTAAAACAAGTTCTATTTTTTACAACCGATGGAAAAAAGACCGATGGGTACCATACACGATCGGTTGGTCTGATGAAAACCATCCATCGGACGGTTTTCATCAGTCAAACCGATCGTGTGTACGGGGCTAGACTGGTTACTATGCACAGCTGCTCCAGTTTTAGTAAATTCCCCCCCCAGAGGTGAAAGCATTTTACCCAATAAGCACACCCAACCTGATTTTCTTCACTGAAAATAGGGCAGATTTGTGAATGGTTCTTAATTACAACACCTCCTACAACTGCCTCATACACACTGTGGATTATACTGTGCATTTGACCACAATACCAATAAAATTGCTAAAAACAATTATTAATTGCAACTGAATGAAAAAACATTTGTACTCACCGTGAAATCCTTTTCTCTGAGTTCGTTGAAAGAGCTTCCTAAAAACATGAACAACCAGATAGCTGCTTGCAACCCTGAACAGAAGCAGAAGATAAACGTGCTCTAGACAACATGGAAGGACTGCTGGGGAAAGGCCCCAATCCTGCAGCACTGGGTCTTAAAGTGGTTGTAAACCCAATGCGGAAGTTGTACATATAGGTAAGCCTATAATAAGGCTTACCTATAGGTACAGTAAATATCTCCTAAACGTGCATTTAGGAGATATTTACCTTGTGGTGCGTCGATGATGTCATCGGCGCATGTGATGTCGTCGGCACATGCGCTGTTAAGAAATGGCCCTCCGTGGCGTTTCTTCACTAGCGAGTGCTGTGACTGGCGGCTCCCATGAGCATGAAGGAAGAGGGGCGAAAATGGATACGACCTCCAGCGGGGACATCGCGGGTTTCGTTTGCAGGTAAGTGGCACATAATGCGCTAGAATGTGATGCATACTAGCACATTATTCTTTTACTTTGCAGGGAACTAAAAAGGAAGTAAATCCCATCAGGGTTTACTTCCTTTTTAACAGTTGGTAAAGCCATCAAGTGCAGAGCAGGGTGGAAAACCGAATCTGAGAAGAAAGGATCTTGGTAGAGCAGAGGGTGCCACGCAATGACGACCAACTGATAGAGGTTAATGAGAATCAAGTCCTCTGAGGCCAGTCCATAGCCAACAGGAGAAGAAAAATCCCCATCCACTATAAACTTGGTAGCAACCAAGGAAGAAGCTTCAGGGGATAAAGGGCATAAATCAGGGAGTACTCGTGACTCTGAGCAACTGGAGCATTCACTGCATCTGCCCTTGATCTAGCCATGACATTGGGAATCTACCGGTTGAGCCTGGACAGGAGATCGATGTTCGGAGTGTCCCAACACCAACAATGCCTGGTTATTAAGACAGTCCACTAGCCAGTAGTCCATCCCCAAACTTGTAACCACTGATAGGGCCAGCACAAGAAGAAGTGCAGGCTAATGGAGAATATGAGACACTGCCAGGGCCACAGTCGAGCTTGCGACCAGTTCAGATCGTACCCTGATCGGGTAACCCTGGAAAAGAGATGGCCAGTGGGAGAGAGATAAGTTGGCCAAAGTTCTAGGATGCTGACAGGAAGACCAGTCTTCCCAGAGACTAGTGATGAGCCGAACACCCCCGGGTTCGGTTCGCACCAGAACCCGCGAACGGACCGAAAGTTCGAACGAACATTAGAACCCTATTAAATACAATGGATGCGAACGTTCGAATTCTAAAGTGCTAATTATAACAACTATTATGCATGTTATTGTCCTAAAAAGGGTTTGGGAACCCGGGTTCTGCACCAGGGGACATGTATCAATGCAAAAATAAGTTTTAAAAACGGTCGTTTTCCGGGAGCAGTCATTTTAATGATGCATAAAGTGAAAAAAAAAAGTCAAATATTCCTTTAAATATCGTACCTGGGGGGTGTCTAAAGTATGCCTGTGAAGTGCCACGTGTTTCCCGTGTTTAGAACTGTCCCTGCACAAAATGACACTTCTAAAGGAAAAAAAAGCCATTTAAAACTGCTTGCGGCTTTAATGTAATGTCTGGTCCCGGTAATATGGATGAAAATCTTTAAGAAAAATGGCATAGCTACCCCATGACCCCCCCCCCTACCCCAGCCCATTACCAGCCCCTTTGGGTCTTGTATGGATATTAAGGGGAACCCCGCACATAAAATAAAAAAGGCCCTATATACTCTGAACAGCCGTATACAGGCGGTGCATACAAGACAGGGACTGTAGGTTTGTTCTTATGTAGAATCTGTTTGTAATTTTGAACAGGTACATTGTTGAAGTGTAGCTCCAGACCAAAAATCTATTTTTAAACTTTTTGGAAAACATAGGTAAGGGTTATCACCCCTGTAACATTTGTTTTGCTGTCTGTGCCCCTGTTCAGAACATTTCACCTCACTTTCCGTCCTAATGACAACTGTTTTTGAAATGTGGTGTTTTTCTTGAAACAAGGATTGCTGATAAAGCATCAGTACAGAGGAGACACCTTTCTCCCATATTTATTCTTACAGGAGAGAATTTTCCTTCCTAGTGGTAGATTTCCTCTCACTTCCTGTTGTCTTCTTGCGTTTGCAAGTAGGAGTCGTTTGTAAGTTGGATGTTTGAAAGTAGGGACCTGCCGTATATACTCTGCAGAAATAGGCCCCTTAGTTGTTGGTGTTGGCACAACACTGTAAGCACTCACAGTTACTCTTGGTTGGTGCTGGAACGCCCTGCTGTCAACTATTATATCAGGAATTTTAATTACATATAATTGTTGAACAGTGGTAGTAAAAATTGGGCCTTTGATGGTGGTGCTGGTGCCACAACACTGTAAGCCCTGACAGTTACTCTTGGTGGGTGCAGCAATGGGCCCTGCTGTGAATTATTAGATCAAGAATTGTAATTACATGCCCCTGTTGAACAGGGGCTGAAAAATTGGGCCTTAGGCACTGGTGGCACAACACTGCAACCCTTCACAGATACTGTACTTGGAGCACAGCAATGAGCCCTGTTGCAAAGTATTGCTTCAAAAATTGTAATGACACGCCCCTGTTAAACAGGGGCTGAAAAATTGGGCCTTAGGCACTGGTGGCACAACACTGCAACTCCTCACAGATACTGTACTTGGAGCACAGCAATGAGCCCTGTTGCAAAGTATTGCTTCAAAAATTGTAATTACACGCCCCTGTTAAACAGGGGCTGAAAAATTGGGCGTTAGGCACTGGTGGCGGCACCCATAAACAAAAATGATCTTCCAAGCTATCATCATCAATCGTATCATTGAGGACTCGGAGGAGGAGGATAGCCAGTCAACATAACAGCACAGGCACTCAGCATCAGCATCAGTCTTGAAGGGATGTGACATTTTAAAATCAATTAGTCTGTTATATCAGCATCAGGTGTGTGGTAGCTGGTGGTGATCCAAGACTGGTTCATCTTGATGAAAGTCAGTCGATCAACCGAGTCGGTGGACAGGCGCACCCTGTGATCCGTGACAAATCCTCCAGCAGCACTGAATGTGCGTTCCGAAAGAACGCTGGATGCAGGACAGGCCAGTAGCTCAATTGCATACTGTGCAAGCTCTGGCCAGTGATCCATCCTCAAGACCCAGTAAGCCAGAGGATTTTCGGTGGGGAAGGTGTCCAAGTCTGACCTTGCCCCTAGATATTCCTGCACCATGTTTATCAGACGCTGGCGATGGTTGCTGGAACCGATCATACTTTGGGGCTGCGGACTAAAGAATTGTCTGAACGCATCGGTCAGACGGCCACCTTCCCCACCGCTCCTTCTTTGACTGGCCGAAGCCTCAGCAACTCGTTGTCCAGGACCAGGAGTTTGCAACCTCCCAGTCTCTGGAACGCGTTGCACAGACCTTTCTGCAAGGCCTCCCGGAGTTGTCTCATCCTCTGCTCCCTCTGCGACGGTAACATAAGGTCCGCAACCTTACCCTTGTACCGTGGATCAAGGAGAGTGGCCAGCCAGTAATGGTCCCTCTCCTTGATCCGAAGAATACGAGGATCCTTCCGCAGACTTTGCAGGATCAGGGAGGCCATGCAGCGTAGGTTTGCTGAGGCATTCGCTCCGGAGTCCTCTGGGTCACTAAGGACGACATGATCCGCAGCCACCTCCTCCCAGCCACGTACAAGTCCACTGGTTTCTTGGGACTGTAAATCATCCCTAAAAGACTGCTGCTGATGATGCTGAGTGTCCTCCTCCTCCTCCTCCTCCTCCTCCTCCTCCTCCTCCTCCTCCTCCTCCTCCTCCTCCTCCTCCTCCTCCTCCTCCTCCTCCTCCTCCTCCTCCTCCTCCTCCTCCTCCTCCTCCTCCTCCTCCTCCTCCTCCTCCTCCTCCTCCTCCTCCTCCTCCTCCTCCTCCTCCTCCTCCTCCTCCTCCTCCTCCTCCTCCTCCTCCTCCTCCTCCTCCTCTCCTCCTCCTCCTCCTCCTCCTCCTCCTCCTCCTCCTCTCCTCCACCTCCTCCTCCTCCTCCTCCTCCTCCTCCTCCTCCTCCTCCTCCTCCTCCTCCTCCTCCTCCTCCTCCTCCTCCTCCTCCTCCTCCTCCTCCTCCTCCTCCTCCTCCTCCTCCTCCTCCTCCTCCTCCTCCTCCTCCTCCTCCACTCCTCCTCCTCCTCCTCCTCCTCCTCCTCCTCCTCCTCCTCCTCCTCCTCCTCCTCCTCCTCCTCCTCCTCCTCCTCCTCCTCCTCCTCCTCCTCCTCCTCCTCCTCCTCCTCCTCCTCCTCCTCCTCCTCCTCCTCCTCCTCCTCCTCCTCCTCCTCCTCCTCCTCCTCCTCCTCCTCCTCCTCCTCCTCCTCCTCCTCCTCCTCCTCCTCCTCCTCCTCCTCCTCCTCCTCCTCCTCCTCCTCCTCCTCCTCCTCCTCCTCCTCCTCCTCCTCCTCCTCCTCCTCCTCCTCCTCCTCCTCCTCCTCCTCCTCCTCCTCCTCCTCCTCCTCCTCTCCTCCTCCTCCTCCTCCTCCTCCTCCTCCTCCTCCTCCTCCTCCTCCTCCTCCTCCTCCTCCTCCTCCTCCTCCTCCTCCTCCTCCTCCTCCTCCTCCTCCTCCTCCTCCTCCTCCTCCTCCTCCTCCTCCTCCTCCTCCTCCTCCTCCTCCTCCTCCTCCTCCTCCTCCTCCTCCTCCTCCTCCTCCTCCTCCTCCTCCTCCTCCTCCTCCTCCTCCTCCTCCTCCTCCTCCTCCTCCTCCTCCTCCTCCTCCTCCTCCTCCTCCCTCCTCCTCCTCCTCCTCCTCCTCCTCCTCCTCCTCCTCCTCCTCCTCCTCCTCCTCCTCCTCCTCCTCCTCCTCCTCCTCCTCCTCCTCCTCCTCCTCCTCCTCCTCCTCCTCCTCCTCCTCCTCCTCCTCCTCCTCCTCCTCCTCCTCCTCCTCCTCCTCCTCCTCCTCCTCCTCCTCCTCCTCCTCCTCCTCCTCCTCCTCCTCTCCTCCTCCTCCTCCTCCTCCTCCTCCTCCTCCTCCTCCTCCTCCTCCTCCTCCTCCTCCTCCTCCTCCTCCTCCTCCTCCTCCTCCTCCTCCTCCTCCTCCTCCTCCTCCTCCTCCTCCTCCTCCTCCTCCTCCTCCTCCTCCTCCTCCTCCTCCTCCTCCTCCTCCTCCTCCTCCTCCTCCTCCTCCTCCTCCTCCTCCTCCTCCTCCTCCTCCTCCTCCTCCTCCTCCTCCTCCTCCTCCTCCTCCTCCTCCTCCTCCTCCTCCTCCTCCTCCTCCTCCTCCTCCTCCTCCTCCTCCTCCTCCTCCTCCTCCTCCTCCTCCTCCTCCTCCTCCTCCTCCTCCTCCTCCTCCTCCTCCTCCTCCTCCTCCTCCTCCTCCTCCTCCTCCTCCTCCTCCTCCTCCTCCTCCTCCTCCTCCTCCTCCTCCTCCTCCTCCTCCTCCTCCTCCTCCTCCTCCTCCTCCTCCTCCTCCTCCTCCTCCTCCTCCTCCTCCTCCTCCTCCTCCTGTGCGATGGGTGGGACAGAAGGAACACTGTCTGGGTAAAGGGGGCCTTGAGAGGCAAGGAAGTCCTCCTCTTCCTGCCTCTGTTCTGCCTCAAGTGCCCTGTCCATTATTCCACGCAGCGTGTGCTCCAACAGGTGGACAAGAGGTACAGTGTCACTGATGCATGCACTGTCACTGCTCACCATCCTCGTGGCCTCCTCAAATGGTGCCAGGACAGTGCATGCATCCCTGATCATGCCCCACTGGCGTGGAGAAAAAAAACCAAGCTCCCCTGACCCTGTCCTGGTGCCGTAGTCGCACAGGTACTCATTGATGGCCCTCTGCTGCGTGTGCAGCCGCTGCAGCATGGCCAACGTTGAGTTCCACCTGGTGGGCATGTCACATATAAGGCGGTTCTTGGGCAGGTTCAACTCCTTTTGCAGCTCAGCCAGGCGAGCACTGGCATTATAAGATCTGCGGAAATGCACACAGACTTTCCTGGCCTGCCTCAGGACATCCTGTAAGCCCGGGTACCTGCCCAAGAAGCGCTGCACCACCAGGTTAAGGACGTGAGCCACACAGGGCACATGGGTCAGTTGTCCCTGTCGGAGGGCGGAGAGGAGGTTGGTGCCATTGTCGCAAACCACCATTCCTGGCTTAAGCTGGCGTGGCGTCAACCACCTCTCGGCCTGGCCCTGCAGAGCAGACAGGACCTCTGCCCCAGTGTGGCTTCTGTCCCCCAAACACACCAGCGCAAGCACGGCATGGCATCTTTTTGCCTGCGTACTTGCGTAGCCCCGTGAACGGCTACGGAGCACCGCTGGTTCATAGGACAAACCACAGGAAGAGGCCATGGAGGAAGAAGAAGAGGAGGGGGTGGAGGAGAGAGGTGTGTCACAACCAGTAGTAGCATTTTGGAGGCGTGGCGGTGGGACAACCTCCAACACTACTGCACCTTGTCCTGAATCCTTCCCAGCTGCCAAAAGAGTGACCCAATGGGCCGTGAAAGAAAGGTAACGTCCCTGTCCATGCCTGCTGGACCATGAGTCAGCGGTAATATGCACCTTACCGCTGACCGCCCTGTCCAGCGAGGCCAAGACATTGCCTTCCCACATGCCGGTAGAGAGCCGGAATAGCCTTCCGTGAGAAAAAGTGGCGTTTGGGAACCTGCCACTGAGGAACCGCACATTGCACAAACTCACGGAAGGGGGCCGAGTCTACCAACTGAAAAGGCAGCAGTTGAAGCGCTAGCAATTTAGCCAAGCTAGCATTCAACCGCTGGGCATGTGGATGGCTGGGAGTGAACTTCTTTCGACGGTCCAGCAGCTGGGGCAGGGAAATTTGCCTGCTAGAATCGGACGTCGGTGTACTGCTAGCAGAGTGGGCGCAAGTACTTGGCTGTGACACACCTAATTCTACACCTTCATTCCTCTCAGTGCATGTTTCAGAGAGGACTGAAGTTATAGTGGGGTTGGAGATCCCAGCTGATGCGGTGCAAGGAGAGGTCCGCTTTGTTCTTTGGTGTGGGTCTTTGAGGTAGGCTTGCCAACGAGCTGCATGGCAGGTCAACATATGTCTGGTCAGGCATGTGGTACCCAAGCGGCTGATGTTTTGGCCACGCGATATACGCTTGAGACATATGTTGCAAACAGCAGCTGTGCGATCTGATGCACTAGCCTCAAAAAAGGCCCACACCAAAGAACTTTTTGAATGACGGGCAGAGGCAGCGCCCTGCACAGGCGGAGCTCTGCGGTGTGATTCCGTCGGTGTACTGCCCTTACGCTGGCCACCAAAGGGCATCCTGCCTCGTTGGAGATGTGCCTCCTCCTCATCCTCTTCCTCCTCCTCCTCTCTCCTATTAGGCACCCACGTGGAGTCATTGACCTCATCATCCCCTCCCTCCTCATCACTGGAGCCAATCTGGCAGTATGCTGCAGCTGCTGGAACATGACTGCCAGATTGGTGTCCTTCTTGAGCATCCCCTCTGTCTGCTCTCACGCTACTGCCTTCCTCTAGCTGGGTTTCATCATCAGACCCTTCGAAACGCTGGGCATCCTCCTGGAGCATGTACCCAACACTGTGCTGAAACAGTTCGGGGGACTCCTCAGGAGGAGGACATGGTGGGTCTAGGGAAGGAGTGACTGATGATTTGTCTGACATTGATACCAGGGAAGACGACGCTTTGGCAGCTGCTTTTCCAGTACCCTGAGCCTGGGTGAGAGAGGATGAGGAGGAGGAGGAGGGCTTGGTCATCCACTCTACCAAGTCTTCGGCATGATGTGGCTCAACATGTCCAGCTGCCGAAAAGAAGGACAAGCGTGTCCCATGGCCATGTGCTGATGACAATGCACCGCGTCCACGACCAGCACTGTTGCCCCCAGACACAGAGCCTGCTTGCCCTCTTTTATTGCCTCCTGACTGTCTGCCTCTCCTTGTTTGCCTTCCAGACATTCTAATAGATGGCCTGCAGGGAGATGGGAAAAAAGCAATAAGGGCTACCTTCAGGTGTCCTTCTCTGTCCCTTGAAACAAGGACTTTCACAGTGAAAGAAACTGACACTGTCCCTACCTAGAGTTTTCTGTCCCTAGAATAAATGTTTTTTTTAATCACAATATAGCACAAGGACAATTCACTCAATGTCTCTCCAGGTCCCTGGAAACAAGGACTTGCAGAGTGAAAGAAACTGACACTGTCCCTACCTACAGTTTTCTGTCCCTAGAAAAAATGTTTTTTTTAAGCACAATATAGCACAAGGACAATTAACTCACTGTCCTTACAGGTCCCTGGAAACAAGGACTTGCAGAGTGAAAGAAAAAAAACACTCTCCCTACCTACAGTTTTCTGTCCCTAGAAAAAATGTTTTTTTTAATCACAATATAGCACAAGGAAAATTAACTCACTGTCCTTACAGGTCCCTGGAAACAAGGACTTGCAGAGTGAAAGAAAAAAAACACTCTCCCTACCTACAGTTTTCTGTCCCTAGAAAAAATGTTTTTTTTAATCACAATATAGCACAAGGAAAATTAACTCACTGTCCTTACAGGTCCCTGGAAACAAGGACTTGCAGAGTGAAAGAAACTGACACTGTCCCTACCTAGAGTTTTCTGTCCCTAGAATAAATGTTTTTTTTAAGCACAATATAGCACAAGGACAATTAACTCACTGTCCTTACAGGTCCCTGGAAACAAGGACTTGCAGAGTGAAAGAAAAAAAACACTCTCCCTACCTACAGTTTTCTGTCCCTAGAAAAAATGTTTTTTTTAAGCACAATATAGCACAAGGAAAATTAACTCACTGTCCTTACAGGTCCCTGGAAACAAGGACTTGCAGAGTGAAAGAAAAAAAACACTCTCCCTACCTACAGTTTTCTGTCCCTAGAAAAAATGTTTTTTTTAATCACAATATAGCACAAGGAAAATTAACTCACTGTCCTTACAGGTCCCTGGAAACAAGGACTTGCAGAGTGAAAGAAACTGACACTGTCCCTACCTAGAGTTTTCTGTCCCTAGAATAAATGTTTTTTTTAATCACAATATAGCACAAGGAAAATTAACTCACTGTCCTTACAGGTCCCTGGAAACAAGGACTTGCAGAGTGAAAGAAACTGACACTGTCCCTACCTAGAGTTTTCTGTCCCTAGAATAAATGTTTTTTTTAAGCACAATATAGCACAAGGACAATTAACTCACTGTCCTTACAGGTCCCTGGAAACAAGGACTTGCAGAGTGAAAGAAAAAAAACACTCTCCCTACCTACAGTTTTCTGTCCCTAGAAAAAATGTTTTTTTTAATCACAATATAGCACAAGGAAAATTAACTCACTGTCCTTACAGGTCCCTGGAAACAAGGACTTGCAGAGTGAAAGAAACTGACACTGTCCCTACCTAGAGTTTTCTGTCCCTAGAATAAATGTTTTTTTTAAGCACAATATAGCACAAGGACAATTAACTCACTGTCCTTACAGGTCCCTGGAAACAAGGACTTGCAGAGTGAAAGAAAAAAAACACTCTCCCTACCTACAGTTTTCTGTCCCTAGAAAAAATGTTTTTTTTAAGCACAATATAGCACAAGGAAAATTAACTCACTGTCCTTACAGGTCCCTGGAAACAAGGACTTGCAGAGTGAAAGAAAAAAAACACTCTCCCTACCTACAGTTTTCTGTCCCTAGAAAAAATGTTTTTTTTAATCACAATATAGCACAAGGAAAATTAACTCACTGTCCTTACAGGTCCCTGGAAACAAGGACTTGCAGAGTGAAAGAAACTGACACTGTCCCTACCTAGAGTTTTCTGTCCCTAGAATAAATGCTTTTTTTAATCACAATATAGCACAAGGAAAATTAACTCACTGTCCTTACAGGTCCCTGGAAACAAGGACTTGCAGAGTGAAAGAAACTGACACTGTCCCTACCTAGAGTTTTCTGTCCCTAGAATAAATGTTTTTTTTAAGCACAATATAGCACAAGGACAATTAACTCACTGTCCTTACAGGTCCCTGGAAACAAGGACTTGCAGAGTGAAAGAAAAAAAACACTCTCCCTACCTACAGTTTTCTGTCCCTAGAAAAAATGTTTTTTTTAATCACAATATAGCACAAGGAAAATTAACTCACTGTCCTTACAGGTCCCTGGAAACAAGGACTTGCAGAGTGAAAGAAACTGACACTGTCCCTACCTAGAGTTTTCTGTCCCTAGAATAAATGTTTTTTTTAAGCACAATATAGCACAAGGACAATTAACTCACTGTCCTTACAGGTCCCTGGAAACAAGGACTTGCAGAGTGAAAGAAAAAAAACACTCTCCCTACCTACAGTTTTCTGTCCCTAGAAAAAATGTTTTTTTTAAGCACAATATAGCACAAGGAAAATTAACTCACTGTCCTTACAGGTCCCTGGAAACAAGGACTTGCAGAGTGAAAGAAAAAAAACACTCTCCCTACCTACAGTTTTCTGTCCCTAGAAAAAATGTTTTTTTTAATCACAATATAGCACAAGGAAAATTAACTCACTGTCCTTACAGGTCCCTGGAAACAAGGACTTGCAGAGTGAAAGAAACTGACACTGTCCCTACCTAGAGTTTTCTGTCCCTAGAATAAATGCTTTTTTTAATCACAATATAGCACAAGGAAAATTAACTCACTGTCCTTACAGGTCCCTGGAAACAAGGACTTGCAGAGTGAAAGAAACTGACACTGTCCCTACCTAGAGTTTTCTGTCCCTAGAATAAATGTTTTTTTTAAGCACAATATAGCACAAGGACAATTAACTCACTGTCCTTACAGGTCCCTGGAAACAAGGACTTGCAGAGTGAAAGAAAAAAAACACTCTCCCTACCTACAGTTTTCTGTCCCTAGAAAAAATGTTTTTTTTAATCACAATATAGCACAAGGAAAATTAACTCACTGTCCTTACAGGTCCCTGGAAACAAGGACTTGCAGAGTGAAAGAAACTGACACTGTCCCTACCTAGAGTTTTCTGTCCCTAGAATAAATGTTTTTTTTAATCACAATATAGCACAAGGAAAATTAACTCACTGTCCTTACAGGTCCCTGGAAACAAGGACTTGCAGAGTGAAAGAAACTGACACTGTCCCTACCTAGAGTTTTCTGTCCCTAGAATAAATGTTTTTTTTAATCACAATATAGCACAAGGAAAATTAACTCACTGTCCTTACAGGTCCCTGGAAACAAGGACTTGCAGAGTGAAAGAAACTGACACTGTCCCTACCTAGAGTTTTCTGTCCCTAGAATAAATGTTTTTTTTAATCACAATATAGCACAAGGAAAATTAACTCACTGTCCTTACAGGTCCCTGGAAACAAGGACTTGCAGAGTGAAAGAAACTGACACTGTCCCTACCTACAGTTTTCTGTCCCTAGAAAAAATGTTTTTTTTAATCACAATATAGCACAAGGAAAATTAACTCACTGTCCTTACAGGTCCCTGGAAACAAGGACTTGCAGAGTGAAAGAAACTGACACTGTCCCTACCTAGAGTTTTCTGTCCCTAGAATAAATGTTTTTTTTAATCACAATATAGCACAAGGACAATTAACTCACTGTCCTTACAGGTCCCTGGAAACAAGGACTTGCAGAGTGAAAGAAACTGACACTGTCCCTACCTAGAGTTTTCTGTCCCTAGAATAAATGTTTTTTTTAAGCACAATATAGCACAAGGACAATTAACTCACTGTCCTTACAGGTCCCTGGAAACAAGGACTTGCAGAGTGAAAGAAACTGACACTGTCCCTACCTAGAGTTTTCTGTCCCTAGAATAAATGTTTTTTTTAAGCACACTATAGCAGAAGCACAAAACACACTGACACTCTCCCTACCTATCCTTCTCTTTCCCTAAACTAAAGGAATCCAGGTTAAGCAAGAAAGAAATAACAGTCACTGTCCCTGCCTATGCTACTCTATCCCTGCTCCGGAACACACTACACTAGGCCGCCGTGCTGGCGGCCTTTTATAGTGTGGGGCGTGTACTAAACACCCTCAGCAATAATTGGCCACAGGCATCCTGCCTGTGGCCAATCATTGCTCTCCTCGCTGCCGGCGCTGTGATTGGCCAAGCATGCGGGGTCACAGTGCATGCTTGGCCAATCACAGCGCCTGGATGACACTGCGATGGCGTAGTGCATTGTGGGCCGTTCGCGTCACTCGAATTTGGCGCGAACGGCCCAAATCGTTCGATCTTCGTCGAACGATCGAACAGCCAATGTTCGAGTCGAACGTATGTTCGACTCGAACACGAAGCTCATCCCTACCAGAGACGAACGGCTTCGAATGGATCAAAGATCCAGCACAACCCCCCAACCATATGGACAGACGTCCATGTTGATTTTCCCCCAATTAAGTGGAGAAGGGAGTTCTTGGCCAAGAGAAGCGAAGACCAAAGCCACAAAAATAGGAAGCCTTGTGAGGGGAGAGCAAATCCCAGGAGCCTGGAACTCTGTTCTCTTTGGAAAGAAACTCACTTTCTCTGGAGAGACCTAGATATTGAAGTGTGTAATAATTTGCTTAGAAGGAAGCCACCATGAAGCCAAAAATCCTCAGGAAAAAAAACAAAAAACGTACAGAATAAAGGGAAGGAAAACCAAGGCCAAAAAAAATGGTGGTGGATGGATACGGCAAATGGGGATGTGAAGGAAAACATCCTCAAATCCATGGAAGACTCGAGGATGCAAAGAAGCTACCACTGAGCATACTTACTATATGTGAGACCAGCGCACTGCAAGGCTTTCAAGTTCCAGCCACGGAACACATCTCCCCACCTTCGGAAGAGATGAGGGCGCACCTTCATTTAGAAGAGGTCGCTGTGTGGAGGCCTTGGGCTGGCAAGCAAGTTTTGCCCCGGAGAGGGAGGAGGGCCTGGAACAGTCGACCCTCAAAAATAGGATTTTTTACTCACCGTAAAATCCTTTTCTCTGAGTCCATGGACCAAAACAGCTTCTCTATTGACAAAGTGGGTATTATCCGTTAATTAGGAGTGACTAGGCAGAAAAACTTGTAAAAAGTGTTGCATCACACTTTCTACAGTACCGCCCAGGGGGCGGACCCTCTGGGTATACCCTCTCAGTCTGCATCTTCGCAGATCAGTTCGTCAAAAAGCAGTACAAAAACTTAGGAGGGGTGGGTGCTGTGTCGGTCCATGGACTCAGAGAAAAGGATTTTACGGTGAGTAAAAAATCCTATTTACTCTTTCGTCCATGGACCGACACAGCTTCTCTATTGTCTCTATTGACAAAGTGGGACGTCCCAAAGCAGTGTCAGAGAAAAAACGAGGGGTGGTAACAGCATAAAAATAAACTTCACCCCAAACACAAAACAGCACTCCTCCAACGGAGGAGTTGCAACTCTAAACAGCCACTTGCAAAACCTTGCGGCCAAAAGAGGCATCCGAAGATGCACCTACATCAATTTTGTAGAATTTTGTGAAAGTGTGAGCGGACGACCAAGTCGCCGCTTTACATAATTGGGAAACAGACGCTTGATGTCGGAAAGCCCAAGAGGCACCTATTGCCCTGGTCGAATGCGCCGTGACAGGAAAGGGGGGCGCCTGACCCTTTAAGGCGTAAGCCTGGATTACTATCTGTCGGATCCACCTAGAGATGGTGGCCGATGAGACTGCTTGGCCCTTCTTGGGACCAGCCACCGAAACAAACAGTGAGTCTGACTCCCGGAACAGGGAAGTAGCAGATAGGTATACTCTCAAAGCTCGGACAACGTCCAAGGAATGCAACGCCGACTCCTTAGGATTCGACGGCTGAGGACACAAGGATGGAAGTACAATGTCTTCGTTGAGATGAAAAGCCGAAACGACTTTCGGAAGAAAGGAAGGCTGCGGCCGCAGCACCACCTTATCCTTGTGGAAAATCAAATAGGGAGCCTTGCAGGACAAGGCTGCCAGCTCAGAGACTCGTCTAACTGACGTAACAGCCACCAAAAAGACCACTTTCTGAGAAAGTGTCAACAGGGGAATATCTCTAATATTCTCAAACGGTGCCTTCTGAAGCACCGAGAGGACCAGGTTCAAGTCCCACGGAGGTAACGGGGGACGGACCGGAGGGGCCACCTGTCGGACCCCCTGCACAAATGTACTCAAGAGAGAGTGAGTCGCCAGGGGTCGCTGAAAAAAGACAGCCAGGGCAGATATCTGTCCCTTAAATCGTACTTAGGGCAAGCCCTTGGTCCACCCCATGCTGTAAAAACAGCAGGATTCTGGAAACCAAATGAGTACGCGGATGCCATTTCATTTCCTCACACATGGAGATGTAGGCCCTCCAAGTGCGGTGATAGACGTTCCTAGAGGACGGTTTTCGAGCACTTCTCATAGTAGAGATTACTGAGTCTGACAGGCCCCGGTCTCTCAGTACCTGGTTCTCAACAGCCATGCCGTTAAAGCCAATGACTGTAAAGCAGGATGGAATATGGGACCTTGCGATAGCAGGTCCTTCCGTAGTGGTAGGGGACGTCTGCTACCAGACGTACTAGATCGGCGTACCAAGGACGCTGAGGCCAATCTGGAGCGATTAGGATCATTGGAATTCCCTCTGCCTCCACTCTGCGGAGCAGAAGAGGAAGAAGCCTTAAGGGAGGGAAGGCATAGATTAGCCGATACTGACCCCACGATGCTACCAACGCGTCCGTTGCGTCTGCCCATAGGTCTCTTGACCGGGCCACAAATCTCAATACCTTCCGATTGAGTCGGGAAGCCAGAAGATCTACGTCTGGTGTGCCCCATCTTTTTTTTTTCACAAGAAAATGGTGTGCCCCATCTTTGGCAGAGGAGTTGGAACACCTCCGGGTGTAAGGACCATTCTCCCTGGTCCAGCATCTGGCGGCTCAGGTAGTCCGCCTGCCAGTTTTCCACACCCGGAATGTACACGGCCGACAGTGCCGGTACGCTCCTCTCTGCCCACTTCAGGATGCGAGCGATCTCCGATGCTGCAGCTGAGCTTCTTGTTCCTCCTTGATGATTGACATATGCCACTGCTGTGGCGTTGTCTGACTGGATCCTGACTGGACGCCCTTGCAGTCTCTGAGACCATTTGAAGAGGCACAGCTTGATCGCCCGGATCTCCAGGACATTGATCGGCAGGAGGGCTTCCTCTGGGGTCCAGCGACCCTGCGCCGACTGGACACCCCAGACTCCCCCCCAACCTGTAAGGCTGGCGTCCGTCATGATCACTATCCAGTAAACCAGAAGAAATGACTTCCCGGCCATTAGAGCCGGTGCTGTCAGCCACCATACCAGGGATCTCCTGACTAGGTGGCTCACTCAGATTTGATAATCCAGAGATGAAGGGCATCTGTTCCATCTGGACAGAACTTCCTTCTGTAACACTCGAGTGTGGTATTGAGCATATGGGACCGCCTCGAAGGAGGCTACCATGAGGCCCAACACTCGCATGCAAAAACGGAGTGACGACCAATTCCTGGAAGTCAGCTGCCGTACTGCAGCCCGGAGGGTCTGCAACTTCTCCACGGGGAGGAATACCTTTGCCTCTGAGGAATCCAGAATCAACCCCAGGTACACTAGGCGTTGAGTGGGCACCAATACTGACTTTTGCGGGTTTAGTATCCAACCACAGTCTCGAAGAGTCTGACAGGTAATGGACACGCTTCCCTCTAATTCTGAGCTTGAAGGGCCCTTCAGCAGAAGGTCGTCCAAGTAACCTGTGATAGCGATACCCCGCTGTCTTAGAAGTGCCAGAATCGGAGCGAGCACCTTGGTGAACGTCCTGGGTGCTGAGGCAAGGCCAAACGGGAGGGCCACAAACTGGTAGTGGTTCTTCCCGATAGCAAATCGCAGAAACCTCTGGTGTCTGGAGTATATGGGGACATGCAGGTATGCGTCCTTGATGTCCAAGGAGGCCAGAAAGTCCCCCGGATGGAGAGCCGTGACTACAGATCGAACCGACTCCATCCGAAATCTTTGTACCTTCACAAAGCAATTGAGGGCTCTGAGATCCAAGATTGGACGAACCCCCTCCTTCTTCGGCACAATGAACAGATTTGAGTAAAAACCCTGACCCCGTTCCTGTTCTGGAACTGGAATAACTACCCCGCGTTCCAGTAGACCCTGGACCGCCCCATACAGGGCCTCCCGACGGGTCGGTAGTAGCTGGAGATTGGAGGTAATGAATCTGTCTGGTGGACAAGAGAGAAATTCTATCTTGTAGCCTGAGGAGATTACTTCGCAAACCCACCTGTCGGAGACTAGAGCAGTCCACTGAGTCGCGAATTTGCGAAGACGTCCCCCCACCCGAGAGCTGGGTGGGGGCGGACCTTCATGTGGACGCAGATTTGTCCGCAGGCTTGTTGGGTCTGCGGGACCAAGGACGCTTCTGTCCTTGGGCAGGCGCTTTATCGGCCTGGGGTCTTTTTCCTGTCGCCTTAAGGGGCGAAAAAAACGCTTACGTGCAATAAAGGAGGGCCCTTGCCCTTGGCGTGGTCCCTTACCCTTGCTAGTTTGGGGAAGCAAAGTGCTCTTACCTCCTGTGGCATCCTTGATAATGTCATCCAGAGAAGCCCCAAAAAGTCTGTCGCCCTTAAAAGGCAGATCCAACAGGGCTTTCTTGGAAGTCTGGTCCGCAGACCAGCCCTTTAGCCAGATCAGGCGGCGTATTGCGTATTGCTACTGCATAAACCGAAGCTCTTGACAGCAGGGGAATAGTATCCATGTCTGACTCGCAGACAAACTTAAGGCCCTGGACCAACTGGTCGGCCAAAGTTATCTTATTAGGAGGAGCATCTCGCTCCTTTAACCCCTGGAGTAGCAATTTTGCCCATTCAGTAAGTGTCTGAGACACTAGGGCCCCCGCCAATGCCGGGCGTACTGCCGAGCCTACCACTGAGTATAGGTAGCGAGCGAGTGCTTCAGCCTTCTTATCCACAGGGTCCTTGAAAACAGGAGCCCCTTCTACTGGAATAGCGGTGGCTCTATTAAGTCTGGACACCGAAGGGTCCACTATAGGGGGAGAGGTCCATATCTTCAGAAAACTCTCCTCAAAGGGGTACCGTACTGCAAACCTCTTTGGGGCTGTAAAGACCCTCAGTGGGTTCTCACATTCCTTGTATAAGAGTTTGTCAAAATAAGACACACAAGGGAACACCTTAGTATCTGCTACTTCTGCAGTCTTTTCCAACTTTAGCGTATCCCGCACTGCAGTAATAAGGTCAGATACCAAAGCCGTCTCGCGTACTGACCTGGACTTGGAGTCCTCCTCACTGTCCGATCGGTCACAGTCTGCAGTCTCTGATGCATCAGAATCTGGGCCATGAGCCGTAGCTGGACCTGGTTCTGCATCAGAAATATCCCCAGAAGATTGCAGGGGACGGTGGCGTTTATTACCCCCTGTATTCCCGTGTGCTGCTTCCACCCTGGCAGCAAACGCAGCTAGGATTGCCGACATAGCGTCCATAGACACCTCAGGGACACCAGCTGCTAAATCTGGTGTTTCAGGGGAGAAGACATCTGGCTCAGATGCCATGCTGACCACACGCTGACACCCACAGGGCTCCAGGCAAGATATCAATAGGCCACCCTCCTGTGCTGCAGAGAGGCTGGGTCACCCAGAGGACTCACCACCCTGGATAGGTACTGCTATGCTGCGCCTGTGATGCTGTCCCACTGCTGCAGTGTCAGTCTGCTTCTTTTATCAGCACTTCCTGTGTGAATTTTCGCGCCAGTGTAATGCACCCTAGAGGCCGGAGGCTCTCGCAAAATGGTTGCCAAAAACGTCTGTATGGAAGATAATGTGGGCTCTAAGAAAATGGCCGCCGACAGAAGATAGAGGTCAAGCAGCCATAGCCCACAAAAAGATGGCCGCCGAACGGCAATATCTGCATACAGGGTGGACAAACATGGTCGCCGATCAGCTGATAGGGGCCAGTGGGTGTGGCCGAACCACAGGAAGATGGCCGCCGGGCAGTCACAAGAGGCCAAACTTGGCATGGACCACCTCAAAATGGCCGCCGACAGCATGGAGGAGGAAGGACACAAACACAGGCAAGAAAAAATGACATTTCTTTTAAATGTTAGTTACAGCCAGCCCCGCTCCAGTGGGACCCCCTAGGTGACCCCCAGCACCCAGCAACCTTTAGCTAGAAGCCCAGGGAGGAGGGAAAGGCAGGGAGAGAGGGAAGAAAGGGGCCACAACCACTTACTTGATCTCTCCAGGAATGTCCAGCTAAATCACCCAGCCGAGCTAGGGGAGTTTTACTTACCTATCCTGCATGTATTATGCTGGAAGACATTCCAAACAGATCATCGTCCGCGCACGGAAGGTGACTGTTGGCCAGGCATGCTGTGATTGGACCCAGAAGGGACGATCATATGTATGCCATGGAGCATGCCGCTCACCGGACAGGCTGCTGCGACTCGGCCGTAAGGTCAGCCGAAGCTGAGCGGTCCGATGCAAGCCTTGGAGCGTAAGCTCACCGGCCAGGCTGCTGCGACTCGGCCGTAAGGTCAGCCGAAGCTGAGCGGTCCGATGCAGGCCCTGGAGCGTAAGCTCACCGGCCACCCGTGGAGCGACGGGCATGTCGTGGAAAACCCAGCGCGTAGCTAGGGTCGGCACACGCTCGATGGCCGAAACTGGGGAGACTACAAGGATCGAGGATCCAGCCTGTCACCCAGTCGGCAGTTGATCGAAGATCGCAGGAAACAACAAATGTAGCAAAAAAAATAAATAAAAAATATATATATATATATATATATATATATATATATATATATCTTTTTTCCCCGGACCAATGGGCCCGAAGGGAGCCATGTCCTACTCCTTGCTAGACAGAAAAAAACTGATCTGCGAAGATGCAGACTGAGAGGGTATACCCAGAGGGTCCGCCCCCTGGGTGGTACTGTAGGTGGTGTGATGCAACACTTTTTACAAGCTTTTCTGCCTAGTCACTCCTAATTAATGGATAATACCCACTTTGTCAATAGAGAAGCTGTGTCGGTCCATGGACGAAAGAGTAAAGCATGTTTGTGCGCGGAGAAGGAGGGTCACACTTGTGGTAGGTGTCCTCATTCTTCTGAGCTTGGAGTAGCTGATATTCTTGATTAATTTGTCCAAGGATGCACCCAAATAGGCATCCCTTCGCAACTGCATCTCTGTAAGTACATGTTAGGGAGTATGGCCTGCAGACTGCATGGAAGCCAGAGAAGACGCCATAAAAACTAAAACAGAAAAGCAGACAGATAGAAGATCAGTGCAAGGTTGCATTACACAAATATTGAAGACCGTGACCCAGTTGATCCACAAAGCTATATGGTCAAAGTCGGACACCAGGGCTAAAGCAAGGATCAGGTGGATCCAAGGACCATGTACATAAAATGCATTGTACTCTTTGCTTCCTGTGGGTGGAGTCCCAAAAGAGGGACATCTTCAGAAGACAAAATGTTAGCCTCAAATCTCCTAGAGATAGAAGGGAGAGGAAAAGACCCCCTTTTGATAAACGCTCCCTCATGGATACTTCTGCGAGGCCCCTGAAGGAAGCAGCCTCAGGGGATTGTGGCTCCCATAAAACCAATGCATAGCCAGGACTGCAGCTATCTTGCAATACAGCAAAGTAGCAATGGAACTATAGCATTAGCTGCAAGGAAATCATGTGAAAGAGGAGGCTGCAGGAACAGTGTACAGTTGCTGCCACGGAGATAGACACCCCCCTGGTGGGAAAGGTTGCTGAAAATGAGGGCTGCTGCTGTGCTACCATGTTCAGAGATCTGCAGCAGGCAGCAGATTTGGTGAAATCTATCCCACATCTTCCGGTCAGCCATGCCCCTGCCACAAGCCACTCCTGCTGGGGGGAGGGAAAGAATCACCTTGCCCCTAGGAGAACTGTACTTGGTGGGAGCCACACAAGGTAAAACACAAATGCTTAAAATGATGGCCGCAGCCAGCAGGTAGCCACTGTTGCTGGGTGGAGGAAGAGAACCACCCTCCTCAGCTCTGGGAGATACGTCCCATGGCAGGGAACTACAAAAAGGCAGATGTCCACGTTTAAAAATGGCACTTGCGGGACCACGAAACTGTATACCCAAAGCCACTTAGGACAGTGGCTGTGTTGTACAATAGCCACTATGGCAGAGCGCCTGGCCTGCATTCCTATGGCTGACAGGAGGCATGTAAATATGGAGGCCACCTGCCCCACAGCCACAAATGCAGCACAACCTGCACAGTCCATGGCACGCCTCCGCCTACTCCAACCCCCACAGGCCTGGAACAGTGCAGGAAGGACAGAAATGGTGCCCATGGCCCCTGTCCCTCAGGCACTGTTAACTCTCCTGGTTGCGCCTGACCCCAACCAGGGAAAAACTCATGGCTCTGAGGGCAAACCTGGAGATTTTACTTCTTCATCAAAGAAACCTCAAGTTGGATGGACCAAACACCTCTGATTCTATATGATCTTGGTGGCATTGGCTGATATGCGGGGCCACTGCAGAAGAACCCGATCTAACCGTCACACACGCTTGCTGAGGAGCGAGTCCCTGCCAGCTGCTTTGCTGAGCAGAGCAATCGCAACCGATCCCCCCCTATACTGTAGACAGCATGAACTTGCTGGTGATGCTAGGGGGAACTACCCTGATCTATGATACCTGGCCTGTCACCCAGCACCACAATTGATTCAAGAAAAAATAATCTTCCTCGGCAAGAACAAAAATCCATCAACAGGAACAAAAAACAAGGAGAGAAAAACGATTTGCATCCTTCTCTTCAAAGGCTACGAAATAACTAAATCATGTGTTGCAGCCCCTTAGACATGCTTTTAAATTTAGTTGCACCTATAGTCCTGCTCCTGAAGGTGGCAACATCAAACCCACCTGCTATTAGGAAGAGCTGTGTCCTACAATGAACAAAAGAGAAAGGACACTTATATTTTGTTATACAATAAGGCCCTGTTCAAAGTAGCTGCACGCTAAAGAGCTCAGTTTCAGCGCATTGGACGGTTTACCTATTTTTTTTTTTTGGTTTTACTCCACTCCACTCAAGCATCTGCACTGCAGCGTGTCACGCTGCCAAGCGCTGAATGGTAAATAGGGCACAATGAAAACAATTGTTTTCTATGTGCTCTTGCGGTGACTATCGTTGGTCAGGTGCAGAAAAATGGCAGTTGTTGCACATAGTGTGAATGGGCCCTATCATTAAATGTGAGTTATAAGCATGAGTAGGGTAGATAGTGGATACCTTAAATGACATACAACCAGGGCCTTGTTGGGGGCAGATGCCACCTGACCCCCTCTTAACCACTGGATGCTGGTGCTACTTTAACAACCGATGATGCGCTCTGGTGAGTGTCACCAGAGGTGGCCTCCTCAATTGGCCTTATGAGCGGCAGAGCCCTCCATACAGGCAAATAAATAAGACATAAAATAAATCATCATAGATCTTGAGACAGCTTAGGACTTACATGAATGATTCTGGATCTATTGGAGATGGCAACATGTATATTCCAACAACGACTGCAAGAAGAGCAGCAGAAAAGCCCCATTTAAGATACCTATAATAAAAAAATAGCCAGTGAAAAGAGTAAACAATGACATCAAAAACTTATCAGTGATCCAGAAAGCTACTCATGTACTGTACAGGAAATAAATGTGCCCATAATCTACAGAAAGGGTTCATTTTATATTTGGTGCAAGTATAGGCTGCTGCCAGCTTTTACCTTTTCACTATCTCGGTTATAACCTCAGATACATACAGACGTCTGATCCCAGTACTATGGTACAAATAGTAGTCAACAACAATCTCCTGCGCTCTCAGTGTACAGTCAGGGTACGGGTAGTGTGGTTCCGTCTAAAAGCAAAGTCTGAAGTCTTGCAGCCCTCCTCAGAACAATGGGTGTTCACATGGCTAGAAAAAAGAAAAGAGAAAGGAGGGCGCACCAACCTCGTGCATTACCACTTAAAAGTTTTATTAAAATATAAATAAAAAGCAATGGTCCTACTCACAGACGGAGCTTAAGTACAAGCTTATCGGACAATTTAGGCTGGAAATTCTTGGCACCCACCGACCGAACTTGATGACAGAGAGGGTCCGGCAGCACCTCAAACATCTATACAGCTATATAGATGTTATAGAGCTGTATAGATGTTTGAGGTGCTGCCGGACCCTCTCTGTCATCAAGTTCGGTCGGTGGGTGCCAAGAATTTCCAGCCTAAATTGTCCGATAAGCTTGTACTTAAGCTCCGTCTGTGAGTAGGACCATTGCTTTTTATTTATATTTTAATAAAACTTTTAAGTGGTAATGCACGAGGTTGGTGCGCCCTCCTTTCTCTTTTCTTTTTACAAATAGTAGTCCCCACATAAGTTTATGGTCTGATCAGCTTCATTCAAATAAGAGCAACAGGACCAGAAGCCTGCAGGCAAGGATAGCATTTCCAACAAGGAAGGAAGCGTTCTCAGCTAAGGAGGAAGGAAACGTTCTCAGCTAAGGAGGAAGGAAGCGTCCTCAGCCAACGGGGAAGGAAGCGTCCTCAGCCAACGGGGAAGGAAGCGTCCTCAGCTAAGGGGGAAGGAAGCGTCCTCAGCTAAGGGGGAAGGAAGCGTCCTCAGCTAAGGGGGAAGGAAGCGTCCTCAGCTAAGGGGGAAGGAAGCGTCCTCAGCTAAGGGGGAAGGAAGCGTCCTCAGCTAAGGGGGAAGGAAGCGTCCTCAGCTAAGGGGGAAGGAAGCGTCCTCAGCTAAGGGGGAAGGAAGCGTCCTCAGCTAAGGGGGAAGGAAGCGTCCTCAGCTAAGGGGGAAGGAAGCGTCCTCAGCTAACGGGGAAGGAAGCGTCCTCAGCTAACGGGGAAGGAAGCGTCCTCAGCTAACGGGGAAGGAAGCGTCCTCAGCTAACGGGGAAGGAAGCGTCCTCAGCTAACGGGGAAGGAAGCGTCCTCAGCTAACGGGGAAGGAAGCGTCCTCAGCTAACGGGGAAGGAAGCGTCCTCAGCTAACGGGGAAGGAAGCGTCCTCAGCTAACGGGGAAGGAAGCGTCCTCAGCTAACGGGGAAGGAAACGTTCTCAGCTAAGGAGGAAGGAAACGTTCTCAGCTAAGGAGGAAGGAAACGTTCTCAGCTAAGGAGGAAGGAAGCGTCCTCAGCCAACGGGGAAGGAAGCGTCCTCAGCCAACGGGGAAGGAAGCGTCCTCAGCCAACGGGGAAGGAAGCGTCCTCAGCCAACGGGGAAGGAAGCGTCCTCAGCCAACGGGGAAGGAAGCGTCCTCAGCCAACGGGGAAGGAAGCGTCCTCAGCCAACGGGGAAGGAAGCGTCCTCAGCCAACGGGGAAGGAAGCGTCCTCAGCCAACGGGGAAGGAAGCGTCCTCAGCCAACGGGGAAGGAAGCGTCCTCAGCCAACGGGGAAGGAAGCGTCCTCAGCCAACGGGGAAGGAAGCGTCCTCAGCCAACGGGGAAGGAAGCGTCCTCAGCCAACGGGGAAGGAAGCGTCCTCAGCCAACGGGGAAGGAAGCGTCCTCAGCCAACGGGGAAGGAAGCGTCCTCAGCCAACGGGGAAGGAAGCGTCCTCAGCTAAGGAGGAAGGAAACGTTCTCAGCTAAGGAGGAAGGAAACGTTCTCAGCCAACGGGGAAGGAAGCGTCCTCAGCCAACGGGGAAGGAAGCGTCCTCAGCCAACGGGGAAGGAAGCGTCCTCAGCCAACGGGGAAGGAAGCGTCCTCAGCCAACGGGGAAGGAAGCGTCCTCAGCCAACGGGGAAGGAAGCGTCCTCAGCCAACGGGGAAGGAAGCGTCCTCAGCCAACGGGGAAGGAAGCGTCCTCAGCCAACGGGGAAGGAAGCGTCCTCAGCGCCAGGGCTGTAGCAGACCCGGCTCTTCCGTTGCAGTGGGTCAGTCAAATTACATATCTGGGTGTTAAGATTACAGCAAATGTAAGTGATTACATGCCTCTAAATCTGACTCCGCTTCTTGTCTTTTTTAAGCAGCGGGTTGTGGCTTGGCAGAAGCTACCGTTGTCTCTTATAGGGCGTATTAATCTCCTGAAAATGAAAATACTCCCAGTAATCCTGTATTTTTTGCGGAATGCTCCCGTCTGGATCCCTGGGTCTTTCTTCAAAAAATTGGATAGCCTTACCAGTACTTTTTTGTGGGCACCTAAACAACCGAGGATAGGGCTGAAAGTTTTGCAGGAACCGTGGGGGGAGGGGGGTTTAGCCCTGCCTGATTGGCGCAGATATTATCTGGCGGGGCAAATGGTTTTTGTGCATAGGTGGCTTACTGAAGACAATGGAGACTCCGCAACGGTTCTAGAGGCAGCTCAATTGGGCTCGTATGAGTCCCTGCGGGTTGCCATTCATAGGGGGGTCAGGATGGACCTTCCGCTGACAGCATCTATGAAGGCCACGGTTAAAGCGTGGGGGGAGGCGGTGGGTTTGGCGTGTCCCCATTACAAGGGTTTTTCCCCGTCCACCCCAATTTGGATGAATCCTAAATTGTTGCATTTCTACTCCTTTGATGACCCAATGGGGTGGGTGTCTATGGGGATAAAAACTCTTAGAGACATCACGGTATTTGGAGAGTTGATGACTTTTGACCAGTTAAAAGCCCGACATGACCTATCGAATTTTCATTTCTTTCGGTATATTCAATTGAAACACGCATATCTCACGCAATTTAAACATATGACGATTGAATCTGTCCCGTCAGACCTGGAAAAATTACTAACAACTGAGGACCTTCCAAAGACGCTCTCGGTTTCTTATAAAAAACTATTTGTGACGAGCCCTGTGAGGATGCGTAAGTGCAGGGAATTGTGGGAGGCCGAGGTTCCAGATATTCAGGGGGAGGATTGGGAGGACATGTGGTATCACCCTTTTCAACACCTGGTAGCAGCGAGAGATAGACTGATCCACTTCAAGTTTTTACACAAGATATATTATACGCCGGCTAGACTGGCCTCCATTTACCCGATGGTGTCGGCAGAGTGTTGGAGATGTACCTATGCTCCGGCGGATGCTGAGCATGTGTTCTGGAGCTGCCCTCTGGTCAAACATTTTTGGCAGGAGGTCACCTCATGCATTTCAGAGGTATTGATGGTCCCGATCCCAATAACAGTTAGAGTATGTCTCCTGGGACTGGTGGAGGAGGTCGTTCCGTCCAGGGCACATAGAACTTTACTGAGCATTCTCCTATTCTATGGGAGGAAATCCATATTGATACGCTGGCGCAAGCCAGGGGCACCGGATGTGTGCTTCTGGAAAAGCCAGATAAATGCTATAATGCCATATTACAAAGCCACTTACTTATCTAGGGGATGTGGAAAGAAATTTGACAGGGTGTGGCAGGCCTGGTATAACTCGGACAAGACTGTGGGTTAAAGAAGGATGGGTAGCAAGGGGGAGCTTGTTTAACTATCCTGTTTAGAGGAAAGGGGCTTTCTCAGAACTATGTGGGGCATGTCTTAATGTCTTAATGTATGAAGGTGTAAATGTATAACTATATAATGTCGGGTGGTTGGAAGGGGGTGGTGGGGCGATATTAAGTGTTTTTCCTTCCTGGTTGATCACAATCTCCTGGACCGGGGGGGGGGGGGGGGGACTGAGCAAAAAAAAAAAAAAAAAAAGGGGGGGGGGAGGGGTATATATGTAAGTGTTGTATTAGTTAGGTAGATGCAATGCTAGATAGTCAGGTTTTTTTCGTTTGATGCCTGTATAAAGTGGTCCTGGGCCCTGTTTGGTCCAGTACTGACCTGGCGGTTTTAGCCAGGTCAGCTGTGTGTGTATGGATGTCATGTAAAATTTCAAATAAGCAATAAAAAGAAATTGTTAAAAAAAAAAAAGGAAGCGTCCTCAGCCAACGTCCTCGGCCAACGGGGAAGGAAGCGTCCTCAGCCAACGGGGAAGGAAGCGTCCTCAGCCAACGGGGAAGGAAGCGTCCTCAGCCAACGGGGAAGGAAGCGTCCTCAGCCAACGGGGAAGGAAGCGTCCTCAGCTAAGGAGGAAGGAAGCGTCCTCAGCTAAGGAGGAAGGAAGCGTTCTCAGCTAAGGAGGAAGGAAACGTTCTCAGCTAAGGAGGAAGGAAACGTTCTCAGCTAAGGAGGAAGGAAACGTTCTCAGCTAAGGAGGAAGGAAACGTTCTCAGCTAAGGAGGAAGGAAACGTTCTCAGCTAAGGAGGAAGGAAACGTTCTCAGCTAAGGAGGAAGGAAACGTTCTCAGCTAAGGAGGAAGGAAACGTTCTCAGCTAAGGAGGAAGGAAATGTTCTCAGCTAAGGAGGAAGGAAACGTTCTCAGCTAAGGAGGAAGGAAACGTTCTCAGCTAAGGAGGAAGGAAACGTTCTCAGCTAAGGAGGAAGGAAACGTTCTCAGCTAAGGAGGAAGGAAACGTTCTCAGCTAAGGAGGAAGGAAACGTTCTCAGCTAAGGAGGAAGGAAACGTTCTCAGCTAAGGAGGAAGGAAACGTTCTCAGCTAAGGAGGAAGGAAACGTTCTCAGCTAAGGAGGAAGGAAACGTTCTCAGCTAAGGAGGAAGGAAACGTTCTCAGCTAAGGAGGAAGGAAACGTTCTCAGCTAAGGAGGAAGGAAACGTTCTCAGCTAAAGGAGGAAGGAAACGTTCTCAGCTAAGGAGGAAGGAAACGTTCTCAGCTAAGGACGAAGGGAGCGTTCTCAGCTAAGGAGGAAGGGAGCGTTCTCAGCTAAGAAGGAAGGGAGCGTTCTCAGCTAAGAAGGAAGGGAGCGTTCTCAGCTAAGGAGGAAGGAAACGTTCTCAGCTAAGGAAACATTCTCAGGTACGTATTAAGTGTTTCCAGCAAATGATAAAGTCATTCTAGTTAGGGAGCTAAGGATGACTTAGAGCTTGATTACACATTTGCCAAGGACTGCTGCGCCTCTGAAAAGTGAGCCACAGCAATCCAAGTGGAAGTTGTCCCCCCCACCTCCCCCGCAGCCTTCTGGTAAACATCACAAGTCCTGGAAGACTGTGGGACCAGTCTCAAAGCACAGCAGGCTTGCGCATGCGCAGTGAGAAACCATCTGTGAAGCTGCTGGTTTACCTTAGTCAAGATGCTGGCGCTTGGAGTGAAGAATCTTTGCTGGTTCTTTGGACAGGTAAGTGTCCATATATTAAAAGTAAGCAGCTACAGTATTTGTAGCTGCTGACTTTTACATTTTGGGGGGGGGGGACTGAATCTCCTTTTTAAGAGGGAACATTTAGGGGTGGTAAAACTGAGGCTCAACTACGTGTTTTTACCATCCCCAACAACGAGTGTAAGCTAGACATTACAGATATCACTTACCGGCTCCTTGGAGTCGTTCTTCTTTAGCTCCATTACCCATCTTCTGGAACATCAGCTCAGTATACCCAGTGATGGGAGATGTGCTGTATGTGTATGATCAGTATCACTTCCCTCTCTCTCCTTCACATAGCAATGTGCAATGATACCGAGTCTGCTGCAAACATTCCTCAGCTTGTTAGAAATACAAACTGCCAGCACTTGTAATAAAATGCCCAACAATTTCCAGCAATGCTCATATTTCCCAGTGTATGAAGAGGGCTGTATACTATTACATTCCATACACTCCTCTCCCTCTAATACACACAGCCTTCCTTATACCTCACATTTCCTATTGTCACAGCGAGGAAAGGAGGCAGTGTACACCCCAGCTACCTACCTAGAACTGACCCCACCCCAGCCCCGACTTACATGTCTTGTCGGTGTATGAGGACCTGAGGAGTCCTGTGAGGGAGTGATGGGATCTGGCTCTGTATGAAGAGGAGCTGAGGAGGGAGGAGTGAGCGGGGTCATGCACAGGACACGGCCTACACCATCACCCGCTTGCTGCAGCCTGACTGACACTCTTCCTGCACTACATACAGGGGACGGAGAGCACCTTAGGGAGGCAAATAAACATAATAAAGAGACTTATAAATACAAGGGACTGATATCCCCATAGGAGACTGATAAACATAAAAAAGAGACGTATTACCCCATGGGAGACTAATACACATAATAAACAAACTTATAAACACAGGGGACTGATAAACATAATAAAGAGACTTATAAACACAGGGGACTGATAACCTCATAGGAGACTGATAAACACAATAAAGAGACTTATAAACACAGGGGACTGATAAACCCATAGGAGACTAATAAACAGACTTATAAACACATGGGACTGCTAACCCCATAGGAGACTAATAAACAGACTTATAAACACATGGGACTGCTAACCCCATAGGAGACTGATAAACAGACTTATAAACACATGGGACTGCTAACCCCATAGGAGACTGATAAACATAATAAACAGACTTATAAACACATGGGACTGCTAACCCCATAGGAGACTGATAAACATAATAAAGAGACTTATAAACACAGGGGACTGATAACCCCATAGGAGACTAATAAACAGACTTATAAACACATGGGACTGCTAACCCCATAGGAGACTAATAAACAGACTTATAAACACATGGGACTGCTAACCCCATAGGAGACTGATAAACATAATAAACAGACTTATAAACACATGGGACTGCTAACCCCATAGGAGACTGATAAACATAATAAACAGACTTATAAACACATGGGACTGCTAACCCCATAGGAGACTGATAAACATAATAAACAGACTTATAAACACAGGGGACTGCTAACCCCATAGGAGACTGATAAACATAATAAACAGACTTATAAACACAGGGGACTGATAACCCCATAGGAGACTAATAAACAGACTTATAAACACATTGGACTGATAACCCCATACGTGACTGATAAACATAATAAAGAGACTTATAAACACAGGGGACTGATAAACCCATAGGAGACTAATAAACAGACTTATAAACACATGGGACTGCTAACCCCATAGGAGACTGATAAACATAATAAACAGACTTATAAACACAGGGGACTGATAACCCCATAGGAGACTGATAAACATAATAAAGAGACTTATAAACACAGGGGACTGATAAACCCATAGGAGACTAATAAACAGACTTATAAACACATTGGACTGATAACCCCATACGTGACTGATAAACATAATAAAGAGACTTATAAACACAGGGGACTGATAAACCCATAGGAGACTAATAAACAGACTTATAAACACATTGGACTGATAACCCCATAGGTGACTGATAAACATAATAAAGAGACTTATAAACACAGGGGACTGATAACCCCATAGGTGACTGATAAACATAATAAAGAGACTTATAAACACAGGGGACTGATAACCCCATAGGTGACTGATAAACATAATAAAGAGATTTATAAATACAGGGGACTGATAAACCCATAGGAGACTGATAAACATATTAAACATAAAAAAGTGACTTATAAATACAGGGGACTGATAAACTAAATAAAGTTGTTGAAATTCTGTCTCTTCAGCGTGCGTTGGCTGGCCACAATAACTGTGCATGTGTTTTGAGTGCAAATCTGTCTCATCTGCAGTGCTAATTCTGTTACTCTTTGTGAGTAATCACAATCATACCTACAACACCCCCATATTACAGGACCTCTCACTGGGACTGCATAACAAACAATTCTGAATACATCCACCAACTCTACTTAGTCACGCACTCAATATAATTACAGTTTCTATAATATTTCTTTGCAATTAAAATAAACACACAATGCACATGGTATTTTTTTTTGCAGGGTATTGCACCAAGCACTTTAACTTGAAAAATTCTTACAATAAAGAATTTGAACAGTGTTTTATCTGTTGCAGCCCTTTCCAAATCATCTTAATTGGCTTCCCAGGATTGCAGGCACATGGCTTTTGGCCCCAAAAAAAAGCTCTGACATATACTTTGTTAAATGTGAGGCAGCCTGATTTGCAATAGAGGTGTGTCCACATCTGTTGCTTATTATCTTGATAAAAGTCTCCCTGTGGGGTTGTTCACACTTGTGTAGAGATCTGCATTTCTCTGCACTAGAAAAAACACAGGTCTCCCTCCGCAAGGGTACACAGAAGACATAAATTTTTCTCCAGTGGCAGAAGGATGGTGGGATCAGGAGCAGAGGGATGGTGGGAGCAGAGGGATGGTGGGATCAGGGGCAGAGGTATGATGGGATAAGTGGCAGAGGGATGGTGGGATCAGGGGCAGAGGGATGGTGGGATCAGGGGCAGAGGGATGGTGGGATAAGTGGCAGAGGGATGGTGGGATAAGTGGCAGAGGGATGGTGGGATCAGGGGCAGAGGGATGGTGGGATCAGGGGCAGAGGGATGTGGGATCAGGGGCAGAGGGATGTGGGATCAGGGGCAGAGGGATGTGGGATCAGGGGCAGAGGGATGTGGGATCAGGGGCAGAGGGATGGTGGGATCAGGGGCAGAGGGATGTGGGATCAGGGGCAGAGGGATGTGGGATCAGGGGCAGAGGGATGGTGGGATCAGGGGCAGAGGGATGGTGGGATCAGGGGCAGAGGGATGGTGGGATCAGGGGCAGAGGGATGGTGGGATCAGGGGCAGAGGGATGTGGGATCAGGGGCAGAGGGATGGTGGGATCAGGGGCAGAGGGATGGTGGGATCAGAGCAGGGCCGGCCCAAGACATTGTGCTGCCTGGGACCAAGAATGAAATGCTCACGCCCACCAAAAGGCCCCCACATTCATTATTTTATATCATAACTAAAGTGGACCTGTCATGGCTCTATACACGTATATAGGAGTATAAAGGGGACCTGTCATGGCTCTATACATGTATGTAGGGGTAGAAAGAGAACCTGTTATGGCTCTTTACATGTATATAGGAGTATAAAGAGGACATGTCATTGCACTATACATGTATGTAGGAGTATAAAGAGTATAAAGAGGACCTGTCATGGATCTATACATGTAAAAAGAGGACCTGTCATGTATATAGGTGTATAAAGAGGTCCTGTCGTGGTTGTTTACATGTATAGGAGTATAAAGAGGACCTTTCATGGCTCTATACATGTATATAGGAGTATAAAGAGGACCTGTCATGGCACCATACATGTATATAGGAGTGTAAATAGGACCGGTCATGGCTGTATACATGTATATAGGGGTAGAAAGAGAACCTGTTAAGGCTCTTTACATGCAGGGCCGTTTGTGCTACTGATTTTTTTTAAAACTCAGAAGGGGGGGTGCTAACGCGGGACATCGACGCCGATCGCGAGAGGGGGGGCTGCCAATCGCGGGAGGGGGGCGCCAATCGCTGGAGGGGAGGGGCCGCCAATCGCGGGAGGGGGCACCAATTGTGGGAGGGGGTGCCGCCAATATCGTGGGAGGGGGGCCGCCAAATTGCGGGAGGGGGGGCCGCCAAATCGCGGGAGGAGGGGGCCGCCAATCGCGGGTGGGGAGCCGCCAATTTTTTTTTGGAGAAGCGGGGGGGGGGGTGCTAACACAATCTTTTTACTTTTTTTTTTAATTCAGAAGGGGGGTGCTAACGCGGGACATCGACGCCGATCGCGAGAGGGGGCCGCCAATCGTGGGAGGGGGGGGCGCCAATCGCGGGAGTGGGGGCCGCCAAGATCGTGGGTGGGGGGCCGCCAAATCGCAGGAGGAGGGGGCCGCCAATCGCGGGAGGGAAGCCGCCAAATCGCGGGAGGAGGGGGCCACCAATCGCGGGAGGAGGGGGCCGCCAATCGCGGGAGGAGGGGGCCGCCAATCGCGGGAGGGGGGGTCCGCCAAATCGCCGGAGGGGGCCGCCAATCGCGGGTGGGGGGGCCTAGGGTTATAATAGAAATCAACCAGCGCAGATAACCTAATAGACAGCAGCTGTACACTGGGGGTCAATTAATCAAATCCCACAATAGAAATATATAAACAGCAGTGCAGCGCAAAACATAAAGAAAGTTCTAAAAAATTTAAAGGAAGTCCATATATAAACAGAGTGGAACAAAATTTTCAGCGGTCAAAGATTGCGCCCTCCACACCACCAACAAGTGTCCAAAGTGATGAGAAGTACAATATTCAGGTGATTCTGTGAAACCCTCCACCAATGGCAGCAATGGCAGCTCACCTTCACGTATAGACCCCTGAGTAGATCAGTCAGGTCAAACAGACATTTCCCACTCCAGGGAATATAGCAGGAACTCCGTTTCCGGTCAATCAGATATCCCAGACAGGACTTCCAAGGCGTAGTTCATATGTAAAAATAATAGAGTGGAATCTAGTGCTCTCCGTATGAAAATGTATTTAAAATAAGCACATAAAAAGATACCAGGTACCACAGTGCGAAGGATCCACAGCAGACAATGCTCAGCAATAGCAAACGGCAATGAATGGCGGTAGTGATGATAGCGGTAGTACACAGCTCGAAACAGCAAGCATAGACGCGGGTGACGTCACGATCCCTGTTCACGTTCCGTACGCGTTGCGTCCCGATAAGTGGGCGGGACTTCATCAGCGGTGACGGAGATGCGTGAGTCACCCGCTCATATACAAAATCCAGCTACACATCCGCCCTCATAGGAGGAGCAAATGGTAAGCAGCTCCCACGCTACTATATGAGATCATTACTCTATTCAGCCCCTTACAGAGGAGCGAATTCTACTGCAGCTCCAATGCTGCTGTATAGTCAAGCTTCACATCCGCCCCTATATGAGAGGCCAAAGCTGAACAGCACCATCGCTATTATAAAAAAAGATGTACATATCTATAAGAAAACTCTGAAAATTAAGCCACATATTATTAGAAGTATCCGTATATCTATAATGGCTCCTATTAAAAACACAAAGAAATCAAATGTACAAGGAAAAATGGGGATCATGTCAAATAAGTCATCCCGCGTCCATGCCTCACCGCGTAAACCGCCACCATCACAAACCAAACAATATAATACCAACACAGATAAAAACTAAATATATAAAATTTAAAACTAATTAAAATTCATATAATTCATCTATCTGAAATAAAACAATTTATGTCGAAATCGACATTGAGGCCTCCCGGCACTAAAACTTTAGTTAGATGAATCCAATGGGATTCCCTCCGACTGAGCTGCCTCAAAAAATTGCCACCTCTCCAATGTTTTATAACCCTTTCGATACCCCAGAATTTTAATCCTCTGGGGTTCTGTTTGTGGACCAGCTTAAAATGTTTTGATACATTATGCGTTTTTAACCCTTTTTTGATATTATTTACATGCTCGCCCAATCTAACATGTAGGGGCCGTGATGTTCTGCCTACATACTGTAGGCCGCATTCGCATTCGAGCATGTAAACACTATTGTATCACAAGTGATAAGTTGGTCAATTTTAAACTGTTTATTAGTGGCTGATGACACAAAATCTTTACGTTTTTTAACGTTACCTTTAGAATGTTTGCATGCAGTACACCGACCGCATGCATAAAACCCCGAGAGGAAGGAGAAAAGTCGATTTTCAGAATGGACAGGGGGGTCTACTACTCCAGGTGCCAATCTGTCGCGTAATGAAGGAGCCTTTTTATATACAGGTCCTTCTCAAAAAATTAGCATATTGTGATAAAGTTCATTATTTTCTGTAATGTACTGATAAACATTAGACTTTCATATATTTTAGATTCATTACACACAACTGAAGTAGTTCAAGCCTTTTCTTGTTTTAATATTGATGATTTTGGCATATAGCTCATGAAAACCCAAAAATCCTATCTCAAAAAATTAGCATATTTCATCCGACCAATAAAAGAAAAGTGTTTTTAATACAAAAAAAGTCAACCTTCAAATAATTATGTTCAGTTATGCACTCAATACTTGGTCGGGAATCCTTTTGCAGAAATGACTGCTTCAATGCGGCGTGGCATGGAGGCAACCAGCCTGTGGCACTGCTGAGGTGTTATGGAGGCCCAGGATGCTTCGATAGCGGCCTTAAGTTCATCCAGAGTGTTGGGTCTTGCGTCTCTCAACTTTCTCTTCCCAATATCCCACAGATTCTCTATGGGGTTCAGGTCAGGAGAGTTGGCAGGCCAATTGAGCACAGTAATACCATGGTCAGTAAACCATTTACCAGTGGTTTTGGCACTGTGAGCAGGTGCCAGGTCGTGCTGAAAAATGAAATCTTCATCTCCATAAAGCTTTTCAGCAGATGGAAGAATGAAGTGCTCCAAAATCTCCTGATAGCTAGCTGCATTGACCCTGCCCTTGATAAAACACAGTGGACCAACACCAGCAGCTGACATGGCACCCCAGACCATCACTGACTGTGGGTACTTGACACTGGACTTCAGGCATTTTGGCATTTCCCTCTCCCCAGTCTTCCTCCAGACTCTGGCACCTTGATTTCCGAATGACATGCAAAATTTGCTTTCATCCGAAAAAAGTACTTTGGACCACTGAGCAACAGTCCAGTGCTGCTTCTCTGTAGGCCAGGTCAGGCGCTTCTGGGGAATGCGGCACCTGTAGCCCATTTCCTGCACACGCCTGTTCACGGTGGCTCTGGATGTTTCTACTCCAGACTCAGTCCACTGCTTCCGCAGGTCCTCCGAAGTCTGGAATCGGTCCTTCTCCACAATCTTCTTCAGGGTCCGGTCACCTCTTCTCGTTGTGCAGCGTTTTCTGCTACACTTTTTCCTTCCCACAGACTTCCCACTGAGGTGCCTTGATACAGCACTCTGGGAACAGCCTATTCGTTCAGAAATTTCTTTCTGTGTCTTACCCTCTTGCTTGAGGGTGTCAATGATGGCCTTCTGGACAGCAGTCAGGTCGGCAGTCTTACCCATGATTGCGGTTTTGAGTAATGAACCAGGCTGGGAGTTTTTAAAAGCCTCAGGAATCTTTTGCAGGTGTTTAGAGTTAATTAGTTGATTCAGATGATTAGGTTAATAGCTCGTTTAGAGAACCTTTTCATGATATGCTAATTTTTTGAGATAGGAATTTTGGGTTGTCATGAGCTGTATGCCAAAATCATCAATATTAAAACAAGAAAAGGCTTGAACTACTTCAGTTGTGTGTAATGAATCTAAAATATATGAAAGTCTAATGTTTATCAGTACATTACAGAAAATAATGAACTTTATCACAATATGCTAATTTTTTGAGAAGGACCTGTATAAAAGAGGGATGATCAGGAAGCAGGGGGCCCAATGTCTTATCTTGCTTTAAGATAGACCAATTATTGGATACAATTTTTTCAATTTTTTTGTGATGCACATTGTAATCCAAAATCATCTTAAAATTGGAGATACTAGAACTGGCCTCTTTTACTTTATCAGCTGTGAGTACTGATCTGTCATAATTGCGCACTGTCTCTATTGCACTATTCAGAGACTCCTTACTATACCCCTTCTCATTAAATCTAGTTGCTAAAATTTGGGATTGTGACAAAGTCATTTTCTCGTGTGCAGTTGCGCCTCAATCTGACAAATTGACCTTTTGGTATATTACACAACCATGACTTGTGGTGGCAACTATTGAGAGGTATGTACGAATTACGATCTGTTGGTTTAAAATGATTACACAAATTAAACTGACCATTAACTATACTTATTTCTAGATCGAGAAAGATGACAATATCTGTGCTAATATTCCAGGTGAGTTCAATATTTTTATTGTTGTTATTCAAAATACACACAAACTCATCTAGGCTACTTCGGTCACCTTCCCAAATCATGATCAGATCATCTATAAAGCGTTTGTAGCAGATAAGTTGGGGGGGACGATTAGTAAAGACCACCTCTTCCTCCCAGTGGGCCATAAATAAATTGGCCACACTGGGAGCAAAGCGGGCCCCCATCGCCACACCTCTCGTCTAAGAAAAATTGTCGCTGATACCAAAAATAATTCCTCGAAAGACAAAATTCAAGACTTTTGAGAAGAAACTTCTGATTTTTTCTAGGGAGGTCAGATGTTGATAGAGCCCACCGTACTGAGGATATAGCTTCCTCATGCCCAATAATAATGTACAGTGAGCTCACATCTGCAGTGACCAATATACTAGAAGATGAGCATGAAGCTGACTCAATAATTTGAATAATATGCTTAGTATCTTTCAGGTATGCGTTTGTTTTGGATACGAGGGGCTGCAAGAAGCTATCAATATACTGGCCAAGTCTGGAAGATATGGAATCAATTCCATTTACAATCGGCCTACCTGGTGTTTTGGCATTATCCTTATGGATCTTAGGGAGACAGTAGATCAGGGATATGCAATTAGTGGACCTCCAGCTGTTGCAAAACTACAAGTCCCATCATGCCTCTGCCTCTGGGTGTCATGCTTGCTGCTGTCAGAGTCTTGCTATGCCTCATGGGACTTGTAGTTTGGCAACAGCTGGAGGTCCGCTAATTGCATATCCCTGCAGTAGATGATGGGGGTTCTACAAAATAATGGATCCAAATAAAGATGAACTACACAATTTAATAGAGGAAGGAAAAAGTAAAAGTATTCTAAACAAAAAAGAAGCTCTTTATTTGGATCGATTATTTTGTAGAACCCCCATCATCTACTGTCTCCCTCAGATTAATTGACCCCCAGTGTACAGCTGCTGTCTATTAAGTTATCTGCGCTGGTTGATTTCTATTATAACCCTAGGCCCCCCCACCCGCGATTGGCGGCCCCCTCCTCCCGCGATTTGGCGGACCCCCCCTCCCGCGATTGGCGGCCCCCTCCTCCCGCGATTGGCGGCCCCCCTCCTCCCGCGATTTGGCGGCCCCCCTCCTCCCGCGATTTGGCCCCCCCCCTCCTCCCGCGATTTGGCGGCCCCCCCCTCCCGCGATTTGGCGCCCCCCCCCCCCTCCCACGATATTGGCGCCCCCCCCTCCCACGATATTGGCGGAACGTGAACAGGGATCGTGACGTCACCCGCGTCTATGCTTGCTGTTTCGAGCTGTGTACTACCGCTATCATCACTACCGACATTCATTGCCGTTTGCTATTGCTGAGCATTGTCTGCTCTGGATCCTTCGCACTGTGGTACGGGGCCTAGGGTTGCCACCTTTTCTTCAAGCCAAACCCGAACATATTAGCGACGCACTGCATTTTTTTGTAGTATAAACTATACATATATTTTGTGATGAAATAAACTTTTAAACACTATTTGTGCATTGAAAGACTACCTGTGTATAAAAAAATATTATTACCTATAAGAAAGCAAATATATTGCATGCAATGAGTAAAACGTAGAGATTTAGTAAGTGGCCGCACATATGTGAACCCAGCCTCAGGGGTTGTACCTTTACCAGCCTGGGCTCAGTGGGTTAAATGATGCTGGGTGTCATTCATCTGTGTCATTTTTTCATACAAATAAAGCTCTATTGGTTAAATCCAAAAAAACACTTTAATACTGGACACCTTTCACCGGACTCTAATCTACTGGGGGTCTGTAAACGGTGGGTGCTGATATAAGGTGACTGATATAATGGGGGTCTCTAATGGGGGGTGCTGACTGTTGATCTAATGGTTGGTCAGCAACCATTAAATTGGCAGTCAGCATCGCCCATTAGTTCATCCTTTTAGAGTTATCTTATATCAGCACCAGTGGCTGGCAACTATAGTGTGAATGAGCCCCCCTGTAGTGACACCACTGATCAGCACTCCTCACTAGGGATGAGCTCAGGCGTGTTCGCATTGAACACGTGCAGAGCCCACCAAGGAAGTCGGCACCGTCAGAACCGCGCTGCGCTAATCACAGGCAGGGAGACATTTCCCGATCTCTGCAGCTGAGCATCGGGACAATGTCTCCCTGCCTGTGATTTGCGCAGCACGGTTCCGACTTCCTTGGCGAGCTCTGCACGTGTTCAATGCGAACACGCCTGAGCTCATCCCTACTCCTTACAGAGTGACCCCATTAGATTAGTTTCCCTTTATATTAGCAGCATAGACTCACCCCCCCTTTATATTAGCAGCATAGACCTCCCCCAGGGCCTCCCTTTATATTAGCAGCATAGACCTCCCCCAAGGCCCCCCCCTTTATATTAGCAGCATAGACCTCCTCCAGGGCCCCCCTTTATATTAGCAGCATAGACCTCCCCTGGGGCCCCCCTTTATAGCAGCAGCATAAACCTTCCCCGGGGCCCCCCTTTATATCAGCAGCATAAATCTCCCCTGGGCCCCCCTTTATTATAAAGGGGGGCCTGGGGGAGGTTTATGCTGCTAATATAAAGGGGGGACTGGGGGAGGTCTCTGCTGCTGATATAAGGGGGGGCCCTGGGGAGGTCTATGCTGCTGATATAAAGGGGGGCCCCGGGGGGAGGTTTATGCACTATGCCGCTGATATAAAGGCTTTATATCAGCAGCAGAGACCTCCCCCAGGGCCCCCCTTTATATCAGCAGCAGAGACCTCCCCCAGGGGGCCCCCCTTTATATCAATCAGCAGCATGCATAGCATAGACCTTCTCCAGGGCCCCCCTTTATATTAGCAGCATAGACCTCCCCAGGACGGACCCCCCCCCCTTAGAGACCCATAGAGCGAAACAAAACCCCCTTACCTTCCAGGAGCCACTGCAACAATGTGTGGGGGCGGAGTCTAACACCATGCTCTTGAGTCCTCCTGCATAAGCGTCCCTGGTTGCTAGGATACGGTCCCTTCACTGTCTCTGGCATCGGCGGACGCGGGAGAGAGAGCACTCAGAGGAGATGATGAGACAGACAGCAGACAGGAAGGCGGGACTCTCTGGGCGGCCACGATCACCCACAGTACAGCCCCCGCCCAGCCTCCACATGTTTCCAGAATCACCAGACCAATCACCAGCTAGCCTCCACTGGCCCAATCACACTGGCTTGCACATACGTCACATGACCCATGCAGCCAATCTCGCACAGGCTGATGTGATCATGTGACAATGAGTGTAATGGCGGCGGACACGGGAATCGCCGCTCTAGATGTTGCGGTTATGTGCCCGGGTTTCAGGCGGCTTGAAAACCGGGCACATGTGTCCAAACCCGTACTGTCCGGGTCAAAACCGGACAGGTGGCAACCCTAGGGGGGCCGCCAATCGCGGGAGGGGGGCCGCCAATCGCGGAAGGGGAGGCAGCTCTGCTGGGGCCCCAGGCCAGCTGCTTGGTTTGCCTGTCCTGTTCCGACGGCCCATGTATATAGGAGTATAAAGAGGACATGTCACCGCTCTATACATGTATATAGGAGTATAAAGAGGATCTGTCATGGTTGTTTACATGTATAGGAGTATAAAGAGGACGTGTCATGGCTCTATACATGTATATAGGAGTGTAAAAGGCTCAATATATGTATGTAGGAATATAAAGAGGACCGGTCATGGCTCTATACATGTATATAGGAGTATAAAAGGACCTGTGCGTGGCCGGTGGACGCAATGTCCGCCGGCCATCTGCGATCGCTCCACAGAGCACCAGAATGGGAATATGTCAATGTAAACAGACAGATCCCCATTCTGACAGGGAAGGAGAGACAGATCTGTTTCTTTTTTTTTTTAAGATATTTTTATTAGGTTTAACCAGTTAACGACCCCTTCACGCCGAAATACGTCGTCAGAATGGCTCGTACAGGCACAATCACGTACCTGTACGTGGCCCTTTAACTGGCGACGTCAGGGTCGCACTCGCGACCCCCCCTGCCTTCCCCGTGAGTGGGACCGCGGGTCCCGCGGACTCGATCGCCGCAGGGATCCCCGCGATCGTCTCACGGAGGCTCGGAGCGGGGAGATGTGTGTGTAAACACAACATCTCCCCGCTCCTCTACTGACAATGTCAGCGATCTCCGCTCTGTGTAATCAGAGCGGAGATCGGTGACGTGTCTGTCGTAGCCACGCCCCCTCAGTTAGTAACACGCCCCTAGGCACACTTAACCCCTCCAGCGCCCCTAGTGGTTAACCCCTTCACTGCCAGTGTCATTTTCACAGTAACCAGTGCATTTTTATTGCACTGTTCGCTGTGAAAATGACAATGGTCCCAAAAATGTGTCAAAAATGTCCGATGTGTCCGCCATAATGTCGCAGTCGCGAAAAAAAAACGCTGATCGCCGCCATTACTAGTAAAAAAAATGTTTTTATAAAAATGCCTTAAAACTATACCCTATTTGGTAAACGCTATAATTTTTCCGCAAACCAATCAATAAACGCTGATTGCGATTTTTTTTACCAAAAATATGTAGAAGAATACGTATCGGCCTAAACTGAGGAAAAAAAAAAAATGTTATATATTTTTTGGGGATATTTATTATAGCAAAAAGTAAAAAAATATGTAATTTTTTTCAAAATTTTAGCTCTATTTTTGTTTATAGCGCAAAAAATAAAAACCGCAGAGGTGATCAAATACCACCAAAAGAAAGCTCTATTTGTGGGAAAAAAAAGGACGCCAATTTTGTTTGGGAGCCACGTCGCACGACCGCGTAATTGTCAGTTAAAGCGACGTAGTGCCGAATCGCAAAAAGGGGCCTGGTCATAATGGCCCGTATTGGTTCTGGGGCTTAAGTGGTTAAAACAAACAGAAAGAAACATACAAAAAAAACAAAAAACAACAACAATACCACCAGACAACCTGGTAATAAACATTAGGCAATACACTCAAACATAGAAAAATAAACTGACATCAGTGCAAAATATAAAGTAGGCACAATGGTAAAAGGCTCAGGAATAATACCGGGATATAGCAAAAGCAGAGGTACAGACATTACAGATCCCTGAGGCACGGCCCATCAATGGTCAAGCTAGAGTAGTACAATCAGTGCTGGGAGATGGTTAGCGGACTAGCCAACCATCTACCCCAAATTTTGTGGATGGTTTTGTTCCGTTTTCCGGAGTTCAAATGTAAGTTTATACAGTGGGATAGCGTCATTAATACGTTTTAATCAGAGGGATTTCAGAGAGGTCTGTGCGCCCTTCCAGGACAGTAAAATAGCTTTTTTAACATAAAAGAAGAATATACGGAGCAGTCTCTTGGCATGTGATGACAGATCTGCTGTTTCTAGTGATTGGGAACAGAGATCTCTCTCCTCCTCCGGTCAGTCCCATCCCCCCACAGTTAGAAACACCTCCCAGGGAACACATTTAACCCCTCCCCTGCCAGTGCATTTTTATAGCACAGATCGCTGTATAAATGTCAGTGGTCCCAAAAATGTGTCAAAAGTGTCCGATCTGTCCGCCGCAATGTTGCAGTTCCGCTAAAAAATCGCAGATCGCCGCCATTACTAGTAAAAAATAAATAAAAATAATAATAAAAATGCCATAAATCTATCCCCTATTTTGTAGACACTATAACTTTCGCGCAAACTAATCAATATACGCTAATTGCATTTTTTTTTTACCAAAAATATGTAGAAGAATACATATTGGCCTAAACTGATGAAAAAAATTGTTTTGTGTTTTTTTGGATATTTATTATAGCAAAAACTAAAAAATATCGTTTTTTTTCAAAATTATCGGTCTTTTTTGGTTTATAGAGCAAAAAAAATCGAAACCGCAGAAGTGATCAAATACCACCAAAAGAAAGCTCTATTTGTGGGGAAAAAATGACGTAAATTTTGTTTGGATACAACGTCGCATGACCGTGTAATTGTCAGTTAAAGCGACGCAGTGCCGTATCGCAAAAAAGAATGATTAAAGCGCAATATTTCTATTATTATATAAAATTAAATAGTTCAACTCGCCATAATGCAGAATCGGCGGGAGCCCTAAATGTGTCACTTGCCACCGTCACCTGCCTTCCCTTCAGATGCGGATTGTCACTTGCCACACAATGTGGATTGTCACTTGCCATACCCCCTACCACAAGTTGCAGATTGTCACTTGCCACGATGTCACCTGCCGTACATTACAGATTGTCACTTGCCACGTCACCTGCTACACATTGCGGATTGTCACTTGCCACAAGTTGCAGATTGTCACTTGCCACGACGTCACTTGCCACATCACCTGCTACACATTGCGGATTGTCACTTGCCACAATGTCACCTACCACACATTCCGGATTGTCACTTAATGTGTCCCAGAGTGAAGGCATGCAGCAGAGAGCTGATGTAATCTCTCTGCTGCCCGCGGCTGCACAGTGAGGGCGGAACTGCAGTGATGCAGGGCGGGCGGTGAGAGATGTCATCTTTCTGCTCCCCCGCTCACCGGCCAGCTGATTGGCCAACAAGCCCACTCACCTGTCGACTGGCCCGCCCACTGCTCTCCCCTGGGCAGTGAGCGTTCTGCCTGCACGCTCCTGTCACCTCGGCTTCAGGCTCCCTCACAGTGGGATAAGCAGCGGAGGGGGCGGAACGGGCTTGCTGGCTGGCAGGCAGCCATCCCCCTGAAAGTGTCGTTTGGGACCAATGGTACCAGCGGGTCCCATGGTAGGGCAGGCCCTGAATCAGAGGCAGAGGAATGGTGGGATCAAAGGCAGAAGGATGGTGGGATCAGAGGCAGAGGGGTGGTGGGATCAGGGGCAGAGGGGTGGTGGGATCAGGGGCAGACGGATAGATGGGATCAGGCAGAGGGGTGATGGTAGTGGAGGGCTGGAATCGGTGACACTGGCACTCACTAGCTCTCAGTGTGGGATGATGGGATCAGAGGCAGAGGGATGATGGGATCAGTGAAAGAGGGATGGTGGGATCAGAGGCAGAGGGATGGTGGGGATCAGGGTCAGAGGGATGGCGGGATTAGGGGCAGAGGGATGTGGGATCAGGGGCAAAGGGATGGTGGCATTAGGGGCAGAGGGATGGTGGGATCAAGGGGCAGAGGGATGGTGGGATCAAGGGGCAGAGAAATAAAAAGGAGTTGAAATGAAAAATACTTCCAAGTCCTGGTTTCAGCAGAGTCCAATCAATAAGCAAGAGGGTACATTAGCGCTGCTCATATGACTTGACAGATGTTCCTTGGTTTGATGTTACATGAGAGCTGTCCCAATGTGTTTGCAGTCCACTTTTCTTTGGCATCAAGGAGGTGTTGACTGACCATATGACCAATTAAGCGGCTGAGGCGTGACCCTGGGATGTCATTGTGGTTATGACTGTATCCCAGGTATAGTTTTCTATAAGCATTAATATCTCTGAATACTTACAGATTACAGTCTGATAACCTGCATATTATTGTCTGGCATGAAATTAGCTTAGAAAAGGATATAAGTATGGCATGTTTTGGATGTCTACTTTACCCAGGAGGGATAAGGTGTTCCAGTGGTTCCCCATATCCTCTAATATATGGGGTTTTATTTGACTTAAAACGCTACAAATTTAATGAGGGAGGTAAATCTGTACTTATGCTGGCTGTGCCATTATTATTTCATGAGTTATGAAATGGAGATTATAGATGCTACCCAGAGGAAAGAGACAGCAATGTGCATTGCTACTTCAGCTAAGGTATTTATGACAAAGTATCTGTTAACTCTCTAGTTACCGTATTTGCCGGCTTATAACACGCACCCCAAGTTTAGGAGGAAATTTTAGGGAAAAAAACTTTTAGCAGGGAAGTTTAAGGAAAAATAACTTACATTTAAATGCAGCCTTGTCAGTGTCCATTGCAGCCTCGTCACAGTGCAGCCTTGTCAGTGTCCATTGCAGCCTCGTCACAGTGCAGCCTTGTCAGTGTCCATTGCAGCCTTGTCAGTGTCCATTGCAGCCTTGCCCCAGAGTCGCCGTGCAGCCTTGCCCCAGAGTCGCCGTGCAGCCTTGCCCCAGAGTCGCCGTGCATCATTTTAAAATTGGTGTGCGGAGACTGTACGGACACCGCCGAGAACGCCGGGACTGGGCGGAGCCGCCGCCGCCGAGATACACATAGCCGAGTGTACTCGGCTATACTCGGCTTTTCTCGGCTCCGCTCACAGTCATGCCGAGTCCCGCCCTATGATGGACATAACACAGGTCCAATGGCGGGACTGGGCGTGACTGTGAGCGGAGCCGAGAAAAGCAGAGTATAGCCGAGTACATTCGGCTATGTGTATCTCGCTCCGCTCACAGTCAGCGGAGACAGCTCAGGGATGTCAGTATCGGCGTATAACACGCACCCACGATTTTCCCCTGATTTTCAGGGGAAAAAAGTGCGTGTTATACGCCGATAAATACGGTACTTAAATGGGCAAGTCAGACAGCCTTATGGGGCCCTGAGATGTGTATTGGGGTTTAGATTCTGATAGCCCTATTAACAGACTGATAAAGAGGTGTCTGGCGTGCAACTAAAAGGTTGTGCGTTGTGTAAACAGAAAGGAGGAGGGAGATGGCAGGTCACTGCAGCTATATCTCGTAGGACAAAATGGCACACCAAACATACAGCTTTTCGTTTGCCCAGTATGCACGACCATTACAAAAGGTCTTCAACTTTTCTAAACAAAGCGCCAGTTTTTTGTCCGTCATACATTAGGGGGGCTGGACAGTGGTCCCCCCCAGGATCCACAAATGCCCCAGTGTCAGTGGGAGTAAACTATGCCTCAGAATTTGTGCTCAGTGGAAGTGAAAAAAAGTCATAGCACCTCTGGTCAGGAGCAGGAACTGTGCCCTGTCAATGGTGTTGGAGGAATAGTGCATCATCATTGGTGTCAGTGGGAAGAATAGTGCCCCATTGCTGGTGCCATGAGGGGCTGATAAAGGCAAGCAAAGGGCCACATTCAGGCAACAGTCTGCAATTTGGAGACCACTGCTCTTTACCGCAGCAGCTGGTGCTTTAAATAGGTTGCGATGCTTGGGGATCGTACAACACTGATTCTGATCGCTGTTAACAGGGACAAAAGCACATAATAACCAAATCACATTGGCTGGGCTCCAGTACACAATGAGACTGTTTGTTAGGGTAAAGGAACATATGAATAATATCTGTAAAGGTTACCCCAAACATAGCGTGTCTAGGCACTTTCATATATTTCATAACAGGGATCACTTTGCTTACCTTTTTTTGGAAAAGAATAGATAAAATCAACCAACATCAAAAAGAGATCTCACAAAATGCTTTGGACCTTTGAGTTAAACACCCTAACCCCCCTGAATCCCCCATGGGCTGAAGATTGACAATGACCTAAATTGTTTTATTACGGATTGTTAAAAAAAATAAAAATCAAGAGCCACATACTTCTAATTTTATTTCCGATGGATTCCATTTTCTTACAATTCAAACATTGTTTTAGTTTGAGGTTTGACAATTCTTCCCCTTTGCGCAAAAATAGGATTTTTGTACTCACCGTAAAATCCTTTTCTCTGAGTTCATGGACGGATACAGCTTCCTATTGAAAAGTGGGTATTATCCTTCATTTAGGAGTGACTAGGCAGAAAACTTGTAGAAAGTGTTAACACAGCACACCTTATACAGCACCGCCCAGGGGGCAGATTCTCTGGGTATAATCCCTCTCTCTGCACCTCGCAGATCAGTTAGTCAAAAAGCAGTACAAACTTAAAAAAGGAGGGGTGGGTGCTGTGTCCGTCCATGAACTCCGAGAAAAGGATTTTACGGTGAGTACAAAAATCCTATTTACTCTTTCGTTAATGGACGGACACAGCTTCCTATTGACAAGTGGGACGTCCCAAAGCAGTGTCAAAACCAAGGGGTGGGAACAGCATTAAAACAACTTCACCCCAAAACAAGACAGAGCTCCTCAACGGAGGAGTTGCAACTCTAAACAGCCGCTTGCAATACCTTGCGGCCGAAAGAAGCATCCGAAGATGCACACACATCAACTTGTAAAGTTTAGTGAAAGTGTGAACGGACGAGCAGGTCGCCGCCTTACACACCTGGTTAAACAGATGCTTGATGCTCTCAGAGCTCGGACAGCGTCCAAGAAATACGTCGTCACCTTAGGATACGACGGATGAGGACACAAGGATGGCAGTACAATGTCTTCCTTGAGATGGAAGGTCAAAAAACGACCTTAGGAAGAAAAGAAGGCTACGGACGCAGCACCACCTATCCTTGTGGAAGATCAGATAGGGAGCCTTGCATAACAAGGCTGCCCGCTCAGAAACCAGTCGTAACCGCCGTAACATCAAGAGGCACCTCTTGCCCTGGTCAAATGCGCCGGGAAAGGGAGGTGCCTGACCCTTCATGGCGTAAGCCTGATCATGATCTGTCGGATCCACCTAGAGATGGTGGCCGACGAGACCACTGGGCCCTTCTTGGGACCAGCCACGGAAACAAACAGTGAGTCTGAACTCCGGAACAGAGCAGTACCAGACAAGCATACTCTCATGCCGCATACACAAATGCAATGTTTTAAATTGGACATTAAAAACGATTGTGTGTAGGCTCCAGAGTATTTTTAACGACGAGAAAAATGGCCTAAAAAAAAAAAAATGAGAACCTGCTCTATTTTTTCACGACGTAAAAACGGTAGTGTCTATGCTTTTACGAGGGGGAAAAAAAAAACGCACATGCTCAGAATCAAGTATGAGACGGGAGCGCTCGTTCTGGTAAAACTAGCGTTCATAATGGAGATAGCACATTCGTCACGATGTAACGGACTGAAAAGCGCGAGGCTGAAAAGCGCGAATCTTCGCTCAACAAACTTTACTAACATGAAGGGTGGCGCCATCCGAATGGAACTTCCCCTTTATAGTACCGTCGTACGTGTTGTACGTCACTGCGCTGTGCTCGAGCGTTTTTTTAATGAACGTGTGTATGCAAGACAGGCTTGAGAGGAAACAAGAAAAATCACGTTGAGAAAAATGTCGTTTTTGAAAATGACATTAAAAACGATTGTGTGTACGCGGCATCAGAGTTTGGACAACGTCCAAGGAATGCAACGCCGTCTCCTTAGGATACGACGGATGAGGACACAAGGATGGCAGTACAATGTCTTCCTTGAGATGGAAGGTCGAAACACGACCTTAGGAAGAAAAGAAGGCTGCTGACACAGCACCACCTATCCTTGTGGAAGATCAAATAGGGAGGCTTGCATGACAAGGCTGCCCGCTCAGATACCCAACTTAACTGGCATAACAGCCACCAAAAGGACCACTTTCTGAGAAAGTGTCAACAAGGGAATCTCCCTGATGTTCTCAAACGGTGGTTTCTGAGGCACTTAGTGCCCATGCCGTTAAAGCTATTGACTGCAAGCAGGATGGCATATGGGACCCTGCGACAGCAGGTCCTCTCGTAGTGGTAGACGCCAAAAGGACGATACCTGCCCCCTAATTGTACTTAAAGTAAACATTTTGGCCCGTTCCCTGCTGAAGAACAGCAGGACTCTGGAACCAAATAAGTACGCGGATGCCACCTCATTTCCTGACAAATGGATATGTAGGTCTTCCAAGTGCGATGGTAAATCTTCCTAGGGGATGATTTCCGAGCACTCCTCATGGTAGAGATCACCGAGTCTGACAGGCCCCGGTCTCTTAGCACCTGGCTCTCAAGCCATACCGTTAAGCCAGTGACAGTAAAAAAAACAGGATTGCGTATGGGACCTTGCCACAGCAGGTCCTTCTTAGCGGTAGATGCCAAAAAGGCGTTCTGCTACCAGACGCACTAGATCGGCGTACCAAGGACGCCGAGGCCAAGCCAGAGCAATTGTGACCATTGGAATCCGCTCTGCCTCCACTCTGCAAAGCAGCTGAGGAAGGAACTTCAGAGGAGGAAAGGCATAGATTAGCCGGTACTGACTCCACGGTGTCATCAACGCATCTGTCGTGTTTGCCCATGGGTCTCTTGACCTGGCCACAAACCTCAATACCTTCGGATTGAGTCGAGAAGCCAGGAGATATACGACTGGCATGCCTCCCCTCTGGTAAAGGAGCTGAAACGCCTCTGGGCGTAGAGACCATTCACCTTGGTCCAGCATCTGGCAACTCATGTAGTTCACCTGCCAGAATGTATACGGCAGGCCTGGTATGCTCCTTTCTGCCCCCCTTAGGAGGTGAGCAACTTTCGATGCTGCAGCAGAGCTGCTTGTTCCTCCTTGATGATTGACATACGCCACCACTGTGGCGTTTGTCCGACTGGATTCTGACTGGACGCCCCTGTAGCCTCTGAGACCATGTGGAGAGGCAAAGCCAGATCGCCCGGAGTTCCAGGACAATGATCGGCAAGTGGGATTCCTCCGGAGTCCAGCGACCCAGGTTGACTGAGCTCCCCAGACTCCTGTCCAACCGGGAAGACAGGCGTCCGCCGTGACCACCATCCAGTAAAAAGGAAGGAAGGACTTCCCGGACAGAAGTGCCGGTGATGTCGGCCACCAACTAGGGAGGTCCTAACTAGGTGGCTCACCCGGATTTTCACAATTCTGACCCTCTGGACAGAATTACCTTCTGTAACACTTGCGTGTGAAATAGTGCATATGGTACTGCCTCGAAGGAGACCACCATGAGGCCCAGGACTCGCCTGAAAAAGTGGCGTGACAACCCTCTTTGGGATGTCAACTGCTGCACCGCAGCCCGAAGGGTCTGCAACCTTCCCATAGGGAAAAAAAAAAAACTTTCGCTAGAATCAACCCTAGCCACGCTGTCTTAGTAGTAGGGCCAGAATCAGGGAAAGCACCTTGGTGAACCCCCCATGGTGCCGATGCCAGGTCAAAGGGGAGAGCCACCATTGGTAGTGGTCTTCCCCGGCCGCCAAACGCAGACATCTCTGATGCATATGGGAACATGCAAGCATGCGTCCTTGATGACCAAGGATGCCGGAAAATCCCCCGGATGGAAGGCAGCGACAACAGAGCGTCTTCAGCACTACAAACAGATTCGAGTAGAACCCCTGAATCCTTTTCTGTACTGAGACAGGAAGGACCACCCTGTGTATCAGCAGGTCTTGAACCGCCCCATATAGGACTTCCCGACGAGTCGGCTGAAGCTGGCGGTCTAGAGGGAAAAAAATCTGTTCAGTAGGCAAGCAAGGTTGGGCTTGCAAACCCAGGGATGCTTCTGTCCCTCAGCAGGCGCTTTATCGGCCTGGGGTCGTTTACTTGCCGCACTAGGTGGACGAAAGACCACTTGTGCATGGTGAAGGAGAGCCCTAGCCTATGGCGTGGCTCCTTACCCCTTTTTGGATTGCGGGAGCAGCAAGCTCTTACCTCCTGTGGCATCTTTAATGATGTCATCCAGAGAGGCTCCAAAAAGACTGTCACCGCTAAAGGGCAGGTCCAATAAAGCCCTCTTGGAAGTTTTTTGGTCCGTAGACCAGCACTTATCCAAACCAGGTGGCATAACACCACTGCATAACCCGAGGCTCTAGAAAGCAAGGGGATAGTATCCATGTCTGATTCGCAGACAACTTAAGACCATGTACCAACTGGTCGGCCAAAGCTACCTCATTCGGAGGAGCCTCCCGTGCCTTAAACCCCTGGAGTAGCATCTTTGCCCACTCAGCAAGTGTCTGAGACACCAAAGCTCCAGCCAATGCTGGACACACCGCTGAGCCCACCACAGTGTATAAGGTAGCGAGCAAGTGCCTCAGCCTTCTTGTCCACAGGGTCCTTAAAGACAGGAGCCCCCTTGTTAAGTCTGGACACAGGGGGGTCCACTATCGAGGGAGAGGACCATTTTTCCAGGAAACTCTCCTCAAAGGGGTACCAGGGCTGCAAAAAAAAACCTTCAGTGGGTTTTCCCACTCCTTGTATAAAAGCTTATCAAGATAAGACACACAAGGAAACACCTTAGCAGTGCGGGCAGGCTTATGGAACCCAAAGGGGACTGCCATCTTTGCTGCTTCTGCAGTATTCTCCAATTTCAGTGTATCCCGCACTGCAGTGATAAGGTCAGATACCAAAGCCTTTTTGCGTGTTGACCCGGACCTGGAGTCACTCTCGCTGTCCGACCGGTCGCGGTCCGCAGTCTCTGAAGCATCATCCGCACACGGAGGTGACTGTCGGCCCGGCATGCTGTGATTGTGCCATAGAGACCGATCCATATGCATGCCCTGGAGCGCAAAGCTCACCGGCCACCCGTGGAGCGACGGGCATGTCGTGGAATACCCAGCGCGTAGCTAGGGTCGGCACACGCTCGATGGCCGAAACTGGGGAGACTACAAGGATCTGGGATCCAGCCTGTCACCCAGTCGGCAGTTGATTGAAGATCTCAGGAACAAAAAAAAACTCCCCGGACCAATGGGCCCGAAGCGAGCAATGTCCGTCTCCTATGTTAGGCAGAAAAAAACTGATCTGCGAGGTGCAGAGAGAAGGATTATACCCAGAGGGTCCACCCCTGGGCGGTGCTGTATAAGGTGTGATGTGTTAACACTTTCTACAAGTTTTCTGCCTAGTCACTCCTAAATGAAAGATAATACCCACTTGTCAATAGGAAGCTGTGTCCGTCCATGAACGAAAGAGTAATCAGTATAGGTTTTAAATGGTCTGTTGGATTTGACTGGTATTTGCATTCTAGTTTTTAACCACAAGATGGCGATATTTACCATTATTATATACACTGCCTATTAATGTTATTGTTGTTGTTGTTGGTTAGACATCAAATATTGTAACAATCACGTTGATGTGATTTTGTATATTATATTGGTTATCATGTGCTTTTGTCCATGTTGACAACAATCATCCAATTGTGGGCAATTGCCGTGTATAAAATGGTGGAGGAGACAATGGTGGCCATCGTGGATGTGATGAAACACGTAGAGACGGGAAATTCGGGTTGCCACGTCACTTCCGCTGATCGGAGCGCACGCTGGCTCCAGCATAGATCGGAGGAGCGGCGCTTCTTCCCTGTACATTGGCAGATCATTCCAGGTGTCGGGTTAGGCACAACACTATTTAGTGAATATATTTGAAGCATTTTTTTGTGTTTTAATAAATATTGGTGATATGCTACGATGTTTCCTATGGTTCTTTTCTCGTGAGTTCCCTGTGGGTGTACGGATTGAAAGTCCTTAAAATGGTGACAACATACACGAGAGCATCGGTTTAATACTTTTCGCTGACAGCCAAGTTTGAATTTATTTGCACGTTTAAAAAAGAATTTTAGGCCTAAAGATTACATAAAACCTCCAAACTTTATATATTTTTCAGAAAGCAGACACCCTAGAGCATAAAATCACAGTAGTTCCAAAAAAAAAATTGTCACTTGATATTACAGCAAAGGTCTAGGAAATGCAAAATTTCTGAAAAAAAAACAAACAAAAAAACAACACTTTAAAGTGAATTTCAGAGCAAACAAACGCAATAAAGGACTCAAATTTTAGTCAAAATCTAAGAGGTTGCTTTGAGTAAATAGATACCCAACATGTTAAACCTTAAATTTGCGTGCACCCGTGAAATAGTGACAGACTTTAGTACCCTATATTCTCTATAGGTGATGCTTCAAAAGCCCCCTGTAGGTCATTAGTAGAGTTACGGATGAGTTCTTATGCATGAATTATTGCTCTCACTCCGGCGTGCACAGCGATATGCAACATGTGTATCGCAATCAACATTTTCACGTGTAGGTTCCCCCGATGTATTGCGTTTACATTCACATGTGCATATATTTAGGGTGGGGGGGGACCTCAACTTTTTTTTTTATTCTTCATCACATCCCAGGTGTGATGATTTTTTAGGTGACAGGTTCTCTTGTCTTTAAAACATGTAGGGTCTAAAAAAATAAAATAAAAAAACCTGCATGTCTCCTCTGGGCTCCACTCAATGTATTGCAATGCAGATCGCATTGCAATACATCCCATCCCGGCTATGCTCATTTTATTTTTTTAATATACCTTTTTCACTATGGTGTTGATAGGTGAATTATTATGTGAGAAAGCTCTGCTTGCCCTATTTAATCTTAGGTCTCTAAAGAAAACATGCAGCCACATAATGAAGTTGGGCAAGAAGCAGTCCACCTGCGTAAGGGGTTCTTTACTGTTATGCCCCATACGCACTATTCGATTTTCTGCAGATTTTTGGCTTCAGATTTACCAAAACCATATAATATGAGGTCAAATCTTAAGAGTTTCAATTTGTATGCAATCAGGCAGGCCCTTGCACTACATGGTTTTGGTAAATCTGAAGACAAAGATCTGCAGAAAATGGAATCGTGTGCATGGGGTCTTAGAGCAGTAAGGATAATGAACTCCCTTCCACAGTTGTGGTGTCAGGGGGGAGTGTAGATTAAAAAAAAAAAAAAAGTGATGCGTTTCTAAGCAAATACAATGTACCGGGATATTGGTAGTGGCATAAACATACACCACTCTTCATAAGGGCTTATTTCTGTTAGGAGTGCTGAAGGGTATAACATTCACTGGAATCTGAATGTTTATAATTTTGTAAATAAATGAAACCACTGTTAAAGCAGACCTTCACCCCCACCTATGAATTCATTATCTCCCTGCTACCCCCTTACACATTTGTTGTTGTTTTTTTTTTGGGAGGGGGGGGGGGTTCTCTTTATCACTGGTGAATTAATGTGCCAAAGTTAAAAGCAATTAACAAAGGGCCCGTGTCAATTACTGGGCCATAGTCTTGAACACTATCTAAATTTGATATACTGTATGGGTTATTATCTCAGCAATTGGCTGAATGGATAGCAATTGATTTAAAGTGTTATTAAACCCAGAACCCTGCATTCACTATATCTGGTCTCCCACAGAACATGGAAATGCAATTATATTAGTACATATAAACGAAATACCTTTTCTCATCAGCAGTTTATAGCAGTCTTGTGACTCCTATCAGTGCCTGGCTAAAGCTTGTAAAAGGAGTTTTTATTCTGTACTGGCTGTCCTATCAGGATGCAGGACCCTCTGTCGGGACAGTGCAGATTGGCCCTGTGCTGATCACATGCACACTCTCAAGAAAAAAAAAAACTCTAGCAATATACACCAAACTGAGCATGTGCAGCCCGACTCCAGTAACAGTCTTATCCAGACATATTTTGGAGACAATGCAAGAAGGGGACGATTTATATATACAGTATCAAACAGTCTTTTTACACAATGCAGAGGATTAACCCCTTAGGTTCCATGGAGTATAACAAGCATGCTTTACTGCGGTGGTCATCAACCCTGTCCTCAGAGCCCACTAACAGGCCAGGTTTGCAAGATAACTGAAATACATCACAGTTGATATCATTTGCTGCTCAGTGATTGCAGTATTCTAGTCTGCATCTCCTCAAGGTAATACATAACACCTGGCCTGATCGTGGGCCCTGAGGACAGGGTTGATGACCACTGCTTTACTGCATATGCAGACTGATTTTACTGTTGCGGGTTTAGTAACACTTTAAAGTGGTTGGTAACCCACTCTAACTTTATATAATCCTGTGTGTTTACCAATGATATGTGCTCCTGTCCGTTTTATATTAAAAAGATTTCAGAGCACCGCTCACGTGGACTGGCTCTCTCCTCCTCCCGTCTGACAGCTGTGGTAGGCAGGGCTGAGATTCCCCTGTTAACGTCAGTCGAGGAGAGAGCCAGCTGGTCATGTAAGCAATGCTCTGAAATCAGGTATAGCTGGCATTTGATTTTTTTTTTTTTTTTTTTATAAAAACACAGACAGGAGCACCTATGATTAGGAAACACACAGGATTATAAGATATTAAAAGTAATTTCAGCAACAGGAGGGGAAGGGGTGGGCACTTGACACAGCAGACAGGGGGGAGGACAGGAGAGCTGCAGATGATGGCAGCATGAAAACTGACCAGTGTCGGGGCTCAGCAGGCATGATCAGAGCCGGTACGGGGGGGGGGGGGGGGCGCAGTGAAGTGGCCTTCTCAGGGCTTTCTGCTCTAACCTGTCATTACACACTAGTGCTGCGCAGCCCTCGCATCCTTCGGCTCCCAGCGCGGCAATGTACAACTGCCTGTGATGATGCAGGAGGCAGCTTCTGTCCCCGCCTTTACAATGTAGCACGGAGGAGCCCTGATACTCCACCCCAGCTACAGCGCCTCAATCACCTGCAAAAAAAAAAAAAGCCTGCGCATAGTATATGGTCTGGAGCACTGGCGGTGGAAGAGGTGGGGGAGAGAGCGCTCCGCAGAGACTGAACTGTGAAAGTGTGTGGGAGGATTTGAGCATGGAGAAGAACTGGGAAAACGTATGTGTGGAGGGGCAGAGAGGAGGGCTCTGAAAGTGGGGGGGATTTGTGCAGAGAGGAGGGCTGGGAAAGTGGGGGGGGGATGTGTGCAGAGAGGAGGGCTGGGAAAGTGGGGGGGATGTGTGCAGAGAGGAGGGCTGGGAAAGTGGGGGGGGGGGGATGTGTGCAGAGAGGAGGGCTGGGAAAGTGTGCAGAGAGGAGGGCTGGGAAAGTGGGGGGGGGGGAGGTGTGCAGAGAGGAGGGCTGGGAAAGTGGGGGGGGGGAGATGTGTGCAGAGAGGAGGGCTGGGAAAGGGGGGGGGGATGTGTGCAGAGAGGAGGGCTGGGAAAGGGGGGGGGAGATGTGTGCAGAGAGGAGGGCTGGGAAATTGGGGGGGATTTGTGCAGAGAGGAGGGCAGGGAAATTGGGGGGATTTGTACATATAATTAAAATGTGTGAGTGAACTCTGTTTCTATTGCATTAAACCTAATTGAATTTGTATTGTTTTAAGTATATTCGCAGTTTGCCATCTTCGCCCTGGGCACGATATGGCCTTGTCCCAGCACTTGGCATGATACACTGTGGTCAGTTTACATGGGGAGGGCAGAACCACCCAGGTATTTCAGGTGATACAAGGGGCCAAATTACACAGCACAAGCACTGTGCAATATAACATGCTTTAACCCTTTCACTGCCAGGTCTGTACGCCCCTACAGAAGTGCCTGCAGGTGGCCAGGGTCGTACGGACCCCATTTCTCCCTCTGCTTTAAGCTCGTGGTCATTTCAATGACCATAAACTAATATTGGAATTGTTCAGCAGACTCTGCTGCATAATTCTATAATTCTGATCAGAGAATTACAACCCGCTGATCAGAGTTATTAACCTCAAATGTAAGTTGTATGTGCACTAATAATGTGTATTTTTAGTGACATTATGAACCTTTGCGCAATTATTGCGGGGCCCAAAAAAATCAGTAGCACTTTTTTTATTCTACAGTGTAATAGGTTTTCGTAAAATATCTAGTTTGAGGGAGCCTTTTCAAATTCTGAAAGCTGCAAGTGAAAAATGGTAACCTCCGGATTTTGAGTAAATCGTTTTTTTTACAGTCTTGTGTACCTTCTGTTTTCACCATTTCACAAAAAGGTGCAATTTAAAAATGTACAGATATTTGTTATTTATAACTCAATACAGTCAACTTTTATATGTACTAGAAATTTAGGTGGATTTTTGTACATATTACCATGTATGAATCCATCATTTTAGTGTATTTTTAGCGAAAATATTGTTTTGATAAACATTTGTGCAAATTTCGGAAAAATGTATGGTTTGGGTTGGAGGGGGGGGGGGGGGGGTCTTTTACAAAATCTGAAAGGTGCAAGTGAAAAAGGAAAATCTCTAGATTTTGAAAGAAATTTTTGCGTATGTCCGATATTCACTTTCTCAAAAAGGCACAATTAAAAATTTACAAATATTTGTTATTTAATAACTCAATACAGGTTAAGCTTTTATATTTAGCAGGAATTTTGTAAAATTTGCTGTGTTTATATATGCCAAATCAGATTTTAGATTTTTTTTTCCATGAATATTTTGTGCAAATATCATGGGGCCTTAAAAAAAAAACAAAAAAAAAAAAACAGTAGCACCTTTTTAATCTACCGGGCCTATGCTTTCAGAAAATATATGGTTTGGGGGGGGGGGGGGGTCTTCAAACTGGAAGCAGTAAGGGAAAAAAAATTGCCTGACCATCTGTGTAAAAATAGAGCACAGGGCCTGGCAGCAAAAAGGGTTAAAAAAAAAAAAAAAAAAAAAAAATTTTTTTTTTTTAGGGCAGCACATTTTAAGACCAATGTTATTTGTTTTTAGATAATGGGGGAGATGTAACATCATTTCAGAACTTTCAATTAGTCCCATACCTACAAGCATGTATGAAAGCGCACACACACACACACACACACACACACACACACCCCAAAAGTCAATTGAAACAAAAAATAAAAGTCAAACACATTGAATATCACTGCACACGGCAAAGCGAAAGCAATACCGACAGCCTGTAGGGGCTTTTAAAGCATATAGTGTATGGAAAGTATAGGGAACTGAAGATTTCTGCCGTTTCACAGGCGCATGCAATTTTAAACATCGACATGTTTCAGTATCCATTTACTCGGTACAACCTAATCTTTTAGATTTTACCAGAAAAATTTGTAATACACTGCGTTTGCGTGCACTAAAACTAACTTTAGTCTATTTTTCAGTAAAAATTTGCATTTTATAAACCATTGTGCTAAAATTGTGACATAAATTAGAAAGATCACCATTTTATTCTCCGGGGGTGGTGGGAGGGGTCTACTTTTTAAAAATACATATACACACACACACACACATATATATATATATATATATATACACACACACACACACACACACACATATACATATACACACACACATACATATATATATATATATATATATATATATATATATATATATATATATATACATACACACACACACACACACACATACATACATACATATATATAAAAAAAAATTAACGTGTGTAAACACAAATGGCTATGGCAGAAAAGGTGTTAAATGATCTACGATATTTCAGAGAGCTTTATATTCATACATTTACTCCATTGTAATCATACAAGACTCTCCTCTTCCTTCAAACAGGTCACAATAAAACTATGGTCAATCCCTTCAACAACTGTTCTGTTTTATCGTAATAAAGTTGTGTTCTGTTGTATGCTGACATCTAGTGGTGGTTTAGGGGCACTACAAATGTCATGCAATTTGGTCTCTGTCCTGGTCAGTTTTAGCTGGACTATCCCTGTTTTTCTTTGTTCCCTCACTCATTGTTTAGTTCATTGCAGAGACAGTGCTTAGGAAAAGTCATGGTGTTCTTATGCATCCAAAGACTGGAAAACATCTTCTGTGCTTACCTAAAGTAAAAAACGTCCTTAGATTAAACTTGACTATCTCATTGAAGAGTTAGGTTGCCTGTGGATAGTGCCAAGTCAGCAGATGACCATACTGTTAAGACCGACTTCGTCTAAAAGCAGTAGGTCAATGCATAAAGCGGCATTTGAAAAACAGAACTATAATAGACTGATGTGATTGACCATGGTTTTCCTTACGGATGTTTAAAAAGTAGAAGATTAACCACTTGCAGACCGCCCACCCGCAATGTACTGCAGACAGGCGGCCTGTACTTTTCTGCCTGATTCTGGGTTTAGGGCGCACGAATGCGCGTCCTCAGGCCAGCACTCGCTGTGATTGTGTATGGCATTGTCTGGGACCTGCTGATCAGCTATGTGCAATTACAGCCCAGAGCTCTGTGTTGACAACACAGAGCTCTGTACAAAAGAGAATAATCTGTTTCTCAGGGATGAGAAACTTGGAGATCTAATAGTAAAAGCAGCAATAAAAAAAAACTGCAGCTCAGCCACACGTTTTTACCATTCTCTGAAAGACCCATTTTAAAAAGCAGCTGTACCTATTATTCCTAGCGCCAGGCGTTTGTTTTTTTATGTTTACATATTACAGACCTTCCCATGACCAAAATTTATATTGAGAAATAAGTTCAGCCCTTCACAACAGTCATGTGGCCCAACAAGAAAATTGCACACCCCTGCCTTAAGGTGTCCGTTTTCCAAAACCGACATTGTAGGAATTCAAAAATGCGATTGGTATTCAGAAAATCAGCTGTGTAACTTAGGGCCCTTGAAAGCCTGAAAATGCTCTTTGGATTGGTATTCACATACTCGGAAAGGGTAGAAGAATGTTTTTTGCAGTGCTATTGTGAGTATGCTCAAAACCTATAAAAATTACAATGTTGTGGGGGGAAATGCAATTACTTTCTTCCGGTTCCAAAAAAATTGAACTTCAAAAAAACTCACCATGCCTCTTACCAAACATCCTGGGGTTGTCGGCTTCCCAAAAAGGAGTAATTTTGGCCACGTTTGTACTGTCCTGGCATTTTAGGGTGTCAATGCGATAGGTGGAGTATCACGGCTCATAAATTCAGAATACAGACCAATGGTGGTCAATTTGAAAGTTAGAGAGAATCAAGTGAGGTCATTGACACTTCCAGAGGACCACACAATAGCAGCACATTTCCGTGCATTAAGTTAAGCAGTTCTTTCCAAATTAATGGGCTGTAGCACACCAATGCCCAACGCTCGGTAGCATTTGCACCATAACCCTCAGCATTGGTGGTAACAACCTTATCACTGGTGTTGGTGGCCACAATAACTATCCCCCAGTATTGGCATCAGTGGCTGCAATAGCTCTCAGTCTTGATGCCAGTAGCTGCATCAATATTACCCAGCAATGATGCCAGAGGCCGCAATAATAATCCCCAGCATTGGAGTCAGTGCAAGTAAAAGTAATCCCCAGCATTTAGGTCAGTCAACAATTAAATTTCCCCCTTCCCTGCATTGGAGGAGAGTGGCAGTGAAAGTGAACACTCCTCACCCCTGGTCAGTTGCACAGAAAGTTATTAGCCCCCCCATATCACTGGTTTTGCCTAATCCAAAAGGAGTACAAAAGATGATCTTGGTCGATGCACGCAATTTTTAGCTAGTAAACAAGGGACAGAATGGACAAAAGCATTGATAGCAGTAAAAATGGGTCCATGGTTTGTATAACATCTCCCATATGTTTGGGGATTTGGTAGTACTGTGGTGATTTTGGAATATTCAATTGTCTTAACACAGGAAGCTATATGCATGATATGCTCTTTATGATCTATTAAAAATAAGTCTCAACGTGCACTGGGTGCTTAAAAAAAAATATTTGCCTCCTTATGTCAGAGAAGATTACCAATATTCAAAATAGCTCAAGCCAAGACATCATGTTCAAAAGCCATGCAAGACCACAAGAAGAAAATGTGCATTTCCTTCAAACATGTTTTACTACCTCAAGTCAGAGCCGCCCCCCCCCCCCCCCCCAAGTATAAACAGCCCAAGAATGTTTTATTGTACTTTAAATGGAATACTAGAGCGCAAATGCACACTATGTGATCCACAGATGTCAGGTGACCAGTTATTACGGTTTCTTGAGAGGTATACATGAGGCCCTTGGGGAAGGGATCCATAACCAACAGGGAAAACACTAATAGTGGTTGTAAACCTCAGACATGAAATATGAACAAAGCACATCTCCCTCTATAAAGGTGTACTCGTCTCAATCCAGAGCACCAAGTGTCATTTCTGTCTGCTACCTCGTTCCTCTGCTATAAGCATGAGTCACCGACGAGGTTTCCCGACACCAAGAGAAAAAGAGGTGACAGTGGAAGGAACAGTCTATGACTGACAGCCTCAGCTGTGTGTGAAGGGGGCATTTCTCTCCCCTCCAATCAGATCTTCTCACTGATGTAACTTCAGCTCTCCGCCCCCTGCTTTCAGAGTTGGGAGATATTCTGTAAAAATCCTGCACTTTAAATGAATGTAGGGGAAAGAGGTCTGTAGATAAAACACATACAACGTATGTAGGAGGATTTATTTAATCTCTTTGTATTGCTTGAGGCCAGTCACTTCACTGGGTAGATGTAAAAGTTTACAATCAGTTTAACTAGAAATAAGTTCCAAGATCAGTTTAAAATGCTGTAGTTTTTTGACTTTAGTGGACATTTATGATGGTTGTGCAAGTGAAAAACTGTTGCTACTCACCATCATATATTCAAGAACCGTCAATTCCCATGTGAGAAAATAAATAAATAAAACCTCTTTAGAAATTATAAATAGTGTAACTTTATTTAAAAGATTTGAATTCATCTCAAAATCTAAATTTAACTTTCTTGTACCATCTAATGTGAATCAATGCAAGACTTTCATTTCATTTATGTCAAAAGTACTTAAGACTTTAATTTCAAGCTCATTAATTCCAATTCCACATATCCACACAAGTGTGTTCATTCCCAGGCTGTGCCGAACATGTTCCAGTGTCAGCGTCTATCATGTAAGAAGATCTTAAGTCACACAGTGAAACACACTGGTCCTGGTTTATCAGTGCGTGAAAGAACGGTGTGTTTGGTCCATGGCAATCAGATTCTTCTTTACCTCTTCCAGTATAGGTTGAAAATGAAAGCAAGAATCTGATTCTGGTTCCTTCTGAACAGATGGTTCTTACTTCGTACTGATAAATAAGGCCAAGTATATCCAAAAGGGGTGTGAAAAACACATGCAAATGAGCACGTAGAGTAGCTAATCTGTTTTCCTATACAGGGAATATATAACATTAAATAATTTAAAAAAAAAATAAAAAATAACTTGATCATGGCCAAAAATTAATACAGTAATCTGTCAATGACAATACGTAGTGCATAAAAACATTGCATCAAAATTCAATCTAAATTATTGGATATGTCCATTTTTAGTATATATTTCAAGTAAACAAAAAATACATTCACAGTTGAGAATTTAACAAAAATTATTTTGCAGACAGCTTAAAAAGTGAACTGAAAAACTGTTTCCAATCTGAGGCTTTTTATCCTTTTCCATTTGCAAAATTTTAAGCCACTGCAAAGATAACATAGGCTTCTAGAGATTTCCCTTGGCTTAAGTTAGGGACTTGCAGCCTACATATACCCATGACACCACCGTTTTAGACCTGATATTGAACAGGTCCAACAATTCTGGGTACATAGGTAGATGCTGGCTGCAGCTCCTTGCGCATTTCTGTGATGGTTACAGGTGGGTTTATTCATTTTTAGGCAGCAGCTTGTGTTTACTAAAAAAAAAAAAAAAAAAAAAAAAAGGGGGGGGGGGGGTTTATACCAGTGACACTCATTTGTTTTTCTTTGTTAGTGATTTTACATTTAATCCTCGGAGGCTGCCTTTGACCACCTAACTGCATATGGAAAATAAAATACACCTCATTAACACTGTGTCCCTAGCTTATCCGAGTCTGAGCCGTCTGCTACAAGAGATGAAGGCCAACATGCTAAAGAGCCCGGCCAGGAGGAGTCTGTCTTGATCCTTACTTACACAGTAATGCTATATCGCACCACAACCTGCTGTGAAAAGTAAACATAAAATTGCCACTGTGTCAAGAGTTCTCTTATAAAGTTCTTAAAACTACTAAAAGCATAAAAACACAATTTAAAATTGTAAAAAAAAAAAAAAAAAAACACACAAAAAAATAAAGTGTAACACCACCTTGCTTGTTCTTTGGTTTTCTTACCACATGCATTTTCATGCAATAATATCATACCAAGTGTTTCATCGCTGCAAAACACACTGTACAATCTTCGCTGAGAGCTTTACTTATCACTTTCATTATCTGCATCTGTGCCCATGTTCTGGTTATAAAAAAAAAACAATTCACTTTAAAAATTGCATCTACCAGTATCCTCCACACTTCCGTAGGAATGGAAACCATTCCACACATCTAGAGCTATCCTCATACGTGGCAGTTAACTTATAATAAAAATAAGATTGCCATCAAAAAAAATCTTAACTGAAAACCTACAACATCCCTCTACCTTTCTTGCTACATACAACTAACCAACAGTTTTGGTGAAATCTCTCCAACATCATGGAATATACTTTGTAAAAAGCAGCTGAGCGTGAACCGTTGACTTCCCTTGGCAGACAGCCTTAATTTTTGTGTATATATATATATATATATATATATATATATATATATATATATATACATATACATACACACACACACATATACACTCTGTAGCAGCTTAATATATGTATATCTACACAACAATACACGTAAACTTGATTGTAACGTTTTGTGCTGACTGCATAGTTGCTCCTTTACCCCGCAGCGGTGGGCAGCATCCTCATCGTCCATCACTACTTCCACTGAACCAAAAACTTCCTAACTTTCTCAGAAAGTCCCCGCCTGTTCCCTCATCTCCTCCCATTTCATCACTTGCCATTAAGTCTCGTAGCTGGATTCTCCAACAACCTTCATTAATTCTTCTGAATCTTCAGGTGTCGAGGGGGTGCCTGAATTGGCCAAACTCTAAAACAGTTGCCCCAGTAAGCAATCGCCATAGAAATATTTTCTTCACATAAATAACAGCTCTTGACATGTTTAAAACACAATCTTAATAGATTAAAGCTTTTATAATTTACATGAAAAAAAAAAAAAACACATTTATGAATGTTTGTTTTGTGGATTGTCTGCAGCAAATACCACCTGTGCAGAGAGAACCTCTATAAAGTCTCAGTAAAAGTCATGATCCTTGTCCACATTAGACTAGGTTTGGGGCCAGTTTATGACACTTCAGATAGACATCCTTTCAGGAATATATACCCTGCCAAGCAAGTCTCTGTTGGAAAGAGCTGCAATGCTCCATCGGGCGGTAACATAAAGTCCCTCTGCCTTGGTTTTAACCAGGTTTGTGCACTCCACTCAGAGCTTCCTCTAATTTCTCCTTGTAGGAGGAATAGCGCCGCTTTAAGGTCTGCAATTGCTCCTCTTCCTCCTTGTCCAAGATTCGCAAGAAGTTCTGCAATTCTGGTACACTGAAGGCATCCCACTGAAACAATTCAAAACATAGAATCAGACATGGCTTAGAATGATACTCGCTGAAATACTATTAAACAAAATCCATTTACAAGACAAATCCCTGTGAGAGTGTGCTAAAAAATATTTACCTTTCATGATAGGAAACAGCCAATACACCAAACTAGACCAATCACAACAGCATTTGTTACATATTTGCACAATTTTATACCAGGTACTTTCACCTTCCTTCCTGCCCAGGTCAATTTTCAGCATTGTCACACTTTGAATGCCAATAGTGCAGCCATGCAAAATAATAATTTTTTTTTTTTTTTAGACAGATGGGGCTCTCAGTGGCATTTAAAATCACCACTGAGTTTATTTTTTGCTAAACAAACTTTTTTCAAAATGTTTTCTTTTTCCCCATTTCTTTGTCTGCTATAACATTTTGTTATAACATTTTGTAAATAAGTAATTTTTCTCCTTCACTGATGTGTGCTGATGAGGTGGCACTGATGGGCATCACTGCCAGTCATTACTGGTGGGGCTGCACTGATAATCATTGCACCAACGATTACAGATCCACCAAGAGGAAAACCACTTATCGGCTCTCCTCCACTCACACGCTGTCAGCATGAGTAGAGGAATAAAACTAAAAATCAACAGTGCAGCGCTATGGCGTAAATAGTAGTTTGGAAAACCACTATATAATATAACTAAGGATCTAAACGATTGACCGTGAACCTAGAAACAAAGTGAAGCAAAAAAATTGACAACAGCATGCTTGCATCCCACATTGCTTTTAATTTTTGTGATCACTTTTATATTTGTCTGCTATTTTGTATGACATTTTTATGCAATAAACCCTGAAGGTTTTTTGACCTGCACCATTGGGAGCATTCCCTTTGTCTTTTTTTTTCTGTTCCCATGTTCTTTGGAGCTTGCATGCTGGAAGAGTGTTGCACCTGCATCCCCATCTATTGGATCATCCCCTCCAGGATTGCTTGAGGCGTCTACGGTATTCACAGAGATCCTGTCCCATGGATTCTGGTTGAGAAGTTCAGGGTATCTACACAGATCCTGTTCCTACTATTTGGTCGTGGAGACTTCAAGCCTTTATGACTGACGAGTCCACCCGTTGCGGTAAGAGTACCCCATCTTTCCATTATTTTAAATGTCCGATTTCAACAGTCAACATGTTGTCTTTGTTACTTCAGTCATCTTGTGGGAAGATTTTCACTGAGTGCGTTTAGGGTCTATGGACTTTTTTCACTCTCAGAAGTCATTCACAACATTGTTGTACACATTTTGGACTCAATAAATTTTTCATTAGGTTATTCACTTTGCATTGGCATTTAGTGTGCGGACTGCCTAAGATATAGGAGTTACTATCACTGTTGTACACATGCTGTTGTCAATTTATTGCTTCACGGTCAATCGTTTAGATGAGTGGTTCTCAACTCCAGTCCTCAGGGCCCACCAACAGGCCAGGTTTGCAAGATAACTGAAATGCATCACAGGTGATATAATTTGCTGCTCAGGGATTGCAGTATTCTAGTCTGCATCTTACCAAGGTAATACCTTAAAATCTGGCCTGTTAGTGGGTCCTGAGGACAGGAGTTGAGAATCACTGGTTTAGATCCTTAGTTGTTATATTATATAGTGGTTTTCCACACTATTTACGTCATAGCACTACACTGTTGATTTTTAGTTTCATTTCACTTTGAGTGCTGGCATCTTGTATCCTCTTGGGTTCTAGCGCAGTTTTTTCTTTATTTACTGAGTAGAGGAAGGACTATAACTGGCACTTCCTATTTACATTGATCAGCTATGATTGGACACCCCTGGGGTGCACATGTGCTGTTTGTTCTAAAGCAAGGATGAGCTCCGGCGTGTTGGCACACCCCCACGTGCAGAGCCCACCAGGAAGTCGGCACTGCACTAATCACAGGCAGGGAGACATTTCTCGATCTCTGCAGCCACGCATCGGGAAAGGTCTCACTGCCGGTGATTAGCACAGCGTCGACTTCCTGGCGGGCTCTGCACATGGGGTTTGCGAACACGCCGGAGCTCATCCTTATTCTGAAGGACATTATATGGCCGTCCAGTCAGAATTAAACCACCATCCGGCTGCCATTTTGCTATAGGCCGGGCAGCAATTGGTTAGGCTAGGCAAAATCTGAACAGCTTTCCATCGCATATGTCAAACATTGTAACCATTGCCATAGATCTAAAAATACAATGCATAGTCTACAGCGGGGGGGGGAGGAGGGGTCAGCAACCTGTAGATTGGTGACAGGTAGATCGCAGTCTGGGCTTGCTGACCCACCATCCCAGAGCATCACAGTGAAATGCAGAGGAACTACTTGAAGTTGGCGCTGTAGTAGGTAGCAAGAGCCGCACAAGTCAATGCCTCTGCAGTGCTGGCTCCTGTCCCATGCAGAGTGATACCAACTACACTCCACCACTTATCCCAGATAGCGGTCTCCAGAGTGGTGCAAGCAGCAGTGAAGCAATACACTGGGCATAAAATGCTATAGGGCTGCTTTCACACTGATGTGCTGCAATTAATCCACATGGTCTACCTGAAGCTTTCCTGCGCTTAGCCATAGACTTCGATTATTTCCTGTCGATTTGGTGCACTTTCGGAATGCAGGAGTTTTGCTGCACTTTCAGAAAGTGCAGCACACCTGCGGGGTATAATAGAAGTCCATAGCAAAGAACGGCTAACCCAGGAAACCCGCATATGCAATACGGTGCAGGTAAACCGCAGCACATCAGTGTGAAAGCAGCCTTATAGAGGGCTCAGACCAGTAAAGCTACTTCACACTGGAGGCGCTCTACAGGGGCTATAGCGCTAAAAATAGCACCGGTAAAGCGCCTCTCCTGTCACTCCAGTTTGAAAGGCCGAGTGCCTTCACACTAAAGCGGTGCGCTGGCAGGAAGCTTAAAAAAAATAAAAAAAATAAAAGTCCTGCAAGCAGCATCTTTGAGGCGCTTTAGGAGAGGTGTATACACGGCTCCTAAAGTGCCCCTGGCAGCGCCACTTAGCAGGCGCTTTAACCCTTTTGGCCGCTAGCGGGGAATAAAAGTGATCGGATAGCAGCCGAAAAATGCTGCTAAAATGACGGTAAAGCACTGCTAAAAATAGGATTTTTTGTACTCGCCGTAAAATCCTTTCCTCTGTCGTCCATGGACGGACACAGCTCCTTAATTTTCGACAGTTGGGTTATGTTCCTGTTCTATAGGAGAGGACTAGGCAGAACATGTTAGATATTTAAATACATGTCACTTTAACAGAGTTGAACAGCCCCGCCCAGGGGGTGGTCTCTCCGGACATAACCCTCCACCCTGCAGTCAGCAGCTCAGCTCGTAAAAAGCAGTACAAACTAGAAAAGGAGGGGTGGGTGCTGTGTCTGTCCATGGACGACAGAAAAGGATTTTACGGTGAGTACAAAAAAAATCCTATTTTCTCTTTTCGTCCATGGACGGACACAGCTCCTTAATTCTTGACAGTTGGGACGTCCCCAAGCAGTGTAAAAAAAAAACGAGGGGTGGGCACAGCAAACAAAAAAACAATTTCACATCAAACAAGCAGAGCTCCTCAACAGAGTTGCTGCAACCACAGCCTCCTGCAAAACTTTGCGGCCGAAGCCAACATCCGAAGATGCACTCACATCAACCTTGTAAAATTTTGAAAAAAAGTGTGAATGGACAACCAGGTCGCCGCCTTACACACTTGTGAGACAGACGCTCGATGTCGGAAAGCCCAAGAGACACCAATAGCCCTGGTCGAATGCGCCGTGACAGGAAAAAAGGAGGCGCCCGCCCCTTAAGGGCATAGGCATGGATGACGGTCTGCCCGATCCGAGAAATGGTGGCCGATGAGACCGCCAGGCCCTTCTGCGGACCAGACACTGACAAACAGTGAGTCAGACCTCTGGAACGGAGCCGTATGCGACAGGTACACCTGCAAGGCACGTACCACGTCTAAAGACTGCAGCGCAACTTCCTTGGAATGCGATGGCCGAGGACACAAGGATGGAAGTAAAGTGTCCTCATTCAGGTGAAAGGCCGAAACCACCTTCGGAAGAAAGGAAGGCTGCGGGCATAGCACCGCTTTGTCCTTATAAAGGACCAAATATGGGGACTTGCAAGACAAGGCCGCCAATTCAGAAACCCTCCTGACGGATGTGATGGCTACTAGGAAGCAGGGTTGCCAACTTTCAGTAAATTTACAAACAGTTTGTAAAATCCATACTTATTGCATCTGTGCATGAATGTCAGTTACGGACATGCAGCCTACACGTCCGTAATAGACATTCAAGGACAGATGCAAAAAGTATGGATTTTACAAACCGTTCGTAAATTTGCTGAAAGTTGGCAACCCTGCTAGGAAGGCAACCTTCTGAGAGAGCGTCAAAAGAGGAATTTCCCTGATGTCCTCAAATGGAGGTTTCTGAAGTACCGAGAGCATCAGATTTAAATCCCACGGAGGTAGTGGTGGTCGAACCGTAGGAGCCACATGTCGGAACCCTTGCACAAACGTACTCACCAATGAATGAGCCGCCAGGGGCCGCTCAAAGAAAAAAGCCAAGGCTAAAATCTGCCCCTAATGGTGCTTAAGGCAAGTTTCTGATCCACTCCATGCTGTAAAAACAGCAGGATCCTGGAAAACGAATATGCCCGTGGACGCCATTCCATCTCCTCACACAGAGATGTAGGCTCTCCACGTGCGATGGTAGGTCTTCCTAGAACAAGATTTTTGTGCCCTCAACATGGTTGAAATGACCGAATCAGACAGGCCCCGGAGTCCAGCAGCCCTGGGCGGCCTGAACACCCCAGACTCCCCCCCCCCCCCAACCGGTCAGGCTGGCGTCCTACGTGACCACAGTCCAATGAAAGGGAGGAACAACTTCCCGGTCCGAAGAGTCGGGGATCTCAGCCACCAACTCAGAGGCCCTGACTAGATGACTTATCTGATGAATCTGATGATCCAGAGAGAACGAACTGAGATTTATTCCATTTGGAGAGAATCTCCCTTTGCAAGACCCGAGTGTGGAATTGGGCAAACGGCACTGCCTCGAAAGAGGCTACCATGAGGCCTAGGACTCGCATGCAAAAAATGGAGAGGGGACCATTTTTGGGATGTCAACAACCTCACTGCAGTCTGGAGCATCTGCAACTTTTCTAAAGGAAGAAAGACTCTGGCCTCCGAGGAGTCCAGAATCAACCCCAGGTACTCTAGGCGCTGGGTCGGTATTAACACCGACTTCTGGAGGTTCAGCATCCAACCAAACTCCCGGAGGGTCTGACTGGCTATAGACACATCCTCTAATTCTGAGCTTGAAGCAGCACTCAGAAGAAGGTCATCTAAGTAGCCTACGATAGCAATGCCGCGCTGTCTCAGCAAAGCTATAATCAGGGCGAGCACCTTGGTGCCGGCGCTAGGCCAAAGGGAAGGGCCACAAATTGATAGTGGTCTTCGCCGATTGCAAAGTGGAGGAACCTCTGATGCCCGACGCAGATGGGGACATGCAAGTATGCGTCCCTGATATCCAAGGACGCCAGGAAGTCCCCCGGATGGAGCGCAGCAACCACCGAACGAATCGATTCCATCCGGAACTTTTGAACCTTTACAAAGGCACCGAGGGCCTTGAGGTCCAAGATTGGACGGACTCGGTCCTTCTTTGGGACCACAAACAGATTCGAGTAGAAACCCTGAAACCTGTCCTGTGGTGGTACGGGTATGATCACCCCACACCTCAACAAGTCCTGCACTGCCCCCTGGAGGGCAGCCCGACAAGCCAGAAGGAGAGGCAGATTTGAGGGAAAAAATGGTTGGTGGACAAGAAAGAAACTATCTTGTACCCCAAGGTGACCACCTTGCAGACCCACTGGTCAGAGAGCAGGGAGGTCCACCGAGCTGCAGACCCGCAAAGCCGCCCCCTCCACCCTGGAGTCGGGCGGGGGCAAAACTTCATGCAGTAGCAGGCTTGTTAGCTGGCTTGCGCACCCAGGGACGCTTCTGTCCCCCAGCTGGACCCTTGTCCGCTTGGGAGGGTCTGCCAGCAGGTCCTGGCTGACGAAAATACCGCTTCTGTGTGGGAAAGTAGGGCCCTGGATTACGGCGCGGCTCCTTCCCCTTTGTGGACTGAGGGAGAAGTGTGCTCTTACCTCCAGTGACATCCTTAATGAGGTCGTCCAGTGAAATGCAAATCTGCCAGAGTTTTCTAGGAAGCTTGGTCAGCGGACCAGCACTTCAGCCATATCAGGCGGCGCAATACCACGGCAGATGCGGAGGCCCTAGAGATTAAAAGGGGCCGCATCACAGACGTACACAAGTCCCTGAACCAACTGTTCGGCCAGTGACACATTCAGGAGGGAGCTGATGCTCCTCCAGTCTGGTGCAATATTTTTGCCCACTCAGTGTCTGGGACACCAAGGTAGCAGCCATGATAGGCTGCAATGCCGACCCCAGCATGGTGAACATGGAGCGGCTCACCGCTTTGGACCTCCCATCAGTAGGGTCCTTGAAGGCAGGGGTACCCTCTACCGGGATAGTGGTTACTTTATTTAACCGAGAGATCGGGGGATCAACGACCGGAGAAGCCCATTTTTTCGAAAGGCTTTCCTCACATGGGTAACGGACCGCCATGCGCTGAGGGACCGCAAAAGGACCTCTGCCGCCGTTCTTATTCCTTATCTATGAACTTGTCATAGATATCAACATAAGGGAAAACCTTAACAGAGCGGGTCGGTTTGTGCGACCCAAAAAAGGGACAGATCCTGCAGTGGAAGTCCCAGCTGCATCCTCCAGCTTGAGAGTGTCCCTCACAGCATCGATAAGCGCACTCACAAGTGCCCTGTCTTGAGCTGACCCGGACGAGGGGTCCTCACAGGGAAGGCCCTGGTCCGCCTCTGACATACCAGAACCTGGGTCCTGAGCCGCAGCCAGGCCTGAGTCTGAGTAAGAACATTCCCCTGGCGATGGCGGTGGGAGAGGGCGCTTAGCACCCCCTTTGCGCTCGCACGCCACTTCCACCCTGGCAACAAATGACTCCGGGACCGCCGACAAAGCGTCCATGGGAACCGCAGGTGCAGGGGCACCAGTTGCTGCCTCTGGAATGTTTGGGGAAAAAAACGCCAGCTCCTTGCTCCATATTGCCCACCGACAGCCCTTAGGGACTTAGTCAAGACACCTGACACAAAATTGTCCACCCTCCTTGCTGCACTGACCGGGGGGGGGGGGGGGGGTTACCCAGGGAACACACCACCCAGCAAGAGACTGTTCAGCGCCGCTGCCTGCTCTCCATCCACACACAGAGACTGAGGAACTCTGAGGTGTTCAGGAAGCCAGCCAGCACTAGAGGCCAAAACCCACTCCAAAATGGTCGCCGGGTGCCTCAGAGAAAAGCACGCGGACCACAAGAAAATGGCCGCCCTGCAATGCAGACCTGCGTCACAGCGCGGCCACGGAAAAATGGCCGGCAATGGGAGTTTTACATACAATACACAGGCCCCCAAAAGCTGGCGCTTCCAAAATGGCGACCTAACATAGCGAGGTGGAAGATAAGGCCGCAGGGGAGGCTTCCAGAAAATAAACTATCCCACCACAGAGAGCGGGCCTGGAAACCCCCACAGTCCCCCCTACAGGTATTCCCTGGTCGCAGCGAGCCCCGCAAGGGGAGGAGGAAAAAGGGTGACAGAGGGAGAGAGGGGAGGGCAGGAGAACCCCCTAACGACCCCCTAGGAATGCCCAGCTGTTCCATCCCACCGAAGCAGGAAGAACTGTACTTGCCCGTCCTTGTGAGGACGTGCTGGTGCGTTCCTGACAGACCTACAACCGAGCAGTACGGAGTAGCTGTCGGCCCGGTCCACTGTGACTGAGACAGCAAGCAGCCCGGTCATATGTGAACCCTAGAGCAAAGCTCACCGGCCATCCCTGGTGTCATGGCCGACACCGTGCGTAGCAAAGGCCTGCTCACGCTCGATGGCCAGACTGGGGAGACTACAAGGATCTATAATATCCAGCCTGTCACCCAGCCAGCAGTTGATATTTTTTTTTGATTTTATTTCAAGAAATCTATTTAAAAAAAATAACCAGGTCCTTCTCTACTAGGCAGAAAAAAAAAAACTGAGCTGCCGACTGCAGGATGGAGGGTTATGTCCGGAGGGACCGCCCCCTGGGCGGGGCTGTTCAACTCTGTTAAAGTAACATGTATTTAAATATCTAACATGTTCTGCCTAGTCCTCTCCTATAGAACAGGAACATAACCTAACTGTCAAGATCTACGGAGCTGTCCGTCCATGGACGAAAAAAGAGAAAATAGCAACGCTTTACCGACTCCCCCACGCCTCAGTGTGAAAGTGCTGTAAGGGATCATTTACATTTGCAGTTTGGGGGATGGCAAAACCCCATAGTTAAGACATGTTTTTACCATCCCTGCCCCAGCTGCACCCCCTTTAGCTGCAATAGTCAGGGATGTACACGCAGCAGGAGTTATACGCACTGTCATGGTTGGTGGGGTGTAGCACCTGCCAAGCATGACCCATTCAAGTGAATGAGGATGCACAGCAAGTTCCCTGCAACCTTATGCAGTACAGCAAACAAGGTGTTATTGTGATAAAGCAAAATGCTGCCTGCTTTATCACAAGCTGTTTTAACCCCTTGGACCCTGCAGAAGCATGCAGTTGTGGGGCGCTTGCAGAGTGGCCACATTTCTCTGAATGGGTCGCAATTGGCAGGCGGTAGCACCCACCAAAATAAACAACAGGGGCTTTAATTCCTACTTAGGCATGTGTACACCTTTGGATGCTGCCTCAGCAGCTAAAGGGGGTAGTGCCTGGAGGCGGTAAACTCTCAACTCAGTGTTTTACCACCACCCAACTTTACATGATAAAAAACGAGCCCTAAGGGTGCAACTGCCAAATGCAACTAAAAGGCTCATTCACAGGTGCAGCAGGCACTGCTGCTCCCCTGAAAAATGACCAGAGTTTCACAGGTGGCGAGCAGGAGATGTTGTCTCCTCACCACCCGATTTAAACCCATGATTGCAACACGGTAGTATGGCAATTCGAGGTTTAAATCAGGTGTGAGGAGGAGACACAGGTGATACTGTGTATGGTGATCTAGGACTTCTCCCATATTGTTCAGGTAGATCTCTACCTCTTTAACCGCAGATCAGGGGTAGGCAACATTACACAGTGATGCTAACATTTTCCAGATCTTCGCCCAATACAGATTTCTAAGGCCTTGAGTGTACATGAGCATTACCCCTGTGGAGGGCTGGGGTTACCTCCACATTACAGCACAGTTGTTCCATGCATCCCTGTGCAGGCAGTGCGATTGCTCTTAATTAGGACGCAGTGGTTGCATGAACACAGCCACTGCTCTCAATCTGACCTCAGTTTGTAGCCGTGCACCTATATGGATGTCACATTAGGAACAGAAACTGTCCATGCAGCCACAGCATCCTAATTGACCGTTATGAGACTGCCTGCACTGGGATGCACGGGAAAACATTGCCCTCCACAGGAGTATGCTTCTATACACCCCATATGAATGAGGCCTTAGAAATCTGTATTAAGTGCGGATCTGGAAATGTGTAGGCCTAAACAATAACATGTTCACTAGGTAATTGTGATTAGGCAGCAGAACTCTGCCTATGTCAGCCACACATTTCACCAGTTAATGCCACAGCAATTGTTGAATGCCTAAATAAATTTTCTAGGGTAAAAAAGGCAGAGATGTTGAGACTTATTAAACTACTAGCACATAGAAGAAAAAAAAGAAGAAGAAAAAAAAAAAAAAAAAAAAAAGTTAGTTAGTGATCTGCCTCCTTCCCCCCAGTACTTTGTATGAAGCAAAATGGTGGGTACAAGTAAAACCATAATCATTTCTTACCATGACATCCCCAGTTTCATGCTCTCGTAGTACAAAACTAAGGGTTTCAAGATTCGGCCCAGCAACCAGACGAAGGTAGAGGGGGTGCTCTCTGTCAGATAACCTGCACATGCAAACTGTGGAGGGAACAAAGAAAGATTAACACCGAAAGTGGCAGTATGTACAGGTTCCATTTGCTTACGAACATCAACAAGACTTTCCCAGGTGTTCGCACTCTGTCAGGTTTCTTCTTGCCCCTCAAGTTGTTTTGCTTAGCAATTTATTTAATGCACATATATTCCAAGCAGATAAAACTTCATGCATTGGTTATGAAAGAAACCATGAAAGTAGAAATTAGTCTACCTGGAAAACCTGAAGGCAGTTTTTAAAAGGTCAGTACAACATACAGAATTGCAAAAACAAATAACTAAATCTTAAGGGTCTGCATAAGGGCATAATGTAAGAACACAAAATAATAAAAATGCGATAAAAAAATAGGATTTTTGTACTCACTGTAAAATCCGTTTCTCTGACGTCCATGGACTGACACAGCTGTCATACTGATTACGTGTGGGTATATGTCCCTGCTTACAGGAGAAGACCTAGGCAAAATGTTAGATGTTAAAACATTCTAGAATGAACAAACCAGAGCTGAACAGCCCCGCCCGGGGGGGGGCGGTCCCTCCGGACATTACCCTCCCACCTGCAGCTAGCAGACCTCAGTTCGTAACAAAGCAGTACAAACCTTAAAAAGGAAGGGTGGGTGCTGTGTCAGTCCATGGACGTCAGAGAAATAGATTTTACGGTGAGTACAAAAATCCTATTTTCTCTTATCGTCCATGGACTGACAGCTGTCATACTGATTATGTGTGGGACGTCCCAAAGCAGAATAAGAAAAGGGTGGGAGCAAATAGTAAGGAACAACCAAAACTTCACTCCAAACCTGCAGAGCTCCTCAACGGAGGAGTTGCAACATTAAACAGCGGCCTGCAACACTTTGCAGCCGAAGGAAGCATCCGAAGATGCAGCCACATCAACCTTATAGAATTTTGAAAAGGCATGAACGGACGACCAGGTCGCCGCCTTGCACAATTGTGCAACCGACGCTTGATGTCGGAAAGCCCAGGAAGCATCAATTGTCCTGTGGCATGTGCAGTAACTGGAAAGGGAGGGGCCACCCCCTTAATGGCATAGGCCTGTATAACAGTCTGTCTGATCCATCTAGAAAAAAGTGGCAGACGACACCGCTCGGCCCTGTTCGGACCCGAGAGACACAACTAGTGAGTCATATCACGTACCACATAAAATATGTGAAGCGCAAACCCTCGGGAATGCGATGTGTGAGCACACAAGGACGGGAGGACAATGTCCACATGTAGGTGAAAAACCGAGACCACCTTATGCAAAAGGAAGGTCGCGGACGCAACACCGCCTTATCCTTATGGGATGACCAAATAGGGTGACTTGCTGGACAAGGCCGCCAATTCAGACACCCGTCTGACAGAAATAATGGCCACTAAGAAGGCCACCTCCTGAGACAAGGTCAAGAGGGGAAAATCTGATATTTTCAAAGTGAGGTTCCTGGAGAACCGAGAGCACCAAATTCAAATCCCGAGGAGGGAGAGGAGGTTTCAACAGGAGGGAGCACATGGCGAACCCCCTGCACAAAGGTGCTACCAAGGAATGTCCACTAGCGGTTTCTGAAGGAAGACGGCCAAGGCCGAAAACTGACCCCTAATGGTACTAGCAAGCATTTGGGTCACACCACGCTGCAAGGACCGCAGGATACTGGGGACGGAATACGTCCGTAGTCGCTAGTCCAGCTCATTGCACATGGCGATGTAAGCTTCCCAAGTACGGTGAAATATCTTTCAAGCGGAAGACTTCCGTGCCCTTAACATGGTCGAAATGACCGAATCAGAGAGACCTCGGACTCTCAGCACCTGGCTTCCAATAGCTATGCCGTTAAGTCAGAGACTGTAAAAAAGGATGAAAAATAGGACCTTGAAACAGAAGGTCCTCCCTTATTGGCAACCACCAAGGAACATCCGCGATGAGACGTACCAGATCAGCGTACCAATGACGCCGAGGCCCACCCGGCGCAAGAGGATCACCGGAATGCCTTTGGCCACAACCCTGCGCAGCAGGCGAGGAAGCAGCTGCAGCGGAGGATAACAGATATCAGGTGATAATGACCCCATGGGGCCCACCAACGGATCTGAGGCATCCGCCCAACGATCCCTGGACCTGGCCACAAACCATGACACCTTCCGATTGAGTCGAGAGGCCCGATAGTCCACCTGCCAATTGTCTACGCTGAACGTAGATGGCCGATAGAGACCACGTGGGGAGTTCTATTCTGGATTTCCCGTATTTCCAGAACATTGATCGGTAAACGGGCTTCGTCCGGAGTCCAAAGCCATGGGGCTGACAGGACTCCGACTCCACCCCAGCCCGCCAGGCTGGTGTCCGTCATGAACACCGGCCACTGGATGGGGAGGGACGACTTCCCGGACCGAAGAGCCGGGGACCCAAACCACTACGCCAGGGGACGCCCTGAGTGGATGACTCATCTGGATCTGAAGATCCAAAGACAACGGGGATTGTCCCAAGTGGACAGGATCTCTTACTGTAATGCCCGTGTGTGTGATTGGGCATACGTAACAGCCTCGAACGAGGCCCTCATGAGTCCCAGGACTCTCATGCAAAAAACGGGTTGACTACCATTTCCGAGACGTCAGGACCCACACTACCGACTGAAAAGTCAGTAAGTTCTCCAGGGTTAGGAATACCTACGCCTCCATGGGAGTCCAGGATCAGACCGAGATACTCCAGATACTAAGCCAGGACCGACTTCTGAATGTTCGGGCGCCACCCGAAGTCTCTAAGGGTCTGACTGACATAGTCACACTTCTAATTCTGAGCCATTGTCTGCTCTTAGAAGAAGATTGTCCAGATAGCCCATAATAGCAGTGCCTCGCTGTCTCAGCAAGGGTAGAATCTGAGCAAGCACCTTGGTAAAAAACCTTTGGTGCCGAGGCTAGGCCGAAGGGAAGAGCCACAATTGATAGTGGTCTTCACCAATCGCAAGCGCAGAAACTACTGTTGACGTGCGCAGATCGGAACATGCAAGTAAGCGGCCTTGATGTCCAAGGATGCCAGAAAATCCCGATGGAGTGTAGCGAACACCGCGCGAATGGATTCCATGCCGAACTTTACACAATCACAAAAGCATCCAGGCCTTTAGGCCCAGGGTTGGCCGAACCCCCGTCCACCTTTTGGGACTACAAACAGATTAGAGTAGAAACCCTGAACAACCTCTCTTGTGACGGAACCGGCACAATCCTCCGGACCTGATCAATCCTGTACGGCCCTTAAGAGGGCCGCCCGACGGGCAGGAAGGAGAGGGAGAATTGAGGGAAAGAATCTGTCTGGGGGCCAGTAACGGAATTCTATCCTGCATCCTGAGGTGACCACCTCGCACACCCACCGGTCGGAGATATGGGAGGTCCACCAAACCGTGAACCTGCAAGGAAGTCCCCCCACCCCAGAGACGGGCAGGGACAAGACTCCATGTGGCGTGGGAGCTTGCTTGGTAGGCTTACGCACCTAGGGACGCTTATGTCCCCCAGCCGCACTTTTTCCAGTCTGGGAGGGCTTACCCGTGGGATTCTGACTGACGAGAAGAAACTCATTCTCCTTTGCCGGAAAGGAAGGGCCCGGCCTACGGTGGGGCTCCTTTGTTACAGACTGAGGAAGGAAGGTGGCTCTTACCCCTTGCTACATCCATAATAATGGCATCCAGGGCGGCCCAAAACAGTCCACCGCCCTTAAAGGGCAAGTCAGCCAGGAGCTATTTGGAAGCTAGGTCGGCCGACCAGCATTTCAGCCAGCCAAGGCGACGCAGCACCACAGCAGATAGAGGCCCCAGAAATTAAAGGGGCCGCATCCAAAGTGGCATCGCACACCGAGACTAAACCCTGCGCCAGTTGGTGAGCCGGGGTAATGGTCTCAGGAGAGAGATTATGCTCCTGAACCGTCTGGTGCAAAATCTTCCTGTGAGTGTCTCGAGACACAAGTGTCGCCGCCCCTATAGGGCGCAAGGCAGACCCCAATAAAGGTAAACATGGTTCTACTCACCACTCTGACCTCCTGTCAGTCCTTAAATGCATGAGTCCTTTCCTTTGGGAGCGTGGTAGCCTTATTCAAACGGGCGACCGGGGGGGGGGTCGACCACTGGGGGGAGAGCCCCTTCATAACTAGGTCCTCCTTAAAGGGGTACCCTCATGGCTAGGCACCGCGGGACCGCCAAAGTCCTCTGCGTCTTACCCCAGACTTAGTCAATGAATGTATCAAAAAAAAGGCACATATGGAAAAAACCTTTTTAAATAAACGGCTTTAAAAGAATCAAAAAAAAGAAGGCAGCTTTTACCTGAGGTTCCTCAGCCTCAACATTCAGCTTGAGAGTGTTCCTCACAGCATCAATGAGTTCCCTTACAAGCACCCTGTCAGTTTTTCAGAACTGGGGTCTTCCTCACAGGGAATATCCTATTTAAAAAAACATGAAAATCCTCTAGGGTCCTGAGAAGCCATAGCTAGGCCCATATCTGAGACAGAGCACTCCCCTACAGGAGGATGTGTGTGTGGGGGGGGGGGCGCGCTTTACAGCTCCCTTGCGCTCGCACACCACTTCCATCCTGACAAGGATGATTCCAGGACTGCCGAAAACTGGTCCATAGGGACCGCAGGTGCAGGAGCACTGCCAGTTGCCTCAGACAAGTGTGGAGAAGCAGGTGAACTAGACTCCATACTGCCACCCTCTGACTGTTAAACACTATCATAGTGAGTAACACAGTCCATCCACTGGCTATGCTAAAGCTGAGGAGGGGACACCCAGAGTACTCACCAACCTCTAATGACCGCTCATTCCGCTGCCGCGCGGGTGAAGCCTGGGGAGAGTGAGACTGGACTGTGAAGAGATTGGATATTCGCGCCGCAGCAGCGGCTGATAGAGGCCGAAACCATAAGCAAAAACGATGCGGCTTCAAGAAAATGGCCGCCGGCCGCATACAATACTGCACCATCGATCCACGGCAAAATGGCCGCCGAGCGCGTTTTTTTTCAAAATTACCTCACAGCGCTAACGGCGCACAAGTTTTGCGGTTGTTCACTAACCACAAGGCAGGAGCTCCTGCCCTCACTGGCTGTGGCACGGCAAGCGCTGGGGCGGCTGTTTGAACACAAACAGCCCCACTCGGGAACTAAACCTGTGAAGCTTAGCTTTGCCAAGCATGCATGTAACCACTATCCACCACAGTATGTCACTCACACACCAGAACACTGCCCCAGTGCCATTAAAACAGACATGAGCTCCCCCAGTCAGGCCAGAGTGACCCCCAAGCACCCCCGCACAGCACCAGTACAGGGTGCAGAGAGCAGCATAACAGAGGGGAGACAGGGAGAACCCCCCACATAAAGAAACATAGCCAGTATGTACTCACCTGCAGCAGGAGAGACTACTTACCCATCCCTGGAGGGACCCACTGGCTCGTCTCAGACAGACCTATCAGAGTAGTACTGCGTAGCTGTCGGCCCGGTCCACCGCGAAAGATAGAGTCAGGTACTGTTCAATCTTGAGAGGACCGCGGGAGCATGAAAGCAACCCGGCCACCCCTGGAGCAATGGGGTATGTCGTGAACCGAGTCTCACGCACACAAGGCGAGGATCAGCACGCTCGATGGTCGGACAGGGAAGACGAGGATACTAGTGTACCCAACCTGTTGCCAAGCCGACAGTTGATTGAAGGTCTCAAAAATAAAACAAAATTCCCAAAAGGAATACAATTTAAAAGTAAAATCTTCCAGGAGACTGGCGCCTGAGAGCCACGTCTTCTCCTTCTGCTAGGCAGAAAAAAACTGAGGTCTGCTAGCTGCAGGTGGGAGGGTAATGTCCGGAGGGACTGCCCCCCTGGGCGGGGCTGTTCAGCTCTGGTTTGTTCTAGAATGTTTTAACATCTAACATTCTGCCTAGGTCTTCTCCTGCAAGCAGGGACATATACCCACACGTAATCAGTATGACAGCTGTGTCAGTCCATGGATAAGAGGAAACATGAGGGGTATTCTAGGATCAGTTTAAAGCGGGGGTTCCACCCGCGATTTTATTTTTTTATTAAAATTCAGCAGCTACAAACACTGTAGCTGCTGACTTTTAATAAGGACAATTACCGGTCCTAGGCGCCCGCGATGTCGGCCCCCCGAGGCCGATCCCGATTGTGGCAGGTCCCGGCGCCTCCATCCTCACCAAGGGAAACAGGCAGTGGAGGCTTGCCCGTTTCCTACTGCCCATGCGCGAGTCTTGCAGCGCTGTATGAATGGGCGACTGCTCTCTGGGATACACACAGTTCCCAGAAGGCAGGCGTGCCCCATCCCACAGAAGACAACGCCCTCGCGTTGAAGACGAACCGCGGACTAGGAAGATCCACCTAGCAACCGCAATTTCTGGTAAGTAAAATAATTTTTTTTTTCTATTTTTTTTGTAGCATTTTGGTGTAAATTCTTTTTTTTTAGGGTAGACCTCCACTTTAAGTACAACTCTCTCAGTCAGAATAGATTTCAATGAGCAGTATTGCCCATCTTATTGGGGTCCTACTCTCCTTATTAGACTGCAGCAGTTGGTGGGTCTGAGAGGTATTCATTTTTCAAGAGTGTGCAACAAATGTAAATGAAAACTGAACTCCAGGAAAATATTTTGGTGCACTTTGTGTCTTTCTTTAAGATATGTACTATAATCTAGTGTGAAACTTTGGCTTTGTGCAGGAGCTTCCTGTAATAAAGACCGGTAACGGCTGTGCTCTTCCTTGTGTATTGGTAACCGGTCTTGCATCTGTCCTCTCCTCTAATTTTCTGCAGGCAGCCTATATAGTCAGAGGACCTCCTGGGTCCCTCCCATAGCTCTGCTCCTAGCACAGCCCGTGTACAACACCATGATGATAACTCTGTAAACCCAATAATTCCCTCGTAAAAGTAGCAGAGGCAGCATGTACTCACGCCATTTAACCCCCTTTGCTGCCAAAGCAGCTTTCGTTTACATGCTTAAAGTTTTTTTTTGGACTGCACAGTTCAAAAAGAAAAAAAAAAAAAACCACCCCAAACAATTATATATTTTCTGAAAGCAGACACCCTAGGGAATAATAGTGTTCGTTCCAATTTTTTATGGACACACAAGATTAAAAAACGCAATAGTTTAGGATACCCCAAATTTCAGTAAAAATAAAAAAAATATTCAGATATGCAACATCTTAAAAAAAATTGCAACAAAACGGCAACAAACAAAAGTACCCCAAATTTTCCACAGGCAACACTTTAAAAGTTGCCTGTGGGAATGGTTTAACCACTTCCATACCACGTGAATTACAGCACTCCTTCTCCTACATGTAAAAATCATCATTTGTTTGCTAGAAAATTACTCGGAACTCCCAAACATTATATTCTTTTTTAGCAGAGACCCTAGGGAATAAAATGGTGGTCATTGCAACTTTACGTCACACGGTATTTGCGCAACAATTTTTCAAACGCAATTTAAGAAAAAAAAAAAAAACACCACCAACAGTAGTAAAGTTAGCCCAATTTTTTGGATAATGTGAAAGATGATGTTAGGTCGAGTAGATAGATATCTCAAATGTCACGCTTTAAAATTGCGCACACTCGTGGAGTGGCGCCAAACCTCGGTACCTAAAAATCTACATAGGAGACGCTGTAAAAAGTTTTGTTTTTTAGGAGTTAGAGGTCTTGAGCTAGAATTATTGCTCTCAAAGTTCGCATGATACCTCATGTGTGGTTTGAACGTCGTTTACATATGCGAATGCTTCTCCCTTGGAATAGGACATGACAGGTCCTCTTTATGGAGAAATGTGGGGTCTATAAGGAAAGCCCAAAATAAAAAATATAAATTAAAAAAAAAGGGATCTCAGGCTTTTCAGCCGAGTCCCCGACATGGTTTACTTCCGCAGGCCCGGACGTGACGTCAAAGTCGCAGCCGCGCCTCCAAGAGTCAGACTGCCGGAGACCATCTGGCCCTCGGTTTTCTCTATGGCCAACTTCTGGTGCCGGTAAATTCCTTCTCGCCGATCGCAAGGGCAAGCCAGTAGAAGCACCGTTGGGCAGCGGGAGGGGATTGTAAGAACGATCAAACGGCTGAACAGCTGCTATGATTGTTATGGTGCAGGGAATCACCGGATGAAATTTTTTTTTATCTGAATGCCGCCTGTAACTTCAGACATCATTCAGATATCGCCACTGAATGCCCAGGACGTCATATGACCTTCTGCAGTATGAACGTAAAAAGAAAAAAAAAAAACACCAGTACCTTTCCCGGCGTGCTGGGAATGCCAACTATGACATTTGCTTGTGCTCTCAACCAAACTGTCAAACCATTAAATGGCTGGTGATCACATGTGCAGCACCATGGCAGTTGCAGATCAAGGCTAAGATGGCAGCTTCCTTGGCTGAAAAGTATAGGATTTAGTTTTGCTTTAAATAAAAATTCAGAAAAGGGCAGTAGGAGCATTGAAGCACAAGCAACTGCCTTTACGCCGAGTTCTACAAGGTGTTTCTGAAGCCAAAAGATTTAGCTAAAGTAGGAATAGATTAAACTGCTCTATTTGCCAGTCGGGAGATTTCCGATCACTTTCTGCCTTGGAGACACAGCAGAGGCCATCTCTTCAAACGAAGGGGAAATCTATTCTGAGACAGCTGTCACTAGAACAGGTGCTACCATTAAAACAGTTCCCTTCACCCCGTTCTACTGGCAGCTAAAATTCTGGATATCCAATTCTGTTCTTTCTTGGTAAAAATGATCGAGAATAATACTGAGGGTGATTTTCTACAGCAAAAACACCTGTCAGGCATTCCAACACTAAAGAAAATAATGGCTTTAGACACATTAAGGTTCAACTCTGTTTACAGTCAAGTTCACTTAACGTACTTCTGTTAAATGCAAACATTAACATTGAATAATATTAATACCTTGATCTTCTTTCTGACAGCGTTTATAAAGTGCAAACTTGGCAGGATTGTCAGCAACCATGAACTTTTTCAACAAGGCCTCAATGACTTCCCGAACAGTGTTGGTACTGCTGATATGTAGAATGTTTATACTGCCTTTGGGCAAGTAGAAGGCAGTATTATTTCCATTGGCATGGCTCTGTACATGTGTTCGTGCCCGTACAGTGATTGGTCGTCTTAGTTCCATCTGTACTTTTATAAAACCTGTATATATGCCATTGGAATTCTGCAAAAAAAAACAAAAAAAAGCTATTAAACATCTAACAATGCTATCCGGCCAAGAAAAGCAATACTTTGACGGTGGATGTGTTGTAAGGCGCTTGGAACCAGGAAGTCCACCAAGAAAAAAAACAGGAAGAATCACCGGCCAAATGTGTTTGGTAGAGCCTTCCTATGCTACTTCCGCTAGTCGGAGGGGACACCCCTCAAAACGCATCAGCTTTCTTTGGACTCTACATCCCACAACTGTTAGTGGCCATCTTGCTGGAGGGAACCAATGGTGGATTTTATACAATTTGCTTGATTTTATCACTGGTTTCTGAATGAGTATATTTTTAAACTTCCTGCAATATTAAAGTGTCGCAAAGACAATGCACTGAGGCTGAAGCGCCCTCTTTTTTTCTTTTAGAGTTTGCCCTGACCTGTGGAGAGTGGCAGCACAGCTGATGTGGTGGCTTGACGAGCGAAGACTCATGATTTTAATCAGCCGCACAGTTGTTTAAGCGTGAGAGCATTCGTTTTTCTTTTATGTGGACTTCCAAAGACCGCACCAGAGGAAGGGAAGAAGATCCTTATTTTTTGCTGAAATGTACTACTACACAATGCAAATACAATTTGATATTTCTTTACTCTGAAGAAAAGAAAAATGGGACTACGCCATCTCCATTTCTTGGGTCTTCCCTGTTCTTTTGTGCGATCAATGTTAACTGATACATTTGAGAAGAAGATTAATCTTTGGTGGTGCAAATAGAAGGCCATTATTTAGTTAATCCTATCGGTCGGAGAGACATCTGCAGAAGGAGTTCTTGGATGAAGAGTAAAAGCGCAGTATGACCCACTTTTTAAATTTAATTTAAGGGGTCAAAACTACTGGCTAGTGCTTTGAGATGGTGAAGTGTGGACACAACACTAAGATTTTAATATATGTATTGAGCGCCATTACCTGGACATTGAATTTATGAGTGTTTTTACATGAAGGGAATGGCCATTATAGTACAAGAGTATATATCATTTTTTCAACACTAGGTGGAGTTTATAGTTAACTCGCCAAAGTGTGCACCACAGTACCCTACTATCTAGTGCTTCACCTTCCCAGTGGACATACTTCACAAGGAGACAGGGTCACACCAGCCAGTAGCACCATGGTCCTGGACCTGTATAGCACTCTACAGCAAACTCATCACATTCCACGACATGCCTAGCATGCAGAAACAATGTGAAAAGCAACATTACAGGTCAGACCAGCATGTTCCTCCTAGTGAGGTCCAGGTACAGCCCTCCCAAGGCACAGTTAAGGAATCAACCGGGGTCTGGGTATGGCGTCACCCCAAAATTCACTTGAGGAATCAACAGATTTAGAGAGCTGACAAATGGATGCTGCAGTGGCTATGAGCAGCTATAAGCCCGATAGAAGAATCATAAAAAGTGACAAAAATAAAAAAAGGGAAGACAACTTGCCTGGAGTGATACGTGTGGTGCTGGGGCTGTCATGATAACCTTGTATGCCAGTGTCCAGTCACTTGAAGGTAGTGGCAATAAGAAAATTACTAAGTTTTGTTCCCAAATAAGCACAAAATAAGACCAAATCAGATACTTTACTGCAATAGGAGGCTACATTACAGGCAAGAGTTTACAGTAGATTCTGCACCTTAGGGCTTGGAGCAGTGTACATTATTTATGGGTGTACACCTTTTAATCATTCAGTACAGTAATCATGGACATTAGGATTACATGACAGCCAACTCTCCTCCCCCTCCACAGTTCCACAAGAGCTCATGAATTGGCATGCTGGAGGGACACTATACTTGGAAAGTAAAACTAGCCACTGGCAGGCAGAGAGATATCACCTGTGACCTGTAGGACGACTTAAAACATGCACTTTTTAAAAATACGCAAATAAAATAATAGGGATTTTAGTGTTACCAGTGTCATCTTTAATTTATCAGTAACTGCTGCATTATAAAGTTGGATCTTCTCTTTGGTTTCTTCCTTACTGAGGTACGACAAAGGATCTCTTTCTTTTTCAACTTCCTAAAAGAAAAAAAAAAAAAGGGGGCAATCTTTTAGGAAACGTATCCAATTCAGTCATTTAAATTTTTTTGCCAAAATATACGGTACACGGTGGCCTTTTGAAGCATGCAGCGAGGGAGTGAATAAAAAATACACCCCAAACATCCAAAAATTCTAAAGACTGTACATTTTGAACAGTTAAAATGGACCTAGCATCAGTGGAGTCAGCCTCCCGGGAGCCTTTTACGTGCGATTGGTTTTAATTTCTAAAATAGATATTTACAGTTCTAAGTTAACTGCAGGCAAATTGCAAAATGTACTAAAAAATCATGCAAACCTGTGTGCGATTTGGTGTTACACTGTACAAAGAGAAATGCAAAAATTCTGCTTTCAGAGCTGGCGTGCTTCCAAAACAACATTTGTTCTGACTCCACAACTACTCCAGCAGGCCACAGATATAAATATAACAAGCACTTACCCAAGGCCCATATATAGTCTGAGGCTGTGATCAACTCCTCAGCCCCACTGATTTCACTGAGGATTCTGCTCTAAAAGCTGTACAGATAAAACACACACACACACACACACACACACACACACACACACACACACACACACACGAGATTGAGGGGGATCTCTCTCTCTCTCTCTCTCTCTCTCTCTCTAAAGAAGCACATACCAGCCGTTTGTCACCTTGACATTTTTATATAGCGGGTCACGCATTTACTAGTACAGCAGAGACACATAGCTTCTACATAGTGCCTCCTTTACCATTTTAGTCTGAAAGACACTCCTGTGCAAGTTTCCCCAACAAAAACAATGCAAACTGGACTGTCAGTGGGCAGTGGCAGGAAACTTTCTATTTTCTGGCATCATTTATAGTCATTATGCTTGCTCTTTGTGCATGAAAATACCTTCCGTTACCAAAAAAATTGCCCTGCATGTGTCACAAGCTCCTTAAAAAGCTACACTGCTTTAACCACTTCAGCCCCAGAAGAATTTACCCCCTTCCTGGCAGGCCATTTTTTGTGATACAGCACTGCACCGCTTTGACAAATGCAATGCTGTACTCAAACAAAATGGACGTCCTTTTTCCTCACAAATGGAGCTTTTTGGTGGGATTTGATCACCTATGCGGTTTTTATTTTTCGTGCTATAAAAACAAAAATGCGGACGATTTTGAAAAAAGCAATATTTACTTGTTTCTATGAGAGATAGATAGATATCTATCTAATGCAAAAGGTCTTCCTCAGGTTAGGCCAATATGTAGTATTCTACATATTTATGTAGACAGATCGAACACTTGACACCATTGTGGGACCATTGACATTTATACAGCCTTCGGAGCCACTGATTACTGTATAAATGTCACTGGCAGGGAAGGGGTTAAAACTAGTAATCTCAAGTGTGCACGAGCACCAACGTCACACCGCGAGCGCCCTATACTTCTTAAATCGCCCGCCGTTCTGCTTCCGTCAATCGACGGTGGGTGGTCAGCAAGCGGTTAAAGTGATTCTATAGGCAAATAATTTTTTTGAAAAAAAAAAAACATGTTATACTTGCTTGCAACGATTTTATGCACAGAGAAGCCTCAATCCTCTTCTCGGGTCACCTACCAGCAATCCAAGCTCCTTCCCCCGCCGAGTGCCCCCTTAGCGAGTTGCTTGCTATGAAGGACTTTGTGCATGCTCACGCCAGAGTCGGCTCTGCGTGTCAATAGGACACACACCACATGGCTTGGCCACGCCCCGTTCCCTCACTAGCTATTACTGACCGCAGCAGAAGCCAATGGCACCCACTGCTGTGTCTGAGCCAATGAGAACCTCTGCTCTGGTGCACAGGTAAGTATTTGGGGGGGGGGGGGCTGGGGGAGAAGCCGCTTGCAGGTTTATTATCTTAGGCCCCTTTCACACTGAGGTGTTTTTCAGGCGTTTTAGCGCTAAAAATACGCCTGAAATAATCCTGCCCCAGCATTCTCAATGTGAAAGCCCTGAGAGCATTCACACTGAGGCGTTGTGCTGGCTGTGCGTTGGAAAAATCCTGCAAACAGCTTTTTTGGAGCATCTTTGGGGCGCATAAAATAGCGCTGTAAAAACGCCTATCCCCATTGAAATGAATGAGTACCGCGGTTAAAAACGCCCAGAAGCTGTGGAAAGGTCACATGACCGCAGTAGAGTGGAGGATTGTGGGATACCAAATAATCCTTTTTACCTCAAAAAACGCATAGGCGTTAGCGCTTCAATAGCGCCAACGCGGTAAAAACGCTAATAATTTTTAGGGCGTTATTGCAACGGCTCAGTGTGAAAGGGGCCTTAATGCAGATAAATGCACGAAGGTAAAAAAAACCTTCTGCCTTTAGAACCACTTTAAACTACAGGCCAGGCAGATAAATACAATTGAAGGCCCAATTCTAGGGTTGTCACCTCATCCCTTTAAAACTGGACATGAATTACACAGGTTCTGTGGCTGATTAAAGCGGAGGTTCCCCCCAATTTTTTTTTTTTTTTTAAGCCAGCAGCTACAAATACTGCAGCTACTGACTTTTAAAAAATGGACACTTACCTGTCCAGCGCGCCCGCAATGTCGGCAGACGAGGTCGAGCAGTCGCTCAGTCCTCGGATGCTGCCATTCTCAGTGAGGGAATCGGGAAGTGAAGCCTTGCGGCTTCACTGCCCGGTTCCCTACTGCGCATACGCGAGTAGCGCAGCGTGCCGTCACTGGTCCCCGGCTCTCTCCTGGGAACAGTGAGTTTCCCAGAAGATGGGGGGGGTTGTGACGCGAAGGGGCGTAACTCCCGCAGGAGTCAATACCCGGAAGTGGTGCAAATACCCTATCTGCACCCCCCTCCCCCCTGAAAGGTGCCAAATGGGACACTGGAGGGGGGGGGGGGCTCCGAAAAGCAGAAATTAAACTCACTTGCTGCCTTATCTACATTAAATTAGCCTCAGAACCTGTGTAATTCATATATGTTACAGTTTAAAGGGATGATTCACACCTGCAAATGTGATCATATCACTCGCCAGTTATTCCTCTGTGAGAGATTACATGCAAGTGGCTGTGATTAGCTTCGGGAGCTGTCAGCACCCCATTGCTTTAAATGGGTCTGCCTCCTACAGCTAGTTGTAAGGAACCTTACATGGCCCTATTCACAAGTGTGAATGAGGCCCAAGCATTACCATAATTACCTCCCCCTAATGCTTACCCAAGCCCAATCTCGATCCAGCGATGTGCAGGAGAGCAACTGCTCTCCCGGTTATCCCCCCCCCCCCCTCATTGGCTCAGACAGCAGTGAGAGCAGCTCCTGTCAATCACAGCCAGTGAGGGGGGAGGGGCAGGGCTGAACCCATTGTGTGTGTCAAAAGACACAAAGAGCAGGGCTCAGGAGCAAGCATGCATGAATTCCCCCATAGCAAGCAGCTTGCTATGTGGGCACTCAGGAGGGGAGAGGGTGACCCGAGAAGGGGGGGGGGGGGGAAATCAGGGCTGCCCTGTGCAAAAAATGATTGCACAGGGCAGGCAAGTAGGATTTTTTATTTTTTTTACTTTAGTAAAAAATGTAATGTGCATGATATTGTGCACCCTCCCACAGCACACATCAATGCAAACATGACAAGACGAAAAAAAAAAAAAAGGGAGCACTGATAAAACATTTTATTTTTTCTACAAGTTTACAATAACCTCATCCCTCTGCTGCCAACTCTATTATACCCTACAAGGCCATGCCTTAAAAATTTGGCTGACATGCCAAGGTTAAGACAGACTAACATTTGTTCAGAGCCGAAAAGCGAAAATGTTATCAGTTTTTCTAATGCTTGGGGCTGTGTCTAGCACAAGATGGGGGAAGAAAGGACCTTCTCCATTTGTCTCATGCAAAAGGAAATTGTAGTGAATGTGGGCAGGTACACTGAGCCTGCAAATGTTGCCCACTTGTACAGCACATTCTCAGTGTCCTTGGCTGCAACCAAAATAGGAAAAAAAAATAAGTGCCCGTGCATGCAACCCCATTTGGTCATGGATGACAGCCAGCATAGAGAAAAGGAAATAGCGCACAGGCTCCTAGTACAGCAACCCTTAATTATGTGGTAAAAACAATCAAATTGTTACATTTACAAAAGTCCCCTCCCTGTGTATATCGCTGAGCACCTCTGTATGCTGCCACCGGGGAGGGGCGCGCGCACGCACTTCAGGCGCCTGTTGCAATTCCTCTAGCCAAGCACACGCTGTCGTAGCGCACACACATCCCATAGGGCAGCACAGTGGTGTAGTGGTTAGCACTTTCACCTAGCAGCAAAAGGGTCACTGGTTCGAATCCCAACCACGACACCATCTACCTGGAGTTTGCATGTTCTCCCTGTGCGGGTTTCCTCCGGGTACTCCGGTTTCCTCCCACACTCTAAAGACATGCTGGCAAGTTAATTGGCTCCCGTCTAAAGTGGCCTTAGTCAAGCGCGTCGGGACCCTTCGGGGTAATACCGCGCTATATCAAGAAACCTCTCAACTCAACATCCCAGTATGCCTCCGTGGGCGGATCAGACCGCTAGTCATAGCCTCACTGATCCGCCCACTACAGTGAGCAGGGATTGCATCATTGCCTGCTCGCTGTACAAAAAAATCTACAGCGGGATTGTGACAAGACCGGTGGCCAGAGAAATACAAGGCAAAGCAGCCACCAGTCTTATAAAACAGGAGAGAAGCAAATAACCCTGTAATTTAACAAAATGCATCCGCTATATCTCAAACTACAGAGCCAACCTAAAAATGAACTATATATTAGGAAGGTATAAAAACCAGATTAAAACGGAGTTAAGTTTTTGCCCTGAGTTCTGCTTTAGGTCCCAGAATTTGAAGGACTTCTGTATGAGGGAAAAAACGTGCATACCAAAATAAAAGGTGTTGCCTTCAGCCCTGTATTGCAGAAGTTGCAGTTAGAAGTGCATTGGCTGTTATTGGAAAAAAAAAAAAAAAAAAAAAAATTCATGTAAACTGACTTTTCTCACCTTAATTTGCTTCCCGGTTTTCAGCAAAACTGGTGACAAAGCATGTACCTTCCAGCTGAGATGGCTACATCACCAGTGCCTTCCAAAGTGTTCTCTGGAAAAATCTAGCAAGGACTTTGGGGGGGAGAGGCCAAAGATGACCATGCATGTGTGAGATCGCAGCGTCATTGGTGGGCAGGCAAAGGGGCCAAGATAGGGGAAGCAAGCTACCAATGACTTAAATGGCAGCACAGGTTTCCAAGAGATTGACAAACCTGGGGGGGGGGTTCCTACTGACAATTTGTGCTGGCTGTTTAATATATACAGTGGGTACGGAAAGTATTTAGACCCCCTTAAATTTTCACTTTGTTATATTGCAGCCATTTGCTAAAATCATTTAAGTTCATTTTTTTTCCTCATCAATGTACACACATCACCCCATATTGACAGAAAAACACAGAATTGTTGACATTTTTGCAGATTTAATAAAAAAGAAAAAACTGAAATATCACATGGTCCCAAGTATTCAGACCCTTTGCTCAGTATTTAGTATTTGCACCCTTTTGATCTAATACAGCCATGAGTCTTTTTGGGAAAGATGCAACAAGTTTTTCACACCTGGATTTGGGGATCCTCTGCCATTCCTCCTTGCAGACCCTCTCCAGTTCTGTCAGGTTGGATGGTAAACGTTGGTGGACGGCCATTTTTAGGTCTCTCCAGAGATGCTCAATTGGGTTTAAGCCAGGGCTCTGGCTGGGCCATTCAAGAACAGTCACTGAGTTGTTGTGAAGCCACTCCTTCGTTATTTTAGCTGTTTGCTTAGGGTCATTGTCTTGTTGGAAGGTAAACCTTCGGCCCAGTCTGAGGTCCTAAGCACTCTGGAGAAGGTTTTCGTCCAGGATATCCCTGTACTTGGCCGCATTCATCTTTCCCTCGATTGCAACCAGTCGTCCTGTCCCTGCTGCTGAAAAACACCCCCACAGCATGATGCTGCCACCACCACCATGCTTCACTGTTGGGACTGTATTGGACAGGTGATGAGCAGTGCCTGGTTTTCTCCACACATACCACTTAGAATTAAGGCCAAAAAGTTCTATCTTGGTCTCATCAGACCAGAGAATCTTATTTCTCACCATCTTGGAGTCCCTTCAGGTGTTTATTAGCAAACTCCATGCGGGCTTTCATGTGTCTTGCACTGAGAGGCTTCCGTCGGGCCACTCTGCCATAAAGCCCCGACTGGTGGGGGGCTGCCGTGATGGTTGACTTTCTACAACTTTCTCCCATCTCCCGATTGCATCTCTAGAGCTCAGCCACAGAAATCTTTGGGTTCCTCTTTACCTCTCTCACCAAGGCTCTTCTCCCCCAATAGCTCAGTTTGGTCGGACGGCCAGCTCTAGGAAGGGTTCTGGTCGTCCCAAACATCTTCCATTTAAGGATTATGGAGGCCACTGTGCTCTTAGGAACCTTAAGTGCAGCAGAATTTTTTTTGTAACCTTGGCCAGATCTGTGCCTTGCCACAATTCTGTCTGAGCTCTTCAGGCAGTTCCTTTGACCTCAGGATTCTCATTTGCCCTGATATGCACTGAGCTGTAAGGTCTTATATAGACAGGTGTGTGGCTTTCCTAATCAAGTCCAATCAGTATAATCAAACACAGCTGGACTCAAATGAAGGTGTAGAACCATCGTAAGGATGATCAGAAGAAATGGACAGCACCTGAGTTAAATATATGAGTGTCACAGCAAAGGGTCTGAATACTTAGGACCATGTGATATTTCAGTTTTTCTTTCTTAATAAATCTGCAAAAATGTCAACAATTCTGTGTTTTTCTGTCAATATGGGGTGCGGTGTGTACATTAATGAGGAAAATAAAAATTAACTTAAATGATTTTAGCAAATGGCTGCAATATAACAAAGAGTGAAAAAATTAAGGGGGTCTGAAAACCATACATACATATTTTAGCACAGGTTAAATTGGTTTTGGACAGAGAAGCCATAATCCTCCTTCTTGGGTCCCCCCCACTGGCAGTCCTGGCTCCTCTTCTCAGTGTACCAACAGAGAAAGCCACTTTTTTGTGGCAAACCTGCAGGCTTGATCCGAGTTGCACTGCCTGTGCCTATAGCCTGTGTACTGCTTATGTCTCAGCCCCTCCCCCTGCTCTCCTCACAGGCTGTGACCGACAGCGGCAGGAGCCAATGTGCTCGGCACGGCGCTGGATTGAGAGCAGGCTCAGGTAAGTATAAGGTGGGGGTTTTTATATCCTAATGCATAGAAGGTGGGGGAAAAAAAAAAAAAAACACACACCCCTTTAGCCTTGCAAAAATACGTTTAGAATTGATTATAAAAATGTATTTCTGCCATTTTCAGTCAAAGACAGGAACATATTTAGGCCCAGCTCACAACTATGCATCATAACCATAACATTGTTTCCAATGGTTTACATACATGCATTGTGGCACATGAAAGAAAATGGCTTAGGTACCTTTTCACGCCCATTAGTCAACATGCATAAAAGTCAATAGGAGGGCATAAAAATGCATTATATTAGCCCCCTCCTTTAGTTTCCCCCCCCCCCCCCAGATAGCACAGCAAGACTAATCCCACCATAAAATGTCAAGCAAGCACCACCCAGGGGGATATTTAGGCAACAGGGGTGAAGAGGTTATGTAAAGTCTTCATGCACAGCAAATGCATGGTTACCAAGACCTGACCCTGGCAATGTGTTCTTGTCCTAGCTATATTTGGAAAAATGGAAGGCTTCTCACACTTGCCTAGATGCTGAGCACATCATTTGATGAGCGCATGATGGGAGGAAAATAAAAATAAAAAATGCACACGCATAGGTGTGAAATCAGTCAAGCTGAAATCCAGATCCACACAAAAACACCAACTTAATACAGTTAAGTACTTATAGTGGACCTGCACTCTAAAAGTAAGATGCAGATCTATAGCACACATCTAGAATTATTAACTGTGTTCCTGTAGGCTTGTTCTTAAAGCGGAGCTCCACCCTAAAGTGGAACTTCCACTCATCTGAACACTCCCCCCCTCCAGTGTCACATTTGGCACCTTTCAGGGGGGAGGGGGGGGGGTGCAGCAGATACTTGTCTAAGACAGGTATTTGCACCCACTTACGGGAGTTCTCTCTGTGGGTAGTACATCACTTCCCGCAGAATACCCGTTGTGTTCTGGGAGCTGAGTGTTTCCCAGAACACAACGGGGACCAGTGAGAACGGCCCAGCGCGACTCGCGCATGCGCCGTAGGGAACCGGGCAGTAAAGCCGCAAGGCTTCACTTCCTGGTTACCTCACCGAGGATGGCGGTGGGGGCAGCAGAGTGACGAGCGATTGCTCGTCTTCTGCTTCCGACGTCGCTGGACTCCAGGACAGGTAAGTGTCCTAATATTAAAAAAGTCAGCAGCATTTACATTTTTTTTTTTTCAGCGGAGCTCCGCTTTAAGTTGAATTTGTAAGTCAAAACAGGTACATATTTTTTAAGTGCAACTCCAGGCAAAAAAAGAAATTACGTTTTTTGGATAGCATAGGGAAGTACCAACACCCATGTAACATTTGTTATCTATATCCCTGTTCAGATTTTTCCTCACTTCCTGTCCCTGCGACAATTGGATTTAAAAATTTTTGGGTTGTCGTGGAAACAAGGAATGGTGATAAAACCTTTCCCCATGGTAACTCTTACAGGAGTGACTTTCCCTTCCTATGGGGTAGATTTCTCCTCACTTCTTATCATCTCCCTCCGTTTGTAAGTAGGAGTCATTTAAAGCGGCTGTAAAGTGATTTTTTTTCACTTTGACCTACAGGTAAGTCTATAATAAGGCTGAAGGTAAAAATAATATCTCCTAAACCTGTACGGTTTAGGAGATATTCCCCTTGCATGCAGCCGCTGACTTCAGCGGCGCATGCGCTCTGAGTTCACGGATGAAGGTCCGGGACAGCAGACGCCGGACCTTGCCAGAAAGAAGTCTCCCGCGCGTGATGACATTGCGACTCTGGCCACTCACAGCGCAGGAGCCGCGATACCCAGAAGACACGCCGAGGGAAAATGTCAGCTTCCTCTGCGTGGACCGTGATCACCTGCTGACGCCTCATTCTAAGCTAAGTATTTCATAATGAGCTAGTATGCGGTGCATATTAGCTCATTATGCCTTTTGCCTTACAGGTTAAAAAAAAATAAAAAATCTGCGTGTTTACTACAGCTTTAAGTTGGATGTTTGTAACCCGGGGACCGCCCTTATGTATTTCACCTGTGTATTTAGCGGTTTGTCTGCAGCTAAGGTTTAACAAAACATTTTGAATGTGTACAGTTTTATGTTACATAGTTACAATCATTAACTGTATGGAGACTTCTTATGCATGCAGTTTAATTTTGTTTGCGGTGTCCCCACAATACACATTTTGCATGATTTGTTATGATGCAGCAAAATGTCTGGTCACTAAAAATATTATCAGAACTGGAAAGCATGAATCAGTATCACATGATAAATCATAACACTTCCTCTTTATAAAATCACTGTGGAAAAAAATAAAAAATAAATTAAAAAAAAAGGTCCAAGCTCAGTGTATAATGCAAGTTGCACCTCTAAACCTCTTGGCAATTTACTTTTTCTTATGGATACGGATGAGGAAAGCTTATGCAAGGTACAAGATGTTCTATTACCCCTGGAGAGATGATTCAGTCCCTCTACTCACATACAGCAGAGAACAATGCATTGCACATCAAAACATTCCTTGGGCCTTTCCCTTCCAACGACTGTTCAGGAAGTTCTGTTGCCGACCCACCTTTCCTTCATCCAGAGAGCCTCCTGAGGGAGGTTCAAGCTTGTGTGAGCAGTATTTCTCTAAAGGAGAAAAAGAGCAGCAAATCTTTTCCCAGTACTGTCTTAGAAGGACCTATACATCCCACCCTACAATGCACACTATTGAGGGATATTTTGGTGTTTAGCAAAAAAAAAAAAAACAAAAAAAAAAAACGCTCTCCAATCCCAAAATACACCATCAACTTTCGCTAAATGAACGTAAAGCTAATAAAGTAGTATCATCAGGTCCCAGCTGCCATCAACAGAACTAGAAGGCCACACATAGCTCTAGGATGATGTCCTGACAGCAGAATCTTTTTAGACCCCTTTCACACTGGGGCGTTTACCAAGCGCTTTTGGGCTAAAAAAAAAACAAAAAACTGAAAAACAGCCCCCCTGCAGTCTGTGTGAAAGCCTGAGTGCTTTCACACTGAAGCGATACGCTGGCAGGACGTTAAAAACTCCTGCAAGCAGCATCTTTGGAGCGGTGTATACACCGCTCCCTAAAGCACCCCTGTCCATTGAAATGAATGGGCAAAGCGGCAATGGTTTGAACCTTTTTTTGGCCACTAGCGGGGGTCAAAAGTGCCCCGCTAGCAGCTGAATACCTCCGCAAAAACAATGGTAAACCGCCGACGCCCCAGTGTGAACACACCCTTAAGCTCGGTTTACATACGTGTGGGAAACGTAGCAAATCCTGTGCATTCCCCACACCACGCTAAAAAAAAAAAAAAAAAAAAAAAAAAAATCATCATGGCGTTCACGTGAACCACAGGGGGTGTCAATGTTAACCACTTCAGCCCCGGAAGAATTTACCCCCTTCCTGACCATGCCATTTTTTTACGACATGGCATTGCGTTACTTTAACTGCCAAATTGCGTGGTCGTGCGACGCTGAACTCAAATAAAAATGTATGTCCTTCTTCTGGGACACGCGACAGGTTCCAGAAGATCGCCTGTCCACTTTGATGGCGCAGCGCGACTCGCGCATGTGCAGTGCGTGTCTGGCCGTGAAGGCGAAAGCTGTCACGGCTGGGTGCCCAGAGTGGCAAGGGAAGTGCCGGCGGAAAGGAACGACGCTCCGGGGGGGGGGCGCGCATCGCTGGACCATAGAACAGGTACGTTTCCGTTTATTAAAAGTCAGCAGATACACTTTTTGGAGCTGCCGACTTATAATAAAAACATAAAAAGCCTGGAACTCCGCTTTGAGGACCTTGCTTTGTGCACTGGTACGCAGTCATGTTGGACCAGGAAGGGGCCATCCCCAAACTGTTTCCACAAAGTTGGGAGCATGAAATTGCCCTGGTATGCCAACACCTTAAGAGATCCCTTGACTGGAACTAAGGGGCCAAGCCCAACCCCTGAAAGACAACCACACACTATGAGCCCCACTCCACCAAATGATTTTGACCAGTGCACAAAGCAAGGTCCATAAAAAGACATGTATGAGAGAGTTTGAGGTGGAGGAACTTGACTAGCCTGCACAATTTCCTGACCTCAACCCGATAAAATGACCTTTGGGATGAGACTGCGAGCCAGGCCTTCTCATCCACATCAGTGTCTGACCTCACAAATGCACTTCTGTAAGGCCCCTTTCACACGGGGCGGATCCGTGCAGATCCGCCCCGTGAAGCTCCGCTTGCTCAGCGGGGATCGCTCCGTTGATCCCCGCTGAGCCGACGGATGACTGGGCGGTCCCCGCACACTGTGCAGGGACCGCCCTGTCAGAGCGCCGCTCTCCCCTATGGGGAAATCGGATGACGACGGACCGTAGAGTCCGTCCTCATCCGATCCGCTGACGGAAGGAAAAATAGGGTTTTCCTCCGTCACACTTTGGCGGAGCGGATGTCAGCGGACATTTCTCCGCTGACATCCGTGCTTCCATAGGGGTGCATGGAGGATCCGTTTCAGGTCCGCCTAAAAAACTGACAGGCGGACCTGAACGGACCTCTGTGTGAAAGAGCCCTAAGAATGGTCAAACATTCCCATAGACACACTCCTAAACCTTGTGGACAGCCTTCCCAGAAGAGTTGAAGCTGTTATAGCTGTAAAAAGGTGGGCCAACTCAATATTGAACCCTACGGACTAAGACTGGGATGTCATTAAAGTTCATGCGTGTGTAAAGGCAGGTGTCCCAATACTTTTGGTAATATAGTATACACACACGATATATGCCCCTTTGTCAACAGTCTGTATACCATCTAAATAAGACTGAGGAAGACGGCAGTTCTAGTTATCCAGACACTGCTGCCAACACCTCTAAACAAGAATATTTCTAGATCAGAGACATAGATCCCCATGTAGTCCAAGGCTAAAAATACACTTTGTTTAGCTAGCATTCAACTCTATTTCAAGGAGAAAGAAAAATCTAACTTTCAAACAAAAACACCATTTTAAGAAAGCAGCCCAACACTAATTATACAGAATAACTGCAATGCCTGCCGGGCACAAAACACTGGCAGCTGAGAGGATGGAAGCACAACACAAAATAGGACAAAGCCAACAGCATATATATATTTTTAGCATAGCTGCATGACTCCATGTGCTGCCCACAGTTCTTTACTGATGATATGTAATGAAGGAGAGTAGAAACTAATAAGCAACATTTGTAGGAAGTCATTAGAATGGAAAAAATCACCAACCAGATCAAGCAACAGACATCTTCAGTGCTCTAGCAGCAGGGTTCCACGTCTACATCAGCGTTCACCAGGGCATGCGAGCACAGCACATTTTCCCAAACGTGCCACTTTTGCCCAAACAAACATGGCACAGCACAGATAAACACCAAAAGCAGAAGCAAATCAGTGTTTACACACGTGTTCAGTCCCAGCCACTTGAATTGGTGGCTGTATGCGGCATCCCAGGCATGGGAAAGCACCGGGGATTTTACAGTCGCAGACTTGTAAGAAATGTTAGTGTGTATGAGGCCCAACTGAATAAAAAGTCTGGCAAAAATGTATCATTTGTCTTAGGCATTCCCTTACAGAAGACATGCTCAACCCAGGACCCACGGAGCCCTCTGATGTTGCCCACAACCTCACACCTATGGCAACCCACACAGCCTCCTTTGGATGCATGCCACCCTACTGAATGATTGCTGGTCCTCCATAATCCCAGCTACTGCCACATACATGCCGCTATTGTGGCCGGCCCCCCACTCTTCTCTTTCACAAAGACACAGGGAGAGAAGCCTTTAGCCAAATTAATTACATCTAGTGGCATCCATACAGGGTTTCTGAATGTGTATTCTCAGATGTGCGATGAGCTTGGAGTTATTCCGCTAGCACATGCGAGTGCATTAATGTGTCATTTTATCTTTGCTTAATAAAATATGTTTATTGCACTGCTAAGGCATGCACTTCCCTGGTCTGTTATTGATTTAGATGGTCCACAGGCATTGTTTTGGCAATTCAAGGAATGGCTGCAAAGACCCTGATATAGTGAAGGCTGCAATAGTGATTCGGATCTTTTTTGGCTGTTCCCACTCTTGCGCTTAGGTATGACCAATGGTGATCTGGTAAGCAACTTCAATACCATCACTTTCACCCCCTTCCTGCCCAGGCCAATTTTCAGCATTGTCACACTTTGAACCACAATTGCATGGCCATGCATTGCTGTACTCAAATTATTATTTATCATTTTTTTGAGACAGAACGTTGTAATCACTGGGTTTTTATTTTTGGCTAAACAAATGAAAAAAGACCAAAAAAAAATTTAAAAAGTTCGGTGATAACATTTTGCAAATCAGTGAAGAAGAAAATTACTTGTGTGCTGATGAGGCTGCACTGATGGGCACCGACAGGCTGCACTTAATCAGGGCACTGAGGATCATTGCCGATTATCAGTGTAATTATGTACCGCAGCCTTGCCTTTCCTCAGAGACAGTGTGAGAGTTAGGCTGGGTTCACACTTGTGCGACACGACAGCCGTCCTACTTTGGATCCAACTTTGCCCCGAGACATGAAGCCAACATATGTCAGACTTTCAATGAACGGGGATCAGACTTGGATCCCCGCCAATGGCAGGCACTGTGTTTGGTATGAATCTTCTTGAGGGGGAATTCCAAGCCAAATTTTAAATAAAAAACCGGCATGGGTTCCCCCTCCAGGAGAATACCAGGCCCTTGGGTCTGGTCTGGATTTGAAGGGGATCCCCAATGCCGAAAAAACGGCGTGGGGGTCCCCCCAAAGGTCCAAACCAGACCCTTATCCGAGCACGCAACCTGGCAGGCCGCAGGGGAAGGGGGGGGACGAGAGAGCGGCCCCCCTCCCTCCTGAACCGTACCAGGCCGCATGCCCTCAACATGGGGGGTTTGGTGCTCTGGGGCAGGGGGGCGACCTGCGGCCCCCCCACCCCAAAGCACCCTGTCCCCATGTTGATGAGGACAGGGCCTCTTCCCGACAACCCTGGCCGTTGGTTGTCGGGGTCTGCGGGCGGGGGGGCTTATTAAAGGGGGGCTCCCGGATTCCGATAAGGGGGCCCCCGATCCCGGCCCCCCACCCTATGTGAATGAGTATGGGGTACATCGTACCCCTACCCATTCACCTGGTGGAAAAAAAAAATGTAAATAAAAAAAAAAAAAAAAAACACACAGCTTTTTAAATTAATTTATTTCACAGCCCTGGGGGTCTCCGCGCTCTCCGGTTCTTTCTGCCGGGCCTCCGCCATCTTACAGCTCTTTGGCTAGCTGGGCCCGGTCTTCTCCATCGCCGCCTTCTTCTCCCGCTCTCCGGTTCTTTCTTCCGCCGGGCCTGCGCTATCTTCTTCCAGCTCTTTTGCTAGCGGAGAGGTCCGGTCTTCCCGTCGTCTCGCCCGGCTCTCCGTTGTCCTTCTGCCGGCCCCTCCACTATCTTTTTCCAGCTCTTTTGCTAGTGGAGGGGCCAGTCTTCCCGTCGCCGTCTTCTTCCCTCTTCTCCTCCTCGATGTTGACTCGTCGCTTCCTCCTGCTGTAATACTGGCTGTTCGCTCCGCTCCAAATTAATATAGGCTTCTCATGACGTCACAGTCACATGCTCCGGGTGGCCCCGGAGCATGTGACTGACGTCATGGGAGCGTTTTTTCGGCGTAGGGGTTCCCCTTCAAATCCAGACCAGACCCAAGGGCCTGGTATGCTCCTGAAGGGGGAACCCATGCCGTTTTTTTTTTTATTTAAAATTTGCCTGGAGTTCCCCCTCAAGAGCAGCACAGCACAAGTCGCATGCCAAAGTCGGATCATGCAAGACTGCGGTCCGACTTCAATGATAGTCAATGGGCTGAAGTCGGATCAAAGTCGGACCGAAGTAGTACAGGGGGCATTTTCAAAGTTGGACCGACATGTGTCGGACCAGTTAAGACGGCTCCCATAGGGAAATATTGATTTTCACACGTCATGCGACATGAGCTTCCAATGTCAGAGCGTTTGTCGCCCCAGTGTGAAACCGGCCTAAAGGACTGCTGAAAGCTTGTTTACATGTGACCAGCTGTGATTGGACACAGCTGATCACATGGTAAAGGGCCGCGGTGATTGTCCCTTTACCGCAATCACAGAGCATGCCCGGTTCTGGGAGGACATCCATGGAGGCACTCCCAGAACTGGGGAGCTGTTCTGTAGCCGTCTTTTGGCTATAGCGCAGTAGGAAAGTGGTTAATAAAATAATGTGATTTTTGTGATTAAATTGGAGTTTCACCCAAAAAGGGGAACTTCCGATTAAAGGCCTCTTTAGGAAGTGGCACTTTGACAGGTACCTGCTCCCACTTCTGCTCAGAGCGCCTAGGTGATTTGAGCGAAAGTTCTCCGCCTCTTGTGAAATGGCCAGTGGATTGGAGATAGCACTCAACGAATGACACAGGAGGTCAATCTAGGAGCAATACTCCAGCTGTCAAAGAAGAAGCATAAGAAGACCTCATAACCAGGGTGAAAAACAGTAACAAAGAGCAAACCAATAGCTATAGATCATTTTAGTGCCTTTGTCCTCCCTCACTGCTCTCCCTAAATAAGTTTTATCTGTACAGCCTATATACATTAGCACTGCCCTTTTCCTATGGGGTCACTAAAAACAACAAATCAAAAAACTATTGTAATCTATTGCATTTCCCAAAAAAAATAAAAAAATGATGACAGTTTTAGCCAGACACTTCAATTTCTGATGTAAAAAAAGCAAATGCCTTAAAAGTGACACTAAAGTCTTGTTGGTTTTTTCTTTAAAAATAAATATGGTTTGTTATACTTGCCTGCTTTGGGAAATGGTTTTGCAGAGGGCAGCCCAGATCCTCCTCTCAGGTCCCTCTTTGGAGCTCCTGGCCACTCCCTCCCGTCGAGTGCACCCACAGCATGCAGCTTGCAATGGGGGCACCCGAGCCGAAGCTTCACGAGTCCATTCAGACACGGAGCCGTGGTTCAGCCCAACACCCTCTCTCCGATTGGCTAAGTGACCGATTGACAGCGGCGGGAGCCAACGGCACCACTACTGTGTCTCAGCCAAATCAGGAGGAAGAGTCGGCCAAGGCACTCACGCACTTCGATGGATAAAGATGGAGCCCAGGTAAGTATTTATCTTCACGCATAGAATGCATGAAAATAAAAACCTTCAGACTTTACCACCACTTTAGGAAAAGGAACTTATGAGAAATGCTGCAAAATATTTCTACAATTGCAGTATGCAAACCATTTGATATTCATATCAAGTACCAAAACTGGGACAAATATCCTAATATACAGTAGGGAACAGCACCCTGAAAGATTAAAAACCAAACATCCCCATAGGTGCTCAAACTTGCCTTTAGCTCCTTGCTCTGACCTACTGAAGCTCCATTAAAATCCTGGTGCTTCTGGATAATGGAAGACGTACTAAAAGTTTAGACACTGTGGTGTACCTAGCACTGGGTAGGGATGACTTTTGGCTACATTTTATTTTGTAAAGTTGTTGGCGCTATATAATAAGAATAATCATTTTTACTGACAGGTTTGCTATGAAGAGCAAATCCTTCAATTATTTTCTAGGAAAGACAGACAGTGCTCAAATAATCTATTTTAAGATCTACCTGCACAGTACCAACAGGGCAACTATGGAAAACACAGCTGCCCAGCCCATCAAACCTAGGATTTTTCCTTGCCAGAGGGTCCAGAGAAGAGCAAAAAAAAAAAAGTTCTGGTTCTGTAACAAATATATTCATACCCTCATTTGGCTGAAAAAGTGGAAATACACTTTAAAATCCACCTCCAGGCAATGGGCTCCCCTTTTCCATATCTTGGTTGCTATAGGTTAATGCAGGGCTCGACAAACCCCGGGCGCCAGGTCGCCATTGTGACTAGAATTAGCGACCTGGGGCAGCACAGCTGGGGTATCCTGTGTCTCCGTGCCCCCCCCCTCCGCACCGCGGGATCGCGTCGGCCCGCGCCGGCCGGTACTTGAGGCCGCGGCTTTGCGGCCTTCTGCAGGCCTATGCTTCCTTCTGTGAACTAGCGCCATCTTGCGGTGGCAGTTGGCATGACAACCAGCAATGCAAATGGAGTTTTCCTGTGTTTTCCCTGCCATCTCCTTCCCTCTAATTAGAACCCCCAAACATTATATATATTTTTTATTCTAACAACCTAGAGAATAAAATGGCGGTCGTTGCAATACTTTCTGTCACACCGTATTTGCGCAGCGGTCTTACAAGCGCACTTTTTTAGGAAAAAATACACTTTTTTATAAAAAAATAAAAAACAGTAAAGTTAGCCCAATTTTTTTTATATTGTGAAAGATAATGTTACGCCGAGTAAATTGATACCAAACATGTCACGCTTCAAAATTGCGTCCGCTCGTGGAATGGCGACTAACTTTTACCCTTTAAAATCTCCATAGGCGACGTTTAAAAAATTCTACAGGTTGCATGTTTTGAGTTACAGAGGAGGTCTAGGGCTAGAATTATTGCTCTCGCTCTACCGATCGCGGCGATACCTCACGTGTGGTTTGAACACAGCTTCCATATGCGGGCGCTACTCACGTATGCGTTCGCTTCTGCGCGCGAGCTCGGCAGGACAGGGCGCGTTCCTGGCTCCTAACTTTTTTAGCTGGCTCCTAGATTCCAAGCAAATTTGTCAAGCCCTGGGTTAATGCATTTCATTGAAAAAGCAAACCATTCCATTTGAAAACATTCTGTACAGCAACAGAATCTAAACAAAAGTGTCTGCATGTATCCTACAACAGCCTTTTGGGACAAAACGGATGGGGAATTAACCCCCCTTTCCAATACATGCTTTTTTCTATACCGCCTTCTTCAGATACAACCTTGGCTTGAGACCTTTGTGACCCATTTGTGGCAAAAGTGGAGTTAATTTCGAGTACATTCTGGGGGCGGGGTATGCTAATTAAAGTCAAAATGATGTTTATTTTTATATACTTAGCATTTCCATTAGCAGCTCCTCTTTGTCCATCTGGTTTGGTTAGGATCCAGGGTGTCCTTTGATTGCCTTGGCCCCTCCACCAACATTGTGAGTGTGCTTATTACGCACCTTTGTTATGCTACGATGAATAAATGTTCATGAAATTATAGGTTTGTATTTTTTTGGACTCAGTTTTGTTGAGTCTACCCACCGTACTAACCCCCTGAACAAGACAACAGAAGTGGAAACGTGTTTGGATTCATTCCCACATTTATAACCTCATTTGTTCTTTGATGATAGGTATTCATATGTTTTTCAATGCGACAGTCATGTTATGGGATGTAGGGTGTTGTGCCTATACACCTGTTTTCCTTGTAATGCAAAGCCCTACTTAAAAAATAAAATTATGATGTGTATACAAATTGGCAAACCCTTAATCTACACAGTTATTGGTAGATCTAAAAAGGAGATTGTACAGTCCGATTGTAGTGTGTGTGTGGTCAACTTTGTTAATATTCTAAAAGATAAAAAAACAAAACACCGCACATTTATGCTATAGTTAGGCAATACAGTGAGGGGGGAAAAAATAAATGCAAAAAATAGGTTTAATTTAATATGTTTCTTTTAACAGTGAGAGACCGAACAAAAAAAAAAAAATCCAGAAGAATGCATTTCAAAAGTTATAAATAGATTTGCATTTTAAAGCGGTACAAAACAAAAAACAAAAATAAACACCTGTCAGGCAAAGGCATAATGAGCAAGTATGAAGCACATAGAAATACTTACCTTAGAACGAGGCGTTAGTATTTTATCCCGATCCACACCGAGGGAGCTGACATTTTGCCCTCAGCGTGTCTTCCAGGTTTGCGGCTCCAGCGATGTGAGTGGCCGGAGCCGCGATGACGTCACTCCCACGCATGCGCGCAGGAGTTCAGTCCGGCAGCATCTGCTGGACCTTTAGCCGGGCATTCGCAGCGCATGCACCACTGACATCAGCAGCTGCATGCAAAGTGAATATCTCCTAAACCGTATAGGTTTAGGAGATATTCATTATACCTATAGATAAGCCTCATTTAAAATTTTATATATATATATATATATATATATATATATATATATATATATATATAAAAATGTAAAAAGTGGGTATACAACCACTTTAAAGAGGAAGTAAACCCTGGATGGGTTTACTTTTTGTTTCCCTGCAAAGGTAAAGCATAATGGGCTACTATGCATCACATAGTAGCCCATTATGTGACACTTACCTGCAGTAGAAGCCCGCGATGTCTCAGTCTTCCTCCATGGCAGCGAGCGTCCATCTTCACCCCTCTTCTTCCGGGGGTCACGAACTCCGGCTCTGTGACTGGCGTGAGTCGCGTGATGCCACTCCCACGCGGGTGCCGGCAGTCATGGCTCCATCACGGCTTCCCGACTCACGGTCAGTGCACCTGCGCGCCGTTGTCTGCGGCGCATGCGCCGTAGACAACGGTGCCTCTCTTTTGCAAATATCTCCTAAACCGTGTAGGTTTAGGAGATATTTGTTGCACCTACAGGTAAGCCTTAATCTAGGTTTGCCTGTAGGTTAAAGTGGTATGTAAAAGTTTACAATTACTTTAATGAGTGAAATAAGTATTTGACCCCCTTCGCAAACCATGACTTTGTGATTGCCAACAAGGGTTTTGAGACCAAGTACTGAGGTCAGATGTTTCTTGTAGTTGCCCACCAGGTTTGCACACATCTAAGGAGGGATTTTGTCCCACTCTTTTCAGATTCTCTCCAAATCATTAGGGTTTCGACGTTGACGTTTGGCAACTCAAACCTTTAGCTCCCTCCACATATTTTCTATGGGATTAAAGTCTGGAGACTGGCTAGGCCACTCCAGGACCTTAATGTGCTTCTTCTTGAGCCACTCATTTGTTGTCTTGGCCGTGTGTTTTGGGTCATCGTCACGCTGCAATACCCATCAATGATCCATTTTCAATGCCCTGAGGGAAGGAGGTTCTCACCCAAGATTTGACAGTACATTGCCTCATCCATCGTCCCTTTGATGTGATCAAGTTGTCCTGTCCGAGCAGAAAACATCTCCAAAGAAAAATATTTCCAAATCCATGTTTGATGGTGGGGATGGTGTCCTTGGTGGTCATAGGCAGCATTCCTCCGCCTCCAAACATGGCGAGTTGAGGCCAAAGAGCTTGATTTTGGTCTCATCTGACCACAACACTTCCACCCAGTTCTCCTCTGAATCATTCAGATGTTCATTAGCAAACTTCAGACGGGCCTGTATGTGCTTTTTTGTGCAGGGGGGCCTTGCAGGCGCTGCAGGATTTCAGTCCTTCACGGCGTACTGTTACCAATTGTTTTCTTGGCGACTATGGTCCTAGCTGCCTTGAGATCATTGACAAGATTCTCTTGCGTAGTTTTGGGCTGATTGCTCACCAATCTCATGATCATTGAAACTCCACAGGGCCAGGTCTTGCATGGAGCCCCCGACCGAGGGAGACAGTTATTTTGTGTTTGTCATATGTTAATAATCGCACCGTTGTCACTCTCTCACCAAGCTGCTTGGCAATGGTCTTGTAGCCCATTCCAGCCTTGTGTAGGTCTACAATCTTGTCCCTGACATCCTTGGACAGCTCTTTGGTCTTGGCCATGGTGGAGAGATTGGAATCTGATTACTTCTGTGGACAGGAGTCTTTTATACAGGTAACAAGCTAAGATTAGGAGCACTCCCTTTAAGAGTGCCCCAAATCTCAGCTTATTACCTGTATAGAAGACACCTGGGAGACAAATCTTGCTGATAGGGGGATCCAATATTTATTTCACTCAAAATGCAAATCAATTTATAAAAACTCTAATGAAATGCATTTTTGTTATTCTGTCTCTCACTGTTAAAATAAACCTACCATTAAAATTATAGACTGATCATTTGTCAGTGGGCAAATGTACAAAATCAGCAGGGGGTCAAATACTTCCCCCCCTCACTGTACCTACAGACTTCAGGGGAAATGCCTGACCCCCTGGTCACACATGAGAACTTCCTGTGACTCACAAGTAAAATGATAAATTCTTGCCAAGGCCTGAAATGACATGGTTTCATGCTGGGTCTTTCAGGCTCAATGCAACAGCATGAAAGAGCTGTGCTATACATACACTAAAATGTATATGCCATTTATCTTCAAAGGACAACATTCATGTCAATGTGACAAAACAAAACATCAGGCACTACAAAGCAAAGGAGTTGGATATTCCTTTGCAGAAGTAGGTCTAAATTTTGTACAAATCTATAACTGCGGGAGGCATGTAGATCATGGTATGCACAATTATTTCAATCTATGTTGTGAATGAAAGGTATGTACATGTCTAGGCTAGAAATCGTATACATTTGATGTGTGCACACACGCTTGTGTCAAGGGAATAGCCATACAGTATCACACAGAAATCTCATGTTCAAAAGGGTCAGCCTGCATACAGATCATGGTTTCACATTTTAAATGTTTGTTAGATACAGAAATGTAAAGAATAGAATGAGAAACACAAACACACACACACACACACACACACACACACACACACACACACACACACACACACACACCAGTAATTGGCTCAATGCCTTCCCTGAAAAGTCTACACACAGCTAGAAGACTAAAATCAGAGGAATCCCATGCAACAGGAATATAATTCTTATGTTCCAAATCCCTTCACAGATGCAGATTATGCTCAGATCAAGACCATGAAAGCAAACCATGCCATTTAGCAGTTTGTTTGAGAAAGGATATGGTGAACAGCCAACAGGTAAGAATCTGCAAAAATGTTGCCTAAAATATTTGCAATGCATAAACTGTACCTGAAGGCAAAATATGTCATTGTGTGAAATTAAAAAACCCATTGGGAAATAATGTGACAAGCATACCACCTCATCTTCCTTTAGTTTCACATGACATAACCCCTAGGAACTTTATACTGAGCAACTGCTTTTCACCAGCAGTTAGGAAAGACTTGTGGACTTCCAACAACAGGTTCACAAACTCAGAGCTGCCAAACACCTACAAATATCTTCAGGCTTACCCATACGCAAGGGGGGGGGGGGGGGGACACACTTCGCAACAGCTTTCCTAAAATACTCCCAACATTAACAATCTAAGGTACTGAGCAATAGGAACTACCCTGACAGAGAAATAAATGTGTCTCTAGGCTCCACTCAGATGATTACGACACCCGGCAAGTTCTAAAGCCTGGCACACACAGGTTTTTCGTTCAATCCAGCAAGAAAAAGGAAATGTGGACATATTACTACAGTGGGGGGGGGGGGGGAGATGTGGACATATTACAGTGGGGGGGGGGATGTGGACATATTACAGTGCGGGGGGAGATGTGGACATATTACAGTGGGGGGGGGGGGGAGATGTGGACATATTACAGTGGGGGGGGGGGGGGAGATGTGGACATATTACAGTGGGGGGGGGGGGGGAGATGTGGACATATTACAGTGGGGGGGGCGAGATGTGGACATATTACAGTGGGGGGGGGGAGATGTGGACATATTACAGTGGGGGGGGGAGATGTGGACATATTACAGTGGGGGGGGGGAGATGTGGACATATTACAGTGGGGGGGGGGAGATGTGGACATATTACAGTGGGGGGGGGGGAGATGTGGACATATTACAGTGGGGGGGGGGGAGATGTGGACATATTACAGTGGGGGGGGGGGAGATGTGGACATATTACAGTGGGGGGGGGGAGATGTGGACATATTACAGTGGGGGGGGGGGGCGAGATGTGGACATATTACAGTGGGGGGGGGGGGGGAGATGTGGACATATTACAGTGGGGGGGGGAGATGTGGACATATTACAGTGGGGGGGGGAGATGTGGACATATTACAGTGGGGGGGGGAGATGTGGACATATTACAGTGGGGGGGGGAGATGTGGACATATTACAGTGGGGGGGGAGATGTGGACATATTACAGTGGGGGGGGAGATGTGGACATATTACAGTGGGGGGGGGGAGATGTGGACATATTACAGTGGGGGGGGAGATGTGGACATATTACAGTGGGGGGGGAGATGTGGACATATTACAGTGGGGGGGGGGGGAGATGTGGACATATTACAGTGGGGGGGGGGGGAGATGTGGACATATTACAGTGGGGGGGGGGAGATGTGGACATATTACGGGGGGGGGGGAGATGTGGACATATTACAGTGGGGGGGAGATGTGGACATATTACAGTGGGGGGGGGAGATGTGGACATATTACAGTGGGGGGGGGGGGGAGATGTGGACATATTACAGTGGGGGGGGGGAGATGTGGACATATTACAGTGGGGGGGGGGGGGAGATGTGGACATATTACAGTGGGGGGGGCGAGATGTGGACATATTACAGTGGGGGGGGGGAGAGATGTGGACATATTACAGTGGGGGGGGGGAGAGATGTGGACATATTACAGTGGGGGGGGGGGAGATGTGGACATATTACAGTGGGGGGGGGGGGGGAGATGTGGACATATTACAGTGGGGGGGGCGAGATGTGGACATATTACAGTGGGGGGGGGGAGATGTGGACATATTACAGTGGGGGGGGGAGATGTGGACATATTACAGTGGGGGGGAGGAGATGTGGACATATTACAGTGGGGGGGGAGATGTGGACATATTACAGTGGGGGGGGGAGAGATATGGACATATTACAGTGGGGGGAGAGATGTGGACATATTACAGTGGGGGGGAGGAGATGTGGACATATTACAGTGGGGGGGAGGAGATGTGGACATATTACAGTGGGGGGGGGAGATGTGGACATATTACAGTGGGGGGGGGGGGAGATGTGGACATATTACAGTGGGGGGGGGGGAGAGATGTGGACATATTACAGTGGGGGGGGGGGAGATGTGGACATATTACAGTGGGGGGGGGGGAGATGTGGACATATTACAGTGGGGGGGGAGATGTGGACATATTACAGTGGGGGGGGGGAGATGTGGACATATTACAGTGGGGGGGGGAGATGTGGACATATTACAGTGGGGGGGGGAGATGTGGACATATTACAGTGGGGGGGGAGATGTGGACATATTACAGTGGGGGGGGAGAGATATGGACATATTACAGTGGGGGGGAGAGATGTGGACATATTACAGTGGGGGGGAGGAGATGTGGACATATTACAGTGGGGGGGGAGGAGATGTGGACATATTACAGTGGGGGGGGGAGATGTGGACATATTACAGTGGGGGGGGGGAGAGATGTGGACATATTACAGTGGGGGGGGGGGGGAGATGTGGACATATTACAGTGGGGGGGGAGATGTGGACATATTACAGTGGGGGGGGAGATGTGGACATATTACAGTGGGGGGGGGAGATGTGGACATATTACAGTGGGGGGGGGAGATGTGGACATATTACAGTGGGGGGGGAGATGTGGACATATTACAGTGGGGGGGGGAGAGATATGGACATATTACAGTGGGGGGGAGAGATGTGGACATATTACAGTGGGGGGGAGGAGATGTGGACATATTACAGTGGGGGGGGAGGAGATGTGGACATATTACAGTGGGGGGGGAGGAGATGTGGACATATTACAGTGGGGGGGGGAGATGTGGACATATTACAGTGGGGGGGGGGAGAGATGTGGACATATTACAGTGGGGGGGGGGAGAGATGTGGACATATTACAGTGGGGGGGGGGGAGATGTGGACATATTACAGTGGGGGGGGGGGAGATGTGGACATATTACAGTGGGGGGGGGGGGGGAGATGTGGACATATTACAGTGGGGGGGGAGATGTGGACATATTACAGTGGGGGGGGAGATGTGGACATATTACAGTGGGGGGGGGAGATGTGGACATATTACAGTGGGGGGGGGAGATGTGGACATATTACAGTGGGGGGGGAGATGTGGACATATTACAGTGGGGGGGGAGATGTGGACATATTACAGTGGGGGGGGGAGAGATATGGACATATTACAGTGGGGGGGAGAGATGTGGACATATTACAGTGGGGGGGAGGAGATGTGGACATATTACAGTGGGGGGGGAGGAGATGTGGACATATTACAGTGGGGGGGGGAGATGTGGACATATTACAGTGGGGGGGGGGAGATGTGGACATATTACAGTGGGGGGGGGGGGGAGATGTGGACATATTACAGTGGGGGGGAGATGTGGACATATTACAGTGGGGGGGGAGATGTGGACATATTACAGTGGGGGGGGGGAGATGTGGACATATTACAGTGGGGGGGGGAGATGTGGACATATTACAGTGGGGGGGGAGATGTGGACATATTACAGTGGGGGGGGGAGAGATATGGACATATTACAGTGGGGGGGAGAGATGTGGACATATTACAGTGGGGGGGGAGGAGATGTGGACATATTACAGTGGGGGGGGAGGAGATGTGGACATATTACAGTGGGGGGGGGAGATGTGGACATATTACAGTGGGGGGGGGGAGAGATGTGGACATATTACAGTGGGGGGGGGGAGAGATGTGGACATATTACAGTGGGGGGGGGGGAGATGTGGACATATTACAGTGGGGGGGGGGGGAGATGTGGACATATTACAGTGGGGGGGGAGATGTGGACATATTACAGTGGGGGGGGAGATGTGGACATATTACAGTGGGGGGGGGAGATGTGGACATATTACAGTGGGGGGGGGAGATGTGGACATATTACAGTGGGGGGGGAGATGTGGACATATTACAGTGGGGGGGGGAGAGATATGGACATATTACAGTGGGGGGGAGAGATGTGGACATATTACAGTGGGGGGGAGGAGATGTGGACATATTACAGTGGGGGGGGAGGAGATGTGGACATATTACAGTGGGGGGGGGAGATGTGGACATATTACAGTGGGGGGGGGGGGAGATGTGGACATATTACAGTGGGGGGGGGGGAGATGTGGACATATTACAGTGGGGGGGAGATGTGGACATATTACAGTGGGGGGGGGGAGATGTGGACATATTACAGTGGGGGGGGAGGGGAGATGTGGACATATTACAGTGGGGGGGGAGGGGAGATGTGGACATATTACAGTGGGGGGGGGAGATGTGGACATATTACAGTGGGGGGGGGGAGATGTGGACATATTACAGTGGGGGGGGGAAGATGTGGACATATTACAGTGGGGGGGGGAGATGTGGACATATTACAGTGGGGGGGGGGAGATGTGGACATATTACAGTGGGGGGAGATGTGGACATATTACAGTGGGGGGGGGAGATGTGGACATATTACAGTGGGGGGGGGGAGATGTGGACATATTACAGTGGGGGGGGGGAGATGTGGACATATTACAGTGGGGGGGGGGGAAGATGTGGACATATTACAGTGGGGGGGGAGATGTGGACATATTACAGTGGGGGGGGAGAGATATGGACATATTACAGTGGGGGGGAGAGATGTGGACATATTACAGTGGGGGGGAGGAGATGTGGACATATTACAGTGGGGGGGGGGAGATGTGGACATATTACAGTGGGGGGGGAGATATGGACATATTACAGTGGGGGGGAGAGATGTGGACATATTACAGTGGGGGGGAGGAGATGTGGACATATTACAGTGGGAGGGGAGATGTGGACATATTACAGTGGGAGGGGAGATGTGGACATATTACAGTGGGGGGAGATGTGGACATATTACAGTGGGGGGGGGAGATGTGGACATATTACAGTGGGGGGGGGAGATGTGGACATATTACAGTGGGGGGGGGGGAGATGTGGACATATTACAGTGGGGGGGGGAGATGTGGACATATTACAGTGGGGGGGGAGATGTGGACATATTACAGTGGGGGGGGAGAGATGTGGACATATTACAGTGGGGGGGAGGAGATGTGGACATATTACAGTGGGGGGGGGGAGATGTGGACATATTACAGTGGGGGGGAGGAGATGTGGACATATTACAGTGGGGGGGAGGAGATGTGGACATATTACAGTGGGGGGGAGGAGATGTGGACATATTACAGTGGGGGGGGGGAGATGTGGACATATTACAGTGGGGGGGGAGATGTGGACATATTACAGTGGGGGGGAGAGATATGGACATATTACAGTGGGGGGGAGAGATATGGACATATTACAGTGGGGGGGAGAGATATGGACATATTACAGTGGGAGGGGAGATGTGGACATATTACAGTGGGAGGGGAGATGTGGACATATTACAGTGGGAGGGGAGATGTGGACATATTACAGTGGGAGGGGAGATGTGGACATATTACAGTGGGAGGGGAGATGTGGACATATTACAGTGGGAGGGGAGATGTGGACATATTACAGTGGGGGGGAGGAGATGTGGACATATTACAGTGGGGGGGAGGAGATGTGGACATATTACAGTGGGGGGGGGGAGATGTGGACATATTACAGTGGGGGGGGAGATGTGGACATATTACAGTGGGGGGGGGAAGAGATATGGACATATTACAGTGGGGGGGAGAGATATGGACATATTACAGTGGGGGGGAGAGATATGGACATATTACAGTGGGAGGGGAGATGTGGACATATTACAGTGGGAGGGGAGATGTGGACATATTACAGTGGGAGGGGAGATGTGGACATATTACAGTGGGAGGGGAGATGTGGACATATTACAGTGGGAGGGGAGATGTGGACATATTACAGTGGGAGGGGAGATGTGGACATATTACAGTGGGAGGGGAGATGTGGACATATTACAGTGGGAGGAGAGGTGGACATATTACAGTGGGAGGAGAGGTGGACATATTACAGTGGGAGGAGAGGTGGACATATTACAGTGAGCATCTGTGTTTGAGCCGTTGCCATAGAAACATGTGTAAAGGGGAGGAGTTTGTAAGATGACCATGCCCACGTGGGGGCGCCAGAAATATTTCTGCACCCAGGCGCCTGTGACCCTAGGATCGGCCCTGGATGCCAGTGCCTGGACCTAAAGCTGATTGAAGCATTAGCTCGGGTAAGGACAGTGCTTGATCCCTGGACAGGCAAGTCTCCTGTCCTTATATTAAAAAGTCAGCAGCTACAGGGTGTGTGGGTATTTTTCTGGGGCTAGGCTTTAAAGTGGAACTTTGTAAAACTTCCAACATGAAATTTTACCTATAGGAAAGCCTATAATGAGGCTTAACTATAGGTAGTGTAAAAATCTCCTAAACATGCACCGTTTAGGAGATATTTAGTGTACATGCAGCCAGTGACATCACTGGCAATTGCACTCTGAAGGAACAGCCGCCTGTGCCATTCCTTCAGAGCCCTGTGCCGTGAACGGCGGCTCTCGCACGCATATGACATCACAGCTCCGGCCGGTCAGAGCCGGAGTCCGAAAACGCGGGTGAAGATGAAAGTGACCTCCAGCGATGACGTTGCATCACTAGAATGTTTCGTTTTCAGGTAGGTATGGCTTTACCTTGCAGGAAAAAAAAAACAGTTTAAAAGGAGCATTTCACTGACCCCCTGCAAGGGAACTGACAAGTCACACCCCACTGCCGGCAATGGAACTGACAAGTCACACCCCACGTGTCATGAAGATTATCAAAAAAATGTTCTGCCACTACTTTTTACCAATTTCATTGCGACTTGCATTGACTTCTGTTAAATGAAGTCGCAAGCCTTAATGAAATTGGCAGTGCAAATCGCACTGATGTGTGGTTTTGAAATTGTGCTGAAGCAGTGCTATTTCAAAGCTGCACCAGTGAATGGGGGCTAAATGTAACGTACACATTTATGCCACATTTTTGTTTATTTATTCTTATAGTTGAACATAGTGTTCACACCAATGTACGGTGAGCTGAAGATATTAAAGTAATGTAGTAGAGCTGTAGAGACCTGCAATGTAGTTCAAGCTTTAAAAGGGTTGAGAAAGGCTGAGAAAACCACCACCAGGCACAAACTGGCTACACATATCAAATAACTGTGCCTGGTGGTGTTTTAGCTTTCAAGAAGAAATGTATTATGTCAACATACAAGAAACAGCTGCATAGTATGGGGGAAAACGGAATACGGGATGACTCAATGTGCAAGCTGTTACATTGGTTATATTTTAACAAATGCAAACAGAGCTGTATGCTGGGAACAAGAACAGATACGTTGGCTGTGACCTCTACGGATATTTGAAAAATTGGCCACCAAAGTATGAAGGACATACATTATCTTCAAAGAGGTATTGCTTACAATATACTGAATAGAGAAAAACACCTGAAGGCAACCACCACAGAGTCAGTCACCCTGTGCAAAGGCCACAGTTCAGTTACCCCCAGGTTGTGTCATCAATAAAAGATCTGAGAAAATGTTTCATCCTAGTTATGCAAGAAAAATGTACAACTATAAAAAACACAGAACTACAATAGAAACTTCAGGACTTTCCAGGCCTGGTTACTTTTTTTATCTTTTTTTTTGGACATCAAGTCACTTAATAAAAGCTAGGCAAACGAGATCTGGTTATTGACTACCAAGTTTCTTATGGGTGTTTGACAGATGTCACAGAATTGATTATTCTATTAGGCAGGAGGAGGATCTATGGCAAACAAAGCCTGTTGGTGTAATCTGTAAATACGTAAATACATCAATACATCCAAATTATACACTGGCATACTGTTGGGTACACCCGTGCAAAGGTCACTCTTTACCAGCATGAGAGGCACATGTGTTCCTGGCAGCCACATGCAGGCAGCCTGATAAAGGACTAGAAGGCGGCTCAACAGATTTCCAAACCCATCTTAATACACAACTATGCAGGACTGATGCACAGACCGGAATGCAGACTGATCGTGTTCTGATCCCTGCATAGTTTTCACACAGAGGATCCATGCAGCCTTCTGCCTATCACTGTTTTTAATAGGCTGCCTGTATGGAACATCTATACCTCCTATGGTTGTAAAGAATGACCCTTGCACAGGTGTAACAACAGAATGTCTTTGTGAATATATATATTATATAAAAAAAAAAAAAAAAAAAAAAAAAAAAAACAGGCTGATCATGAAGTGCCTTGAAAAATACTTCTATACAAGAAATCAGGTAATGTGCATTCCCCCATCTTCACCCAACAATACTTACGTCTGCCATTGTTGTTTGCCTGACCTAACTAGGAGGTATATGTAAGGCTCCATGCACACTGGACGCTAAAGAAAAATCCCCCCTATAAAAAAATCGCCAGGAGCCCTTCTACGTTTAGCGTTTTTGCAATAGCGTTTAGCTTTTTTCCAATGGATCAAAAACGCTGGCAAGCTGCGTTTATCGGCGTTCTGCGGTTTTTCCCACGAAAAAACGTTACTTTGAACCAGGGGCGTAACTAGAAATCACAGAGCAAAATGTTGTATGCCCCCCCCCCCCCCCAAAAAAAAAAATGCGGACTTAAATTAAATAGTGGGCGTGGTTTAAAGGGCGTGTGGTTCGAGTCTGAGATAAAGGAAAGAAAGAACCCAGATCCTACACCACAATAGCAATATATGTATTCCAGAAAGTTTAATCAACAGATAAAGATACTCCAAACACCTGGTGTTAGCGCTTCAATAATCCTCACCTGTGCCCAATGCAGCGTGGCCAGTGCCCAATGCAGCGTGGCCAGTGCCCAATGCAGCGTGGCCAGTGCCCAATGCAGCGTGGCCAGTGCCCAATGCAGCGTGGCCAGTGCCCAATGCAGCGTGGCCTGCCCATGCCCAATACAGCCTCACCTGTGCCCAATGCAGCCTCACCTGTGCCCAATGCAGCCTCACCTGTGCCCAATGCAGCATGACCCGTGCACAACGTAGCCTCACCTGTGCAGTGGAAGAGGCGAGCCAGTGGCGGAACTACCTTGGAGGATGAGGAATGCATACTGCAGCCCTCAAATGCAGTGGCGGTCGGTGATCAAATTTGTTTGGGGGGCGCAAACTGATTCTGAAAAAAAATAATCAAATGCAGCCACTGCGCCCCATCATATGCAGCCACTGCGCCCCATCATATGCAGCCACTGCGCCCCATCATATGCAGCCACTGCGCCCCATATGTGCTTGGGGGGGTCAGATATGTGCTGGGGGGAGGGCGCTTTGAGAGAGAAAGCCAGTGCAAGGGGGATGGGTAGTGGGTAGGATATGTGCTAGAGGGGTATTTTGGGAAGGAAGAGAGGGGTTGCCAGATTTCAAATCTAATCCACACTGAAGTTCTAGCATTGCCTTCCCTCTCCCAGCACATCCTCCTAACCCCTCGATCACTCATATTACATCTACCTTGCCCTCCTTTCCAGACACTCTCTCCCCCTCCCTCCTCCATCTACAGTACAGAGCATAATAAAAACTTTGTAGACCCGAGATTCAGCGCTTCCCTTCTCCCTCCTCTCCTCCTCCTCCACATGTGTTGTGTGTGTACAGAACGGACTGAGAAGGAGGGGAGGAGCTTTGATACACTGCTCTGCTCAACCAGCTGCTGTCAGGCAGAGAGGAGACTCGTCAGCTATTGGCGAGCATGGGGCTGCCTCAGAGTGGGGGGGCGAGCACCGCCCGCACGGTCCCCCAGCCAGGGGAAGTGAGGAGAGGAAGAGGCGCGCTGTGCGTACAAGCAGAGCTGTAATAGCTTTAATTTGAATGTCCTGCGTTCCCGGGGCTCACCGTCACATAGCCCCACCTCCTGGCCCGGCGCCTTTGATGACGTCACATGTTCCGCATTGGACCGGCATTCTGTCTATCAAAGGCGCCGGGCCAAGAGGTGGGGCTATGTGACGGTGAGCCCCGGGAACGCAGGACATTCAAATGAAAGCTATTACAGCTCTCTGCTTGTACGCACAGCGCGCCTCTTCCTCTCCTCACTTCCCCTGGCTGGGGGACCGTGCGGGCGGTGCTCGCCCCCGGCAGTATGCATTCCTCCTCCTCCCCACGGGCCCCTCTCGGTTGCGGGCCCCATAGCAGCCGCGTGTGTCGCTATGGCGGTAGTTCCGCCACTGCTTTGAACGCAAATTACTTGCGTTCAGAAAAAAAGCCTATTAACTCCACTGCTCATTAACGCTAAAACACGACCATGTGTGCATGAACACATAGGCTAACAGAGTGCAGTTAATGGGCTTTAAAAAAAAAAAAAAAAAAAACGCCAATAAACTGCAGTTTATCAGCTTCAGTGTGTATGGAGCCTTAAGCCTCATACACACAGTCGGACTTCAAAGCAAACTTTTCCGTGGATTTTTGTCTGAAGGGAGTTGGCCGGGCACACCCATAGCATACACACGCTGATTTTTCTGCAAAACTTTCCCAACACGTGTTTTTTCTGCTTTTTACCGCCACCCTTTAGTCAACTTCTGCTATTGTTGGTTGGTTTTAACATTGCTTCTGGGCATGCGTATTTGTACTTTGCACCATCGGACATTTGTTGCCAAAGTTTGTCTGTTTGCAGAGCGAACTTTTGTCCGATGAAAACTGAAAAAGTTTGTCCGATGGAGCGTACACACGGTCTGATTTTTTTGGAAAACGTGCTCATTTTGAAGATTGTTGGCAAAAAGTCAGACCGGGTGTACGGGTCTTTAGAGTGTTTGATCTCCAATTACACATACTGCAGATCTGTGTTTAAACACAAAAATATTTCTGTTCCAACAATCTCAGGTGTGCACTTAGTGTATTTAATATATTGTGTGCACATCAAAAGGAACTTTCATCTAAAACTGTTAATCAAAGGGAGGGGGGCACATCCTGAAAATAACTCTAGGACAAAAAGGAAACCAAAACAAAAATTAGTAGGTGGATGGAAACCAGTCCAGGCACCGTCTCATTTAGTAACTTTCTGCCAAGTCAACCAAGTAGAGTGGGTGGCCGCTATCAAATGTACCCAGCTAAACAAAGTTGATTTTAAAAAAGGAGCTGGCAGAAGATTCTCAGCTGAATGGCACCTACACCCAATCAAATGAAGGCAATTGTGTATTCCGACAGCCGCAGGTGCCAGCTATTAATACAATAGCTGGCAGGAGAGACGTGTCACTCGATGGGCAGCATAAAGTAGTGTTGCAGCGATACCGGTATTGGTGCCGATACCAAGCATTTGCATTAGTAACCCGTGCAAATGCTCCGCTACTACAACCAATACCTGTAACCTGTCTGCACCTTTTTTTTCAGTGCATCCTTGGTATTAAAGTGATTTCTTATGTTCAGTCTATTGGGCTGAATGAAAAATTAATTCTAAAAAAGGGGTCTGGCCAGCCTGCAGGCTACATGAAACATTCTCTCTAATTCAGGGGTCCCCAACCCCTGGCCTCTCTGCCGCAAAGGCTGCACTATCATATGTGCAGCAGGGCGCAGAGAGAGGACATCTCTCACCGCCTGCCCCACATCAGCGCTCTCCTGCCTTCACTTGGAACCCACCACTGCACCGAGGCCTGCCTCTGTGCTCAATGGATCGGTGCTGTCTCCAATACAGTGACAATCCACATTTGGTGGCTGGCAGCATATGGCAAGTGACATTATCAGGGCTCCCACCAATTCTGCATGATGGTGAGTTGAATCATTTCAATTTTATATTACAATGTAATATTAGAAATAATGCGCTTCTATCACCCCAACACCAGATCAACCATGGTGCCGTGATTGAAGCCAACACCAGCCATTGCCCTAACAAACTGCCAAAATATATAAATATAAAAAATGTAGAGTTTGGAGGATAGTAGTATGCAAGTGCAAAGTACAGAGGTCAGAAGTCAGGCAGAGTCCAGGGGTCAATAATAAGTAAAGCAATGCTCAGAGAAAACACAGTGCAGGGGTCAGAAGTAATGCATAAGTTGGGACTAATTATTAAGTAATGAAGCATTTAGGTCGGCAGTAGGTTAAAACACATGGCGCAGAAGTCTGGAGTAAGCAAATCGGGTGCAGTGATCAGTAGAATGCAACGTAGGGTTGTTCAGAGTAACGCGCAGTGCAGAGATCAGGAGTAAGAGCGCAGGGGCCAAAAAACACACACCTGCATTATAGGCATCGGAAAACTGGCAACGCCACTAGAACACCGTTAACCGAACACCGAGGACCTGTCATTACAGCCAGCAAACTTGTACAGTTTTTTCCCCCCCTCACCTCCCCCAGCCCCAACCACCCGTTGCCCTTTCACCCACTTCTAGCACAATGTTACTCACCTCCCCCCAGCTGATCTCCACAGCACAGGCCCATGCATTACTACTTGCTCCTTCCTGACACACACACGCACACACTTGGAGCATCTCTATTGGCCAACAGCAGGCCCTATTAGACAGAAATTATGTCAGAGCGCCCATACTCCCTGCTGTTACCCCTTCCCACCACCACAGAACAGGCCCAGGCCCCTCCGCTGACCCAATGGGGCCAGGTGTGGGTGGGCTAGCGTATTCAATGAACACCATGTTTTATGGAACTTTAGGATTTTTTTTATTTTATTTTTTTAACACAACATTGTTCTTTTGTAATGTGTTAACTTTTGATTCATTGCATTTTAAAAGGATCAAGGACCCTGGGGGGAGAGATTCCTGTTGACCTTCTAAGCCCTCCCCATCTTCTTATTTTGTTTTAAGCGGATAAAAAAATTAGGAGGACCCCCTGTATGGGATCTTGTTCATGCATAAAAATAGCTTCTGTGCTAGGCTGCTAGCCAAATGTGGCTTTTAATGCAGAAAATAAAACATGGAACATGCTGGTTAAGTTTTTCATATACAAAAAACAGGCATTTCACGTTTACATATTTAATAGCAATAAATACATGAAATGGTGTTGCAGATAAACACTGTAAAGAAGACATGAAGAAAGGTGATGGCAGCCAGCACAAAAACCATTGTGCATTATCTATAGGTCACAATGGGACACTTAATAGGATTGTCACGACTTATTTTAGGTTACCATCTTCATTAGAAAAGCTGGGGAATATGCAGGGTCAGTCAGGAGAAGACAGCCCCCTAATGATTTCTTCAAATACCTTACATGCCTGTCATTTTGGATTTGTAAAAAAACTATCAAAAAAAGGAGGGGGGCTGCAAGTTTCAAATTTAAACCATGCTGCACTTGTTGTTCAGGAATTTGGCACATCTTGGGGCCAAGAATAGACATCCCCCTCTTAAGAGTCACACAAAGCACAGAAGTTTGGCAGAGCAGCGTGAACATTCATACATCATCCACAATTTACATAAGTGTAGCAAACTTTGTTCCCCCTATAAACAGCACAAGATACAATCTAACCATTTTCTGTGTCACCATCGTAAAAAAAAAAAGGATTACTTGTTATACTTTACCTGTAGATTGAATTTAATAACTAAACCCAACAACAAAATGTAATATTCCATATCATGAGTCCTTAGATACCACGGCTACATAATTTTCTTTTTTTTTTCCTGGGCTTACCCCCTCTCCCCCTTTATTTTTGCCGGCTGATCCTGCCAGTAACATGCTTTTTGTCCAACACCCACTCACTGTGCTGTCTTGTCACCCTGGGACAGGAAGAGAGGTGATGCTACAGAAAAACCTGCTTCTCCATAACATTAGGGGGGGACTGTTTTATAGACCAGACTAAATTAGAAGGTCGGATAAGATTTCAATATGCTACAGGCAGAAAGTTAGGTGCGCCATTCTGGCAGGATCAACAGTTTGATTGGTTTATTTTTGCATTTGTCAAACAAAATTTAACAGAACACTTTCAATTTAATAGTAATTTACGGCTAAAAGAAAGGGTTTACATACACTTTAGAGATAAGTGTCAATTTTACAGAGATTTCATAGAACTTGGTTTTTCAACTTTAGTCAGCACTCTCCACTCTGCCCCTCCAGTGCTCACTGGAAAGCTGTGCTGAAGAGGGTGGAGCCTTAGCTGGCTTTGGCTCTCAGCCATGCACTGAGATTCTGAGCCAGCTATCAATTAGGCAACATGGAGGATCCCAACAATATGGTCAGGATTTGTGCAGAGCTTAAAGTGACTGACGTCAGCTAAAGGTGGTCTGTAGCCTGCTGTCAACTGATTCTGGCTCACAGGAAAGCAAATGCACTTCTGTGACCTAGAAGTGTGTGGGCTACATTGCCCGACAGAAGCTCTGACTAAAGACATATTGAAAAATTTTGCAGCAATCAGCTGCAAAAATAAACAAACATTAAATTTTAAGTAGCTCCTGAATCCAAACTCACAAAAAAGGGTGTGTGTGTGTGCGCGCGCGTGTACACACACACACACACACACAAATTTAAACCAACCAAGTGTACATAATCTTATGTATTAATCAAGCAAGATCAAGTGTGTTGGGAGGGGAAAAAATAAATAAAAAAAATAAAAACAAACACTCCAGTGTCCATAATAAATCTTGTACAAAAATGGATTTGCAGTAGGGCAGAAACAACTAATTGATTAATCGACAACTAATCGATTATGAAAATAGTAATCGATTTATTTCTTAATCGATTAATCGGCCAGTAACATAACGGGGTTAAATTTTTTTTTGAATTATCCCTTTATAGTACAAAAAGAGCAAATCGCTACTAGGGGTGTGGAATTTAAATCCGTGCATCGCGATTCGGGCGTCCCCGATCCGGCACCGATGCAGGGAAACCCATTAATCGATTACCGGCGATGTCTAGCCCCACCCCCTCCTCCTGGGAGAGCTGTTGCCTTATTTATTTATTTTTATTTCCTATGACGCGCTCATGTGACTGCCCGGCCCGCCTCTCTGCTTTCACGTCTCTCCTGGCGTCAGAGACGTGAGAGGAGAGAGGGCAGTCACATGAGCACAGCACGGTTCCCCCGCCGGTGTAGTGTCATATTTTGCTCCCCATCACAGAATGCTGCAGAAGTGACGTTGCGGGCAGAAATTTCGCACTGCGCATGCGAAGTGTTCCAAAGGATTTTCGGCAATACAGTTCAGCGAAACCATCAGATAATGTCACGGAAGTGACATTACAGACAACACAAACACTGGGCTATGCGTTCCAACACTAATACTTCCCTTGTTACCTAGTATCATTTTTTAACAACCATGCTGAGCTACCTGTGATGTTAGGTTCTGCATTGCTGGGACTTGTAGTGCCTATCCTGAGCTAACACAAAACGTAGCTCAGGATAGGCACTACAGAACCTAACACCACAGGGAAGTATTAGTGTTGGAATGCATAGCCCAGTGTTTGTGTTGTCTGTAATGTCACTTCCGTGACATTATCTGATGGTTTCGCTGAACTGTATTGCCGAAAATCCTTTGGAACGCACGGCGTGAGTGTTTGGAACGCTTCGCGCATGCGCAGTGTGAAATTTCTGCCCGCAACGTCACTTCCGCCGCATTCTGTGATAGGGAGCAAAATATGACACTACACCGGATTCTGTTCCCTCTGTCTCTCGGCTATCGGAACTCCGCACCCCCAGCCCTGTACATTGCCGCTCCCTCCTACTCACGAATGCAAATTCTTCTAATACCGCCCGCCTCTCCAGCGCCGCTCACGCCTACTGTTTTTTCACGAATGCTAATGAGCAGAGGGCTGGAGAGGCGGGGCGGCATTAGGAGCATTTGCATTCGCGAGGAACAGTAGGAGGGAGCGGCAATGTACAGGGCTGAGGGGACGGAGTTCCGATAGTAGCCGAGAGCCAGGGGGGGGGGGACTATTCTCGGCACAACAGGTATTCTTTTTTTATACTTACCTGCTGATCTCCTGTAGCATGTCCGCAGTCACTGACCATCTCCTGTAGCATGTCCGCAGTCACTGATCATCTGTAGCATTTCCGCAGTCACTGATCATCTCCTGTACTATGTACAAGTTGTTGTCTGCTTTGTTTAGACTTTGCTACATGCAGGGAGTGTTTTTTTTTTTTTAAAAGAACAGATAGAACTCTTTTTTTTTTTTTTTATTATGACTGCTTAAATTTTTGGGGTGAAAACCATGCGCACTTGCGCTGTAATCGTGATGCATCGCGGAATCGAATCGTGAGGCCAGTGAAGATGCGCACCTCTAATCGCTACTGTAAATATTACTTTCACCCCATTATAGTACTAAACAGCTCAGGCCTGGGTCACACCTCCGTGTTTTTTGGTGCTTTTTGCAGAAACGCACCACAGTTCATTTACATGGTTTCCTATGGGACACGTTAACATTCATGATTTTTTCAGCTGCTGCGTATTTGGAAAGTGCAAAGGACTTTTTTTAATCCAAAAACTGTGCTATTTAGTTTATGTGTTCAATATACTTCAATTGAAAAGCTGCAGAAAAGCATGCAATGTGTTTTTGCGGCAATTTGTGTTTTTTAAATCTGCCCAACAACAAATTGGCCCAAAAAAAAAAAAAAAGTAAAAAATGCAAATCGCAGGAAAACTACTTTAAGGTTATTAACCGATTAATCGAAACAATAAATCGGCCAACTAATCAATAATGAAAATAATCGTTAGTTGCAGCCCTAATTTGCAGTCCCACTTGCTGAAAAAGATGCATGTATATAATGACCAAAAGTGTCTAGCACTGTATACAAGCTATAGATGGAAACATGGCATAAATAAAACACTCATCTCTACAGTGGTCTCCAAACTGCAGCCCAGGGGCCGGATGTGGCCCCTTACTTGACTTTATCTGGCCCTTGAAGCACTATTCCACCAACTGACACCATCAATGGGGCACTATTCCTCCTATTAAACCAAATGATGGAGCACTGGTGCCGGGGGAAATTTTCAACTCCCACTGGCCACAGTCCGGCCCCCCAAAAGCCTGAAGGACGGTATACCGTCGAAAGTTTGGAGACCCCTGGTCTATATTAAACTAATCACTTTCACACATACTGTAGATTTCCAATCTGTTCAATTTCCTTGTTTTGTTAGTTGCAATCCACCACCTGACTGGTGCAGAGTAACCTTTGCTCTTAAGGCCTGAACAAAACAGAGTTGGTCTAAATGCTTCACCTCCACTGGGCAAACCTTGTATTATTTTTACCAATATAAGGCTTACTCAGATTGGCCGAGGAAGAGGGGCGGGCAGATGTCACAAAAAGGTCTAACCACTTCAAGACCAAGCCCGTTTCTGACACTTTTTTTTTTTTTTTTTTTAAGCTTAAACAAAACTATTTTTTGCTAGAAAAATTACTTTAGAACCCCAAGCATATCATTTTTTTTTAGCACAGACCCTAGAGAATAACATGGTGGTCGTCGCAATATTTTATGTCACACAGTATTTGCACAGCAGTCTTGCATACGCAATTGTTTTGGAAAAATAAATAAAAATGCACTTCACTGAATTAAAAATAAACTAAACAGTAAAGTTAGCCCAATTTTTTGGCATATTGTGAAAGATGTTACGCCGAGTAAATAGATAACTAGCATATTGCTCTTTAAAATTGCATGCACTCGTGGAATGGCGACAAACTACGATACTTAAAAAATCTCCATAGGCAACGTTAAATCTTTTTTTTTAATGGTTACTAGTTTAGAGTTACATGAGGTCTTTTGCTAGAATTATTGCTCTCGCTCTGACTAACCCAAACCCCTCCACTGCACTTAAAAGTATTCAAAAAACACCAAAATGGGCATTTTTGAATACCGTGGATTTTTTTAAAAATCTGTGCCATTGGCAGCAGAGTAAACTTAAAGCAGATTCTGGCTTTATTCGGGACTCCGGCCCGCCGGCAGATGTGCTGGCTGGTAGATCGGGTCTCCCGGTGGGGACAGGAGACCCGGGCGTTATGCGGTGGAAGACCCCCTCCCGCTGCTCATGATAACAGCTGAGCGGCTCATTAGTACGGCTAACGGGGGGAAAAAAATAAAAAAAATTTACTTTTGCCTCTAGTTATTAACACTACCAGGCTAGAAATGATGAATGTTCAATGTGGAAATTAATAGATCTTCAATTTAGATCACAAAAACACTAGTTTGAGTGCTGCAGAAAAAAAGGTCCAACTAATGACAAACAACTTTACAAAGTCTGTACAAGAAACAAAATGTAAAAAACACTTTATTTAAAAGACACCCAAGTCTTGAGATATGCAACACTACCTGCACTACAATGCAAATAATGGTGTCATTGTGTACAGGAGTGGAGTATTTACTTTCAATGCTAGGAGGTGGCTGTATATTTCCAGTACTAACAAATAGCACCTGTACTATACCGTATGTTAGCATATAGCAGAATATTCTCTCCCAGCAATGGCAAATACATATTTAAACATACCTATATTAAAGCTGGCCCCTTGCCCAGATGGTTTAGAAACAGGTTTTATATTTCAAAAGTTGTCATACAAGAGGGAAATTATTATTTTTTAAATAAAAACCCAACACACACACACACACACACACTATAAAGAAAATGTGTCCTGTGATAGGATAGAATGGTGTCATTCCAGCCTAAGAATGCCAACTGCCTGGCAGTCATGCCAAATATCTTCCATGCTTTGATTTGCGGACCTAAAAAACAGCTCCAAATTTGTAAAATCACTGATCCAGGACAAAATATGCAGCAAATAAAGTATTAAAGCCAGACATCAGCACATTCAAAAACGAAAGCTCAGCAATGATGGTGTACATTGCTGTACTGTACACATCTATGAATTCTAGCTCATGCTCTGGTTAAGAACCTTAAAGTATAACTAAAAGGCAAAATTGGTTTTGGATAGAGTGGAGATGGATTAGAACACCCGTCAGGTTTACATTGCTGTTCCCATTAGAGGAGATTCACCCCCTCTATTTGTATCGCATGCCATTACCACCAAATGTAAAAAAAAAAAAAAAAAAAAAAAAAACAAATTCCGAGTTGTCCTAAAAAAAAAAGTAATATGAGGGGAATCTTCCATTGGGGGCACCCATTCTGGGGGTCCCAACTGTTCCCCTTAATTTGAAGGGATTTCCCCACTCTTCCTCTTTTGCTTATGGGACAGGAAGTGCAGGTAAATCTCCAAAAGGACAGACGGCAAAGGAAAAACACACACACACACACACACACACACACACACACTACTCTATCCAATAAAAACAAACAGAGTTTTGCCTACAGTTCTACATCAAAAAGATCAGCTAAGCAAATATCAGGCTAGTATCACACTGCTGCGAATTGGATGTGATTTTCTCCACATCCAATTCGCACGTCAGGAGATTGTGACCGGCTCTCTGCAAAGCCGATTCACACATCTCCAGAGCGGCTCCGGTGCAAATTTCACAGGAGTCCTGTGCATCTTCTGGTCAAATTTTTAACAGAATTTGGACCTGAAAACGGTAAACAGGGGACGCACCAGACCCCTGCTGTGAGCCCAGCCTAAAACAGTTAAAGTGGAATTAAACAAACATATTGCAGCTTACCAATTCTTAGATGTGACAGCTATATTTGTTTCCTTTTTTAGGCTGAGATCCCAGCATCCAATTCACAATAGGAGATTTTGACTGCCTCTCTATGGAGCCGGTTCACATATCTATGCAGCGGGTCTGGTGCGGTTTGCACAAAAATGCTGTGCGTCTTTTGGTCCGTTATTGGACCTGAAACAGTGAACCAGCACGCACTGGACCACAGCTGTGAGCAACATGCGGCTCATATTTAGGTAGTCCTATGTAGAGGGAGTTTGCGTAGTCGAGTCGGGAATTGATGATTGTTACAACTACTACTGCTTTGTCCTCTTCCGGGATGAAGGGTTAGAGTCTTCGCAGCAGGCGGAGAAGATGGTGCGATCCGCTGACTACTGATCCTATTTGTGCATCCATCGACATCTCCAAGTCAAAGATGACTCAGAGACTTTTGACTTTGGTGCTCGGGGTGATGGTCTGTCCAAGAATGGTGGGTGGTGTCCAAGAAGTCTGTTTGTCTTTCAGTTTGCGTGGAGGAAAAGAAGTTCTGTTTTGGATCCATTGAGTTTGAGGGAACTCTGTCATCCAATTAGGGCTGGGCGATTTCCCCCCCCAAAAAAAAACTGCGATTTTTTTATAAAAAACTCGATTTACGATTCGATTTTTTTTAAATTATATTAATTGAAGTGCATCAACAAACAAAATTGCAAAGGCAAACTCTTTCTCTAACTGCAAAGTCAGTGTGCAAAGATTGTTAAACATCCAAATTATTAATACTGTATTTAGATTTAGCTAATAAAACAAAAAAAATCTTGGTTACTCTTAGTTGAATTGAACTGTGCCCGTACCTGATGCAGATTTTCATGGGATACGGATTTTACTGCTACACCGGCGGCCATTCCAGTATTCAAAAGCCGCTCCTCCTCCTCGTCTGTGATAGGCGGAACACTCAATTTCCCAGCATTCAGTGTTCTGCAATCATGGACATCCGCTCATCCTCATAACACAGACGAGGATGAGAGGATGTCCGTGATAGGCGGAACACTGCCTGCTGTGAAATTGAGTGTTCCGCCTATCACAGACGAGGACTCGGGAGGGGGCGGCTTTTGAACACTGCAATGGCCGCCGTCTGTCTGCATGACATGCTGATCAGGTAGGCAGACGGCGGCTTGCGGTTAGTTAGTGTTACATTACATCTACTCGCGGCGGCTGCGGCGAGTAGATGTAATTGGGGTAACGCCGCCCAGTGCCATTCCGGATACGGCCCCTGCAGCCCTGCTACGGAAACTTTGGAGAAAAAAAAAAAAAAATCAATTTTCTTCAAATCTGAATCGATTTGAACTCAAAACTCGATTCAAGATTAAAATCGATTTTTTTCCCAGCCCTACATCCAATCATCGATCAATGCGAGGCAATTTTCCAGTGATACGAAAGTAGAGTTGGGTGTCGTCGGCGTATGAGTGGCAGTACAAGTCCTGTTTGCGGATTTTGAGGAGTGGGCGGAGGTAGATGAAGAGCATGGGTGACAGGGGTGATCCTTGAGGGACTCTGCAAGAAATTGCACGAGTTTCAGAGGTGAAGACTCCTAGTTTCACTGTCTGGGAGCGATTTTCCAGGAAGGATGCGAACCAGGGTAGGCGAGGGTCTGCGACTCCTGCTACTTCAAGGCGGATGAGTAGAGTTTTGTGGTCTACTGTGTCGAACGCTGCACTGAGATCCAGCAGCACCAGAAGACGCGATTCTCCGTCATCTGCAGCTTCAATGGCGTCATCCCATATTTTGAGAAGGGCTGTTTCTGTACCATGGCCCGGGCGGAAGCCTGATTGTAGTGAATCCAAGAGTTTGTGGGAGTCCAAATGGAGTTGTAGCTGTTGTACTACTGCTTTCTCCATGATCTTTGAGATGGTGTTGAGGCTTGTTACCAGTCTGCGGTAGTTTGGGTCGAGGTTGGGCTTCTTCTGGAGGGGGTTGACTATGCCTTGCTTGAGGGAGAGCGGAACAATGCCTTCTTTGAACGATTGATTTACGAGATGTGTTATGGTGGGTGCCAAAATGTTGGTACATTCTTTCAGGAGTTTTGTAGAAATTATGTAATCAGATTTGTAAGCTCATCTTCCTCCATTTGGAGCCGACTGGGACTGGTCACATTTGTGCCCGCTCAATGGGCACATTGTTTACATCAGGCTACCTCTGATCTGCTCCACAAAAAAAGAAAAAAAAAAGAAAAAGACCTGAACAAGCCCAGAGGTAGGCAGGTGTACAATTAACACAAATCCATTTAGTGCTAGTTCACACCAGACGCAGTTCCGTGCGCTTTTTTTCTGCACAAAATGCATGCACAGGTTCACACCATGCAGTCAGTTTCCAGTCAGTTTCTGCACTGGAAACTGACTGCATGGTGTAAACTAGAGCCATTGGAATACATGGCAAACACTGTGAATGCATTTTTTGTGCAGAAAATAAAGGGGAAAGAACTGAACTGCATCTGGTGTGAACTGGCCCTTACACCCACCTTTCCATAAGGACTGCATAGACCTTCAGATCAGGTCCACCTGAAAAACAAACATGCAGACCTGATTAAAACGGCTGTGTGAAAGGGGCCTAAAATGTCAGTTCAAGCCTAAATAAAAGGCATGCTATGTTACATTATTTCACAGTCTATCCTGTAGGAGGCAAGTAAAGGATTCGAACACAATTTAAAATTTGAAGTTGAAACGAGAGACCATATTGTAAAGAGCCGAATATCCCCCATTAAACGCATCAGAGTATTCTAAAAGAAAAAACCTTGCGCAAATTCAGCAGTACTAGACCAACCAGAAACAGGAAACATCAGGACGACAATTGCTGAGGTTTTATTTTATTGTTGTTTTAGTGAAACGAAAGCAACATACAGGAAGCACAGAATCCTGGGCACAGTTCTCTGCAACCGATGAACCCAAGTTACATGACAAGTGTATTGCCTCTAATCATCCACTCACTCAGGAAGAAGAGGAACCCTACTCACTTACTTTTTTTTTTTACGGTCCAGCAACTTCTCTATCCAGCACTGCCAGTCCTCTTCAGGCAGAACCAAACACATCATTCTGCCAATCTTTTGTGAGGCCAACTTGTCGCTGGGTGGGTGGGGGGGGGGGGGGTGGTGGGCTCACAGTACTCATTACATGAGTGCCAGCCACGCAGTCCTGATGGCCAGTCTTGGAGTACCGTGAACCCAGCCTGCATCGGTGACATGCTTGGAGGAATACCTGCTAAATCAGGAGCTGTAGGGATTTTTACTTAAAGCTGGAGTTCCCCTTTAAACAAAACAGAGCACAATTACAGTGCTGCACTTCTGAAAAGATTACCACAAAAGGATTTCAGCAAGAATAGCAAGTCACAACTCATAAGGATCTCTGCCTTTTTAATCCGGGGGAAGGAGGATTTGTAGTATGAGCAGGCATGCACTCTGTAACTTGGTAATGCACTGTTGGGCTGTGAGCCATGGACCCATAAGCAATACATTTTTAGCATACTGTCCAGACTCTCCCTTTACGCTACAAGTTAACAGACTGACTTAAAACTGAAAGGATCATAAATAATTTTTACGTTTGTAGGATAAAGTTATGTTAGGTGATTTGTACATTTCTAGCTAGTCAATGAGCTACAGTGCCTTGAAAAAGTATTCATACCCCTCGACATTTTGCACATTTTGTCATGTTACAACCAAAAATGTAAAATATACAGCATCTCACAAAAGTCAGTACACCCCTCACATTTTTGTAAATATTTTTATTATATCTTTTCATGTGACAACACTGAAGAAATGACACTTTGCTACAATGTAAAGTAGTGAGTGTACAGCTTGTATAACAATGTAAATTTCCTGTCCCCTCAAAATAACTCACAGCAATTAATGTCTAAACTGCTGGCAACAAAAGTGAGTACGCCCCCAAGTGAAAATTTCCAAATTGGGCCCAAAGTGTCAATATTTTGTGTGGTCACCATAATTTTCCAGCACTGCCTTAACCCTCTTGGGCATGGAGTTCACCAGAGCTTCACAGGTTGCCACTGGAGTCCTCTTCCACTCCATGATGACATCACAGAGCTGGTGGATGTTAGGGAACCTTGAGCTCCTCCATCTTGCGTTTGAGGATGCCCCACAGATGCTCAATAGGGTTTAGGTCTGGAGACATGCTTGGCCAGTCCATTGCTTTTACCCTCAGCTTCTTTAGCAAGGCAGTGGTCATCTTGGAGGTGCGTTTAGGGTCATTATGTTGGAATACTGCCCTGTGGCCCAGTCTCTGAAGAGAGGGAGGGGGGTCATGCTCTGCTTCAGTATGTCACAGTACATATTGGCATTCACTCATGCAGCCCCCAACCATGAGACTCCCACCACCATGCTTGACTGTAGGCAAGACACACTTGTCTTTGTACTCCTCGCCTGGTTGCCACCACACACGCTTGACACCATCTGAATCAAATAAGTTTATCTCAGACGACCACAGAACAAGGTTCCAGTAATCCCTAGTCTGCCTGTCTTCAGCAAACTGTTTGCATCATCTTTAGAAGAGGTTCCCTTCTGGAACGACAGCCATGCAGACTAATTTGATGCAGTGTGCGGCATATGGTCTGAGCACTGACCCCCCCACCCCTTCAACCTCTGCGGCACTCGTACATCCATTTCCCAAAAACAAACTCTGGCTATGACGCTGAGAACTCAACTTCTTTGGTCGACCATGACGAGGCCTGTTTTGAGTGGAACCTGTCCTGTTAAACTGCTGTATGGCCACTGTGCTGCAGCGCAATTTTTTGGCAATCTTCTCATAGCCTAGGCCAGTGATAAAAAACCTCCATAAAGTGGAAGGAAAAATTATAAATGTTTTTTTTTTTTTCTTCAAATAAATATGTAAAAAGTGTGGCGTGCATTTGTATTCAGCCCCCTTTACTCCGATAAACCCAACTAAAATCTAGTGGAACAAATTGCCTTCAGAAATCACCAATATAGTAAATAGAGTCCACCTGTGTGTAATTTAATCTCAGTATAAATACAACTGTTCTGTGAAGCCCTCAGGAGGTTAGAGAACCTTCGTGAACAAAACCGCATCATAAAGGCCATGGAACACACCAGACAGGTCAGGGATAAAGTTGGAGATGTTTAAAGCAGGGCTTGGCTATAATAAAAAATAAAAAATAAAAAAAAAATATCCCAAGCTTTGAACATCTCACAGAGCACTGTTCAATCCATCATCCGAAAATGAAAAAAGTATGGCACAACTGCACACCTACGAAGACAAAGCCGCCCACCTAAACTGACAAGTCAGGCAAGGAGAGCATTAATCAGAAGCAGCCAAGAGGCCCATGGCAACTCTGGAGAAGCTGCAGAGATCCACACCTCAGGTGGGAGAATCTGTTCACAGGACAGCTATTTGCGCACTCCACAAATCTGGCCTTTATGGAAGAGTGGCAAGAAGAAAGCCATAAGAATTCCCATTTGCAGTTTGCGAGAAGCCATTTGGGGGACTCGGCAAACATGAGGAAGAACGTGTTCTGGTCAGAGGAGACAAAAATTTAACTTTTTGGCCTAAAAGCAAAACGCTATGTGCGGCGGAAAACTAATACTGCACATCATCCTGAATACACCATCCCCACCGTGAAACATGGCGGTGTCAACATGTTGTAGGGATGCTTTTCGTCAGCAGGGACAGGGAATCTGGTCAGAGTTGATGGGAAGATGGATGGAGCCAAATACAGGGCAATCTTTGTAGAAAACCTGTTTGACCCAGTCTCATGTCTTTTGCAGACTGAGGTTCACCTTCCAGCAGGACAATGACCCTAAACATATAGCCAGAGCTACAATGGAATGTTTTAGATCAGGGGGTCTCCAAACTTTCTAATCAAAGGGCCAGTTACTGTCCTTCAGACTTTCGGGAGGCCAAACTGTGGCCAGCAGGAATAGGCGTTTATTTTAGGCATAAGTGGGAGTAAACAGTGTCCCATCTTTGGTATTAGGGGGAAAAAAAAAAAATAGTGCTCCACTGATGGCATCAATGGCAGGAATTATGCCTCATTGTTGGTGTCAGTGGGCCCCATCAGTCATAAATAGTGCCCCAAGGGCCAGATAAAAGCAAGCAAAGGCTCACATCTGGCCCTGAGCCGCAGTTTGGAGACCACTGGTTTAGATCAAAGCATATTCATCTGTTAGAATGGCCCAGTCAAAGTCGAGACCTAAATCCAATTCAGAATCTGTAGCAAGACTTGAAAATTGCTGTTCATGGACACACTCCATCCAATCTGACAGAGCTTGAGCTATTTTGCAAAGAATGGGCAAAACAAACGTCACTCTTGATGTGCAAAGCTGGTAGAGACATCCCCAAAAAGACTTGCAGCGAAAGGAAGTTCTACCAAGTATTGACTCGGGGGGCTGAATACAAATGCACCCCACACTTTAGATATTTGTAAAAAAAAAAAAAAAAGAAATTATATTGCACACACACACTTTTTTTTTTTACAAATATCTAAAGAAGATGTGTGTGTATGTATATTATATATAACACACACACACACACTTTTCTTCCACTTCACAATTATGTGCCACTTTGTGTTGGTCCATCACATAAAATCTCAATAAAATACATTCACGCTTTTGGTAACATGACAAAATGTGGAAAATGTCAAGGGGTATGAATTTTTTTGCAAGGCACTGTATGTTTTATTAGACACCAATGTCTAGGGGGATGTGCAATGCATGGTAATTTTTTTAATATGCATTAAAGTGACACTAAAGGTTCACGTAAAAAAAAAAAAAAAAAAAAACACAGGTCATACTTGCCTTCACTGTGCAGTTCGTTTTGCTCAGAGTGGCCCCGATCCACCTGTTCTGGGGTCCCACAGCAGCTCCTCCCTGCATAAGCTAGCCCCCTCTGGGAAGCTCTCTCCTGAGGGGGTTACCTTGCGGGCGCGCTCCTGTGTCATACTCTCGGCATCCATAGCCGCTGAGCGTATGACTCAGCCCCACGTTATTGGATTTGATTGACAGCAGCATGAGCATTAAGGTGAAAAAACAGGAGGGTTTACAACCCCTTTAAGCCCAGGTTCACACTGGGCTGCAGGAGTGAAGCTGAACTTGCACGATTTCACTCCCGATTCCGGTCGCAATTACAGAGACATCTGTGCAGGGTTCTGCCGGGAATAAAAAAAAAAAAAATTATAATATTCGCAAATCGTACAGAAACGACTTTCTGAAATCGGTGCAGCGCCACAGATGCGGCGTCGCACCGATTAGGACGGTGTCATTGCCGGCAAATGCTGCAGTTTCGACATGCCAAAAACGCAGCAGAGTGAACCAGGGCTAACACAAAATAAAATAAAAAAAAAAATATAAAAAAAAAAAAAAAAAGGGAAGAACAATTTTTTTTTTTTCAAAGAACCAAACTACTGTATGTATAGTGTGGGACTAAAACAAACAGAAGTCTCATCTCCATGGAGAGCAGAGGCATCTACTTGTAAGGAGCTGTACAACAAGTTTGAGCAGGGTGGAGACTGAAAACAACATCCTTCCATATACAAACCTGGCATTGCTTTCAAGGAGGTCACGTCAATGATAAACCTCTCCAAACCTGTACTTATGACACATGTACTTGGGCAGCAAAACCTAAAACAAGGATGATTGTTGTCTTCCCTATAAAAAAGGTGCCCTACAAAGCATTAACGTGCATGGGCAGGCCAAAACCCCTGCCAGTTGAATTTGCTGTGTACTACTAGGGAAACTTCCCTCCCCTTCTTGTCCCAGGAGATGCAACAGAAAGTTAGAGGAAATCTCCTAAAGTGAGTGGAAATCCCCTTTTGACAGGTGCCCCCATTGAAAGATTTCCCTCTTGCCTCTTGTTCAGGGGACAAAATCAAGAAATTTGGATTTAACCTCACTTTATCGTTGACATTAGGCTTATAGGAGGGGTGAATGTCCCAAAAAGGGAACAGAGACCACAAAACCTTTCAAAAAAAAAAACCCAAGCCCATTTTAATCGCACAGACTGGTGACAACTAGATCTAAAAGATACACTTCAATAGTTGCTAGAGTATGAAATTTCAGATAAGGTTTCATTGTTCCAACTTCATCACTTAGAAGCCAAAACGCCGCCTAATGCTTGAAATTCACAGATGCAATGCAGCTAAATACTGAAGACGTTTTTAATACTTTATAAGGTCACATTACTGAAAAACCTTGCAAGAATAATGAATATCTGAATAAAAAGGATGTACGTTTCCACATCAGACCGTAGAACAGCATGTATTTACTGTGAGCAGGCTGCTGTATGCAGTGAAGGTCTTCTCAGAGGAGGGTGTGAGACACATAAATAAGCGATGTAATATCAGATGAGCTCATCACAGATGGGAAACACCTAGTGCTCTGCCACTGCACTGTGTCTGAACTCTTCCACCATTTAAAGTGGACCTCTTGCCCACATTTGAGTACAATTTTACCAATATTGCAACCCAAGAATGAGGAGCTACTGAAAAGGACCATAAAACACTTGCTTATATACATTGTGAGTGGATATAACTGTAAGCCGAGTAAATGTATGGGAGTAGATAAGCCGATTAAATAATCAACTTCTGGATTAACGTAATGCCAAATGTCGATTAGTGTATGCCCAGCTTAAGGCCGACCTTAAGATTCAAATCATGTATGGGGCAGGCTGAATGCACCCAAGATGATAGATCAATCAACTTGGGTACAACCAGCCTGCCGGATTCTACATGCGATCATCCCTTCTAGCAGTTACACTGTTCTCCTGGCAGAGACAGCTTCCCCCGTCTGGAGAACACAATGGTTCGGTGGGAGGGAAAAGATTGGCTTAGTCTATGGCCGGCCTAACTGTGCAGCAGTAAAAACACCTCAGCCACCTGGTTTTACTGCCCACCAACCGCAAGGGTAAACAAGACCTTTGTTCGGACAAAAATTTCAAGGAGAAATTAATATGTACATTTTTATGTCAAGCCTTCCATCTTGCAGCTAGATAAAACATCAAATGCAAAGATTAGCACAAAACTTTGTTAGAGGCCTTGCACACAGATCTATAAACATTGGATCTGTTAGAAAGTTACTTCCCAAAAAAATGCAACTATGCCATGTGTAGCGTGAACTTTTTACACATGTATATGCGCGCATAAATTTCTGCTATCTCCCACAATGCTAATTCTAGGGTAGGTGGGTTCTATATAGTGCCATCCATTTTACAATGTGGGGGAGGGGGGAGAGACACAGTACAATTACAATACAGAAGGGATGGGAGGGACCTGCTCATGGAACTTACAATCTAAAAAAGGAAGGTGGAGATGGAACAAAAAAAAAAGTAATAGCTGTGGGGGATGATCTGATGGAGGTGGCTCTGGGATGGTTCTTGGGTGGGAGATGGGATAGGCTTCTCCGAATAAGTGAGTTTTCAGGGATCGCCTAAAGGCTGGGGGCTGACTGGACATACTGGGGCAGGGAGTTCCATAGGATGGGAGAGGCTTTGGGGGAAGTCCTGGGAGGAGGCAACAAGGGAGCTAGAGAGCAGGAGGTCTTGGGAGGAGCGGAGAGGACAATTTTGGCGATATAGCTGGGGGCAATGTGGCTGGCCTTGCATGTTGTGGTTAGCGTTTTGAATTTTGTACAGTGGGTTAGTGCCAGTGAAGGGATTGGCAGAGAGGGGCAGCAGTCACGGATCCGTTAGTAAAGTGTATTAGTCTAGCAGCAGCATTCATAATAGACTGAAGGGGGGATAGCATGTGTAAGGGTAGGCCAGTGAGGAGAGAGTGTTGCAGTAGTTGAGGCAGGAAATAGACAAGGCGTGAATACGTTTTGTGGTGTCGTTAGTCAGGAAGGGGCGAATCCTGGAAATGTTGGATTAAGGTGGCAAGATGTAGCCAGTGATTGGATGTAGGCACGTGTAAGGAACGCAGGTTTTTGTAATCCCCCCCCATCACGTCTAAACATGCCAATAGCTTATCAAAATATTTACGTGCTTGTGTAAAAAAATATAAAAAAAAAAAAACCATACATACAATTTTTTTTTCTCAAATACACAACATATTCGGAAAATATTTTGTAGGCTTCGAAAGATAATGCAGCAACATTTTTATTTATTTTTTTTAAAGAAAAAGGAACATGTGTAAACATGTGTCCCATTGAAGTAAAAATGGATGCAGAATTCCTTGTTTAACCACTTAAGCCCCGGACCATTTGGTAGCTAGAGGACCAGAGGTGAATTTAGAATTTTGCACTGCGCTGCTTTAACTGTAAATTGTGCAGACATGCAATGTTGTACCCAAACAAAATTTGCGTCCTTTTCTTCCCACAAATAGAGCTTTATTTTAATGGTTAGTTGATTGCCTCTGCGATTTTTATTTTTTGCGATATAAACGGAAAAAGACCGAAAATTTTGAAAAAAAAAAAAAAGATATTTTCTACTTTTTGTTATAAGAAAAATCGAATAAACTCAATTGTAGTCATACATTTAGGCCAAAATGTATTCAGCCACATTTTTTTTTTTTTTTTTTTTTTACTAAAAACAAGGCAATAAGCGTATATTTATTGGTTTGCGCAAAAGTTAGAGTTTACAAACTAGGGTACATTTTCTGAAATTTACACAGCTTTAAATTTATGACTGCCTATTTCTTGAGGTGCTAAAATGACAGGGCAGTACAAAACCCCCCCCCCAAATGACCCCATTTTGGAAAGTAGACACCCCAAGGAAATTGCTGAGGAGGCATGTTGAGCCCATTGAATATATTTTTTTTGTCCCAAGTGATTGAATAATGACAAAAAAATAAATAAAAAAAATTACAAAAAGTTGTCACTAAATGATATATTGCTCACACGTGCCATGGTTATATGTGGAATTACACCCCAAAATACATTTTTCTGCTTCTCCTGAGTACGGGGATACCACATGTGTGGGACTTTTTGGGAGCCTAGCCGCGTACGGGACCCCGAAAACCAAGCACCGCCTTCAGGATTTCTAAGGGTGTAAATTTTTGATTTCACTCCTCACTGCCTATCACAGTTTCGAAGGCCATAAAATGCCAAAATCGCACAAAACCCCCCAAATGACCCCATTTTGGAATATAGACACCCCAAGCTATTTGCTGAGAGGAATGGCGAATATTTTACAGCTCTCATTTGTTTTTGAAAATGAAGAAAGAAAACACATATATATATATATATATATATGTGACAAAAAGCGAGATCTGCAAAATACTCACAATACCTCTCAGCAAATAGCTTGGGGTGTCTACTTTCCAAAATGGGGTCATTTGGGGGGGTTTGTGCTATCTGGGCATTCCATGGCCTCCGAAACTGTGATAGGCAGTGAGAAGTGAAATCAAAAATTGACACCCTTAGAAAGCCTGAAGGCGGTGCTTGGATTTTGGGGTCCCGTACGCGGCTAGGTTCCCAAAAAGTCTCACATGTGGTATCCCCGTACTCAGGAGAAGCAACAGAATGTATTTTGGGGTGTAATTCCACATATGCCCATGGCATGTTTGAGCAATCTATAATTTAGTGACAACTTTGTGCAACAAAAAAAAAAAAAAAAAATTGTTGTTTTTCCGCAACTTGTGTCAACATATAAAATATTCCATGGACTCGACATGCCTCTCAGTATATAGCTTGGGGTGTCTACTTTCCAAAATGGGGTCATTTGGGGGGGTTTTGAACTGTTCTGGCATTTTATACACAACATTAGGAAGCTTACATCCACTCTTCTAACCACTTGAAGACAAAGCCCTTTTTGACACTTTTTGTTTACATGAAAACATTTTTTTTTTGCAAGAAAATTATGTTGAACCCCCAAACATTATATATATTTTTAAAGCAAAGGCCCTACAGATTAAAATGGTGGGTGTTGCATTTTTTTTTCTACACAGTATTTGCGCAGCGATTTTTCAAACGCATTTTTTGGGTTAAAAAAAATACACTTTTTTTAATTTTAATGCACTAAAACACACTATATTGCCCAAATGTTTGATGAAATAAAAAAGATGATCTTAGGCCGAGTACATAGATACCAAACACGACATGCTTTAAAAATTTCGCACAAACGCGCATTGGCGACAAACTACATACATTTTTAAAAGCCTTTACAGGTTACCCCGTTAGACTTACAGAGGAGGTCTACTGCTAAAATTACTGCCCTCGATCTGACCTTCACGGTGATACCTCACATGCATGGTGCAATTGCTGTTTACATATGACGCCAGACCGACGCTTGCGTTTGCCATTGGGCAAGAGCAGGGCAGGACAGGGGTGTTTTTTTTTTTTTGTTTTTTTTGTTTTTTTTTAATTTTGCTTTTTTATTTTATTTTTAAACTGTTGCTTCCATATTTATTTATTTTTTTTATCATTTTTATTGTTATCTCAGGGAATGTAAATATCCCCTACGATAGCTATAGGTAATGACAGGTACTCTTTTTTGAAAAACGGGTCTATTGGACCCTAGATCTTTCCTCTGCCCTCAAAGCATCTGACCACACCAAGATCGGTGTGATAAAATGCTTTCCCAATGGCGCTTTTTATATCCGGGGGGGGGGGGGGGGGCATTCCCTCCCACTGCTTGTAAAAGCAGTCCAGAGGCTAATTAGCCACTAGGATTGCTTTTACATGAAAGCCAGCCGCTGACTGAAAAGAATGATACCAAGATGATACCTAAACCCGCAGGCATCATTCTGGTATAAACATTCAAAGTCCAGCAACATACCAGTACGTTGTTGGACATGTATTGTAATCTTTTTATTTCATGCAGCCTGTTGGCTGAACGAAAAAAAAAAAGGATTGATCGGTGGGTATGCCCACCATTAGAATACCGCCCTTCATCCACCCACTTCTAATGATGGGCATACATGCACCATTTATATATGCCGAAGCATGGGGGCATCTTCCCGCAAAAGTTATGCCGCACACACATGGTCGGACTTTTCCACGGGCAAGCCTCCGTCGGAATTTCGACCGTATGTACGCGGCATTAGGAGCAAAATCGCTCCTCCGCCCCTGCTGCCCCAATGCTTCGGCATATATGTTCTTTTTTTTAACTGTGGTGGTGAAATCACCTCCTACAGCACTGCAGTCGCAGGGATCAGGCTGTCTCTGCGAACGCTGCAGTTATGTGTGTTTTTGTTTTGTAAGTGACAGTGATTGATCGATACTGCACTTGGGTGGCCTGGGCTGGACGGAGGGGCAAAACGCAGGTGCCAGCAGGTATCTGGGCTGATCCCGCCAACACTGCGTTTTTGGGAACCCTAAACTGCTGGGGACGCTAGTATAGATCTGATCAGATATTGATCTGTTCAGATACTATACCACTAAGGGGGGTGTATGCTTCACGCGTGGGTGTTAGCGTTACTGGCACTAACCTGACGCTGCCTGGGGTGTGACGCAGACCCTCTCTGATGCTAAAACCTAATTGATATCACCCGCCGGGCGATCAGGGGGTTAAAACTTTATTGGGTTATATACGGCGGGTGCCCTGACACTATAAAAAGCAAACTAACTAACCAGCGTCACCCGTAACACTTATATGGTGATCACTGGTGAAAGGGTTAACTAGGGCAATCAGGGGGTTAAAAACCTTTATTAGATAATATATGGGGGTACCTGACGCTATAAAAACCTGCGGCGAACCTAAAAAAAATTACCAGCTAGCGATCTGCATCACCAACACTAAGACAGCGTTTAGAAAAACGATCGCTTAGTGACAGTGGTGATAGGGGGTGAAAGGGTTACCTGGGGGGGCGATCAAGGGGGTTAAACCTTTATTAGATAATATATTGGGGTACCCGACGCTATAAAAACATGCGGCGAACCTAAAAAAAAAAATTACTGGCTGCCGATCGGCATCACTGACGCTAAGACAGTGATCAGAAAAATGATCGCTTAGCGACAGTGGTGATAGGCGGTGAAAGGGTTATCTGGGGGGTGATCAGGGGGTTATACCTTTATTAGGGGGGGGGGGGGGGTTAGGGGGCTACACTGGACCTAAGACTAAACTTTGGTGACACTTTTACAGTCACAAATGTCACTGATTGCAGTGATCACTAAATAAATGGTCACTGCAATCAGTGACACTGTGACTGGGGGCTGGGGGGGTGATCTGGGGTGTCTGGGGGGGGCGATTTATGTCCCTATGTGTCCTGGTGTCAGTGTAGTGTTGTGTGCACTGACCTGATGTCTTCTCTTGTACGGCGCTCGGTATATGTGAGCGCCGTACCAGAGATGACATCACTTCCTCCTGCTCCCTCTGTCTGACAGACAGAGGGGGCATTTCCATTCGCCGGGAGCGATCGTGAGGGGGTGGCCAGAAACAAATGTCTGCCTCCTCATCCCGGAACGCTCCCGGACACTTAGCCACCGCTCACTGTATAGGAGGGGGGTCCGATTGGACCCCCCAACTATACAAAGGCAATCACGTACACTCTACGTGATTGTGCCTGTCGGTGCCATTCTGCCGACGTATATATACAGTGAGCGGTCGTTAAGCGGTTAAGAGATGACAAAGCTGGTGCCCTTAATTTCAGAGAACGATCAGCGGCTCAAAGTCCTGAGGCTCTATTCAGCTGAGCACTTGTTTGACCAGATGCTGAACTGACCACGTGTCTTAAAAGTTAGATTTTTTTTTTCCCCTTTTTAGTGAGCTCTTCAGCACATACAGGATAAAGAAAACTAGGAACACTTCTGGAGGATTTTTATATAAACTGTACAAACCTGTAACTTATTTCATGTTTATAAGACCAGTGCTCGGGCAAAGATGAACAATCTTAGGTTCAACATACAAATTGAAATTTACAATCAACTTCAGATTTACCAAAACTACATAAGATGAGGATTAACCTAATCTGTCCAGTCAGGCAGGTACTTATCCATTGGCATACATTGCCACACCTGGTGGTCATGGGTGGGCAGCGCTGATGATCAGTGTAGACCCCCCTGTCAGAGGAGCAGCTGATCGGCTCTATTCGTGTCTGGGAGACACAAGTGAGGAAAAGCCGATAAACGGCTCTTCCTGTTTACATCGCGATCAGCCGTGATTGGATGCGGCTGATCATGTGGTAAAGAGTCTGACAGACTATTTACCTAGAGCGGAGTTGCAGTGTGTCAGACTGACATGCCGCAACAAGGATCGCTATGATGCCCGCGGCGGCTTGTTATCCTGATCACGTCCGATCAGGATATCAGAACCACTTTGCTATATGGCGGGCGGCAAGCGATTCATAAAATGCTTTTGGAGCAAAAAAAAAAAAAAAAAAAATCTAAGATAGTATTCTATTTAAGCTAGATTAATAATTTAGTTTATTCAGCGTGAAATGGAGCTTAGTTATGTAGCATAAGGCTACATATTCTGCAATATGTAAATTTTTGGTAAACTCATTCAATGAATCCAAGCTGAGATAACATGCACTGCATTGATGCAGTCACACAATTTCACAGTAACCATGAGATAAAACAACGTTCAGCAATATGCCTTTAGCCCATAGTTGTGCAAATCTTTGTACACTACAAACTGATTGAATTTGTTCGATATCGCAGTTTTACTAACCCGGCAGCTTATTATTCTAAATAGGAAACCTTTATTTTGTTTGCAAATATTAAAGATGCTAACTACCAGCAAGAATACGTCCTTACATTTAAAGAGAACCTGTCATTTCAGATCCATCAAGGCAGCGCCTGTTAGCGGGCATCTACCCACCTGCTGTCGTCCCGTCCCTCACCTTGTGGTGTCACTGCCGCACCACCAGCCGTCCCATTAAAGTGAATAAGACAGTCGTTGAGTCAACAGCGGGGCAGGAGGAGCCGCTGCAGGACAGATGACAGTTGCTTCTTAAAAAATTATAAATTTTGAAGCAGCCCTTTTTACTAGTGATTTAAATCAAATCCACCCTGGCTTTAGGCCTCATTTACCAATTCAATGCTGTTCACCACTCCTGCAAAAAAATAAAAATAAAAAATTTGCAGTGGACTCTTCAGGGGCATTTGACCGACAGCGATGTGTTAACCACTAAAAGCCCCAGAAACTGTGTCCATTACATGTGTATGCAGCGTGGTGCCAATTCACTTGAATAGGTTGCGTTTGGTGGTGGTACTGCCTGCCAAATGTAACCAGTTACACAGATTTTGTCACACCACCACCACCACCGTGGGTAAGGCCACTGGCTATGTTAATTGGCCAAATACAGATGTTAAAATAGCGACTCATCCACCTGTCTTTACTGCCTCTTGGCCACTTTTTTTTTCTCCCTGCAAAATAATTGGGCTTCAGCATGACTGTAGAATTGGTGCTTAGAAATTGCCATTACTAATATCACAATGCCCTTTAGGCAACACCAACCCAAACAACTACGTGGCTTGAGGTCTGCAGCCCCCTCGGCCTGCTCAGCAGAAGTACGTCCTTCCCTGGAACCTCATCCAGAAATTCAAGACCTTTTGAAAAGCAGATTAGTTTCTGCTCATGAACAGATTGTTCTAAATTACCAGGCATTCACTGAGCTGGAAAACCAAACCAGTACATGATAATAGGAGGAATTTCTGCCGCTTTAGCTGTCCCACTGACTACATGTTTACTATCCCCAGGACATGGCACTCAAGGGTTAACTCTTCCATAACTGAGATTCATAAAGTAGTACAGCAATAAAAAATAGTAAGCATACAAATTTTGATAAGGTGAAAAAAAAACACTTTCAGAAGAACTTAATTATGTGAACATGTACTTACTGAAAAAAAAAAAAAAAAAAAAAAAAAAAAGGACTTTTCATGATACACTAACTGTAGTGGATGACATTTATTTTTTGGCAATTTGAGTGGCTCTCCAAGTGCCACCAGAAACAAGATGATAATTTCATGAAGAGATGATGTCCTTGAAGCAGATCTTTCCCCGAAATTAACTTTGTCCTGCCTCCTTTCCCCCTCCCTCACGTGTGCATTATTGCATTTTAATGTGACTTATTTGTGCTGCACTTCTGAACTTCTCACCTAGGGAAGAACATGCCCACCCCTCCTAGATATTCTGCAGGGCTTCAGGTCCTGGCAGTGTTCTATGGCACACCTGTGCAGGTTTTCCCTGCACACACGCAAAGACAGGCTGTTACCAATCACCAAAACTGCTGTGTTTGCACATGCTCAGTAAATTCCCCACATGTCTCAAAGGGCTCTCCCAGGACTTGCAATCCAGGAAGAGCCATTCAGCACAACTGCACATGTGCACATGTGCCAGAAATAGGAAATTGACAGTTCTGAGAGGGCAGACCCAAAATGAAAGGGGACTGAATTTACTCTTTAAAGTGCATCTAACTGCAAAAACAAAAATGCCATATACTGCAGTTTACCAAGCCTTGGATGTTGTGGCTACATTTATTTTCTTTTTAAGTGTTTTGCTCCTCCATTTTGATCTGGTCAGCAACACATCCTATCCTACCCTACAATGGCTACACTTACTCCTCCACTGTATGTATGGAAGAGCAATGTAGCCACCCTTGGACAGCATTGTCAACCTGTGAAGAGGTTAGTGCTAAATGGACTTTATAACAGAAACTACAGCTACTTTAAGCAGTCCCCCCCAAAGAAAAAAAAAACCATTGTAAGAACCCCTTTTTACATTCTCAGCATTAGGTTAAACATTTTTAGTAGTAGCTCCCCCCCACAGCCCCCCTAAAATACTCACTATTCTTAGTCCAGCATTGTGCACATCTGTAGCAGCTCTTCTCCCCTCTCCCCCATCCCACAGGCTGGGCCGTGAGCAGCGGGAGCCAAAACCTATGAGCAGGGCCGAGTGTCTAAATAGATGCAAACAGCCCGGCTTGGGATCTAGCACACACTGCATCAGGGCTGTTCTGCATAAAACCAATATACAGAGCAGGTAAGTAGTAATTATGCAATTATTGTTGAAATATATATATACACACATACACAGGTTTTACAATCACTGTAAATAGTTTGTCTCAACCACCCTCCAACTGCCACTTGTTAAAAAGCCTGCTGTGCAAATCACATGAATACGGATTGTATGGCTGAATTTGCATCGCATTCGGACCAAAATCATGCAGGACCCTTTTTGGTCTGCTCCAGAATCGGATCGCATGGGTGTACACACCCATGCAACCCGATTTGACAGTTTGCACTGCGATATGCAAACTGATCTGCGGGGTCCTTAACTTTGTATTGACACTCCCATCGGTTTGCATATGGCAGTGTGAACTGCCTTTAATGCGGGAAGCCGCAGTGGTTTTGCAGGGTTCCTGCATCGCACCAACGTGAACCGTGCCTCCAGTAGAACAATCAACTGGCCAGGTCGGATTTTGCCAGCCAATACTGTTCCCATAAGAATAAAATGCAATGTGGGCATGTACATCCACCAACTGCTCAGAAGATGGATTTTGGGGCACTTTGTTAGCTGGACACTGCCCAACCAACAGTTTCCCATGATGGTGAAAATAAAAAAATAAAATAAAAACACCCACAAGACTGTCAAAAGCCTCTGAAAATCTGCAGCTCAATATTATGGAAACAGGATATATAAGACAGATGACATATGCAAGCAATGAAGTAAATTATAGGGAACACACAGCCAGCAAAGTAATTAAAAGGAAAAAAAGAGCAAATTGTATGTGTGGAAAGCAATCTTTATGTCCTCAGTAATTACTACATTAAAACATCAAAGACCAGCACATGACACTCGTGGAATAGCAGTTCATTTACATCAGTCTAGTGGTTACTGCAAGAAATGGAATGGCCTGGAGTCGAACGACAAGCAAACCACTAAACACACATACATGAATCGTAAGGATCTGTACCTCACTTCAGGCAACACACACAGATATTCCCTTTAGAGTTTCCCGTCTGCATAGGAGGAAAAAAAAAAAAAAAAAAAAAAAAAAACCTTTACATATACCAATTTCAAATGCATATTTAAATTGGCTGTTCTGCTTACATATTCATGTCACACCATACTGCACAATAAAAAAGTGCAGCAATGCAGGGCTTGATAATCCCCCATCACTGAGGAAACAAAGTCCCTATGCAATGCTTTGGCGACAGCTTCTCTTTAATGACCCTGCATGTCTTCCCTGTGCTCCACTGAATGTAATACAGTGCAGATCACACTGCATTCGATTCTTTCCCAGCCATGCAGGCCGGGGAAACTGCAAACAAGGACCTGAACATGACATCATACATGTCACTTCTGGAACAAGATGGGGGAGGATAGCAAATGTGTGTCCGCTCTCCTTCCTCCCCTCCATCTTGCGGCACCCTTCTTTGCCAGTCCCGGATCCACAGATGGGCAATTGGTGCCGAGATGCACATAGCAGAGGGCATTTTACCTGCGTGTGTGGAAGCAATCAGGCGGCAGCGGAGCCATCCGAATGCTTCAACCTGACAAGCGGGAAAAACAAAAAAAAAAGTAGGGAACACACACAACACTACCTGCCCAGCGCCCAAAACTGCATGTCCAGTGCAATGAAAATTAGGCATCCCTGTAACAGTTAATGAGCCGACATAACACTAGGACACAATTTCTAATAGTCATGGCGACCTGGGATAACGTGCATTTGCATTTATATTCATTAGGCCCCTTTCACACTGAGGCATTGCAAAAAACGCGCTAAAAACTATTAGCGTTTTTACCGCCAACGCGGTAAAAAAGCATAGGCGTTAGAGATATTTTTAAAAATAGCGCCAACGCGTTTTTACCGCGGTACTCATTCATTTCAATGGGGATAGGCGTTTTCACAGCGCTATTTTATGCACCCCAAAGATGCTCCAAAAAAGCTGTTGGCAGGATTTTTTCCAATGCACAGCCAGCACAACGCCTCAGTGTGAAAGCCCTCAGGGCTTTCACATTCAGAATGCTGGGGCAAGATATCAGGCGTTTTTACAGCGCTATTTTTAGCGCTAAAACGCCTGAAAAAACACCTTAGTCTTGCACTAGGAGTAAAGCAAATAAAAATAAAAAAAAATTAAAAAAAAACCCCACACACTATTTTCCAATGTACCTTTGCAGTGACGTGCATTTTTCTGCACTGGATAAATGCAGGTTACTGGTGTGAACAAGCCCTTAAAAGCTTGATCATATTTTACATCAAAAGCAATGCATAATACAGAATTTCAGCGAAGACATGGCAAAGTTTTGTACATTGTATCAAGTAGATTTTGCTCAGGTGTTCAAATGAATAAGAAAGTTAAAAAAAAAAAAAAAAAAAAAAACCCCACACAAACCCCTTAGACCTCCAGAATGTCATGCATGAAAATTTACAGTGTGCACGCCCACATCTGTCTTAAAATACGGAAACATAGGAACAAATCACAGGAGGAGAAATAAGTGGAGGCACAGCATGCTATGCTGGAGGCATTCAGGGAACACAGCCCTGTGAAAAAGGGTCTATTCATTAGAATTTGAAGAAATAAAATAAGTCTTCCAATTACAAAAATCTGGAGCACTATGGGCAAATATAACACTTTGAATCCTTTGTGTTCGAATGAGTCTTGCAAACCGCTGCCATTGGTCTGGCCCAAGGCACCCTATACTGTGGCATAGGAAACCATGGGGGACCAGCACAACTTTACACCATCTGCCCAAAAAGCAATGTTCTGTGGAAGTCTGCTACAGACTTTATGCAGCCATTGGGTTAAACAATGAAACACACACACACACACACACACACACACACACACACACACAGTATATTGGTAATGAAATTAGGCTGACTAGACACAACTGATGACCATTAATAAGGCAAGCTCCAGACAGTCAGATGTCTTTCTAGGAATGATGAATAGGTTGTCTGCCAGTCTGAAGCACTGGGACCTGCCAATGCCTCTTGTGTGCTAATAGAATGAATGTGTTTCCATGAGGGTACACTCTCCTGAGGTCTCCCAGAACCTCTAAGTGCATGTAACCAGCAATCCTAATGTTGGAAGTGCTCATTGTAGTATCGAAGGGAAAAATCCTGATCCTTACCCGAGGCTGGGTTCACACTGGTACGACATACGCTCCGACTTTGGAAGCACATGTCGCATGACGTGTGCAAATCAATAAGTCCCTATGAGAGCCGTCTTAACTGGTCTGACACAAGTCAGTCTGACTTTGAAAAAGGTTCCTGCACTACTTTGGTCCGACTTCAGCCCATTGAATATCACGGAAGTCGGATCAAAGTAGGATCCTTGTCCTAACCATCCGACATGGTGATTACAGCAGCAGTAAAAAGGAATTTATGTCACACTGGGATTGTTTTGATTGGTCAAAAGACAAGTTGTACTATCTCAAAGTTGGAGTAAAATCTTATCTTGAAGAAGTTGGAGGGAAGTAGTACCATGTTGAGGGGCAAAGTAGGATGTCAGTCGTACAACAGTCGTGTCACACCAGTGTGAACCCGGCCTTAGGAAAACACTAGACCCTTTCTAAACACGGGATGGACAATTTATAGCAATAGTTCAGGCTCTAATTATTTTCCAGGTTTAGTATCTGTATCAATTTAGTTACAGGTTTTAGCGTTGAAGTCATCTAAACTTGGGGCACCAGAATTTAAGCATAGAACAACTAACTTTTAGAGCCCATTCACACAGGGGCAGCACGACTTGTCCCGCGACTCTGCCGGGCGATCTTAACACTACTTCAAAAAGGTGACTTGCAAAATGACTTCTGTATTGAAGTCAATGGAAGTCGCCCTGAAGTCGTCTTGAAGTAGTACAGGAATCTTTCTGAGTCGGAGCGACTTGAGTCACTATTAGAACGGTTCCATTGTACAGAACGGGACGCGACTTGTCAGGCGGCTGAGTCGCCTGGCGAGTCGCCCGTGTGAATGGGGTCATACAGTCGATTGGCATTTTAGTTTCCAAAACACTACAAACATCCCCTAAATAAATTTGTACATAAATGAGTATTAGGCCTCATGCCCACTGGCGTTTTTACAGCTGCGTTTTTTACAGCTTAAAAACGCCTGTCCATGTTATTGTAAATATTTTTTTATTTTTTTATTTAAAAAAAAAACAAAAAAAAAAAAACGTCGGAGCTAAAAACGCGACCGCGCGTTAGTGCGCGTTTTTGGACGCTCGCGTTTTTTACTGCCTAATTCTGACGCTGAGGAACGCACTGGCCCTGGGTTTTTTTTACAGCTTACAAACGCCTATGCTCTTTACAGCTCAAAAACGCCTAGGTGGGCATGAAGCTATAGACTAACATGGACAGGCGTTTTTAAGCTGTAAAAAACGCTCAAAAACGCGGCTGAAAAAACGCCCGTGGGCATGAGGCCTTAAACACAACAAAAAGCAAACAAAGCAATTGGTGCGACTATGTGCAGTTTGCTTTCAGTTAAATATGCCGTAACCAAGTAGAGTTAATAAAAATCTTGAAATTACCGACTCAACAACCATTTAAAGAACTATTAAAGAAGAATAACTCCACCTTTGTTGAGAAAAAAAAAAATCCCATCTAAATGATCTATGTACATTCCAAGGATTTTACCAAACTTTGCAGCAAATTCCTACCTTTTGTTATTCAGAAGAAATAGCTGTCTGTCTATGAAAAATTAATGTGAATGGGAGAGACTTCAAAATCTGCTGCAATTGCAGGGCTCCAATGAGGACAGTGGCAGGGTCTGCATCCCTTTAGAAATTATTACCTTTTGGGGGTATCTCACCAAAAATGATTTTTTGACGCAGAGGATGCCAAAAATCTGACTTGTATATTAGTGCAGACTTCTGGGAAAATCAATAAGCCAATCACACAATCAGGAAATGACATGTCTTAGGGGTGTTCTGTACACCATGTGTGTACAGAACACCTCTGGATAGCCATATTGCTCTATATTTTTTTTTTTAACAGTAAAGGTTATTGCTCTACATTTTACAGAAAATTAGAGCGCTGCAGATGATAGAGAGGCAATTTTTAATAACATTCAATTACAAAATGACTTGTGTTACAATTGTATATAAGATTTTTTTTGGCATATCCCCCCCCCTACAAAAGTTTAGTTACCCTTTAAAGCCATTGAGTGTCCTTCTAAATTTTGGCAGCACATAACTAAGCTTCTTTGCATGTTAGAAATTTAGAAGTGTACCAATTCTACATTTTGAACAACTCGGCCAACAAAAATGGTTAGAGGCATTCAGCTTGTCCCCTCACGTTCATCTGAAACTGCACAGCTCCAGTTGCCTTGTATACAATATGGGCACATTGAGAAGGTAACATTATTGGGTCACTATGTGGCTGACGTATGCACAGGATTAGAAGAGAGGCACACAGAGGGATACGCCAAGACACAGCTGCATTTAACCCTACCCGAAAAACAGACATGACCAGCAAGAAACTAGATTGTGCAAACTGCTAACACCATAGCACACTACAATCTGGATCAGGGGATTAGCAAAAACCTGAATACTATAAAATGGAACTTAATTCTGTCCTAATTGCTGCAACTAAATTACATAATAAACATACACTGTTAATGGAGGAAAGGGCAGCCACAATACACTTGTTATAAGGTGGGTGTGGATCCTCAGGAAATCGCCTATTGTACGTCCAGCCTTGTATTCAATAGTAAACTAAGCTGGTTTGTGATCATCGGATTGATAGTCTTCTGGCATTGTAAAGGTCCAAATGTTTTCCAACAGCAGATTTCTCTTGGGGCAGTATTAAAAATCAAGCCAATCAGCTTCTAACTTCAGCTTGTTTGATTGGAAAAGAAAAAATAAATAAAAATAATAATTTAAAGTCCCTCAATTGACCCATGGGGGCTGATTTACTAAAACTGAAGAGTGCAAAATCTGGTGCAGCCAATCAGCTTCCAACTTCAGCTTGTTTGATTAAGCTTTGGCAAAATAACCTGTAAGCTGATTGGTTTCTATGCACAGCTGCACCAGATTTTGCACCCTCTAGTTTTAGTTCATATCCCCTAAATGCCACGGATGGAGGAATCTCCAATGCTGGCTATTCACCCTAAGCAACTGTAATCTGATAGGATGCAATCACTGTTTGGTCTGTAAATTTTCGACCAGTGGATTTAGACCCCTTTCACACTGGGGGGATTTTCAGGCGCTTTTAGACTAAAAATAATATCGCCTGAAAATTGGCTCCCCTGGAGTCTGTGTGAAAGCCTGAGTGCTTTCATACAGGCAATGCGCTGGCAGGACGTTAAAAAAACAAAAAACCTTCTGCAAGCAGCATCTTTGGAGCTGTGTGTACAGCGCTCCTGCCCATTGAAATGAATTTTCAATGGGCGAACCGCCGGCAAAGCACCGTTTTAAACCCCTTTTCGGCCACTAGCAGGGGTTAAAAGCACCCTGCTAGCGGCCGAATACTTCTGCAAAAAACGTCGGTAAAGCACCGCAAAAAATAGCGGCGCTTTACCACCGAAGCCGCCCCCGCCTCAGTGTGAAAGCAGCCTTATGTTGTGGGCCAGGACGGCTGGCCATGACTAGAATTTTGGCCAACTTATCAGGAATCAGGGAAAATTTGATCTGCCTAGGACCAGAAATAGGCTACTTTCACACAGGCGATTAGCATGCCCTTCAATTTCCATGGGCAAGAATCTGAAGATTACTGAATGACAGGTATGTGTGCGCACAAATCTTCCACTGCTCAGTCCATACAACAGGCCGACGGTGACCACAGCTCTCTGACTGTTTGCACACAATCACTGCGGGTAATTGCTGGCTGTGTGAGCAGCTTGTCAGCCTGCCAGTGCACTGTATGGGCTGAGCGGTCGCTGCCATTTGTAGACACCTGTCATTTCAGATACAGGAATCTGCAGACTCCTCCAGCTGAGAAAAACAAAACAAAAATCGCAGTGTGCGCCATTTGCCAGACTTTAGTCTGATCCATGCTTTGATTGCTGCAGCAGATAAGCTGACAGTTTCGGTAACAAAAGATTACATTTGTTTCAGAACAAAGAAAACCTGTTGAATCGGTCATGAAAAAAAAAAAAAAAAGTCTGTTAGGATTCAAAGTTCATTAAATACATTTCTGCAAATGACAAAACGGCTGCGCTACAGAAACCCCCAACTTTGTGTAAGAAATCCCTGGAAATCTTTGTGAACACCGCCTGCTGCTCCTATGTAACCTCAGTGACTATTTAGGTCTCCCTCACCATTGCCTGCAGTAATGCACACTGTGTGCGTCACCTAGGGTTACCACCTTATCCCTTTAAACCCAAACACATGAATTACACAATTTCTGGGGCTAATTTAATGCAGATAAGGCACTGAGTTTAATTACCACCGTAATCAGCCACAGAACCTGTGTAATTATGTGTTTAAAAAGGGATGAGGTGGCAACCCTAGCAGCTGCGGGTGACCTTCATTGTATGGTGAGGCACCTACGCTCAGCACCCCCAACACATGAGTATCCTACTGTGCTCCCAAAACACAGATCTGGCGCAGTTCTTGCTGCGATTAGGTGTGTTGAATGCCTTTAGTCTGGGTTTACATCTACATAGGCCCAGTGTGCTGCGTGTCGCAGCCCGTTAACCTAAACACCTGCAGGAAAAAGTCCATGACTCTTTTTAAAAACACTGCTGCATGGTGCTCTGGAACCAAGTGGTTTTGTGCACCTGAAAAACGCACAGCGTTTTCTGGTGTGTGGGGGTGCCAGTAAGAAGTATTCTGCTTAAGAGCCGTGCGTTTTGCCTGCAATCAGCTTACGTGTGACTCGTTTAGACCAGGCGCTGTACATCGCGTTTTTAAAAACGCAGTACAAATGTATGAAGGCAGAAAAATGAGCAGATTTCAATGAGACTCATTTATCACTGGTGTGATTTCCAGTGACTTTTACACTGTGTGCAACTCAAGTCGCATCAAAGTATTGCAAGGAAGCTTCTTTTTTTTTTTTGAGTCACTGTAATTATTAGAGTGGCCATTGAAATGGATGGTTTGATTTGTCACGACTTCACGTCACACTAGTGACAACAGAGCCTTACACCATCGCAGGGCATTTAACATGCACTTTTTTGTTTGCTCGTTAACACTTCAAACGCAATCTTGCCAAAAATTTAATAAACGCACGTCAATCGCATGATAGCGCACAGAGAACGCAGAGATTGTGGTGTATACCAGGACACCAAATACCACATCATGTAAGAAGTACAGGGCAGCTCATCAATAATGGGCAGTTGTGGGTGGAGCAGTGCCATCACCCATATGAAGCTCCCACATGGGGAGGATGAATGGATGGAGGTCCCCTCCCCTCCCTCAGTCACTACTCACATGCTGGCCTCGGGTTCCCTTCCACGGGCTCCTCTTGAAGGAAGTCTTGGCGGTGAAGTAAAACTCCTCGGAGTCTTCCTCCAGACTGCTGTATCCGCTGCTCATACTGCTACTCCACGTCATCTGCTGCCGATACACAGCTCAGCACCACATGCCTTCCACCCGGCCGGGCTGCTCAGTGCCCTCCTCCTCCTCCCGGGGCATTACACCGATATACACACCACACCAGGACAGTCCGGGGATTACCACACCATAGAGCGGAGCCCGGCCGGGCGAGGGAAGGAGCTGTACTGGAGAACTCTCTGTATGGCCACGAAAGCGCTGCCGTCCGCACCGTACTGGGATGAGGAGCTAAACTTCCTGCTCTATGGACACACAGCGCACAGCTCCACCTACCGGCCACAGGACCGCCTCCTGCAATGCACGCTACAGGTGGAACACCCCGCCTACTCTATACACAACACAGCTCCACCTATCGGTCATCTCCCGCCCTGTGCCCAACAGGTGGACACCACGCCTCTATACACAGCACAGCTCCACCTGCCGGCCATAGTCCCCCCTCCTGGGACGGTCCGTAAAGGTGGACAGCTCTGCCTATCAACTATACCCCGCCCTCCTTCACTAGACCTCACCCTACAACAGGTGGACACTTCTACTCCTGTATACAGAACACAGCTCCACCCACCGGCCATGTCCCACCTCCTTCACTACACACTACTCCTGTATACAGAGCACAGCTCTGCCCATCAGCTATACCCCGCCTCCTTCACTAGACCCTATAGGTGCACATTACTCCTCCTGTATACAGAGCAAAGCTCCACCCACCGACCATGTCCCACCTCCTTCATTAGACCCAAACAGGTGCACATTACTCCTCCTGTATATAGAGCAAAGCTCCACCCACCGACCATGTCCCACCTCCTTCACTAGACCCTACAGGTGCACACTACTCCTCCTGTATACAGAGCAAAGCTCCACCCACCGACCATGTCCCACCTCTTTCACTAGACCCTACAGGTGCACACTACTCCTCCTGTATACAGAGCAAAGCTCCACCCACCGACCATGTCCCACCTCCTTCATTAGACCCTACAGGTGGACACTTCTACTCCTGTATACAGAACACAGCTCCACCCACCGACCATGTCCCACCTCCTTCACTAGACCCTACAGGTGCACAATACTCCTCCTGTATACAGAGCAAAGCTCCACCCACCGACCATGTCCCACCTCCTTCACTAGACCCTACAGGTGGACACTTCTACTCCTGTATACAGAACACAGCTCCACCCACCGACCATGTCCCACCTCTTTCACTAGACCCTACAGGTGCACACTACTCCTCCTGTATACAGAGCAAAGCTCCACCCACCGACCATGTCCCACCTCCTTCATTAGACCCAAACAGGTGCACATTACTCCTCCTGTATATAGAGCAAAGCTCCACCCACCGACCATGTCCCACCTCCTTCACTAGACCCTACAGGTGCACACTACTCCTCCTGTATACAGAGCAAAGCTCCACCCACTGACCATGTCCCACCTCTTTCACTAGACCCTACAGGTGCACACTACTCCTCCTGTATACAGAGCAAAGCTCCACCCACCGACCATGTCCCACCTCCTTCATTAGACCCAAACAGGTGCACATTACTCCTCCTGTATATAGAGCAAAGCTCCACCCACCGACCATGTCCCACCTCCTTCACTAGACCCTACAGGTGCACACTACTCCTCCTGTATACAGAGCAAAGCTCCACCCACCGACCATGTCCCACCTCTTTCACTAGACCCTACAGGTGCACACTACTCCTCCTGTATACAGAGCAAAGCTCCACCCACCGACCATGTCCCACCTCCTTCACTAGAGACTACAGGTGGACACTTCTACTCCTGTATATAGAGCAAAGCTCCACCCACTGACCATGTCCCACCTCCTTCACTAGACCCTACAGGTGCACATTACTCCTCCTGTATACAGAGCAAAGCTCCACCCACCGACCATGTCCCACCTCCTTCACTAGACCCTACAGGTGGACACTTCTACTCCTGTATACAGAACACAGCTCCACCCACCGGCCATGTCCCACCTCCTTCACTACACACTACTCCTGTATACAGAGCACAGATCTGCCCATCAGCTATACCCCGCCTCCTTCACTAGACCCTACAGGTGCACACTACTCCTCCTGTATACAGAGCAAAGCTCCACCCACTGACCATGTCCCACCTCCTTCACTAGACCCTACAGGTGCACACTACTCCTCCTGTATACAGAGCAAAGCTCCACCCACCGACCATGTCCCACCTCCTTCACTAGACCCTACAGGTGCACAATACTCCTCCTGTATACAGAGCAAAGCTCCACCCACCGACCATGTCCCACCTCCTTCACTAGACCCTACAGGTGCACACTACTCCTCCTGTATACAGAGCAAAGCTCCACCCACCGACCATGTCCCACCTCCTTCACTAGACCCTACAGGTGCACATTACTCCTCCTGTATACAGATCAAAGCTCCACCCACCGACCATGTCCCACCTCCTTCACTAGACCCTACAGGTGCACAATACTCCTCCTGTATACAGAGCAAAGCTCCACCCACCGACCATGTCCCACCTCCTTCACTAGACCCTACAGGTGCACACTACTCCTCCTGTATACAGAGCAAAGCTCCACCCACCGACCATGTCCCACCTCCTTCATTAGACCCTACAGGTGCACATTACTCCTCCTGTATACAGAGCAAAGCTCCACCCACCAACCATGTCCCACCTCCTCCTTCACTAGAGACTACAGGTGGACACTTCTACTCCTGTATATAGAGCAAAGCTCCACCCACTGACCATGTCCCACCTCCTTCACTAGACCCTACAGGTGCACACTACTCCTCCTGTATACAGATCAAAGCTCCACCCACCGACCATGTCCCACCTCCTTCACTAGACCCTACAGGTGCACAATACTCCTCCTGTATACAGAGCAAAGCTCCACCCACCGACCATGTCCCACCTCCTTCACTAGACCCTACAGGTGCACACTACTCCTCCTGTATACAGAGCAAAGCTCCACCCACCGACCATGTCCCACCTCCTTCATTAGACCCTACAGGTGCACATTACTCCTCCTGTATACAGAGCAAAGCTCCACCCACCAACCATGTCCCACCTCCTCCTTCACTAGAGACTACAGGTGGACACTTCTACTCCTGTATATAGAGCAAAGCTCCACCCACTGACCATGTCCCACCTCCTTCACTAGACCCTACAGGTGCACATTACTCCTCCTGTATACAGAGCAAAGCTCCACCCACCGACCATGTCCCACCTCCTTCACTAGACCCTACAGGTGGACACTTCTATTCCTGTATACAGAACACAGCTCCACCCACCGGCCATGTCCCACCTCCTTCACTACACACTACTCCTGTATACAGAGCACAGATCTGCCCATCAGCTATACCCCGCCTCCTTCACTAGACCCTACAGGTGCACACTACTCCTCCTGTATACAGAGCAAAGCTCCACCCACCGACCATGTCCCACCTCCTTCACTAGACCCTACAGGTGCACATTACTCCTCCTGTATACAGAGCAAAGCTCCTCCCACCAGCCATGTCCCACCTCCTTCGCTAGACCCTACAGCATATACTGTATGTCAAACACAAGGTCCGCCAGGTCTTGTCATGTGACCCTCACACCCAGTTTTGCAGCCTGAACTCTGCACCTGGCGCACTACTAAACTCTGCACCCTGTACGTGGCGCACTCCTAAACATGTCCCTAGTGTAACCGCCATCGCGCACCCGCGGGGGCGTTCGTGTCCCGGATTTAGGCAAAGAGCCGATGACGCGGCTCTTTACCCATGTGATCGGCTGTGTCCAATCACAGCCGATCGCGTGTTAATGTGTGTGAAGTGAGGAGAGCCGATCAGCGGTATCAACTTGCAGGGGAGACTGGTCATCAGTGCAGCCCCAACAGTGCCCAGCAAGTGATGCCAATCTGTGCCCATCAGTGACACCAAATAGCACCCATCAGTGACACCAATCAGTGCCCATTAGTAACACCAATCAGTGTTGCCTTTCAGTGCCTGCTCATCAGTGCCAACTATTAGTACCCATCAGTGCTGCCTATTAGTGCCTCCTCATCAGTGACACCTAATTAGTGCCCTTCAGTGCAGCCTATCAGTGCACATCAGTGAAGGAGAAAAATTACTTGTTTACAACATTTTCTGACACAAACTAAGTTTTTATTTAATTTTTTTTCAAAATTTTCGGTCTTTTTTTGTTTTGCTTTTAGTAAAAAATAAAAAACCCAGTGGTGATTAAAATACCACCAAAATAAATCTTATTATGTGAAAAAAAATGATAATTTCATTTGCGTACAGTGTTGCATGACTGCACAATTGTCATTCAAAGTGTGACAGCGCTGGAAGCTGAAAATTTGCCTGGGCAAGAAGGGGGTGAAAGTGCCTTGTATTGAAGCAGTAAAGAGAAATTCTAGCTTAAACCTAACTAGCCTTAAAAATATTCTCTTTCCCCAACATCTATGCTTACTAACCTGTGTAAAAAAAGATCTGTATACTTACCCATTTTCAGCCCGCTCTGGTCTGGTCATGTGATCTGGCTCCCCTGTGTCAGCCAATGGCAGCTGCAGGGGAGAGGAGGAAGTGCCGACAACGGATAGGCCATTGAGGCCTATGGGTGATGTTACAATTCCCAGGCTTTACCAGCTGTTGTCAGAGCGCTCTCTCCTCTCCCGTGCAGCCACTGCTGGTTGACACAGGGTAGATCACGTGACTGTACTGAAACAGCCGGAAAATAAGTAAGTATATACAGTGCCTTGAAAAAGGCACTAACAAACCTATGAGGGCTTCACAGAACAGCTGTATTTATACTGAGATTAAATTACACACAGCTGCACTCTATTTACTATTCAGGTGACTTATGAAGGCAATTGGTTCCACTAGATCTTAGTTAGGGGGATCAGAGTAAAGGGGTCTGAATACAAATGCGCGCCACACTTGTCACGTATTTTTTTAGTAAAATATTTGAAAACCATTTATCATTTTTCTTCCAGTTCACAATTATGTGCCACTTTGTGTTCGTCTATCACATAAAATGCCAATAAAATACATTTATGTTTTTGGTTGTAACATGACAAAATGTGGAAAATTTCAAGGGGTATGAATACTTTTTCAAGGCACCGTACATCATAACACAGGTTAGTCAAAATGGGTGTTAGGAGGGGCGGGGGATTTTTTAGTGTAGTCAAAGTGTAATCAGCAAGTACAGAATACAATATATCTGTTGATTTGCTAGAAATGGAATGACCTTGTCACTTTCTGTGAGCTGACCTGAAAGCACAAACAATGTTATCTTCCTTCTTTAAACTACTACTCCCCCTACTACATGTAATGGTGGTCACACAAGCTTCAACTTCATTATCCGATCAATGTGTAATTCAATCAAAAGACAATTGAACAGCTATAATTTCTCTTCTGATTGATAAAGGCTCAATTTAGATTGATTGAAACCAAACTAAGTCTATTGGCCGATGCGGAAATTTACCCATCATTTTTCAACGATTGATAGCACTGAGATGCTCTTTGTTCATGAATACGATCATGTGCGCTCAGATTATGTGATTATAATTTATGATAATATTTTATCAATTGTATCGTAAATTGATTGTAAACAATAACCGTGTAAAACAACTTATTCAGTTTAAAAAAGAAATACAATTCAAAACATTTTTGTATAGATGTAAAACAAACATTATAAATATGATATGAATATAAATATGATCACCCTGCCTCTGTTCTCAGCTGCATAAGAGCTGGGGTGATGCAGCAGACACTGAGCTTCCCAGTGAATGGCTGTGCAAGTGGGGGTGTGTCAGGACAAGTATGATCATTGGAGGAGAGCATACTAAGTTCCCAGCATAGCTAGAGAACTGACCACGCTGTGGTCTCCTGCTTAAGTGTGATCAGTTTTTAATAGGACAGGAGAGGGATTGTCAGGAACACCAGGGATTTCACACAAAAGAAGCAATATAAAGGAGAACAGGATACTTTTCCATACAAGTACATGGTACAGCAGCCACATATCAGGAAGATGAAATGTTGGGGTAACAAACGCTTTAAATATTTATTGAAATCCACTTTCCCATGTTGTGGCATATCGATCAAATGGGTTGTTGATTATAGATCAATTATCCCTATCAGAGGAGATTGATCAAAAACTGATCATTTTCCGAAGCGTGTATGGCCACCATAATGGAGATGAAGAGGGGTATAATAATAATAATAATATTATGTTTTTTCTACTGGACTTGTACTTGCATTTGGAGTCCAGTAGAAAAACCATATTATTATTAAAGGTACTGATATAGCGCCGTCAATTTACGCAGCGTTTTACATATACATTGACCATTCACATCGGTCCCTACCCTCAAGGAGCTTACAATCTAAACATCCTAACTCACATTCATATACTAGGGCCAATTTAGACAGAAGGCAATTAACCTACGAGCATGTCTTTGGAGTGTGGGAGGAAACCGGAGTACCCGGAGGAAACCCGCACAGGGAGAACATGCAAACTCCAGGCAGGGAGTGTCGTGGTTGGGATTCGAACCAGCAAACCTTTTTACTGTACTGCTAGGCGAGAGTGCAAACCACTACACCGCTGTGCCGCCCTCATATCCTTCATACCAAATGTATGGCAATAATGTGAAATACATATTAGGAAAGAACTATCACACCAGATGTAATCTTAATGTAGTTCACAGAGAAGGCAGTTTCTACTGCATTCTAAAAAGCAATCTCAGTTTGATCACTTTTCAGAAGATAGAGGAGCAACTTCCAAGATTTTGATGGGTGGTAAAAAATGTGGGCCAACTGCCTAATTTTACCGACTGCATGAATAAGGACTTACTAGGGTTATACCAAAAAAAAACAAGCACAATGAGAATAATTTCAGGGCCCAAAAAAGGTGCATGAATGCTTTTTTGCTTTGAAAAGCCCCAGTTTGTACTTTTAATCTCAGTAAATTCTAATGCCGCGTACACACGGTCGGAAATTCCGCCAGCAAAAGTCCGATATGAGCTTTTGGTCGGAAATTCCGACCGTATGTATGCCCCATCGGACTTTTGCTGTCGGAATTTCCGCCAGCAAAAGATTGAGAGCAGGTTCTCAAATCTTGCGACCGAAAAAATACCTATCGGAAAATCCGATCGTCTGTAGCAATTCCGACGCGCAAAATTCCGACACATGCTCAGAAACAATTCGACGCATGCTTGGAAGCATTGAACTTAATTTACTCGGCTCGTCGTAGTGTTGTACGTCACCGCGTTCTTTCCGGTCGAAAGTTCAGAGAACTTTTGTGTGACCGTGTGTATGCAAGCCAAGCTTGAGTGGAATTCTGTCGGAAACACTTTACCCTGGTGTGAGAAAACATCTATTTCTTCCAGCATTGTGTATTTAAAAGACAAATATATGTTAACAGGCAATGGCAAGTCTCTGCATACTTTGGCAAGAAATCGCCTTCAAGTCAGTTCTTGGTCTGGAATGACCTCATTTTCGTTATGCAATGATTGCATACCTCAGAATGTGTACGGGACTATGATTCACCATTACACAACTCGTCTACATATCGTGGTATCACTGGAGTCCTACTCCATTTCCAGAACTTAATTAGCTTTAAAGCTTAAAGTGATACTAAAGTCACGTTTTCTTTTTGTATGAAAATAACAAACTTTCCCTGTGCAGTTGGTTTTGCACAAAGCAGCCCAGATCCTCCTCTTCTCGGGTCCCTCTTCTGCGCTTCTGGCCCCTCCCTCCTGCTGAGTGCCCCCACAGCAAGCAGCTTGCTATGGGGGCACCCGAGCTGAGCCGCAGCGGTCTAATTTAGACCTGGAGCTGCGACTCTGCCCCGCCCCCTCTCTCTCTGCTAATTGGCTCACTGACTTTAATTGACAGCTCCCACTGTTGTGTCTCAGCCAATCATGAGGAGAGCCCTGGACAGCCTAGTCTCTTGTACAACATGATGTGTGGTAGACCTCTGCAAACCTTGGGTGGACACAAATACATATTCTTACCTGGTAAAACGGATCCCTTTGATGAAGTTAACGGTTTGACTGGAGCTCAACTTAAAAGGGTTAGTTCACCTTTACCAAAAAAACAAACAAAAAAAATGCCTATGCAGCTAAGAATGTCTGTAGATAAAAACAAACAGTCTGGGCAGCTTTGGCTAAAGTTGAAAATTGCCCTTGCTAAAAGGTGTAGGCCATTTACGTCCCTTACGAAGCCTGATTGGAAAACTCCCAGGATGTTGCTACAGATGTTGCCAAGAGAGGCCCAGCTATTACTATTCACTTTCACAGGAGGGAGCTCTCAAATGCTCAGAGCTACTGCATCAGGGGAGAAAGAGCGTGAGCGCGTGTTTGCGTGTGTTCGCGCGCTGGGGTGTGTGTGTGTGTGTGTGTGTGTGTGTGTGTGTGTGTGTGTGCGCGTGCGCGTGGGGGGGGGCAGAATAAGAGAAAGTGAACATTAACCGCTGGACCTCTCTTGGCAACATCCCTGGAGTTTTCCAGTCATGCTTCATGAGGTACGTAAATGGCCTACACCTATAACAAGGGCATTATTCAATTTTGCTGAAAGCTGCGCAGTTTGTTTTTATCTACAGACATCTCTTATCGGCACAGGCAGTTTTTTGGTAAAAGGTGAACTATTTACCAAATTTCATTTGGTCATTTTATAATAATTTTAAATGAATAATTAATGATATAAAACTTAGATTGGAACGATACTTACATTCCTCCTGTGATCTCTAATGAATATAGTACTGTCATCAATGCTATACATATTCATTAGCTAGTTTTCTCATGATCATCCTTAGTCATTAGGGTAGTTCCCTTTCTCTCTGCCTTGAGGTCAGATTCCTAACATTCACTGATATATAATTCTGTCACCACCCTTTCCTCCAACCAAATAGTTATGGCAATACAGAGCCGGTTCACACCAGGGCGACTCGTCAGGCGACTCAGTCGCCTGACAAGTCGCGTCCCACGCTGTTCAATGGAACCGTTCTAATAGGAGCGACTCAGGTCGCTCCGACTTAGAAAAAGGTTCCTGTACTACTTTTGGGGGTGACCCAAGGCGACCTGCATTGACTTCTATACAGAAGTCTTATGCAAATCGCCTCGGCGGGCGTCTCAAGTCATCTTGAGATCGCACCGCCGAGGTCGCCCCCACAAGTCGTGCCGCGTCGCGCCGCCCTGGTGTGAACCGGCTCTTACATTGAGATCAAAGCTCCATAAATCGTAGTAAGATAAAAGCAGAGCCTGCGTTATTTGGTTACCTTGTATAACCAGGACACGATTGGCTAGTTCATTCCTCCACCAACCAATCAATTTGAATAAAGTATAAAGATAACCAAATACTAGTGCTTTTAGGGCAGATTCTCCTTCCCATGTATTAAAGTAGAACAGTAAAAATAATACTGCTGTGCTAGAATAGAATATTTGGAAGAGTTTTTGTTTGTGTAATTGTATATTAAAGCCCAATCGACCAAATAAGATAAAAGCAGCTCCAACTGCTATGTTCACCCGCTCTCTGGTGCTGTCCCCTGCAGACTTACTGATCCAACAATGCGGTGCCACTCTTGTGGGTTGAATGAAACCCAGTGTCGTTCAACCACTTCCTGTAAGTTTAGGGTGTCAAGGCTCCCCCCCCCCAAATCTCTAGTGGCAAACTGGACATGGGGTGGGGCCCCCAAATCTGGACTTTGGCTTTATACATCTCAAACATTATAAGAAAATGTCATAATAAAATATAAATAAAGTATAGGTATTATTTAACAGTTCATCAGTTTTGCATACAAAACATTACTTTGGGTATATACTAAAAACAGCCTTTAGTCCAATTATGTACTCATTAAAGTGTTATACCAGGCTATTCAAGGCTAATCTAAGAAAATTCCCTCTCCCCCTTCTAACACCTATGCTGACTAACCTGCGTAAGAAAATTGCATCTACTTACCTATTTTCAGGGCGCTCTGGTCCAATCACATCGTCCGGATGCACCAACAATGGATGGGCCAAATGAGCCTATGGGTGACATCACCACTCCCAGACATTACCAGCTGTTGTCGAATGCTCTGTCCTCTCCCCTGCAGCTGCTGCTGGCTTACACAGGGGAGCCGGATCACATGACTAGACTAGAGCAGCCTGAAAATAGGTAAGTGGGTAAGTAGGTGTTCGCGGAGGGAGCATTTTTAGGATCAGTCAGGTATTCATACCTCCCAACCTATTAAGATGGGAATGAGGGACATGTAGGCATAGGACACACCCCCTGTCACGCCCCCTGGAGGGACAGAGGGACAGAGGGACTTTGCTCCAAATCAGAGACAGTTCCTCAAAATCAGGTTGGGAGCTATGGGTAAAGCCTGGAACTCCACTTTAACCTCCTCCCACCCGCGCTATAGCCAAATGACTGCTACAGCGTGGGCCTCAATTGCCAGGAGGCCGTCTTCCCATGCATGACCTGCCTGCGCGATCCCGCCCCTTACCATGTGATCAGCTGTCAGCCAATGACAGCTGATCACGTGATGTAAACAGAAGATCGGTAATCATTTTTTTTTCCCCTCACGGGTCACTCTGTCAGCATGAGGTAAAAAAAAAAGCCGATCACCATCTTCTGTCAGAAGGAAATCAGTCCCTCACACAAAGAGCCGCGGCTGCCTCATCTGTGCCCACCAGTGCCACCCTATCAGTACCCACCAGTGCCCATCATTGCTGCCAATCAATGCCCATCAGTGCCTCAATCAGTGCTGCCCATCAGTGTCACCTACCAGTACCACCCATCAGTGATAAGTGCCACCTATCAGTGCCACACATTAGTGTCACCTATCAGTGCCGCTTTATTAGTGCCCATCAGCGTACATCAATGAAGGAGAAAAATTACCCGTTTTCAAAATTTTCTAACAAACTATAAAACTGTTTTGTTTTTTTTGTTTTTTTTTTACATTTTTTGGTCTTTTTTCGTTTTTTTTTTTAGCAAAAAATAAAAAACCCAACAGTGATTAAATACCACCAAAAGAAAGCTCTATTTGTGCGATAAAATTTTTATTTGGGTACAGCATTGCATGACCGCGCCATTATCATTCAAAGTGTGACAGCGCTGAAAGCTGAAAATTGGTCTGGGCAGGGAGGGGGTTTAAGTGCCCAGTAAGCAAGTGGTTAAATGTTATTTTAAAAGTACTGCTAGCACAACTGCCTTTCTATATATTATCTTTCCACAATCCCCTGTACAGCAGACAACGGGCACAAGGTGTTACAAGCTGCAGTAGGTAAAAGCAGTGTCACCATCCAAACAATACAGCTTGGTAGCCGTGTGTGTCATGACAGCAGCTGACCAGAGATACCCATGTTACCAGGTATAATGATATATTATACAAAATCATAAATTAAAAATAATATTTCCACACCCTACAGGCACATTTATAGTTAATGAGGAGAACAGACAGCGCACGTTGCGTAGCTGTCAAACTTTGACAGGTACTTTGAAACAGGGTGGAAAAGAGAAAAAAAAAAACAATCACATAATGTCTTTGGGTAAATAGCAGGGTTATCTATGAGTACAGTGACTTCATCGCTAAGACCATAAACAGGATTAACCTGTTACCTTACAATAGTGATCGAACGTCTACAGAGCATAGTCTACTGCCTCGCAGTCAGATATGCAAGAACTGTTTCCAAAACAAGAGGCATTACACAATAGTGGGTGTGCAGCAAAGAAACCTGTTCTTAGGTCTTTCCTTTTACTAATAAAAAGGATGTACAAAATAGAGAGTCATCTTTTTAACATTGTGTATAACCTCATTACAAGCTTCATTACTTTAAGCGCAACCACAGAGCATGTGTTTTCAATTGTACTGAATATAAAAGGTTGACCTTCCATTTTCAACCGGCTAAACTACAAACATTTTCCCTAATTATTATATTGTTTGGTGGTCAGAAACAAGTCTGTGGAGCTCGGCTTACTACCGGATACCAGATAAAAGGGTTTAAGTCATAATGCATAGGAGAAAAAAAAAAAAAAAAAGCTTCAAAAGCGCACCTACAATTTTAATTTTACATACCGTTGAAGATTGCCAGCTGTAAATAAGTGTCAGCTTTCCTATGTCAAAAACTCAGATTTAAAGATCTGCAATAAAATCATCTCAGTTACTGCATGTAACTCCAGTTTTCACTTCACTTAGGGTTCCATTTCGATTTAATAACATTTGCAATTTTTTTTTTTTTTTTGTAATGATAGCACCATCTAGTGGCCACAATCTGGTATTTTTCCTGATTCAGTTATTTCAGGAAAAATACAGCATTACGGCCACTAGATGGTGCTTATGATCATAGAAAATAATCACATTAAAAAAAACAAACACAGTGTGTTTTTGTTGCAGCTGAGCAAATGTTTGTGTACAGAAGACGCACTCATACCCTCAGTTCTGTGTTTCTCAGAGCCTGTTTAAAAATGTCAAGGATTGTTCAGTTTAATAGGAGTAGGCTAGAAATGACTGAAATACAATGTGGAGATGTATATATGGATTTTACATTTTGACCATAGACGCTTTTTAAACCTTCACTGTTAAATTTAGGGGTGGAGGCTTGTTTAGTGCCACCAAGATTGTTCTTGAAAATTAATCTGTTTAGGGTGCAGAAGCAGAAACCCATCCACTCATATTAATATAGCGCTGTAATTTTTAAGGTACAATACATTTTTCTGGCTTTTTTTTTCTTCAAATAGACATCTTTACAGATACCTCTCACCAAAAACACATAAGCTGTTCCTTGTAAAAAAAAAAATGTCAGAATGCCGAGCCCATAGTGCATTTACTTTCCAATGTCTGCAGTATTTGAACTTTGGTACATTTATAGTAAAAAAAAATAAAAAATGCTCTCCTGTTACTACCAAAGTAAATCGGCTTATTTGTACAACATGAAATGAATGGTTTATCCATATCAGACTACTCAAATACATAAGATAAGGGTCTGAAGAAAACTACAATGTCAAGTCAATCATTCGAAAGATATTTGTATGACAGAACTTTTCACAAAGATCAGTAGGACATTTTTTTTTTAATCAGTAGGACATTTTTATTATACCTAGAACAGCTTTTTCTCAATCATTTTACCCAAGTGGAACCCTTGAAATAATTTTCAGGTCTCGGGGAACCCTGCTAAAATCAGTTTATTAGTGGTCAGTGGAAAAAATGCTCCTTACATTGATGGTCAGCAGAAAAATGCAACCCTCATGCCGCGTACACACGATCCTTATTCACGGCGGTTAAAAAACCGCCGTGAATAATGTCATTTAAAACGGGGGAACAGCTTGTTCCCCACACACGGACGTTTTTCACGTCATTTTTTCTCTTGACGAGAAAAACGACCGTCTGTGGGCTCCACGGCAGTGTTTCCCTATGGGAGACACTGCAGCGGAAAACATGTCGAAAAAAACGACGAGAAAAATTAGAACATGTTCTAATTTTTCTCGTCGTTTTTAATGCCGTTTTTCTCGTCGAAAAAAACGACAGAAAGCCCACAGACTATTGTTTTTCTCGTCGAATGGGAAAAATTTCGTTTTTTTCGACGAGAAAAACGGCCATGTGTACGCGGCATTATAAGGTGGTCAGAAGGTAACTCCTACACACAGATATAAAGGTCCCTGGCTTCATGCAACTGGGTCTACCAAATGGTGTTGACGACCCTGGGACTATACAGGCACCATCAAATGGGAAGTCAATCAGCCACAGCTCAAGGAACCCCTAGCAACCCCTGGAGGAACCCTAGTTGATAATGGCTGACCTAGAAGCATCAGTTTAATGTTACCTGGCACCATCACATGTATATTTTGTATATTTACAAAACTGGCAATTCTCTTCAGCAGAGAAAAATCACTGGAACCCCTAAAGTTTAAATTAGAGAATATATTCCAGGTGTAAAAAATTTTTACAGTTCATTTTCTTTAGAAAGTAGCCCCAGTCTGAGCAGAAAAGCCTGTCCCCTGAGAAAGTGCTTCAGGGAAGGATTCTTGCTCTGTGTATGGAAGCAGCAGCCTCTCTGTAGAGACAACCAACTTGAGCTCTCCAATATAACTCTGACTCATCAGTGGGCATCAATCCTAGGCAAAGAGACCACTGCTTTCAAACACAGAGAAAGGGTTATTCTCTACAACAGGCCCCCTTTACATTCGTTTTAGTGTCCTCAGTCTCCCTTTTACCATAACAGCCCCCCTTACATCACAACCCCCTTTCATATCAGTGCCCCCCAACATTACAGCCCTGTTTACATCACAGTCCCCCTTGCAATCACATACCCCTCCCTCACATTGCAGTCCCCCTTGCAATCACAGACCCCCCACATCACAGACTCCTCATATACCAGCCCCCTCTCACATCACAGCCCCCCATATCATAGCTTCCCCCCTCACATCACAGCCCCCCATATCATAGCTTCCCCCTCACATTGCAGCCACCCATATCACAGCCCTCCTCTCACATCACAGCCCCCCATATCATAGCTTCCCCCTCACATCACACCTCAGTATCATAGCTTCCCCCTCACATCACAGCCCCCCATATCATAGCTTCCCCCTCACATCACAGCCCCCAATATCAAAGCTCCCCCCTCACATCACAGCCCCCCATATCATAGCTTCCCCCTCACACCGCAGCCACCCATATCACAGCCCTCCTCTCACATCCCAGCCCCCTATATCAGAGCTCCCCCCTCTCACATCACAGCTCCCCCATATCATAGTATCCCCATATAACATCACAGCCCCACATCACAGCTCCCCTTTCTTACATCACAGTTTCCCCCTTTCACATCACAGCCCCCCACATTACAGCCCCCATATGCCATCACAGCCCCCCATATCACATCACAGCCCCCATCTCACATCACAGCTCCCCTTTCTCACATCACAGCCCCCATATCACTTCCCCCCTACCTTAAAGTGGTTGTAAACCCTTTTAAAATTTTTTTTTTTTTAAACTACCTGTAAGAGAAAGGCATAATGAGCTAATATGACTAGCATAATAGCTCATTATGAATCACTTACCTTAAATCGGGGCCCCCGAAGCCATCCTCGTCTCCCTCTTCAGCCGCAGCCATCTCTGCGGCGATAGCCGGAAGGTTACTTCCGGGTATCGCCGCTCCAGCCAATCACAGCGCCGCTCCGGCGCTGTGATTGGCCGGAGCGGCGGAGACGTCACTCTGCGCATGCGCACAGGAGCCTTCACATTCGGCTACGCCCAGCGATTGCTGGGAAGTAGCCAAATTTGTGAATGGGATTAACCCCATGAATGCGCTGTTGTCTACGGCGCGCATGCGCCGTAGACAGCGGCACCTGTCATTTAACTAAATATCTCCTAAACCGTGTAGGTTTAGGAGATATTTCTTGCACCTATAGGTAAGCCTTAATCTAGGCTTACCTGTAGGTGCAAGTTGAAAAAGTGGGTTTACAACCACTTTAACTCAGTGTTGTGGAGGGCATGGAGAGTGACGGGGTGGACTCCTCCTCTGGGTGTGCTTGCCTCCCGCGATCCTCCTTGCTGTGGGTTCAGGCACGGGCAAGTGCATTGTGGGGGGGGAGGGGTTGGGCAGCAACCGCTCCTTCTGTAGACCTTCCGGTCCTCCCAAACTCCCGCCCCTGGGGGTCCAGGTCCACCCTGCCATTCCTGCCGCCATTTACAGGGCAGTGATCCTTAACAGCTGCAGTGGTGGGAGGAGTCGTCCGTTCAGACTGCTAGGTGGTGCGGTCTGGACTGGACTGTCACTCGGTCCTTGTCCAGACGGCGGTCTGCCATTTAGTGACACCTGCTCTACAGCATGCTGGCAGGGTGACAGACGTCTATTCAGGAAGTAGCTGCTTTCTCAAGAACACCAACTGTAAGACTGCCTACATTTTCTTTTGATGCACCTACAAACCTGTTCTCAAGATAAGCTTTTTTTCAAAAGGAACGCAGGGGAATGCAAACCCCCCCCCCCCCCTTCCAATTCATCTTCCCTCCCCTCTTCCTTACTCCCTACCTCCCCCCCCCCTTTCAAAAAATTCCTCACCTCCCCTCCCCTCCTCCCTTGCTTTTTCCCCCCCCCCTCCCATTCCCTCCCCCTCTTCCCTACCCCCCTGCATCATTTCCCCCCCATTTTCCCTTCTCTCTTGCTGTTCCTTTACCACATTTTTACTCAATCTGTGTTCCCTCACTACCTTGGACCACTCACCCCATTGAAACTAAGACTCTAGCTTGTTTTTTTTCTTTATCATAATTACCTTTTTAAAATGGAAGTGGTCTTGTACAATCCCCCTTGTCCGCCGTGGGGGGGAATTTTCCAAGTAGCCTTGGTTGTTCATCTGGGTTCAATCGTTTGGTTGAGCAGATCTATTTATTATAATGTTGGCTTTACTAGTATGTACGAATTGTCTGTACTATATTGTAATTATTGTATGTCTTACTGTATCATTTGTTTTATAGACTTCCTTCGGAAGTGGTCGCATACCGCAAAACTAGTTGAGGAAAGATCTGTTTATACTCCATATCAACAGATATCTCTTGGGGGAACCCGTTAGTAGTTGTCTGTGATTGATATTTTATTGATTTTTTGTATGCAATTTTATATGCATTAAAATAGTATATTTTATATAAAGTACGTTGTTGTGTATCAGTACCGAGATTGTCCATTATAATCTATTTTGGTGGGTATGTACATATGGTCAGCTTCAGCAACTGCCCTTATACTCCCACCTTCCTTGGTTCCTCTATACTAATTTGGATGATGGTACTCTACTATGGTTTATTATATGGTTTCTTTATGTGAGGCTTATTTAAAAAAAATTTAAACCTCAAGGGCTGAAAATAACAGTCACTTTTTTAAATCTCCTTATCCTGGTGTGGAAAGCCTGGTACACACTCTCAGTTTTTTGTTCCCTTTAACCCAGCGGGCCGAACGAAAAAAACAAAACAAAGAAAACTGGAGGAGCCCGCTGTAATAACTATACAATGCTAGCACAGCGGTCTCCTTCTGATGATGGACTCCCCTGCCCCCCTGCCAGAACTAAACAGTCAGCGCTCACAGCCATTGGCTGCCAGCAATGATCAGATGCCGATCGGATGCTGGGCTTTCCAACATGCTCATTCGGTTGTCTTCTGTCGGACAGGCTGGTGTACACACGGGCCGAATGTCAGACAGTTTTTGTTGGACCAGCCAATATTCGGCCCGTGTGTATCAGGCTTTAGCTTTGTGAACTGAGCCCAATGTATCATGTGAGTAGCACTGGGAAATATTTTCCATGTGTACAGCATAACTAAAGTGCTGTTTTCTGAACAACAGTTATTTTATAATCTATAGGAATAGTTTTACTTTTTTCACTTAAAGAGTGCCTGAAAATGGATACACAATGAAATAACACATAGTATGTGAAGCAGAACAACAACTTACATCAGTGTTGTTCTTACACAAATTCCAAAATGAAAGGAAGGAAACTTGTACGAGATCTGAAAGTCTTGATTGTTTTAAGGCACAAAGTTTTCAACATCATTGTATACAGTACAGCCAAGGTCAACGGTTGCCGCAGAACATTTTTTTTTTGACAGTTTTGTTTTCTGTGTTCATGTTTCTATTTTTTTTTTTACACATAGAGGCCCTATTAACAGGAGCACAGAAGGCTCTTACCATTTTAAATACAACATCGATATAGAAACTTCTACAAAATAATTTTCTATCTAAAAATTCAGACCCTCCCAAACACAACGCTTTACCCCAAACACAATTTAGCCACCTAGCTGCTCAGGGCTCTCTATAATGAGTGTCTGCTTGCATTTGCATAAGAGGGTTTTGAGCTGGTTCATACTGGTGCGCTGTGCGAGATCGCATGTGATTCGCACCACACTGCAGTGCAAATCACATGCGATGTCCGTGCAGTGCGATTTCAGCCATACAGATAGTATGGCTGATATCGCACCGCATTTGGACCAAACGCGTACAGGACCCATTTTTTGGTCCGCACCAGAATCGGATCGCATGGGTGTTCACACCTATGCGATCCGATTCATGTCCGAACCGTCAGTTCGCAGTGCGATATGCAAGCTGAAATGGGGGTATCATTAACATTGTATGACACTCCCCAGCAGTTCGCAGTGTGAACTGACGTGTGAGTTGGGTCCGATGCGGGAACCTGGAGTGGACTCGCAGGGTTCCCGCATCGCAGCAGTGTGAACTAGCCCTAAAACACAAGGAGCATCAAGTCATTTGCCAATGCATAATTGGTGAAGTCCAAGGTTACAGTGGCAGAGAGACTAATAGTTCTATTTCCCTCTTCAAGCTCCATAACTGAGCTAGGTCCACACCTGTAACCTACAGTTTGCCACTGCAATGCTTGGCAGGCGCGAATGCAATAAATAATAATAGAAAATTATACACATATTTTTTTTTTAATTTATGTATATTTTTTTATAAGGTAGAATATTCCTTTAAAGTGTTACTAAACCCACAACAATAAAATCAGTCTGTATATGCAGTAAAGCATGCTTGTTATACTCACTGTGGAACCTAAGGGTTAATCCTGCACATTGTGTAAAAAGGCTGTTTGATCCTGTCTTCTCTGATCTGTCTTTTGTGTGTATTGCTATAGAGATATTTTTTTTTTTGGGGGGGGGAGGAAGGGTGCATGTGATCTGCCAATCAGCACTGTCCAGACAGAGGGTCAGGGGTCATGCAGCCTCATAGGACAGTCAGGGGAGAATGAAAACTCCTCCTACAAGCTTTAACCAAACACTGAAAGGAGTCCATGGACCGTCACAGCTTCTCTATTGACAAAGTGGATATTATCCGTTAATTTGGAGTGACTAGGCAGAAAACTTGTAAAAAGTGTTGCATCACACCTTCTACAGTACCGCCCAGGGGGCTGCCCCTCTGGGTATATCCACTCAGTCTGCATCTCGCAGATCAGTTCGTCAAAAAGCAGTACAAACTTAAAAGGAGGGGGTGGGTGCTGTGTCGGTCCATGGACTCAGAGAAAAGGATTTTACGGTGAGTAAAAAAATCCTATTTACTCTTTCGTCCATGGACCGATACAGCTTCTCTATTGACATAGTGGGACGTCCCAAAGCAGTGTAAGAGAAAAAAAACGAGGGGTGGTAACAGCATAAAAATAAACTTCACCCCAAACACAAAACAGCACTCCTCCAAGGGAGGAGCTGCAACTCTAAACAGCCGCTTGCAAAACCTTGCGGCCGAAAGAGGCATCCGAAGATGCACCTACATCAACTTTGTAGATATTTGTGAAAGTGTGAACGGACGACCAAGTCGCCGCTTTACATAATTGGGAAACAGACGCTTGATGTCGGAAAGCCCAAGAGGCACCTCTTGCCCTGGTCGAATGCGCCGTGATCGGAAAGGGGGGCGCTTGACCCTTTAAGGCGTAAGCCTGGATTACTATCTGTCGGATCCACCTAGAGATGGTGGCCGACGAGACTGCTTGGATCTTCTTCGGACCAGCCACTAAAACAAACAGTGAGTCTGACTTCCGGAACAGGGAAGTAGCAGATAGGTATACTCTCAAAGCTCGGACAACGTCCAAGGAATGCAACGCCGACTCCTTAGGATTCGACGGATGAGGACACAAGGATGGAAGTACAATGTCTTCATTGAGATGAAAAGCCGAAACGACTTTCAGAAGAAAGGAAGGCTGCGGCCGCAGCACCACCTTATCCTTGTGGAAAATTAAATAGGGAGCCTTGCAGGACAAGGCTGCCAGCTCAGAGACTCGTCTAACTGACGTAACAGCCACCAAAAAGACCACTTTCTGAGAAAGTGTCAACAGGGGAATATCTCTAATATTCTCATACGGTGCCTTCTGAAGCACCGAGAGGACCAGGTTCAAGTCCCACGGAGGTAGCGGGGGAGGGACCGGAGAAGCCACATGTCGAACCCCCTGCACAAATGTACTCATGAGAGAGTGGGTCACCAGGGTTGCTGAAAAAAGACAGCCAGGGCAGATATCTGTCCCTTAATCGTACTTAGGGCAAGCCTTTGGTCTACCCCATGCTGTAAAAACAGCAGGATTCTGGAAACCAAATGTGTACGCGGATGCCATTTCATTTCCTCACACATGGAGATGTAGGCCTTCCAAGTGCGGTAATAAACCTTCCTAGAGGATGGTTTCCGAGCACTTCTCATAGTAGAGATTACTGAATCTGATAGGCCCCGGTCTCTCAGTACCTGGTTCCCAACATCCATGCCGTTAAAGCCAGTGACCGTAAAGCAGGATGGAGTATGGGACCTTGCGATAGCAGGTCCTTCTGTAGTGGTAGGCGCCAGGCGCCAGGGGACGTCTGCTACCAGACGTCCTAGATCGGCGTACCAAGGACGCTGAGGCCAATCTGAAGCGATTAGGATCATTGGAATTCCCTCTGCCTCCACTCTGCGGAGCAGAAGAGGAAGAAGCCTTAAGGGAGGGAAGGCATAGATTAGTCGATACTGACCCCATGATGCCACCAACGCGTCCATTGCGTCTGCCCATGGGTCTCTTGACCGGGCCACAAACTTCAATACCTTCCGATTGAGTCGGGAAGCCAGAAGATCTACGTCTGGTGTGCCCCATCTTTGGCAGAGGAGTTGGAACACCTCTGGGTGTAAGGACCATTCTCCCTGGTCCAGCATCTGGCGGCTCAGGTAGTCCGCCTGCCAGTTTTCCACACCTGGAATGTACACGGCCAACAGTGCCGGTACGCTCCTCTCTGCCCACTTCAGGATGCGAGTGACCTCCGATGCTGCAGCTGAGCTTCTTGTTCCTCCTTGATGATTGACATATGCCACTGCTGTGGCGTTGTCTGACTGGATCCTGACTGGCCACCCTTGTAGCCTCTGAGACTATCTGAAGAGGCACAGCCTGATCACCCGGATCTCCAGGACATTGATCGGCAGGCGGGATTCCTCTGGGGTCCAGCGACCTTGTGTCGACTGAACACCCCAGACTCCCCCCCCCCCAACCTGTAAGGCTGGCGTCCGTCGTGATCACTATCCAGTAAAGCGGAAGAAATTACTTCCCGGACAGAAGAGCGGGTGCTGTCAGCCACCATACCAGGGATGTCCTGACTAGGTGGCTCACTCAGATTTGATAATCCAGAGCTGATGGACATCTGTTCCATCTGGACAGGACTTCCTTCTGTAACACTCAAGTGTGGTATTGAGCATATGGGACCGCCTCAAAGGAGGCTACCATGAGGCCTAACGCTTGCATGCAAAAACGGAGTGACGACCAATTCCTGGAAGTCAGCTGCCGTACTGCAGCCCGAAGGGTCTGCATCTTCTCCACAGGGAGGAATACCTTTGCCTCTGAGGAATCCAGAATCAACCCCAGGTACACTAGGCGTTGAGTGGGCACCAATACTGACTTTTGCGTGTTTAGTATCCAACCACAGTCTCGAAGAGTCTGACAGGTAATGGACACGCTTACCTCTAATTCTGAGCTTGAAGGGGCCTTCAGAAGAAGGTCGTCCAAGTAGCCCACGATAGCGATACCCCACTGTCTTAGAAGTGCCAGAATCGGAGCGAGCACCTTGGTGAACGTCCTGGGTGCTGAAGCAAGGCCAAACGGGAGGGCCACAAACTGATAGTGGTTCTTCCCGATTGCAAATCACAGAAACCTCTGGTGTCTGGAGTATATGGGGACATGCAGGTATGCGTCCTTGATGTCCAAGGAGGCCAGAAAGTCCCCCGGATGGAGCGCCGTGACTACAGATCGAACCGACTCCATCCAAAATCTTTGTACCTTCACAAAACAATTGAGGGCCCTGAGATCCAAGATTGGACGAACCCCATCCTCCTTCGGCACAATGAACAGATTTGAGTAAAAACCCTGACCCTGTTCCTGTTCTGGAACTGGAATAACTACCCTGCGTTCCAGCAGACCCTGGACCGCCCCAAACAGGGCCTCCCGACTGGTCGGTAGTAGCTGGAGATTGAAGGTGATGAATCTGATTGGTGGACAAGAGAGAAATTCTATCTTGTAGCCTGAGGAGATTACTTCGCAAACCCACCTGTCGGAGACTAGAGCTGTCCACTGAGTCGCAAATTTGCGAAGACGTCCCCCCACCCGAGAGCTGGGTGGAGGCGGACCTTCATGCGGACGCAGATTTGTCCGCAGGCTTGTTGGGTCTGCGGAACCAAGGACGCTTTTGTCCTTGGGCAGGCGCTTTGTCGGCCTGGGGTCTTTTCCTTGTCGCCCTAGGGGGATGAAAAAAACGCTTGCGTGCAGTAAAGGAGGGCCCTTGCCCTTGGCGTGGCCCCTTACCCTTGCTAGTTTGAGGAAGCAAAGTGCTTTTACCTCCTGTGGCATCCTTGATGATGTCATCCAGAGAGGCCCCAAAAAGTCTGTCGCCCTTAAAAGGCAGATCCAACAGGGCTTTCTTGGAAGTCTGGTCCGCAGACCAGCCCTTTAGCCAGATCAGGCGGCGTATTGCTACTGCATAAACCAAAGCTTTTGACAGCAGGGGAATAGTATCCATGTCTGACTCGCATACAAACTTAGGGCCCTGGACCAACTGGTTGGCCAAAGTTATCTCATCAGGAGGCGCATCTCGCTCCTTTAACCCCTGGAGTAGCAATTTTGCCCATTCAGTAAGTGTCTGAGACACTAGAGCCCCCACCAATACCGGGCGTACTGCCGAGCCTACCACTGAGTATAGGTAGCGAGCGAGTGCTTCAGCCTTCTTATCCACAGGGTCCTTGAAAACAGGAGCTCCTTCTACTGGAATTGTGGTAGCTCTATTAGGCCTGGACAACGGAGGGTCCACTATAGGGGGAGAGATCCATTTCTTCAGGAAACTCTCCTCAAAGGGGTACCGTACAGCAAACCTCTTTGGGGCTGTATAGACCCTCAGTGGGTTCTCCCATTCCTTGTATAAGAGTTTATCAAAATAAGACACACAAGGAAACACCTTAGCAGTGCGGGCAGGTTTACGAAACCCAAAAGGGGACCGGAGTCTCTGCTGCTTCTGCAGTATTTTCCAACTTTAGCGTATCCCGCACTGCAGTAATAAGGTCACATACCAAAGCCGTCTCGCGTACTGACCTGGACTTGGAGTCATCCTCACTGTCCAAACGGTCAGAATCTGGGCCATGAGCCGTAGCTGGACCTGGTTCTGTCTCAGAAGATTGCAGGGGATGGGGGCGTTTACTACCCCCTGTATTCCCGTGTGCTGCTTTCACCCTGGCAGCAAACGCCTCTAGAATTGCCGACAAAGCGTCCATAGACACCTCAGGGGCACCAGCTGCTAAATCTGGTGTTTCAGGGGAGAAGACATCTGGCTCAGATGCCATGCTGACACCCATAGGGCTCCAGGCAAGATATCAATAGGCCACCCTCCTGTGCTGCAGAGATGCTGGGTCACCCAGAGGACTCACCACCCTTGGATCGGTACCGCTATGCTGCCGTGTGCTGCGCCTGTGATGCTGTCCCACCGCTGTTGTGTCAGTCTGCTTATTTTATCAGCGCTTCCTGTGTAATTTCTCGCGCCAGTGTATTGCACCCTAGAGGCCGGAGACTCTCGCAAAATGGCCGCCAAACGTCTGTATAGAAGATAATGTGGGCTCCAAGAAAATGGCTGCTGAGCCAAAGACAGAGGCCAAAGCAGCCGTAGACCACAAAAAGATGGCCGCCGTATGGCGGTATATACATACAGCGTGAATCATAACAAACATGGCCGCTGATCAGTCGATAGAGGCCAGTGGGTGTGAACTACAAGAAAATGGCGCCGAGCGGTGATATATAACTATAGACGCGAGACTACAGGAAAATGGCCACCGAGTAGTCACTAGAGGCCGAAACAGGCATGAACCACCGCAAAATGGGCGCCGACAGCATGGAGGGGGAAGAAGCACACACACACACACACACACACACACACAGGTAAGCAGAAATTACATTTAAATGTTAGTTACAGCCAGCCCCGCTCCAGTGGAACCCCCTAGGTGACCCCCAGCACCCTTAGCTAGAAGCCCAGGGAGGAGGGAAGGGCAAGGAGAGAGGGAAGAAAGGGGCCACAACCACTTACTTGGTCTCTCCAGGAATGTCCAGCCAAATCACCCAGCCGAAGCAGGGGAGTTTACTTACCTATCCTGCATGTATCATGCTGGAAGACATTCCAAACAGATCATCGTCCGCGCACGGACGGTGACTGTTGGCCAGGCCTGCTGTGATTGGACACAAGGGGACGATCATGTGTATGCCCTGGAGCGCGACGCTCACCGGACAGGCTGCTGCGACTCGGCCGTAAGGTCAGCCGAAGCTGAGCGGTCCGATGCCCTGGAGCGTAGGCTCACTGGCCACCCATGGAGCGACGGGTATGTCGTGGAAAACCCAGCGCGTAGCTAGGGTCGACACACGCTCGATGGCCGAAACTGGGGAGACTATAAGGATCGAGGATCCAGCCTGTCACCCCCAGTCGTCAGTTGATCGCAGGAAACAAAAAACGTAGAAAAATATATTTTCCCCCCGGACCGATGGGCCCGAAGGGAGCCATGTCCTACTCCTTGCTAGACAGAAAAAAACTGATCTGCAAGATGCAGACTGAGACCACTACAGAAGGACCTGCCATCGCAAGGTCCCATACTCCATCCTGCTTTACGGTCACTGGCTTTAACGGCATGGATGTTGGGAACCAGGTACTGAGAGACCGGGGCCTATCAGATTCAGTAATCTCTACTATGAGAAGTGCTCGGAAACCATCCTCTAGGAAGGTTTATTACCGCACTTGGAAGGCCTACATCTCCATGTGTGAGGAAATGAAATGGCATCCGCGTACTCATTTGGTTTCCAGAATCCTGCTGTTTTTACAGCATGGGGTAGACCAAAGGCTTGCCCTAAGTACGATTAAGGGACAGATATCTGCCCTGGCTGTCTTTTTTCAGCGACCCCTGGTGACTCACTCTCTCATGAGTACATTTGTGCAGGGGGTTCGACATGTGGCTTCTCCGGTCCCTCCCCCGCTACCTCCGTGGGACTTGAACCTGGTCCTCTCGGTGCTTCAGAAGGCACCGTATGAGAATATTAGAGATATTCCCCTGTTGACACTTTCTCAGAAAGTGGTCTTTTTGGTGGCTGTTACGTCAGTTAGACGAGTCTCTGAGCTGGCAGCCTTGTCCTGCAAGGCTCCCTATTTGATTTTCCACAAGGATAAGGTGGTGCTGCGGCCGCAGCCTTCCTTTCTTCCGAAAGTCGTTTCGGCTTTTCATCTCAACGAAGACATTGTACTTCCATCCTTGTGTCCTCATCCGTCGAATCCTAAAGGAGTCGGCGTTGCATTCCTTGGACGTTGTCCGAGCTTTGAGAGTATACCTATCTGCTACTTCCCTGTTCCGGAAGTCAGACTCACTGTTTGTTTTAGTGGCTGGTCCGAAGAAGATCCAAGCAGTCTCGTCGGCCACCATCTCTAGGTGGATCCGACAGATAGTAATCCAGGCTTACGCCTTAAAGGGTCAAGCGCCCCCCTTTCCGGTCACGGCGCATTCGACCAGGGCAAGAGGTGCCTCTTGGGCTTTCCGACATCAAGCGTCTGTTTCCCAATTATGTAAAGCGGCGACTTGGTCGTCCGTTCACACTTTCACAAATATCTACAAAGTTGATGTAGGTGCATCTTCGGATGCCTCTTTCGGCCGCAAGGTTTTGCAAGCGGCTGTTTAGAGTTGCAGCTCCTCCCTTGGAGGAGTGCTGTTTTGTGTTTGGGGTGAAGTTTATTTTTATGCTGTTACCACCCCTCGTTTTTTTTCTCTTACACTGCTTTGGGACGTCCCACTATGTCAATAGAGAAGCTGTGTCGGTCCATGGACGAAAGAGTAAATAGGATTTTTTTACTCACCGTAAAATCCTTTTCTCTGAGTCCATGGACCGACACAGCACCCACCCCTCCTTTTAAGTTTGTACTGCTTTTTGACGAACTGATCTGCGAAGATGCAGACTGAGAGGATATACCCAGAGGGGCAGCCCCCTGGGCGGTACTGTAGAAGGTGTGATGCAACACTTTTTACAAGTTTTCTGCCTAGTCACTCCTAATTAACGGATAATACCCACTATGTCAATAGAGAAGCTGTGTCGGTCCATGGACGAGAGAGTAAATATTTTTACTAAAATAATTGAATTTACAGTAGATGTTCTGTGTACTGTGGGAGACCAGATATAGTGAATGCAGGGTCCTGGGGTTAGTAACACTTAGGCTCCATGCACACGGTCTTAAAAAACTGTGCTTCTATGGGAGTTTTGTGCTCTACCTGTAAAAGCAGCTCAATGTTATCCTGTGTGTCCATGCACATTAGGACGATTACAGGCATATTTTGTGCTCAACGTTTAGAGGCAGGAAAAAAAAAACCTTCTGGTTTGCGTTTCTGATTGGAGCTCACTGGCAGAAAAAACATAAAACTCTCCTAAAGTCATCTAAACTTTGTTCAAGTAATGCTCTATATGGACGTTTTTACTGCCAAGAGAATATACGTTTTTTTTAAGCCCAGTGTGCACGGAGACCAAGTATGACCCTAGCTTCAAAACTACTTAGTTACACCATAGTTATGCCACACTTGAACATGTGAGATTGCAAGCTCCTTAATAGGCTTTAGAACCCATCATTCCTGGGTGGTTAGTTACTACTGGCACACGCCCTCAGGTTTTTTTTTTTTTTTTTCCAGGAAAGGGCACAGTTTGTGATTTTAAAAAAATGACTCATTTTGTGATAAGCACCAATGCAAATGCACATGTATTATTTTTAAATGATTTAGAAAAATGTGCAACAGATCTCACGCTTTCTGTTTCAACAAAGAGCACAATCCACCCCAAATACATTCCAGTGTGCATGTACAGTGATGAGATTACCTCTAACAGAGATACACAAAGTGCTGGTGTCAGCAAAAATTTATAGAATACAAGACAGCAAATTACAGGGTTTACAGAGAGAGGCAGGCAAAAGTCCCCAGCCGTTCTACTATACAGATTTTTCTAGGTACCGTATATACTCGAGTATAAGCCGAGTTTTTCAGCACATTTTTTTTGTGCTGAAAATGCCCCCCTCAGCTTATACTCGAGTCACCTTTTTGTGCCTGATCTCCCGGACTTTGGGGACCTGGTACCGGCCGGCCATAGGTCCCTGGACCCCACACTTGGCACACGTGTACCCCACTCTTCCTTTACAAGTGTGCAAAGTTTGTTGTCTGGGGGACCTACGGCCGGGGAGCACCGATTTTTCAAAGCCGGGCACCCCTTCCATAGACTTCCATGTTAAACTGTAATTTTTCCGGTGATTTTGGGGACCTGGTACCGGCCGGTCGTAGGTCCCCTGTACCAGAAACTTGGCACACATGTAGCCTCATTTCGCCTCTACAAGTGTGCAATGTTTGTTGTCTGGGGGACCTACGGCTGGGAGCCCCAAACCCAGGCACTCCTTCCATAGACTCCCATGTTAAACGTCAGTCTAGTCAAGGACACAGTGAGGCAAGGGCACAGTGAGGCAAGGGCACAGTGAGGCATGGGCACAGTGAGGCATGGGCACAGTGAGGCATGGGCACAGTGAGGCATGCACATGGACACAGTGAGGCATCCAGTTGGACACCCTAGGCTTATACTCGAGTCAATATGTTTTCCAATTTTTTGTGGTAAAATTAGGTGCCTCGGCTTATATTCGGGTTGGCTTATACTCGAGTATATACAGTACTACTATGAGGTAAAATATTGAGATGAGGCTAGGGAATACCTAAAGAGCAACTCCACTTTTGTTGAGAAAGAAACCAATCCCTCTGGGTGATCAATGTACATTGCAAGGATTTTTCACAAACTTTTTAGCAGATTCCCACCTGTTTCTTTTCTTAACAAAAAGCTGTTCAACTATGTCCTTGGAATACAGATTCCTGAGTGGGAATGGTAATAAGCAGCTGATGCACTTGTAGAGTTCCAATAAGAAAGGTTACAGGGTCTGCATCCCTTTAGAAGCAATAAAGAAATCCGGGGGGAAAAAAAAATAATTTTCCCATGCAGTAGGGCTGTGCCCGCACTGCATAGGGTAAATGCTTGTTTTTGTTTAGGGGAGATATACTTGCCTAATCCGCCACTCCTGCCCCCCCTGCACGCTAGCGTTTTTGTAAATTGACTGTTCCTGACATCATCACACCCATAGACCGGCTCTGGATGTGAGGACGGTAGGAACAGTCCACCATGGGACGTGGGGGAGTGTGGTATTCTGAAGGATCGAAGGACCGGGTAAGTACAGCTTTCCCTTGCGCCCCTGGACAAAACAAGCAGTTAACCCCCACTGCATGGGAGAATATATGTATTTTTTTTTTTTTTTTTATGGAGTTCATCTTTAACCCTTAGGGAGTATCTCACAAAGAATATTATTCCTATTGCAGAGGATGCCTAAAATTATATTTGCATCTTACTGCAGATGTCTAGTGAGCCAATCACACAAGCAGGAAATTAAATCCCTGTACAGAATGCCTCCAGGTTGCCATATCACATTTCATTTTACAGAAAATTACAGCAGCTTCAGACTGAAAAAGAAGAGTCCTTTTTAACAACATTGAATTGCATTATGGCATGTGTAGCAATTGTATATGCTATTTATTTCTTTGCTTTTTTTTCACAAACAAGTCTAATGCCAAAGTTTAGGTATGCCAGTTTTTACATTCAGAGAACACCTTTTTTATTATTATTGTAGCGGGGTCTTTAAATTTAGGGGAATGATTGAGTGGTAGTTGTACTCAGACACCTTATTTGATAGGGCTTTACTAAACCATTTTATACCGCAGGTGGGATACTGGTGTGTAGTTCCCTGTGGCCTGTGGTTGGCGCTGCCATCAGGGGCTAGGGTTGAACCGCTGGTATAGTGCTGTGCCTTGGATGTCCCCTCTCGGCGGTGGTATATTGGGTGTGGTCGGCCTACTGTGCATGCCGGGAGAGGATATAAAAGGGGCAGACACTGCCTGTGAGGGGGGGATTCCCGGGGGTCCTACCCCGGGGAGTGTGTTGTTCTGTCCATTGGCCACCCCGGGCACCTTTAGCCCGAGGGTGGGGTTCCAAGTTCGAGAGTACCGGGTCCCCCTGGCCCGTACACTGGCGGATGAGTCCCAGGCACCTTTAGCCCTGGGGCTGCAACTGAAGGCCTTGGGTCCAGCACCTTTGGCTGGGGCCCACGGAGGGAAGAGGAATCCCAGGGTGCTGCCTTACGAGGAGACCCGTATCTGGAAGAGGAGGCCGGGGGAGGACCGTTCCGAGGGACTGGTGAGAGATCACAGTGAAGGAAGGGGCCCGGTAACTCTCTGGAGGGATGTCATCTCCCTGAAAGAGGCCTAATACCACAAGCAAAGTTCACAAGGTCTGTGGCAGAGACCCAAAGTTCACCAGGTCTGTGGCAGAGACCCAAATTCACCCGTAACAGTTCGAGCAGAGACTGTGTGTAATCTAATTCAAGCATCACTCCGGCTGCTAGGATCCACTCTAATGGGAGACTATCCGGGTGAGCTGAGCCTACTTGAAGATACAGGTAGTGATATTCGTTTGTGCCTGGACTTACTCCAACACCTTTTGCTGTCCTGTTCTCCATCCACCCTTTCCTATCTAGTGACTGTGCATACGAGAAAATAAACTCTACGTTGGAGTTGCAACTGGTGTGGACCTTGGAGTTATTGGGGGAAATAGAGACTTGTTTTTATTGCAGTGGAGACGAGAACCATTCTCTGGAGAACCTAGCCGTGGAGACCCAGTTATATTTACACCGCTCAACCTCTTCACACAGGAGGGTACGGGCATGTGGCATGGTGTGCCCCTTTTCCTGCAAGTGAGCCAAAGGTAGGGAAAAGGGGTCTGTGCGCTACATTATAATACAGGATTTATATAGTGCCAACAGTTTGCACTTCACAACATGAGGGCAGTGCAGTTACAATACAATACAGGAGGAATCAGAGGGTCCTGCTCGTTAGAGGCCTCCTCCTCCTTTGGCCCTGTTCTCTCTCTTTTTGGGGCTGTTGAAAAGGATGAAAATTCTTCCTTGGTGAAACTCCTTTTTTCTTTGGCGGAAAGGCCTTCTTTTTGTCCGCCGTCCTGTCTAGTACGGTTTCTAATTCGAGCCCAAAGAGAAGGTCCCCTGTAAAGGGGATTCCACAGAGTTTCACTTTCGAAGCTGAGTTCTCTGGCCAAGTTTTGAACAACAAAGCCCGTCTGGCCAAATTGATCAGGGCGGAGGATCTTGCTGACATCCTGATGGACTCTGCTAAGGCATCAGCGATGTATTTAACTGCTTTTAGAAGCGTAGGGTAGGACTCCAGTAAATCTTTCCTGGAGGTGCCTGCCTCTACATGCCCCTTCAGCTGTTCCACCTATCATTCGAGGTTTCTTGACACTACCGTTGATGCCATGGCCGGCTTTAGGTTGCACATGGAGGAATCCCAGTCCTTCCTTAGGAGGGAATCTTCCGTTTTGTCCACTGCATCCTTGAGAACGCCCAGGTCCTCAAAGGCTAAATCAGTACGTCTTGAGACCTGGGAGAAGGCTGCATCAATTTTTTTATTTTATTCCAGACGCAAGAGTGGTCTTCTTCAAAAGGAAATCTCCTTTTAAGAGACCTGGAGAAAAATTGTCCCTTTTCTGGGTCCTTCCACTCCTTTTCCATGGCAACACTAAAGGCCCATACACACGATCTGACTTTTTGACAACAAACCTCAGACGGACCTGTTTGATCGGACAATCCGACCGCGTGTACGCTCCATCGGACAAACTTTTTTGCTTTTTCAGCGGACAAATGTTCGCTGTGAGAACAGACAAAATTTCCGTCAACAAATGTCCGATGGAGCAAATCCGATCGTGTGTACACAAGTCCATCGGACTAAAGTCCAAAGTACAAACACGCATGCTCAGAACCAATGCTAAAGATCAGCTAACAATAGCAGAAGTTGCCCACAGGGTGGCGGTAAAGAGCTGAAAAACCATGTGATTTGGTGAAAGTTGGCTGAAAAAGTCCTGCCGTGTGTATGCATACCAAGTTCACGGACAACGCCCTTCGGAGCAAAATCCACGGAAAAGTCAGTTGGAAGTCCAATCGGGTGTATGAGGCTTGGTGGAAGCAGCTGCTTTTAAAGGGGTGTTGTCATGCAGTATTTCCTGTGAAGAGGTGGAGCTCCGCTTTCTCCATGGTGCGATCCTGAAAGGCGAGGGGAGGAAATTGCTATAGCTATACTTCAGCTTTTATGAACCTGGTGCTACCAAGCAGAGTCACATTACAGATAGTTGGCAGGCACTTTAAGGGTAAAGAGTGGCAGGGAAGGGTGCCTGCTAACTATCTGTAATGTGACTCTGCTTGGTAGCACCAGGTTCATAAAAGCTAAAGTGTAGCTATAGCAATTTTTTTTGCTAGTCTTCTAAAATCAAACTTCTGGGTATGGAACAAATGTGCACGCTTCTCTCGTCCCACAATACACAACAATTTGCAACAAAGCGCAGCCCAGGGGCGGATCCAGAGTCTTTTCTCGGGAGGGGCACTGCCAAAAAATATGTTTTTTTTTTGTAGGAAATTTATCGGGGAAATGGCTGGTGTCGGCGCTTCAATCATCCCAGCACCATGGTTGTTATGGTGTCATGATGATTGAAGCGCATTATTTATATTATTACATTGTAATATAAAATTAAATAGTTCAATGCAGAATCAGTGGGAGCCCCGAGTGTGTCACTTGCCACCGTCGCCTGCAATTAGTGGGAGCCCTGAGCGTGTCACTTGCCACACGTTGCGGATTGTCACTTGCCACGTCACCTGCCACATCTTGTGGATTGTCACTTGCCACATCACCTGCCACACCTTGCGGATTGTCACTAGCCACACCTTGCGGATTGTCACTTGCCACGTCACCTGCCACACCTTGCTGATTGTCACTTGCCTGCCACCAGATGCCACCAGATGCAGATTGTCATTTGCCACGTCACCTGACACAATTTGCGGATTGTCACTTGCCACGTCGCCTGCCACACCTTGCGGATTGTCACTAGCCACACCTTGCGGATTGTCACTTGCCACATCACCTGCCACACCTTGCTGATTGTCACTTGCCTGCCACCAGATGCAGATTGTCATTTGCCACGTCACCTGCCACAATTTGCGGATTGTCACTTGCCACGTCGCCTGCCACACCATGCGGATTGTCACTAACTTGCCTGCTAAGGTGTAGTTTTGGTTGTCTCTTGCTGTGTCCCAGACTCCCAGATTCAGGCAGCAGAGAGATAATGTAATCTCTCTGCTGCCTGCACAGTGAGGGCAGAAGTCACTGCAGGAATGTAGGGCAGGCACGGGCGGTGAGAGATGATCTCATCTCTCTGCTCCCCCGCTCCCAGCTAGCTGAATGGCCAGCTGCCACACTGAGCCTGCTCTCTCACTCTCACCTGCGCTGCCAACACACTGAGCAGCACGGTCTGCCCACGAACCGCGCCACCCGCCCTCAAACTGTGCCGCAAGCGGAGCCGCCCGCTTTCTTACCCGTCTGTGGAGCTGCAAGCTATCACACCTGCCCGCAGAGCGGCCCGACGTGACTCACTGACGTCACTCGTTGTTAGACGCCAAGCGGCCCAGGCGTTAGCAACGAGTGCAGGGAAGAGGCTCCACCCACCTCCTCCTCCGCTCCTGGTATCGTGTCAGTGCACCGCGTAACTACATTAGACGAGTCTCTCTCTCGGCGCCGCTGATCGGCTGATGTGAGAAACTGAGAGAGACTCAGAGAGGCAGCGGCAGCCGCAAAAAACTGGGAAAACTTATTGACTCGAGTATAAGCCTAAGGTGTCCATCTGCATGCCTCACTTTGCCTCACTGTGTCCATGCTTCACTGTGCCCATGACTAGAATGATGTTTAACATGGGAGTCTATGGAAGGAGTGCCCGGCTTTGAAAAATCGGTTCTCCCCGGCTGTAGGTCTCCCAGACACCAAACTTTGCACACTTGTAGAGGAGACATGGGGCCATATGTGTGTCAGGTTTGGGGTCCAGGGAACCTACGAACAGCCAGTACCGGGTCTGCAAAGTCACCAGAGAAATTACAGTTTAACATTGGAGTCTATGGAAGGGGTGCCTGGGTTTAAAAAATCAGTGCGCCCCGTCTGTAGGTCCCCCAGACACCAAACTTTGCACACTTATATAGGAGAGATGGGGCTACATGTGTGCCAAGTTTGGGGTCGAGGGGACCTACGGCCGGCCGGTAATGGGTCCCCAAAGTCCGGGAGATCAGGCGCAAAAAAAACAAAAAACAGAGCAAGCGAGTGTGACAGGTGGTCTCGGGGGGGGGGGGGGCAATTGCCCTGTTGCCGCCCCCCCCCCCCCCCCCCCTGGCGCAGCCACATGGGGAATGTGCCTGCATTATGCGAATACTAAACACACAGAAAGTCAGTGCAAAAAAATCTGAGGAAAACGCTTGGACAGCCGCACTCCAAAAAAGGTTATTTTATTTAAAACAAAAGCACAAACAACATGCCACAGCAAAAAAACAGCTATGATTAAGCACTGAATCGCAGTGCGAAACGTCAGCTCATACTTGCTGTTTTTTTGCTGTGGCATGTTGTTTGTGCTTTTGTTTTAAATAAAAGAACCTTTTTTGGAGTGCGGCTGTCCAAGCGTTTTCCTCAGATTTTTTGCATTGTCATATGCATTGCCTGCACCCACGGCTCTGGATCTTGTGAATGAGTCACCAGTCACATCTGAGCGGTAAGGCCCCATGCACACGAGACGCAGGTGCAAACTCTGCTGAACACACGTTTTTAAACGCTGAAACCGGCGTTTATAAACGCGCGTTTGCGGCCGCGTTTAGCGGCGTTTAACCGCGTTTGCGTTTATAAGCGTTTCATCATAGACCCTCCCTAAGCTCAAAAAACAGTAAATTTTAACCATTTCAGCCAGTTTGTGAGACCAGAGTGAGTAGCAGCAGCTGAGAGAGCAGCAGTGTACTTGTATTTAGCGTATCACTTGCCACATCACCTGCCACAAGTTGTGGATTGTCCACTTGCCACGTCACATGCCACGTCACCTGGCCACATCACCTGGCCACGTCACCTGGCCACGTCACCTGCCACAAGTTGTGGATTGTCCACTTGCCACGTCACCTGGCCACATCACGTGCCACGTCACCTGCCACAAGTTGTGAATTGTCCACTTGCCACGTTACCTGGCCACGTCACCTGGCCATGTTACCTGCCACGTCACCTGGCCACGTTACCTGCCACGTCAGCTGGCCACGTCACCTGCCACAAGTTGTGGATTGTCCACTTGCCACGTCACCTGCCACGTCACCTGGCCACGTCACCTGCCACAAGTTGTGGATTGTCCACTTGCCATGTCACCTGGCCACATCACGTGCCACGTCACCTGGCCACGTCACCTGCCACAAATTGTGGATTGTCCACTTGCCGTGTCACCTGGCCACATCACGTGCCACGTCACCTGGCCACGTCACCTGCCACAAATTGTGAATTGTCCACTTGCCACGTCACCTGCCACGTCACCTAGCCATGTTACCTGCCACGTCACCTGGCCACATCACCTGGCCACGTCACCTGGCCACAAGTTGTGGATTGTCCACTTGCCACATCACCTGCCACGTCACCTGGCCACGTCACCTGCCACAAGTTGTGGATTGTCCACTTGCCATGTCACCTGGCCACATAACGTGCCACGTCACCTGGCCACGTCACCTGCCACAAGTTGTGAATTGTCCACTTGCCACGTCACCTGCCACGTCACCTAGCCATGTTACCTGCCACGTCATCTAGCCACGTCACCTGCCACAAGTTGTGGATTGTCCACTTTCCACGTCACCTGGCCACATCACGTGCCACGTCACCTGCCACAAGTTGTGAATTGTCCACTTGCCACATCACCTGCCACGTCACCTGGCCACGTCACCTGCCACAAGTTGTGGATTGTCCACTTGCCACGTCACCTGGCCACGTCACCTGGCCACGTTACCTGCCACGTCACCTAGCCACGTCACCTAGCCACGTCACCTGCCACAAGCTGTGGATTGTCCACTTGCCACGTCACCTGGCCACGTCACCTGGCCACATCACCTGACACAAGTTGTTGATTGTCCACTTGCCACGTTACCTGCCACAAGTTGTGGATTGTCCACAATGCAATGCAAGCAATTACAGTTTTCTTTTATATTTTTTAATAGTTTTTCATCATTTGCCATCATTTTTGAGATTTCTAATGTTAAAAAATAGGTCACCTTTAAAAACGCTTATAAACGCAAACGCGGCAAAACGCCGGTACCGCGTTTAGCCGCGTTTAGCAGCGTTTAGCGTCTGAAACGTGGAAAACTTTTGCGTCTGAACCCATTTTTTTGCTTCTGGAAAAACGAGGTTAAACGCAACTGCTTGTAAACGCCAAACAACGAGAGTGTGTGCATGGACACATAGGATAACATTGAATGGGTTCAGGAGCAGTTGAAAAAAGCGTCCAACTGCCTCTGAACGCGCGTTCAACAGCAAATAACAGCGTCTCGTGTGCATGGGGCCTAACTCTCTCCCACACAGAAAGTCAGTATTTACATAGATCAATTGGTGGCTCCTGTGGCACATCAATTAGGTGGGCAAGCCCTGCAAAGGTAGACTGTGGCTTTGAAGGGAGCCTTCTAAAACATAAGTTCTATGTTTTAAATCACCATATTACAGGTTCAATTTAAACATTTGAAAAATATTTTTAGGCCCTATGTACACAATAGCCCCAAAAGGGCTGAGAGATCTGCTTTGTAGTACATTCTATACTTTTTAAGTAATGCCGCGTACACCCGATCGGATTTTCCATCGGAAAAACCTTGGAAGGTTTTTCCGACGGAATTCCGCTCAAGCTTGGCTTGCATACACACGGTCAAACTTTCGACCGTCAAGAACGCGGTGACGTACAACACTACGACGAGCCAAGAAAATTAAGTTCAATGCTTCCGAGCATGTGTCTAATTGTTTCCGAGCATGCGTCGGAATTTTGCGCGTCGGAATTGCTACAGACGATCGGAATTTCCGATTGTAATTTTTTCCGTCTGAAAATTTGAGAACCAGCTCCCAAATTTTTGTTGGCAGAAATTCCTGACAGGAAAAGTCCGATGGAGCCTACACTTGGTTGGAATTTCCCACCAAAAGCTCACATCGGACTTTTCTTGTCAGAAAAAGGCAACCGTGTGTACGGGTCATGAACTTGACTTGAACTCTGTACCACAAACATCTTTTTGCAGTTGTCAGCACTAACATTAGCCTGTGGGAAAGACTGCATACACCTGGCTCTCCAAATATGAAGAGATAAGAGGAAAAAGGGAGATGTTACACACAGTTTATATTACACGAAGAAAGGAATGTCTTTGCTAGTCTTGAAGGAAAACCACATTATATATATATATATATATATATATATTATATATACACATATACACACATATATATACATACTGTGAGGGGGTTAGCTCGGCAGCGGGTGTGTGTGACCCCCGGGATGGGCTCCCCACACAAAACAGGCCCAGCAAACGGAGGTTGTGGTTTTCAAAATCAAAAAGGTGCGGTTTATTTTCTGTTTACAGTGACAAAACACAGCAAAGCAAAAGAAACATAAACAAAATAAATCCTGGTCAACTTGACCTCTGACTAAACATACAGGTTTCCTAACTAACAACTGGGATCAGCCTAGTGCTGTCCTAGTCCCTAAGTCCCTGGTTTTAAATGTCCAAGCAAATAGCCACACAGGCTTTGTCTCACCGCACAGGGGTTCACTCTCCCTAGACAGTCCACACAGGTCTGGTTCCAGGCATGAGCTAACATCTAATGAAGCTGGGAGTTCTTATAGAGGCCTAAATGAGCTGACAAGCTTCAGCTGGTCTCATCAACTCCCTGTCTGCACGACGCCCAGCACTCTCCCTAGAGGTATGAGTCATCCATGAGCCCACTAGCCTTAGCTGGGCTTATACAACTCTCCACCTAGTTGTATAAGTCGGCGTAAAGCCTGAATCTGGGCGAAATATATCTACCCCCCTGGATGCAACCAGGTGACTTTACCTTCCTGCTGTCACATACCCCCCCCTCTTGTTTTAACCTCGGGGTTGGAACACCAGCAATCAGGCATTCATGTACTCGAGACAAAGCATCCACATTCCCCATTTGAACGCCAGGGCGATGCTTTACTGTGAAGTTGAATTCCTGGAGGGCCAGGAACCACCTATTCACTCTTCTATTTGTTTCCTTGTTTTGAGCCATCCACTTTAACGGAGCGTGATCTGTAACCATGTCAAAGTGCCTACCTAGCAGGTAGTACCGAAGGGAATCTAGAGCCCACTTCACCGCTAAACACTCCTTTTCAACGGTGGCGTAATTTACCTCATGGGACTTCAACTTCCTGCTGAGGTAAATGACTGGGTGCTCTTCCCCGTTCCAGACCTGGGACAATACTGCTCCTAACCCCACATCTGACGCATCACTTTGTACGACAAAGTCTTTAGAGAAGTCGGGTGAGTACAACACTGGCTGGCTACATAAGGCTTGTTTCAAGAATTGGAATGCTGCCTCAGCCTCGGGGGTCCATTTAATCATGACCGACCCTTTCCCCTTCGTCAGGTTGGTTAGGGGCACAGCCTTAGAAGCAAAGTGGGGAATGAATCGCCGATAATACCCAGCGATTCCCAGAAAGGCTCGTACCTGCTTCTTGCTGTTGGGACGTGGCCAACTCTGGATGGCCTCGACTTTGTTGAGTTGGGGTTTTATTACTCCCCTCCCAATGGTGTACCCAAGATATTTGGCCTCCTCCTGCCCAATGGTACACTTCTTGGGGTTAGCCGTAAACCCCGCTTCCCGAACAGAGTCCAGGACTGCTTGCACTTTTGGCAGATGTGAGGCCCAATCTGTGCTATGGACAATTACGTCATCCAGGTAAGCCGCAGCATACTTCCGATGGGGCCTCAGCATCTGGTCCATTTTCCGCTGGAATGTGGCCGGCGCATTCTGTAACCCGAACGGCATTCTTTTATATTGGAACGCCCCGTCTGGGGTTACAAATGCGGTTTTCTCTTTGGCCGACTTGGCCAGGGGGATTTGCCAATACCCTTTTGTGAGGTCAAGAGTCGTCATGTATCGGGCTGTTCCCAGCCGGTCGATCAACTCATCTATACGTGGCATGGGGTAGGTGTCAAATTTTGTAACTTTGTTCAACTGACGAAAATCGTTACAAAATCGCCAGCTCCCATCCGGTTTAGGCACCAACACAATGGGACTAGACCAATCACTTTGGGACTCCTCTATCACCCCTAAGTTCAGCATTTTCTGTACTTCCTCCCGTATTGCCTCCCGTCGGGCCTCTGGGATCCGATAGGGTTTTAACTTCACCCTTTCACCGGGCGGGGTAATGATGTCATGCTCTACCCCAGATGTTTGTCCCGGCAGCTCAGAGAATACCTCCTTGTTGCGAAGCACAAACTCCTTAACCTCCTGTTGTTGGGGTTGTGACAAGGTGGCTGCTATTCCAACCTCAGGAATCACGCAACCAGTTTGAGCTGGTGACCAAGTGTCTGCGACTAGGGACTCTCTATCCCTCCAGGCTTTCAACAGATTAACGTGATAGATCTGTTCGGGCTTTCGCCTTCCTGGTTGTCTGACCTTGTAATTCACTTCGCTCACTTTTTCCATTATCTCATAGGGGCCTTGCCATTTGGCAAGGAATTTACTTTCAACCGTAGGGACAAGTACCAGTATCCTATCCCCCGGGGAAAAGGTACGGGTCTTGGCTCCACGGTTGTACACTCTCTGCTGTGCTAACTGCGCTTGGGCCAAATGTTCCTTCACGATGGGCATTACCTGTGCAATTCGGTCTTGCATCAGGGCGACATGCTCAATCACACTCCTGTGGGGAGAACTCTCACTTTCCCAAGTTTCCTTGGCAATATCCAACAGCCCTCTTGGGTGTCTCCCATACAGTAACTCAAAGGGGGAGAATCCCGTAGAGGATTGGGGCACCTCCCTAATAGCAAACATCAGATAAGGAAGTAGACAGTCCCAATCCTTTCCATCTCTAGCCACCACTTTCTTCAACATTTGTTTTAGGGTTTTGTTGAATCTTTCAACCAGCCCATCGGTTTGGGGGTGATACACAGATGTACGTAATTGCGTCACTTTGAACAATTTACACAGCTCCTTCATAACCCGGGACATAAAGGGTGTACCTTGGTCCGTAAGCAGTTCTTTACAAATACCCACCCGGCTAAACACAAGAGATAGCTCTTTGGCTATGGTTTTGGCCGAGGTATTTCGGAGAGGGATCGCTTCTGGATAACGGGTGGCATAGTCCATTTTAACTAATATGTACTGGTGCCCCCTAGCGGACTTGATTATAGGCCCTACCAAATCCATGGCGATCCTCTCAAACGGGACCTCAATGATGGGTAGAGGGACCAGCGGGCTACGGAAATGTGGCATCGGGGCCGACCTCTGACACACAGGGCAGGAGGAACAATAATTTTCTATGTCCTTCATCACCCCCGGCCAATAGAATCTCTGTAATACCCTCTCTCGGGTTTTCTCTGTCCCCAGATGACCTCCAAGAATGTGCCCATGGGCCAACTCCAACACAAACTTCCTGTAAGGTTTGGGCACCACAAGCTGCTCAACGGTTTCTTCTGCCCTTTTTGCCACCCGATACAGTAGGTCCTTCTCTACGCTGAAGTATGGGTAAGTGCAGGTATTATCTGGGTTCACTAACTCGCCATCTATTTTCACTACGTTTTCCCGTGCCTTTATTAGGGCGGGGTCTTTCAACTGTTCTGTGGCAAAGTTTTCCCTGTGAACCTCAAGATCAGAAAACTCCACAGACGGTAGGTTTTCGTCTGAGGAGGTGGGCTCCTCTCCAGTTTCTTGAGTCTCCCCTGCCAATACTGATAAGGGAAATTCCGGAGAGTCCTCACCACTCTCAGGGGAGTTCTGGCTATCACATTCCTGGTACATAGGGGCACCAGTGGGGGGCTCAGGATCATCCCACAGTTCCCAGAACTTCGGAAAATCCCTTCCCACAATGGCGTCATGCGGTAACTGAGATACTAAGCCCACTGGATGAGAGAGGGTACCTTTGGGGGTCTCGAAACACACTGTAGTCACTGGATACTCTCGGGTGTCCCCATGCACACAAATAACAGCTACCTTGCTATTCCCAAAGACCTCTGTTTTAACTAACTCAGCCTTTATCAGGGTCACAAGGCTACCTGAATCCAGCAATACCACAACATTTCTACCATTAACACACATTTTGCATAAATGTTTCTCAGTTCCTCGAATGGCAGTGCATGCGACTGTCGCACACAGCGACTGACGTCTGCCCGTCAGAAAGTCACACTGCCCGCGTTCTCCACCAACTGTGAGGGGGTTAGCTCGGCAGCGGGTGTGTGTGACCCCCGGGATGGGCTCCCCACACAAAACAGGCCCAGCAAACGGAGGTTGTGGTTTTCAAAATCAAAAAGGTGCGGTTTATTTTCTGTTTACAGTGACAAAACACAGCAAAGCAAAAGAAACATAAACAAAATAAATCCTGGTCAACTTGACCTCTGACTAAACATACAGGTTTCCTAACTAACAACTGGGATCAGCCTAGTGCTGTCCTAGTCCCTAAGTCCCTGGTTTTAAATGTCCAAGCAAATAGCCACACAGGCTTTGTCTCACCGCACAGGGGTTCACTCTCCCTAGACAGTCCACACAGGTCTGGTTCCAGGCATGAGCTAACATCTAATGAAGCTGGGAGTTCTTAGAGGCCTAAATGAGCTGACAAGCTTCAGCTGGTCTCATCAACTCCCTGTCTGCACGACGCCCAGCACTCTCCCTAGAGGTATGAGTCATCCATGAGCCCACTAGCCTTAGCTGGGCTTATACAACTCTCCACCTAGTTGTATAAGTCGGCGTAAAGCCTGAATCTGGGCGAAATATATCTACCCCCCTGGATGCAACCAGGTGACTTTACCTTCCTGCTGTCACAATACATACATACATACATACACCCACACACACACACACATACATACACCATAATTTGAATGGTGGAGCTTTGTTTTTCAATTCAATATATTCAACTGAGGGGTACCTTAAAGCAAGCACCGAACCAAAATTCTGAACTGCACAGGCCAACTATAAAAGCCAAACCCCAGGAGTACTATGACTTTATGTAGTTTGTTTGGACCAAGCTGGCCCAAACTAAATATATCCTTTATTAATCGATGTAGCAGCTGTCAGCGCTGTATAAACTGTATGTATCACAAGCTACATACAGTACACTATTCTGGTAGCAGTTTGGGGACTTCCCTTCTTGTTCCCAGAACAGAATTGAGTTGGGAATGGCAGAATATCCATTCATAGGACGCCTTGTAATTTTAAGAATGAATAAAAGGCTTTCTCTGATTGAATGAGGTGGAGAGGTGGGAGAATTCCATCACTATCTCTACCTTCAGTAGTGCACGTTCTGCACCTAGACACTCTTGTGCTTTTAGTCTTTACAGTAGGCATAGCTACAGTGTTAGACCATCTAAGGCACTGTGCTAGCTAGTCTAACCAGATTTGGAGAGAGACGTAGGCCTCGTACACATGGCCGAGATTCTCGTCAGGAAAAAAATAGTCGTTTTTCCTGACGAGATTTTTGGACAAGAAACTTGTCCCAGCCGAGTGTACACACGTACCTTTCAAAAGAACCGCCATTCTTTTGAATGGCACGAACGCGGTGACGTCATCGACTACGACAAGCGTGCGCTCGTCACATTAGATGCCGTCGCCGCCACCTTGCTACACCCTACCTATGCCTAGGAAGCTACCGCGCATGCGTCAGTCATTTCGAGCATGCGCGGGTTTCCACGGCGACAGGTAAGTGTACTCACACTTGGGTTTCTCGTCGAGAAACAGGCCGACGAGAAACCCGACGAGAAAATAGAGAGCAGGTTCTCTATTTTTCTCGTTGAGATTCTTGCCTGTTTTGACGAGAAACCTGAAAGCCACGTACACACGACCGATTTACTCGGCAAGAAAGCTCTGCCAGCAAGTTTCTTGCTGGTTCTTGCCGAGAAAATCGGTTGTGTGTACGAGGCTTTACTCTCGTCACTATGGTGCTGCTCACTGTTCATCCTACTAGAGAAGAAGCTATACCCAAGGATGAATACAGTATAAGTGCAACCACACCAGAGTACACATCCACTTCATATTGTACACAGTGGCGGCTGGTGCTCCAAATTTTTGGGGGGCGCAAACAAACTGAAAAAAAACAAAAACATCAATTGCCGCCACTGTGCCCATTAAACGCAGCCACTGTGCCCAAACGCCACCAGTTTGCCCCCTCAAATGCAGCCAGTTTGTCCCCAAATGCAGCCAGTTTGTCCCCAAATGCAGCCAGTTTGTCCCCAAATGCAGCCAGTTTGTCCCCAAATGCAGCCAGTTTCCCCCAGCCCTGCACTTACCTTCCTCGGGCCAGCGCCGTCCTCCTCCACGCTCCCTCATGTCTTCTTCCATCCTTGATGTCTTCTCCCGCTCTCGATGTCACTTCAGCCAATTAGGTTACTGGTAACCAGAACCGGTAAACCTGTTGGGCTGAGACGCGTGTCAGTGTTAACCAGGGAACGCACAGCCCGTGCGTCTCCTTGTTAACTATTTGGAAGTCGATTACAGCCGAAGCCTATCAGAGCCGCTGGCTCTGATAGACACTTCCAAAAACCAACCAACTGCTGTTATTCAGATGGCCGGCGCTCGCCAGGGGGCCGGCCATCTGAATTGTGGGCGGCAGTGGCGCCGGCAACAATACATACATTCATGCAATGCATGAATGTATGCATTGTTGACGGTGCAGGAGAGAGAGGGGGCGGCGCTCCTGCGCCCACTATGGACGCACCGCCACTGATTGTACATATAATCATTGTAAAATTGTAAACTTACAATGCTAAATTTAATTGGGCATCACACTGTATAAGGTATCAATGCATACTGGTCACAGGCACTTCTACTTTCATGGCAGATGTACACATTGTGGGATGTAGATGGTAAAGCAATATTATTTTTTAATTTGTTCTTTTAAAGTGATTGAGTACTTTTTAGGGGGTGGTTGCGGCAGCTCCAAAGACACATTTAACATGTTTGCTATAGTTACCTAGCAAAGCATGAGTTGACTCTCATAATTATAAAAATATCTGTACATTTCTCTCCCGGCCACACAAACAAAGATCCTCATATCAAGAGAAGTACGATTGATATTTGGGCATTATCTTTCCTTTGATCTTAAAGCAAAGGTGGGTAAGAATATGAAATGTTTGCTGGCTTGCCAAAAATCCTACTGAAGTATTGTTCAAGGCATTCACTTGCTTAGTCGGAGTAGGCGCTGGCCGGTTCCTGTTTTTTGTCAAGAGATGTACGACAAGTCTCAAGCCCCATACACACTATCAGTTTTCTTGCAGGTTTTTCTCTTCAGGTTTACCAAAACCATGTAGTGCAAGGGCCTGCCTGATTGCATACGAATTGAAACTCTTAAGGTTTGACCTCATATTAGATGGTTTTGGTAAACCTGAAGAGAAAAACCTGCAAGAAAACTGATAGTGTGTATGGGGCTTCAAACATGTGCTTGAGAGTTGAGGCTCTTCTAAGGACTGTATCAGATAATTGTGCTCCATTTCACTAAATATTGTATTTCCCAGTCTTCTAGACCCCCCGATGCATGTGTGAATGGGCCCTAAAAACTGCTTTCATCCCATAACAGTCTAGGGGGGGCAAGCCCCTCAAAGCAGCTCCAAAGTAGGTCAACCACAGGTCACAATGAGCTTAGTAGACGGTCACAAAGAACTCAAAAGCATCTCAAATGTAGATTAAATTCACCTAAATCATGCTGCATCCATCTATATAAGCCCTAAAGCATGCCATCAACAAAAAGTACAAGGCCTAATGTTCTGTTCTTTAGGACATGACCATCTATGTAGTCACGTCTTCTTTGGTACTTGAAATTGTTAGGCTGGGTTCATATCTATGCAATGCACTTTAGGTGAATTTTAGGTACAATGCTTTTTAGGTATGTAGCACACCCCCAGCTAAGAGGGCTGCTGGCAATTTTTTCGGGCCTGCAACTCACTGCGGTCAACCTCCAGTAATTGACTCTACCCTCCCTTGGCACAGCTAGTGATAACAATAGGATTGTGAGACCCAATGGCTATGGGTATCACAATACGGCAATAAACACACACAGTGATTTTTAAACTGCTGACACTAACAGTCTCTGCTGCACAGTTAACACACCACCCAAGGTTTTGACTTACTCAAGAACTCTTTTACTCAATAGAGTAAGATATCAGATTAAACAGTAGTACATTAGTCTATGCAGAGCCCTGCAATAGGAATTATTTAGCATATAAAACAGGTACACAATCCTATACACATCAAGCTTTCTCCTCGTGGGCAAGATGGCGCCCAGCAATGTCCCTACGCTATATAGTCAGGCCTGACCACTAATGTTCACAAAGTCTCTGCAGAGAAGAATCTTCGCTAGCAATGGTGGTGCACTTTACTTGAAAAGTTATTTGTAATCCACAGGGTATCCGCAACACTTAGGTGCTGAATAGCATCAAAAGATCTGACTAATGCCGCGTACACACGATCGTTTTTAATGTCATTTTCAAAAACGTTTTTCTCAACGTGATTTTTCTTGTTTCCTCTCAAGCCTGTCTTGCATACACACGTTCATTAAAAAAAGCGCAGTGACGTACAACACGTACGACGGCACTATAAAGGGGAAGTTCCGTTCGAATGGCGCCACCCTTCATGTTAGTAAAGTTTGTTGAGGGACGATTCGTGCTTTTCAGCCTTGTGCTTTTCAGTCCGTTACAGCGTGACGAATGTGCCATCTCCATTACGAACGCTAGTTTTACCAGAACGAGCGCTCCCGTCTCATACTTGATTCTGAGCATGTGCGTTTTTCTCCCCTCGTAAAAGCATACACACTACCGTTTTTCACGTCGTTAAAAAAAACGACGTGAAAAACGACGTGAAAAAATAGAGCAGGTTCTCATTTTTTAGGCCATTTTTCAAGTCGTTAAAAATGTTCTGGAGCCTACACACGATCGTTTTTAATGCCCATATTAAAAAATGGCATTTTTAACGACGTAAAAAACTATCGTGTGTACGCGGCATAAGGCTGCACGGCACACTGTCCCTCTGGTGTGCAAGTTCAAACTTGGTAACGATGGGCCCTGACTATGAAGACACTGGGCATAAAGATTAAAACACAAAATCTCTGAGCAAGTGCTCTCTCACTCAACCGGACCAGTCCGTGCGGCCGACTTCCACCACTGTGTGTCCCACACACAGTCTCACGATCCCCAGGTTTCCGATCCTCCCGACAAGCCTTGGATGGTGGATACTCAAGACGTCTCAGGGATTCTTCTGTGAAGGGTAGAAGGCTCTTTAAATCCACAGGGCCCAGCTCTGAGGCCTAGTCCGGAGCAGCAGACACAGCACCAAGTTCCACTTGCTAGGCGGGCGATGTCCAAAGAGACCCCCCTCGGGTCCGCCCCCCTCTTAAATAGTCCACCCCAGCCGTCCTTGCGCTGAGAAATGCACCCTGGGTGCCCCGTTGTACCCTGGGTATGGTAGTCTCTGGGTTCTTAAAGTGACACCCCGCTACAGGTATGTTTTACATGCAATTTGGGTACATTACTATTGAACTCTATACAATTCATTTGTTAAGGCCGCTTCTCTTAAAAAGACTTGTGTACATTCTTTCCATGGTATGATGTCAGTTTAACATCTTGTGTACTAATTAATCTGATTTAATTGATAATCTCAATAAAATACCTCTACATTAGATTTCACTTCTAAGAAGTGCTCAGACTATAAAGGCAAGCTGTTCATAAATCTCCTTACACCTCACTAATCCTCGGTACTTCTGCTGTGCTGCTTTATGCTAATAAGATTTAGTCTTGAAGGTGTTACGGGAAAATACTTCTGATCGTGAATATCTATGCAAACTAGAGTTAAATAAGGCTGGACGTGTTCAGGAGTTAGACTGCATAATAGCAATAGCACCACCAACTGTTAAACATAATATTAAAAGTACGCGACAAGGGAACTGCCATTTCCAATCGTCTTCAGGAAATTTGCTAGTTATCTGTTTGCTGTGCAGAGACGCGGTGCTTTAAAAGCTTCTAAATCACTGACCAGAAACAATGATGCATGCCAGGCAAGTTAAACAAAGTCAGAAGTCACTGTATACATGGACACAAAAGTATTGAAGCAAAAGGGTCAGTAAGGCTGGCCATGGACTGTTTGAATCTTGACCGGTTCAGCAGGAACTGGCCGAGATTCAAACAATGTATGGGCAGGCTCATTGTACCGATCAACCAATCAACTTGGGTACAACTAGCCTGCCAGAGCTTACATGTGGTTATATAGCAATAATCACCAATTTCTCTGGCAGGGATCCCCCCCCCCAGGAGAATACAATGACTCGGCAGGAATGAAATTCGGACCGTGTATGGCCGGCTTTACATCAAAGTAATTAGCATTTTCAGAAGTGCAGCAGTGGCAGCCTGCATGTTTCTATAATGACAGGTTTCCTTTACTGAACACAATGTGTATATGAGTTGAGTTGAGAGGAATCTTAATATAGCGCGGTCTTATGCCGCGTACACACGATCGTTTTTAATGTCATTTTCAAAAACGACGTGTTTGCTCTCAAGCCTGTCTTGCATACATACGTTCATTAAAAAAAACGCTCGAGCCAAGCGCAGTGACGTACAACACGTACGACGGCACTATAAAGGGGAAGTTCCGTTCGAATGGATCCACCCTTCATGTTAGTAAAGTTTGTTGAGGGATGATTCGTGCTTTTCAGTCCGTTACAGCGTGAGAAATGTGCCATCTCCATTACGAACGCTAGTTTTACCAGAACGAGTGCTCCCGTCTCATACTTGATACTGAGCATGCGCGTTTTTTTCCCCTCGTAAAAGCATACACACTACTGTTTTTCACGTCGTTAAAAAAAACGACGTGAAAAAATAGAGCAGGTTCTCATTTTTTTTAGGCCATTTTTCACGTAGTTAAAAATGCTCTGGAGCCTACACACGGTCGTTTTTAATGCCCAATTTAAAAAATGGCATTTTTAACGACGTGAAAAACGATCGTGTGTACGCGGCATTACACCTATAATCGGGACCCTGCGGGGTATGTTAATTCATTGCAGTTGAGTTTATTAAGGAAAGCAAGGGAAGCGGAGTTACAATCAATGCCGGGCGCTCCATTAGGGGCACAGGAGTGCCGACCCCCCCCCCCCCCCAATCCATGCACCCAGCCCTAATCTACATGCAGGGCGCAGGACACATGGATTTCAATGGGGGTTTTTATTTGTAACCACATGATTAGAGCCAGAGGTTCGTCGTTTGACTGACGGACAGACTGACTGACCGACCGTCCGCTCCCCCCAAAAAATGGAGCACCAGCAATGGAGCACTCTGGTTGCAATTAATAAAGGTGAAGTTTTGTTTTGTTTGTTTTTTTTGGATACAGCACCATACACATAAGGTTTTGTGCAATGGTGTGTATACATTGCCTGCAGCTTATCCTCCATGCCATGTCATCCCAACAACTGCCATGTCACCAACACAGCTATACTGTGAAGGAACAGTAGCAGCTTCTAATCAGGAAAGTTGTGCCATTTGCTCAGCCCTCCTGTCTCCTCTACTATTTATAGGATTTGTCTTACTACACTCCCATGATGCAATGAGTTCTGTGAATGGAGGAGTAGAATGAAACTGGATGCATCATGGGAGTATAATAAGACAAGTCCTATGAACAGCAAAAGCAGGTGAACGGCGCAGCAATCTGGATTAGGAGCCACCGGAGTTAACCTTTACAAAGCCGGAAGACAGCCGCTCATAGCAGTATCTGGCAGCTGTGGAGGGGACAGCATTGAGGATTTTGAGCAGAAGCAGCCACTTATGGCCAATGAAATATACACCATAAACACATACCTAATGTGCATGGTGCTTTATCACAATTTGTTTTCTTACTAAACTTCAGCTTTAAATTACTGTAAATCCAGACCAATCCTTATGAAACAAAAATGGTAAAATTTCTGGTCTTGGTGGCACAATCTCAGTAAATATGAAGCTTGGGGGAGGGACAAGGAGACTTTGACCTGCTTAGGGGTGGAGGCAAAACGGTAATGAAAATGTGTTTGAAAGTTTCTTACTTTTGCTTACCCTTTAAAGGACAACATCACTTTTAGGATCAGCTGGACCCTAAGCCCTGCATATTGGGAAGCCTAGATGACCTTCCCATCGAGGACAACCCAAAACAGGCTACAGCCAGGGCTCTTCCCCAGGCACGCAAGCTTATCCTCAGGCACTGGAAGGGAGCCTCCTACCTTACAAGAATGGACTACCCAAATGGTGGACACCCTAAGGCTGGAAAAGTACATTTTTCAACATCGAGGTCGTTCTGGAAAGTTCAATGCTCTATGGTCTCCTTGGTTAGACAATCCAGGCCTCTCTCCAGTTGGTTTGGTTTTAGACAGACTACTTCTTGAATGCAGATGTTGATCTTAATTATGCTGTGTTTCTGCTGGGGGGGGGGGGGGGTCGGGGGGTGAAACAGAGTAAAAATACAATTGTTGTTTCAATGGTGGATTGTGATTATATGTCTGATTGTAAATGGCAATGTCTTATCTGGAACCTACAGTGTTGGATTGTTTGATCTTGTTTATCTCAATAAAAAAGTTTTATCTGTCTAAAAAAACTAAAATTATTTAAAACTCTGAACATAAAAGAGAAAATGTATACAAAAAAATAGACGGCATTTAAATAGGACTGTTATACAGTATATCTAGATACAAATATAGCAGCTTGCGGGAGCAAGTTCATGTCGAAAATAACTGGCTGAGGAAAGTCAGCAGCACTAAGATGCAAGAAAAGCAAGTGAAAACCATATTGTATCATAATTCTAGGACAGTCCTAACTATATATAATATGGACATTATATAAGGAGCAAGAAAGAAAACATAACGCCAAACTCTAGAAATTAGACAAGATCTATCCTTAGGCTGCTTTTGCACTGAAAGCATTGGCCGTTAGAGGTAAAGCGCTGCTCGTTTTAGCTGTGCTTTATCGCTGTTTAAGTGGTGCTTTTGCGACACTTTTCGGCTGCTAGCGGGGGTTAAAAACTCCAATGTTGCGGCGCTTCCAAAAGCGCTTTTCATTCATTGCGATGGGCAGGGGCGTTTTGGGAGCGCTTTATGCAGCGCTCCCAAACTGCCCCAAAGATGCTGCTTGTAGGACTTTTTCTAATGTCCCGTGAAAGCACCCATTGCAATGAATGGGAGGCATTTTTCAGGCGCGTTACAGGCGCGTTACAGGCGCTATTTATAGCGCTAAAATGCCTGAAAACTGCCTCAGTGTGAACGGGGTCTTACTGTGGGCCCCCCAAAGCAAGGATTAAGTGCTCATTATGTCTAAGGGCAGCTGAAGAGCATGCATTACTTGCCTTACTCCCACTCTGGCACTCTCCTCCTTTCCCTCTGGTGCCCTGGCATGTGGGCAGTTCCTCTGCGTCATCACGTACAATGCCGGGCTATTAACCCTGCATTGGTCATGGAGACAGACGTGCGACCATGGCCTGGAGTACCCTAGATACTATCTAGGGTACTCCAGGCCATGGTCGCAGGCTTGAAAGGACCAGTTGCACCAATGGAGGGACCCTGTTAGAGCAAGGAATAAGGTAAGGTATGCATTACTTTTTCCTGCACCCCTGGGCTAACCAAGCAATTAACCCTTGCCGTGTGGAGGAAGCGGGGAGCACTGCAAGCCTAGACTTTGTCCAATTTCTGGAGTTACGCTTTAAGATAAAATGTGATCGGAAAAGGAAAAAAAAAAGGTGTAGTAGTCAATTGGAAAGGATGTGGGCAGATGATGAGTATATGAGTCAGCATACCTAATGAACATAAATGCATAATCTGCTTTGCTGCACTTGTGTGTAGTTTGACCTATATAATGCTGACACAGAAATAACTGAATGTCACAAACCTGCAGATTTGTTTTCTGTGGCTCAAAACCAGTTTAAAAGAGCCAAGGAAATGCTGGAATAAAAGTCCACCTGAATATCTTCCTTGGCACGCTTGCCCAGACACCATGGCCTTTCCGCAGCCTGATGAACTGTACACTTGACAGAAAGATAATTGCTGGAAATGAACAGGAAACAGAGGCCAAGCCCAAATACCCATTCACTGCCAAAACTATCATAGTCTTTACTAAGATGATCCAGAATCCACAGGTGTGATCCAACAATTTTTTTATTGAATTACCATAGTGGCACATACTATGCTGTAAGAATTGATTTGTCAAATTAGGGGCCTCGTACATAAAAGTGATTACAGGAAGAAAATTTCTTGTTGCCTGTCACAACTTATTATTCTCCATAATTGCACTAGAAATATGAAAGAGCTTTGTCATACATTTATTTTATGTTCCCTGCAAATCTTAATTCCTTCCGGCAATGTACACATGACCAAAGACTTCCTGGTAAATGCAAGAAAAGCAATAATGCCCATTTTAGTTAAGTTAGCAGAGGTTTCTGCCTTGAGGCTTTCAAATGAAGGCCCACACTTTTGGGTGTTTTTTTTTTTTTTTTTTGGATGCTTTGTGACATTCTGGATTAATACTGCAACTGCAAAAATTTTACTCCTGGAGTATGCGTATCGTTGTAAGCATTTTAGAATTGGAGACTCTGGTTGTCACTGTGGTTCCCCAACATCCCAAATGATTCTGTAGATCTCAATGTCATTTTTCTGATGAAATTTTTCTCTGGCATTCGCTTTGATTGTGGTACTATGTACTTGCTGGATCTTTGTACTGGAAACTTGATGCTGATGGTAAAGTCAAAATAACTGAGGTTTATGCCAAGCAGGATTGATTGTAATCACTTTTAATCGGGTTGATTAAAAGTGGGCCTGTGGGCTTACCTCACCTTCTAAGGAGGCCTTAGGTTGGAAGCTACAGGTTCTGCTCACATCTTCAAAGTACCCAGAGATCTGCTAAACCGAATAGGGCCATACCCCGCATAGAACAGCATTTTTCTATGGCAGGTACTACCAGCTGTTTCTGATCAGTCGCAGACAGGAAGCCTGTACAAATCAACGACACTGCCCATGGCTGTTGGCATCTGTTCACATGCGATCACCTGTAGTTAGGGATGGATGTACACCCCTGGACATTGACAGTGTCCAGAGGTACACGTCTATCCCTAACCACAAGTATTTGCTCCATGTGCGATTATATGCAAGGAGCTGTGGACCGCCACCGGCATTGTTGACCTTCGATTTGGACAGGCCTTCTGTCTGCAGCTGGTCGCGTACACCTGCCCATACCTGCTGCAGAAATGCACTCATCTCAGAGGTGTACAGCCCTAATCAATATAGCAGATCTCAGGGTACCCGGAAGATAGGATGGAGATGTACACAGAACTGGTAGGTTCCTCTTCTTTGGACCTAAGTCCACCTAAGAAGATAGGGTGAACCCACAGGTTCACTGTAAATCAACCTGAATAAAGTGAATACAATTAATCTTGGCATAAGCCTCAGTAATTTTGACTTGAGCATGAACCCTTGTACCCGCATAATATGCCTTACAGGGTCACACGCAAGGGTCTCACAGACAAACATGCAAACACTTAACATGAACAAATATATCTGATGCTAGGACCGCCTTTTATGTTTTGGGCACAGAGCTGTATATTATGGTGGTTGAACCGAATTAAGAATTGATTTTTTACTGGTATGCCATACGACATAATAGTAGATATGTTTTATTTATACGAAACAACAAAAAAATCACAGATTTACTCTACTAGAGGATGACTAAATACTTTGCAAATTATTCCCCGTTCCAACATTATAGCCCTGGTTTTATGATCATACCACTTTGTATGTTGTGAATAGAGATCGAGATGCTAGATATTATTAGTAATGCATGACTGGTACTGTAAATTAATCAGTTAACCTGAAACTTGGACAAAAGGTATGCTGACACTTGCATTCAGTGACAAAACAAGGGGCATTGGCACACAATGCAAGTCTGCACACATTCATCTATTATCCAGTATGTAAGCTCCATTTGCCCATATACATGATGCTTATACTGAGTGAACACATCCGTGATCAAGTATTACATGAAGAACTGCAGCAAAGTCTGGTGTCTGGTGAAGAGTACAATAGAAAATCATGGTCATTGAGGTTCAGCGAGAGTGGCAGATTGTGGGCATACTCTACCTATTAGTATTACACTCCACATAGCAAACACAGAAAAAAATGAGTAGCTTTAAAAAATACAAACCTTGTATGATACGTGTATTTACTTATAGACTGTAGACATGGAATTATTTGATCTAATGCCGCATACACACGACCGTTTTTCATGACAAGAAAACTGCAATTTTTTAGATTGGTCGTGAAAACCGGTCGTGTGCATGCTCCATAGCAGTTTTCTCGACGAGAAAACTGCCCGCAAAAAAATTAGAACCTGCTCTATTTTTTTTTGTCGTTTTTCCCGTTGTTCTTTTTCTCGTCGCGAAAACCGCTCGTGTGTATGCTTTTCCAAGGGGAAAAAAAAACGCGCATTCTCAGAATCAAGTACGAGACGGGAGCACACGTTCTGGTAAAACTAGCGTTTGTAATGGAGATAGCACATTCGTCACGCTGTAACGGACTGAAAAGCACGAAGGCTAAAAAGCGCAAATTGTCTCTCAGCAAACTTTACTAACACGAGATCAGCAAAAGCAGCCCAAAGGGTGGCGCCATTCGAATTGAACTTCTCCTTTATAGTGCCGTCGTACGTCACCACGCTTTGCTCGAACGTTTTTTTGTATGCAAGGCAGGCTTGAGAGGAATCACGACAAATCACGTCGAGAAAAACATAGTTTTTTTGCATGACAGGAAAAACGGTCGTGTGTACGCGGCATAAGCCTTCATTAAAGTAAAACCCTTCAAACTACTGTAATTGCAGAGTGTAATGCCATCATTGAGGAGATTTTTAGCTCTGAAAATTCATTTTTTTCCCATTGATCAGATAAGTTGTCTTCAAATTAAAATATAATAAAAGTTTTATTTTTTGAAAAAAAAACCCTATACCACTGTGACGAGAGGGCCCGTTGAACCCAGAATTCCTTTGGGAAGTTGGGTAACCCTTATTTCAGCTCCCCATGCACCCATACCTCCCAACTTTTTGAGATGGGAATGAGGGACACCTACCAGGAAAAGTATTCAGGCATAGGACACACCCCTTGCCACGCCCCCTTAAAGGAGAATTGTACAAAAAAAAAAAAACAAGATTGGTTAAACCCACAAGTGCTTGTTTTACCACTATTATTCCTTTATATTGGCTTTCGGAATTTACAAATGCAGCAATTTAGAAATCAGATAAAAGGTTTAGGGCTGGAAAACACTTTTTGATAGATAAAAAGTGCATTTTATATACAACTCTATAGATCAGATCTATAGATCAGACCAAAATGAGGGACAAATGAGGAGGAATAAGGGACAGAGGGACATTGCTCCAAATCAGGGACAGTCCCTCGGAATCAGGGACAGTTGGGAGCTATGTGCGCCTCCTATGTCTAAGTCACCCTGTGTCCATTAGGGGCACAGGGTGACTGAGAAAATGTGACGTGGATCACTTAAAATGCGACAGTAATATTTATCCACAATATCTCCCAGGATATACAGTATTGTATATATAAAGACTATAAAAGACAGAGATGTCAGTAGCCTATAGGGAAGCCACACTGCTTCATCAAGGCCCCTCTGCACAGCATGGTCTCTAAATTAACAAAGCACCCATCCTGTGACACACAGCAATAAATGGATTAAAGGCTAGTATGCCTAAAGGTAACCCTATTCCTTCTCATAGCTGCAGACATCGACCAGAAGCCAGCACACCAGGCAGCTGAAGGCCTCCAGCATGTCTTAGCAATCAATGATAGCTTTTAAGGCAAGGTGCATGCTTAAAGCACACTTACCAGCCAGTCAGCAAGCAAACTGTACACTGTGCCTGAATGTCCTAAAAATAGTATAATTTGTTAATTCTAGACATATCTGTCTTTAATCTATTTATTGCTGTGTGTCGCCTAGTATGGGTTAATCGTTAAATTAGCACCAAGGACCATGCTGAGCAGAGGGAACCGGACCACATAACCAGGCTTCCACATATTGTAGATTTCCAAATATATGCTACCAACACCTTTGTTTTTATTATTTAATATATAGTGTAAGAAGTGCCTTCTTTATTTCAGATTCATGCAGTGATGTCATTACGCACACCGGTGTGAGACCCAACAGGCTATCCAATGTTATGCTGTATATACTGGAGCATTTGGTAGGTGCCTTTTCATTTATTAAAGCTTTATTTAAAAAATACTACACTATGGCACCTTTTTTTCTTTTTGGCACTATTTATTGAGTGCATCCATTCAAAGCTGTTGTATCTGGATTTACAGTATATGGCCAGATTGAGTGGTGCTGCGGGTCTGGTAAGCAGCTTGCTTTACTATTGTGTGGAGCGGTAAGGTGGCACTAGGGATGAGCCGAACACCCCGGGTTCGGTTCGCACCAGAACCCGCAAACGGACCGAAAGTTTGCACGAACTTTAGAACCCTATTAAATACAATGGATGCGAACGTTCGAAATCTAAAGTGCTAATTATAACGACTATTATGCATGTTATTGTCCTAAAAAGGGTTTGGGAACCCGGGTTCTTCACCAGGGGACATGTATCAATGCAAAAATAAGTTTTAAAAACGGCCGTTTTTCGGGAACAGTCATTTTAATGATGCATAAAGTGAAAAAAAAAAGACAAATATTCCTTTAAATATCGTACCTGGGGGGTGTCTAAAGTATGCCTGTGAAGTGCCATGTGTTTCCCGTGTTTAGAACTGTCCCTGCACAAAATTACATTTCTAAAGGAAAAAAAGCCATTTAAAACTGCTTGCGGCTTTAATGTCATGTCTGGTCCCGGTAATATGGATGAAAATCTTTGAGAAAAATGGCATAGCTACCCCATCACCCCCCCCTACCCCAGCCCATTACCAGCCCCTTTGGGTCTTGTATGGATATTAAGGGGAACCCCGCACACAAAATAAAAAAGGCCCTATATACTCTGAACAGCCGTATACAGGCGGTACATACAAGACAGGGACTGTAGGTTTGTTCTTATGTAGAATCTGTTTGTAATTTTGAACAGGTACATTGTTTAAGTGTAGCTCCAGCCAAAAAATCTATTTTCAAGCTTTTTGGAAAACATAGGGAAGGGGTTATCACCCCTGTAACATTTGTTTTGCTGTCTGTGCACCTGTTCAGAACATTTCACCTCACTTTCCGTCCCAATGACAAATGTTTTTGAAAAGTGGGGATTTTATTGAAACAAGGATTGGTGATAAAGCATCAGTAGAGAGACACCTTTTTCCCATATTAACTCTTACAGGAGAGAATTTCCCTTCCTAGCGGTAGATTTCCTCTCACTTCCTGTTGTCTCCTTCCGTTTGCAAGTAGGAGTCGTTTGTAAGTTGGATGTTTGAAAGTAGGGGCCTGCCCTATATACTCTGCTGAAATTTGCCCCTTACATGTTGGTGTTGCCACAACACTGTAAGCCCTCACATTTACTCTTGGTGGGCGCATGAATGGGCCCTGCTGTAAATTATTAGATCAAGAATTGTAATTGCATGCCCCTGTTGAACAGGGGCTGAAAAATTGGGCCTTTGGTGGTGGTGGTGTTGACACAACACTGTAAGCCCTCACAGTTACTGTCATGGATATGCATTAATGTCTGTCTGCCATCTTACCTTTCCTCCTCATGTGTTCATCTTAGAGACCAGACCTCCTTCACCTGGCTTCCCTTATAATCTCCTCCCAGCCAGACTCCACCCCAGGCCCTATCACAGAACACTATATTAACCTGTGCACTGCAAGCCTGCTTTGCTGATCAACGTGTTTGTTAGGCATTGTGTGTTTGGGTTCCTGCCTGCCGTGTGCTACGTCTGTCTCTCTGTTACATATTTGGCTTGTCCCCGACTATCCCTGTCTGCTCGTGACCCTTGACCTTCGGCTCGTTCTTTCGTTATCCTTGTCTGCTTGTGGCCCCTGACCTTCAGCTTGCTATTCGTTTCTCTCATATCTTGTGCTGCTGCTTCCCCTCTTTTCCCCTTATCCTACGGGGCGTGAGCTAGGAGACTCCAGGGGCCGCGACCTGGACCCAGCCTGCAGCATAACATCCTCACCACTAGAGGCTCTGGAGAAGACCTGCTGGGCCTTAGACTCCGCGCCCTGGGGAATCTTGGCTCTAGCTTCCGTTAGGATCCCGGTTGTGCTCCTCTGGTCCCGCTTTCCACAACCACACAGTTTCCTATCCGCAGAAGTCAGCCATAGGGTTCACTACCTTGCGGTGCACTCCTGTCCCCCTACGGTGTGCATCTGTCACCTGGCCACAGGTGACCTTGACAGTTTGATCAGCCATGAACCCGGCTGACTGGCCGCTCCCCGCGGATGATCCATTACATGGCATAGTCCGTAGACTTGAGACCCAGGAATCAGATCAGACTCAGGTGATGCGATTCCTCCAGGATCTGGCTTCTCGCTTCGAGCAGCTTCAGACCTCCTTGGGAACCCCAAATCTGCAACCTCAAGTACAACCAGCGGCTGCGCCTTTCGCATCAGTCGCAGCCACACACTCACTAGAACTGCTACCTCCGTTCCGTTTCTCTGGGGACTCCAAGGCCTGCAGGGGGTTTCTCAGCCAATGTATGATTCATTTTGAGCTTCAGCCTCAAAACTTCCTGTCTGATCGGGCTAAGGTAGCCTATATCATCTCCCTCCTCTCCGGTGAAGCTTTAGCCTGGGCTGCCCCCCTGTGGGAAAGGAATGATTCGGTGGTTTCCATCCTGTCTGACTTCGTGGAGCTCTTTCGGAACATCTTTGAGGAGCCAGCTCGGGCTTCTTCAGCGGCTAGTGCTGTCTTACGTCTTCGCCAAGAATCTAGTTCAGTGGGACAGTACGCTCTTCAGTTCCGTATCCACACAGCTGAATTGAGCTGGAATAATGAGGCCCTGGTCGTTACCTTTTTACATGGCCTCTCTGACCGAGTGAAAGACAAATTAGCAGGAAGAGCCATTCCCGTCGGTCTGGACGATGTAATTTCTTTGTGCAACCAGATCGACATTCGTTTTCAGGAGAGGTCGCTAGAAAAAAGACGCCAGCACTCTCTGGGTCCTAGCCAGTCTGAGCTCCCCTCCCTTCGTCCCGTGGAGCATCTTCTGCCTGCTGAGGGACCTATGCAGCTGGGCCGGACCAGACTAACCCCCGAAGAACGTGCTAGGCGCAGAACTCTGGGCTTGTGCCTCTATTGTGGGGGCAAGGGTCATTTTCGTGACTTTTGCTCGCTTCTGTCCGGGGAACGCTCAGGCTTAATACATTTGGAAGGTGGAGTATTGGACCCTGAAACATCACCTTCTCGCCTTCTCCTGCCGGTGTTCCTTCATGTAGGCACTTCTCCTCAATCAACCCTTGCATATCTGGATTCAGGGGCAGCCGGCAATTTTATGGATTGGGGAACTGCTTCTTCTATGAAGCTTACCCTTTCACCTCTCGCTACCCCATTGGTAGTCTCGGCAATTGATGGCACTGTTCTCCCAGGGGGCCCTATTCGCTTCCAGACGCTACCCATTAGGATGTCGGTAGGGATTCTCCACCAGGAGTGGATATCCTTTCTCATTCTACCCAAGGCCTCTACCCCCATTGTATTGGGCCTTCCTTGGCTGCAGCTCCACTCTCCACATGTGGACTGGGCCTCTGGGCAGGTCCCGGCTTGGGGTCCCTCATGTTTCTCATCATGTCTTCTCAAGGTGGCCCCCAAAGAGAGACTTCCGGTTGCTACCACTTCTGTTTCTTCTGTTCTTCCCGCTGCATACAGCGATTACCGGGATGTGTTCTGTAAGAAATCAGCTGATGTCCTTCCTCCCCACAGGTCTTTTGACTGTGCTATTGATCTTGTCCCCGGAGCAACTCTGCCCAGGGGTCGTACCTACCCTCTGTCCATCCCAGAGACCCAGGCCATGTCTGGAGTATGTTGCAGAGAATCTGGAGAGAGGTTTCATCCGGAAATCCGCGTCACCTGCAGGGGCAGGGTTCTTTTTCGTTGCCAAAAAGGATGGTACCCTAAGACCCTGTATCGACTATCGAGGTTTAAACGCGGTTACTATTAAAAATCGATACCCCTTACCCTTAATATCTGAACTATTTGATAGGTTGAAGGGTGCCTCCATTTTCACCAAGTTGGATCTCAGAGGCGCGTACAATCTCATTCGAATACGGGAGGGTGACGAATGGAAGACTGCATTCAACACTAGAGACGGGCATTACGAATACCTGGTGATGCCTTTTGGTTTGTGTAATGCCCCAGCTGTGTTTCAAAACTTCGTCAATGAAATCTTCAGAGATCTGCTGTACCAGTTTGTTGTCATCTATCTGGATGACATTCTGATCTTTTCTGAAAATCTGCTCGTCCACAGAAACCATGTCCGCACTGTACTTCAGCGTCTTAGAGAGAACAATCTCTATGCCAAGCTGGAGAAATGTTCCTTTGAATGTTCTGAGGTCCTGTTTTTGGGGTGCTTTGTCTCATGTTCGGGTCTTCGTATGGATCCTGCGAAGGTCTTGGCTATTACCAACTGGCCTCTTCCTGCTAGCCTCAAGGCCACACAGCGCTTTCTTGGCTTCACAAATTATTATAGGCAGTTCATAAGGAATTACTCTTCCATTGCCGCGCCTTTTATTGCTTTAACCAAGAAGGGTGCGAATGCCAAAGACTGGCCTCCCGAAGCTGTCTCTGCATTTCACGACCTGAAACAGGCCTTTGTTTCTGGACCTCTCTTGAGGAGACCAAATCCTGGGGATGCATTTTTTATTGAAGTGGACGCTTCCTCAATGGGGGTGGGAGCTGTGCTTCTTCAATTCTTTGAGAAGAGACGTCAACCATGTGCGTTCTTCTCCAAAAAAAATTCTCAGGCAGAGAGGAATTATGCCATCGGTGATCGGGAACTTCTCGCGATTAAATTGGCGTTAGAGGAGTGGCGTCATCTCTTGGAGGGTTCCCCTCACTCCATAACGATCTTTACTGACCACAAGAATTTACAGTATCTACAGAATGCTAAACGTCTGAATCCTAGACAGGCCAGGTGGAGTCTCTTCTTTGCCCGTTTTAATTTCACGATTACTTACAAACCTGGTTCCTGCAACGGTCGGGCTGATGCGCTCTCTAGGTCATTTGACACTTTTGACGAGGAGTCAGCCCCTGAACCTGAGCCGATCATTCCAACCTCGTGCATTGCTGCCCACTCTACCACCCTGAAGTCAAAGATTCCGCCTGGTAAGACCTTTGTCCCCACTGAGCTAAGATCCTTCGTTGGGGACATGATTTCAAGGTGGCAGGTCATTCTGGGTTCCTCCGATCCTTCTTACTCATTAGTCGTCACTACTGGTGGCCTAATCTCCGCTCAGATGTCAAAGACTATGTTAAGGCTTGTCATGTCTGTGCTCAGTCTAAATCCTCCACACAAGCTCCTGCTGGTCTCCTCATGCCCTTGCCCATCTCTAAGGAGCCCTGGGCTCATATTGCCATGGATTTTATCACTGACCTCCCACTGTCTGAGAATAATACAGTCATTTGGGTGGTAATCGATCGGTTCTCCAAGATGGCTCATTTTGTTCCTCTTCCTGGTCTTCCTTCTGCTCCTGCCTTGGTTCCCATTTTTATTTGAGAGATTTTCCGCCTCCATGGGGTTCCTTCTCATATTGTTTCCGACAGGGGAGTCCAATTTACGTCTCGTTTTTGGAGAGCCTTTTGCAAATCCCTCAATATTGTCTTGGATTTTTCCTCTTCCTACCACCCTCAATCCAATGGACAGACTGAGAGGGTTAATCAGGAGTTAGAGGTCTTTCTTCGCACCTTTGTGTCTTCTCATCATGACGATTGGTCCTCTCTACTTCCGTGGGCAGAATTCTCCCATAACAATCATGTGAATACCAGCTCGCAGAAGACACCCTTTTTCACTGTTTATGGAAAACACCCTCAACTTCCTCTTCCCATGACCTGTTCTCCAGATATTCCAGCTTTGGCTTCGGTTCAGGAGTCTCTCAATTCTGTTTGGGGTGACGTTAATGATTCCCTCCGGGCAGCTGCTGAAAAATTCAAAGGCTTTGCTGACCGCCGCAGGCGTAAACCGCCTTCTCTTCAACCAGGGGACAAAGTCTGGCTCTCCACCAGGAACATCAAGCTCCGAGTTCCTTCTCTGAAGTTTGCTCCACGATTCATTGGTCCATACACTGTAACTGCCAAACTGAATCCAGTTTGTTTCAAACTCCAGATTCCTAAGAGCCTTAAAATCACTAACTCCTTCCATGCTGCCCTTCTGAAGCCTTTAGTCCTCAATAAATTCTCTCGTCCTCTCCCTACCGTGGCGCCTGTCTCTGAGGATAATCAGGAGTACGAGGTCAGTCAAATTCTGGACTCCCGACTTTGTAAAGGCGTTCTTCAGTACCTCGTTCATTGGAAGGGGTTTGGTCCTGAGGAGAGGTCTTGGATCGCTGCATCTGAGGTCTTCGCACCTCGTCTGTTAAAGGAGTTTCATCTGAAGTTTCCCTCCAAACCTGGGCCCAGGCGGGGAAGGGGGAGGCCTCGTAAGAGGGAGGGTACTGTCATGGATATGCATTAATGTCTGTCTGCCATCTTACCTTTCCTCCTCATGTGTTCATCTTAGAGACCAGACCTCCTTCACCTGGCTTCCTTTATAATCTCCTCCCAGCCAGACTCCACCCCAGGCCCTATCACAGAACACTATATTAACCTGTGCACTGCAAGCCTGCTTTGCTGATCAACGTGTTTGTTAGGCATTTTGTGTTTGGGTTCCTGCCTGCCGTGTGCTACGTCTGTTACATATTTGGCTTTTCCCCGATTATCCCTGTCTACTCGTGACCCTTGACCTTCGGCTCGTTCTTTCGTTATCCTTGTCTGCTTGTGGCCCCTGACCTTCAGCTTGTTATTCGTTTCTCTCATATCTTGTGCTGCTGCTTCCCCTCTTTTCCCCTTATCCTACGGAGCGTGAGCTAGGAGACTCCAGGGGCCGCGACCTGGACCCAGCCTGCAGCATAACATCCTCACCACTAGAGGCTCTGGAGAAGACCTGCTGGGCCTTAGACTCCGCGCCCTGGGGAATCTTGGCTCTAGCTTCCATTAGGATCCCGGTTGTGCTCCTCTGGTCCCGCTTTCCACAACCACCCAGTTTCCTATCCGCAGAAGTCAGCCATAGGGTTCACTAACTTGCGGAGCACTCCTGTCCCCCTACGGTGTGCATCTGTCACCTGGCCACAGGTGACCTTGACAGTTACTCTTGGTGGGCGCATGAATGGGCCCTGCTGTGAATTATTAGATCAAGAATTGTAATTGCATGCCCCTGTTGAACAGGGGCTGAAAAATTGGGCCTTTGGTGGTGATGGTGGTGGTGTTGACACAACACTGTAAGCCCTCACAGTTACTCTTGGTGGGCGCAGGAATGGGCCCTGCTGTGAATTATTAGATCAAGAATTGTAATTACATGCCCCTGTAGAACAGGGGCAGAAAAATTGGGCCTTAGGCACTGGTGACACAACACTGCAACCCCTCACAGATACTGTACTTGGAGCACAGCAATGAGCCCTGTTGCAAAGTATTGCATCAAAAATTGTAATTACACGCCCCTGTTAAACAGGGGCTGAAAAATTGGGCCTTAGGCACTGGTGCTGGTGCCACGACACTGCAACCTCTCCCAGATACTCTAGTTGGAGTGCAGGAATGAGCCCTGCTGCAAAGCATTGCATAAATTTTTTTATTACATACCCCTGTTAAACAGGCGCTGAAAAATTGGGCCTTAGGCACTGGTGGCGGCACCCATAAATAAAAATGTTCTTCCAAGCTATCATCATCAATCGGATCATTGAGGAGGAGGAGGATAGTCAGTCAACATAACAGGACAGTCACTCAGCATCAGCATCAGTCTTGAAGGGATGTGACATTTGAAAATAAATTAGTCTGTTATATCAGCTTCAGGTGCTTGGTAGCTGGTGGTGATCCAAGACTGGTTCATCTTTATGAAGGTCAGTCGATCAACCGAGTCGGTGGACAGGCGCACCCTGTGATCCGTGACAAATCCTCCAGCAGCACTGAATGTGCGTTCTGAAAGAACGCTGGATGCAGGACAGGCCAGTAGCTCAATTGCATACTGTGCAAGCTCTGGCCAGTGATCCATCCTCAAGACCCAGTAAGCCAGAGGATTTTCGGTGGGGAAGGTGTCCAAGTCTGACCTTGCCCCTAGGTATTCCTGCACCATGTATATCAGACGCTGGCGATGGTTGCTGGAACGGATCATACCTTGGGGCTGCGGACTAAAGAATTGTCTGAACGCATCGGTCAGACGGCCACCTTCCCCACCGCTCCTTCTTTGACTGACCGAAGCCTCAGCAACTCATTGTCCAGAATCAGGAGTTTGTAACCTCCCAGTCTCTGGGAACGCGTTGCACAGACCTTTCTGCAAGGCCTCCCGGAGTTGTCTCATCCTCTGCTCCCTCTGCGACGGTAAGATAAGGTCCGCAACCTTACTCTTGTACCATGGATCAAGGAGAGTGGCCAGCCAGTAATGGTCCCTCTCCTTGATCCGAAGAATACGAGGATCCTTCCGCAGACTTTGCAGGATCAGGGAGGCCATGCAGCGTAGGTTAGCTGAGGCATTCGGTCCGGAGTCCTCTGGGTCACTAAGGACGACATGATCCGCAGCCACCTCTTCCCAGCCACGTACAAGTCCACGGGTTTCTTGGGACTGTAAATCATCCCTAAAAGATTGCTGCTGATGATGCTGAGTGCCAGGCTCCACCTCCATGCTGACACAATCCTCCTCCTCCTCCTCCTCCTCCTCTTCCTGTGCGATGGGTGGGACAAAAGGAACACTGTCTGGGTAAAGGGGGCCTTGAGAGGCAAGGAAGTCCTCCTCTTCCTGCCTCTGTTCTGCCTCAAGTGCCCTGTCCATTATTCCACGCAGCGTATGTTCCAACAGGTGGACAAGAGGTACAGTGTCACTGATGCATGCACTGTCACTGCTCACCATCCTCGTGGCCTCCTCAAATGGTGCCAGGACAGTGCATGCATCCCTGATCATGCCCCACTGGCGTGGTGAAAAAAAACAGAGCTCCCCTGACCCTGTCCTGGTGCCGTAGTCGCACAGGTACTCATTGATGGCCCTCTGCTGTGTGTGCAGCCGCTGCAACATGGCAAATGTTGAGTTCCACCTGGTGGGCATGTCACATATAAGACGGTTCTTGGGCAGGTTCAACTCCTTTTGCAGCTCAGCCAGGCGAGCACTGTCATTATAAGATCTGCGGAAATGCACACAGACTTTCCTGGCCTGCCTCAGGACATCCTGTAAGCCTGGGTACCTGCCCAAGAACCGCTGCACCACCAGGTTAAGGACGTGAGCCACACAGGGCACATGGGTCAGTTGTCCCTGTCGGAGGGCGGAGAGGAGGTTGGTGCCATTGTCGCAAACCACCATTCCTGGCTTAAGCTGGCGTGGCGTCAACCACCTCTCGGCCTGCCCCTGCAGAGCAGACAGAACCTCTGCCCCAGTGTGGCTCCTGTCCCCCAAACACACCAGCGCAAGCACGGCATGGCATCTTTTTGCCTGCGTACTTGCGTAGCCCCTTGAACGCCTACGGAGCACCGCTGGTTCCGAGGACAAAGCACAGGAAGAGGCCGTGGAGGAAGAAGAAGAGGAGGGGGTGGAGGAGAGAGGTGTGTCACAACCAGTAGTAGCATTTTGGAGGCGTGGCGGCGGAACAACCTCCAACACTACTGCACCTTGTCCTGCATCCTTCCCAGCTGCCAAAAGAGTGACCCAATGGGCCGTGAAAGAAAGGTAACGTCCCTGTCCATGCCTGCTGGACCATGAGTCAGCGGTAATATGCACCTTACCACTGACCGCCCTGTCCAGCGAGGCATGGACATTGCCTTCCACATGCCGGTAGAGAGCCGGAATAGCCTTCCGTGAGAAAAAGTGGCGTTTGGGAACCTGCCACTGAGGAACCGCACATTGCACAAACTCACGGAAGGGGGCAGAGTCTACCAACTGAAAAGACAGCAGTTGAAGCGCTAGCAATTTAGCCAAGCTAGCATTCAACCGCTGGGCATGTGGATGGCTGGGAGTGAACTTCTTTCGACGGTCCAGCAGCTGGGGCAGGGAAATTTGCCTGCTAGAATCGGACGTCAGTGTACTGCTAGCAGAGTGCCCGCAAGTACTTGGCTGTGACACACCTAATTCTACACCTTCATTCCTCTCAGTGCAGGTTTTAGAGAGGACTGAAGGTATAGTGGGGTTGGAGATCCCAGCTGATGCGGTGCAAGGAGAGGTCCGCTTTGTTCTTTGGTGTGGGTCTTTAAGGTAGGCTTGCCAACGAGATGCATGGCAGGTCAACATATGTCTGGTCAAGCATGTGGTGCCCAAGCGGCTGATGTTTTGGCCACGCGATACACGCTTGAGACATATGTTGCAAACAGCAGCTGTGCGATCTGATGCACTCGACTCAAAAAATAGGATTTTTTGTACTCACCGTAAAATCCTTTTCTCTGACATCCATGGACTGACACGGTGTCTCTTTACACTTTACACGTGGGTTATGTCCCTGCTTGCAGGAGAAGACCTAGGCAGAATGTGAGATGTTATACATACATTCTAAAAGCCAGAGCTGAACAGCCCCACCCAGGGGGCGGTCCCTCCGGGCATAACCCTCCCACTACAGTCAGCAGACTTCAGTTCGTAACAAAGCAGTACAAACTTAAAAAGGAAGGGTGGGTGCCGTGTCAGTCCATGGATGTCAGAGAAAAGGATTTTACGGTGAGTACAAAAAATCCTATTTTCTCTTATCATCCATGGACTGACACGGTGTCTCTTTACACTTTACACGTGGGATGTCCCAAAGCAGTGTCAAGAGGGATGGGAGCAGTTTAAATGGAAAAACCAAAAACTTTCACTCCAAGAAGGCAGATCTCCTCAACGGAGGATTCGCAACTTTAAACAGCGGCCTGCAGCACCCTGCGGCCGAAGGAAGCATCCGAAGATGCAGCTACATCAACCTTATAAAAAACTTAAAAGGTATGACCAGACGACCAGGTCGCCGCCTTGCACACTTGTGCAACCGACGCTTGATGTCGGAAAACCGAGGAAGCACCAATTGCCCTGGTGGAATGCGCCGTAACCGGAAAGGGAGGCGCCCGCCCTTTGAGAGCATAGGCTTGAATGACGGTTTGTCTGATTCCCCTAAAAATGATGGCAGACGAAACCGCTTGGCCCTGTTATGGACCAGGGGCAGTCACAAACAGTGAGTCGGACTTCCGAATAGAAGCAGTAGCAGACAGGTACACCCGGAAGGCTCGTACCACATCCAATATGTGCAGCGCAAACTCTCTGGGATGCGATGGGTGAGGACACAAGGACGGGAGGACAATGTCCTCATGTAGGTGAAAGGTAGACACCACCCTTGGCAAAAGGGAAGGTCGCGGATGCAACACCGCCTTATCCTTATGGATGACTAAATATGGCGACTTGCAGGACAAAGCCGCCAACTCAGACACTCGTCAAACAGAAGTGATTGCCACTAAAAAGCCACCTTCTGAGACAAGACAAGAGAGGAATATCCCGGATATTCCCAAAAAGGAGGTTCCTGGAGGACCGAGAGCACCAAATTCAGATCCCACGGTGGGAGAGAAGGCTTGACAGGAGGGAGCACATGGCGAACCCCCAACACAAGGTGCTAACCAAGAAATGACCCGCTAGAGGTCACTGAAAGAAGACAGCCAAGGCCGAAATCTGATCCTTGATGGTACTCAAAGCAAGCTTTTGGGTCACTCCACACTGTAGAGGACGCAGGATTCTGGGGACGGAACACGTCCGAGGACGCCAGTCCAGCGCTTTGCATATGGCGATATAAGCTTTCCAGGCACGGTGATAGATCTGCCTGGAGGAAGACTTCCGTGTCCTTAACATGGTCAAAATGACAGAGTCCGAGAGACCTCGGTCCCTCAACACCCGGCTTTTAACAGCTCTGCCGTTAAAGCCAGAGACTGTAAGCCGGATGAAACATAGGACCTTGAGACTGAAGGTCCTCCCTCATCGGCAACCGCCAGGGAACGTCCGCAACGAGACGTACCAGATCAGCGTACCAGTGACGCTGAGGCCAATCCGGAACAATTAGGATCACCGGAGTGTATATCAGGCGATAAGGACCCTATGGGGCCACCAACGCATCCGAGTCATCGCCCAAGGATCCCTGGATCTGGCCACAACCTCGACCCTTGCGACTGAGTCGAGAGGCCATCAGGTCCACATCCGACGTGCCCTACCGTCGGCAAAGGAGTTGAAATATGCAAGGACCACTCTTCCTGGTCCGGCGTCTGGCGATTGGCGACTCAGATAGTCCGCCCCTACAGAGCCGACACGTTTCTTCCGGCCCACTTTAGGATACGGATTACCTCGGAAGCCGCAGCTGAGCTCCGAGTCCCCCCGTGATGGTTTACATACGCCACCGCCGTGGCGTTGTCCGACTGGCTCCTGATGGAGCGACCCCGTACTCTCTCCGACCTGAGGAGAGACACAGTCTGATGGCCCGTATTTCCAGAACAGTGATTGGTAAACGGGCTCGTCTGGAGTCCAAGGCCTTGAGCCGACAGGACTCCCCAGACTCCACCCCAGCCCGTCAGGCTGGTGTCCGTCGTGAGTACCGTCCATTGGATGGGAGGGGAACGACTTTCCGGACCGAAGAGCCGAGGGTCCCAACCACCCTGTCAGGGACGCCCTGACCAGGTGAATCACCTGGATCCGAAGATCCAAGGACAACGGGGATTTGTCCCAGGTGGACAAGATCTCCTTCTGCAATGCCCTGGTGTGTGATTGGGCATACGGAATGGCCGCGAAGGAGGCCACCAGGAGTCCCGGGACTCTCATGCAAACAACGGATTGACAACCATGTTCGGGATGTCAGCACCCGCACCGCAGACTGAAGTGTCAGCAACTTCTCCAGAGGTAGGATACCTTTGCCTCCAAGGAGTCCAGAACCAGAACTAGAGACTCCAGACACTGAGTCGGGACCAGGACTGACTCCCGAATGTTCAGGAACCACCCGAAGTCCCTGAGGGTCTAATTGACGATAGTCACCTTTCCTCTAAGTCTGAGCCACTTTCTGCTCATAGCAGAAGACCGTCCAGATAGCCCACGACAGCAATACCTCGCTGTAACAGAAGGCTAGAACCGGAGCAAGCACCTTGGTGAACACCCTTGGTGCCGAGGCAAGGCCGAAAGGAAGAGCCACAATCGATAGTGGACTTCGCTGATCGCAAGGCGCAGAAACTTCTGGTGACTTGCGCAGATCGGAACATGCAAGTAGGCGTCCTTGAAGTCCAAGGACGCCAGAAGAAAATCCCTTTGGTGGAGTGTAGCGATCACCGTGCGAATGGATCCCATGCGGAATTTCTGCACCTTCTCGAAGGCATTCAGGGCCTTGAGGTCCAGGATAGGTCGAACCACGTCCTATTTTTGGGACGACAAACAGATTCGAGTAGAATCCCTGAAAACTCTCCTGTGACGGAACCGGCACAATCACTCCAGACCTGATCAAATCCTGTACAGCCCCCAAGAGGGCTGCCCGACAGGTAGGAAGGAGAGGAAGATTCAAGGGAAAGAATCTGTGTGGGGGCCAGGATCGGAATACTATCCTATAACCTGAGGTGACCACCTCGCACACCCACCAGTCGGAGATTCGGGAGGTCCACCGATCCGTGAACCTGCGAAGTCGTCCCCCCACCCCAGAGTCGGGCGGAGGCAAGACTTCACGCGGAGGCGGGCTTGGGAGCCGCTTGTTTGGCTTACGCACCCAGGGGCACTAGTGCCCACCAGCCGCACTGCCGTCAGTCTGAGAGGGCCTACCTGTGGACTCTGACTGACGAAAAAAAACCCGTTTTGCTGGAAAGGAAGGCCCCTGTTTGCGGCGGGCCTCCTCACCCTTGCTAGTCTAAGGAAGAAGAGTGCGTTTACCTCCCGTGACATCCATGACGATGTCATCCAGAGCAGCACCGAAAGGTCTACCGCCTTTAAAATAGTAGATCCGTCAGGAGCTTCCTAAGGCTAGGTCAGCAGACCAGCATTTCAACAAGATAAGACGACGCAATACCACCGCCGAGACAGAGGCCCCGGATATTAAAGGGGCCGCATTCAGCGTGGCGTCGCACACAGAAACCAGGCCCTGAACCAGTTGGTGGGCCAGAGCAACTGTGTCTGGAGGAAGAATATGCTCCTGTACAGCTAGGTGCAATATTTTTGCCCAACCTGTAAGTGTTTTAGACACAAGGGTCGCCGCTACCCCAGGTCGTAGGGCGGATCCCAACAAGGCAAACATGGTTCTGCTCACCACTTCTGACCTCCTGTCAGTGGGGTCCTCAAATGCAGGAGTCCCCTCCATCGGGAGAGTGATGGCCTTGTTCAACCGGGCGACTGGAGGGTCGACCACTGGGGGAGAAGCCCACTTTTTAAGTAGGGCATCTTCAAGGGGTATCTGATAGACAAACGCCGCGGGACCATAAAAAAAATAAAATAAAAAAAAATAAAAATTCTTCTGTGGCTTTTCCCAGACCTTATCAATGAGCTGGTCAAAGAAAGTACAATGGAAAAAACCCCTTTAGAAGGCCTGGCCTTAAAAGAACCAAAGGAGACAGTATCCGCCTGAGGTTCTGCATCCGCAGCATTTGAGCTTGAGAGTGTCCCTCACCGCAGTCATGAGCACACTAACAAGCGCCCTGTCATTTACTGACTCAGAACTGGAGTTTCCCTCATAAGGAATGTCCTGTTCAAAACCATCCATACATTCAGAACTAGGGTCCTGAGCGATAGTGGCTAGGCCCATATCTGAATCAGCGCACTGCCCTCGAGTAGATAAAGTGGGGAGAGGGCGCCTTTTTGCACCTTGCGCTTGCACACAGCTCCCATCCTGGTCAGAAATTGATTCCAGGGCTGCCCACAACAGGTCCATAGGGACCGCAGTGCTGAAGCACTGCCTGTTGCCACTGACATTTTTAGGGGAAGCTGGTGACACAGACTCCATATTGTCCCTCTCTGAGACTCTCTCAGATAAAAAGTCCACCCACAGGCTGTGCTGACTGAGGAGGGGGCGCCCAGGGGACTCACCAAACCGGACCAGGGACCGCTTAGTTCCGCTGTCTGTACCGCGCTGTGTCAGCGCTGGTAAGCTGTGAGGAGACTGTGAGGAGATTTGCGCTGCTATAGCAGCGCTAGAGGCCAAACTAGTGCTGAAAAGCGCGCGGGCTACAAGAAAAGGGCCGCCGCACTTCACTGAGGCGATCCGCGGCAAGATGGCCGCCATGACGCAGTTAAAATGAAACAGCACACACGCACAGCGCCACTCGGCGCTCAGGCCCCAAAAAAAAAAAAAAAAACACCACACAAAAAAGCCCCAAGGCATACATTGCAGACCAGCATGAGCCCCCCAAGAACAGTGTGACCCCCAAGCACCCCACACAGTCAGCGCCAGTAATGGTGACAGAGAGCGACAATAAAATACAGGGGGAGACAGGGAAAATCCCCCACAGAGAAACACACAGCCCTTTGTACTCACCTGCAGGCAGGAGAGACTACTTACCCCGTCCCCTGAGGGACACACTGGTGTTTCTGACAGGACTATCACAGTGCAGTACTGAGTAGCTGTCGGCCCGGTCCACCGCGAAAGATACAGTCAGTCAGGAGCTGTTCAGTCTTGAGAGGACCGTGGGAGCATGAAAGCAAACCCGGCCACCCCTGGAGTCATGGGGCCTGTCGTGAACTGAGTCTCACGCACACAAGGCGAGAATCAGCACGCTCGATGGTCGGACAGGGAAGACTACGAGGATATCTTGTACCCAACCTGTTGCCCAGCCGACAGTTGATAGAAGATTCTCAAAAATAAAATAAAAAAGAATTCCAAAAAGGAATAAAATAGGTCAGGAGACTGGCTCCTGAGGGAGCCACGTCTTCTCCTTCTGCTAGGCAGAAAAAAACTGAAGTCTGCTGACTGTAGTGGGAGGGTTATGCCCGGAGGGACCGCCCCCTGGGTGGGGCTGTTCAGCTCTGGCTTTTAGAATGTATGTATAACATCTCACATTCTGCCTAGGTCTTCTCCTGCAAGCAGGGACATAACCCACGTGTAAAGTGTAAAGAGACACCGTGTCAGTCCATGGATGATAAGAGAAAAGGCCCACACCAAAGAACTTTTTGAATAACGGGCAGAGGCAGCGCCCTGCACAGGCGGAGCTCTGCGGTGTGATTCCGTCGGTGTGCTGCCCTTACGCTGGCCCCCCAAGGGCATCCTGCCTCGTTGGAGATGTGCCTCCTCCTCATCCTCCTCCTCCTCTCTCCTATTAGGCACCCACGTGGAGTCAGTGACCTCATCATCCCCTCCCTCCTCATCACTGGAGCCAATCTGGCAGTATGCTGCAGCTGCTGGAACATGACTGCCAGATTGGTGTCCTTCTTGAGCATCCCCTCTCTCTGCTCTCACGCTACTGCCTTCCTCTAGCTGGGTATCATCACACCCTTCGAAACGCTGGGCATCCTCCTGGAGCATGTACCCAACACTGTGCTCAAACAGTTCGGGGGACTCCTCAGGAGGACATGGTGGGTCTAAAGAAGGAGTGACTGATGATGACATTGATACCAGGGATGAGGACACTTTGGCAGCTGCTTTGCCAGTACCCTGAGCCTGGGTGAGAGAGGATGAGGGGGATGAGGAGGGCTTGGTCATCCACTCTACCAAGTCTTCGGCATGATCCGGCTCAACACGTCCAGCTGCCGAAAAGAAGGACAAGCGTGTCCCATGGCCACGTGCTGATGGCGATGCACCGCGTCCACGACCAGCACTGTTGTCTCTAGACACAGAGCCTGCTTGCCCTCTTTTATTGGCTCCTGACTGTCTGTCTGCCTCTCCTTGTTTGCCTTCCAGACATTCTAATTGCCTGCAGGGAGATGGGAAAACCAGCAATAAGGCCTAGCTTCAGGAGTATATTTTGCAGGAATCACACTAAGCCTGCTGTAAGTGCTGCAAATGCCTGTTGCTGTAACAAACTAGGAAAACACAGCAATACGGCCTAGCTTCAGGAGTATATTTTGCAGGAATCACACTACGCCTGCTGCAAGTGCTGCAAATGCCTGTTGGTGTAACACACTAGGAAAACACAGCAATACGGCTTAACTTCAGGAGTATATTTTGCAGGAATCACACTACGCCTGCTGTAAGTGCTGCAAATCCTGTTGGTGTAACACACTAAGAAAACACAGCAATACGGCCTAGCTTCAGGAGTATATTTTGCAGGAATCACACTACGCCTGCTGTAAGTGCTGCAAATGCCTGGTAGTGTAACACACCAGGATAACACAGCAGTACGGGCTAGCTTCAGGTGTATAATGTGCAGGAGGCACACTACGTCCGCTGTAAGTGCTGCAAATGCCTGGTAGTGTAACACACCAGGAAAACACAGCAATACGGGCTAGCTTCAGGTGTATAATGTGCAGGAGGCACACTACGTCCGCTGTAAGTGCTGCAAATGCCTGGTAGTGTAACACACCAGGAAAACACAGCAATATGGGCTAGCTTCAGGTGTATAATGTGCAGGAGGCTTAGCAACAATGACACTGACACTGTCCCCTGCCTATCCTTCTCTCTCCCTGCACACAAGGTTTAGCAAATAATATGACACTGACACTCTCCCTGCCTATCCTTCTCTCTCCCTACACACAAGGTTTAGCAAAGAATATGACACCGACACTCTCCCTGCCTATCCTCTCTCCCTACACACAAGGTTTAGCAAAGAATATGACACTGACACTCTCCCTGCCTATCCTTCTCTGTCCCTACACACAAGGTTTAGCAAAGAATAGATATGACACTGTCCCTGCCTATCCTTCTCTTTCCTTGCTCCGGAACACACTACACGAGGCCGCCGCGCTGGCGGCCTTTTATAGTGTGGGGCGTGTACTAAACCCCCTCAGCTATAATTGGCCACAGGCATCCTGCCTGTGGCCAATCATTGCTCTCCTCGCTGCCGGCGCTGTGATTGGCTAAGCATGCAGGATCACAGTGCATGCTTGGCCAATCACAGCGCCGGGATTGCACTGCGATGGCGCAGTGTATTGTGGGCCGTTCGCGTCACTCAAATTTGGCGCGAACGGCCCAAATCGTTCGCTATTCGCCGAACGAGCGAACAGCCGATGTTCGAGTCGAACGTATGTTCGACTCGAACACCGAGCTCATCCCTAGGTGGCACCCTTCCTTCCTCGTGGCACCACTATATACATTCACATTATACAAGGAGGGGGATCACCTTCTTGGACTTTTCTTTCTTTGAACTTTATTTTATTGGTTTAATCTGATTCACATTTTTTTAATTTACTGTAACTGATATTCACAGTTTTGCCCTATATTTATTGAATTGCATTTTATGCAAGCACTGTGGAGATATATATATACACACACACGCACACACACAGTGGGGCAAAAAAGTATTTAGTCAGCCACCAATTGTGCAAGTTCTCCCACTTAAAAAGATGAGATAGGCCTGTAATTGTCATCATAGGTAAGAGACAAAATGTGGAAACAAATCCAGACAATCACATTGTCTGATTTGGAAAGAATTTATTTGCAAATTATGGTGGAAAATAAGTATTTGGTCACCTACAAACAAGCAAGATTTCTGGCTCTCAGAGACATGTATCTTCTTCTTTAAGAGGCTCCTCTGTCCTCCACTCATTACCTGTATTAATGGAACCTGTTTGAACTTGTTATCAGTATAAAAGACACCTGTCCACAACCTCAAACAGTCACACTCCAAACTCCACTATGGTGAAGACCAAAGAGCTGTCGAAGGACACCAGAAACAAAATTGTAGACCTGCACCAGGCTGGGAAGACTGAATCTGCAATAGGCAAGCAGCTTGGTGTGAAGAAATCAACTGTGGGAGCAATAATTAGAAAATGGAAGACATACAAGACCACTGATAATCTCCCTCGATCTGGGGCTCCTCGCAAGATCTCACCCCGTGGGGTCAAAATGATCACAAGAATGGTGAGAAAAAATTCCAGAACCACACGGGGGGACCTAGTGAATGACCTGCAGAGAGCTGGGACCAACGTAACAAAGGCTACCATCAGTAACACACTACGCCGCCAGGGACTCAGATCCTGCAGTGCCAGATGTGTCCCCCTGCTTAAGCCAGTACATGTCTGGGCCTGTCTGAGGTTTGCTAGAGAGCATTTGGATGATCCAAAAGAGGATTGGGAGAATGTCATATGGTCAGATGAAACCAAAGTAGAACGGTTTGGTAGAAACACAACTCGTCGTGTTTGGAGGAGAGAGAATGCTGAGTTGCAACCAAAGAACACCATACCTACTGTGAAGCATGGGGGTGGCAACATCATGCTTTGGGGTGGTTTCTCTACAAAAGGGAACAGGACGACTGATCCGTGTACATGAAAGAATGAATGGGGCCATGTATCGTGAGATTTCGAGTGCAAACCTCCTCCCATCAGCAAGGGCATTGAAGATGAAACGTGGCTGGGTCTTTCAGCATGACAATGATCCCAAACACACCGCCCGGGCAACGATAGAGTGGCTTCGTAAGAAGCATTTCAAGGTCCTGGAGTGGCCTAGCCAGTCTCCAGATCTCAACCCCATAGAAAACCTCTGAAGGGAGTTGAAAGCCCGTGACAGCCCCAAAACATCACTGCTCTAGAGGAGATCTGCATGGAGGAATGGGCCAACATACCAGCAACAGTGTGTGACAACCTTGTGAAGACTTACAGAAAACGTTTGACCTCTGTCATTGCCAACAATGGATATATAACAAAGTATTGAGATGAACTTTTGATATTGACCAAATACTTATTTTCCACCATAATTTGCAAATAAATTCTTTCCAAATCAGACAATGTGATTGTCTGGATTTGTTTCCACATTTTGTCTCTCATAGTTGAGGTATACCTATGATGACAATTACAGGCCTCTCTCATCTTTTTAAGTGGGAGAACTTGCACAATTGGTGGCTGACTAAATACTTTTTTGACCCACTGTGTATTTATATATGTAGCGGGTATACACTTTTCTCTCTATTTAAAACTGGCAGAGACACCAGCAGTGTGCAGTTCCTTGCGGCCCAGCGGGTGGCGCTGTCGCCCTGGGCTGGGGTTGAACCATTGCTGTGTACCGTGCCTCCTTTTTGTCGTCCCTCGGCAGCGGTATGGTGGGGCGGGGAACCCGCCGTGCTTGCTGGGAGAGGGTATAAAGGGGCCGGCCATCTTTGACACAGGGTCGAGTCCCAGGCACCTTCAGCCTGAGGGCGGTGGTTCGTGTCGGTCCTCTAGGCGGCCTAGGCCTAGAGGACGTCCGGAGGTCGTGTTCCATCCCAGGCACCTTTAGCCTGGGGTGAGGTACTCGGATGAAGGTCTGGAGCTCAGTGCCCAACACGGAGTTCCGCGAGGGAAGGAGGTCCTAGGGAACCCAGGGATTGGGTACCCGAATCCGGAAGGCGTAATGGACCGAGGGGAGATACTCACTTGAAGACCGGGTGCAGCAGATTGCCAGTGACAGGTGAGCCTCCCATCGGAGACCGCCTGGAAGGAAACCCCCCCCCCTCCGCTCGGAGACCTCAACCCACTTTCAGGGAGGAAAGTGGAGAGTTCATTGTGTCTGGGCCTACTCGCATCCACACCTCCTTGTTTGTTCTGTTCTTTAAGGGAGTCTAACTGAATATGCTGTTCACTCGAGAAGAATAAAGGAGTGTTGGACTTTAATGGTGTGGGGCTATTTTCTGGTGGACATTGTTCAAGGTAACTCCAGGTGCACAACACTGACCCGAAGGTAGAGAAAGAACTTTGCTTACACCGCACAGACATCATGTGGTGAAGGCTTGGCGTGGTGACCCCGCTCTCTCCCCTCTAAGGTACCCCTAGACAAGAGAAAGACGAGCTGATGCAAAGAGGGGAGTGAGGAGGCCGCTACATATATATATATATTTTTTATTTATTTAATTTTTTTAAAAAGGGACAGCACACCTATATGTGTTTTATATTAAAAACAAGCATACACTATACAAATAATAAACGCACAAATGCACAAACATGCACTTTTTAAGCAATAAGTTTGTGACTCAATCAGGGTGCCATGTGGTTGTATAGTATAGTCTCCATGGGATTCTAGAACAGGAAGTCAAGTTGAAAATCACTACTTTAGTAAACAGTATAGAATAGACCTGCTTGTGCTTATACTCAACAGTGTCTCTTAGGGCACTTTCACACTGACAGCGCCCAGGGGTCAGAGGTAAAGCGCTGTTATTTTTAGCGGTGCTTTACCGTCGTTTTTGCAGTGCTTTTCGGCCACTAGCGGGGCGCTTTTAACCCCCGCTAGTGGCTGAAAAAGGGTTAAAAGTGCTTTGCCAGCGGTTCGGTGGCGCTGCCCATTGATTTCAATGGGCAGGGGCGCTTTAGGAGCGATGTATTCACCGCTCTTAAATCGCTGCAAAAAAGCTGCTTGCAGAACTTTTTTTGACGTCCTGCCAGTGCTTTCACACTGGGTTTGCAGCTGAGACTTTTTTCAGGAGCTTTACAGGCGCTATTTTTAGCGCTAAAGTGCCTGAAAAATGCCTCCAGTGTGAAAGGGGTCTTAGAGTGAACTCCAGGGTAGCTCTGGTAACTCAAGCAAACAGCTGGGGGGAATCCAAAAACAAAAAGTGCCACCCCACTTGACCTGGGGTACCTGGGAAGGACTCCCCACAGAGCTGGTTCTTTTGGAGAAGCTGTGTGTCAGACTCTGGCCCAGCTGACCACATGCTGGTTCTGACAGTGAAGGGCCTCTCACCTGGCTGCAGATCACTCTAAGCTACCTCTTTCTTATTAGGTGTGGCCTCCCTGAGCGTCTGTGGAAGGGAAGCTGAGAAATGTATGCTCCCTGGGCCAGTAACCAGGAAGTTGAGGAAAATTGAAGTTAACTACTTCTGTTGGGCGTCTAATATCAGTTGTCATTCATCTTCTCTCACTACTGACTGCATGAGAAGGCAAAAGACAATATGTGTACTGTGTTGATTTTCAGCAATAGAAATATTAAAGGGTACTACACTTCTAAAAGTCTAAACAATATATGACCCAGCAGGAGCATTTTACATGGGTTCCTCCACTGAGAAACAGGTTGCATCACACACAGGTATCTAGTTGGAGTCATCTTATTTTCTATGAAGTATAGTGAAAGAGGGGCTGACCTGGGAAGCACTGTCATATACAATATATGTCAGACTTAAAGTCCGGAAGACTAAAAGATTAAAATACGACTAATGAAAAGCTGGAATGGTTTTAAACCCCTTTAATGTGGTAATGGATTTTCAGTACAAATTCCCAAAGCACTCTGCCATAAACACACCTTCCTGTCTGGTTAGCAGTTTTAGTCCTCTCATGGCAATGACTATGACTTTGCATACTAGGGTCCAGGGCTGTGATAACTACATCCCTTTCACTTCTCTTATGGCAGTTGTTTCATTTTTGAATTTTTTTTTTTAGGTAAAACATCAGATTGGTTCAAATTTTATCATTGTGTGTTCATGTTTAACCACTTCAATATATGGCTTTTTATACCACTTCCATACCGGGCCTATTCTAGCACTTCTCTCCTACATGTACAAATCATCATTCTTTTGCTAGAAAATTACTCAGAACCCCAAAACATTATATATGTTTTTTTAGCAGACACCCTAGGGAATAAAATGACGGTCATTGCAAACGCCTTTTAACAAAAAAAAATGGTTTCATGAATTAAAAAATAACAAAAACTGTAAAGTTAGCCAAATTTTTGGGGAAAATATGAAAGATTATGTTACACCGAGTAAGTAGATACCTAACATGTCACGCTTTAAAATTACGCACCCTCATGGAGTGGCGCCAAACTTTGGTACTTAAAAATCTCCATAGGCGACGCTTTAATTTTTTTTACAGGTTACCAGGTTAGAATTACAGAGGAGGTCTAGTGCTAGAATTGTTGCACGCGCTCTAACGCACGCGGGGATACCTCACATATGTGGTTTGAACGGCGTTTACATATGTGGGCGACTTACGTGTGCATTCGCTTCTGATCGCGAGCTACCGTGGACAGGGGCGTTTTAATATATATATTTTTTTTTATTATAATTTTTTTTTTTACACTTATTTTGCTTTTTTTTTTTTTTTTTGATCACTTTTATTCCTATTACAAGGAATGTAAACATCCCTTGTAATAGGAATGTGTGTGACAGGTCCTCTTTATGGCGAGATGCAGGGTCAATAAGACCCCACATCTCTCCTCCAGGCTGGAAAGCATGAGATTGTGAATTATTTTTCACTGATCTCATACTTACTAGCCGCAATGGCGGCTTTGTTTACATACCTTCCGGTGGTCAAGTGGTTAAAGAGGAAGTAAACCCTCTCTAAAAAAAAAAAAAAAAAAAAACACCCTGCAAGACAAAGGCATAATGAGCTAGTAAAAATATTTTTTTTGTTACCATTTTGGACCAGCTTTTTTTTTATAATAAAAAAATTTCAAATAGAAATCAGGAGATACCATTTACAACCAAATGAAATTCCAATTTATCCTGAAAAAAAAAACCAAGATCTAATCCACCTGTATGCACAAAGTAGTTGTGATGAAATGTATGGTTTTACGAACACATGTCAAAATTGCGCTTAAGCATTTAGATTCGTTTTACCCTAAAGCCCCATACACACGGTTGGACTTCCATCGGACTTTTCCGTGTTTTTTTGTCCGAACGGAGTTGGTCGGGAACACCCATAGCATACACACCACAGGACTTTTCTGCAAACTTTCCCAAAACTTTTTGCAAAATCACGTGCTTTTTCTGCTATTTTCTGCTCTTTACCGCCACCATTTGGTCAGCTTCTGCTATTGTTGGTTGATTTTAACATTAGTTGTTTTGTCCATCGGACAAAAGTCCGATGGTTTTCTGTACACACAGTCGGACTTTGCTCCATCGGACTTTTGTTGGGCAAAAGTTTGTCCATTTGCAGACCCAACTTTTGTCCGATGAAAACAAGAAAAAAGCAAAAAAAGTTTGTCCGATGGAGCGTACACACGGTCGGATTGTTGGTCCAACTTGCTCAAAATGAAGTTTGTTGGCCAAAAGTCCGACCGTGTGTACGGGGCTTTAGACACGAAGGGGTTAAAATTTAGTCTATGGAGATTTTTAAGCAACATAGTTTGTCTTAATTCCATGCGCATGCACAATTTTAAAGCGTGATATGTTTAGTAAAATATAAAAGATGATGTTATGTTGAATAAGTGGATACCCAACAATAGGGCATTAAATTGTGTTGGTGTGCACAACAATTCATTAAAGTGTATTTTTGTAAAAAATAATTGCATTGAAAAACTGGCGTGCAAATATCGTGTGATATAAATTGCAACAGTCAACATTTTTTTTTCTCTGGGGCCTTTACGTTCAGAAAATATATAATGTTTGAGGGTTCGAAGTAAGCTTGGGGGGGGGGGGGGGGGTCAAGCGGTTAAGTTTCACCAGAAACTTCATGTCCATGATAAAATTACTCTGTCCACAGGGTGACAACACCGCTGTGTGATTTTACTGTAGAGCGAACAGTGTTGTTACCTTGTTATGGAAAGTGGAAAACTCTACTGGCAGTGTTAAGAAGTAAAAAAAGCAAAGTTACAGGGGTATTCAGAATACAATAACAACTGCGGTGTTAATGCCAGCGATGGACAACGTCATATATGCCAATTTTTCTATTGCCCACATTTACACTTTAAGGTAAACACTAAGAAATCAAAATATATATCCCCGAAAGCGCAATGTTCTTTCCCTTTACAGAACAAGTTTAGTGAAAATGCATTAGTCCACTCCCCTTATCCATGTAAACTGAAATGATACATGTAAACCCTAATCCAGCTGCCTACCAACCATGGCTGCTATGCTGAGGGAAGTACGCAACTAGGTGGGTGGAAATTTCTTGATTTGTTTAGCTTAGGAGGGCTGAGATTGTGGACTACTGCAGCTTTTACAGAGATTGTGGACCAATGCATCTTTTATGGAGATTGTGGACCAATGTAGCATTTACGGAGATTCTGGACTACTGCGCTTTTATGGAGATTGTGGACTACTGCAGCTTTTATGGAGATTGTGGACCAATGCATCTTTTATGGAGATTGTGGACCAATGCAGCTTTTACAGAGATTGTGGACCAATGCAGCTTTTATGGAGATTGTGGACTACTGCAGCTTTTACGGAGATTGTGGACCAATGCAGCTTTTACAGAGATTGTGGACTACTGCAGCTTTTACGGAGATTGTGGACTACTGCAGCTTTTACGGAGATTGTGGACCAATGCAGCTTTTACAGAGATTGTGGACCAATGCAGCTTTTACAGAGATTGTGGACTACTGCAGTTTTTACAGAGATTGTGGACTACTGCAGTTTTTACAGAGATTGTGGACCAATGCAGCTTTTACAGAGATTGTGGACTACTACAGTTTTTCCGGAGATTTTGGACTACTGCAGCTTTTATGGAGATTGAGGACCAATGCAGCTTTTATGGAGATTGTGGACCAATGCAGCTTTTACAGAGATTGTGGACCAATGCAGCTTTTATGGAGATTGTGGACCAATGCAGCTTTTACGGAGATTGTGGACCAATGCAGCTTTTATGGAGATTGTGGACTACTGCAGCTTTTACGGAGATTGTGGACCAATGCAGCTTTTACAGAGATTGTGGACCAATGCAGCTTTTACAGAGATTGTGGACTACTGCAGTTTTTACAGAGATTGTGGACTACTGCAGTTTTTACAGAGATTGTGGACCAATGCAGCTTTTACAGAGATTGTGGACTACTACAGTTTTTACGGAGATTTTGGACTACTGCAGCTTTTATGGAGATTGAGGACCAATGCAGCTTTTATGGAGATTGTGGACCAATGCAGCTTTTACGGAGATTGTGGACTACTGCAGCTTTTATGGAGATTGTGGACCAATGCAGATTTTATGGAGATTGTGGACTACTGCAGCTTTTATGGAGATTGTGGACTACTGCATCTTTTACGGAGATTGTGGACTACTGCAGCTTTTATGGAGATTGTGGACCAATGCAGATTTTATGGAGATTGTGGACTACTGCAGCTTTTATGGAGATTGTGGACCAATGCAGATTTTATGGAGATTGTGGACTACTGCAGCTTTTACGGAGATTGTGGACTACTGCAGCTTTTACGGAGATTGTGGACCACTGCAGCTTTTATGGAGATTGTGGACCAATGCAGCTTTTATGGAGATTGTGGACTACTGCATCTTTTACGGAGATTGTGGACTACTGCATCTTTTATGGAGATTGTGGACTACTGCAGCTTTTATGGAGATTGTGGACCAATGTATCTTTTATGGAGATTGTGGACTACTGCAGCTTTTATGGAGATTGTAGACTAATGCAGCTTTTATGGAGATTGTGGACTACTGCAGCTTTTATGGAGATTGTAGACTAATGCAGCTTTTATGGAGATTGTGGACTACTGCAGCTTTTATGGAGATTGTGGACTACTGCAGCTTTTATGGAGATTGTGGACCAATGCAGCTTTTATGGAGATTGTGGACCAATGCAGCTTTGGATAAAAATGAAGCCAAGTTTGCCTATCAGGCAAGTAACAGCAATTATGACAAAGTCACTTTAACTCTACAAAAGCACCTTCATTTTAAAACACAGACATTTTTTAAACAATGGCCTCCTGCATTTCTTTTTATATAAATACAGGGGCTTTTTACAAAGTATAACTGCAGAAACAATGTGAAAATGTCATTTTCTTCCTTGGTTACAATAATGTTTATTAGTTATCTTCGAGCAACAAAGAGGAAGTGTTCCCTGGTAAATGGAAACCTATTGGTAGAATCTATGTCCTTAATTCTATTACCTGTTTATTTTTGTATCTATTGATTGCTTTGAAGTAAGAATTACCAATAACAATATGATGCATTTCTCATATTCTCTTCCAAGCTTTTAGGAATGTCTCTTGAACCACAATGCAGGATTTTTTATTTTAGTTTTACAATGATGATTTTCAATCATATCTAAATCCATGTTAGGGTTATATCTTTTACTTGTGTGTTATAAAAAGTGAATACAGCTAGATAAAAACAAAAACTGTGCCTGTCTTCATTTCAGGCGGCAAAGCAAGAGTCATCAGATAAACATAATATAGTCTACCTTATCATTGTTATTCGAGTGGTCCAATGTGTCATACGCAGGTGAACATTCCATTAATTTCCCATTCGGTTCACAGTTCAGTTGTACCTGGCCTTGGCACTGAGAATGGCATGTGTATTTACAATCTGAAAGAAAATAAAAATCATTTAAGTATAATCTTCAGGTGTGATGTATATTATTAGGTCATGTTTCAGTCCAGTTTTTGGTATTCCCAAATATTCTGTTATCAGTAGAAATATAACAGTAGAGAGTGCATGAGCATCATGAGAAATGAAGTTCCAAAACATCTGGCGTGCCAAGGTTCGCCATCACTGATATAAACCATTATGTAGAAAAAATATGAAAGCAAACCCACATAGATTTATTGCACATAGCATGCTCTTGATCTCTGCTTCTTAAAACTTGAGAAACTGAAAATGCTTCTGTGCACAAAAGACTAGTGTAGCGCCCTACCCCAATTGTTGGGACGCTATTTCGAATTTAAGGGTGTCTGAGCCAATAGTTGGGCTCAGACTGTCGATTTGTATATAAATTTGCCTCTGTTCTGGCTGTGGTGCTGCCTGATAGCATGTTCCCTTGTTGCCTGTAGGTGGCGGTACCACCTCAGGCACCTGTTGGAACGCAGGCAAACCATGGTGTATTGAGTGACCCTTCTCGGCAGTGGTTCAGTGGCAGTGCCTGCTGGGAGGGGATACATAAAGGGCAGACGCCATTGTTCGGGGTCTTTCTTCGCCTTGTGGCCCTCCTGGCGCGAGGTATGTGTGTGTGATTCTGGTCTCGGGGCCACGTTGGCCCGAGGCTGCATCGCTATCGAGTAGGCCCAGCTATTCCGGCTGGGGCCTACATCCCAAGAGGGGATCTCAAGCTGTCCGTCCAAAAAGGGAGGAAGCTATCTTGAGGGGGAGGACCTGCCCTGGAGGAGACCGGCAAAACACCGATGTCTCGGGTGAGGCCTGGTGACCTTGTTGAGGAGGGATCCAATCTACCAAAAGGCCTGCAGTTCGCTGGATCGGCTTAAAGGCGCTCTTACTGCAGGGCTGGAAGTTTGGGACTTTTAATCCTGTGGCAGAGGATTCCTGGACTATCCATTTATCCATCTCTAAACAAAGGTCTGTGGCAGAGACTGACTCCATCTTATGCAGTCTGTGGCAGAGGCTGTCTTGTTACCGATTCGTGCGTCATCCCGGCTGCTAGGCCATGTGAGAGGGGACTATCCGGGTGAGCAATACCCACTCTACAAGTAGAGAGTGAAGAATGATTGATGAGTACTTCGAGCTAATTTGTGTATTCTGTACCGCGTGCCTGAACCTTCCCCTATTCTTCTAGTATCTTCTACTTTCTCAGAAGTTATACTGCAGCAGAAAAGAATAAAGCCTAAAGCCGCGTACACACGACCTGCAGGCTTTTTTCTCGTCGGAATCAGTTTTTCTCGGCATGTTTTTGGACGAGAAAACCTGTTTTAGGACCATTCGTGTGTGTGTTTTTCCGAGTCTTCAAAAATCGCGCATGGTCAGACTCAAGTATGAGACGGGAGCGCACCTTCTTATAAAACTAGCGTTCATAATGGAGATAGCACATTTGTCACGCTGTAACAAACTGAAAGCACGAAGACTGAAAAGCGCGAATTATCTCTCACTAAACTTTTACTAACACGCAGTAACATGAGATTAGCAAAAGCAGCCCAAGGGGTGGCGCCATGAGAATGGAACTTCCCCTTTATACTGCCGTTGTACGTCCCCGAGCTTTAGACCGACGAGAGTTTGGATTGACAGTGTGTATACAAGGAAAGCTTGACAAGAATCTCGTCAAGCTTGACAAGAAACCCGTCGAGAAAAACTTCGTTTTTTTTCCGACGAGATTCTCGGTCGTGTGTACGAGGCTTGACTGTTGAAGGTTTTACCTTTGTGTGGACATTGCATTTACTATGGACTTTCCTACCCTGACAACGAAGCTAAAGAGGTAACGTGCAAACCCAAAACAAACCAGCAGCTCCTACAGGGGGTAGTGCTACACTAGTAAAAAAAAACAAAAAAAAACCACAAAATTTTAACTCCTGAAGGCATACATTGCATGTGATTATGAGTGAAAAGGGGATTATTAGTTCAGTTAAAGAGTAGAGAGGACAGTTTGGAGAAAGTAATGCCTAAAATGGTATCAGGCAAAGAGCAGCGGTTTAGGTAAAAGGGCAGACATTTTAACATGCTTGTAGTTAAAAGCAAAATGACCCTAATTTTATTGTGAAAAGGGACTAGTAGAGAGGTTCAGCAATGTTCATAACATACTCTACGAGTGAAAGTCTACTTAGTAACTGTGGGGAGGGGCATGTCCATGTAGTAGGAACCTGTGCCTAAAGCTCTATCAGACATCACCTTACTAAAGATAGATGCTCACTTACCTCATTAACACTTTCGGTGAGGGAATTGGGCCTGGTCGACTTTTGGGATTCCCAAAACCTAACAGTTAATCAATATACCCATAGAACATCCTCAAGAATAAATTTGGTATTTTTCAGTTTACTACTTATACTCTGGATTACACTCCAGCGCACTTTCTTCTGCAACATTCATCATTATCACGTAAAATGTACCTCAAATCTTTAGCCATGCATATGGTCAAAGGCGCAAAATTATGTATTCTGCCGTCTATTTCTGAGCATTTCACCTGTCTCTGTTAAATTGGAGAGATGGAGGAAATGATCCACATTGCACATTATTGTCCTTCTAAATTCACAAATATTAGGGCCTGCTGGCTTCATTTAAAAAATGACTGATACCCAAGAGCATCTAATGAACTCCTCCCCTCTGTGACTACCTACCAGAGGTGCTCCTTCAGGCTGGGTTCACACTATTGTGAATTGGATGCAGGTTTGCCTCCTCTCTACGGAGCCGGTTCACACATCTCCAGAGCAGCTCCAGTGCGAAATGCACAGTGGTCCTGCGCGACTTCTGGTCCGTTTCAGGTCCGAATTAAGCCAAAAATTCGTCCTGAAATCTGACCTGAAAACGGTGAACGGGGACAAACCGGAATGCCTGCTGTGAGCTGCTCCGTGCTGCGGTGTGGACCCAGCCGCAACGTTCTTAGATACTGTATTTCAAAGAATAATCTGCCATGATGCTGAAGCCTGGCTCCTCGACTCCCCTCTCCCTAAGTGTCAGAGCTAATGTTCACCTGAGTTTAATCACTTGGAATTATACAATAACTTTTTGGACTTGTTTTTGAGTATTCACTACTTTTTTTTTTGATCACTGGATGAACGTTATGGACAACTATTTTTTTAAGTTTTTTTTCTTTAATATATTTGGTATATGTGTGATATTTCTTTCACAAGGTGATTTTATTCATATACATGTTTAGATTTGTTCATTCATTGAACACAGCGCTACTATGGTAAGATGCTTGCAAGCTTGTAGCCCTCCAGCCATGGCAATAGCCCAGTGTCCCCTGAGTGGAGCTACTACACTTTTATCAATGTTCCAAAAAAACAATATTACAAAGAAATTGAAAACAGCAACAGTTAAATTTCCACGTCGGTAAGTCACTCTTTTGTAATGCAGACATCACAGCATGGATTATTTTTCCACGTGTAAGTTCCATATTAATTATAAACCTAAAAAGAAAGTGTCTAGCCTCATCTCCTAGCAGCAGAGCTGCATGGGTTTCCATAGCTATCCTGTTTGCTGGATCATACAGGCAGGCTGTAAATATTTGTTCACAGATTCACCGAGAGAGCTCAGACTTTTCTCACGCAACGGACCTCCATTTTCATTAACCTTGAATAGTTTCTAAGGAGTTTTCCCATGATTCCAACCATTTCCACAGACCCATTTCTTTGCTTACAACATAAATTAAAATACAGCCAATATTACCTTAACAGTAATACTCAGATTATTTTCCTGCAGTAGGCTCATAATCCAGTAGCTGGATGTAAATGGTAAAACAAACAGTTTGCCATTTTTTTTATTCCAACGTTGACTATAATGTTTTATATATTATTGCAAAGCTTTATAAAATTACCCTTGTAGTTAGTTAAAAATACATACAATTTCAAATCAGGTGCTGAAAATTCATACTTGAGTTTGGTTTTTAAAGTGTATGTAAACCCCCCAAAAATATATATAAATATATATATATATATATATATATATATATCTTAATTGTTTCCTTTTGGTCAGTTACATATACAATATAATATAAATTAAAAAAAGAAATTTCTGAAGAGGAGCTTTAGGGCAGCGCAAATAATCCATGAAGGAGTCACCAGAACTCCCTGCAATGTCCACAGGGGGTATCCAGCTCTTCTTGACACTCTTTGGCAGACAAAGTGTAACCCCTGATGTGCCAATCCAGGTAGACCTTTTACACCTCCAACCCTTCTACCCCTTAGAGTGGAAGTAAACACCTATGTATGATTTTTACCTATAGGCAAGTCTATAAGAAGACTTGCCTGTAGGTACTGTAAATATCTCCTAAACGTGCACCCTTTAGGAGATATTTACTTTAGATGCAGCCAGGAACTGCATGGGTACCCGTTCCGTTCCCTCAGAGTCGTGCCGTAAACAGCAACTCCCGCGCACATTCGCCAGAGTGACGTCATTACCAGCTCAGCCAATCAGATAGCCGATGCCAGCAAACCCGGAGAGAAGACAGAAGCACCTTCAGCAGTGACAGCGACCTGCTGGAGGGCTTCGGTTTCAGGCAAGTCTGTCATAATGTGTTGGTATGCGATGCATAATAGCACATTAGGACCTAAACTGCCCAGGGATGCGCTTTACTACCACTTTAACGGGGCAGCAGGAAGCTTCAGGCTCCAGGCTTAGACTCCTCTTTAGCATAACACCCTCCCGAGGCAGGACTGGGAAGATGTGAACTCCAGCAACACACCCACCCCAGGCAGTGGCTTGGGAGGAAGGTAACTTTCCAAGGTCACCTCAAATATTTATATTCTTCCCCAGCATGCAGCACTGGCAAGAACCTCCTAGTGGTTGGCCAGTAAGACAAATATTTTCCGTTACTCACTGTAATGCATCTATGGAGAAGAAACCCTAGAGCGGGACCACAAAACACCTCCTCTTCTCCTTATCTCCATAACACAGGGGAAGGTCTTACTTAGTGCACATAGAGCAGGGAACAATGCTAATATGAATTCATCACTGGAACAGAGCACATTGTTAAGTTTTACATACAAATCAGGGCCTCAATATTGGAGACAAATATTAAACACTTCACGCCCCTAGAAGATATCTATGTCCACAGGTTGAAGTGGTTGTACTGGGATCATGGCTGGGACTTCCGTTTTCAGTTTGATGCTTACAAGCTGTTACCAGCTTGTAAAGCATCTGATCAAACCAATCTCAGTTTGATAAGATGCTTTTGAGGGCAGAGGAGAGATCTGGGGTCTAACAGACCCCAAATCGCTCAGTAAAGTTTACCCATCACCACCCATGCTATCAAAACAGATACTGTTCATTCCTTGTGATATCAACAGAGTTGATAAAAATTTTTTTTAAAGAGTCTGTGTAAAAACATTTGAAATAAAATAAATAACATTTATTTTTAACATTTTAACGTGCCCCTGTCCCCCCATGCTCAGGCGCAAATGCAAGTCCCACACGCATATGTAAACAGTGTTTGCACCACACATGTGAATGTCAGAGTGAGAGCAATAACTCTAACACCAGACCTCCTGGTTAACTCCAAACGAGTAGCCTGTAAAAGGTATTTAACCGCTTCAACCCCAGAAGATTTGGCTGCCCAATGACCAAGCCATTTTTTGAGATACGGCACTGCGTCGCTTTAACTGACAATTGCGCGGTCGTGCGATGTTGTACCCAAACAAAATTGACTTCCTTTTTTTCCCACAAATAGAGCTTTCTTTTGGTGGTATTTGATCACCTCTGCGGTTTTTATTTTTTGCGCTATAAACAAAAAAAAGAGCAACAGTTTCATATCTTTTACTTTTTGCTATAGTAAATATCCCAATTTTTAAAAAAATAAATACAATTTTTTCCTCAGTTTTGGCTGATATGTATTCTTCTACATATTTTTGGTAAAAAAAATAACAAAATCGCAATAAGCGTATATTGATTGGTTTGCGCAAAAGTTATAGCGTCTACAAACTATGGGAAAGATTTATGGCATTTATATGGCGTTTTTCTACATTTTTTTTTTTACTAGTAATGGCGGTGATCTGCAATTTTTGGCGGTATTGCGACATTGCGGCGGACAGGTCGGACACTTTTGACACATTTTTGGGACCATTGACATTTACAGAGTGATCAGTGCTATAAATATGCACTGATTACTACGGTATGTAAATGTCACTGGCAGGGTAGGGGTTAACACTAGGTGGCGATCAAAGGGTTAACAGTGTTCCCTATTTTGTGTTCTAACTGTGGGGGGATGGGGACTGACTAGATGACAGATCGTGTTTTCAACTTTGTAGAAAGACACGATCTGTCTTGTCTCCTCAGACTGCACGGAGATTTGTGTGCCTTCGCCCAGGAGAGCCCTCTGGTGGCTCTCCTGGGCGAAGCCGTATATATACACGGGATTTCGCCCAGGAGAGCCATTCTGCCGCAGTATATCTGCGTGAGCCGATCGGGAACTGGTTAAAGTGTTGCCAATGGAGATCTTTATGTATCATAGTTTTTCTCCATTCCACAGTCTAATTATTTGGTATAACATTTCTTACGTTTACAAAAAATTGGATATTATATTGTGCTTGTGTGCATGAAAAGTCATTAAAGCTATTTTTTCCTGAAAATTTAGGTTTTAAAAATGGCTGCTCAAATATTGAGGCTCCTCCTCCTCTTTCTGTTATTCTCCTATTGCTCTCCTTGCTGTTAGGCCCTTTGGGTCATTCCTGCTCTTCCTACACTTTTATTAAAGTGGTGTATACAATGGAGCATGGGGGAGCTCATGTCCATAATGGGGGTGGTAGTGACACAGCCCCAAATGATCCACAATGGCTTAAAAGTGATATGATCCAGAAATATTTAGACAGAATAAAGGTGGATAAAGCACCTGGACCAGATGGCATCCACCCACGGATCCTAAAAGAATTGAGCTCTGTAATTTCAAAGCCATTGTATCTAATTTTTAGGGACTCATTAATGATGGGAATAGTACCACTGGATTGGCGCAGGGCGAACGTGGTGCCTATATTTAAAAAGGGAACAAAGTCTTTACCAAGTAACTATAGACCTGTTAGTTTAACTTCTATAGTTGGGAAGATACTGGAGAGATTAATAAAAGACCACATAGATGAGTTCTTGCTGGAAAAAAACTATTTAGGCAACAGACAGCATGGATTCATGAAAGACAGAAGTTGTCAGACAAACCCGATTTCTTTTTATGAAGAGGTAAGTAAGACCTTGGACAGAGGGGTGGCTGTGTACGTGGTATACTTGGATTTTGCAAAAGCGTTCGATACAGTTCCCCACACACGGCTCATGAGTAAGGTAAAGTCTATAGGATTGGAAATATCAGTTTGTAAATGGATAGAAAACTGGCTAAAAGACAGAATTCAGAGAGTAGTGGTTAATGATTCTTACTCTGAATGGTCTAAGGTTCTCAGTGGTGTACCCCAAGGTTCAGTGCTGGGACCCTTACTTTTTAATATGTTTATAAATGATATTGGGTCTCAGATCAAAAGTAACATTTCTGTCTTTGCAGATGACACCAAGCTATGCAGTGGAATAACGTCCTTACAGGATGTCACCAATTTACAAGCTGACCTCAATGCTCTGTCTAATTGGGCGACGATGTGGCAGATGAGGTTTAATGTTGATAAATGTAAAGTTATGCACTTGGGGGCTAAGAATATGAATGCATCATACATACTAAGGGGGAGTACAACTGGGGGGATCCGTAGTAGAGAAGGATCTGGGGGTTAAGGTAGATCATAAGCTCAATAATGGCATGCAATGCCAAGCTGCGGTTTCCAAAGCGAGCAAAGTCCTTTCTTGCATTAAGAGAGGGATGGACTCCAGAGAGAGAGATATAATTGTGCCCCTGTACAAATCATTAGAAAGACCTCATCTGGAAAATGCAGTTCAGTTTTGGGCCCCAGTTCTCAAAAAGGATATTGGGGAACTGGAGAAAGTGCAGAGAAGGGCAACCAAACTGATAAGAGGCATGGAAGAGCTCAGCTATGAGGAAAGATTAGAGGAACTGAATTTATTCACTCTTGAGAAGAGGAGATTAAGGGGGGATATGATCAACATGTACAAATATATAAGGGGTCCATATAGAGGACTTGGTGTCGAGTTATTCACTTTATGGTCATCACAGAGGACACAGGGGCACTCTTTACGTCTAGAGGAAAAGAGATTTCATCTCCAAATATGGAAAGGTTTCTTCACAGTAAGAGCTGTAAAAATGTGGAATAGACTCCCTCCAGAGGAGGTTCTGGCCAGCTCAGTAGATTGCTTTAAGAAAGGACTGGATTGTTTCCTAAATTTACATAATATAAAAGGGTACTGACATTTATAGGTAGAGTTGATCCAGGGAAAATCCGTTTGCCTCTCGGGGGATCAGGAAGGAATTTTTTCCCCTGCTGTAGCAAATTGGATCATGCTCTGCTGGGGTTTTTTGCCTTCCTCCGGATCAACTGTGGGTATATAATTGGGTATATGGGATTGTACGAATTTTTTTTAATTTTTTTTTTTATGGTTGAACTAGATGTACTTGTGTCTTTTTTCAAACTGACTAACTATGTAACTATGTATACCATCTAAAATGCTGCGCGGGATGCAAAGACTTCCTAGACCGTGAAGTCCACTATCTTATCTTAAGTTATTTGTTAATCCTTTACTACACAATGTGGTGTCTGTGTATATGGTCTTGCTCGTGAACGGGATCCACATTACGTACACCAGTGTTGAGGTTTCTGTATTACCGTATGCCTTATCTAAATAAAAAATTGGGGAAAAAAAGTAACAAGCACCATTTTATTCTCCAGGGTCTCTGCTTTCAAAAAAAAAAATGAATAATGTTTAGGGATTATAAGAATTTATAATTTTCTAGAAAAAAAATTTGCAGATTTTAACATGCATGGGAGCAATGTCAGAATTGGCCTGGTTTAAGTGGTTAAATAAGTGTTAAAGTGTGTGCAACCCCTAACAATGAACTTATGTTATTTGGTCAAATGAGGCCCACTTAAAAGTGTTTTTCTCTATTGGTTCAATAAGTGCAAAAAAATACCTGTTTATTCTGCCAGAAATCTTGTGAGCGGATAATCTCCTCCTGTACTGTCTATGCAGATAAAGGGGAGAGGAGGAGATAAGGAGAAGTCTGTGTTCTTCGTAATTCTTCAGAAATGAAGCAGGCGCGGTTGAAACCCAGCGCTTAGGAATTCAGAGCTGTGTGGTCATGCCAAAAAGTAGGAGCATGCTATACGTCTGACACAACTACAGTTATTTTTCTGTGCTTGCACTGTGCTTAATGGGATAAAACATTGGGGTGCATACAAAAAATATACTTTATTTAGTCTTGACATACAATTTAATATTTATACAAGTTTAGTGTGTGTGTGTGTGTGTGTGTGTGTGTGTGTGTGTGTGTGTGCTTATCCTAGCCATTATGGCAAAATGACATGTAAAATACTACCACCATGGCCTATAATCTCTTTGCCGAATACATTTTCCTCTTGCTTCAATGATCAGCTATTAACTGATTGAGTTCAGGAAAAGCCAAGCACAAAAGATAATCAAGCAAATCAATGGGTGTAAGTGCTGTAATTACTGGCAAGATTAGGTGGCTTTTTAGATGGCTAAACAACAGGAAAGAACATTGAACTTGATCCATTCACAATAAGTAAACTACTATTTACACAGCCCTCTTCATGAGAGCAAGTAGATTGTAACCCCCATTCCTGGTGAACTGGTAAAGGAGGTCTAATTCACCTAAGTGTGTAAAGTAAATGGGGGGGGGGGGACATATCTTAATCAAGTTTTTATGTACAGTATATAGTGTCCTCTTTTGTATATCTATAGCCAACACTGTTTTTTTATTGAGTAGGAAATCCCTACCAATTTTTTTTTTTTTTTTTTTTTTTTTTGCGGTCTGCGTACAATTGGGTAAAAATTTCCTTTACTTTCTGTTCCAAGACACATTTCTATTTTATAATAAAATATTTTTCAAAAGTCCAACATTGTACCTGTGACAAATGAGAAGCCCTGCGCGACCATGTAATACTAGCATTTTCCACTTCATTGTTAACTTTATAAATCTGGTGTCTAAATAAAATCAGAAAAAAAAAAACCTTAATTTTTTTTTTCACTTTGATAAATAAAGCAATACTATTCTATGTAAGGCAAGGTTTTGCATTTGACATAAAAGGTCCCCAAACTGCAACCCTTTTCTTGCTTTTAACCAAGCTTTGGAACACTATTTCTCCCACTGACACCAACAATGGGGTACTGACACCAACGACGGGGGGTGATTACTCTGACAGCAACAATAGAGCATTATTTCTCCTCCCATTAATCACAGGCACTGGGTCACATTTTTTACTCCAACTGCTCACCAACCCTGTGGAATTTTCTTTTACTCCCACTGACCACTGAGCATGGGGAATTTTCTACTCCCAGTGACCAAAGTCTTGCCCTTGCTAATGCCGAGCACACACAGGCTGAATATCGCCCACAAATGGTCAGTTTGGAAGGAACCGGCCGACTTTCAGCCCATGTGTCCAGCTCCCTGTCCCAAAGGGCATGCTGGAAAACCGGCATCCGACTGGCATCCGATCAGTGCTGGCAGCAAATGGCTGTGAGTGCTGATCAGTGTGTCCTGGAAGGGAGGCGGTCCCCCTGTCAGAACACAATAGTACAGCAGAGGAGATCGATGTAACAACATCATTTGTGTTGGTATAGCGGTCTGTCCGTTCTTTTTTGTTCAGCCCACTGGATTGTAGTTTTTTTTTTTCCTATTCAATCCATCAGAGCTGAACGAAAATAAAAAAAAACCCCGACCGCTCAGGGGGAGACGCTGTACTAACTGTGCTCTGACAGGGGGGTGGCCACCCACCAGGACACTCCGGTCAGAGTTCTCAGCTATTGGTTGAGAGTGCTGATCGGGTGTCGGTTAGAAGACCTTTTTCGGTCATACCGCTTGAACAGAAGCCAGACGAACGGCCAGCTTCTGTCGGACCGTCTCTGGTACACACGAGCCGAATGTTGCCCCATTCCGCCCGACAGTCAGCTTGCGTGTACTAGGCTTTATAGTGTGTACCAGGCTTAAGGTCTGAAGGACAGAGAACTAGCAGTTTGTTCAGAAAGTTTGAGAACCCCTGATCTGATAAGTACTATTAGCTTGATCAAACAGGTCCAGGGCTTCTAAATGTGAAGTGTCTTTGAAGAGCTCTCAAACATAAACTTTCACTGATCAGTGCACAGAGGTAAGCATAGGCAATATAACATGGTATCTGATCAGCTATAACAAAGTTGGAAAAAAATCCCAACCTGCTGAGAAAGATTTCCTTAATTTCAATCACTCAAAACCCTTTTTTGTATAGGAGACACCATACCATCTACACTGTTTTATATGACTTCTCCAAAATCAGCTGAATTACGCAGACTCTGTTCTCGTTTGGTCAACTCGGTTCTGCAAAATTAAGTGAAATATTCTAATGTTCATTAGCCCTTGCTAACAACACTAACTACACATAACTACTACAACATATACATATATTTGCACATAATATAACTGGATACTAACATTTACACAGAACCAGTTTTCCCGTCGAAAAAAAAAAAAAACATGGTTTTCCCGACGGGATTCCAGCCAAGCTTGTCTCGCATACACACTCTCAGGCAAAAGTCTGGTTAACTTTTGACTGCCAAGAACGCGGTGACGTAAAAGACTACGATGAGCGGACAAAATTAAGTTCTATGCTTCCGAGCATGCGTTGAATTGTTTCCGAGCATGCACGGTTTTTTCCCCGTTGGAAAAGCAAACATACGACCGGTTTTCCCGCCAGGATTTTTTCCTAACGGGAAAAAAGAGATCCTGCCCTCTTTTTTTTGTCCGGCAGTTTTCCCGTCGGAAAAACTGCGATGGAGCATACGCACGGCCGGGATTCCCAGGCCAAAATCTCTCATCGCAGTTTTTCCGGTAAACCGGTTGTGTGTACGAGGCACCATAGGTAAAATTGATCCAGGGAAAATCTGATTGCCTCTCGGGGGATCAGAAAGGAATTTTTTCCCCTGCTGTAGCAAATTGGATCATGCTCTGCTGGGGTTTATTGCCTTCCTCTGGATCAACTGTGGGCAAAGGATTGTGTCATTTTTTTTTTTTTATTGGTTGAACCAGATGGAATTGTGTATTTTTTCAACTTGACTAACTATAACTACGTACATATCTGTCAGCTGTGCCCTATGTTGATATAAAGCATGTCAAAGATACAGCCTAAAACTATATTTCACAGATCTTTTTCTTTTACAAATAGGACTGCAGAGTTCATATAGAGAAAAAGTACGTCAACAATGGTTTTGATTTGTAAGAAGTTGGCTTTTGTTTTCTTCCAGTTTTAGAAGGCCTACAACCTAGGGCACCTATTCACCACCAAGAATGTGATTGTATCAATCCATATACATACCATTGGAGCTCTGTATAAAATCATAGAAAGCATTTAGAAGACAGTGCAGTTAGGTTTCTCATGCATAATTTACTTCATTCTATGCATTACTCTATAGAACACAACAAACAAGACAATACATGCGGGATAGAGTTATTGTCATGATGATTATGCATATTTCATCCTTTAATCAAATCACCTATATATTAACTTTTTACCACTTCAATGGTTCATTTGCAATTATGCAATTACTTATACATATAGTGAAAGTCATCACCTAATGTAATAATAAAGACGTTATGCTGTTCAAGACAATCAGCTTATCTATTACAAAACATACCAGCACCTCTAGAAGTATGAGTAACACTTAAAGCGGTTGTAAACCCAGACGAATTTTTTTTTTTTTTAAATCACCTGCAAGAAAAAGCCATAATGAGCTAGTATGACTAGCATACTAGCTCATTATGAATACAGCAAAATTTAGCAACAAAGATGTAAATCAGATTTCAAGTATTGTTCACAATAAAATTTTGATGTGCTTACAGAAAAACAATGACCCGTGTCGGTAGCATTCTATCAGCAGCAGAAGTCCAATAAGCGTAGCAGTAATTAGACTCGACAGTGTTTAATCAAAACGCCTACCTGGGCTTTTTGTCTTCTTGACCTGGACTTTGATTTTGCTAGAGAGCTTATAAATTGCTGTTCCCATCCCAGACAATGTGTGTGGCTGTGAATCCGGGAAGCTGTGCTGCTCATGTATCAGGAAAGCCTTGGTAATATCACTGCACTGACTCAGGGAGAACAGACTGAGTGCTGCTGATGCTGGAGAGAGAAGATCTCCACCACTGAGTCTGATACATAGCAGTCTGACCATGGTAAACAGTGCAGGAAGTCTGCGTGTCCTTGGGCTAAGCCATGGAGTATTTGCCTTTCAAATATTCAAACTACAGAACAGGCGTAGTAGAAACCATTGATAGGTGGAAGAAATATTGGATTGTTTTCTAAAGTGTATATTTTATACATGAGTATACGCAGGGCTAAAAACACGGCTTGCTGATCACCTAGAATCTGAGAACATCACCTGTACTTGATAGAATAGTCAGATGACATAATAATGAAGTAAGCGTTATCTTCTCCCAACATCGGTCAAATATGAAACTTGATCCCAGGAGCTTGGTAAGCGACTGCAGATGAAAGGCTTCTGTGGTCTTACATTTGCATTCCAACTCTGCAACGAGCCACCTGAACTCCAGGCAGAAATTATGTCATTAACTTTTTTTTCACTTTTCGGCTTTATAAGCTCACGTGTCGGTTTTATTCTACACAGATAAACTCCATATATTGTCTGCATGCATAAATGTAGCAGGGTCTTTAAATTTAGGGGAATGATTGAGTGGTAGTTGTACTCAGACACATTATTTGATAGGGCTTTGCTAAACCATTTTATACTGCAGGTGGGATACTGGTGTGTAGTTCCTTGTGGCCTGTGGGTGGCGCTGCTATCGGAGGCTAGGGTTGAACTGCTGGTATAGTGCTGTACCTTGGATGTCCCCTCTCGGTGGTGGTATGGTGGGCGTGTCAGCCTGCTGTGCATGCCGGGAGAGGATATAAAAAGGGGCAGACACTGCCTGTAGGGGATTCTCGGGGGTTCTACCCCAGGGAGTGTGTTGCTCTGTTCGTTGGCCACCCTGGGCACCTTTAGCCGTGGGGTGGGGTTCCTGGCCGGTACACTGGCGGATCAGTCCCAGGCACCTTTAGCCCTGGGGCTGCAGCTGAAGGCCTTGGGTCCAGCACCTTTGGCTGGGGCCCACCGAGGGAAGAGAAATCCCAGGGTGCTGCCTTGCGAGGAGACCCGTATCTGGAAGAGGAGGCTGGGGCAGGACCGTTCCGAGGGACTGGTGAGAGATCACAGTGAAGGAAGGGGCCCGGTAACTCTCTGGAGGGATGTCATCTCCCTGAAAGAGGCCTAATACCACAAGCAAAGTTCACCAGGTCTGTGGCAGAGACCCAAAGTTCACCAGGTCTGTGGCAGAGACCCAAAGTTCACCAGGTCTGTGGCAGAGACCCAAAGTTCACCAGGTCTGTGGCAGAGACCCAAAGTTCACCAGGTCTGTGGCAGAGACCCAAAGTTCACCCGTAACAGTTTATGCAGAGACTGTGTGTTTAATCTAATTCGAGCATCACTCCGGCTGCTAGGATCCACTCTAATGGGAGACTATACGGGTGAGCGGAGCCTACTTGAAGATACAGGTAGTGAATAGAAAAAATGTGTTTGTGCCTGGACTTACTCCAACACCTTTTGCTGTCCTGTTCTCCATCCACCCTTTTCTATCTAGTGACTGTGCATATGAGAAAATAAACTCTACGATGTAACTGGTGTGGACCTTGGAACTGGTTGCAACTGGTGTGGACCTTGGAGTTATTGGGGAAAATAGAGACTTGTCTTTATTGCAGTGAAGACGGGAACCATTCTCTGGAGAACCTAGCCATAGAGACCCAGTTACATTTACACCGCTCAACCTCTTCACACGGGAGGGTATGGGCATGTGGCATGGTATGCCCCTTTTCCCACAAGTGAGCCAAAAGGTAGGGAAAAGGGGTCTTGGTTGCTACATAAACAATATAAAAAAAACCTAAAAATCATTATTGGGATGTTCTACATGTGAAACCTACTTGACCAGTCAGTCCATTCTATACTGAAGATCCACATTGTGTGACTGCTCTGTATGGGAGGGGGGGTAGTACAACATCGCACTCTGACCTTCAAACTACAGACTCCTGGACACTACCCTACAAACTACTGACCCATATACACTGCTCTACAAACTACAAACTACTGACCCCTGCACACTGTCCTACAAATCACTGACCCCTGTGCACTATCCTGCAAAATACTGACCCCTATACACTACCCTACAAACAATTGACTCCTGTGCTCTGACCTAAAAATTACTGACTCCTGTACTCTGCTCAACATTCTATGGACCCCTGTGCACTACCCTGCAAAATACTGACCCCTATACACTACCCTACAAACAATTGACTCCTGTGCTCTGCCCTACAACTTACTGACCCCTGTACACTGCCCAACATTCTACTGACCCCTGTACACTGCCCAACATTCTACTGACCCCTGTACAATGCCCAACATTCTGATGCAATAAAAAGTGACTAAAGCGCTGATAATATATTAAGTGAAAAATCTAAAATAATAAAATATGAGTGGAAAACTAAATGATAAAGCTGCTTCCAAATAAAAGTGTATCTGACACTGATAGGATAAAATATGTAAAGTGTGAAAGCGCTAAAATCAACCAACCAATACATATGTAGCGGAGTCTCCTTTAAGGCCCCTGGACTACGTTACCCAGAACCCTGTTCGGCACCCAGGGTGCATTGGGCCACCGCAGAGACTCATGGGTGGGGCTATAAGAGGAGGGGGCAAGGCGAAGCTCAGCCTCTTTGGACACCGCGCTGCAAGCAATAGGACTCCCTGTGCGGATCCACTGCTGTGTAAGGCCTGAACCCTGGGCCTTGCATACCCACCAAAGAGCCTTCCACCCCACTGCAGAGCCTGGGTGGCACCTGTTCCTGCTCGAGTTTGCTGACATCAGCTGGACCGGAGACCCGGCCGTTGGAGACACTGTGTGCGGATACACAGTGGTGGAAGCCCGGACTGGGATCGCGTCCGGAGTGGTGAGCGAGCACTTGCTCACTTCATTAGCCTTTTACTTTGTTGGGCCTAGTGACTGCCTTGGCCCACCTTGTTTATTTACTACCATTGGATTACAAATATTGTTTCCTGAAAGTGCACCACCGTTCAAGTTGCATGCAAAGAATTGTTCTCATAAGGGACTGAGTTTTAATCTGAGTCAGGCCTGACCAGGGTGGGGGTTAAAACTTTGTTGCTGCGCCATATTGCGCATAAGGAAAGAAGATAGTTGCACGTGGCGGGTGACCACTCTGCATTATCACTGATGAATATGTTTATTGCTGCAGGGCTCTGCATGTATGCTATGTGATGTGTTTAACTTTGAACCTTTATACCAAAGTAAATCCAGTTATATTTTATTACATTGGTATCAGTGTTATCCTTGCAGATAGTAGTTATCTATCAATACTGCCAGATTGTGTATAATCAGGTATAGACCGTTACGAGGTAACATTCCCTAGACTAACTGTGCCAGTGTGGGTTGAGTAGATTGCCGGGGGTTGGTGGTGCTGTATACAGGGCCTGAAACAAAACCCAGCGGCTCTCTTAACTGGGGGTAGCGCTACACATATATTGCACAATCAAAGGTGAATAAAACAGTGTAAAAAATACCAGTATAAAATAAGTCCAAATCAAGGTGATACCAATACTGAATAAATAAATAATAATAGATTCAATGTGCTTCCAAGTACAGCCGATAATTGCTGGTGAGAATCACAATAAAGTGAAAAACTAATCATGAGCAGGTGTAGATATTGATGGACTAGAGAGTGCTGCGTCAATACACTTCTCAATGCGGCTATCCTAGCTGGTCATTTAGCTGGCTGGCACAAAGGTAAAAGGTCCGGTGCTCTATCCCCACTCCAGAGATACTTCCAATGTTCACAAACATGCAAGAGAAGAAATATCCATAGCGCAATATGCTGAGACTGATAATGGGCTAACAATGTTTATAAAAACCACGCACATGCCGTCAGATTCAAACCAGCGCTTATTACGATCAGATACAGAGCTTCCTTCTCAGTGATACTTGATGCTCATCACCAGGCTCCTCCTTGTGACAAAATTGCACGACTTTCAGGTCCCATTAGTGGAAACCTAGCCTCAGTTGTTCTGCCTTCATGATAGACTCCTGCATCGGACTTGGGGTGACCAACTCTCCAGACACACATATTAAAGTGGTTCTAAAGTCAAAATACTTACTTTCAAAACCCTAAAGGCCCCTTTCACACTGGGGCGGGCAGGTGCGGTGGCGGTATAGCGGTGCGATTTTCAGCGCCGCTATACCGTCGTTATCACCGCGGTATGCGGCCGCTAGCGGGGTGAATTTAACCCCCGCTAGCGGCCGAAAAAGGGTTAATACCGCCCGCAAACCGCGGCTATTGCCGCGGTTTGCGGGCGGTATTACCGCGGTGTCCCATTGATTTCAATGGGCAGCCGCGGTAAAGGAGCGGTGAACACACCGCTCCTTCACTGCTGTAAAGATGCGGCTAGCAGGACTTTTGGAGCGGTCCTGCTAGCGCACCGCTTCAGTGTGAAAGCTTTCGGGCTTTCACATTGAAGAATACAGGGCACGATTTTTTCAGGCGGTATAACAGCGCTAATATTAGCGCTAAACTGCCTGAAAAACGTGCCAGTGTGAAAGGGGTCTAAATAACAACCTGAGCCCTGCATTGATCCCCTTCTCTGCTCTCACAAGCTTTGCTTGCTGCTGTCAGTCAAATCATGCGAGGAGGGAGCAGGTCAGCATGAAGCGTGTGAATTGTGAATGAAAGTTCCTCACTGGAGCGAATGTTTAAAGGTAGGCCAAGTTTATATTTTCGCAGTGACATTTGTGTTTTTATATTTTTTACATTTTCTTGATTCCATCTTTACTTTCATTGTGGCCTTGCCAGTTAATCTCTTCCACCTCCTCATCATTTCTTGCAATTTTGGTCTAGAAAAAGCACTGTGTTCACATCAGGAAATTAGGAGCAGAGTGCATATCTGACAGTTCAGTAGGGCTGGGCGATTTTCCCCCAAAAAAAAATCTGCGATTTTTTTATAAAAAACTCGATTTACGATTCGATTTTTTTTTTTTATTATATTAATTAAAGTGCATCAACAAACAAAATTGCAAAGGCAAACCCTTTCTCTAACTGCAAAGTCAGTGTGCAACAAACACACAATATATTCCAGCGCTCATGGAACATACATTATTAACTATTGAAAACTCTTGAAACTCTGTGTGTGATTCCTTCTGTCCCAGCCTTGCTGCGATCCTGGCTCTGCATCCTTTTGGGTTGGAGGGCCCTCCACACGCTGGTCTGCCTGTTGTCCATCATTCAAGGTACTGTGCTCACACTGAGATCATGCCACAGGCTTTGTTTTGACTTTTTTAACCCCTCCTTGCTCCACGGATGTCACTGCAAGTTTAGCAAGTTTGTCACCACTGGCAACTGGAGAGTTAAGATTCATTTGCCCTCTGCACATTTGGGATTGGATCCCTCTCTTTATTGTGATTAATAAATAGACTAAGCTTTTTTATAAATTCTTCAAGAGTTTTCAAGAGTTAATAATGTATGTTCCATGAGCGCTGGATTATATTGTGTGCGTGTTGTGTATTTTGTACTTCTGGGTACGGATTTTTTCTTGCTGAGCTGGATCCTGTTTTTTCCCCCTTTTGGATACTTTGTACTTCCCAAAATATTTGGGATTTTTTTCTTATTATTATTATTATCATCCATTATATTTTTTTCTTTATCCACCAATTTAGCGCTTGTGACCTTTTGTTGTTTTTTGCAGTGTGCAACAAAGATTGTTAAACATCCAAATTATTAATACTGTATTTGGATTTAGCTAATAAAACAACAAAAAATCCTGAGGTTACTCTTAGTTGAATTGAACTGTGTCCATGCCTCACTGTGCCCGTGCCTCACTGTGCCCCGTGTCTCACTGTGCCCCGTGTCTCACTGTGCCCATGCTTCAATCACTGTGCCCGTACCTGATGCAGATTTTCATGGTATACGGATTTTACTGCTACACCGGTGGCCATACCAGTATTCAAAAGCCGCGCCTCCTCCTCGTCTGTGATAGGCGGAACACTCAATTTCCCAGCATTCAGTGTTCCGCCTATCATGGTCATCCTCATAACACAGACGAGGATGAGAGGATGTCCGTGATATGCTAAATACTGCCTGCTGTGAAATTCAGTGTTCTGCCTATCACAGACGACGAGGACTCGGGAGGCGCGGCTTTTGAACACTGCAATGGCCGCCGTCTGTCTGCATGACACGCTGATCAGGTAGGCAGAGGGCGGCTGCAGCGAGTAGATGTAATTGGGGTAACGCTGCCCAGTGCCATTCCGGATACGCCCCCTGCAGTCCTGCTACGGAAACTTTGAAGGGAAAAAAAAAATCTAAAAAAATCGATTTTCTTCAAAACTGAATCGATTTGAGCTCAAAACTCGATTCAAGATTAAAATCGATTTTTTTCCCAGCCCTACAGTTCAGTAGGTATTTTTCGCTACTTGCAGGGTTTTAACACCTAGGGAAACATGTACTGCAGAGATGCACTGCAAATGTTTTCCCTTTTCTTTATTTTGCTCTGACATATGCTTTAGCAGCCTACCGTGTCCCAACCCACACCTTCTCTGGTGCTTGTGGATCCAGTTACTAGTACTTTTCCATATATTCACAAGACCTGTTTCTATGGCAGCATGATCTCCAAAATATAAGCTAGCTGGGGCCTGGTCCAACTTCTAGGTGGTCTGGGTGATAAGCAGTGGAGAGTAGGAGATCTTCTTTCTTACCTGCAACTTTTTCACATTATATGAACTGGTGAGCAAAACATTTTCATTAACATGTTTTGTTTCTGTTACTGTCAAAAACTAACTTTTCTAGTAAAGATTTATATAAATGTAGTGCTAGACCCATAGGAGCCGCAGAAATACTGCCAAGGTCTTCCCCAAAAGCTTCGCCCCACAGCCAGACACAGGCTCATTCACACGTTTCTTCAATGACCAGTCTAGTGGTGTTTTTGTTGTTTTCGTTTCGGAGAACTTGGATAGGGTTGAGGGAAATAAGTGGGATACTCCAAGAACAGTAACTATGTACAACTTGAGTATAGTTGTAAGTATTCTCTTTCTGGACAAGCTGTAGTAAAGTCTGTACTTGTAACAAACAGTAGACTTAAAGGGGTTGTAAAGGTTTGTTTTTTATTTTCTAAATAGGTTCCTTTAAGCTAGTGCATTGTTGGTTCACTTACCTTTTCCTTAGATTTCCCTTCTAAATATTTGTTTTCTTTGTGTGAATTTCTCACTTCCTGTTCCTCCTCAGTAAGCTGTTCAGTAAGCTGTTCTGGCTGACTCCACACCACTCACTCAGATGATGGTGTGAAGTTTAGTGAGGAGAAACAGGAAGTGAGATATTCAGACAAAGAAAAAAAACATTTAGAAGGTAAATCAAAGGAAAAGGTAAGTGAACCAACAATGCACTAGCTTAAAGAAACCTATTTAGAAAATAAAAAACAAACCTTTACAACCCCTTTAAGCTTTGGAACATCAGTAGTTAACTGCAAACTCCTTCCTTAGAGCTGTTAAAAGCAGAGTCCCTTTATAGAAGAATGGATGGACTAAGCTCTTTAGAACACCAGCCGGCGTCCCCTTTATTTAGGCCCACAGATGACTCGCTCTATACCAGGGGGTGGGGTGGCAGCAGCCCAAAAGTCACTAAGATAGCTCAGAACTGTCTGTACTCACAGCTGGTTGACACCTTCCAAGTGACACCCTCCAGTGGTACCAGACCAGATCTTCAGCTAAAAGCCCCCCCAGTCAGCTCTCCCATGGTCTTAGCATCTCAGGTCACCCATCTGAGGCCTCACGACAACGGACACATAGCAGCATTGCCTGGAAGGACTAATCCTCTCCAGGAAACTACCCAGATCCCGGTGTGCTCACAGAATATATAGTCTTCCATCATGCCTTCAGAGCCTGCCTCTCTGGGATTGGCCAGGACTATATAAATATTCTGCATAATTCCACACCTATGATCCAGAAGCTTCTGAAGCTCTCTGGAGACATAGGGAGCTATCAGGCTGGCAGCAGCTGACCATGCTGAGCACACCGAACTTGCAGAATGCAGCTACACTGATTACAGTGAGCAAAATAATCTTACCTAATAACAATTACAGCCAGATGGAGTACAGGGAGACTAAATTTACCTATCAAAACACAGCTACATCCATGAAATTCAGTGAGCCAACACTAAATCTATCTAATCCTAGCACCTACATTTGTGCTACATAAATGATATCAGTACCTAATGCCCCATACACACGGTCGGAATTTCCAACGGGAAAACATCCGTCGGAATTTCCGACGGAAAAATTGAGAACCTGCTCTCAATCTATTGCTGTCAGAATTTCCGACAGAAAAAGTACGATGGAGCATACACACAGTCGGAATTTCCGACCAAATGCTCCCATCGGACTTTTTCTGTTGGAAATTCTGACCGTGTGTACGGGGCATAAGGCTCCTAAAGAAATCAAATAAAGTAGGTTCCAATATTTAGTGTAGCGGGGCTTTAAATCTAAGGTAATGTTTGAGTGGTAGTTGTACTCAAACACACTATTTGATAGAGTTCTGTAAAACTCTTTTTTATATTACAGGTGGGATGCTGGTGTATAGTTCCCTGTGGCCTGTTGATGGCGCTGCCAACGGAGGTTAGGGTTGAACCGCTGGTACAGTGCTGCGCCTTGAATGTCCCCTCTTGGCGGTGGTATGGTGGGCTAGTCGGCCTGCTGTGCATGCCGGGAGAGGATATAAAAGGGGCAGACCCGGTCTGTAAGCGGTGAGTTCCCGGGGGTCCGACCCCAGGAGTGAGTTGTCCTGTTCGTGGCCACCCCAGGCACCTTTAGCCCTGGGGTGGAGTTCCTGGTCCGGAACACTGGTGGATCAGTCCCAGGCACCTTTAGCCCTGGGGCTGCAACTGAAGGCCTTAGGTCCAGCACCTTCGGCTGGAGCCCACGGAGGGAGGAGGAATCCCAGGGTGCTGCCTTGCGAGGAGACCCGTATCTAGAAGAGGAGGCCGGGGGAGGACCGTTCCGAGGGACTGGTGAGAGATCACAGTGAAGGATAGGACCCGGTAGCTCTCTGGAGGGATGTCATCTTCCCGTTCGAGGCCTAGTACCAGAACCATCGTTCACCAGGTCTGTGGCAGAGACCTAATGTCCATGAGGTCTGTGGCAAGGATCTAACGTTCACCAGATCTGTGGCAGAGTTTGTGCAGAGACTGTGTGTAATCTGGTTAGAGCATCACTCCGGCTGCTAGGATCCACTCTAATGGGAGACTATCCGGATGAGCTGAGACTACCTGAAGATATTCACTACCCATAAGTATTCGTTTGTGCCTGGACCTACTCCAACACCTCTTGCTGTCCTGATCTTCCTCCAATCTTTCCTATTTAAATGACTATGCATAAGAGAATAATAAACTCTACGTTGGAGTTGCAATTGGTGTGGACCTTGGAGTTATTGGGGAATAGAGACTTGTCTTTATTGCAGTGAAGACGGGAACCATTCTCTGGAGAACCTGACCATAGAGACCCAGGTACATTACACCGCTCAACCTCTTCACACAGGAGGGTACGGGCATGTGGCATGGTGTGCCCCTTTTCCTACAAGTGAGCCAAAGGTGAGGAATAAGGGGTCTGTGTGCTACATTAGTATGGTGACGCTAAAATGGCCAGGACCCTGTAATACCTCTGAATGCTTTCTACAAAATATGGGTTTTGCCAATTAGACTACATACCCTAACAGAACGGAATTTATGATAGACGTTTATTGAAATTCTCCTTAGTGTGTTGGAACGGTCAAGTATTTGGCATAGGACCAAGACAATTTTTTTTTTTTTTTACGCTAATTTGGAACAGTTGTCCGCAAAAAAGAGTGAGCTGTGTGTAGTGTGCCCTGTTTTATCCTCACTACCCAAAAGAAAAAGTCTGGCTGGATTAGTTGACTTGCCTTTCAACATCTTTTATTCCAGGTCAGTGATCCTACACAGGACAACAAGAACAGGAGTCTACTAAAGGTCACGTATAGACACTTGATTCGTCTGAAGTGCTGTCACAATGAATAGACATTTTCAGAGACCCGTCTGGACAAAATCGTGTGCCCTAAGCCTAAATCATCTTCTCTATTCAAGTGCTAACTCAAATGAACAGGCCAAGGCTTCAGAGTGAAGAATGTTCAGACGTACATGACACACACTGCAAGGCAATGGAAAAACACAATATTATCACAGTGCTTTTGTATCTGCAGACATATCAACCATCGTTGTGTCCCAAGAACATGTTATTCGCTCCCGTACCATATAAAAAAAAGAAGTATAGAATTGATTTCTTTGATAAAGAAAATGATGTATAATATTACAGGTAATTTCAGGAATGCATACATGAGATATATTTATAAATCCACATCCTAATGTGTATGATGAAAGTTCAGCCTAAAACGAAAATCTCTAAATCTACTTGCAGCCACAATCTTAAGCCTCATACACACAATCGGACTTCCAACAGACTTTTCCGTGGATTTTGCTCCGAATGGGCGTTGGCCATGAACTTGTTCTGCATACACACGGCAGGACTTTTTCAGCCAACATTCACCAAATCACATGGTTTACCAGCTCTTTACCGCAACCCTGTGGGCAAATTCTGCTGTTGTTGGCTGATCTTTAGCATTGGTTCTGAGCATGCGTGTTTGTACTTTGGACTTTAGTCCGATGGACTTGTGTACACACGATCGGATTAGCCGACGTAGAACATTTGTTGCCGGAAAGTTTTTCTGTTCTCACAGCGAACATTTGTCAGATGAAAAAGCAAAAAAAAAAGTTTGTCCGTGTGTACGCTCCATCGGTCGGATTGTCCGCTAAAACAGGTCCGTCGGACATTTGTTGTCCGATCGTGTGTATGGGCCTTTAGACTAACCTAGCTAGCCCTGTAAAGCAAAAAAAAAAAAAAATCGCAATACATACCTTTTCTGAAGCCGCTCGGGTCCGGTCCCACTCTGAGCCCACTCTCAGCAGCTTCTCTGTGTAGGCGTGTGCAGAAAAGGCAGCTCACAACAAAAGCCCCTATAGTAAGTCTATGGCCTCGTACACACGACAGATTTTCTCGTCGTAAAAAACACGTCGTTTTTTTCGACGAGATTCTTGTTAAGCTTGTCGATTTTCTCGTCAAGCTTTCTATGCGTACACACTGTCATTTCCCAATTTCCTCGTGGTTCTCTGCGCTCACGTCCAGCACGTACGACGGCACTATAAAGGGGAAGATCTTTTTTCTTGGCGCCACCCCTTGGGCTGCTTTTGCTGATCTCGTGTTACCGCGTGTGAAGTAAAAGTTTGGGAAGAGACGATTCGCGCTTTTCAGTCTTCGTACTTTTCAGATCGTTTTCTGCCGTTCAGTTTGTGCTTGTGGGTTCGTATCTTGACTTTCAGGGCGTCTAGGCAGGTCGTATCTGTTTTACAGTGCGTTCTTGCCTGTTCGTTTCTGAATTTCAGTTCGTTATTCATAGGCCTTGCTGTTCTAAAGTGCGTTCTGTTCTGTACGTTCTGATTAGACGACCGTTTCCTAGCCATGTCGCCTGGACGTTCTCGTCGTCGAGTTCGTGCTGTGCGTGCGCTTGGTCTGCTTGTTTTGGACCAAGACCAGTCCATGAATGGTGTGAGGAGGAGTTCATGGACCAAGAATTGGTTGCTCCAGCGGGACCAATTCTGCCACATGCCTCTGCTGCCCCACCCCCTTCTGCTACCCCTCCACCTTCTGCCCCACCCCCTTCTGCTACACCTCCACCTTCTTCTTCTGCCCCACCCCCTTCTGCTACACCTCCACCTTCTGCCCCACCCCCTTCTGCTACACCTCCACCTTCTGCCCCACCCCCTTCTGCTACACCTCCACCTTCTTCTTCTGCCCCACCCCCTTCTGCTACACCTCCACCTCCTCCTCCTGACAGGAGTACCACTCCAGTGGGCCAGCCTCCAGCTAAACGAAGAAGGAAGGCTTCAGTAAAGGCTGCAGGGAAGGTTGCCAGGAAGAAGAGGAAGTGATGGCCTTGCTTCATTGTGGTCGCACTGGTCGGACAGAAGGCAGCCTGTTGTAGTACCACACACTTGGGACATATATATCACCTGCTGCTGTTCCTGACCTCTGGGAGGCCAGCATCAGATTGTGTTCTGAAATGTGGGCCTTCTCAAGCTCCCAATTTTAGTGTCCACACAGGGTTGCTGTGTGCTCTGGGGTCCCTGGGATGCACAAATGGCAGCAGCTTCTCCAGCGCTGCCTTCTCTTTATTTAATTTATAAACATGAATAAATGTGTTTTTTGTTTAAGTTCATACTTGACTATGTGTATTTTTAAATAAAAAAAAACAAGCTTTGGAGTAAGCAGATACATTTGACTGACAATAAAAGGCACAGATATCACCCCCCCAAAAGAATAACTAAATCTGATTAGCTCAAAAACATGGTGTGAAATTTTAAAAATATAGATTAGAAAATTAAATGGGAGATCGCTATCAAAACATTGAGAAATTATAATTAACATCATTTTGAAAAATCTAACCATTTAAATTATTCCTAAAAACTTGCACGATATAATACACATAAATCTTATAAAGAGCAGCATGAAAAAGGTTAAAAATAAGGCAGAACTCTGTGTGAATATCAGCAGCAAAAGAAGGTCACTCGTTTTGATTAATGTAACATTCTAACGAAGAATTCAATGCAGAACATTTAAACGATGAAATATTTATGAGCGTGACGAATGTGCTCTCTCCATTATGAAGGCTTGTTTTACCAGAAGATGCGCTCCCGTCTCATAGTTGCTTGTGAGCATGCGCGCTTTTGGAAGAGTCGTAAAAGCATACACACGAACCATTTTCTCGTCACAAAACAGGCCGACGAGAAACACGACGAGGAAATCTGGACTCCTGACGAGAAAATAGAGAGCAGGTTCTCTATTTTCTCGTCGAGATTCTCGTCAAGTTTCTCGTCGTAAAACCATACACACGAACGTTTTTCTAGACAAAAAAACTCTCGCGGCACTTTTCTTGACTGTTTACGACGAGAAAATCGGTCGTGTGTACGAGGCCTATGGGTGACGTCACTTTCTAGGCATTTCCCAGCCATTTTTGGCTGTCTCCTGCCACTGGATACCGGAGTGGAACGGCTTCAGAAAGGGTATGTATAGCGATTTTTGCTTTACAGGACTACATACAGTCATGGCCGAAATTGTTGGTACCCCAGAAATTTTTCCAAAAAAATCAAGTATTTATCACAGAAAAGTATTGCAGTAACACATGTTTTGCTATACACATGTTTATTCCCTTTGTGTGTATTGGAACAAATCAAAAAAAGGGAGGAAAAAAAGCAAATTGGACTTAATGTCACACAAAACTCCAAAAATGGGCTGCTCAAAATTCTTGGCACCCTTAACTTAATATTTGGTTGCACACCCTTTGGAAAAAATAACTGAAATCAGTCGCTTCCTATAACCATCAATAAGCTTCTTACACCTCTCACCTGGAATTTTGGACCACTCTTTCTTTGCAAACTGCTCCAGGTCTCTCTTATTGGAAGGGCACCTTTTCCCAACAGCAATTTTATGATCTCTCCACAGGTGTTCAATGGGATTTAGATCTGGACTCATTGCTGACCACTTTAGAGCTCTCCATCGCTTTGTTGCCATCCATTTCTGGGTGCTTTTTGACATATGTTTGGGGTCATTTTCCTGCTGGAAGACCCAAGATCTCCGACGCAAACCCAGCTTTCTGACACTGGGCTCTACAGTGCGACCCAAAATCCTTTATTAATCCTCAGATTTCATGATGCCTTGCATACATTCAAGGCACCCAGTGCCAGAGGCAGCAAAACAACCCCAAAACTTCAATGAACCTCCACCATATTTCTCAGTAGGTACTGTGTTCTTTTCTTTGTAGGCCTCATTCCGTTTTTGGTAAACAGTAGAATGATGTGCTTTACCAAAAAGTTCTATCTTGGTCTCATCTGTCCACAAGACGTTTTCCCAGAAGGATTTTGGCTTACTCAAGTACATTTTGGCAAACTGTAGTCTTGCTTTTTTATGTCTCTGTGTCAGCAGTGGGGTCCTCCTGGGTCTCCTACCATAGCGTTTCATTTCATTTAAATGTCGACAGATAGTTCGCGCTGACACTGATGTTCCCTGAGCCTGCAGGACAGCTTGAATTTCTTTGGAACTTCTTTGGGGCTGCTTATCCACCATCTGGACTATCCTGTGTTGCAACCTTTCATCAATTTTTCTCTTCCGTCCACGCCCAGAGAGATTAGCTACAGTGCCATGGGTTGCAAACTTCTTGATAATGTTGCGCACTGTGGACAAAGGCAAATCTAGATCTCTGGAGATGGACTTGTAACCTTGAGATTGTTGATATTTTTTCACAATTTTAGTTCTCAAGTCCTCAGACAGTTCTCTTTTTCTCTTTCTGTTGTCCATGCTTAGTGTGGCACACACAGACACACAATGCAAAGACTAAGTGAACTTCTCTCCTTTTTATCTGCTTTCAGGTGTGATTTTTCTATTGCCCACACCTGTTACTTGCCCCAGGTGAGTTTAAAGGGGCATCACATGCTTGAAACAATCTTATTTATCCACAATTTTTAAAGGGTGCCAAGAATTTTGAGCATCCCATTTTTGGAGTTTTGTGTGACATTGTGTCCAATTTGCTTTTTTTACTCCTTTTTTTGTTTTGTTCCAATACACACAAAGGGAATAAATATGTGTATAGCAAAACATGTGTTACTGCAATACTTTTCTGTGAGAAATACTTGATTTTCTTGAAAAATTTCTGGGGTGCCAACAATTTCGGCCATGACTGTAGGTTAGTCTTAAGGCCCTACACACGATGGGATATTCCAACAACAATTGTCCGATGGACGTGTTTTGTCGGATAATCCAACCGTCTGTATGCTCCATCGGACAATTGTTGTCGGAATTTCCGACAACAAATGTGGGATAGCATGCTCTCAAATTGTCCGACAACAAATGTGTTCCGTCAGATTATCCGATCGTGTGTACACAAATCCGTCGGACTAAAATCCAAAGTACAAACACGCATGCTCCGAACCAATGCTAATCATAAGAAAACATTATCAGAAGTTGCCTAAAGGGTGGCGCTAAAGAGCAGAAATACAACGTAGTTTCGTGAATGTTGGCTGAAAAAGTTCTGCCATCTGTATGCAGAACAAGTTCACGGACAACGCTCTTCGGACAAAAATCAATGGATTTGTCCGATCGTGTGTATGAGGCTTTAGATTTTGGCTGCAAGTAGATTTAGAGACTTTAGTTTTAGGCTGAACTTCTATTTTAATAATAAAAAATAATAAATCATAATACTTTATCCATAGTTTGAGCATTTTTTTCAGATGATGACCAAAAATACTGGATAACTGTACAGACTAACAAGGTCCAATACTAACCCAAAACAGAAGGGAAAAAAATAATGGTTTGTTAAGTTGGTTTGCTATGTTACTGACCTCGTGGGTAGCCAAATATAGAAGAATAAAACAAAAATTTAAAGCCGAAAAAAAATGCTACTCATGCCAGTCACTCTGCTTTCCTATTAAAAACTGAACACACTAGGCATGAGAGCACAGTGTGGTCAGTTCTCTAGTTGTGCTAAGAACTCAGAGCCTGCTCTTCTCCAGTGATCAGACTTCTGCTGACACGCACCCCCCCCCTTTCCCTGCACAGCCATTGACTGGAAAAACCAGTGCACTACTGTTTCTCCTCCTCCAGCTCTCTGAGCTCCTTATGCAGCTGAGAACAGAGGGTATGTGATCATTCATAACAAAGGGAAAAAAGATACTTATAATGTTTTTTATATGTATATACAAATGTTTTGCCTTTCATTTCCATTTTAAACTGAATGGGTTGTTTTTACAAGGCAAGAGTTTAAATTTACTTTGTTTTTTACCTTTAATGCAGAGAAAGCAATAAACAAAAAATAAAATAAAAAAAACAACACGCACTGTCTGTTCCCCACCTCCTAAACACTTACCTTGGTCCTGTATTGATCCATTGCTGTGCCTGGCTGCATGTCTCCTGTTTCTTCTTCCTGGTCTCACAGGCTTTGCTGATAGAAGCAGGAGCCAGTGTCTTCAAATCCTGTGAGGAGGGACGGTGCTGACCCGCACTGTGTGCGTCTATGGACACACACACACAGCCCGGCTCGGGAGCGAGCCCACACGTTTGCCCTAAATAACAAGAGCCCCTGACACAGAAGAGGAGCCCGGAGATTGCACAGAGCAGGTAAGTATAAACCTGTCTATCATTTTAATTTAAAGCGGAAGTAAACCCATCAATGTAACAGTTTAAAAAAACTGTTACATTCCCGGCATGCCGGAAATGCTATCTGTCTCATTGGTTGTGCTCTCAAGCAAACTGTCAAACCATCCAATGGCTGGTGTCATAACAGATCACATGTGCAGCACCGTGGCAGTTGAAGTTTTAACAGAGGCCAAGATGTCAGCTTCCTTAGCTGAAAACGATAGGAGGGTTTACTTCCACTTTAAAAAAATGACCCTACAACTTAAAAGTATCACTAAAGATAAAAAAATTGTTTTTTTAAATAACAAACATGTTATACTTACCTCCACCGTGCAGCTTGTTTTGCACAGAGTGGCCCCGAACCTGGTCTTTTGGGGTTCCTCGGTGGCTGTCTCAGCTCCTCCCCGCAAGAACTCATCACCTTCATACGAGCTCTCTCCCAGGGTGGTTAGTTCTTGCGGGCACGCTCCAGTGATACAGCCGGTGGCTATAGCCGCTCACTGTATCACTCGGCCCCGCCCCATGGCGCACCGCGTCGTTGGTTGTGATTGACAGCAGCGCAAGTCAATACCTGCGCTGCTTTCAATCAACCAATGAATGAGCTGAGAAGACGAGATGCCTGCGCGTTCATGGCACGGGACTTTCGAGGGGTCAGGTAAGTAAACGGGGGGCTCGGGGGGCCGCTAATCGAGAGATGTTTTTTCACCTTAATGCATTAGGGTGAAAAAAACTTTTGCCTTTACAACCCCTTTATACACACACACACACACACACACACACACACAGTGTGTAATAAATATATATATTTATTATATACACACATACACAGTATCTCACAAGAGTAAGTACCGTATACTGCTTATATATTTTTGTAAAGATTTTATTATATATCTTTTTATGTGACAACACTGAAGAAATTACACTTTGCTACAATGTAAAGTAGTGAGTGTACAGCTTGTATAACAGTGTAAATTTGCTGCCCCCTCAAAATAAGGCAACACACAGCCATTAATGTCTAAACTGATGGCAACAAAAGTGAGTACACCCCTAAGTGAAAATGTCCAAATTGGGCCCAAAGTGTCAATATTTTGTGTGGCCACCATTATTTTCCAGCACTGCCTTAACCCTCTTGGGCATGGAGTTCACCAGAGCTTCACAGGTTGCCACTGCAGTCCTCTTCCACTCCTCCATGATGACATCACAGAGCTGGTGGATGTTAGAGACCTTGAGCTCCTCCACCTTCACATTTGAGGATGCCCCACAGATGCTCAGTAGGGTTTAGGTCTGGAGACATGCTTGACCAGTCCATCACCTTTACTCTCAGCTTCATTAGTAAGGAAATGGTCGTCATGGAGGTGTGTTTGGGGTCATTATCATGTTGAAATACTGCTCTGTGGCCCAGTCTCCGAAGGGAGGGGATCATGTTCTGCTTCAGTATGTCACAGTACATGTTAAACACCAGTGGGCTTAGTCAGTAAGGCAGGGGAAAGAGCAATTGCGATATGCAAACTGCAGATACTCAGAGCAGCAGTTTAGACTTTACTATAAAGTCAGCAAAATCTGGCTTGTGATTGGTTAGTATGAGTTAATTCATTTTCCTCTTTCCATTATTGAGTGAGCCCATAAATTGTAAGAAATTCCGGGTATCACATTGGGAAAGTCTATTTATATCTTCCATGTATGATTGAACCAAGAAGACAGTGTGTGTCTAGGAGTCTCCTAATGCAGTATTAGTTATCCGGTTGCCAGGATCTAGTGACGTAGAATATTGACTGTAACTAGATTTGCCAGTTTCTCTATTGACATGATTAACTTCAGGAAGACCAGAACACAGCATTGCATAAATTAATAATTAGCTGATGCCACTTTATTTCTAGATGTGATGTCTACAGAGGAAGCCAGCAGCTCATTACAAGTTTTTTTCGATTAACAGGGATGAAGCATTTTATTCTCGTGCCATTTGACGCTGTAATGCTTTGATGACAGTTCAACCAATGGCAATTCTTCAGCTGCAGACAAGGCTGACAATTCCAGTCAATATAATTTTATACTTTAAAATTATACCAGAAAAATCATGGGTTTGAAATACACAGTTTTCTAAACATAAAATATGCAGCGGTTACAGTGCAGTATACAGTAAATACCCCCTGCCCTCCAGAAGGTTTCCCCCCCTTCATGACCAGGCCATTTTTTGCTATTCGGCACTGCGCTACCTTAAGTGACAATTGCGCGGTCATGCAACACTGTACGTAAATCAAATTAATATTGTTTTTTTTTTTTTTTTACACAAATAGAGCTTTCTTTTTTTTTTTTTTTGTTTACAAAAGTTTATTGGAAAAAAACATAAGGCAGCTACAGAGTACACATGATACAAAGGATCAACAGTAAGACAGCTGTGGTACATGTAGTTCAACTTAAAAAGAAGAGGTACAACAATATTGTAAAGGAATTTCTAATGAAGAATACCGAAAAGGGCATAGAATTTTTGGTGGTATTTGATCACCACTGGGTTTTATATATATATATATATATATATATATATATATATATATATTTTGTGACAGCAGGAAGGTAAAGTCACCTGGTTGCATCCAGGGGGGTAGATATATTTCGCCCAGATTCAGGCTTTACGCCGACTTATACAACTAGGTGGAGAGTTGTATAAGCCCAGCTGAGGCTAGTAGGCTCATGGATGACTCATACCTCTAGGGAGAGTGCTGGGCGTCGTGCAGACAGGGAGTTGATGAGACCAGCTGAAGCTTGTCAGCTCATTTAGGCCTCTATAAGAACTCCCAGCTTCATTAGATGTTAGCTCATGCCTGGAACCAGACCTGTGTGGACTGTCTAGGGAGAGTGAACCCCTGTGCGGTGAGACAAAGCCTGTGTGGCTATTTGCTTGGACATTTAAAACCAGGGACTTAGGGACTAGGACAGCACTAGGCTGATCCCAGTTGTTAGTTAGGAAACCTGTATGTTTAGTCAGAGGTCAAGTTGACCAGGATTTATTTTATTTATGTTTCTTTTGCTTTGCTGTGTTTTGTCACTGTAAATAGAAAATAAACCGCACCTTTTTGATTTTGAAAACCACAACCTCCGTTTGCTGGGCCTGTTTTTGTGTGGGGAGCCCATCCCGGGGGTCACACACACCCGCTGCCGAGCTAACCCCCTCACAATATATATATATATATATATATGTGTAGCGCCCTCCTCACTCCCCTCTTGTTCTTCAGCTCGTCTTTCTCTTGTCTAGGGGTACCTTTCAGAGGGGAGGGAGCGGGGACACCACGCCTGGCCTTCACCACAGGTGTCAGTGTGATATAAGCAAAGTTCTTTTACCTTCGGGTCAGTGTTGTGCACCTGGAGCCTCCACCGAGAGTCACCTTGAACAATGTCTGTCAGGAAATGAGCCCCACACCATTAAAGTCCAACACTCCTTTATTCCTCTCGAATGAACACAATCAGTTGAACTCCCTTGTAGAAACAGAACAGAAAAGGAGGTGTGGATGCGAGTAGGCCCAGACACAATGTGTTCTCCACTTTCCTCCCTGAAAGTGGGCTGCGGTCTCCGAGCGAGGGGGGGGGGGGATTTCCCTCCAGGCGGTCTCCAATGAGAGACTCACCCGTCACTGGCAATATGCTGCACCAGGTCTTCAAGTGAGTATCTCCCACCGGTCCATTACGCCTTCCGGATTCGGGTACCCACTCCCGGGGTTCCCTAGGATCTCCTTCCCTCGCGGAACTCAGTGTTGGGCACTGAGCTCCAGAACTCCATCCGAGTACCTCACCCCAGGCTAAAGGTGCCTGGGATGGAACACGACCTCCGGCTGTCCTCTAGGCCTAGGCCGCCTAGAGTACCGTCACGAACCATCGTCTACAGGCTGAATGTGCCTGGGACTCAACCCCGTGACAAAGATGGCCGGCCCCTTTATACCCTCTCCCAGCAAGCACGGCGGGTTCCCCGCCCCACCATACCACTGCCGAGGGAGGACAAAAAGGAAGCCCGGCACACAGCAATGATTCAAACCCAGCCCAGGGCGACAGCGCCACCTGCTGGGCTGCAGGGAATTACACATCACTGATGTCTCTGCCAAGTTCAAATTTACACCCGGGAAAGTACATACCCACTACATTATATTATATTATATATATATATATTGTGACAGCAGGAAGGTAAAGTCACCTGGTTGCATCCAGGGGGGTAGATATATTTCGCCCAGATTCAGGCTTTACGCCGACTTATACAACTAGGTGGAGAGTTGTATAAGGCTAGTGGGCTCATGGATGACTCATACCTCTAGGGAGAGTGTGGGGCGTCATACAGACAGGGAGTTGATGAGGCCAGCTGAAGCTTGTCAGCTCATTTAGGCCTCTATAAAAACTCCCAGATTCATTAGGTGTTAGCTCATGCCTGGAACCAGACCTGTGTGGACTGTCTAGGGAGAGTGAACCCCTGTGCGGTGAGACAAAGCCTGTGTGGCTATTTGCTTGGACATTTAAAACCAGGGACTTAGGGACTAGGACAGCACTAGGCTGATCCCAGTTGTTAGTTAGGAAACCTGTATGTTTAGTCAGAGGTCAAGTTGACCAGGATTTATTTTGTTTATGTTTCTTTTGCTTTGCTGTGTTTTGTCACTGTAAATAGAAAATAAACCGCACCTTTTTGATTTTGAAAACCACAACCACCGTTTGCTGGGCCTGTTTTTGTGTGGGGAGCCCATCTCGGGGGTCACACACACCCGCTGCCGAGCTAACCCCCTCACAGTTGGTGGAGAACCAGTGGCAGTTTTTTTTTAAGCCAGCATGGAGGAGATACTGAAGCAGCTGGCTCTAGCAAATGCCAATCAACAGCAGACAAATGCAGGTTTGCAAAAGAGCCTTGCAGCTCAACAACAGAACTTCGCAGCCCAGCAGCAAGCTCATCAACAGAGCCTTGCAGCCCAGCAGCAAGCTCATCAACAGAGCCTTGCAGCCCAGCAGCAGACAAACGCAACTTTGCAACAGAGTCTGGAGGCTCAGCAACAAGCCCAGCAGCAATCTGAGGCCCCCTTCATAGACCTGTTACAGAAGCAAGAGCAGAGACTACAACAACAGATGGAAGCAGCAATGCAGCAACGTCCGCAGACCAGTGAGGAAAGCCGTCCCACTAATACCGCGTCCTTTGGGGTGAGTCGTTTATTGACAAAAATGACTGGAGAGGATGATCCAGAGGTATTTTTGACCACATTTGAAAGGACCGCTGAAAGAGAAAAGTGGCCTGAGGAGCAGTGGGCTGGACTGGTGGCTCCTCTGTTAACTGGTGAATCGCAGAAAGCTTACTATGACCTAGAGCCTAACCAAGCAAAAGACTATGCGATGCTAAAAGCTGAAATATTGGCAAGGCTGGGTGTCACCCAGGCTGTCCGGGCTCAGCGTGTGCATAACTGGACTTTCCAGCTTGGAAAACCCCCCAGGTCTCAAATGTATGATCTCATTCACCTGAGCAGAAAGTGGCTACAGCCAGAGACTTTGTCCGCACCAAAGATTGTGGAACGTGTTGTAATGGATCGGTTTTTGAGAGCTCTTCCTACTGCCATCCAAAAGTGGGTAAGCCATGGAGACCCAGAGACGGCCGATGGTCTTGTGGATCGTGTGGAGAAATACTTGGCTACAGAGAACCTGACGGCCTCTTCCAGAGACACTCGGACTTTCCACCCTAAGACCAGACCATCCCCAGGGGCGGATAAGAGGATTCCAAGGGGTGAGGGTGGAGAGAGTGAGAGGGTGGGAGCTCTACCCCAAGTTTGGCGAGAACAGCCTGGGAAATCAGCGGCTCAAGAGGCCGCAAGAAGGATCGTTTGCTACCGCTGCCGGCAAGCGGGACATATTGCAGCCAATTGCCCGGTTGTGGAGGAACCCATGCAGTGTGACTTTCTGACGGGCAGACGTCAGTCGCTGTGTGCGACAGTCGCATGCACTGCCATTCGAGGAACTGAGAAACATTTATGCAAAATGTGTGTTAATGGTAGAAATGTTGTGGTATTGCTGGATTCAGGTAGCCTTGTGACCCTGATAAAGGCTGAGTTAGTTAAAACAGAGGTCTCTGGGAATAGCAAGGTAGCTGTTATTTGTGTGCATGGGGACACCCGAGAGTATCCAGTGACTACAGTGTGTTTCGAGACCCCCAAAGGTACCCTCTCTCATCCAGTGGGCTTAGTATCTCAGTTACCGCATGACGCCATTGTGGGAAGGGATTTTCCGAAGTTCTGGGAACTGTGGGATGATCCTGAGCCCCCCACTGGTGCCCCAATGTACCAGGAATGTGATAGCCAGAACTCCCCTGAGAGTGGTGAGGACTCTCCAGAATTTCCCTTATCAGTATTGGCAGGGGAGACTCAAGAAACTGGAGAGGAGCCCACCTCCTCAGACGAAAACCTACCGTCTGTGGAGTTTTCTGATCTTGAGGTTCACAGGGAAAACTTTGCCACAGAACAGTTGAAAGACCCCGCCCTAATAAAGGCACGGGAAAACGTAGTGAAAATAGATGGCGAGTTAGTGAACCCAGATAATACCTGCACTTACCCATACTTCAGCGTAGAGAAGGACCTACTGTATCGGGTGGCAAAAAGGGCAGAAGAAACTGTTGAGCAGCTTGTGGTGCCCAAACCTTACAGGAAGTTGGTGTTGGAGTTGGCCCATGGGCACATTCTTGGAGGTCATCTGGGGACAGAGAAAACCCGAGAGAGGGTATTACAGAGATTCTATTGGCCGGGGGTGATGAAGGACATAGAAAATTACTGTTCCTCCTGCCCTGTGTGTCAGGTCGGCCCCGATGCCACATTTCCGTAGCCCGCTGGTCCCTCTACCCATCATTGAGGTCCCGTTTGAGAGGATCGCCATGGATTTGGTAGGTCCTATAATCAAGTCCGCTAGGGGGCACCAGTACATATTAGTTATAATGGACTATGCCACCCGTTATCCAGAAGCGATCCCTCTCCGAAATACCTCGGCCAAAACCATAGCCAAAGAGCTATCTCTTGTGTTTAGCCGGGTGGGTATTTGTAAAGAACTGCTTACGGACCAAGGTACACCCTTTATGTCCCGGGTTATGAAGGAGCTGTGTAAATTGTTCAAAGTGACGCAATTACGTACATCTGTGTATCACCCCCAAACCGATGGGCTGGTTGAAAGGTTCAACAAAACCCTAAAACAAATGTTGAAGAAAGTGGTGGATAGAGATGGAAAGGATTGGGACTGTCTACTTCCTTATCTGATGTTTGCTATTAGGGAGGTGCCCCAATCCTCTACGGGATTCTCCCCCTTTGAGTTACTGTATGGGAGACACCCAAGAGGGCTGTTGGATATTGCCAAGGAAACTTGGGAAAGTGAGAGTTCTCCCCACAGGAGTGTGATTGAGCATGTCGCCCTGATGCAAGACCGAATTGCACAGGTAATGCCCATCGTGAAGGAACATTTGGCCCAAGCGCAGTTAGCACAGCAGAGAGTGTACAACCGTGGAGCCAAGACCCGTACCTTTTCCCCGGGGGATAGGATACTGGTACTTGTCCCTACGGTTGAAAGTAAATTCCTTGCCAAATGGCAAGGCCCCTACGAGATAATGGAAAAAGTGAGCGAAGTGAATTACAAGGTCAGACAACCAGGAAGGCGAAAGCCCGAACAGATCTATCACGTTAATCTGTTGAAAGCCTGGAGGGATAGAGAGTCCCTAGTCGCAGACACTTGGTCACCAGCTCAAACTGGTTGCGTGATTCCGGAGGTTGGAATAGCAGCCACCTTGTCACAACCCCAACAACAGGAGGTTAAGGAGTTTGTGCTTCGCAACAAGGAGGTATTCTCTGAGCTGCCGGGACAAACATCTGGGGTAGAGCATGACATCATTACCCCGCCCGGTGAAAGGGTGAAGTTAAAACCCTATCGGATCCCAGAGGCCCGACGGGAGGCAATACGGGAGGAAGTACAGAAAATGCTGAACTTAGGGGTGATAGAGGAGTCCCAAAGTGATTGGTCTAGTCCCATTGTGTTGGTGCCTAAACCGGATGGGAGCTGGCGATTTTGTAACGATTTTCGACAGTTGAACAAAGTTACAAAATTTGACACCTACCCCATGCCACGTATAGATGAGTTGATCGACCGGCTGGGAACAGCCCGATACATGACGACTCTTGACCTCACAAAAGGGTATTGGCAAATCCCCCTGGCCAAGTCGGCCAAAGAGAAAACCGCATTTGTAACCCCAGACGGGGCGTTCCAATATAAAAGAATGCCGTTCGGGTTACAGAATGCGCCGGCCACATTCCAGCGGAAAATGGACCAGATGCTGAGGCCCCATCGGAAGTATGCTGCGGCTTACCTGGATGACATAATTGTCCATAGCACAGATTGGGCCTCACATCTGCCAAAAGTGCAAGCAGTCCTGGACTCTGTTCGGGAAGCGGGGTTTACGGCTAACCCCAAGAAGTGTACCATTGGGCAGGAGGAGGCCAAATATCTTGGGTACACCATTGGGAGGGGAGTAATAAAACCCCAACTCAACAAAGTCGAGGCCATCCAGAGTTGGCCACGTCCCAACAGCAAGAAGCAGGTACGAGCCTTTCTGGGAATCGCTGGGTATTATCGGCGATTCATTCCCCACTTTGCTTCTAAGGCTGTGCCCCTAACCAACCTGACGAAGGGGAAAGGGTCGGTCATGATTAAATGGACCCCCGAGGCTGAGGCAGCATTCCAATTCTTGAAACAAGCCTTATGTAGCCAGCCAGTGTTGTACTCACCCGACTTCTCTAAAGACTTTGTCGTACAAAGTGATGCGTCAGATGTGGGGTTAGGAGCAGTATTGTCCCAGGTCTGGAACGGGGAAGAGCACCCAGTCATTTACCTCAGCAGGAAGTTGAAGTCCCATGAGGTAAATTACGCCACCGTTGAAAAGGAGTGTTTAGCGGTGAAGTGGGCTCTAGATTCCCTTCGGTACTACCTGCTAGGTAGGCACTTTGACATGGTTACGGATCACGCTCCGTTAAAGTGGATGGCTCAAAACAAAGAAACAAATAGAAGAGTGAATAGGTGGTTCCTGGCCCTCCAGGAATTCAACTTCACAGTAAAGCATCGCCCTGGCGTTCAAATGGGGAATGTGGATGCTTTGTCTCGAGTACATGAATGCCTGATTGCTGGTGTTCCAACCCCGAGGTTAAAACAAGAGGGGGGGGTATGTGACAGCAGGAAGGTAAAGTCACCTGGTTGCATCCAGGGGGGTAGATATATTTCGCCCAGATTCAGGCTTTACGCCGACTTATACAACTAGGTGGAGAGTTGTATAAGGCTAGTGGGCTCATGGATGACTCATACCTCTAGGGAGAGTGTGGGGCGTCGTACAGACAGGGAGTTGATGAGGCCAGCTGAAGCTTGTCAGCTCATTTAGGCCTCTATAAAAACTCCCAGATTCATTAGGTGTTAGCTCATGCCTGGAACCAGACCTGTGTGGACTGTCTAGGGAGAGTGAACCCCTGTGCGGTGAGACAAAGCCTGTGTGGCTATTTGCTTGGACATTTAAAACCAGGGACTTAGGGACTAGGACAGCACTAGGCTGATCCCAGTTGTTAGTTAGGAAACCTGTATGTTTAGTCAGAGGTCAAGTTGACCAGGATTTATTTTGTTTATGTTTCTTTTGCTTTGCTGTGTTTTGTCACTGTAAATAGAAAATAAACCGCACCTTTTTGATTTTGAAAACCACAACCACCGTTTGCTGGGCCTGTTTTTGTGTGGGGAGCCCATCTCGGGGGTCACACACACCCGCTGCCGAGCTAACCCCCTCACTATATATATATATATATATATATATATATATATATATATATATATATATATATATACACACACACACACACACACACACACACACACACACACACACACACACACCGGTGTGTATATATATATATATATATATATATATATATATATATATATATATATTTATATTATTTTTATTTTATTTTTTTACTTTCTGCTATAAAACATATCCAAAAGGAAAAAATAAATTAAAAAAACAAAACAAAAACACATCTCTTCATGAATTTAGACCAAAATGCTACATGTCTTTGGTAAAAAAAAAAAAAAAAATCCCAATAACGTGTATATCATTTGGTTTGCGTGTAGGTTATAGTGTCTACAAACTATGGTATAGTATATATAATGGAATTTTTATTTATTTATTACATTTTTATACTACTGATGGTGGTGATCAGCGACTTAAAGCGGGACTGTGATAGTTTGGTGGGCAATCTGACACTGACTGGGGGTACACTGACATCAATAGTGACACTAAGGCCAGGCCATACATGGTTCTATTCTCAGCCGATTCAGTAGGAATGAGTGTACCAAGTTGATCAAACCTCTTGCGACTAATCGCTAGCGGCTGCTATATTTGATATTTATTATAGCAAAAAGTTAAAAAAGTAGGATTTTTAAAACGGCTTACCTGTAAAATCCTTTTCTTGGAGTACATCACGGGACACAGAGCGGCATAGTCATTACTATGTGGGTTATATAGAATTACCTTCAGGTGCTGGCACTGGCAACTTCCAAAACAGGAAGTACCCTCCCCTATATAAGCCCCTCCCATCCGGGAGTACCTCAGTTTTGTAGCAAAGCAATACGTGTCCCCAAAAGAGGGGTGGGAGCTCTGTGTCCCGTGATGTACTCCAAGAAAAGGATTTTACAGGTAAGCCGTTTTAAAAATCCTACTTTCTTGTTCATACATCACGGGACACAGAGCGGCATAGTCATTACTATGTGGGACGTCCCAAAGCAATGCCAAATGAGGGGGGGGATATACCATACATAAGCTGGGCGCCATCAGGCATGAGGATCTTTTGCGGCCTGCAACACACTACGCCCAAAGGCGACATCCTCCTGACTTCTAACGTCCACCTGGTAGAACCTAGTAAACGTGTGTACTGAAGACCATGTTGCGGCCTTACAAATTTGAGCCAGGGAGGCCTGGTGATGCACTGCCCATGAAGTTCCAACTGCTCTCGTGGAGTGCGCCCTAACTTTGAACGGAGGCGGTCTACTTCTCAAGCCATAGGCTTGTATTATGACCTGTCGAATCCACTTGGCTAAAGTAGATTTTGATGCTGCCTGACCCTTTCTGGGGCCTTCCGGCAGAACAAACAAAGAATCCGTTCTACGAATCTGAGCAGTGGCTTTTAGATAAGCTTTAACTGCTCTTACTACATTCAAAGAATGCAATAACTTTTCCTCTACCGAGCTCGGTTTGGGGAAAAAGAAGGAAGAACCACATCCTGGTTCAAGTGAAACCTCGATACCACCTTAGGAAGAAAGGCTGGGTGAGGACGTAATACTACTCTGTCCTCATGAAAAACCAGATATGGCTCCTTACAGGACATGGCGGCTAATTCCGACACTCTTCTAGCCGAGCATATGGCTACTAAAAATATCAATTTTCTGGTGAGTAGAACCAAGGAAATGTGCCGCAAAGGTTCAAATGGCTGCTTCTGCAGAACCGACAGAACCAAATTTAGATCCCATGGGCATATGGGAGCTTTAATCGGTGGAATAATACGAGTCACCCCTTGCATAAAGGATTTGACAAGTGAATGCATAGCCAGGGGCCTTTGAAATAGTATTGATAAGGCCGAAACCTGACCCCTGATAGTACTTAAGGCAAACTTCCTGTCTACAGCCCACTGTAGGAAGTCCAGAATTCTGCCTAAAACGTACTTACGTGGATGCCACTTTCTGGCCTCGCACCAAGTGATGTACGCCTTCCAAACTCTATAGTAGATCTGCCTGGATACAGGCTTCCTGGCATTGATTATAGTTGATACCACAGAGTTAGAGAGACCACTCTTCTTAAGGATGTGGGATCCAATAGCCAGGCCGTTAAACTTAGAGTTAGTAAGGAAGGGAGGTATATCGGCCCTTGCGAAAGCAGGTCCGGACGACGTGGAAGGGTCCAAGGACTCCCCACAGACATTTTGATGATCTCCGCATACCAGGCCCTTCTGGGCCACGCTGGAGCCACCAAGATCACCAGCTTCTTTTCCAACCTGACTCTGCGAAGGAGTCGAGGCAACAATTGTAGCGGAGGGAATGCATATATCAGTCTGAACTGATTCCAAGGGAACACCAGAGCATCCGAGCCGCAAGCGAGGGGATGCCTTGTCCGGGAGACAAATCTGTCCACCTTTGCGTTGAATCTGGATGCTAGCAGATCTACATCCGGTGTTCCCCACCGCTGACATATTGCTCGGAAGACCTCGGGATGAAGGGACCATTCCCCTGGGCATAACTGTTGGCGACTTAGAAAGTCCGCCTTCCAATTCTCCACCCCTGGAATGAAGACAGCTGACATACATGGGACATGCTTTTCTGCCCATTCCAGGATGTGACTTACTTCCCTCTGGACTGCACGACTCCTGGTGCCTCCCTGATGATTGATATATGCCACTGCTGTGGCATTGTCTGATTGAATTCTGACAGGGGACCCTTGGAGTCTGGATGCCCAGGCTACTAAGGCATACCGGGCTGCTCGTATCTCTAAGAGATTGATGGGCAGGGTTTTTACTACATTTGACCATCTGCCCTGGAGAGACCATTGCTCCAGTACTGCCCCCCAGCCTATAAGGCTGGCATCTGTAGTGACCACCTTCCAGGATATCGGACTGAAGGGTTTTCCCTTCTGGAGATTCTGGGGGATCAACCACCAGCAGAGACTCTTCCGAACGGAAGGGGACAAAGCCATCGGGAAGTCTAGAGCCTGAATTTTTCCGTTCCAGGCTGACAATATGGCCCTCTGTAAATTCCTTGAGTGGAATTGGGCGTATGGCACAGCTTCGAATGATGCTACCATCTTTCCTAGCAGCCTCATGCACAGGCGTATGGACGGCTGTCTTTTTGCACAAAGCAGACGGCCCAAGCCCCTCAAAGAGGATACCTTGTCTAGAGGTAAGAAAATCTTCCTCTGGTCTGAATCCAGCCGTAGCCCTAGATATACCAGGTTTTTCACTGGCTGTAGGGCTGACTTGTCCAGGTTGATGACCCAACCGTGAGATTCTAGATACTTGATTGTATCGACAATTACCACTTCTAGCTTGGCAACTGAGTGGTCCATCAACAACAGGTCGTGTAGGTATGCCATTATCGTTACACCTCGTGTTCTTAGATCGGCCAACAGTGGGGCCAGAATTTTTGTGAACACTCGTGGTGCTGTGGCCAGACCGAATGGTAAGGCTCTGAACTGAAAATGGCGCCCTTCTACTGCAAAGCGTAGAAATTTTTGATGACCTGGAAAGATGGGAACATGCAAGTAAGCATCTTTGATGTCGATCGAGGCTAACCATTCCTCCCCCTGTAGGGCAGCGGTGACCGATCGGATCGACTCCATCCGGAAGGACCGGACGTTTAGAAATTTGTTTAGACTCTTTAGGTCCAATATGGGTCTTATGTCCCCGTTTGGTTTCGGGACTGTGAAAAGGTTTGAGTAGAAACTCAACCCCCACTCTTCCATAGGAACCTCCATAATTACTCCTTGGAGCAATAGTTGTTCTAACGCCACTAGGAGACACCTTCTTTTCAGAGGGTCGTTTGGCATGCCTGACCACATAAAATGGGAAGGAGGAGACTCTTAACTCCAACTTGTATCCCCGAGTTACTGCGGAGAGCACCCATCTGTCTTTGATCGTCTCCCGCCAGGTCTCTGTGAACAACTGAAGTCTTCCCCCCACCCGTTTGAGTGGGGGCAGCCCTTCATAGGCTTGACTTGGAGGCTGGTTTAGTACCTCTTCGGATCCAGGTTTTTTTTATTACCCTGTGACTGTCCCTGATTTTTACCTCCTGAGTTTGACCGAGGAGGCCGTCGGAACTGCTTAGTAGCAGACGTCCCAGGGATAGGAGAGGTAGTCCTCTTAAAAGACGGACCCCTAGACCTCTTTTTAATTGGTAAGAGAGTACTTTTACCACTGGAAATCTTCTGGATATACTTATCCAGGTCTTCGCCAAAAAGGCGTTCTCCATGAAATGGGAAGCTAACTAAGAGCTTCTTACAGGGAGCCTCAGCAGACCAGTTCTTGAGCCACAGAAGCCTACGCATATGTACCAAAGACAGCGTGAGGCGGGAGGCCTGATGGATAGAATCCTTGATGGCGTCAACCGCAAAGCATAATGCTCTAGGCAGATCAGCCAGAGCCTGGGCCTGCTGGTCTGGCAAATCCCTCAGGACCATTTTCATTTGATCCTTTAAAGCTTGGCAGACCCCAATAGCTGCCACTGCTGGCTGTGTAACAGCCCCTGCTGTGGAAAAAGCAGATTTTAATAAAGATTCCAATTTTTTATCTACTGGATCTTTGAACATTTGAACATTATCTACTGGACATGTCAGTGATTTGTTCACAGAAGAAATGGCTGCGTCCACCGTAGGAACATTCCATCTCTGGGTGAATTTTTCCTCCATGGGATAGATCACCTGAAATTTCTTAGGTGGAACAAATAGTTTATCAGGATGTTCCCAGTCCTGGTATATAAGTCCTTCCAATAATGGATGAATTGGAAAGGAGCAATTAATCTGGGGAGCTTTTAGCGACCCCAACAAGGAGACAGCAGTAGTTGATGGTTCAACAAGAGGCATTTTAAATGCAGATCGAACCATGTCAGTTAGGGTCTGGACCCACAATCTTTCAGTCTGTGATGCTGAAAATGGTTCATCTACTGTCGATTCCTCCAAAACAGAGTTAACCTCCTCCTGATCCCCTTCAGGTAGGTCAGTCCCTTCCTGGGACTGTTGCTCTGCCAACAGGCACTCTAATGGAGGGGATGGAGATCTGGCGCGCTTTCTTTCCTGTAGAGAAGAAGCGATCAATGCTGCCAATCTCTGCTCCAATCCCTCCAGAGTTGAGGCAAAAACCTCCTCTGTTATATATGCAGGAGCAGGTGGACTGAGGACAGCCGCAGTACCTGGCACTCTCGGGAGTTCCTTATGGGTATTAACCTCTGATTTCTCAGGGGAGGAAGGTGCAGATGACTGCTCCAGATCCTCAGAGCCCGATGGAGACCCCCTACACTTCCTGAGAGGTATATCTCTGAGTTTTTTAGGCGGCATATTCCTTAGTTCAAAGCTGAGGTATTCCAGCCGCAATACACCCCTTTACTGAAATAGTCTAATGCAATTTGCTGCTATGTACATCAGTGGGTGTCTACTAATGCGTCTTTCTGGGGATGCCTGTATCAACCGCCCGCTGTAAGCCCCTATACCATACTACCAGCTCCTTTTCATGCTCTGTGTCCATAGCAAGCAGCGTGGACTGAGTCCTTTTATCTTGCTGGGACGCCCGCACATGCGCAGAAGCGCTGGGCGCACAGAGAGCGTCATCCGCCAGGCTCCGCCCCTTTTTTTTAAGCTAAATCTTATAAAAAGAAAGCGTGTGTGCGCGCGCGTGCACGTGTGCGCTCTTGGCGCCATGTAGGGAGAGGAGCCAGGGTCCCTGTTTCACCAGGACTCGGGGATGGAAGGAAACTACTTGGCAGCATGACAGAGGAATGCAGCTTCCCTGATAGAGAGCTCACTCATCTGCCTGGACTTTCACCATGGAAGGAATAGTCCCAAGAAAAAAAAGACGTTCCACAGCGGCCTCTAGTGGACAAACACAGGTACCGCACTTTTGTCTTTTTTTTTTTTTTTTTTTAAAACCTCCTTTATGAAAAACATTTCTAGGTTTACAGTTTTTAAAACTTCCTTTATGAAAAGACATTTCTAGGATTTCTTAGGCATATACAGCTATTAGCGGGAATACCTTTAGGTAACAGGCAGAAAGACATATTAGGCTTGGGGGTCCCCTCAATAGAACCAAGTTCCTGAGGGGCCCCCACTTACCTTTTCCCCGCCGCAGGACTTTGTTTGGTCCACAGAAGCCCAAACTTCACCTCTCACGGCAGGCATTGTACTAGACCTTCAGGGACCGGGTTCCCAAGGATTCCACTCCCCTGGACCTGTATAGCACCCTGCACAGATAGCCTCTTGGTTTTGGGTATGACCAGAGCTCTGGATCCCAGGGTCCAGCCCTCCTAAGAGAGGCATTACAGGCAAAACCCTACTCTTCTCTGCAAGGCCCGGGTACCGACCGTTTAGCTATGAAGCTTTTTTGGTCGGATCCGGAATAGCTTGCTAAGGCCCAGAGAACCTGTACACAAGCCCAGATGAATACATGTTAACCTTGGCCAACACCTTAGACACTGGCAAAAAACTGAGGTACTCCCGGATGGGAGGGGCTTATATAGGGGAGGGTACTTCCTGTTTTGGAAGTTGCCAGTGCCAGCACCTGAAGGTAATTCTATATAACCCACATAGTAATGACTATGCCGCTCTGTGTCCCGTGATGTATGAACAAGAAAATGCAAGTTAGACTTATCGGTAACTTGTTTTCCAATAGGCTTTCAGGACAGCACCTGAGAGATCATGGCTCCTCCTCCTACATGAAACACCTCATCAATTAAGTCTTTAATTGGAGGTCTCCATGTTGCTTCCATCAGTTGTTTGTAGAGAACCTCCAGCCCCGGCTGCAACACATAAGCGAAAGTTATTACATAGTATTACAGCAACAGCATAAAAAAAGGGTGGGATCCTGCTGTCCTGAAAGCCTATTGGAAAACAAGTTACCGGTAAGTCTAACTTGCATTTTTCCAAAACGTCTTTCAGAACAGCACCTGAGAGGATAATCGAGCTTACCCCATTTAGGGTGGGACAACAGCCTGTAAGACTTTCCTTCCGAAAGCCTGGTCCCCAGCCGTCATGAGATCTAACCTATAATGACGGTCAAAGGTCGTCAGACTTGTCCATATAGCTGCCTTACAGATTTGTTCGGGGGTGGCACCAGCTTTTTCTGCCCAACTCACCGCCAAAGCTCTAGTAGAAGAGCCCGGATACTTACTGGACTCTCCTGACCTGTAAAGGGAATAGGCGTCTGAGATAGCCATTCTCAACCATCTGACAATGGTTCCTCTAGAACAGGGGTCTCAAACTGGTGGCCCTCCAGCTGTTGCAAAACTACAAGTCCCATCATGCCTCTGCCTGTGGGAGTCATGCTTGTAACTGTCAGTCTTGCAATGCCTCATGGGACTTGTAGTTTCGCAACAGTTGGAGGGCCACCAATTTGAGACCCCTGCTCTAGAAGCTTGTCTTCCTTTTTTATTTCCGGAAAATAAAATGAATAGTGCGTCTGAACGCCTAAAGTCTTAAGTTACCTGGAAGCTACTAAAGACTGCTCTTTTAACATCCAGGGTGTGGAATTCTTCTTCTTCCTTCTTACCCGACGGATTAGAACAAAATGTAGGAAGTATTATCTCCTGGGTTCTATTTTGAACTGAAGCAACCTTTGGTAAAAAATTAGGATCCGTCTTCAGCACAATTCTGTCTGAAAAAATAGAAAAAAAATGGCTCCCTGATAGATAAAGCTTGCAGCTCACTGATTCTTCAAGCTGTTGTAATAGCTACTAGAAAAATTGTTTTCAAAGTAATTAGTTTCAGGGAGGTTAAATTAAGAGGTTCGAAAGGTTCCCTGGTCAGGGCCCGTAGAACGACTGACAAGTCCCATGACAGACAGTTTTTGATCACTATCGGTCTAGCCCGAGTGAGGGCTTTAAAGAATCTGATTACTAGGGGTTCTGATGAAAATAGATTTATCAAAATATACCCCCAATGCGGCAACCTGAACTTTTAGGGTACTGCCCGCTAGGCCCTTGTCTGCTCCTTCTTGCAGGAATTCCAGAAAAGAAGAAATCTGCTTTAATGGTCTGCCGGATGTAGTGCACCAGGAGTTAAAGACTTTCCAGACTTTGTGATATATTGCTCTGGTAACATTCTTTCTGCTAGATAGGAGGGTAGCCACCAACCTATCCGAGAATCCTTTTCTCCTTGAGAGTTGCTCCTCAGAAGCCAAGCTGTGAGTTTTAGCTTTTTTACTTCTTGGTGAAACAGAGGACTTTGTAACAGAAGGTCTTGTCTCAATGGAAGGTGCCAATATGGTTTGATCTGCATCTGTAGAAGAGCCGAAAACCAAGGCCTTATGGGCCAGAAGGGAGTGATGAGGATTACGGTCGTATCCTCTTTCCGGATTTTTGTTATGACCTGCGGGATCAGCTGAAATGGAAGGAAGGCGTAGCAGAGGTGAAAATTCCAACTGTGCGCCAGAGCATCTACCTCCAAAGATGACTCGTTCCTGTTCAGGGAAAAAAGCGGGATATTTGTGTATTTTCCTGAGTCGCAAAGAGATCCACTCTTGGCTGTCCCCATTTCTTCACTATTAGATTGAAGACATCTGGATTCAATTGCCACTCCGCTTCGTACACCTTGTTCCTGCTGAGGAAATCCGCCATCCTGTTTAGGGTCCCTTTTAGGTGGACCGCGGACAAGGATTGAGTATGGAGCTCTGCCCAGTTTAGAATGCTCTCTGCTAGGCCTTGAAGTACTCTGCTTCTGGTGCCCCCTTGTCGGTTTATGTAAGCCACCGCCGTGGCGTTGTCCGACAGGATTTGTGTATGTTGCCCTTGGACTTCTTCTGCAAAGGACAAGAAGGCCATTTCTATCGCCGTTAGTTCCCTCCAGTTTGAGGATCTCAGTGCTTCCCTTGTGGACCAAGATCCCCGAGTCCAACGACCGCTCATGTGAGCCCCCCAACCCCAGGAGCTGGCATCGGTTGTTAGCCTTATCTGGGTTGGAAAGGACCATAACAGGCCTGCTGAGAGTCTTGCCTGGTTCTTCCACCACCAGAGACTCCTCTTTACTTTGGTGGGGATCTTCACCAGTGAATCCAGTGAATTTTGCTGGCGATCCTAGATTTTTAACAGAAACTTTTGCAGCGGTCTGAAATGGAGCTTTGCCCACTGTACTGCCGGTATGGAAGAGGTCAGGGTTCCTAATGCTGACATGACCCTCCTGATGGACAGAAGCTGACTGGATTGTAAGAGTGACACAACCTCTATCAGCTTTTTCTGTTTTTCTTCTGGAAGAAACATCTTTTGCTCCACAGAGTTGATACAGAAACACAGGAATAACACTTCCTGAGAGAGAATCAGATTGGACTTTTGGAGGTTTAGTATCCATCCAATGGATTCTAGGTGAGCACGGGCTCTGTCAAAGTTTCTCTGAAGTCCATCTCTGGTTTGGGCAAACAGTAGCAGGTCGTCTAGATAAGGAATCACTGAAATTCCTTCTAGACGCAAGGGTGCTAGAGCTTCGGCCATTACCTTCGTGAACACCCTTGGAGAAGATGACAGGCCGAACGGGAGAGCTCTGAATTGCAGGTGCACCACCTTCTTCCCTTCTCTCAGTGCTAACCTCAGATATCTCTGAGATCTGGCGGCAATAGGAATGTGGAGGTATGCGTCCTGCAAATCTATTGATGCCATGAAGCATCCTTGACTCAGGAGGCTTCTTAATGAGAGAATGGAATCTATCTGAAATCTTCTGTACTCTACTGACAAATTCAGCATTTTTAGATTTAGGATGAGGCGGTACTTTCCTGAAGGTTTCTGTACAAGGAAAACGTGAGAGTAGAAACCCTGGAAGAACTCCTTTGTTGGAACCGGAACAATGACTCTCTGGGCTATCAGCTCCTGAATTAGGGACTTCATGGTGAGAGCCTTGACCGGATCCTTCGGGACGTTTGTCACCAGGAATTTTTTTTGGGGTTCTTCCGTGAATTCTATCACGTATCCTTGGGAGAGCATGTTCACAATATACTGATTTGCAATTATGTCTCTCCACTGGGGAATGAACTCCTGGAGTCTTCCCCCTACTTGGAGTGGATGGTCATTGCGGCTTTCCGGAGGTCGCAGGAGGATTGAAGAGCACTCCACTTCTACCTTTTGGTTTCTGGGAAGACCACTGCTTCCTCTTGTTTTGCGTTTTTCTTTCCTGTTGTCCTTTTTGCAGACGAAAAAAATGCTTACGGGTCTGTACCCGTTGTTTCTTGACCGGAAACGCCTTCTTTTGGTCAGCCGTACGGTCAAGAATGGACTCTAGTTCGGAACCAAATAGCAAATCCCCTGCAAAGGGAATGCTACAGAGCCTGTTTTTAGATGCAGCATCTCCTGGCCAAGTTTTAAGCCACAAGGCCCTCCTAGCAGAATTCGTCAAAGCCGCTGACCTGGCTGACATACGAATGGATTCTGCTGAAGCATCCGCAATATACGACACTGCTGCAGAAAGTGTTGTAAAGGAGTCCAGAATCTCCTGTTTTGGGGAATCCGCCGTAACATGGGCCTTCAGCTGGTTAATCCAGTGTTCTAAATTCCTGGCGACACAAGTTGTTGCCATTGCTTCTTAAAAGGGCCTGGCAGTCTGTGATGAACAATCTAAAACCATCAAATCCATTCTTTTGTCCATGGGCTCCTTTAACATGCCCATGTCCTCAAAGGCAAGGTCAGTTGATTTTGAGACCTGTGAAAAAGCAGAGTCCAGTTTTGGAACCTTGTTCCAGATGGAATCCGGGTTGTCCTCAAATGGAAATCTTCTCTTCTGAGAATGGGAAAAAAAATTGCTTTTTTTCAGGTTCCAACCACTCTTTTTTAATCATGTCCGAGATTATTGAATGGACTGGAAAAACACGGCTTTTTGAATCACCCAAACCTGCATACATGCGGTCATGTAGGGAGAGCTCCTTCTTTTCCTCTTCAATCCCCAAAGTCACATGGATTAATTTTAAAAGTCAGGCGACTTCTTCTAGCGACATTTTGTACTTAGAAGCGGTCTCTGCTTCATTTTCTTCCTCCTCAGAGTCTGTTCCCACTGGAGCAAGGGAAGCAGATTCTTGGGAAGTGTCTATCGGACCTCCCCATAATATTTGAGAGCAGTCTTGGGGTTCTGAAGAAGGCTGCGGAGCCCTGGGTTCCCTTGAGGGACTTGGTTCTTCTCTTAGGTTTGACCTAAAAGCTTGAAAAGGTGGCACAGAGTTCATCCTTAATCATAGAAACTAGATCACCACACAAGGATGGAGACTCTTCCCTGACTACGTTTTCAGTGCAATCTGCACAAAGCGACTTGGTCCAAGCCTCGCTTAACCACTTAACGACCGCCCACTGTAAATATACGTCAGCAGAATGGCACCGACAGGCACAATCACGTATATATACGTGATTGCCTTTGTATAGTTGGGGGGTCCGATCGGACCCCTTCTTTACAGTGAGCGGTCGTTTTACCTTCGGGAGCGATCCGGCATGAGGGGACGGCCGTTCGATTCCGGCCACCCCCTCTCGATCGCTCCCGGCGAATGAGAGAGCTTCCCCTGCCTGCCAGGAAGGAGGAAGTGATGTCATCTCTCCTGGGGCGCTCACATATACCGAGCGCCGTACAGGAGAAGATGCAGGTTAGTACACAAAACAGCACACTGACACCAGGACACATAGGCACATAAATCGCCCCCCCCAGACACCCCCAGATCACCCCCCCAGCCCCCAGTCACAGTGTCACTGATTGCAGTGACCATTTATTTAGTGATCACTGCAATCAGTGACATTTGTGACTGTAAAAGTGTCACCAAAGTTTAGTCTTAGGTCCAGTGTAGCCCCCTAACGCCCCCTAATAAAGGTTTAACCCCCTGATCACCCCCCAGATAACCCTTTCACCCCCTATCACCACTGTCACTAAGCAATCATTTTTCTGATCGATGTCTTAGTGTCGGTGATGCTGATCGGTAGCCAGTAATTTTTTTTAGGTTCGCCGCAGGTTTTTATAGTGTCGGGTACCCCCATATATTACCTAATAAAGGTTTAACCCCCTTGATCGCCCCCCCCAGGTAACCCTTTCACCCCCTATCACCACTGTCACTAAGCGATAATTTTTCTGATCGATGTCTTAGCGTCTGTGATGCTGATCGGTAGCCAGTAATTTTTTTTAGGTTCGCCGCAGGTTTTTATAGCGTCGGGTACCCCCATATATTACCTAATAAAGGTGTAACCCCCTTGATCACCCCCCAGGTAACCCTTTCACCCCCTAGCACCGCCGTCACTATGCGATCATTTTTCTGATCGATGTCTTAGCGTCGGTGATGCTGATCGGTAGCCAGTAATTTTTTTTTAGGTTCGCCGCAGGTTTTTATAGCGTCAGGTACCCCCATATATTATCTAATAAAGGTTTAACCCCCTGATCGCCCCCCAGGTATCCCTTTCACCCCCTATCACCACTGTCGCTAAGCAATCGTTTTTATGATCGTTGTCTTAGTGTCGGTGATGCCGATAGGTAGCCAGTAATTTTTTTTTAGGTTCGCCGTCAGGTTTTTATATAGCGTCAGGTACCCCCATATATTACCCTAATAAAG